>OU612027.1:14800000-17200000 GCA_914767945.1 Eilema depressum
GATCATCAAAGTTTTTTTTTGTGACGTCATAGATGTCAATCAGTACGTGCTTATCTTATTGACTTTCACCGAAATAAAATAGAAGAGTTGCTTTAGTCATTAGAGTATTAATGTGCAAATAAACATTATAGTATAATATACATCTTATGTTGTGCGCGAGTGCCGCGGTGCTGTGTAATACAGTGTAATATGTAAAAAACTGTGGAACAGAAACCTGAAAGTTGCTAACTACCCTAAGTTAACATTATATTCACACATCGAACACCAAAAGCGTTACGGATTGTATATACAGCGACTGGAATAATAGAAAATCATGTCTAAATGCACTGGTTGTGGCCGGTTCCTGTCGGACGCGGAGGCAGCTAAATGCAAGCGGTGTAAGGGTGCCTATCATCGCAGGTGCGCCGCTCTGCCGCCTGCTGGTGACCTATCCCCGGAATGGCAGTGTCGTATTTGTCGAAAGGCGGCTGGGTCTCTTCCCTTAAACACGACCGCGGTTGTGCCAGTTCATGACCCACCCCCACTCCCTGAATCCACTGATCTAAGAAGTGATATAACGACGGAGTTAAGAATATTCCGAGATAACCTACGTTGTATAAATAAGGACCTACAGTCATTCAGGAACGACATAGCTGATATCAGGGCATCCATTAAAGAACACCATGATCAACTGGCGTGTTTGGAAAACAGAGTTTGTGACTTAGAGAAGAGGCCAGGTAACTGTGCATGCAAAGTTGACGCAGTTGTCACTCAATTAAAACTCGACCTCAATGACCGCGACCAGGAGTTGCTGGGTAATGACGTCGAAATAGCTAACATGCCGGAAACCAACAGGGAGAACCTGATTCATTTGGTGAAGCAGATTGGGACGAAAATCGGTATGAAACTTGACGAACGCGATATAGTGAGTGCCGAGCGAGTAGGGGGTCGACACATTGTTGCTACGGAGTCGACGGGACCCGAATCTCCGTCCCTGGTGTCCCGATCTCGACCCATCAGCGTACGTCTGGCGCGGCGCGATCTCCGGGACGAAATGCTTAGAAGCGCCCGAGTGCGCCGTGGTGCAACAACGGCTGACATGGACATCGGGGGGCCGCCCAAACCATTTTATATAAATGAACGTTTAACGAAGTATAACCGTCAGTTATTTCGTATGGTGCGGGAAGCCAGTCAGCGTCATAAGTGGAAGTTCGTCTGGTGCAAGCGAGGACGAATACTCGCCCGAGAAAAACCCGGTGGCCAAGTATACACACTGCGTAGTATCGCGGACATTGAACGTGTATTTGGCTCATAGAAGAGAAACTCATCCGTTATTATGCTTAGTGTTCTGTCTATATAGATTTGTTATGTCACTGTTCTATCTATATAAATTTTTTATGTCACGTTTCAGTCTGTATATTATATTTGTTATGCCACTTACTTTATCAAATTCCAGTCAAAGCACCTCAAAGGTTAAAATCTGTACTACATACTATGCACCTGTACATATTGCACTCATCCATACTTGCTTTTGCTTATTACGATTGCGACCAACTATGTACGATATAACTAATGTTATTCACTTATATTGTATGCAGTATATATTGAAATACCACACTGCAAACATTCTTCATTTTAAACATTATGTGTGTCTCATACCGTCGCATTACAGGTCGCTCGTATTTGCTACAATACAATATCAATTCAAAGAACGATTACCTACATTCATCGATATATATATTAACATCCTACATTATTTACGCGCTCACTTGTGTTGTAGAAAAAAACGCTTGCACTTGTTTCCTATTATTATAACTGTGAACTATTTGTATTATATCCAAGTAACTTCACAAACACGAATGTTTTCATATTACATATTCAATGACTGAGAATAACATTAGGATTGGTCTCTTTAATGCTGGGTCTTTGGGTACAGACCATGATGATTTTATCGCCATGGTCGTAAGACACAAATTTGATGTTATAGCAATAAATGAAACCTGGCTCCGCCCGGGGGAGGAGTGGCGTGCGCCGACTGTGCCGGGCTATCGACTGCGTCATGAGCCGAGACCGACAAGCGTTCGCGCGACAAGGGGAGGAGGAGTGGGGTTCTACTTGCGCCGTGGTATCACTGCGCGTACGCTGGCACCACTTGCCGATCCTACCTATGACTCGGTTGAGCAAATGTGGCTAAGCCTCACGCTAAGTGGGAAAAAAGTTATTATTGGCACCGCGTACCGTCCTCCCCGTTTCGATCTTAACCTCTTCCTGGATGCTGTGACCGATACGGTGGCAGCGATGGGTAACACTGACCACTGCATTTTGCTGGGAGATTTCAATGCTGACTTGTTAGACCCGACCGATAGTAAAGCTAAGAGAGTTGCCGAATTTATTACTAGTTTGGGCTTGTCACAGCTAGTCACCTCGGCAACTCACTTCAGGGACACGAGCGCTACTTTGCTAGATTTGGTCTGCACAGATCTCCGGGCTAGGCATTTAACGGTGGAACCTTTTAAGTCAATAAATGGTCACTCGGTTATTGTATGCGATTTCCGTATTAGGCGTGATAAACTGAAACCATACCAGGTTCAATATAGGCCGTTGAAACATGTATGCAGGGAAAGCCTTAATAACGATCTATCTAAGATAGACTGGGATGGCATTTCACAGTTGAGTACGGTGAATGAAATGGTCGAGGCACTGCGCACTTGTATTGTTGCGTTATTTGATGTACATGCACCGCTTAGAAGTTGTATCATTAGAGAGCATACACCTCCGTGGATAACGGATACAATTAGGCTCATGATGCAAATTCGGGACAGGGCATTGGCTAGGTATCGTAGTGAAAGATCAGAATCAAAAAGGGAATACTATCTACAGATGAAGGCACTTGTAATTACCTCATTGCACAATGAAAAGGTCGCCTATTTCAAGCATAATATTAATAATAAAATAAAAAACCCTCATCTGTTATGGAAAAACCTAAAAACTACTTTATTACCCAATAATAGTCATCGAGATCTTCCTTCCCACCTCTCTGACCCAAATCAAATAAATTTACATTTCTTAAATGTGCCTGGCAGCACCAGAATTGATTTTCCAACCATATTGTTTTACGAATGTAACCGATTCAACAAGACCTGTTTTTCTATTTCTTCTGTAAATCAAGAAGACGTTTTGAAGTGTTTATTAGGCTTGAAGTCAAATGCTGAAGGTAATGATAGGATTGGTTTGAATATGGTGCTGCTGACCTTACCTTACACGCTACAAATAATAACTGACATTATCAATAAATCTCTTCAGACATCTGTATTCCCTGACTCATGGAAAATAGCTACGGTGAGGCCATTACCAAAGAATTCGAACCCAGTGGTTATGAAGGACCTCCGGCCAATAAGTATTTTGCCATGTCTGTCGAAGGTGTTGGAAAAGATCGTCTGTAATCAACTAACTGCTTATCTTGAAGATAATGCAATATTGCCTGAACTACAATCTGGCTTTAGGAAGCAACGTAGCACCAGTACAGCATTACTGGACGTAACTGATAATATATTGCACGCACAAGATCAAGGTATGTGCACGCTGCTGGTGCTGCTAGATTATTCCCGCGCATTTGATAGCATAAGTATTTCGCTGCTTATTTCGAAGCTAAATTATTATGGATTTGACACCAACACCATTAGGTGGTTTCATAGCTATTTAGAAAACCGTCAGCAACGCGTGGAACTGCGGATGACTAATGGTATCGCCCTTCACTCAGAACTCACCCCTGTCCGCAGAGGAGTACCCCAGGGATCAATTCTTGGGCCAATTCTGTTTTTACTATACTGCGCAGATATAATAAATAATATACAAATGTGCCGTTACCATATTTATGCTGATGACGTACAAATCTACATTTCTTTTAAGCCGGGTGACCACGCAGAAGCAGTTAGGGCTTTAAATGAGGATCTCCAGAGGGTTGTTACATGGTCCGATAACAACTCGTTAGAGCTCAACCCCACGAAAACAAAATATTTGATATTGGGTACAAAAAATCAAATCAAATGCATTCCTGCGCTTAACGTAACACTCATGGGCGAAGCAATTGAAAGAGTTTACGAAGCGCGAAACCTAGGTGTAATAATGGACCCGAATCTGGGTTATGTGAAGCATATTACTGAATCGGTTCGCAATTGCTTTTATCGACTAAAGGTGCTGTACCGAATGAGACCCTATTTATCAGAGGATTTGCGTGTACGTCTGGTAGAGTCTCTGATCTTGTCCAGGCTTAATTACGCTGACTCGGTGTATGGTCCATGCCTATCGTCCCAGACGGAGCGCCTCATCCAAAGAGTGCAAAACGCATGTGCCCGCTTCTGTTTTGCGATTCCTGCTAGAAGCCACGTCACTCCGTTCCTCAATCAGCATTGGGCAATCAAGATGAAGGCAAGACGCAAATTGCATCTTGCTTGCCTAATGTTTGGTGTTATGAAAACTCAGCAACCAGCTTATTTGTACAAAAAGTTCATATATATGTCAAGCGGACGGGACTGCGTCAGGAGACAGTGCACGCCTCAGTTATCCATCCCGGCCCACAAAACGGCTGCATTCAGAGGCGGCTTCAGATACGCTGGGTGTAAGATTTGGAACAATATACCTCCACCTTTGAGGGATCTAAAGACAGTTCACACCTTTAGGCTGAGATTGAGGCAACACCTGATCGAGGCACAGCGGAAGTTTGGGATGATCAATTTGAATATGTCTCCTATGTAGTGTTCTCGCGGTCTTATTGGCTTATTGGCTTGGCAGAATATAGTGTGCATGCGGTGTGATAGTATCCTGTCCTGGCTGTGGAGGAGTGCTGTGCTGTACTGTGTGGGTGTTCCCTTTATTTGTGTTATGTGCTTGTATGGTGCTCGTGCAGTATAGTGTCCTAGCTGTGGACGTGTGTACTGTACTGAGTTCTCGTGGCATAACACCTTTATTTGTGTTTTGTGCTTGCTGTGTGCGTGGTGTGTGGGTGGCGATTTCTTTTTTTTCATGAGTTGTTTTTACTTATTAATTTGTTAAATATCTGATTATTTGATTGGCATCTATGGGTCACAAAGGATCTGGTTGAAAACCAGCGTCAGGCACCTGTCTGACATATGCTGAACCAGGCCCTTTTCAGCATGCCTGCGAGATGTATACCGGATAGCAATTAAGTTTATATTTTTTGTTATTGTTTTTGTGTATTTCCTGTCATTTGCTTTTTGCTGTTATTGTGTATCTCGTAGGTATATGAATAAATGGTTTCTTTCTTTCTTTCTTTCTTTCTTTCAAATTCTGAGTATGAAAAACTGGTGCTGCAAATCTTAAACACTGGTGAAGGTGGTTGCAGCAGCGTGTGAAGATATCGCATTGCGCGACTCGATTTGGTAGGTATTTCCATATTAGTACGATCGAATTACCAAATAAAAGCGGGCTCATCTGAAAGATCATCAAATTCTGAGTATGAAAAACCGGTGCTGCAAATCTTAAACACTGGCGAAGGTAGTTGCAGCAGCGTTTGAAGATCGCGCGTCGCGCGACTCGGTTTGATTTTCATATTAGTACGATCGAATTTCCAAAAAACCAGTGTTTAAGATTTGCAGCACCGGTTTTTCCTACACAGAATTTGATGATCTTTCAGATGAGCCCTGTTTTTTTTTTGGTACCTCGATCGTACTAATGTGAAAATACCAAACCGAGTTGCGCAACTCGCGATCTTCAATCGCTGCTGCAACCACCTTCGCCAGTGTTTAAGATTTGCAGCACCGGTTTTTCCTACACAGAATTTGATGATCTTTCAGATGAGCCCTGTTTTTTTTGGTAACTCGATCGTACTAATGTGAAAATTACAAAACCGAGTTGCGCAACTCGTGATCTTCAATCGCTGCTACAACTACCTTCGCCAGTGTTTAAGATTTGCAGCACCGGTTTTTCCTACACAGAATTTGATGATCTTTCAGATGAGCCCTGTTTTTTTTTGGTAACTCGATCGTATAAATGTGAAAATACCAAACCGAGACGCGCAACTCGCGATCTTCAATCGCTGCTGCAACCACCTTCGCCAGTGTTTAAGATTTGCAGCACCAGTTTTTCATACTCAGAATTTGATGATCTTTCAGATGAGCCCGGTTTTATTTGGTAATTCGATCGTACCAGATACCTGTTTTCAGGCGGCACTTTGCAAGGTGCTGCCTCTGACAAGGCCAGTTATGGAGGCTTGCAGCACCGCACTATCATATAGTCCTAAATCTCCTCTATTGCCAGGAACAAACGAAAATTGGTAATCTTTCAATATTAGGTACCGATTTTTTTAGCATTTTCAAAATTGATTTTTGGTATCACCACCAGGTTTTTGACTTTGCAGCATAGTCATTTCGTGTTCTCCAATTAAAGGCGCTTCTAATGATGTACATCTCATTCAGTACGCTGATGGTACCGGAGTTAATGATCCAAGCTCTCTTACTACAAGGAAAGATACACGAAAATGATACTTAGAGTCTATTTATCGTTCTGTCACTGATGTGTTCAATAAGTATAAGCAATACTGTATAGATATCAATACACCTGCTGTATCTACATTTGATACAATATTTCAAAAACATAACATAGCATATACAATGCTATGTTATGCTTTATGCTTTAATATACCTTAAAAAAGATATGTGTGATATTTGTGTTGCTCACCAGGAAGGTAATATTGACGATCACATTTATCAAGAGCACATTATAAAAAAGAATAGAGCCAGAGAAGAAAAAGCTAAAGATAAACAGGATGCTAGTTTGGGAAACTGTGTAGTCCTGACGATGGACTTAGAATCGGTCAAAGTTTGCCCTTACTCCACAGCCAGCGCCTTATACTTTAAAACCAAGCTAACATGCCATAATTTCACGATTTTTGACCTAGTATCTCGCCATTGCACATGTTATTGGTTTACAGAAACGGCCGCAGATCTTACTGCTAGCACTTTTACTTCATTTGTGGTGGATTATTTAGAGCGACATTGCTTACAAAAGAAGATACCCATAATCATCTATTCAGACGGGTGTACTTATCAAAACCGAAACGTTGTTTTGGCAAACGCACTCCTTAACCTAAGCATCAGACACCAGGTGAGCATCACACAAAAGTTTCTCGAGCGCGGTCATACGCAAATGGAGTGCGACTCTGTTCATAGCGCCATTGAACGGAAGTTAACAAATCGCGTAATTCATTTGCCCTGTGATTACGTTTCTGCTACTTTGGAAGCTAGGCCATCCAATCCGTACGAAGTACTCCAAATAGATCATAATTTTGTTAAAAATTATGCTGATGCAAGTACATGGATCTATAAGTCCATAAGGCCTGGACGCAAAACGGGTGATCCCACTGTGACTGACTTGCGGGCTATTAGTTATAACTACGAAAACAACATTATTAAACTCCATTTTGATCAAGATTGGGCTGTATTACCACAGCGACCAAATCGGTATAATCCTGGCGTTTCTTATTCGTCTCTTCGTTCTACCGAAATTGCCATAACAGCTTCTAAATTTCAACATCTCCAGGAGCTCAAACAAATCCTACCTAATGAGTGCCATAATTTTTATGTTTGTAAGAAGTATTTCTAAAATTACTGTTTTAATTTAACTGATTAAAGTACAATAAAAAGTGATTTTTAAGGTTTTGTTTTATTCCAATAACAGGTATCTAAGAAATATTTGAAACACATTTTACATTATTTGAACCAATACCATTTAACTCATGATATCTTCGTTTGCGGTAATATTAGGTCGATCTAAATATACTCAGTATTTTCTTGCAGTTATTTACCTTTTATATCAATTAAAACATTTTTAATAGATTTTTAACTGAAGCGTGGAAACGTTTTTTTCGATTATGCACATTACTCGTTATATAAACCATAAAAATATTTATACCGTTCCACAAAATTATATAGTAGAGTCTTTGACAATTGTAAAAAACGTCGATGCTTCTGAGTATAGCAAATTGTTATTGCACAAAACAATAACAAAAAGTGTTCAAAGACGTCAGGACTGAGTACATCTGGTAGTATTACGATACTCAAATAAAAGAAGAACGTACGAAATTCTGACCCCTTCCAATAAGCCAGAGTGTCTAGTTGTCTTACTGCCCTGTGAATTTCTGAAGGCATCCTGCATTGATTTAAAAAAATATTCATTGCATCTATGTCTCTTGCACTCCATTTTGTTAAATATTTACCAAAATTTCCATCACGCCATCCAGTCAAAAATCTTTTCATAATTCCCAAGTCTATCAAATGAAGCGAGTCACCGACAGGAAAATCCTGTACCATATCTATCGGAAGTTTCAATAAAGGAGTATCAACTTTATGGTGTGCTTCATACATTTTCTGACGGAAATTAGAATCTGTTCTATCAGGACATCTTGTTTGAGGGAAAATAACAGTATGAGATTTGTGAGAATAATCGCCAACTGTACTACATTTCAAACATCCATGTCGAGTGTCGACCGTTGAAATTACAAACCCCTGAAATGTAAATTAAAACTGATTAAAATAAGTATGTTTGTTACAGTAATTTTAAACATTGGTAACCTAAGAACTAGGTACTATTTATTACTTACCCTTGATAAAGGCTCTTGCAGGAGAATTACAAATAAAACATATAATATTTATTTTTATTGTTTTGCCAAGTTCTTCAATATGAATTCCATTTTGCAGCAGCGGCAGCATCTCTTCTACAAAATCATTTAAATAGGCATTTAAATCTTTTGGCTAACTGTTTCCACTATAAATACCAATTATAAACGGGTTTTCTTCTGGTATTTCAAAAATATTGAACAGAATTGGCCAAAATTCCTGTTTCGAACTTTTATGAATAGGAAGGCCATCAAAATTAAAATTTAAGGAAATGGATTCTGGTATTTCATCTGGCGCCCAAGAACGTAAAATTTTTGTGAGAGGTATCTTAACCCCATTGTGCCAGTATTCACCACAGCCTGCAATCGGCTTTATGTTTACATTTCTAGGGGTATGCAATATGGCCCGAGGATCTTTAGGCAAAGTATTAGGAAATGTATCATTTAAAATTTCTGACAAATGACTTAATGCGACATGCGATATATTGAATTGAATTGCCCATTTTCTAAAATTATTGCGAAAATCAATTTTTTTTATGAAATCAGTAGTTGACAAGGCAGTATCTGTATCAGAACAGCTGAGATCAGCACAGTTGACATTATTACATGCAGTGCCTTCTATCGATTCCTCGGAAATTACTTCAGCCTCAACTCCTGGGAAGTCATAAGTAATACTGTCAGCAACTTCACTGCTCCAGGTTACATTTGAAGCAGGATTGAAATCTACGGAACCCTCTTTATTTTCAATACACTCTTGACTGTTAGTATTGTCAACACGGACGACATTATTTGAGGCAGCTGCACCTGTCTCAGCTTTTTCGAAACTACAATTAAAATGGTCAGCTAAAGTGCAAGTAGCGGTAATATTAGACGAAACAATATTAATTCCTTGAAGCTTCACTTGATTAATAGCGTTTCCAAAGTTTTTGCCGTCGCTATGTTCTGGTCGATTACTAATTATATTCTGATATTCTTTGCTAATCTTTTTCCTCACACTACCATGTTTTTTTCTTAACTTCCACGCTTTTTGGCTATTCATGACAAATTCATGCGATAATCTTTTGTACAAAACGGAGTCAAAATAAAGCTATAAAAGATATTTCTGTCTCATTTCGGTCGCTATATTGGCTCTAGAAACGAAATTTTAAGCTTTTAGCTTTATAAGGCGTGATATTTCTTGCCATAATCAGCTACTAACCATACAGTTCCTGTAAAATTCACCACTATATCGACCTTCGTGCGACTACAGAGTTATATATCACTGCAGTAGATATATGGTTTCATAGACGGTAATAAGTTCTATTATACAGCTACCTAAACATAAACGGCGAAATGTGGGTGCTAGCACCTCTGCCTACCCCTTCGGGGATATAGGCGTGAGTTTATGTTATGTTATGTATACAGCTTAGACATCTAGTAATCAGCAATATTCAACCTAAGGTGCTTTAAAGGAAGCATATAACACCATTTAAACAGTTTAACTATTAAAGCCCTCTATAAGACCTAGTGGTGTTTTAATAGTAGATTACCCAACAAGTGAAAAAAAGGTGAATTCTTTTCGAGGCACCAAGTTGTATCCCGAGAGGAGTGAAGGTTTCTCCGGTAGAATCCCGAGCGTAGCGAGGGGTTCTAGAGAGAAACCTGAGTGGATCGAGGGATACAAGAGCCGAGATGAATTCTTTTTTCACGTGTTAGGTACTCAACTTTTCACCATTGACTACGAGAAAACGATTACTCTGTGATTATGAATTACATTTTGTTATGGATAGTACACAAAAGAAGCAGCAAATTATCAGTAATAGCTACGGCTTTAGCGCGAAAAGACTCAGGAGACTTTTCGCGTTTGAGAATATGAGTTTCATTTTCATCACTAGATGAAGTCATTTTATGATTATGAGACAAACATAAATTTTTACAAAGAAAATTACACAGAAAATGGCGGCATTTTTTTTTCTTAATTTAAACTGAGCCACATTCCATCCAGCCAGTGATTACATTTAGGTGGCTTTTAGTACGTTTTTATAGTGAGAGTGTGCAACCTCTTTGCATGTTTCACTAGAATCCGTACATTTGCGCATGTTCCAAATTCAAATTTTTTTATTCACTCGGTGAAACAAAGAGCGTTTTATTCACTGTTTTTGATGAATCACGGGCCCTTTTTCGAGTGTCAATGGTGAAAAAGGTATTTATAACCCTGCTTTACATCAGATGCTCGTATAATAACTCTATAACACGTCTTTTTATCTTCATTGGGATTATATTTACTGTTGTACGACTGTTGTATCACATGCCTGTTAAAGAGGTATTGAATACGCTACTTAATTACCTAAGTATTATAGTAAATCCCTTGTGTTAACCTCTTGTGTGCTTGTTGGGCGTGGCCAGAGGATGATGATGATGAACTAACATAATACTTACATATTAAAAATAAAACTACCAAAATATAATCTGTACATTTTTTATATTTCCTTTATATTATTTAAGCATTCTCACCCATTCATAGCTTGCTGCCTTTCTTGAGAGGTTTTGGGGAAATAAATATGTCTAGTGAGGATCCTCCTATTATTCAATGCTTTTGTTACCTCTCTGACAGCGATAGAGACGCTAGCTTGGCTTAGCCCATGAAGGAAGTTCATGCCAACAGGTTTTTGGTGAGAACCTGTGGCAAAAAAAGACAGAGCCACAAGAACCTGTGAAAATACAAAGAGTAATTAAAGCTTACATTAACATTCATGTGATTCTTAGGAAATAAGATTTCTCACCTTATTTTCTACGCTAATCTGCGTTTTTCTTCTCGGTTGAGGCATGAATGGCTTCAGCTCCCTACATAGCAAAGAATACAGGCTCTTGGTGAGCCTGTAGTGAGCCCTAAACTCTGACTCCGTCAGCCTTAAGGCGTTGGCCTCTTCTCGTAATTTACGCCTCAATCGAGCTGTGTCGGCAGCATCTTCACGGCGTTCCTCCTCATTCAACTGTTCTATTAACAAAGCTGCAGCCATATTGTTTTCACGTAAAATGAATATATAAAAACAGTTCCTTGTTTTTAATTTCTATGTAGGTATATGTAATGGGAAGCAATGATGTTTTGAGAAAGTGCACCAGACATTCTCCATATGTTCGCACCATAGATCTAAAAACACACATAAAACTAAAATTATTAATGGATTTGGTATGATTTTAATTCTCTGGCATGGATCAGAATTAGGGAAAGGAAAATGTAACATGGAGTTGGCTTAATTAAAGGGACACAAAATTAATCACTCCAAACATCGGGCATTCAAACATATAAAAAAAAACAATATATTTAACTATTATCATTACATTGGGTGGTTTGTAATTTTAGGGATAGAGATAACAATTATCATGTAACAGAGATTGCTACATACTTATACATAGACACACTCAGTTTGATGGGGCTGTTTCTGCACTTAGCTTCTTATTAGGCCATTGTGTTTGTGTGTTTACTCCAGCCAGCCTAGGCACTCCTAGAACGCCAGATTTTTTTTAAGATCGCTGTATGCTTCCGGGAGTGATGATGTTGATTGGAGCATAGTGAGACACTCGCATCAAATAATGAAGAAAATTCAAGAAATTCGACATGTTTACAGTTCAAAAAATGTTAGGTTATTATTATTTAAAACACACTTACTTCGTTAGTTTCTTGAACCTTCTTTCACTGCCATCAAAATGTTGTCATAGTCCATGTAAATCAATGCCTATATTTACAGGTTTCTGATGGAACCAGGGGTAAAAAAGCAAAAGCTGAGTATAACCTGTAAATTATATTTGTAATTAAGGCTTCACATCGATTTATAATCTTACCACTAATAAGCGCACATAGGTACGTAGGAAATAACATTATTTACCTTATTTTCCACACATTTGATCCAAGTGAAACTTATAGTTCTCTACAAGAATATCTAAAGAGAGCCTATAAAAATGAAAGGAATATTTTAGGTCTTTGGTGCGATATGAGTTCGTAAGAGCTGCAAGAACTTCATCTAGCATCTTCACTTCACAAAATACTATTCCAACGAATTAGATCAATATTTGCAAATATTCCGCCCCAATAACATATAACTTTTGAGTTATTTCCCTACGATCACTTTATTCACATAACACTGATATGCTACGGAAATAAAAAAAGCCAGTGTTTAGTTTCTAAGACTAATTAATAATTGTGTTTCTTGATTTAATACCACTGGTTTTTGACAGTGAAAATTTCTGTTGATATTATTTTCAAAATGGCAGCCATTAGAGAGACCTTTTGGCTGATCGTGATCTGACATTTCTTATCGTGCCTTTTTCGCTGATCGCTTACTGTCAAAATGTGATACGTAATACCAAATTTGTAACGCGCCAAGGAAATTTCGCGATAACTTTGCGATGAAAAGCACTTTTTAGTTCTCCAATTGTAGGGTAGAGGCAGCACGGTCGATTGTTTTGCTTTCGTTTCGGCTTTGAGTTACGTATAGTCCAAGGGTGCCCAACCCTAGGCACGCGGGCCAGAATGTGGCCCGCGGACGAATTTCGGGTGGCACGCGCAAGCCACTGCGAGAGGAGCAAAAAAAAAGCTTGTACAAAAGCAATTGCATTAGTCGCAGTCGCAAATGCTATGCTATTTTTTCTTTTCACTCAAATCTATCGAGTATTCATCAAAATGATATTATCTCTTATCATAACTAAAAAGTTTAAAATAATTTTATTTTATTTTATTTTTATGATTTTGATTGTATTGATAGTTTGGTATTATAATAAACTTAATATTGTACTAGTGCACTTTGTTATTATACTAATTTTTGTAGTTACATTCCTCATTCCATATTATTAACTTATAATTTATACGCGTAAAAATGTAGTAAAATAGGAGCTGTCACTGGCGTGGAACGGATCCGGCGGCTGGGTCTGAGGTGACTCTGTACAAAACTGAGGCCATGTTCTCTCATAGGCCTCGGCGTGCACCACCGGAGGGATCCAACCTCACAGTGGGAGACACTCTCATCGGCATCAGGCCCCAGATGACCTATCTGGGGCTCGTGTTCGACGGCCCAGATATCGGGGAGCGTCTCCGAAGTCTGGCTCCCAAATTAAGATGCACAGCTAACGCTCTGGCGTTGCTGCTGTTCAACATGAGGGAGCCAGAGCAGAGCAGGAGGCAGATGCTGCGGGAATCGTACGTTCCATTGCCCTTTACGGGTGTCCCGTGTGAGCGGATGCCCTGAAGTCTAGGCACGTGCACCTACCGCGTGCACAGCAAGAGACGATGGCCATCAAGGCCATCAGGGGTTACTGCACGATATCCTATGACGCGGCGAGTTTTCTTACCGGATCTCGGAGAGCGAGGCTATGGACAAACATGGCGAGTCACCGGCAATTAATCTTGACATCGCCAAAGCTTTTATAGAGTCTGCCACAAATCGCTTCTTTCCAAGCTACCAGCCTTTGGTTTGGCTCTCAGACAGTGCGACTGGGTGGTTAGCTTCCTGCAGGAGCGCCAACTTCGTAGTTCTTGCAGGTAAATGCTGGCGTGCCGCAGTGGTCTGTCTTATCACCCATTTTCTCTCTTCTACATATCAACGATATTCTGACCACCCGGCAGCATTCATTGCTATGCAGACGATAGCATCTTACACGGGAGTTATCATGGGCATACTGCGGCCGAGCAGTCTGATATATAGTCTGAGCGCGGGAAAAAAAGGAGCTTCTTGTCACTGAGCTCGACCGGATCCTTAATCATATTTCCCAATAGGGCTCTGAGAGCCTGGTCGAGTTCAATGCCAACAAGACACAGGCATGTGCATTTACAGCAAAGGTATCTTTTTTCCTTCCCTCTGTGGCGTGGGCACTGCCACTGCGGGACAATCTCAGTATTCTCGGTATGGATGTTCGCTGCCTACTGAACAACAAAAATTATATTGAGAGTATCATCAAAACAGCCTCGCGTAAACTTGGAGTCCTGAACAAAGTGAGATGTTTTAACACGCCGGAGCAGCGGTGTCTTCTGTCTCCTGCGTGGAATACTGCTCGCCTCTCTGGGATGGCTTCGCAAAGTACTACTTGATACACTCGACAGGTTCCAGTGTCGTGCGGTCTGCATTATTGGGAATCCTGAGATCACGAACACCTCGAGGGTGTCAGCCTCTGCAGATGCGTAGAGTTGTGCATACTTGGCAGTATTTTAATTTTACCGTCTCTGCTATGGTGAATGTTCTAATGAGCTTTTCCAATTAATCTCACCCTATCCTTTCCTACACAGAACAACGCGTGCAGGACATAAATGTCACCCGCATACGGTGCAAAATATTCGGTGACTCCTTCCTCTGCCATACCATTAACTCCTGGAATTCCTTACCAGTTTCCCTCTTCCTACAAGTCCCGGATCCTTTAAGCGGGGCGTGAAAAAGCATCTAATGAGGCCGACAAGCTGAGTGCCACCATTGTAACACGATACTTACGTGTCTATAATGGTGACCCTCTTTTCCGAGACTGCATCCAGCTTACCAGCAGGCGAGGTGAAGTCCAATTGACGTTATAAAAAAAGTTCTTTCGGTGCCATATCGTTACCGAAAAAAGGCGCGGGAACGGGGACAACAACCCGAGCCGTGAAGGGCACACCGTAGTAGCGGCGATAAGACCCATCATGGGGGAAAGCTAGAGAGGCCGCCATGTAGCCTCTCTAGCCACTCCTCCATCCAGGTTATCACCGGGCACGGATGCTTCGGGGTTTTTCTGCGTCGGATCCGGTAAGAGCCAACCACCGAATGCCATCGTTATAACGCGGGAGACACCATCACCGTAGGAGTGAGAGTTCTCTCGCTTGCCATCTAGCTCACGGCAATAGTACGCTGCGCGAGCGCGTGGGCTGCCGCCCCTCCTTTTGTGAGCAAGTAATATTCCAAAAGGAGACGGCGGGGTAGGAACGGAGGGGATTCGCAGCCCGCACAGCACGAGCGTAGGGGACGCGGGCGTCGGAGGTGCAGAACAGGCCTCTGTCCCTCATGAGCATGGGCCTGAGGGTGGTGACGGGTGGAGCCGCCTGCACCTCCCCATTCCCAGGGGCTAGATGGGGATGCGATGGTCCCAATACCCGAAGATAGCCGGCTCGAGGGAGATGGGCAAGAGATCAGCCAATTTCATCTTCCGAAACCTGGGGGGGGGGGGGGGGTTGTGGATGTAGTAAAAAGATATACTGGCCCGCCAAAAATGTCCAAATCGTAAGTTTGGCCCGACAGCTAAAAAGGTTGGGCACCCTTGGTATAGTCCAACTGCTACTGCTGTACCGCGCCTTAGGTATGTGCGCGGTGAGACGGGGGGGAATACCGAACGTCAGATTTGGTCAGTCCGCCGCCAGTGCTGGCGGCGGCATCTCGTGTAGTTTGTACCGGACAGTCTACGTCAGACGCACATGAGATTACAATTCAAAGATAGGTCGTACGATATCCCGTGATGTGAAGAACGATATTTTTTTAAAATAAATATATTAAAGAACGTCTCTGATTCAAGTTCCGATGGCAAAAGGATAGATGAACTAAAGAAGAGAATAACTTCAGTTGAAAAGTTCTGATTTTAATTATCAGTTTACTTAGTTTCTACTCATCATTTGCCTGTTTTTATTAAATATAACTGTTGCCCGTGGCTTTACTTAGGTGGGATTTTGATTCTTTCCCCACAAATTTATGGAAAGCTATTCCCAGAAAATAAAGTAGCATATAAATATGTTTTTCAAGAATAATCTATCCCTGCACCAAACTTCAAAGATCCGTTCAGCCTTTAGACCGTGATTGAACAACAAGCAAACGATCCAAACATACAAACATCTTCAGAAACTTTCGCATTTAAAGTATCGGTAGAAAGTAGGATAGTAGGATATGATAGGATAAATATTTTTTGTTCGTATTCATTTAACTATACTTTAGTATAATATAGATAGTTCATTGAATAAATAAATTATTTAGGTCCTTTGATTGAATTAATTATATCTCTTATTATTCAATACATCTGTACGACTAGCGTAAAGAGCAGAAAATTATTAAATAGGGAATTTTATTAATATCCGGCCTTCAAAGTGTTAAATGATATCGTAAGATGTGTCCGACATAATAGATCTCATCGATACTTGTTCTTTCTTTTCTTTGTTTTTCCTCGACCCCCGCCACACCGCGCGCACCATGGGGACGGTACAGCTCCCCCGGTAGGACTATAATACCAATTTGCCGTTTTTGCGCGATTAACGCGTAAATATTGCTATCGCGAGTTAGCTAATAAGCCTGCCGGCTTGCGCTGGCACAGCCAGTTGACAATCAAAGGGTCAGTACGACGCACGTTGTTGGTTTTGTTAGTTTTGAAGTTTTTTATTTTGTTAGTTACAAGTTTAAATATTTAATAATGGTTGTTTATTGTACTGTGTGTATGAATAATACTAGAAAATATATCATACTCTAACTATCCCAAAGAGTAATACGTAAGTAAATATTTGATTATTACTTTTTCATGTAAGTGTATCTTTATTTTGATTGTTGACGACCAGTTGACGACCGTATGGCGTAGTAGGTATAGTACGCGCCAGTTAGTGTGGCAATACGAGTCATTTACATTCCCCCATACAGTGGTGTAGGTATACGAAATTTGCAAAAACGACAGTTTCAATGTTAAAAGATAATGTAATAATTCTTAATTCTTAATATTTTTGATTTACCTTTCTTGTTACTTCGTATTCGTAAGACTTTGTTCCACTCGTATTGCCACACTAACTGGCGCGTACTATAGAACATCTACCTGTCACGCTTAAGGTTTATCAACGGATTTCAGGTGTCCATAAAATCTTTAATAGAACTTTTTGAGGATTTAAAATCAGAAGGATTAAATTTGTACTAACGAGACGCCTAAATCAAGACGTAATTAAAAATTTCTTCGAGAAAGTCAGACAGCCGGGTGGTAACTGTCAGGAACCAACTTGTCAACAAGTTAGTAATGCCTTCAAAAAGATATTTATAACCAATATCCTAAAGAAACCTCAAAACACAAATTGCGATCAAGATTTCGATAGCTTACTAATGAAACCAGAGGACTGTCGTATTTTTAATACCCCCTAACAAGTTTCGCTAGATCCGCGATGTTACTGCCCGAGGTTATTGCCCTTCAGTTAACAGTAGGAACAAATGACTATCGATTTGACTTACCGGAAAAAAAATGGCTTAGTGTATGTATCAGGCTATTTGTACAGAAAATGCCTCGAACAACACAACAAATGCGAAAAAATAAAACTGTACGTTAAGAGATCTGAACAACCTATAAATATGGGTAAAGATTCTCTATTCAGCCCATTCAGCCATTACAAGGATTTTTAACGAAGGTAACGTACAATTGGGTTTTTTAATTATACCTCCTGATAATTTTATCGCATTTGTTGAATTGCTCGAGCTAAAGTTTCGTGACTATTTCGATCTTGAAATAAATATTGTCAAAGTTGGCAACGAAATACTAAAACGCATTAAAGATTGTAAAGGAGACGGATACTCTTCCATACATTCGTGGGCCTGATTGACAGAAAATGGAGCTGTCAGCTGTCACAGCTTAAAAATACAGTTGATAAACACAAGAAATAATTAATCGATTAACGGAAATCGATTCAGAATTTATTTTTATTACACTATTATTTGGTATTTTAAATGGTTATTATTATTATTATGATTAAGTTTTGTTCACTCTGATTGATTTAATATCAAAATGTGATGCAAGTGTTTTAATACGCAATATTGTTTAAATGATTTTTAGTAATCGATATTTTATTTTGCTAGTGAAATAAATTTAGTTTTAAGATTTCTCGTCTTCAAGATTTTCAATTGAGCTGGTTTTTTAATATTTTGAAATAGAAAAAAATACCGCTTTTTTTAAGTCATATCTCAACTCATTACAATTTTGGCCCAGAAGTCCCCGTCTCCTTTGATATGCCATGTGAGTGTTTCCCGTTAGATTACTTGAAAAAACTATATGTTAGATTCAGAATTTACCACACCATTAAAAGAAACAATAAGGGCTAGCGCATACATACAACTTTTAGTCGAACAACTGTTTTGTTGTGTATCATATGTCTAAAGGAATATATTAAAGCGCGCATACTGTCAACTCGATAGTTGCTCGACAAAAAAGTCAAAAAGCTTCATCGATTTGCTTTTGATTAAGTTGGACAACTATCGATCAAGCGCTCAATTTGTATTGCATTATATTGATGTGCGCAGACCATCGACTAAACAGTCGATCCGCGACTGACCGCGACTGCCAGTCTCGTATAAGCATTTGAAACGGCGCCACGTCTCTTGTCGGCATGGCGGGAACTATTACGGACGATACGGAGGAGTTCATTAACAGCGTAGAAAAAAGGCCTGCGCTTTACTTGAAGAGTCTAAAAGAGTACTCGGACATCAATCTGAAGAAAAAGCTATGGGAGGAAGTTTGCATGGAAGTCGTATCTGGATGGTTGGAATTAGACCCAGAAAATAAAAGAAAACGAGGTTAGTTTCGTACATTGCATTATTTATTTATTTAAAAAAACATTTTATACTATATCGTATTGCCAAGGTACAGAGCCTTGAGGAGAAACAAAATAAGACGTTAAGTATTGTCGGACATTTATACCTCCGGTGAGGTTTCTGCCTCTGTTGTCACCATGAGATATTATATTTTCTAGTGGAGCGTCATAGAACGTGTCTTTGAATTGTATTCCATCTTTCATTCGTACGAGGTTATGTAGTACACAACATGTTTTTATTATAGATTCTGCAAAATCTAGGTTTACATCGAGCCCTCTATGAAATATGAGCCATTTGTTGGCTAAAATACCAAAAGTGCATTCTACCATCCGGCGAGCTCTTGTGTGTCTATAATTGTAGACTTTTTTTTCATAAGATAAGCCCCTCTTAGCATAAGGACGTAAAATAGTATTGGAAAGCCCAAACGCATCATCAGCCACAAGATAAAACGGCATATTTTTCCCATTATCGTCATGGGGCAATATTTTTCCATTCGGAATATTCAAACTATTTTCCTCTAATCTTTTTCCCATATTTGAGTTTTTGAAAACACTTGCATCGCAAGAACCTCCATATGCACCAACATCAATATAAATAAATTTGTAATCGGCATCAGTCCAAGCCATTAACACCATAGAATGGTATTTTTTATAATTAAAAAATGAAGATCCAGAGTTATCAGGTTGAATTAACCGAATATGTTTGCCATCGAGGGCACCAATGACATTAGGGAAATTAGTTCGAGCATAAAATTGATCTGCAATTTGAACCCAATCTTCTTCTGTCCTTTGAGGCATGTAAACTGGTTGCATTGTTGCCCAAATTTGATCACACGTATCTCTTACGATGTTTCTTACAGTTGTTGCTCCTATTCGATATGTAAATGAGAGGGTATTGAAGCTGTTGCCAGTTGCCAGATATCTGTAAAAAAAATATACGTATTGCATAAAAATATACAGGGTGTAACGGAAAGGGGGTATACACACCAAGGAAGTTTTAATCTACTTTAATCCCTTTATTATAGGAATAAGCTTCAACTTTTGTGATTATTATCTGTTAAATAGGTAAATAAATATTGTATACATTTATAGGTGCAGAGGTCCAGCAGAAATGGCTTAACTTGAGAACCTGCTTTTCAAGAGAATTGAAGGCTCAAAAAACAACATCCGGGCAAGCGGCAAAGAAACGTCGAAAATATCGATATTTTGAAAAGTTGCTATTTCTAAAATCTTCATTAGCAGAACGACCCACTGATGGTAATCTAGATTCCACTGCAGCTGAAGCCGAAGATAAGACTGAAACCTCTGACACTATGGGCTCAAATGTACCTATAACACACAATACAAGGAAAAAAATAAATAACTCTGGTCCGAAGTTCGAAGAAACTTTGTTGAACATACTAAAAGATGATTTAGACGAAGACAAACATTTTGCTCTCTCTTTAGTTCCTACGTTACAGTCTATGACAGACGACGAAAAATTTCAAGCCAAAATTGAAATACTGCAAGTATGTCGAAGGATAAAAGCCAATAGACAACATACTCAATCTTCCGTAACACTTCCTTCACGTAACATTTTATTACAGCCTTCCACAAACACTTTCTTACAACCTGGATATTATTACACTGGATCTACTCCACCTCATATTGACGCTTCTAGACCGGAATATATCCGGCAATGCCCATCTACTAGCTCCCAACAACCTGATTACACTGGATCTACCCCACCACATATTGACGCTTCTAGACCGGAATATATCCGACAATGCCCATCTACTAGCTCCCAAAACTCTGCGGATAGTTTGCAAAGCTACCTATCGAATTTCACACCTTCTCCGCACAGTCCTCTACTCGACTTGATCTAAAATTTTATTTAAGCTGCACTAACTCAATTACTGGCTGTAATTATTATTAAAATAAAACGTTGATTACTATATTATAAATGTGTTTTACTTACCTTAAAGTAACACTTAGTCTCTCTTCTACTGATATGGCGCATCTCCATCTTGTATCTTGGCGTTTTATAAAAGGACCCACGAATGAAATTATTTCATTGAACGTTTCTTCACTCATTCTATAATATTTGAAAAACTTGTCTGGGTGCTCTTTCAGCTTAGAATGTAACGTATGAAATATTCCACTAGATAATCTATCACTAAGTACAGAATGTACACAGTATCTTCTTTTTTTATCTCTCTTAAAATTTCTATAAAGCAAAGCACAAACTAAAACTTTGTTGTTAATTGACATGGTTTGTAAACACCTTGACTCGAGCGTTGCTGAATAAAGACTGGTCGATTTGAGAAGATATAAAATCGATTGTATACGCACTTCCATCAACTAAACTGTTCAGTTCAGTAGAAATCACGAAAAGTACACAACTCGACGAAACAGTTTAGTCGATGCAACAGTTGTATGTAAGCGCTAGCCCTAAATTGTTAAAAAACAAAAATTATAAAGAGAAAATTATTAGAGTAAGTAATTTGTTAAGTATTCTATCATACTTGTAACGGTTCAGAAGCTTTACTTGGAAGTGTTAGCACACGAGTTTTATCTCAAATGTTATTAGCAAGGGCGTAACGTATAAGGGGGGGGGGGGGAGGGAGGGGTGTTATAAGTAAGGCCGGGTATTCATATCCTATCATACTGACTAATAAAACTATTTAACAAATGTTTTTTTTACCTTATCCTATTGTGACAACCCTACCAAAATAGGTATCAACTTTGCACGTTCTTAAGAAGATTTGTCTCTGTTCGCTTATCTACTCATGTGGTGGTGGTGGTGGTGCCGTGACAACGCGTCCGCGTCACATATACACAGTACGTCGCGGCGGCGCACTATTTGTTAAAAGGCCGATCTAGAAGGACAGAAAGGGTTACTGCCATTCTATAATAATACTAGCAAAAGCGATAGCAGGCAACACCGAGGCCACGATTCCGATAGTAATTTTGTGCAAGTACCCTCCAATAAATTAATAAATAATTTTAAGGTGTCATCACGGGTGGAATTCACAATGAAATTATTCACTTTTCTGCACTTGGTCTGTCGCTATTTTAAAGTGTTTATAAAATTAATTGTTGTAAATTTAGTGATGAATCATGAAGTTGATGGTAAGAACTACTATTTTTATTAATTATAACTATGCACATTTCTAAGCATTTGTTTCCTCCACAACTCTGGTCAGTTTTTGATAATTTTAATAACAATATGCCTCGTACACAAAATATTGTTGAATCCTGGTACAGAAGGTGGAACTCACTTTTGAATGGGAAAAAATGGAATTTACCTACAATGATGAGAGAGTTAATGAAGGAGCAAATAGAGGTAGCCCATAAAATTGAAAGAATATTAGCTGATGTCCCATAACCCCTCCAAAAAAGAAAAGTAACCGCTATGAAGACAACTTGAAAAAAGTTATGGATCAACGAGAAGAATTAGATGTTGTAACGTTTTTGAAAAAAAAATAGCATATAATTGCAGCAGATTGTTGATTTTTTTGGACGTTGATTTATTTAAATATTGTCATTGTAGATCATTGAACAAATGAGCCGTTTATGTTATAAGTCATTGATTATAAATGATCCTTTGATAATGTAAAGTGTTGACATTTTGAACCGTTTATGTTGTACATCAATGACATTGTAATTTTTTGAATTAAACAGTCTGTTGATTAAATGGTGTTGTCATTGTAACTGTTGATATTTTGCTTGTTGAAGTTAAGTACCCCACCCTTAACTAATTATGCACCCAATTCAGTAGACAAGAGTTGACAAGACCACTGTCAATTCACTCCTCGAACACGAAAACAAATCTACCTTATGTGATACCGCATTGAGCACAGGCAACGCACGCGCCAGCGGCGCAAACTTTAATAGGTCGGTGCGCGCGCACGGCATCGAGAATAGTGGCGGTCGCCTTCGCCGACCCCTATAGTCATCCGGGACACACAGTCGGGCTGCCCCCAGCACCGCTTGGTTGTCAATTAGCCCCCTCAAGACTTGCACCACATATGTTGGCCAACGTCACCTCCCGCCTCACCTCGAGGCTAGAGTAGCCCACCATTCCCAGAACAAATAAAGTAGGATACAGTAGCGGATATCCTGGGTATACCCCATATATCTTTAGGTACAGGAACCTAGTAAATTTGTTCTGGATACGCTCCAGCATGACTTTATACTTCACCTCATATGGGGACCAGACTGCAGAGCTGCCCTCCAGATGGCTTCTCAAAAAAAAAAAAAAAAAAAAAAAAAAAAAGCTTTCAACGCACCAATGTTTTCAAACTGATTTGCCTGACGCAACACAAAGCCTAAGTTGCGGTAAGCTTTTTTACATATATTTGTAACGTGTTCTCGAAAGTTGAGATCAGCCGCAAACTGAACAAAAAAAAAAAAAAAAACACCCAGATCTTTTACAGCGGCGACACGCTGTAACTGGATCCCTTCCATGAGGTACTGGTGTTGAGGTGGAGATCGAGCACGAGTAAACGTGAGAATGGAGCACTTCGCTGTATTAAAAAAGAGATGGTTGTCATGGCTCCATTGAACAACCCTATCTATATCCCGTTGCAGTATGTTATGATCGTTCTCACGCTTGATCTCACGTATCAACTTCAAATCGTCAGCAAATAACAATGGCGTTGATTCTTTGACTATACTTGGCAAGTCGTTAATCATTAATATGAAAAGAAGCGGGTCCAGGATGCTGCCCTGACTCACGCCCGACCACGTGAAGTAAGTGTGCCTAACATTACCACCACAGTCCACATACTGACATCTATCCCGTAGGTAACTCGCGAAGAACGACAGCGTGCGAGGAGACACTTGCTAATTTCTGAAGTAGTATGTCGTTATCTACTGTATCAAAAGCCTTCCGGAAATCAAGGTAGGCAACATCCACCTGAAAGCCAGCATCTACAGTAGGTACCAGATGTGTCATTAGATGCAGTAAATTCCCCGTTGTCCCCCGCCCAGGACGGAATCCGTGCTGTGCGTCAGACAACTGGGCACTCACCTGCTTGTACATGGAGCTGTGAATGGCAGCCTCGAACACCTTGGCGGGAGTACTTAAAATCGCCACTGGCCTGTAGTCACTAGGTGTTGTCCCTCCGCCTCCCTTCGGCACTGGTATTACTCTAGTGAGTTTCCAGTTATTGGGAAATGTGGCAGTCTCAATACATGTATTAAAAATGTGTAGCAACGGTCTCACTAATACCTTGCGACAATCTCTGAAGAGAAACGATGGTATCCCGTCAGGTCCCACAGAGTTTTTTGGCAGCAAGCGGGCAAGAGCACATTGAACATCAGCGGGGCTCAGTTTTGCTAAGTGAACCCAAGTGCCTGGCGTTGCCATCGCGCTTGCCGCCGCAACATCCAACACAGCCGGTTTATCACTGTAGACAGAGTGAAAGAATCGAGCAAACTCCCCCGCACATTCAGCATCCGTCAAGACTCGGCCCCCTGAAATCAATTTGGCCCTACCCGAACCTGCTCGTAAATAAATATAAATAAATAAATAAATAAATATTGTAAGACATTCTACACAACGCTATCTAGACCCAAAGTAAGCATAGCTTAACTAGCTTGTGTTATGGGTTCTAGAATGCGGATAAACATACTTAGATACATTTTTTTTGTAAATACATACATATTATACATAGAAACACCCAGACCAATGCAAATATTCATATTCATGCACACAAATATTTGCACTGAGCGGGGATCGAACCCGCACCTCCTGCGTAGCGGCCGCGTTCACTACCGCTACGCCACAGAGGCAGTAACGATCTGATATAACTCCAGAATGCTCGTGGATCCTTTTTTAGATTTCTTTGAACGCGATCCCTATATTGTTCGAGTGCCCGAGAAGTCTCCGCCTTCACTCGCGCCCTACATTGTGAGAATGCGACGTAGTCACTCCGTAGATTACTTTTTTGTATTTTTTAAAAAGCGTGTATTTTAACTTTATGTCTCTGATAATGTCAGAAGTATACCAAGGGGGGTAAATGTATTTATTATTATCAACAGAATCTTTTAGTATAAGTGACAATAAGTGACTTAGATGGAACACAAGCGTCAATAACGGCATAGACTTTATTGTAGAATGAGTTTAACATTTCATTAGGATCGTTCATAGAAAGCATATCAGCGTAGTCTATGTTAGCTATCATGTCATATAATTTGAAATAGTCTGCTTTGTGAAAGTTCCACTGTCTATTTGCATTCGGTAGGCAAGTGTTTGAGTACGACGGTGCGAACGACGACGAGAGCGGCTCGGGCTCGAGCTCGGCCGCCCGGCGACCGCGGAGCGCACAGCTGACAGCGAGCGGCGGGTGGTGCGGGTCCACGGGGGTCATCATAGATGAAATATATAAATAGGGTCATGCCCTCGTCAGCCGCGCACACCGACACGCCCATGCGCGCGCTCAACACGAGATCCAACTGTCTGTTATTGCAGTTTGGTATAGTATTAAACTGAGTGAATCCAAAGTAGGCCAAGAAATACTCGTAATAATTATTCACATTAGTATTGCACAAATACAGATTGAAATCTCCCAAAATCACCAAATTGTCATTATATTTCAAACAGAGCTTTTCCAATATACTAAACATTACCAAATACTCTCCCTCATTAGCATCAGGCGGTATATATACAACACAACATACAAGTAAAAGTTTTTTCTGCATGTATATTGTAGCACAGACCAATTCGAACCCATGGTGGTCAATGTCAATTTCATCCGGTGTGGGCACTCGACGTAACTCATATGGCTGTATGCTCATGTGTATACTCACAAGTCAGATGCTGATGACTGTAGTAGTGACAACAGCTGTCCCGTCTTAGTTCGAAGGCCCTTAACGTTCTGATACAATATGTTAATATCACTGTTTGGTTTATTTTTTAAATGATTTCGTTGAGGGACAAAACCACACCCACTCACTAATCTCCACGTTCAGTGGCCATACAGCTGCATCATTCAGTTTCATAAACAGCACTTCCGCAACACCAACCTTGAACGACGCGTAGTCTCTCTCCGTTTTTGGTGTTATCTTCAGCACAGAGATGTTGATATCACAATCTACATTCAGGGCTGAGCTAATATAGTTTCTCAAATCATCTTCGGTTGTAGCTCTGTCTAGCCTCCATACATGAAGGTATTTCTTCCTCTGGACTGCTTTTAACGATGAAATTGCAGCATTGCCGCCTCTTATAATAGGGGTTTTTCTCTTTTTATTTTTTACCTCTGTCCAGTTCTCATTAACCTTGTCAACAGTTATGTCATCCGCTTTTTTGTTGTTTACCGTTGCGGTTTCCGATGTCTCCGCTTTTTTACTAGCCATCGCCGCGTAACTATGCACCGGGATAGTTCGTCGCAGATGCGAAGAGTTACCCCGGCTTCCGTCTTCACCAGCAACGGTAATTTGGGTGGCAGGAGATGACTCGCGTCCCATATCTTCCGACACATGTAATGGGCAATCAACCGGACTGACCCCTACCAACCCTTTGTTCCAGTGAAGTTATAATGTTGATCAATCGACCTAGTTCCGCCTTTGTTTCGGCGAATTGTAGTTTGAGATCTATAATTGTTTTCGCTTGGTTATCCATGTGAGCTATCATATCAGACCGTAATTCCCTGAGCTCATCTAACATTATAGACTCCACTGTATCAGATCTCGCAGGCGAAAAACTTGCTTGACTACCCCGTACAAGATTCACGTAACTTGGAGATGCTGCTGCTGCAACTGGTGTATCGTCAGCTTTTCTTGGCTTAGGTGTCCCGGCCACGCAATCAGGACATATCCATTTTTTCCTGTACTCCAAGGTGAAAGTCTTAAAAGTGCCTGGTCCAATATTTAGGCATTTTGTATCGTATTTTTTCTTACACTAACTTAACGTTACAACATTCCATAAAAATGTCATTTAATATTTTTGCACAACAAGCGCTGCATTTATTTGCCATTTTTCAGTTTCCCCCAACAAATGCCAAGATTTGATATGGCTTTTTTTATTTTTTATTTTTATTTTATTTTTATCCTACTATAAGACAAAAATCTTTCAAGTTTAGTTTATTATTTTACTGTGGTATCATTCAAGCTTATTCTATTTACCACTAGACGGCGCTGAGAGCTAAAGTGATCCAATCTCCGAGTTAAAGTTACCCGTCAATGTCAAGATTCTTTCAACTTTAGACTTTTTACTTCTGTAACACTGTGATGTTTTGGTTTTGCTATTCGCCGCTATGTCACTAGTAGTACTATTTTAAATTGTATTTTTCGTAACGTCTTTGAGAAATTTTTCTTTTTTATTATACTTTACAAAGACAAAGTTTTTACTACTTACTTAGAGATCGCATTCAAAACTGAACAACTCAAAAATAGGTTGAGTGATTATTGTATTAAATGCTCCTTTAGTGTCCATTGTTTACGCATTTCAAATTGTTTGTTTTGATCTTACACTTTTCCCACTTAGTGGTTTAAAGCAGCTGTTGTACGTTATGCCCACAATGACACTTGATTAGCGCAATGTTTACACTATAATTCACGACATTTTTTTACAAAATTCTCAACTCTTTATATTATTTAAGATTTAAAAGATATACAGAGAAAGTACCGACATCAGTGTTGCCACTGTATCCTGTATATTAAAAGCTTTAAGGGAAACACCCTCTCAATCTGAATTAGTTGACGACGACCGTGCATTCATGATATCTCTCCTACCAACAGTGAAACAATTGCACGACGATGTCCTTTTTTAATATCCAATCGTAAAGGACGCGGCGCTAGAACGACGAAATGCTACTTATGTATTTTTATATGCCTTTGCACCAAGGCCGTCCATCTTGAGGTCGTTAGTGACTTAACCCCTAATGCATTTATATTATGTCTGCGTAGACTAATAGCTCGTCGTGGAAAGCCACGCACTATCTACTGCGATAACGGTTCTAATTTCGTAGGGGCAAGCAATGAGTTGGGCAGATTACTTAAATCATGCGGTAGCGCTGTCGGCGAATTCGCGTGTGCCGAAGCTATTGATTTTAAATTCTCACCTCCCGAATCTGGGAGGCTGGCGTAAAATCAGCCAAATTTCACTTAAAGCGAGTTGCAGGAAATAGTAGCCTAACTTTTGAGGAATTAACTACACTTTTTTGTCAAATTGAGGCATTACTTAATTCGCGTCCGTTGACACCTATGTCTACGGACCCGTCTGATTTGACGCCCTTAACACCGGGTCACTTCCTTATTGGTCGTCCATTGACTGCGCTACCTTCTCCGGTCAGCAAGAAAGTCAGCATCAGCAGATATCAACTTATTGAACGTCTCCGTCAACATTTCTGGCATCACTGGAAGAAAGAATTTCTATCGGATCTCCAACAACGCGTCAAATGGCGAACGATGAGCAAAGCTGTCAAGATCGGAGATCTCGTCGTTGTCGTCGATGATCAACTTCCACCGATGAACTGGCTTCTGGGGCGAATTCAAAAATTGTATCCCGGTCAAGACAACATCGTCAGAGTTGTCGATATTAATACAAAGAAGGGCATTATCAGGAGAGCCCTATCCAAAATTTGCCATCTCTATGGAAATTCCCATGAGCCTCTTGAAAGTTCTTTCAAGGGGGGGGAGGATGTTGAGTCTTCATAAGAGCTCCACCAAACAAGACGACCACGGGGGCGGCGAGACGCGCGGGTAACAAAGCGGCCCTCCGCGCCCGCACCTACCCCTCGACGCCCGCTCTTCACTTCGCAACAGGACAACGGCGAGTGCGCGGCTATTCGCGCCATAACAATAATTTATGTACCTAACTGCCTATATTGTTCTACAATAAATAAGTACTTTATGTAAACAGTGAGTTTATTTGTGTACAAGTCGTCACCAGAATAAACAAATGTGGCCTGCTAGTCCGTCTAAGTGTGTTGAATTACCTGAAACAAAGGTTAGTCTTACAATACAAAATTCTGATCATATTGGTATAGTTCCCTTCGACAAATATTCCAAGTTTTATAGCTTGCAAAGGATATTTGCATATGTTTTAAGATTTATTAAAAATTGTAAATCCAAAGAGGTTGATAGGATGAAAGGTAATTTATCTAATACTGAACTTCACGCTTCGCTATATTAAATGCACCACAACCTAAAGATGTCAAACAACTTAGAAGTTTCTTAGGTACTGTAAATTTCTATAATAAGTTTATGCCAAATGCTGCAGAAAAGTTGCATGTATTATATCAGTTATGTAAAAAGGATGTTAAATGGAAATGGTCAAAGGATCATAAGACTGCTTTTGACTGGGCTAAAAGTTGTATAGCTTCTGATCAAGTTTTATTACATTACAATCCTAGATTGGAATTAGTGTTAAGTTGCGATGCCTCTAAATATGGTTTGGGCGCTTGTTTAGCTCACAGATATTATGATAAGATTAGAAATAAGTATGTAGAACGACCAATTGCATTTGGAAGTAGAACTCTAACAGAAACTGAGATCAAGTATTCACAAATTGATAAAGAAGCATTATCAATAGTTTGGGCTGTTAAGAAATTCGATTTGTATTTGAAAGGTAACAAGTTCATATTAGTAACTGATCACAAGCCACTGATATCCTTGTTTCATCCTAATAAGTCACTAGGTAATATTTATGCAGACAGGATGACTAGATGGTTAATAGTGTTTTATTGATGATTGATTGATTAACCAATGATTAATAGTGTTTTATTAGATATTCCCCCTGTCACTCAGGATGTTATTGTAAATGCTACTAAAAATGATTCTACTTTATGTAAGGTTTATAGTTATATTGAGAGTGGATGGCCTAAGAATGTTGATAAAGATATATTACCTTATAAAGGAAGAGAATTAGAATTGTATATTGTAAATGGTATCATAACATGGAGAAATAGAGCAGTTATTCCTAACAAATTAAGGCAACAATTATTAGATGAGTTACATGTAGGACACCTGGGTTCATTAAAGATGAAAGCCCTTGCTAAAAGTTACTTTTGGTGGCCTAATATTTACTTAAATATAGAATCAGTCACTCAGAATTGTAAAGGTTGTATGTTAGTTAGAAATAAACCTGAAATGAAACCATTACATAGTTGGGAATGGCCTCCAAGCCATGGCAAAGAGTTCATGCTGACTTTGCAGGTCCAATTCTAGGTTCAATGTGGTTAATAGTAATGGATGCTCATTCTAAATAGCCTGAAGTAACTCGTATGAATAAAACTACAACCACATTAACAGTTAAATGTTTAAGAAGTATATTTGCTAGATTTGGATTGCCTGAACAGTTTGTAACCGATAATGGTCCACAGTGGATATCGGAAGAATTTAAGATTTTTTGTAAAAATAATAATATCAGACATATTTTGTTCAGCACCATATCACCCAGCAAGCAATTGGCAAGCTGAGAGGACAGTTCAAACTTTTAAGAAAGCATTGTTAGCTAGTAAGTTTGAAAATGATGATACCGATCAGAAATTGTTATCATGGTTGTTAAGTTATAGGACAGCACCACAGGTATCAACAGGCAAGACGCCATGTGAATTGATGTTTGGAAGACAATTACGTACACGGTTATCTTTGGTTAAAACCTCTGTTATAGTTCCAAAACAACAATTACCAATTAAAGAAACTAAAAGGTTCATGCCTGGTGATACAGTTCAAATATCTATGTATGATGGTGGTAAAAAATGGTTGGAGGGGAAATTTGTAGAGCCTGTAGGTAATGTAATGTACAAGGTAAACACTGATAAAGGTTTGTTAACTAGAAATGTAACACAGATGTTACCTATTAGGAAAATGAAAGACTCAAATGTCAGTGATCATATTATGTTTAATGAATCTAAATCTGATGTTCGGACTAATGATAGTGAAACATTGTTGGAAAATGTAACTAATAATATTTGTGATAACGTACAATTGCCTGAAATTAATAATTCCAATAATGTTGAAACACCCGAAAATAATACTGAACCTCCAACAGATATTGTAAGACGTAGTTCTAGAGTTCCTAAGCCCCGAGAAATTTTAGATTTGTAAAGTTGTAACTGTTAAATAAAAGGGGAGGAGTGTCGTAAATATTAGTTTTATATTTCCAGTGTATGGCAACACTCGCTCCCTCTCTCTCTCTTGGGCTGCGCGCCGAGACGCACCACACGTGTTAGCATTTATTATGTTATATTAAATATGGTATAACATTCCAAGTGTTCATATTTCCACCGCCAAACCCCCACAACACGACATGAGTATCTGTCAAGAGCACAGCTCCGTAGGTACTTGTAAACTTTTTAGTCATATTCATATCTTTCAAAATTGTGCGAAGTTGCCTAGTAGGTAGATTAAGGGACTACCTGGTTAATTATATCTTCGAATGAAGCGGCGAAATATAATTAATGATTGTTTCGATATTCTAAATAGTAGAACCACATTGGCGCCTGGTAATAAAAAAGCTCTTTGTGCGGGAAATATTGACAGAACATCACAATTCGTTATGCATGCATGTGATTACCTATCAAATTTGAAATTTTTGAATGGAAGTAAGATTGTAAATTCTGCCCGTAAAACAGGTTTTGTTGGTTTTACTATATGTTTGAATAATGCAATGAGCTTATTTAAAGATTTGTATAACAGTGGTGGTTTAAAATTCTTATGTACCTACATATAAAATTAGCCAAGATCACCTGGAAATGTTTTTTTTGGAAAAATGCGCTCTAAGGGAGGGTTTAACGATAACCCTAATGTCGTACAATTCCAAATAGCGATTAAAAAAAATCTGATCGTTACCGAATTACAACTTCGTGAAAAAGGAATTTTAACTGACAGTTTAATACTCAATGTAAGTTCCACTAAATATATTGAGACAATAAACAATAATACACCGATTTATGAAAGAAACCAGATAGCGCTGGCTCCAATGAACGAACAAATTTATTCGTTTATTAAAAATATTTTATCTTTACCCCTCGATGAATACACTGATCATGTTAGTACCTACATAGCTGGATTCATAAGTCGGCGTATCTTAGAAAAACTAAAATGTTATATTTGTCAGCAATTAGTGATTGGAGACAAAGATGACTTTTTTCTATCTTTAATTAGTACGAAAGATCGAGGTGGTCTCACATACCCTTCAGTCGCTGTAATAAAAATTATTAGAAAATGCGAAAACTTTTTAAAACTAAATATGAAAAATAAATCATATTCCCAATTTATTTGCAGTTTTATAAATTGTGAAATTATATATAGATATAAGGTGTAATCATTATGCTAAAACCAATCAAACATCGGAACGAAATTATTTCAAAAGAATTGTAATTTTTAAAAATAAATATGCACACATCTAAAAGTTTTTTGTTTTTATTATTTACATAACCTTAAAGAAGAACATACAGCAAAACGGAGCACCAGTTTGACAGTAACTTCTTTCCATCAGGTGAGCCGTGTGCTTGTCTGCTACCTAAGTAGCAAAGAAAAGTCCTGATGATGATGATGCCTCCGACCGATTTCGGCCATGGCGACCACTTCGACTCCTAGTCGTCTCGGCGCTGATGCGCTCGAAGATCACTAACATAGCCGATCTTCGCGATGAACTCTCGTGTACACTGTGGGCACGACCCCAACATATGACCAAATTTGGTACGAACCGATCCACCGAACTTGGTACGCTCCGAAACATATTCGTTCGTTTGGAGAGCACTAGCAGTCCACCGGACATTATTATTATTATCGGTCATATTAACGTTAATAAAGTAGATAGGTATATTCATGCTGCTGCTGCTGCTCTTTTTCGGCATGCAGCATAGGCTCATACACGTATATTTCTTGTTACAAAATATTAATTTAAAGTGCAATCATAATGCTGAATTCGGCCCTGTGTTTTGTGTCTGTGTGAGTAATGTTTGTTTGTAGTGTAATTGCCACACATTTGCATGGGTTGTGTTTAGTCTGCTTCTCTTTATACGTCTGTGGTAATAAACATCGATAACATTATCACGCGTCGTCTTTTTATCGGAGTAGGCAGTCTTAAAATACCTACACGCATCCACATTGGTGACCCACGACAAAAAGAATACCTATTGAAATTTCCGAAAAAAAATACGAAAAACATGTCTGAAGAAAACCTACACTTCCAGGATGCGGCTACCGATCTACAGGCATGTAAAGTTGTCGTGCGTGTGCCCTCATTTAACGCGGACGAGCCCCCATTGTGGTTCGCCAAGATTGAAGCCCAGTTCCAGTTGTCAAAAATTACAGTAGATGACACTAAATTTTACTACGTCGCTGGTCAGCTGGAGTCACGATACGCTCTCGAGGTTAAAGATATTATCACTAACTCTCCCGCCAGCAACAAATATATAAAAATTAAGACCGAACTGATAAGACGTCTCTCCGCGTCGCAAGACAAACGGACGCGTCAACTACTCGTCCAAGAGGAGCTCGGCGACCGCAGTCCGTCGCAGTTCCTACGTCATCTACAAAACCTGGCCGGCCCCGTTGCCACCTCGGACCTTATTAGAACGATTTGGAGTGACCGTCTGCCTCACAACGTACAAACCACAATTGCCTCGCAGTCGGAGCAACCACTAGATCGACTGGCTGATTTAGCAGATAAGGTGTATGAACTAGCTCCTCCAACCCCTCGTGCTCCGCAAGTTGCCGCTACACAACCAACCGCTTCAACATCCTGCGCCGCCTACGTGCCTGCTTCACCTGCTGAGGAGATGACTAGGCAATTAAGTGAGTTGACTAGGCAAGTTGCTCTTCTAACCACTCATGTTACACGAGAACGTGTACGTACGCTCGCGCTTACCTCGCTCAACATCAAGGAGGTACAGTCGCTCAAAAACTAGGATGCCGCAGCCGCCGCCTAACCATCCTCACTGTTTTTACCACTTCAACTACAGACACAAAGCTCAACCCTGTACTTTCAGTTCGGAAAAATCTGTGGGCAGTCGGAAGTAGCGGCCAACGACTGTCCCTCTGCATCTGGCCGTCTTTTTGTTACTGATTGGTCTTCGAAAACAAGGTACCTAGTTGATACAGGTTCCGACCTTTGTGTTTTCCCCCGGTCAGCTGTCAAGACGCCATGCCCACAATCGAAGTTCGACCTTGTAGCAGCTAACAATACAGTCATTCATACCTACGGACCAATACAGCTAACATTCAACTTAGGTCTGCGAAGATCATTTTCGTGGAATTTCTCTATTGCCGATGTGTCAAGACCCATAATAGGAGTCGATTTTCTCGCGCACTACAACCTACTAGTTGACTGCAAAAATCAACGGCTACTGGATAACACCACTACGTTATCGGTCGCTGCTGTACAATACGAACCAGCCGAAAATATAGCTTCAGTTAAAGCAGTTATCGGTGAAACTGAATTCCATGACATCTTACGTGAATATCCTTCTATAACCAGACCTCCAGGAAGACACTCCCCATCAAAACACCATACCTTGCACTTCATCACGACCACACCTGGACCGACAGTATCCTGCAAACCTCGCCGTCTGGATCCTATACGCATGCAAGCTGCTAGGAAAGAATTCGAGGATATGCTAGCATCCGGTATAGCTCGCCGTTCAGAAAGCCCATGGGCTAGTGCACTTCACCTCGTGAAGAAAAAAGATGCCACCTGGAGACCTTGTGGTAATTATAGAGCTCTGAACGCCAGAACGATCCCTGATCGATATCCCATACGTCATATTCCTGACTTTTCTCACCAACTATCAGGTTGCACAATTTTTTCAACCATCGAGTTAGTCAAAGCTTACAACCAGATAACGCACCGTGCCATTCACGAAAAGTCGAGCGTATCCTCACATTAAACTGGTGGAAGGCTGATATTTATTATTCTAAAGGCTCAATAAAACGTGTCGCATATTGGGAGAGGCCTATGTCCAGCAGTCGACTGCAATAGGTTAATTGATAATAGAAATAGTGTAATTACAAAAATCAAATTACGAACGCTATGCTGTAGAAGAGTTGGCCGCTGAATGCGGTGACACAATCCTGCGTCTGCCCCCCCTATCACTGTGAGCTCAACCCAATAGAGTTAGTTTGGGCTCAAGCTAAGGGGTACGTCCGTCGCCAGGATTAATAAAACTTTTAAGATAAAAGTGGTAAAAATATTTGAAGAAGGCCTGAAGGAAGTGTCGCCTGAAATTCGGAGACAGTGCATCAACCATGCCATAAAAGTTGAAGACAAAATGTGTCAACTCGACCACATCATAGATGAACACGGGATGTGTTATTAGCGCGCAGTGAGTATCACCGCGATCTGGTAAATCTGACCATATAATCGAACGACGGCAGAGCGCTTCAGTTAATCGCTTTGCAACTACGTGACGTCTGCTTCATATTCCAGAAAATGCAAAATTTTATAGGATTCATGGTATGGATCCAGAGTTTTTACCAGCATAATAGACTCGCAAGATCATCTAGAATTAATGTTTGGGCATTGGGCATGTCAGAGCACATGGTGGATGCAATACCAATACCACGGCCAGCCAATTCATGGCAATTTATAAAAACCTGATAATCAAATCAGAATTACGTGATTTTGATAGCGGAAATTGTACATCATTGGAAGAAATATCGATACTGTGTTGCCAATCCGCTATTGAAAAAATTAACATCACTTCTGCTCAGAAGAAAGTTTGGGAGGATACGTCAGACGATATTGAAGATTTTTATGAGCAAGCTACCTTCGACGAATAAATAGAAGACCTTACACACCTTGATATAAGTACGCCGGTAATAGTCTACATGACCGAATTTGTGGTCCATTCTCTTTTAAAATATTAAAATGTGATATTAGTGTAGGTTGCTAGCTACCGAAATAACTAGCAATCATAGATTCATGGTGGCCTTGTTTTACCTTCCGACGATGTGATTGACATTTGTAAAAAAAATGGAAGGAATTATAAAAAATACAATTTTATTAGATGGTAAATTTCAAGTGTCTTCAAAACAAAGGCATTACTGGTACCAAAAGCCCTTAAGCATTTTATTGGAACAAACGTTTTCAAATCCATTGATTTTCATCAATTTGATCAAGAATTACCAGGAACAGCAATTCCTGAAATCAATTTCTATCTCATCCAATTTCAATACCGTTCCAATCACAATTTCGAGCCTGTTACAGTTGGTACTCTGGAGTGAAAACTGGATTGGAATCGAAATCGAGTGCACGATCGAACTACCTGAATGACGTATGATGCCATACTAAATAAAACATTAACTACCAAAAACAAAACTATTAAAATCTTCACTTATTTACCCTTTTTCAATACTTTTAACGTAAATAATGATCAATAGTCTTATTAGCAATTAATAACGTGGTCATAAACACATTTTCTGAGAACAATAAAATAATGTTCGCAGATTATTTTAGGCATAGGCCACACTTCCTCGTCGAATGCGCGCGAAGTACCTGCCACTTTTAAAGTAGGTATGTAAATAAACAATTTGTCTATGTTATATTGAAATAAATTAATAAACCTAATAAGACTAATGAGGTGGTTTTTCAAGCGTTCTTTTTCAAGTTAGTGGTGTTAAGGACTGTAAGTGAACTTAGACCATCACTGAACTTATTCATTAAACGTTCATAAACTATTTAGAGGACAAAGTAAGTACATTCTATAAAGTACTTTTTCTCAACTATAATGCAGTTTTGTTCACACTTTATAGCACAAAAAATATTATTTTAGCGAAATGAGCAGCAGGCCATCATACCACCAGCAAGAGGCTCTTACAGATTTTTTGATGGAGAACCCAGGAATCGCAAGGAACGAAAAGAAAGTGGGACGTAATAGCGACATCCCTAAATGCTTTGAGCGGTGCGCAAAAGGACGGGAAAGGCTGGGCAAAGGTGGGTTTCGAGTATTCACTGTTTGATCTTTGAATTTCTATATATTGTTTACACAAAAGTTACAATGATTCACTTTTTGTTCTAGTGTTAGGTTTATTTTTAGGGGATTGAAAAACATAAAAGTACCTAATATTATTGACTATAATTTATTGTAAGGTAATTGAGGATTTTTAAGCTGGCCACACTAAGCGACGGGTGGGGCGGCGGTTACTTGGAGATACTTGGACATTCGATTCGAACATTCTCGTTGGAGGCATCTTGAAGACAAGTCACTTTGTACCTATCACTATAGTATTATACGAGGTAACGTAGTAATAGCCATAAGTTGGAGATTGGAGGAATAAACGTGTTGTAAGCATATCTGGTGTTGATAATTTTATACTTCAGAAGTGGGATGTGCATACATGCTCACATATATATGTTTTATATCTTAGTGTTTATGTAATTTCTTTAGTGATTAATGTTGTGCAATTTTAAAATACCCTCAACTTGGCATCTTTTACAAAGATAATATTTTAATTTGATATCTGAGATATTAATGTGTATTTCAATTACCTATCATCTAGGTATATTATATTCATTTCGTAATTGGAATACTTCATACGATGATTATAATTTGCTTTTTCTTTTTTTTTTCGAAACACCGTCATGAGTTACGAGTTATAATACAAATACATGCATATTAGCTTATCGCGTTCGAAGAGAATATAATCACTACATTTTAATCGCGTCTTACTAAATTTAAACACTAGCAGTTGTGAATTTATAGTTACCAGCGTATTTTAAGGTTATTACTTAGATAGATTAATGTGATTGTAGAAAGGTGTCGGGTTTATGTGAATTTCGTTAAACAGCGAGGGTATGATTATGATAGAGGTTGCTGTCTCTCTAGTAATGATACGCACAATATGTGGATTGGATGCTACCTATACAGCTTATCTATAATAATATCATGACGAATATTGAAATATTTGTAGGTACCTCTCCTACTTTTAATTTCTTTTCTAATTTAATTGGGTCAAGAGATCTACAGAGCTTCTGGTATTGCCATTTATATTCTATATTTTTAGTGTTATTGGTTTCATTATTAGTAGTAATACTCATGCTTGTTTCATTTTTGAGTTGCAGTCATGGATTATGACCCCGAAATGCAAGAGCAGCACCCACTGCGAACGCCACCTGCATGCTTGCGCAGCCGTCACTCGCATAGCATCGATGGCAGGGATGTCAGCAGCTACAGCCGACTGCGCAGCCGTAGCCGCCTGCACAGCCGTAGCCGACAGCGCAGCCGTAGCCGCCTGCACAGCCGTAGTCGACCACGCAGAGGGAGCCGTCTGCACAGCCGGAGCAGAGAACGCAGCCGTAGCCAAGTACGCAGCAAACGCCGTCTCCGCAGCCGGAGCCCGCTGCGTAGCCGAACCTCCCGATGCAGCTCAAACAGGCGGAGCCGGAGCTCTAGTTCAAGCCACCGCCGACCCCCTCAACACAGTATAAAAAGCCCTACTACAGAAGTAAGTGCTGACGATAGTAGATCACGTAACAAAAGGGATTCTCCTACGTTTTCGAGTAACGATGTTATTAATCTTTTAAAATCCTTTAAGAACCAACCACTTTCAGCGGACACATTCATTCAGCCTAATAAGGTTAATCACAAAAACATTTTACCAGACTTTGACCCATCTTCAAAAAATCAACGCATTAACATATGGCTAAAAAAGGTGAATGAATGTGCCTCTGTTTATGGTTGGGATGAGAAAACCATTATTCATTTTGCCATGCAGAAATTGCAGGGACTGGCCAGAACTTGGTACGAAAGCCTTGACACAATACTATACTCTTGGGATGAATGGCAGGTAAAGCTGTCACACGCCTTCCCTTTTGAACAAAATTATGGCCAGTCCCTGGAAGACATGCTCAAGCGGAAGAGCAAGTACCATGAACCTATAGAAGTATATTACTATGAAAAATTGGCCCTTCTGAACCAATGTGAAATAGGCGGTAAGCGGGCGGTCGATTGCATAATTCACGGTTTAAGCGATAGAACGATGAAATCGAGTGCTTTAGCTTTGAGATGTTCACAGCCTGATCAATTGCTACAATTTTTAATGAGCAATAAAGATTCTTATAATGTCGGAGACCGCTCTAACGACAAGAGTAGGCTAGGAAATAGGTTAGGATCAGCTAATGCCAGTAGTAAATCCAAACAAGATAATGCCCCAGTTGATGGTCCTACATATTGTTATAACTGTAAAGAAAAAGGTCATACATATCGCAAATGTACAAAACCATTGGTTAGGTGCAATCTTTGTCACTTGGTGGGTCATAAAGTAGATAAATGTCCTACAAAACTTGTAAAAGAAAATGATAAAATATCAAATATTCAAAAGACTATGTGCATCACGTCAATTAGCCCTAACTCTAAATTTTACAAGAATGTTGAAATCAATGATGTAATAGTAAAGGCATTTATAGATTTCGGTAGTGACATATGCCTATTAGCTCTATCACAGTTATGCAGGTTGGGGCTCAAGTCTGATGAGATAAGTACTCCAATCAAGGGGTTTGGTAACAGTGTGGTCCATTCTTTAGGGAAAGTTACTGTGAGCTTGACGATCGACGGCGTCAGAGCTGATACTATCTGCCAAATAGTTGAAGATCATCTTTTAGAAGTGCCGTTACTGGTGGGTCAAACCTATACAGAACAAGCCCATGTAATGGCATTGAAAACAGCCAATAATTTGCAGTTTATCGATACGAACCAAGAAATACCCTTCAATAAACAAGAAATAGATAGTTCCCCATCGGTAAAAATTAAATCTATTGCCGATGTAGATATATGGGGTCCTACTGTAATAAAGGCTTTGACTGAGCCCCAAATTGATGGCCATATTGTACTGAATAGTAAGATAATAGGCAAACCATTGAATCAAATCGTTGTTTGCGGTGGCATATACGAATCTAAAAAGGGATTAGTTTATGTATATATTATACCCACATCAACTCATTACCAGCTATGTGAAGGTGCAGTTGTAAGTCGTGCAAGCACTGCTCATGTCGTAAATCGGGTGATTAACCCAATTCTGGATAATGAGTTAGGGGGTGCTAATGAAATTGATATCAGCAGGGTACACATAGGAGAACATGTTGACAATTACCAAAAATTAGAACTTCTTAAGATACTTAACAAGTACAAAGATCGTTTCTCATCAACTTTAAATGAATTGGGTTGCGCCAACGTTACTGAAATGCATATAGAACTGAATAGCAAGCGTCCCGTAGTGTATAGGCCCTACCGGTTGTCCGAAAAAGAACGAGCGCAAGTACGTGAAATGATAGGAGAAATGTTAGAGGCTGGAATAGTGAGAGAATCTACCTCCGAGTATGCCAGTCCTGTGATCCTTGTACGCAAGAAAGATGGACAGATGCGAATGTGTATAGATTATAGATTGCTCAATTCCTTGACCGTTAAAGAGCATTATCCTATGCCGATGATAGAGGATGAAATTGCTAGGCTTTCTGGTCAGGCATACTTTATTACACTAGACCTCTATTCTGGGTACTATCAAGTACCAGTATCAGAACAGTCAAAGTCACTGACGTCCTTTGTGACCCAAGATGGCCAATTTGAATTCAATCGAATGCCTTTTGGATTGGCTAACGCCCCTGCTGTTTTTCAAAGAATGATGAACAAGGTGCTAGGGTCTGCTAGATTCAACGAAGCTACGGCATATATAGATGACGTCTTAATTTATGGTGAGAGCATAAAACAATGTCTAGAAAGGTTAGAGCGTATCCTAGCACTTTTGAGGCAATCAAACCTTACCCTTAATTTGGCAAAGTGTCAATTTCTGAAAGATAGAATTGACTACTTAGGATATGAGATTAGTGCATTAGGTATTAGACCCGGTGATAAGAAAATACAAAGTGTATCAAATTTTCCTCGTCCTGTTAATGTTCACACTATTCGGCAATTTTTAGGGCTCGCGAGCTACTTCCGGAAATTTGTCATGAATTTCGCACAAATAGCACACCCTCTGAGTAAACTATTAAAGAAAGATGCCACATGGATATGGTCCGATGAACAGGAAGACTCATTTAGGACACTGAAGGAAAAATTGATAGAACGCCCTGTTTTGGCTATATACAACCCCGCTAACGAAACTGAATTACATACCGATGCCAGTAAACTAGGTATAGGAGGCATTTTGCTGCAAAGGTCTAAAACTGATGATAATTTTAGACCAGTAGCGTTTTACAGCCGACAAACTTCGCCAGAAGAAAGGAATTTCCATGCCTATGAACTAGAAACGTTAGCTGTCGTTTGTTCTTTACGCAAATTTAGAGTCTATTTGTTGGGTCAGGTCTTTAAGATTGTGACCGATTGTAGTGCGCTGCGTTCTACATTCACCAAACGCGATATAGTCCCAAGAATTGCACGTTGGTATCTTTTAATGCAGGAATTTCAGTGCACCATAGAGTACAGGCCAGGTAAAAAAATGAGCCATGTAGATGCTCTGTCTCGTAATCCAGTCTTAAACGACGGAAATGATTTTGACACGACCACGGACGATATAGACCATTACGCCAAGGTCATGGTCATCGCAGCTGATGACTGGTTACATACATTACAATTAGGGGATAGCGAGCTAACTAGGATTCGAAACATATTAACTTCAGATTTAGACGTTGAGGGGTTAAAACAAATTAGAAATGACTACACTATTAAACATAATAAGCTTTACCGATGTATTCATGGCGATAAGAACAATTTACGTTGGGTGGTGCCAAAAGGTGCAAGGTGGCAAATCTGTCGTATGAATCACGACGAGATTGGTCATTTTGGAGTAGAAAAGACTCTTGAGCGTATAAAGGGTACGTACTGGTTTCCAAAGTTGACAAGATTTGTTAAAAAATATGTTGAAGCCTGTCTCGAGTGCGCCTATTCCAAGAAGGTTTCATCAGCAGTGGGTCATTTGCATCCAATACCTAAAGTCGGAGTTCCATTTCATACGGTGCACCTTGACCACCTCGGACCTTTTGTACGTTCACGGAGGGGAAACAGTTATCTCCTAGTGCTAGTAGATGCTTTCACTAAATTTGTTTTCATAAAACCAGTTAGAAGCACTAAAACCCTGGTAGCATTAAGAGTAATAGATGAGATTTTCTATACTTTTAGAGTCCCCGATAGAGTAATCAGTGACAGAGGGCCTTGTTTCACATCTCACGCGTTTAAAAGATTTTGTTTAGACAAAGGGATACATCATGTGTTAAATGCGGTAGCCAGCCCACGTTCGAATGGACAAGTGGAGCGATTTAACCGTACGATCCTTGCATCCCTAACCGCTCAGAATCTTAACTTTGATGAAAAAGACTGGGACGATAAAGTCGGTAGGATTCAATGGGGAATTAACAATACAGTCAATAAAACCACAGGTAGAACAGCTACGGAAATAATGTTCGGCCCTAGTATGAGAAGTGAGTTAGATCCTAGACTAAATGAAATTATTGTGGAAACGCACGAAAATACGGACTTAGAAAAACTTAGAACTGAAGTTAAAGACAGAATCGACAAAGAGCAAGTGAAGCAAAAAGAAAGGTATGATAAAGGCAGACGTCCCGCCCGTGTCTATTCGGAGGGAGAGCTAGTCAAAATTACCAACACGGATTTTAAGAATGATGGCAAAAGCAAAAAGCTATTACCACAGTATACGGGACCCTACCGTATCAAATCAGTCTTAGGAAACGACAGATATAGAATAGTAGCAATTCCAGGCTTTACAAAAAGTAAACATAAACGTCACACTACCGTTGCCGCCGACCGTATGCAACCTTGGGTTCATGTTGCTGCTTTGGATGTAAATGACAGTGGTTCAGATACAGAAGGTCGAGATATCGATGACGACCAATGAAACATAATATTTAAATAAAAACAAACATAGATACCAAGTTCCAGCTATTCAAATATACATTTTTATTTATTTATTTATATTTATTTATAATTATGATTATTATTATTATGTATTTTTGTAATGTAATTTATGTATTGTAAAAGTTTCTTATTTACGAATATTCAGCGACCATAGTTGGTTCGCCAGTTTAGCGACCATATTTGGTTCGCCAGTTCAGCGACCATATTTGGCTCGCCAGTTCATGCGATGCGAGATTCGCCAGTTTAGCGACCATATTTATGTATTGTAAAAGTTTCTGACTTACGAATATTCAGCGACCATAGTTGGTTCGCCAGTTTAGCGACCATATTTGGTTCGCCAGTTTAGCGACCATATTTGGTTCGCCAGCTCATGCGATGTGAGATTCGCCAGTTTAGCGACCATATTTGGTTCGCCAGTTCATGCGATGTGAGATTCGCCAGTTTGCAACCATAGTTGGTTCGCCAGTTCATGCGATGTGAGATTCGCCAGCTTAGCGACCATAGTTGGGTCGCCAGTTTCTGAGATATTGGATTCAGAAGTTTGTGATAGAAGTAAGATTGTGGTAAGATGTTGCATTTAATTTACCTAATTCAAATATATTAATGTTTTGTGTAATTGTCTTTACAAGATTTTCAGTTTTTATGTTAAATTTGTTACCCTGTATTTGATATAGTTGCAATCCTAGTCTTTAACTATTCGATGTGATAGATTCACAAGTTTAAATAGCTTAGCAACTTAATAACGTAGAAATTGTATTTTTGTTAATCAAGTCTGATAAAGTAATACAACCTTATAAAATTGCAAGTATAAACCTGTATTTGTCTTTGAATGTGATTATTTTGTTTGTAAACAAAATGATAAAGTTAAATAGGTATCCAGTTTTTATTAAGAGTTGTTATCCTGTAATTATTCAGAGTTGTTAAGAACAGGTACCTAAATATTAGTCATAAGTTAAAATCAAAATACTTTACTGACAATGTTATTCATTATTATTCTGGTTACTGTTGTTGGAATCGAATGACCAAGTGTTAGGTTAACCTGTATCTTGCGTGTATGAGGACATACACGAGGTCAGGATGGACGAGTGTTAGGTTTATTTTTAGGGGATTGAAAAACATAAAAGTACCTAATATTATTGACTATAATTTATTGTAAGGTAATTGAGGATTTTTAAGCTGGCCACACTAAGCGACGGGTGGGGCGGCGGTTACTTGGAGATACTTGGACATTCGATTCGAACATTCTCGTTGGAGGCATCTTGAAGACAAGTCACTTTGTACCTATCACTATAGTATTATACGAGGTAACGTAGTAATAGCCATAAGTTGGAGATTGGAGGAATAAACGTGTTGTAAGCATATCTGGTGTTGATAATTTTATACTAGTATTGGGCAGACAAGAAATGTGCTCTTTATTAACACATGAAAGAAGAAGAGGAAACATGATGATGATGGTAAGCGGGAAATGCATTTGGCAATTCAAAAGTATTACGAAGTCAAAACAGTAAAAGTGAATTTAGAAATGGAACTACTTCGACAAGACCTAGCAAAGAAGACCAGCGAAGCATCAACTAGTAAAATAGATTAGACTCACTTCTATAGTTTATTAAATGAGTAAAGTCATCAGTAAAATGTTTCCTAATTAGGTGCTTGGCTGGTTTTATTTGATAAATTTTCGGTTCTTCCAGGTGGACTAATTGTCCTAATAATTATGTTTCCAAGACAACAGTCAGTGATAGGTTTACTATATGATATGTCCCATGATATATGCATTATTACCAAATAAGGCCTTAATTATAAAAGAGCGGTTTGGAGTTCACATGGATACTTTTAAATGTGACTACGAAATTGTCCAGATAAACGCGGTAAAAGGTGTTGTCTTGAATACTTTCCAATACCAATATTATTCTACAAGTTTTCAAGATTATAACATACTTCTTAAAATAGTTAGCAATCAAAACTGCTCGTTTTGTATTGAGTGCACCCTTCATGGTTGTTGTTGTTGGGTAACTCATTATTCTCCTGCAGTTCTATAATGTCCTCCGGTGGTATCTCCACCTCAGGAGGAACATCACCTATGCTGTGCATCCGGCAGATATTGTGCAGTACAGCTGTTGCTATATAACTGCATGTGTATTTAACAGGCTTAATTAACCGCAACGATAAAGAAATTACTAGAAATCTCCTTATCCACACCTCAAAACACCTGGAAAAAAATTATGTAGTGAAAGACGGACTAAGTGATAAAATTATTATTATTTGTACTATAAAGTCTAATAAGCTTAATATGAATTCGCAGAAAAGTGTTTCATATTATGGTGATGGAACCTTCAAATCATGCCCGAAGCTATTCTAACAATTGTATGTTATTCATCTTGATGTGTTTTCTGATCTACAGTGCGTAAATGTGCATGATACGTATTGATCACTTAATGATATTTATAACTAACTGTATTTTCTTTACTAACACAGGAAAGAAGAAGAGAAAACATGATGAGGATGGTAAGCGGGAAATGCATTTGGCAATTCAAAAGTATTACGAGGCCAAAACAGCATAAGTGAATTTACAAATGGAACTACTTCGACAAGACCTAGCAAAGAAAACCAGCAAAGCATCAACTAGTAAAATAGATTAGACTTCACTAGTTTATTAAATAATAGGTAAAGTCATCAGTAAAATGTTGCCGAACTAGGTGCTTGACTGGTTTTATTTGGCAAATTTTCCGTTCTTCCAGGTGGACTATTGTCCTAATAATTATATTTCCAAGACAACATTCAGTGATAGGTTTACTATATGATAATGTCCCATGATATATGCATTATTACCAAATAAGGCCTTAATTATAATAACAAAAGAGTCTCTGACCCTCGTTGAATTAGTAGCCACCTTATCGCGACGAATTAGAAGCTACTAAAAAGCACAGAAAACGAAAGAAAATGCAAAAAAGGTAAAACAGAATCTTTTCACTGAAAAGAAGGGGAAAGGGGAACAAACAAGCACACAAAAAGGAAAAGGGGGAATCTACAAAGAAGAATACTCAAAAGAAAAACAAAGACTCATCTAGCAAAGATGAAGAAGACGTACAATGTTTTTATTGTTCTCGTTTATTTTCTGAATCGACAGAAGGCTGGGTTCAGTGCTATAATTATATATTTTTTGTGATATATTGTTTTTTCCTTAAGTGGTCCGTATTACCTTCGTTTCCCCTAACCCCCAAGTTCCCCCAAACGAGGGAGTATGACTATGAGTAACACATTCCCCTCTCTCTACGCCGAAATGTACTTTATTATTAATGTATTAATGTTATATTTGCCTCACTGCATTGGAGTGCTAGATACATAGTACATATTGTGTAATTAAATTAGTTATTATAATTGTTAAGTATATAGTCATTTCATAATAGAACCTAACGCGCTTGGCGAAACTCCCTCAAAGGTGCATTTGTAAACGCGTCTGTGATTGGTCCGGGGTTCGCGCGCGCTCGGCTTCTTCTTGCACTACGTTCGGACAGCGCTCCATTTTGCTCAAATGTAAAATTATTACAAATTTTGGAAGTACATTATATTTCTCCAAAAAATCACTGTTTTTTCAATCAACATGCCTTGTGCGAGCCTGCACAAGAACTGGCGACCGTGACAGGACCTGCAATCTTCGGATGCAGCGGAATTTGGCGGCAGCGGCATAGCGCGGCGCATCATGGTGCGGAAAGAACGCGGCGAGTCGGCGTCGTCGGCCGTATCTCAGTATCAAAAGTACACAAGGAAAAAAAAATACTTACCGTCACACTGCTTCATTGCTATGCGAAAACTTACCGCGCGCAAACATCGAACCGGCCGAAGGCCGGAAGGAAGCCGAAGTGGCATTACTGAAATTGGACGAACATTACGGACGAATAGTCATCATCCTCATGTAGACGCGTTATCCTGATTGCATCCGTGGTCAAGATGACCTCGGAGCTCAGGGTCCGCCTTCCTGCTCTTCCTCCTCCACTTCGGACGAATAGTACGCCTTCGGAAACAGGCAGAAAAATGCAACCTTCATAATAATGAGAAACACCAGATTACGGAAAGGACATGAGTTACGAAAAAATTCTAACAATTGGTGATAAGTATAAATCTGGAAAAAGTTTGCTTCCTTTGGAAATTGTAAATGATCTATCTGATTTCAGGTAGGTACTCCAGACGGTCTTGCTAAATACATATCTGATGGGGTCTATAATGGGGGCAATAAAATTAAGAGACACAGAAGCAATGAAAAGTGGTCGACTTCTGGAAAACCATGTTTTAAAAAGGGTTAAACAACTCAAAAACATTGTAATTAAAAGGTGTGGCAAAGTTAGACACTAAATACCCCATCATAATGGGTGCTTCACCTGATGGAGTAACAGAAGACTTTGTCATAGAAGTGAAATGCTCTTCAACAGACAAAGCAATGATACAATATATCATATATCAAAGACAATAAAGTATCTATGAAATATAAAGCTCAAGTACAGCTTCAAATGCATTTTTATAATAAGAGTAAAGCTCTCTTCTTTGTTGTTGCAAATGATTTTGAAAGTACTTCAAATATAATTATAATAGAAATGACATATGAATAGGAGTTCTCCGAGGATATTTAAAAAAAAATGCACAGTATTTTGGTACAAGGCAATTTTCCCATTATTGTATAAATAAAACAATGATTATATGACAAATTACTTTTTTATTAATGCATCCATTTTGTTTAACCCGACTACTCCTCTATATCTAAAAAAACGTTTCCGATTTCTGAGCGATAATAACACCAGACATTTGCGATCCACTGAAAATTTAACCCTGGCAATAGTGCCGCATTCTACAAGCTTCTCTGATAAGTCCTTCACAATACAAGCTGCACGACTGTGGAACGCATTACCTGTAAATATAAGACAAGCACAGTCGCTGTCTACATTTCAGAGACTAGTTAAAGAACACTTCCTAACGTCTTAAGTTTTTATATTCTCTCTGCACGATTACTACTAAGTAGTAACAGTATGTTATGTAATTATGGTGTATGTATCTGCACTCAGTATTTATTTATTTGTAGTACATACCTTATATATGTAGTTATTGTATATTTATATATAGTATTATTAGTATATATTTTATTGTATTATAAGTATTTGTAGTATATATTAGTAGTATATTTAGTACTTTTTATGTATGTAGGTATTTATTAAGTAGGTAATAGATAATATTAAGTATTAATGTCTTGTGTACACCTAAAACTACCTGTTCTAGCAATATAGTCCATACTGGTTGTCTGGAAGAGATCGCAGACTTGCGATAAGACCGCCCATTGTACAACTCTCTGTCATGTACGTATCTTATGTATGTATCCTATGTTTGGTGTGCAATAAAGAGTATTTATCTTTATCTTTATCTTATCATCCTGTAAGTTAATTAATCCACAAGCTATTATTATTACTTCATACATGACAGGGATCAAGTGATGATCAATGAACAGAACATTGTTCTTGAACATAAATAAGGGGCGTGGTTTAATCGTTTTTTCGAACAAAAACACTTGAACGTGTTTGCCGGAGTTTATAGAAAACATCCCCAGCGTTCGTCTGCGCAGGGGAGAGGGGAAGGAATCGTTCATTATCATGTTTGGTTGAGACATAGGAAGACGTTTCGCTCGGAATAGTTTTATTCAATAATAAATTTTAATTTGTGCACCCGTGATTTGGGATGCAATTTTTGAAGTTGAAGCAGTGAATGGGATATTTAAGATGTCATACAAAATACAAATTATTTCGAAATGAATTTTTTAACACTGCTTCAACACACGCTATTTCTGATTTAAGAATGACTGCTGCCTTGATAAATAACTTCCACGCTAGAATATCAGATAGACCTGATGCAAACTTGATTCTTAAAAGAGTTCTAAAAAAATTAAATACCGAGTGTAGGTTGTAACGCAAGTGAATGTAATGTACTAAAATTAATGTATTTAATTTTGTCTCTGCTTACCCCTCCGAGAATTATAAGTCGTGACGTTGCAATGTATAAATGTAGCACAACTGAATATTATTTAATATGTAACCTAATATCAACTTTTAATATTCGTATAAAATGAATATATAACGGACAAAACAATATTTTCATTAGTAGATATTTTAATGAGGCGTAGAACTGGCTCCTCGTGACGTAGGCTATTGTTCGGCGCCCGAGCGATGCGCTCGCGCCGGCCGGCCGGCATGGAGACTCGTCAGTCCACGTCAGTCTGCACCCAGCCACGTTCGATAGTAATACGTACTCACTCCCGCCGCCACGCGTAATTCGCAAGAGTACATATTGTTCTCGTAGTCTAGACGTAAAATAGCTATTGTAATTATCTAAGCTATTTCCTTCCGTGTTCTATGTCCGAATATTTTCTCCTTCTGTATCTTTATATTAACTGTGGGTAAAGAATAAATCTTCAACTAATATCTGAGGACCACTTCTTTTTCTATTCCTTCAACGACACCCACACAAAGAATATGTTGGCTGATTATGTCATTACATTAAATAATTTAAATAGGAGACGAACAATTCTCTGACATTCAGGTCAGTATGGATAATAATCTGTTGTTGCCAAAATTAGAATACAATGAACATATATTGCTAGTCTGTGGAACATATCAATTAAAACAGGCAAGATCATATTATGGAGAACATAATATAACCCTTAACCAGGCTATGGTTTGAGCGCTTCCCACATAGATTTTTGGAGGTCATTACCAGGTTTTGGTAAAGAATGTCCCACAAACTGTCAAAAACTTCAAAATAGAAATATTATCTGTGGTCACACAACAAAAAAGTTGCAACTGAACGAAAATGTCACTTTTACAATCATTTTTTCTATGGTCGTCCATCTAACGGTTTTTTTTGTGTAAAGTGCGTATTTTATTCGTAATGGCTAGTCGGAAGAAGGTAAGTCGTGCCATTTTTTTATATGTTGTAGATTTTGAGTTTTTCTAGTAATGTATGCATAAATTATATGTAAATACTTAAAATATATAATGATATAACAAAATAAAACATGTGGGGAACCATATGACCTTAGCCCAATGACATTTCATAACATAGACATGTCATATGCTTACAAATCAACGTAGAAAAATGTGCCTAACTCACACACACACATTTTTAATTCATCTACACTTTTGGTGTATTAACTTTAGAGTAATAGTTCGTGCAGTGTCTATAAACATACGATGGCGTTTTCGTTATTTTTTTAAGTCACAGATGCTTCCGCTCAACGTCCGAACGGCGCCGCTCGGCACGCGGTACTAGAGGCAAACGTTCCAATTGACTCGTTTTCGGATCTTCACGATTTTCGCGAAATAACATATCTACTTCTTTTTATATAATATCTTTGCCTTAGCCTGTGAGGATTTAACCTGTTGTGGGAGCTATATGTCAATTGCCCGATAAATTGAAATCTTTATTTTATACTAGTTACTTGCCGCGGGTTGTACCTATGCAATATTACAACTAAAGAAAAAAATACCTACGCTTTATTTTGTCGAAGTATAAATTGTGGGAAGTGGTAAATTTTTATAGTAATTGATTTGTCAGTCAGTACGTACCTACATAAATGTGTTTTTTGTTATACAGGTATTACAAGATTATCAGATCGATAGTATACTTAATGAGATGTTTTCATCAGAGGATGAAAATGATGATCTAACATTAGATTATGTTCCAAAATCATTAAACGAAAGATTGAACGAAATTCAAGGCATGTCAAATCGACAATTATTACACATATTAGACGACGATGCACGCCAACCTTATGAAGAGTCATGTGACGAGGAAATTCTTCCTTATACGCCATTGTCTGATTCATCTTTTGCCTTACCTGAAGAGCTTGCTCCTGCTTCTCAAGCCGAAATAACATCGCATGTTAGATTATCTACACCATTTTCTGTCTTACCTGCTCACCCTGACGTGCTTACTCCTGCTGTTCACGAAGAGATTGCACCTTGTGTTCGAATGTCTGCACCATTTCCTGACTTACCTGCTCACCCTGACGTGCTTACTCCTGCTGTTCGCGAAGAGATTGCACCTTGTGTTCGAATGTCTGCACCATTTCCTGACTTACCTGCTCACCCTGACGTGCTTACTCCTGCTGTTCACGAAGATATTGCACCTTGTGTTCGAATGTCTGCACCATTTCCTGAATTACCTGCTCACCCTGAAGTGCTTACTCCTGCTGTTCACGAAGAGATTGCACCTTGTGTTTGAATGTCTGCACCACTTCCTGACTTACCTGCTCACCCTGAAGTGCTTACTCCTGCTGTTGATGAAGAAATGGTGCCTGCACCATCCTCTAGCTTACCTGTTAATATGCCAACGTATGCTGAATTTCAGGCACGCGATAGATCATGGACTACACGTGTTGAAAATTTTGCAGAATTAAATTTTAGCAAGGAACTAGAACCCACTAAATCATATAGCCATCAAAGTCTCCCTATTGACTATTTCAGTAATTTGTTCCATAATGAGATTTTTGAAATGATCGTCGAGTACACAAATAAATACGCGAAAATAAAACAAAGCAAATTCTGGCGAGACACAAATGTGAATGAGATACAAGCATTCTTAGCTATCATCATTCTAATAGGACTAAATCCTCGGCCAGACATAGAGCTGTACTGGAGCGGAGATCCATTTTATAACAAAACAGAGATAAGCGGCACGATGACTTGCAAGAGGTTTAATTTTTTTTTTGAAAATCTACATGTTTGTGACATTACAACTCATTTACCTCAGAATCACAAAGAACATGATAAATTGCAAAAAGTTAGACCTCTGTTAGATTATCTCAACAGGTCTTATCAAGAAAATGCCACCAACTCTGGATCCCAATCAGTGAATGAAAGCATGATAAAATTCAAAGGACGTGACAGTAAAAAACAGTACATGCCGGCCAAGCCAATCAAGAGAGGGTTCAAGGCATGGTGTCGTTGCGATTCGAAGACTGGATATCTATATCAATGTGATATTTATACAGGTAAAGACCAAGAATTCAATGAGGAAGGATTAGGTTACAGAGTGGTTATGAAACTTGGAGGGAGTTTGCCACAAAACACTCATTTGGTATTTGACAACTTTTTCTCCTCCTTGGCTCTTATGGGAGCTCTATATCATAGAGGTATTTTGGCAACCGGAACAGTGCGAATGAATCGCAAAGGCCTTCCTAAGGAGCTATGTTTATCAAAACCTCATACACCTGAACAGCGAAGACTGGCCAAGGAAAACAAACTGAGTACTGGAGAGTTCACATATCGTTTTTGCCACCCTTGTGCCGTGATCAAATGGCAAAACACTAAAGAAGTTTTTGTTCTATCAACTGCTGTAAACCCAACCAAAGTGGAAGTGATCCAGAGAACTCAAAAAAACGGGCAAGAGAAAGATATGTATTGTCCCTCTGCAATCGCAGAATACACGAGGAGTATGGGTGGTGTAGACCACTTCGATCACTATCGAAGTTCTTACTCAATTGGCCGCAGGTCAAAAAAATTCTGGTTTCGCATGTTTTGGTTCTTGTTTGAGAGTGCCGTTATAAACGCATACATTTTATATAAACATAAAAATCAAAATCGTAAAAACATACATCGGGATTTCAGATTACGCTTAGCCAGGAGTTTGAAATCGAGACATATCTCAAACAAAAAACAAAATCCGGTGGTATATAAAAATAAAAAAGGAGGTGTTTTCGGGGTTCTGGATGAAATAAGACTCGGGCAAAAAGGAAGTCATTTTTTGGAATTGTCTACGTACAAGCGATGCAGGTTTTGCAGTACAAGGAAACAGGAAAAGCGGTCTAAACATCAATGCGAAATTTATAAGGTATCATTGTGTATAACCCCTTGCATGAAATTGTACCACCAAAATCAAAACCCAGTAGACGATAGCCTTTCTATTCATTGAGAATGGACTAAAAGGTTTTTTTTTATTTGTTTCACACTTTTTTTAATAACAATAAAGAATGAATAACTGCATTACATTTTTCATTTATTCTTTCTAAAATAAGACGCGTGTCATCACGTTTTTTTATATATAGATAATTACAGGCACCGTCTAGATAGGCAATGGGATTATTTTTAACCGACTTCAAAAAAGGAGGTTCTCAATTCGTACCCAATATTTTTTTTTTTTTTGTATGTTTGTTACGCGATTGTGAGACCAATTCTAGACGGATTTTGAAAATTCTTTTTCTGTTCGTAAGTAGATTATTCCGAAGTGGTTCCATTTAAATTTCGTAAAGATCTGATGATGGGTTTCCGAGATTAGACGAAGGAACTCTTCAAAAAGTACCAGGAAATCAGCCGCGATTGCTGCAATGGCATATTATTGCAATGTTTCTGCCATTACACATCATAACATCACGCCTGAGTCCTTTGAAGGGGTACGCAGAAGTGTTCAGAATAATCAGCTATATTTCCAGTGTATATGCATTGATTTTAAAAATTCTTTTTGAATAATGCTTTAATAAATTTTTTTTAGCGTGGCCGGTTCGATCTGTAATGCAGCGTCAGCAGCGCATGTACAGTCAGGTCACTATACATGCGATGTACAGTCGTGAGGCTGTACAAAAAGGGGTACGCAGAAGTGTTCAGAATATTCAGCCATATTTCCGGTGTATAATTATGCATTGATTTTAAAAATTATTTTTGAATAATGCTTTCATATTTTTTTTTAGCGTGGTCGGTTCTGTCTGTAGTGCAGCGTCAGCAGCGCATGTACAGTCAGGTCACTATACATGCGATGTACAGTCGTGAGACTGTACAAACTCACTAAAAAGAGAAAAATAAATTCATTTTAACAAAAAAGTTTAACCGACTTCAAGAAACGAAAAAGAGGCACTGAAAAGCGAAAAATAACTTAATTTACAGACTTACTGGTTTATTAGAAGTCGGTGCCTAGCCCAAGAGAGGCCATATTTCAATTGATTGCATCATAGTAGGTAGTTCAGACACAACAAACAAAGTTGGCTGGCACCGACTTCTAATAAACCAGTAAGTCTGTAAATTAAGTTATTTTTCGCTTTTCAGTGCCTCTTTTTCGTTTCTTGAAGTCGGTTAAACTTTTTTGTTAAAATGAATTTATTTCCCACATGTTTTTTTTTTGGATTTTTGCTTATTTTCCAAAATATAATTCATAAATTCTTAAACCAAACGTTATTACTCATACAAATCTATAAAACAATCACTATTACTACTACAATACTAGTAAAGGGATAAGAAATGATGGTTTGTGCGGACAGAGCCAGTAACCTCTTGCCAAGTTTTCCTTCATCCGGCAACTGCACATTACTAAGAGCCAAAATACAAAGGCATAAGTAGGAAAACATTTTATTTATATTTTGTATGACCATAATATCCATGATTTAAATGCAATAAAAGAATATTGTTTTAACTGCATTGTTGGCCGAAGGACAGTTACCTATAGGTTGTTGCTCTCATATTATGTCTGTAATCTGGTACTTAAGTTGGGCAAGGTATGAAACTGTCACTCCGCCAGCTAGGTTCCTGGATAATATTTTAGTGATGTATGATAGTGATGAAGAAAATTAAATAAAAATATTCAAATGAAACCAGCAGGTCTAAAATAGCCGCTTTGGATGTTTCATTAAATGATCATCTTAATTGTCAGATTTCACTAATCGTAAAATGGTTACTTTTGATGAATCATATAATGAAGCTCATAATGTTCATCATCTTATTTGACAGTTTTGTATGAAGATGCGTAAAATGGTCTAAATATATGAGTCATTCATAATGTCAAATTCGGTGAAATTCGTGACGTATTGAATGTTAACACGGATTTACTTTTTAGCAGATTTTAGCCTTCATATTGATGTTTTCATAGTTATTGTTGTAATATTAAACCTCACTAAGATGTTTAGGGCACAATTTAACTCCACTCTGTTTGTCCACACAACTATTTATTGACGGCCGAGGCTTTGGCGTAGACTTTTATTTCAGGTTATAAGGTCTGAGTTGCTCCTACAAAAGTCAAGCTTTGGCGACGGGGTCGTGTTGTCCCCCCTACATTTATTTAATAATAATTGATTATTGCTTGCTACGCGTGATTTGATCTTGTCAAAACTTTGCAATTCAACCGGACCTTGCGCTGTGATGATGAACTTCCAAATTACATGAATTAGAATAAATATCCAGTCTCGTCCACTTAGCCAGTCCAGACTCAGCCTATACATGGCTCAAGTCAACAATAGTGCCCGGAAAACGGCAATAGGCTATGTGGGACCCAATACAAAGATTGGTGAAATGTGGATGTAAAGTCACCTCTGCCTAACCCTCCGGGGATAAAGGCGTGATTGTATGTATGTATACTATGTATGTAGAATAAATATTCAAGTTATGCTAGAGTTTTTCCATACAGGGAACGGCCCACCAGTGTAAAGGGCCCAGTCAACAGGCAAGGCGCTGAAGCCTTATTTAATTTGTGAGGCATCTACAAATAATTATATTATTATATAAATGACCAAGACAGTCTAATGTCACAGCTAATGTTGCCTAATGCAAGCCTAATGGTGGTCCACATGTTCTGGATTGCACCTCAAGTTTTTACCATCTAGCGGGGTGCAGTAAATTGACAGACAGTAGGTATATAAAAAAATGTGAAAGGCCTTAGATTCAACCTCGATAACTTTGACTAATATACCTACCTACTTAAGCATAATAAACACTATAATGATCATGGAGGTAGAGGTATATAGAAATATAACTATTCTCATTCGCATATTTATTTAAAAATAAAACTTTTTATTTATTTATTCATTGCATTTTATGAAAACTTACAGCTAATAAATTAACATTAGGTACAATACAATTATTGTTGTTATCATCAGAGACTTCGTCCTGCTACACCAGTGGGATTATTCAGAACCCCGTGTCATCCCTTTAAATTAATTTATTGATTTCCAAATATCTTATGGGTATTTGCAGGATTTGTTCATATTTATAATTACTGCTCCACTCCTCTAAGTAGTAGCATGATATATATAGAAGAGTACTCTGTGTGCCTTCTAGGCTTTTACACTGTTGTGTTTATATCCAGCCATTGCTCTGCCATCCCGTTGCCCGTCTACCGTTTTGCCATCATTAGTTTCGTGCCTGCACCTTGTGTAAAGATGCCTTTGCATCTAACCACAGAAACACAAACACATTCAATGTTTTTTGTAGAAGTAACTTGATAAGTTCAATTCAATTCATAATGAATGGCTCTGTGCTTTTAACATCAATTCTGTCAATGTCCCGTAGTAGAGCTATTAACGCAGGATATAGAGTGGCCTCGATTTTGACTGGCTGACTCGAGTTTGTTAGTTACTTCCCACAGGATCCAAACAAAAGGACAGTATTTTGCTTTTGTTTATACGCCACCGTCGTTCCCCCATTACGTTGCCCGTCTATTCTAACATCATTAGTTTCGTGTCTGCACCTTACTTTAGACGCCTCTGAATCTAATCACAGAAACACAAACACATTCAATGTTTTTTGTCGAAGTAACTTGATAAGAATAAGAAACATAAATAAACATTGAAACCAAGTTTTGACAACAGACAGTTTTGAAATGTCACGTCAGGCAAAAATTACCACACCAAAATAAAAATAAAAATTGGAAACAAATTGTAGTTTTAGCGTTATTTTTCTTTCAATTCATGTTTATTAGATGGAAATCATGAACTATTGATATATAGAACATAATAACTACCATTTTACGCTGTATTAATGACAAAATCATAATGTAGTAAATACCGTAAAAGCACGATTCGGCGAGTCCTTATATTTTTTTCGTCATAGCAACACCAATAATAAATATGAAACATATTGCAGATGAAATATGAATGACATATTAAAAAATGTGGTCATTTTACAATCTATAAAATATGTCACCAACTAATCTGCAAATGAATGTCATTTTTAGATGAAACATCCAAAACGGCCATTTTAGACCTGCAGAACTTTTTTTCTTTAAGTAAGCCTGGGTACTAAACTATTTATATTATTAGTTTCTACATAAAGTCGCCACGTAAACCATTGCTGTGCTATGGCAGGGGGGATGGTGCAGGAATGGCCTTTGTAATTTGTAATTTTTGTGTACTTTTATTTTACTAACATAGACTAAGTAATACTAACAAATATTGAGCCTTTGTTGCTTGTAAAATAAAGAAATTCATTCAATTCATTCATTCATAAATTCAGCTACTAAATAGCAGTATTTTTTATTTAAATAAAAAAATGTCTACGCCTAAGCCGAAGTTCCATACAACGTGGCCAGTATACTTTGTAATGATTGACCTATACGCTCACTAAAGAGACAAAAAAAAAATTTTGGCCAGCTTTTAGTTTCAAATACCCATATGTGCGATGGTAAAAATTTTCGGATATTATCTTAGTCATCCTTTGTTTTTTCTGGCATATACATAAGCTTTGAACAATCCCACATTTCGTCACAGACTTCTTTAATGATGTGATGTATAGTAGTTCAAGTAAAAATCTGTAAAAAAGGAATGGCGTCATTACTTACATATATATATTTTTCACTTAAGAGACAACTTCCGTCTTGAATATCAAGCTCAAAAAGATGTTACATCAGGCCAAGGGGCAAAATAAAAGAAAGAAATACAGATATTACGATTAATTATTATTTCTAGTTTCACACGTTAAAGATGCCAAAACTTCTGGAAACTACAGCACTCCAACAAATATAACAGAGCAAAATATTGAAAGCCCGTCAACGCCGAACGACATAAATTCTCTAGCTGAACCTTTGACTGATACTCCTAATGTTTTAGAGACTTCAAAGAAAAAAAGAAAAGTAAATCATCCTTTGAGGATGAGGTTCTGAAGGCCATAAAAATTAAGTAGGTATCTGAAACGGACGAGGATAAAACATTGTGTTTATCCTAGTGATAAACACAATGTTTTATCCTCGTCCGTTTCAGTCACTTAAAAAGATGGTCGTTAATAATAAAATGTTGCCCAAAATCGAAATATTAAAAATAATTCACACCTCAAATCACAACATCAGTCAGCTCAACCAATTACTAAACATTGCACCATATTTCAGTCACCGAAATTCTATCCCATCGGATCATGTACAATTGCATTTGGGATCCGCAGCCGCAGGGGAAAGAGCCGTGCGGCCCAGGTGACTCGCAGCCACAGTAGTGACGCAGGTCGCGTCCCAAACCAAGCATTTACCCCCCTCCACGGCACGAGAGTTAAGCCGTCCGGCCTCTTGCCATTCGATCTGGACAGGCCCGTTATTTAAATTATACATATTGTTATTGTCTAAAGTATATCCCATAATTAATATATTTGTTTAAATTTAGTAAAGAAGTCTCCTCATTAATTTAAATCTCCCACATGCATGGGAATAACAATATTTATTTGTATGTTTGGACAATGCCAGTTTTTGTATGAAACCTGATCCTACCTTCAATAGCTATGTGTGTCACATCGCTGGATAGGTATTTTTGAGCTGAATATAAGTTACTAGTATGGCGCCTAGTCCGAATCTTAGTCCGTTCCGAATTATTCTTTATTAAACACAGTAGTTTTACAAGATTCAAAAGCAATGTTATGAACATGATACTTTTATATTCGTGGGCTGCAGCCTGCAGCATACGAGACAAAATAACCGAACCCGAATTAATGTTCAATCAGTGTTCAGACCTTTCATTGCGCGTTCAATGGGAGCGAGAGTGAAAGACACCACATGCCAAAATTGAACCGATCCAATTCAACACGGTTAGATCTTGTCATTTCTTAGGTAGTTCAATCGGCATTTATCGTTACTTTGATAATGACTTAATGAGATATGTAATTTTGAGTGAAAACGAAAAATGAAAAAAAAATACATACCTAGTTTGTAATTTTTATAATACGTTTTTGAATCTTATTTTAAGAATGTATCTACTGATTTTTCTATACATTGGCGTGACATGTTGCGTCGATTGCGCATGTGCTGCAGGGTTTGAAGTGACGTAAAATACCTACTCGTCTCACTAGAACCTCGCCTTAATAAGAATAATAAGATAATGTATCTAAAAGAAATTAAACAGTTATGTCGTTTAGGTTCTGTTAACGAACTGTTAACAAATAATCAAATAATTATTATAATTTATGCAACTCCGTTATTATCCTAGGTGATTAGCAAACACTATGATAAACGGGTTATCATGGGACCGATTCTATGAATTACAGGTAATACAAGGACAGTCTCACTAGCATAGCCAAATCGTAGCAGTCTCGGTTAAACTGTATTAAAGAGAAGTAATTATTACAACTTACATGTCACTTTGATGAATATAATATCTTTAAAGGGTACCTATATCACATGGTGAAGCTAATTACCTGTACTTTACAGAAAAGAGATATATGTACATACTTTAGATTTTACATACAAGGAGAGTAGCTAGTGGTCTTCTATACATAATTATTATAACAATGGCAGATTATATCAATTACTGGTACCTACCTAGATATTTAAACCTTCATAATCATTCAATTCCATTACTATTAGAACCATGGAGAACACTCTAATAGTTCCATAGTTCTAATAGCAACATTATTATATCAATTACTGCTACAGAATCAAAGATTCCGGAAAGTCAAGTAGGCACACAATAATAGTCAATACGACATTGTAAAGGTAACAAGAATAGCGACACAAAGATGAGGTACTTAACTTTTTCTAGGAGACAGCTAGGTATTGTATTGTATCACACACTCGAATACTCGTTAGAGTCGATGTCGATGGCTTAGGCTCAGGCTCAGGCTCGTCACAGTGCAGGGCAGTGCAGTGCAGTGCAGCGGAGTCCTGTTCTGGCTGGAGATTCACCCGGAGTCGGAGAGAGAAGAAAGAGGCTCGTCCTCCGATGTTCCCGTTTTTATACTATTGTTCGCACTTCCCCTCTACGGAAGTCGTATGTTGTGTCGACCATCAAATGACTTATAATCTAATTCTATAATAGCTTAATTTAAAGTTCTTATTTAGGTAAATGCTATGTAATATTCTTTATTCCTTAATGATAATTACACGGAGTCAAAATTATATATAATTAAATGATTATTTGTTAACAGTTCGTTAACAGAACCTAAACGACATAACTGTTTAATTTCTTTTAGATACATTATCTTATTATTCTTATTAATTACTAAATCTAATAATATATTTAGTCTAATAATATATTAATATAATTAACAAACATCTATTCTTAATATTTACTGATCTTATGAGACATTAGTTCCTTTTATTAAGCAAAACATAAATCAAGATGGCAATTTGAATTTTATTAAATATATTATTTCTTATGAAATAATCAGTCTCATAATTCATTTCATATTGATAATTTAAAGACCCAAGGGACACATACTTATAACAATTCATGTTCGTTTTATTATATTGTACACAACAGATGTTTGTCGAAAGTAATACAACAACATGTCCGTTAAATTCCTGTTTTACACAATTCCCTTTATGTAATTATTTAAATGCTTATAATTCTTATTGATAATTACGAAGTACAACGCTCATGTATTTATGTCATCTTATGATATTTTATATAATACAGTATATACTTTCATTGGTGGAAACTATGTGTAACTTTGATTTTCTTATTTACATTATCTAAGTGATGTAATTAGTTTTATAATTCATGATTATAATTAAGAGGCACAATAGATGTTTTTATGACAATCCTATGGCATTTCATACTTATTTAACATAATATTTTTAGGACCATTCTACACAACGCCATCTAGTAGGAAACAAGGAAGAACTATGGTTATGATTAGTTTTAATCATTTTAATGTGTCACTAGGGTACTTCTTGATATACTAACGTTATTCTTTCTAAAAAATCTATCACGGCCATTCTGAACTGTACTTCGCTCTCGAAGTGCAAGCAAATAATTCAATTTAATTTATGTACTGTATAATATTACAGAGATACTTAATAATTAAAAAAAAATAAAGAAATGATAAAATAATCAATACTGAGTTAAGCTCGCCTTTTTACATCATGTGTTTGTTTGTTAATTTATTAATTTCAGTGTAGAAAGAATTAAATAAATAAATATGATAAGTAAATTTGTTTTATAGCCTCGGGATGTGTCCCGACTTTGCTCTTCAGCCCGGGACGAGTCCCGTGTTATATATCCTGAAGAGTTATACTTTTCCTTTTTAACCTGTTTGCTCTTCAGCCCGGGACGAGTCCCGTGTTATATATCCTGAAGAGTTATACTTTTCCTTTTTAACCTGTTTGCTCTTCAGCCCGGGACGAGTCCCGTGTTATATATCCTGAAGAGTTATACTTTTCCTTTTTAACCTGTTTGCTCTTCAGCCCGGGACGAGTCCCGTGTTATATGTCCTGAAGAGTTATACTTTTTCTTTTTAACCCAAGATTAGTAGTCTCGTATTTTCCTGGTACCTACGACCAGATATTTATATCACGGGATTGGCAATCCCGCCTATTCTTTGGGAGTTCGTAAACAATCCTATCTTTTCTTCCCTTTTTCCTTGAACTCTACTAGTTAGAAAACATTCCCGTATTTTTCTCTTTAAATCTGAATTTATATCTACCAGTTGAACTTAGGGTAATGTTAAAATAGGAGGTATTTAGTTAAACAATGTCTTACCGCTTAATCAATTTAATCAAATTAATAATTTGAATCACTCTAAACATTAATTTACATCAACACTTATTCTGTAGCAATTTATCATTTAGTTAAACAATGTCTTACCGCTCAATAAATTTAATCAAATATAGTTTGAATCACTTTGAACATTAATATTTATCTTTATATAACACAAATTGAACATAATATTAGTTTCATTTCACACCATCTAAGCACATAGGTCTTATTTAATGCAATTTATCATTTAGTTGACCAATGTCTTACCGCTCAATCAATTTAATCAAATTTATAGTTTGAATCACTATAAACATTAATCTATATCTTTATATAACACAAATTGGACATAATATTAGTTTCATTTCACACCATCCAAGCACATAGGTCTTATTTAATCGTACTTTAAGACTTTATTTTGAAACATTAAATTGACAATCTATCACGGTTATTGACAGCACAAAGGTTTCTACAGGGATTCTTCAAAAAGAACATTTTGATCAGTCCACTCACCGGGCCAAAGCCTTAATTTTTCTTTAGCTATCGTAATATTTCTTAACCCATTTTGTCCTCGTAAGGAGAACCTCTCGTTTGGTAGTATTTCAATGATTTCGTATGGACCTTTATATTTTGGTTCCAGTTTATGACTACGTCTATGGTCTTGACTGACATATACTGTGTTTCCTACTTCGTAATCTTTATTGGTTCGGCGAGTTTTATCAAAACGTTCTTTAAATTTATTAGCAGTTTCTAAAGCCTACCATATACGAACAGTTTTGCCTTCAGGTCTAACTGACCGGATGCAAATCCGCATCGTGTGTGTGTTATGTGGCCTGAAGATAAGCTCGCGTCAGTCGGCCGGAGCGACTGAAACAATTCAATCACATCCATCTGAACGGAAGTACTGAACGGATCGTGTATTGACAGATCAGTTCAGTTTGCATGCACGCCTGTGGTGATATGATGGTAGAATATTTTAAATCTTCATACTTTCTTCCAGTTGCAAGGAATCTAAGAGTTGATGTCAATCGCTGCGAAGATAATTAAACCAGTCCTTTGGGTAAAACCTTAGCTCTTGTAAAAGATTTATGTGGGAATAATGGTCCCTTTGTCGAAGCCACTTTTTAACCCACAGTGTTCTTTTTTTCCTTTTTTTTGTGTGTATTAATGCCAAGGCAGCATAACACAATAATTCACATTCGTCCATAATTTACGATCACTAATTGCAGCGAACCCGGATGAACTGATGTGATTGTATCGTGTATTTGCTCTAATCCGATCAGGCCAAACTGCCACAGTTTGACCTGATGCGATCGACCTCGTCATGTATTGCAGGCTTAAGAGGCGTTGTTGGGCCATTTCGCGATCAGCTGATATATTAATAGTGGGCTGTGTTGAGTCGTCAACCACATTAGTCAATTTACTCTGTATATGGGGAAGGTATCCCTCTCTACCAATTAAGAGCCTAATTGGTGAAAACCCAGTACTTTTTTGAACGGTCGTATTAAGCGATTGTTGTACTTTCCAAAGCATGTTTGGCCATTCTGATAAATTACCAGTATTAACGGTTGTAGCCAGTAGATTTATAACCGTAGCCACGTACCGTTCTACCTGCCCATTACTACGGGGAGTACCTGTTGAAATTAAATGGTGCTCGATTTGCATTTCACGAAACAAGGACTGTATCTGATTAGACGTGAAGTTCGTACCTCTGTCTGTAACTACCAGACTTGGAGTGCCAAAAAGTGTAATGGTTTCTCTAATTACAAATGCCATTTCCTGACCATTTAAAGTCTTAAGTGGTCGTAGTATACTAAATTTTGTAAACCCGTCTATGATCAACAGTATATGTTTATAACCTTCCTCGGATTGTCTAAAAGGTCCAGTGCAATCCAGATGTAAGGTATGGAAAGGAATAGACTTCCGTATTGGATGCAGTACGCCTTGTTTTGGACCCGATTGGCTTTTATACGAAAAATACAGACTAAACAATGAGCTATATATTTTCTCGTGAAGGCCGCCATACTTGGAAACCAAAAATTTTCTTTTAGTTTGTTAAGAGTCTTATCAAAACCTACATGACAACTGTCATCATGGTAAATTCTCAATATACTGAGCCTATAGCCCCGGGGGACATATAATTTTGGGGTAGCATCCGGACAACTTTTGTAATGAAGCAAATTATTAATAACAATACATTGATACGGATCTATTTCACCTGTTTGCACTTGTTCTATCATATTTTGTGTTTCAATATCATTTCTTTGGGCAGTTTCTAACCATGATGGATTGTGGACATCATTAATTATATTAATTTTCAGATGATTTAGCATCATAGGCTTATTTGGCGGGTTACGACTTAGATAGTCTACGTGCCCGATGAACTTGCCCTTTTTATAAATTACCTCAAATTGAAAATCTTGCATGAAGGTCCACCACCTAGCAACACGAGGTGATAAATCTTTTTTATTCATGGTTGATTTAATTGAATTACAGTCAGTAATCACAGTAAAATGGATACCCAATAAATATACCCTAAAAAATTTAAGGGCATTATAGATTGCTAAAGTTTCTAAATCATACGAACAGTATCTAGATTCTGCAGGGGACGTACGTTTACTATAGTAGGCTACTACTTTACGTTGTTTGTCTTTTTTCTGTATTAATATAGCACCATACCCTATTGAGCTAGCATCTGTATGCAATTCCGTTTCTAAACTAGGATCAAATATGGTTAGTAATGGTTTAGTTATTAGATGTTTTATTACATACCCTCTAGCTTCCTCCTGTTCTCGACCCCACTCCCATTTTTGATTGTTTTTAATAAGTTTAGTAATGGGAGCAGTTCGTGAAGCAAATTCAGGTACAAATTTTCTGAAATAGCTTGCTAATCCCATGAATTGACGCACCTCTCGTATATTACTAGGCGTAGGAGATTTAGTGAGGGCTAATACTTTGGTTTCGCTTGGTCTGACACCTTCTCGTGATATATGTCTACCTAAATACTCTAATTCCGTGACGAAAAATTTACATTTTTTTAAATTGACAGTAAACCCGGCTGAACTAAGTGCTTGGAGCGTCTGTTCCCGATATTCTAGTCCTTGATTTATAGCTTTAAACGGAATCAACAAATCATCTATGTACACTAATAAAAATGGTAAGTGTTTTACAGCTTTACTTATAGCTTTTTGGAAAACAGAAGGCCCGTTGCAAATTCCAAAGGGAATTTTAAGAAACTCATAGTGATTATCCGGAGTCACAAAAGCAGTGTACTTAATGGAATCTTTTGCCATGCTAATTTGATGAAATCCGCTTTTCATATCAATGGATATATAATAATTAGCATTACCTAACTTATCTATTTGGTCCTCAATGAGTGGGAGAGGGTACCTTTCTCTTTCTATGATTCTATTTAAGGCTCTATAATCTACACACATTCGATCGCTTCCATCTTTCTTTTTTACTAGCAGCACCGGGCTGGCAAATGACGACTAACTTTCCCGAATAATATTTTTTTTTAATAAATCATCTACGATTTCCTTCACCTTCTCCCTTTCAATGGGAGCCAGTCTATACGGCCGATAATTTATTATATCGTCTTTCTTTAAACGTAAGCACATTTCTCCAGTTTTAACTGTTCCAATATTATTTGGTAGTGGCAATACAGAGGAAAATTTATCAAATATGCTCTTTATTTTTACTTGCAAGTCCATATCTAGATGTTTTATTGAATCATTCAATAGCATCATTTGATCACAAGAATTAGAAACATGATTAATTACATGACTCGGCTTAGGCAAGTCAATACGTGCCAGCCTACACCCAGTGGTGTCTAAGATAACAGCAACATCAGGGTATCCAACAGCATTTCTACCAATTATACAATCATAAGCAAAATCTTTATCTCTAGCCACATGGAACTGTAATTCCAAACAAATGTCATCAAACTTTACTGGAACAATTATTTGTGCAAATATGTGCAATCTACCATTGCCTATTCCTTCTATTACTGATACACATGGGGTAAAATGACAACCACATTGTCGAGCAACAGACTCTTTGATCACACTGCAACTGGCACCGGTATCAATTAAAGCCATAATAGTCCTACCGTTAATAGTAACCTTTGTTAACTGTAAATTAGTTTTCATAAAACAATTAACATCGTCCTTTTTTAAAGTACGTTTAGAGTAACAATTGGATTCTTCGTGACCCATTTTTTTACAAAAAGTACACTGTGGTGGCGCGTTGGGTTTAGTGAATCTACGCGGGGGATCAGTTGTATCGAGGTTATTCTGCAATCTATTCCTATTGTAAAAACATTGTTTCTTAATATGACCCACTCTACCGCATACAAAACAAGTTTTAATTGGGGGACTCTCGGTTTTAATTCGTTTCTTTGCTAAGCTCCCATCTTGTTTATCAGTTGATTTATGAGAAGAATCGAGAAAACGTTTCTTGGGGGTTTTTGTATACACAGTAAATAAAGAAATAAGTTCCGCAGTGGTTTTAACTTGAGCATTATGCGATGCCATTCGAACGGTTTCATCAAGTATACCCCCACAAATTATTTCAACTAATTGCAGCTCAGAAAAGGTAATTTTTGTAGCTTTAAGCAGCCTGAGTTTCTCCCTACCATATTCACAGTATGATTCAAATGCTTCAGAAGTAAATAAGACAGCTTTACTGAGTTTTTCAGACAAATTTCGCATAGGAGGGTATAAGTCTTGTATGGTTGTTTTGAACGTTTCCCACGTTCTTCCTTCTTCGGGTTCCCACGTCTCGTACCATAATAATGCAGAGCCTTTCAAGGCCTTACCAGCTTTAGCAACGGTAGTTAGACTACTCCATCCCAGGTCCTTAGCAATTGACTCGACGTGGATGCACCAGCTGTCTGCACCGCTGTCATTTTTCGCAGGATCGTAGGATGGTAGCTCAACGTCATCTCCTCGCTGCTTTACTGCAACCGCCTTCCGGATGTCCATCAGCAGACCTGCCACTGCATCTGGTTTCATCTCGGGTCACCGTGATGTTAGCCTGAAAATGTATTATTATATCAATATTAGTAATTGCAATTTATCCCACTTCTGATGTTAAAAAGACTATTAATACTATAAGTAGATGTGCAGATATAGTCAGGTATTATTCTACAGGGCACTAGGCACATTGCGTGCAGTGGCAGTGGGCTCAGCGGCTAATATACTTAGCGGGGGGGAAGTGCCCCCGTCTGTCGAACTTGACTACGATATGGCAACACAAGCTGACCGTGCACCAGGTAAGGTGGCAAGGGTAATTGAGTCGCAAAAGTCTCCACACAAGACAGGTGACAATGGAGAAGGGAGGAATACCCCCAACGTCAGCCCCCGTGAGACAGGAGATGATGATAGGCATAAACGCAAGATGTCCGCCGCTGCTGCCATATTAGTAAGAAGAATGCTCGGCTCAACGGATAGTTATAATAGAGTACGAGGGTTTGTCGCAAATGGACACAAGAATCCAGTTTTTTGCGCTTGCGTGTGCAAGATATTACTATCCAAATTGACGCTCGACGCCTTACGAGGCGGCACCCCAACCCGGGACGAGAAAACAATCTTGATACACAATGTTAAGCTGTGGTCCCTTAAAGCTGAACAGCAACAAGCCCCACAGTCTAAGAAGAAGGCACTGAATTTTGGTGAGCACAATGCACGCAGCATAAGTCACGTCAGGAACATACCCGTGGCACAGGCTCTGGCGCTAACTGACGAGACTGGCGGTATAGAAGACGAGTACAAACAAGTGATGGCGATCGGGGGTGAGGCCCTTATCAAGAACAAGCCCTTGGCTTCCCTCATCTCTGGTAGTCGCGTTTGTGTATACTGTCTGTTACAGGATATTTATGGCCAACAAGGAAACATCAATGAAGGGAAAGGAGACAATGAATTAAACGACATGGACGGGCGCATCGTGGGGCAACTACTTAAGCAGGGAAGCAGAGGCGCATTAGAAGCGCTTGCGAGGGCACACAATAAAGAAATGCATACCCTAAACGGTAACATCCACTTCATAACGGACTACAGAGCAAAGAGGACAGATGTGGTCGGCACATGCATCAACAAGTCGCTGGCCACGATTAAACATAAGCATTCATACCGTGTCTCTGATTCCACACGTGTTCGAGGGCACAGGAGGAATTACCCATGCTGATATACGCGAACAACCTGGGTAATGGGGTGCAGCTGATATCTGCACCGCCTACGCGGCATCAAGTCTCGTGGATAATGGCTCCAGAGACGGAGGCGGAGCGGGAGGCACGCACCAGACCTGCAGCCCCTCTTCGCACGGGTAGTCCCCCCAGCGACGTGGTTGAGTTGCACGCTTCTAGTGACCACTCAACCCCACCAAGTAAGGAGGAGGTCCGCCCGACGACGTCAACTGTACCGGAGTTTATATCGCCGGGTGAGGTGGTGGGTACTAGGGGAGAGTACCGCCCCATATGCCGCCGAACGACGGCCAACCGCACGGGGTTGCGTCTCCTGAAAGCATGGCGGCGCTTAACGGGGAGAGGTGACAGGCCTAGAAGGACGCGAGAGATGGCACGACAACTGGCGGACATAGCGGTGGTCCTTGGGAATAGAGTAGGGGGCAAAGCTGCAGCGGACGGTGAGCCCGCACGCATTGGTCCGCCTGAACTGGAGGAGATGAACATAATGGAGAGGCACTTAACCTGGATAGGCGTAAGCGAGGACACAAGGCATAACCAGGGGACGCTAGCATTGACGGAGATTGCCTCCGACTTTAGAAATGTGGCTGGTGATTTCAGTACAAGGGATGGCCGCATAAACGCCCAGTACCCCTTGCGCGTGTGGCGCTACATAGCCGAGGCGCCACTTTTGCAAGCAACTTTGGTCGAGGGCTCGGCATTAGCTGTTGCAGACATGACCCCGTTACTACTGAAGTTGCGGCTCTACGATCATTTGAGGGTAATGAGTTGCAATTTTCCGAGCGGCACAGAGTGGGGGATACCTATCAAGGGTGACGTACCCCGGGTACTACGTGTCGCTGATGACATCGATGACACGTGGCAGGTGGCCATGGTGGGCGCCCGTTATCTGGACGAGGTCCTATCCACGACTCGGAAAAGCATCCGCATTGGGCCACTACAAGAATGGTCAATTGATGACGACGACGTGGCAGTAATCGTAATTGATAAGTCCGGCGGTAATGCCGACGTTGGGTGGGCATGCCAGCTTGTTGCTGCAGCCCCCTACCCCCTGCTGGAGGTAGACGAGCTGTTCGCCTTGACTACGTCTGGAGGCCCAGATGACGTAAGGTTGTGCGGTATGAGGCGCAACGAATGTTGCATAACTATCAACAATGGTAAGCGCAAATTCTTGCTAGTAACTGGAGGCAATCAGCACGCTGTGAGCGTATGTGGTATTGAATTTGCTGCCGCGCACGTGGACAGAAACCGCGTGCTCGGAGATGTGCAGGTGCAACCTGCACGGCAGTTGTTTGCAAATGCCTTACAGATAGTACTCTCCAGCCCACTGCCAATACGTGATGCATGTCGTTATTGGCTGAGAGAAAGACTAGGGGCGGGGAGCGTTGATTGGCTCCGAATCGATGAAATCGCAGCTTGGCTATCGATGCGGTTTATTCCACAGCCAGAAGTATCTAAACATGAGGACGACGCCAACGAAACATCATGGCTACCAGAAGCTTACATGCACCAAGACTTTGTCACTGACGGGATGCCTGCGCCAACGGACGTTGCCCGCGAAGATGAGGAAAGTTATTATCACGATCACGCTGTGACGTATACTGACAACATCTTTGTCGACAGGACTCTTGCTGATGAGAGGCCCGCGCTCATAGTCGGAACATGGAGCAATGAGGTCGAACTTGCAACCGGACTGGGGATGTCTACATATTCCCATGCAACACCAGGGCAAACACACGCCGACGAGGGTACTGGTCTGGCAATAGATGATATCGAACGGGTATTACATAAGCGTCGAGCCTTTGAAGAATGGAAGAGGGGGGCAGGGATAGGGGATGAGGCAGTTTCCCCACAACTTATGGGCGACGCCGAAGCTTTCCTTGATGCTATAATCAATGGAACCGGAGAGGAATACGACTGCGTGAAGGAAATTGCTGCACATATAGTAGGACACGGCAGTCGTGGAAATTACAGCTGGGAGGCAAACGTGCAGGGGGAGGATCACGTGCCTACAACGACGGGAGTGCGTACACCCCTGCCCCTTAACTTGACAACAGGCATGTCTGTAAACAGCAAATATGAGTTAGCACCCGAGGAAGGTATAGTAACGCTTACAGGGTTGGGGGGTTCCTGGCAGGAGGGCAGATGTGGCAGACCGGGAACCGATATTGTCGATATGCCTACGTTAGAAAGAAGTTTTGAGGAATGTCGGAATCGATCTCGAGCCACTGGCGTGCGAAGCAAGCGCCTCACACACTGCGCCACGCCGGAGCCTGCACACCTGGCAAACTGCTGACACGAAGATGTTGCAAGCGGATACCGGCCAGGTGGCCGCGTTTACGCCACCACCTTAGTTTTAAGTTATTCATTCTTTGTTCTAATATCGACGGGAATAGTTACATTTAATTTAATTTTTAATTTTAATAATTTACATTAATAAAATAAGTTCAATTTCATTTTGTTTTTTTTTTGGGTCCTCCGGCAGCGACATTCATATTTCGCACGTAAGCACAAACGATAAAAATGCATGGAGTAATGATCACTTGATTGATTGAAAAAGATTAATAAGAAGAACAGTGTTTCGGAAAGAGATAAAGAAACAAAATGACTTAAATATTGTATGCCTTGAGGCGGAGAATGGAGAAACTTTATATCCTAATTAGGTACTACTTCACATTGTAACCCATTTTCACAATAAAATTATTTGAATTTATTTTATTTAAAACATATTTTTTAAATTGATATTGTCACTATAAGAATGAATTTCTCAAGCGTAAAATTTACGCCGCGTGGTTAAAAATCATGTCTTAAGTCAGAATTCCTTGAAGTAGGGACTGAATAAATTAACTGACTTGGCATGGACCTCCCAACTTTTTTACGGTAGAAGAACTGAAATTAGTTTTTGATGGCCTGTAATATTATTGCAGCAATGGCGAGACGGACTCGAGTATCTGAGGCTCAATTGGAATACTGCTCGATTTCTTAGAGCGTAACCCTAGCGTAACCTAGCTAGGTCCAGGGCTTACAATAACAGCGCCCAAAGAAGAGCAGAGTCTACGCGGATGTGGACGGAGGTGGCTGCATTATTAAATGCTGAAGGGGTTGGTACAACAAAAACCCCTAAAGAATGGTATTTAAATGATTAAGTACATATATTTTCTTGACCTAGCCAAAGCCTTCGACACGGTTCCCGCAGCCTCACTTCTACTCAAACTTGAACGTATGGGTGTCAGAGGAGAACAGTTGGACTTGTTTCGTAGCTATCTCACAAATCGATCTCAAATAGTTAAAATTGATAACCACACCAGCGAGGAACTACCTATTCACTATGGCGTACCACAAGGCAGCATACTTGGACCTACTCTGTTCCTCGTATTTATAAACGACCTCTGTGATCTGAAAATCCCAAATTCAAAAACTGTTTGTTACGCAGATGACACCGCGTTAGCATTTATAGGAGACACATGGTCGGAGCTGGAACAACGGGCCCAGTCTGGTTTCAACTTGGCATTAGACTGGCTCACATCACATACACTGACACTTAATACACAGAAAACCAAATATATTACCTTCTCAGTTAGTTCGCTATCACAACCACGACTTCCACTAACCTTACAAGAACACTCCTGCACTACTTTGATGAAATCCCCGTGTAACTGTTCAACTTATCTTCCACTGATAATATTAAATACCTAGGCGTGGTCTTAGATAAGAATTTGAACTATAAACTTCATATAAACGCTCTTGTAATCAGAGTACGTAAATTAATGTACGTTTTTAAAACCCTGCGCCATATTGCAAACAAGACCATTGTACGTAACGTACATCATGCCATATGCTTGTCTATTGTTACATATTGCATTTCCTGCTGGGGAGGTGCACATAAAACAATACTCATGCCACTGGAAGTGGCACACAGAGCCATTTTGAAAATATCAGCGTTTAAGCCCATTATGTTCCCGACCGACTTACTATACGACATCTATGATACATTGAATGTCCGACAACTATTTATATACCACACAATTCTACTTCAACACAGATACACCCCATATAAAAGTATAACAAAGCGTCGAAAAGATAGAGTTTGCGTTGTACCAAAACCTACGAAATCGTTCACTAAGCGTTTCGCCTATTACTTGGGCCCGTACCTTTACAATAAAATTAGCTCAACATGTCCGATATATGAGTCGACACAGTTTGCTTGTAAAAATATAGTCAGATCCTTTTTACGGGAAAAAAACTATAATCAAACAGAAGACTACTTGGAGCAAATTATATAACGGGTAATTATACTTCGTGCTTCGTCCTCGAGATTAGCATAATAGACTAATGTAGTAACGCAGTTAGTAGCCGCCATCCACACTATTTTGAGATTTTTTATTTTTTATTTTTTATTTTGTGGGTAACCCGATGTTTCATATAGACGCACACCCTATCTAAGCTCATTCGCATTTTTAGTGTCTCGCCGTCCACATCTCGTTCGCCAAAAATAGCGAACTTTTAATACTTTAATATGCCTACACGTTAAGGCTAATAATAGTGATCGTATAGAATTAGGAAATTGTTAAGAAGTGTGATGGTGCTTGCCTTCATCGTCACCGGCTGTTCCTCGGGTGAGTTATAACTTCAGATTGTCGGCATCGAGAGGATCTGGATAAACAAGGTATGCCTATCCTAACTTTTAAACTCTCGCGTTCCATGATATACAATACCATGATCGCGTTAATTCCCGTTAACATTATTGTATATAAGGTATGCCTATGTTACAATATTTCAAAAAAGGTTATAAATCAGTGACCAACTTTTTTGCGCGTCGACCGCCTACTTATTATTTCTTTTACTAAGGGTATGAAAATAATAAATATAATTACTGATTTCAACCTATAGATGACATGCGTATAGTGATATAGTATAATAATCTTCCACAAACGTTACCACTAACTGAGAAAAACATTTCATGATTTTGTAGATAAAAGGTATTACAGTGTAAAACAATACCTAGGGACCATCTCTAGCAGTATTATTTTAATATATACTAGTATATTATGGTAAAACTGGGTCAAACAGTATATTTTACTGAAGTGGATATATTTATTTGCTTAAATAGATTTTACATTTGCCTTACACAAATATCGACCGTCGACAACGGTCCGAATTCGATTCACACTATGTGGGTAGAGTGAAATGGAAATATACTTATAAGAGGTGATGGTACCCCAGGTCGATAGCAATATCACAAATTATAGATTGACATTATACTTATATGCACATCATCATCATCCTCATGGAGATGTATTTTCCTGTTTGCATCTGAGGCAAGGTGACCTTCGAGCCAAGGGTCAGCAAACAACTTGTATGCAAATAAATGAATTGAATTCATATTAAATTTCCATATCGCTAATGCTTTCTTTTTTCCTACCATAGAAAGAAAGAAGGATGAAATCTTTTATAATATGTTACTGTTGAGTGTCAATAACATAGTTTGCCGGTAGTACCTACCTACGTGTTAATTTTATTAACTTGGGCTATCCCTTACTTCCTCACTTTAAGATGCTAATTTATATCTATGGTTGTATGGACGTTATCCTGGTACACATCGAGTCCTGTAATGGAGTTTGTTGTAGTTGTCATAGTTGTGGAAACTAGAAAAGAAATGCAGTATATAATACATGGAATGGATGTACAGTCAGACCAATAAACATGCGATGTACAGGCGTGAGACTGTACAATGGTAGAGATAGATATATAATAAAAATAATTATTATCTTATAGCACTGCAGGTGGGCATTTCTGGTTATATCATTTATGATATTATATTAATAAAACTTGAATGGTGTTTGAGTAACATGGTTTACGAATAGATAATTTTATCAAAAAGCATCTCTTACTGAAGCATTATTCCGACGCTTCGAACAGATGTGCAGACAATACGCGCTATTTCTATACATATCTTTTACCTACCCACCAATATAAAAATATTCTAACATTGCAAAAAAAAAAAAAAATAGTCTATGACTGTTATACAGTGGTTAAATCCATGGTTTGTGGACTGTACGGTTATTTCGATAACTAGGGACTGTCTCTTACCTACTAATATACAAATATTCTGACTCTTCGAACACTACAGTTTGGGACTGTTGTATAGTGTTTAAATTCGAGGTTTGCGGACAGTACATGTTATTTCTATAACTAGGGACTGTCTCTTACCTACTAACATACAAATATTCTGACAATTCGAACACTACAGTTTGAGACTGTTGTATAGTGCTTAAATTCAGGGTTTGCGGACAGTACATGTTATTTCTATAACTAGGGACTGTCTCTTACCTTCTAATATACAAATATCCTGACACTTCGGACACCACAGCTTGGGACTGTAGTATAGTGTTTAAATTCAGGGTTTGCGGACAGTACGTGTTATTTATATAACTAGGGACTGTCTCTTACCTACTAATATACAAATATTCTGAAATTTCGAACACTACAGTTTAACACTACAGTTTATAACTGTTGTACAGTGTTTAATCCAGGGTTTGCGGACAGTACGTGTTATTTATATAACTAGGGACTGTCTCTTACCTACTAATATACAAATATTCTGAAATTTCGAACACTACAGTTAACACTACAGTTTATAACTGTTGTACAGTGTTTAATCCAGGGTTTGCGGACAGTACGTGTTATTTCTATAACTAGGGACTGTCTCTTACCCACTAATATAAAATTATTCTGACACTTCGAACAGTACAGTTTGGGACTGTTGAACAGTGTTTAAATCCATGATTTGTGAACAGTACGTGTTATTTCTATAAATAGGAACTGTCCCTGTCTACTTATATCCTTCACTCGGATATTCGAATACTTCAAGTAAGACTGCGAACTGTGCATGCTAAAAGTATTAATCAAGGGACTGAATGTCCTGTTTTTTGCATACCTGAGAGCTATGATCTATGCCAGGTTAAATGTTAGTTTTAAGCCGGCATTCTCAAATGTGTCGAGAAAATATACCAAAAATGGTATGAAAATATCAGCAACGAAGCGTTGATTAAAAATGGAAGGCTTTATTCAATAGATTTCAACTGGAAGCATCCGAGTCCGATTCGTAGGCTGCGGGGTCATTAAGGATAAGACTGACAGTATCAAACTTCACTCAATTGCTTATTGAAAAGTTGCACAATCCCCAGCAGCTATGCGTGTAGCAGCGTGGCACTGCTATCCTTAATTTATTAAGGAAAAATCTGCAACTAGACTAGACTAGACAGGCAGAGGCCAGTGGTTAAACCAGTGAGTGACGATCTGGTAATCCTCTCATAATATGGAGGGTTATAAAACACCATTTTATAAAACTCTCTTCTAAATGGCATATTCAGAAGAGAGCATCATGTCCGGAAGTGAACGGGCACAGTACACATCATGTATTGTTTCTTTTGCTAAGGCAAGTGAGCAATTCGTTATAAAGATGCTGTTTCGAAATCTTGCAGAGTCAAATTTTCATCAAGTATGTTTTCATCATACCTACTTAAATAATATAACATTGCATGTTATATTTTTAGTATAATATACAGTTGTAATAAATACCCATACTATCGCATTAGGTATACAACATCCTATAATGATAGTGTTAAGGCTGATAGTATAAGTAATTTAAAAATTCAATAAAAGATAACTTTGAATTTTGAAATTGCCCATATATAGCCCATGACAAGTGCTCGATTGGTGGCGATGGGTTCACCCACTATCATGTGGGACCGAAAATCATAGTTGACGAAATGTACTTTAGTGATAATACAACTTTGCCTATCCCTTCGGGACTTACAGGCATAAATACGTATTTATAAATAAAATAAATGTAGAAACAAATTCTTATATTGGAAGACATGATTTTAAAGTAATATAACTTACCAATATAAGGTAGAACTAAAGAAGGATGCCTATAGTAGGTACATTCTGAACAAGCGCAACTCACTTTACGACTCCAATGTAAGATATATTAAATCAATTTATTGCATTTACCTACCCTTTGCAGTACACAACTTATGTATTAACCTGTATTAACTAAGGTTATGAAACCAGTCGTAGTGTTGCTAAGAAAGATGTGAATGGATTTACTTCACATCACATTAGGTGGGCCGTGTGCTTATCTGCCACCAAAATTGTATAAAAAGATCGATTTAACGAATACATAATAAATACAAAATAACAAGTTAGTTTTAACTTAAACTAATTATGTGAATACATGTTGACAATATAAAATAAATATACCTATCTTCAATAGTATATTTGTAGAACTGACCATAGGTGCGTGCACGCGTGAGCTTGTAATGATTTTGTAACAAACAAAATACCTACTCACCGGTGAGGGTCGTTCAATTCAATACATAGCCTATGCCCTATAGGATCCATCATCATCACTATCGTACCTATAAGATTATAGATAGACGATTATAGTGGCCTGTACTTAACTTTTTCAGACATCTCAACTACGGGGTGGGGTACAGGTAATAGGCAGCAATCAGTGAGCTAACGAGCTAGTTCATGCAGTATTGATGAATTTAAAATATACCTACCTAAAATTGCTGGCAATAATGGTAGCGTTTAATGGTCTTAACGCAAATATTTGCTAAAGATTGTCTAAATTCTCAGATTTCCCGTCATCATCTTACTTTATATTAATCAGCTTATAGGAGATATCCTGTATTTGAATAATACATTACATTACATTTGAATAATGTTACTAGACATCTAGACATAGAAGATACTAAGAAATATTCATGTTTTCCCTCCGGGGCGGACACAGGGACCCGCTATCTGCTTCCACGCGCTTTGCGGGCTCTTCTGCTGTCGTTAAACTTTTCACGCAACCTTTCTTGTGTGAACATACAAAGATAAATGCGTTTGCATAATACATCAAGTCTACAGACAATAATTATAGTCTACAAGGTTCAAATGTCTCATAACCTTTTCTGTTTAACTTAACAATTGTTTTTTGTAAAAATACTTACGGTTTGTAATAAGATATATTTATTATAGAATATATATAACGCAAACGCAGTATGCATATTTTAACTATTTCAGAGTTAAACTTTATGAATGCTTTCCTTTTACAGGATTAAATTAAATTACGTTCCTAGCATAAACAACAGCATTTCTTATAAACCAAATTCTCATAAGTTACCCCCTTCTAAGGGCTATACAGAACTATAGACTCCACTATGAGTTACTCTCATACCTTATAGGTATCGATTTGTTCTATATACAATTTTTCACATGTTACAGAGCAAAGTTATCAAAATTATGAAACAGTGTAAGTTCAAATATTTCTTGCGTTGAAATATTCCTTCTATTATAATATTTCTTCTGTGGGTTAAGGATCAAAGCTAATCTAATCCTTAACCCAGATTTCTCTGTTGCCTAGAAAAATGATAATTCTAGACACATTTTTAACTACATACCTATATAGGTTTTAACAAATTAAGTTGAAGTTAAATAACAGATACGGTTGCATACCTTGAGTTTGCCTAAAGGTATAAAAGTAATTGTTATGAGAAACCTATATAGTAAACAAACATTATTACGCTTTGCAGCTTATTATCTGTTCAGAGTAGGTACAAACATTAAAAAATTAAGTAACGAATAGATACCCGTCAGAAATTAATAAAACATAACATACTTAATTTAGGTATCTAAAGGGAACAAATAACACAAACGCTGTGGTATATTTTCAATGACCAGAGTTCCGACCCGCAAAGACTCCTTGCTATCTCGATATGGGTCGCGCATCGCCCATATGTAGAGTAGGTACTCTGACGATCGTTTTATTAGTTATGAGTACTTATGAGTGAACCTGTGTCTGCGCAAACGATATCTAAACATCCAGGGGGATTGAGTCCTTCCAGGGTTTAAACTGACTTCGCATCAACGGCTCACATAATGTCAATTATGCACATATGAGAAAACCAAATGATTAACCTCGGCCCTCATACATTTAGTAAAGTTAAAAGTGGGCCATTTGATCATGGCCCCTGATGATATATTTAATGAACGAAAAATTCTCAATCATTCATTGAAAGGATAATTCGAAAGGAATACCTACTTTTGCTTTGTCATCGTTACAATACAGTAGCAATATCAACAGAACGGGTTTCAAATTTAAATACATCATATTTTACGAATGTTGGTTCTAAATATCTACATTAGTCTATTATGCTAATCTCGAGGACGAAGCACGAAGTATAATTGGGGATTAAACGAACTTACCTGTAAGTGAAGTTCTATCCTAATTATACGAGTGCTTCGTCCGAAGAGATTAGCATCCCTCCCACCCAATCATTTGTCTAACTACGATTACACATACGATTACCCAATTTACTCGTAAAATATGTCAATACGAACGGCTCTACACTAAACCGAATGAGCTTAGATAGGGTGTGCGTCTATATGAAACATCGGGTTACCCACAAAATAAAAAATAAAAAATAAAAAATCTCAAAATAGTGTGGATGGCGGCTACTAACTGCGTTACTACATTAGTCTATTATGCTAATCTCTTCGGACGAAGCACTCGTATAATTAGGATAGAACTTCACTTACAGGTAAGTTCGTTTAATCCCCAAATATATTGTTGACAATGGTGTTATAATACCTATTATATTATTTTTTACATCTACCCACTTTTGTAATTATGTTGTGTAATATGTTATTGAAAACAATGTCGTGGCTTTGTTATGTATTTGCGCATCATATCTACAATCAGGAACACACACACACACACACACACACACACACACACACATACACACACACACACACACACACACACAGGCATTCATGATTAATCATTGCATGAATTTAAGTAAAATGTATTTTCATTTGTAGTTATATAATTGTACTCGGCAGTGTTACAAGTTTTGTACTAGCATATGTCATTATATTTTGGATAAAACCATAGGGAAGGGGACTGTTACTCCTTACTACAGGTTATAACAAACCTATCAAGGAAACAGAAATTCACCCACAAGATTGAAAGTGTAAATAGATTTAAGACCTACCGTGAACTACCTACCTGTACATACATAACTACAATCACCTTTTTTACAAATAAAGCATTATTTATATTATTTTAGTGTTACTTGAATTTATTAAAAAAATATCTTTTACGGTTTAGTAGTGATGTTTCATGCATTCGATAAGAAAATGTTAAAACCGGTGTTATACAAGCTCATTGTCAAAATAAAGAAAAAAGAAATATTATTTGCGCAAAGCACCTTCTTTTTACTTGTATTGTATAGTATAGCGTAATTCTTTGCGGCTTCTCAATGGCGCCCTTTATCCGTATCGGAGTTTGACAAGTAATGGGTACGCTGTATGTGCTGCATGCGTCGGCAGTTGTCGTATGCGGTCGGCTACGGAATCATACCTTAACCTTTGTATGTACCACTAATGTCTGTCTTTTATGTGGGTGCTCCTTGTTTTATGTGGCTCCACTTTACAACGTCAAAGTGATAAAATATTGAGAGAACCGTCTGAACAGCAGCAGTCCATGATACTAGATCATTACCTAGCAGCAGTAATATTTAAATAGAAGAATCAACGGCAGTACCACAAGATAATCCTCAACCTGTGGCTATTCATAGAATAGTATTACCTAACTACAGAAAAACGACCAACTCAAATAATAATCATTGTTTTCCCTAACTGTCATAGTACCACATTGCATGGTGTATCGGATAAATTGCATGCAATTATTCTTCACAATGACCATTACAGGTTCCCTGTCCCCATACATTAAAAATTTTAAAGTGCCACATGCCCCGCGTTTCTTTTTCTTAAATAAGTTTATATTGGTATTTTTAAAGTTCATGAACCTATTTTAGAAGATAATTTATGTAATTCAGCAGAGATATAGGTAAAAAAAAATGAATCAAGTATGATACATGAGCGTGTCAAGATGACATTTCACTTACAGCGTCTTTGATCATATATGATACATATATTTATAATCTATTGAAACATGTAAACAATAGACAATAAATATCTGTCAATTATTAATTTTCGATACATTTGGCGGTTATTGCAATTTATAGGTTATGTCATCAATTTTGTTATAATAACATAAAACTGTGACTTTTTCATTGATTATATTATTGTTATTGTGCTAATTTGTGCGTATAAATGGGTTCACATTCGAGGTACACGGAAGAAGATATTCAGCGCGTTTTAGAGGATAGTGAAGAGGAAAATGATTTTAGTGACGGGAGTGACGAAATGTATCAACCTGTTGATGATTAGGATAGCGAAGACAGCCAAGAAGAGAGTCTAAGCGATATAGAAAGGGAGGTATTTAGAATAACATCACGTAGGCGTCAAGAACAAATACCGGTAAGCGAACCATCAATATCCTTATCTGACGGTAATGATAGGCAGCAGCATCATCACAACCAAGAGGAATGGGTTGGAGATATCCTCCCGATTGGAAGAGAACCTTTTACAGGAAATTCCGGTATTCAAAATATACAGGCTATTACAAACGAAGAAGGAGTTGTTACTATCCCAAATATAGTAGAATTCTTTATAAATGAGGATATTATTGACAATATATGATAACAAAAACGACTGCATATGCAGATATTTTGAAGCAGGTTCGCACAAAACAATTTTCTAGAATGTCACGTTGGGTAGATGTAGATAGAACAGAAATGAAGAAATTTTTCGCTGTCATTCTTTATATGGGAATAGACAAAAAACCATCCATTGAACACTATTGGAAAATGGATCCACTGTATTATACTCCTTTTATTCATGACGTAGGTTTATCACATTCACTGCCAACTACACGGCGCCGTGGAGATGTGTATGGCCGAGTACACGGCGCCGTGGGGTAGTGGGGAGCCGGACACACGGCGCCGTGGTTTACGCCTGTGTTTTGTTTATGTACCAGTACCGCTCCGGCCATTGCGATAATTGTACGTGACGAACGTGGCCATACGCGTAAAGAAACGATCTTTTATAAACAAGTGTTGGATTAGGGTTTGCACGATTATTTTGTATAATACCCTCTTTTGTAAAAGACACTTTTTACAGTAAAATGAGTGACAAGCCAGGTCCTTCTAAACGCTCTGGTAGTGTATTAACTTTGGGTTCTCGGGCTAAACGAGGCCGTATTTATAGTGCTAACAGTAGTTTGGATGACTTTGAGTGCTCAAGTGTGGAAGCTGAATTCTCTCAATGTGATGATGAAGATGAAGAGGACTATGAAGAGGAGGTTAGCGACGATAGTTGCGATAGTATTTTTGATTCTAGGCGTCTTATCAAACGCAAACATACTCGTAATATGGACAGATTTGAGTCATCGAGTAGTCAGAAGCCTTCAAAACCCGAGGAGACATTTAACCGTCCAATGTCTCCAGATCGGCACATGGCAACCTCGCCATCTATCATTCAAGATTATGGTGAGCTACCTGATATTCCGGATAATTTATTAAATAATTCTATTACACCATCAGTTTCCATGTTAATGTCCGATGCCTTATCGATCAACATTTCCATTGAAGATATTGAAAACTCGCCGCTAATGTCACCAACTTCAGTCGAAACTTCACGTAATAGAGTTGAAAGGCTAGATAACCTACCATCTGAGGAAGGAGCTACATCTTTTTGGTGTACACAAGGGACAATGAAAATTATAGATTTCACCAAAACTCAGGAATTATTAGTTCCAACTCCATCTGATCCATTTGAGGCATTCCAGTTACTAGTAGATGACAATATTCTAGATTTAATAGTACGTGAAACTAATGCTAATGCTGTTCGAGTGCAGAATGCACCTGGTGTTAAACAACACTCGCGAATAACATCATGGAAAGACATAACACGAGCTGAATTGTCAACATTTCTTGGGCTAATTCTTCATACAGGTACAATCCGGTTAAATCGACTCAATGATTACTGGAAAAAGCATTGGCTCTTTAATATCCCTTGTTTTGCGCAATATATGTCCCGCAACCGATTTATGATAATATTGCGTTGCCTTCATTTTTCATCCGAAACGAATGAAGAAGATCGACTGGCCAAAATCCGTACGATAGTAGATCATTTTAACAATAGAATGAATAATATTTATTACACAGGCAAACAGCTTTCTCTGGATGAAGCGATGGTGTTATGGCGTGGACGTCTTCAGTTTAGGCAATACATTAAAAATAAGCGCCATAAGTATGGGGTGAAGTTATATGTACTTGCAGAACCAGATGGCACAGTACTGAAATTTCAAATATACGGTGGTGCAGGTGATGACACGTCTGGAGTAGGCCACACTCAAAAAATAGTTCTCAAACTACTAGAAGAGAAATTGGGTTTTTGAAAAAAAAAAAAATTATTGATTTTTTTTATGTATTTTAAAACTTTATTATTAATAATATTGATATTTAATGCAAAAAACTTCAAAAAAAATTTTTTTCAATTAATTATAAACAATTAAAAATTGATGAAATTTAAATAAAAATCACGTGACTATAAACGCGCCATGATTGGTCACCATAGTTGTGACGTCATAATGTTATAGCTATTTAATAACAGTACAGCGTTTACGGTTATTACACATGTCTAGACAATAATATTAAAAATTTATTGCTAAAATACGAGTTGTTAGTTGGTTTCGATTAGCTATGTGTGATAAAGGATTTATTAAGGCAAAGTCTGATAATATTCCTGATGTTGATATATTTATGATCACCCATTTTTTAAAAAATGACATTCGGTTTAATTCTGCTGAAGTTCGAGGTGCCAAGGCATCAAGGTAAGTTTGTTAAAAAATAATATAATAAATAAAAATATTTAATTATTTATTCTCCATTACATTAAATATAATTATTTATTTCATAAATTGCAGAGCATCGCGTGAGAGTTACGGCGACAAAGCTATAGGTTATGTTCAACTAAGTCGTAAAAATAATATTTGTATTGTGAAAGGACGGGTATGTCCAGAACACCGAGTTCGGAGTAAAGCTTATTCAGTTACTTTAACTATTAATGAAAAGTCAAAAAAAATTCAGGATGTTCAATGCCATGACTGTGCAGCTTCAGCAGGTAATTTATACTCTTATTAAATTTAAGTTTTTTGATATTGTAAGCAATAATAATCTTTTATATTGTGTTTACAGGTGGTTGCAAACATGCATTAGCATTACTTATGTGGACCCATCGTAGAAGTGAAGATCCGACACCAACAGAAGTCGCTTGCTATTGGAAAAAATCTCGATTATCAGGCATTGGTACAGTTATAAAATATATTGAAGCAGAAAAACTGACAAAAAAAACCTCTACTACTCCTGTTGAAAATTTTCCGGATAATAGTACATTTTTACAAGAAGTTGTCGAATTTGCCAAAAATCAACAAATAAATTCTCAAATTGGGCAATTAAATTTTGATTTGGAATCCAAAAAATCTTACAATTTATCGTTACATCGATTAATTTTGGATTTTAATCAAAATATTGATTTGCGAGTAGAGAAATTTTTGGAATTCGCTAAAACTGAAATGGCAGAAGATGTGTGTGAAGAAGCTGAACAGCTAACCAAGCAGCAAAGTGAATGTGCAATTTGGCATGAACTTCGTTATGGACGCATTACTGCATCAAAATTTTATGAAGCTGCTCATTGTAAAAGTAATAATGGTTCACTAGTTCAACAAATCATTGGCGCAAGTAAAGTTCATGAGACAAGCGCTATGACACGAGGAAAAGAGTTAGAAAAAGATGTAATCGAAGTTCTTGAGAAAGAATTAAGAGTAAAAATAACGCGTCCGGGGATGTATCTTGTACCTAGTTATCCGATTTTTGCAGCATCTCCTGATGGAATGACAAGCAATGCCATTGTTGAAGTAAAATGTCCCACCAGTCATAAATCATTGGATATTTTTCTACCAAAAGGTAAAGTCAGCTTGAAGTGTAATGCCCAAATGCAACTACAAATGTTATTGACCGGTAAAAAAGAAGGTATCTTTTGTGTTGCTGATCCACATTTTGAAGAAAATAAAACTATTTACATTAAAAAATTAAAATATGATTATGCACATACACAAGCTCTAATTAAAAATAGTCAAGTATTTTGGTCCAAAAATATATTTCCAAAATTATTAAAATCTGTACAAAGTTAATAAATGTTATTAATTATATTTTGATGTATTTTTGCAATAAATAATAAATATATTAGCTTAAATAGAACAGACACAGTAATTTATTTTATAATACAAATACTCTTAAACTTAAGTAGAAATTATAGGCGCTTGTAAATTTACAAGTGCTGCAGCAATGGCAACAATATTATCTGTTAAAGGTAACATATTATGATTAACAACCGCATGAGGTTTTAGAAAATCAAACTCTCTTATTCTTCCAATAACGCGTTCTATATGAATACGTAGAGCAGCGATTCGTTTGCCTTGTAACACGTCAGATTGTGATAATTTTACTCCAGAATTAACTGAAGGTGGTCGAATTAATTCAATATTTTTATCGTCAAGAAGTTGAACAATGTTTTTGAATCCTCGATCGGCCATGACAGCACAAGCCTCGGGTAGCTCTTCCAATAATCCGCTTTCTTGGAATAATAGTTCATCTGAAATTCGACCTCCAAATCCTTTTGATATAAAGTTTATAAAGCCATCTGGTGTACAAGATATTAAATATTTTAAAGTATTACATTTTTTATACTCTGACCAAGTTAAAGATTGGTACTCTGGATCACTTGGTTTTTCAATTTGTATCTCAAATGCATCAATAATAGCGATCACATGATTATATGAAGTTCTAAATGGTATCGGTAGTATTTTTTTTATATTACTAGACTTCGGCATATAAACGAGTTTTTTTAATAAATGTGCCAATACAGGGACTGTTTTATTAAAAATAATACTAGCATTGCTGACACTCATTCCAAACTGTTCACTTAATCTTTCCAAAGTATCTTGGCGTCGTATTTTCATCAACGATAATTTTATATTAGTAATATCAATATTAGATATTACACTAATACGTTCTAGCACCACATTCCATTCTTGAGGAACACCAGTATACGCTTTTAAATTATCGTTAATTAAGTAATTTGTGACTTTCAAAATTTCAATTTTTTTACAGGAGATTGAAGGCTGCTAGAATCCATAGTACTTGAACCGGTATTTTCAGAAGGTTCATAAATATCTTGTGAACTATTTGAATTTGTAAAACTACTAGATGACAAACTTTTCTGAGTATCTTCCAATAAATTTGGATGTAATTTTTGACGCAATGGTTTTATTGGAGATGTTGCAGTACTTATGCTACCAGTTTTAATTGGTGAGCAGGATTCATCGATTCCGATTGATAAAATTTTACATTGAACTGATACGCTACGATACTTAGGACGACTATTTACTTGTACAGCAACAGTACGGTGGTTAATATTAGTTTGTGTTTCAACGGTGACCTTTTGGCCAGGTGTTACATTTGAAGGATCAAAGTCTACTCCAACGTTTTCAACAGTACTGGCTGATACGGCATCAATGTTTGGTTCTGGAGGATTACCAATTTCCATATTTTCTGAAGATTCATTTAAAATTTCTTGAATGATTTGTTGTCTCCGTCGTTTTTCTGCAGCTGGTCTAAGAACCGTTGTAGTGCCTTGTCTTTTACGATTAGGTTGACAGTCAAACTTGTGTGGTACTAGATGACAAACTTTTCTGAGTATCTTCCAATAAATTTGGATGTAATTTTTGACGCAATGGTTTTATTGGAGATGTTGCAGTACTTATGCTACCAGTTTTAATTGGTGAGCAGGATTCATCGATTCCGATTGATAAAATTTTACATTTACATTTTTTTTATGTATTTTAAAACTTTATTATTAATAATATTGATATTTAATGCAAAAAACTTCAAAAAAAATTTTTTTCAATTAATTATAAACAATTAAAAATTGATGAAATTTAAATAAAAATCACGTGACTATAAACGCGCCATGATTGGTCACCATAGTTGTGACGTCATAATGTTATAGCTATTTAATAACAGTACAGCGTTTACGGTTATTACACATGTCTAGACAATAATATTAAAAATTTATTGCTAAAATACGAGTTGTTAGTTGGTTTCGATTAGCTATGTGTGATAAAGGATTTATTAAGGCAAAGTCTGATAATATTCCTGATGTTGATATATTTATGATCACCCATTTTTTAAAAAATGACATTCGGTTTAATTCTGCTGAAGTTCGAGGTGCCAAGGCATCAAGGTAAGTTTGTTAAAAAATAATATAATAAATAAAAATATTTAATTATTTATTCTCCATTACATTAAATATAATTATTTATTTCATAAATTGCAGAGCATCGCGTGAGAGTTACGGCGACAAAGCTATAGGTTATGTTCAACTAAGTCGTAAAAATAATATTTGTATTGTGAAAGGACGGGTATGTCCAGAACACCGAGTTCGGAGTAAAGCTTATTCAGTTACTTTAACTATTAATGAAAAGTCAAAAAAAATTCAGGATGTTCAATGCCATGACTGTGCAGCTTCAGCAGGTAATTTATACTCTTATTAAATTTAAGTTTTTTGATATTGTAAGCAATAATAATCTTTTATATTGTGTTTACAGGTGGTTGCAAACATGCATTAGCATTACTTATGTGGACCCATCGTAGAAGTGAAGATCCGACACCAACAGAAGTCGCTTGCTATTGGAAAAAATCTCGATTATCAGGCATTGGTACAGTTATAAAATATATTGAAGCAGAAAAACTGACAAAAAAAACCTCTACTACTCCTGTTGAAAATTTTCCGGATAATAGTACATTTTTACAAGAAGTTGTCGAATTTGCCAAAAATCAACAAATAAATTCTCAAATTGGGCAATTAAATTTTGATTTGGAATCCAAAAAATCTTACAATTTATCGTTACATCGATTAATTTTGGATTTTAATCAAAATATTGATTTGCGAGTAGAGAAATTTTTGGAATTCGCTAAAACTGAAATGGCAGAAGATGTGTGTGAAGAAGCTGAACAGCTAACCAAGCAGCAAAGTGAATGTGCAATTTGGCATGAACTTCGTTATGGACGCATTACTGCATCAAAATTTTATGAAGCTGCTCATTGTAAAAGTAATAATGGTTCACTAGTTCAACAAATCATTGGCGCAAGTAAAGTTCATGAGACAAGCGCTATGACACGAGGAAAAGAGTTAGAAATAGATGTAATCGAAGTTCTTGAGAAAGAATTAAGAGTAAAAATAACGCGTCCGGGGATGTATCTTGTACCTAGTTATCCGATTTTTGCAGCATCTCCTGATGGAATGACAAGCAATGCCATTGTTGAAGTAAAATGTCCCACCAGTCATAAATCATTGGATATTTTTCTACCAAAAGGTAAAGTCAGCTTGAAGTGTAATGCCCAAATGCAACTACAAATGTTATTGACCGGTAAAAAAGAAGGTATCTTTTGTGTTGCTGATCCACATTTTGAAGAAAATAAAACTATTTACATTAAAAAATTAAAATATGATTATGCACATACACAAGCTCTAATTAAAAATAGTCAAGTATTTTGGTCCAAAAATATATTTCCAAAATTATTAAAATCTGTACAAAGTTAATAAATGTTATTAATTATATTTTGATGTATTTTTGCAATAAATAATAAATATATTAGCTTAAATAGAACAGACACAGTAATTTATTTTATAATACAAATACTCTTAAACTTAAGTAGAAATTATAGGCGCTTGTAAATTTACAAGTGCTGCAGCAATGGCAACAATATTATCTGTTAAAGGTAACATATTATGATTAACAACCGCATGAGGTTTTAGAAAATCAAACTCTCTTATTCTTCCAATAACGCGTTCTATATGAATACGTAGAGCAGCGATTCGTTTGCCTTGTAACACGTCAGATTGTGATAATTTTACTCCAGAATTAACTGAAGGTGGTCGAATTAATTCAATATTTTTATCGTCAAGAAGTTGAACAATGTTTTTGAATCCTCGATCGGCCATGACAGCACAAGCCTCGGGTAGCTCTTCCAATAATCCGCTTTCTTGGAATAATAGTTCATCTGAAATTCGACCTCCAAATCCTTTTGATATAAAGTTTATAAAGCCATCTGGTGTACAAGATATTAAATATTTTAAAGTATTACATTTTTTATACTCTGACCAAGTTAAAGATTGGTACTCTGGATCACTTGGTTTTTCAATTTGTATCTCAAATGCATCAATAATAGCGATCACATGATTATATGAAGTTCTAAATGGTATCGGTAGTATTTTTTTTATATTACTAGACTTCGGCATATAAACGAGTTTTTTTAATAAATGTGCCAATACAGGGACTGTTTTATTAAAAATAATACTAGCATTGCTGACACTCATTCCAAACTGTTCACTTAATCTTTCCAAAGTATCTTGGCGTCGTATTTTCATCAACGATAATTTTATATTAGTAATATCAATATTAGATATTACACTAATACGTTCTAGCACCACATTCCATTCTTGAGGAACACCAGTATACGCTTTTAAATTATCGTTAATTAAGTAATTTGTGACTTTCAAAATTTCAATTTTTTTACAGGAGATTGAAGGCTGCTAGAATCCATAGTACTTGAACCGGTATTTTCAGAAGGTTCATAAATATCTTGTGAACTATTTGAATTTGTAAAACTACTAGATGACAAACTTTTCTGAGTATCTTCCAATAAATTTGGATGTAATTTTTGACGCAATGGTTTTATTGGAGATGTTGCAGTACTTATGCTACCAGTTTTAATTGGTGAGCAGGATTCATCGATTCCGATTGATAAAATTTTACATTGAACTGATACGCTACGATACTTAGGACGACTATTTACTTGTACAGCAACAGTACGGTGGTTAATATTAGTTTGTGTTTCAACGGTGACCTTTTGGCCAGGTGTTACATTTGAAGGATCAAAGTCTACTCCAACGTTTTCAACAGTACTGGCTGATACGGCATCAATGTTTGGTTCTGGAGGATTACCAATTTCCATATTTTCTGAAGATTCATTTAAAATTTCTTGAATGATTTGTTGTCTCCGTCGTTTTTCTGCAGCTGGTCTAAGAACCGTTGTAGTGCCTTGTCTTTTACGATTAGGTTGACAGTCAAACTTGTGTGGTACTAGATGACAAACTTTTCTGAGTATCTTCCAATAAATTTGGATGTAATTTTTGACGCAATGGTTTTATTGGAGATGTTGCAGTACTTATGCTACCAGTTTTAATTGGTGAGCAGGATTCATCGATTCCGATTGATAAAATTTTACATTTACATTTTTTTTATGTATTTTAAAACTTTATTATTAATAATATTGATATTTAATGCAAAAAACTTCAAAAAAAATTTTTTTCAATTAATTATAAACAATTAAAAATTGATGAAATTTAAATAAAAATCACGTGACTATAAACGCGCCATGATTGGTCACCATAGTTGTGACGTCATAATGTTATAGCTATTTAATAACAGTACAGCGTTTACGGTTATTACACATGTCTAGACAATAATATTAAAAATTTATTGCTAAAATACGAGTTGTTAGTTGGTTTCGATTAGCTATGTGTGATAAAGGATTTATTAAGGCAAAGTCTGATAATATTCCTGATGTTGATATATTTATGATCACCCATTTTTTAAAAAATGACATTCGGTTTAATTCTGCTGAAGTTCGAGGTGCCAAGGCATCAAGGTAAGTTTGTTAAAAAATAATATAATAAATAAAAATATTTAATTATTTATTCTCCATTACATTAAATATAATTATTTATTTCATAAATTGCAGAGCATCGCGTGAGAGTTACGGCGACAAAGCTATAGGTTATGTTCAACTAAGTCGTAAAAATAATATTTGTATTGTGAAAGGACGGGTATGTCCAGAACACCGAGTTCGGAGTAAAGCTTATTCAGTTACTTTAACTATTAATGAAAAGTCAAAAAAAATTCAGGATGTTCAATGCCATGACTGTGCAGCTTCAGCAGGTAATTTATACTCTTATTAAATTTAAGTTTTTTGATATTGTAAGCAATAATAATCTTTTATATTGTGTTTACAGGTGGTTGCAAACATGCATTAGCATTACTTATGTGGACCCATCGTAGAAGTGAAGATCCGACACCAACAGAAGTCGCTTGCTATTGGAAAAAATCTCGATTATCAGGCATTGGTACAGTTATAAAATATATTGAAGCAGAAAAACTGACAAAAAAAACCTCTACTACTCCTGTTGAAAATTTTCCGGATAATAGTACATTTTTACAAGAAGTTGTCGAATTTGCCAAAAATCAACAAATAAATTCTCAAATTGGGCAATTAAATTTTGATTTGGAATCCAAAAAATCTTACAATTTATCGTTACATCGATTAATTTTGGATTTTAATCAAAATATTGATTTGCGAGTAGAGAAATTTTTGGAATTCGCTAAAACTGAAATGGCAGAAGATGTGTGTGAAGAAGCTGAACAGCTAACCAAGCAGCAAAGTGAATGTGCAATTTGGCATGAACTTCGTTATGGACGCATTACTGCATCAAAATTTTATGAAGCTGCTCATTGTAAAAGTAATAATGGTTCACTAGTTCAACAAATCATTGGCGCAAGTAAAGTTCATGAGACAAGCGCTATGACACGAGGAAAAGAGTTAGAAAAAGATGTAATCGAAGTTCTTGAGAAAGAATTAAGAGTAAAAATAACGCGTCCGGGGATGTATCTTGTACCTAGTTATCCGATTTTTGCAGCATCTCCTGATGGAATGACAAGCAATGCCATTGTTGAAGTAAAATGTCCCACCAGTCATAAATCATTGGATATTTTTCTACCAAAAGGTAAAGTCAGCTTGAAGTGTAATGCCCAAATGCAACTACAAATGTTATTGACCGGTAAAAAAGAAGGTATCTTTTGTGTTGCTGATCCACATTTTGAAGAAAATAAAACTATTTACATTAAAAAATTAAAATATGATTATGCACATACACAAGCTCTAATTAAAAATAGTCAAGTATTTTGGTCCAAAAATATATTTCCAAAATTATTAAAATCTGTACAAAGTTAATAAATGTTATTAATTATATTTTGATGTATTTTTGCAATAAATAATAAATATATTAGCTTAAATAGAACAGACACAGTAATTTATTTTATAATACAAATACTCTTAAACTTAAGTAGAAATTATAGGCGCTTGTAAATTTACAAGTGCTGCAGCAATGGCAACAATATTATCTGTTAAAGGTAACATATTATGATTAACAACCGCATGAGGTTTTAGAAAATCAAACTCTCTTATTCTTCCAATAACGCGTTCTATATGAATACGTAGAGCAGCGATTCGTTTGCCTTGTAACACGTCAGATTGTGATAATTTTACTCCAGAATTAACTGAAGGTGGTCGAATTAATTCAATATTTTTATCGTCAAGAAGTTGAACAATGTTTTTGAATCCTCGATCGGCCATGACAGCACAAGCCTCGGGTAGCTCTTCCAATAATCCGCTTTCTTGGAATAATAGTTCATCTGAAATTCGACCTCCAAATCCTTTTGATATAAAGTTTATAAAGCCATCTGGTGTACAAGATATTAAATATTTTAAAGTATTACATTTTTTATACTCTGACCAAGTTAAAGATTGGTACTCTGGATCACTTGGTTTTTCAATTTGTATCTCAAATGCATCAATAATAGCGATCACATGATTATATGAAGTTCTAAATGGTATCGGTAGTATTTTTTTTATATTACTAGACTTCGGCATATAAACGAGTTTTTTTAATAAATGTGCCAATACAGGGACTGTTTTATTAAAAATAATACTAGCATTGCTGACACTCATTCCAAACTGTTCACTTAATCTTTCCAAAGTATCTTGGCGTCGTATTTTCATCAACGATAATTTTATATTAGTAATATCAATATTAGATATTACACTAATACGTTCTAGCACCACATTCCATTCTTGAGGAACACCAGTATACGCTTTTAAATTATCGTTAATTAAGTAATTTGTGACTTTCAAAATTTCAATTTTTTTACAGGAGATTGAAGGCTGCTAGAATCCATAGTACTTGAACCGGTATTTTCAGAAGGTTCATAAATATCTTGTGAACTATTTGAATTTGTAAAACTACTAGATGACAAACTTTTCTGAGTATCTTCCAATAAATTTGGATGTAATTTTTGACGCAATGGTTTTATTGGAGATGTTGCAGTACTTATGCTACCAGTTTTAATTGGTGAGCAGGATTCATCGATTCCGATTGATAAAATTTTACATTGAACTGATACGCTACGATACTTAGGACGACTATTTACTTGTACAGCAACAGTACGGTGGTTAATATTAGTTTGTGTTTCAACGGTGACCTTTTGGCCAGGTGTTACATTTGAAGGATCAAAGTCTACTCCAACGTTTTCAACAGTACTGGCTGATACGGCATCAATGTTTGGTTCTGGAGGATTACCAATTTCCATATTTTCTGAAGATTCATTTAAAATTTCTTGAATGATTTGTTGTCTCCGTCGTTTTTCTGCAGCTGGTCTAAGAACCGTTGTAGTGCCTTGTCTTTTACGATTAGGTTGACAGTCAAACTTGTGTGGTACCACATCAATTTTAATCTTTGCTTTACCTCCCATCGTTGTATAATAAATGTAATTTTCCATGTCATCTTTCAACTAAAAAAAAAAAAACAGAAATCATAAGAATTATTTATATGTTATTATAACAACAGAAAAACCACCATAACATAAAATTTAAAAAATTTCATACTATAGTCAAATACATAACCTCGAACGTTATAAAATTATAAATATATCAAATTGAATCCCAATCATTAGATAAAGATACATAAATTTATTATTTAAGCACTTTAATTTATCAATAAAAAAAATTTTTAATACTATGATTTTAAAGGTTATGATTTGGAGTCCAGTTAAAAAAAATTATTTACTGAACTTTACTTAAATATATAATAATTATTTGATTTGTATACTTAGATAAATAATAATTAATAAAAATGGTATTAAGAAATACTTACATCGAAATGATCTTCACAACAAAAAAAATTCGATTTTGTTTGGGGATTGTCACGGTGCACTGCTTGAAACCATTTATTTCGACGTTTGTCATCTTGGGGAACATTTAAAAACATTTTATCAGGAGTTGCCTTTGTAGTATTCGTACATAATGGTACAAAACAAGAACGATAACTTTTGAGGTTCGACATTTTTAATATAAATTTAAATATTTAATAATGACAACAAAATTAAATAGATCAAAACACTGTATTTATTATTTTTCTATCAACTGCAATGAGTGAAAACTAACATTATGACGTCACACGCGCTCGGGTTTGTTCGGGAGTTGTCGGCGTGTCTTCGGTACTGGATTCAAATTTTTTATTTTATTTTGAAATAACTTTTGAATTATTGCGAAAAAAAAAAATAAATAGTTTTGTTATAAAACTAATATATAATCTTTCCATTTATCACAAAAAAAAATTTTTTTCAAAAACCCAATTGGACGCGGGACACAGTTTCTATATGGACAATTATTACAACTCGTATGATTTAGCTGTCAAACTATTAAGCCGGGTACTCATTAGCGAGCTGTAACCGTAACCGTTGCATGCACTGTAAGCAAAAAGCATAGTGTGTACGTGGTTCGCTAACCTGCAGCGAGCGGTACGCGTGCGGTTTGCTGTGAGCCGACGTTTACAACGTACTCATTTCTGAACCCGTAACGTTGCACGTACCTGTAACCGTTACTGTTACCAAAAACATAGTGTGTACGTGGTTTGCGAGCCTGCAACGAAAGCTACACGAGCGACTCGCAGTGAGCCGACGATTGTCGGTTTTTGCCGCGAATCAAAGGGCGCTCGCAGTGCGCTCGTGGACGTCAAGAGGACCAACAGGACAGGTTGCTAGCCGCTGCGATCATCGAGTAAGACTTTTATAAGTATATATGCTGCACAAGTGAGCTGCGCCGATCCAGCTTATCAGTGGCCTCCTCGTACAGATTAGAACCTCGTTACTGTATCTGTTTGGTTACAGTTACAGCTCTCAAAATGAGTACGCTCGGTGAAAGCGTTCCGGCGACGTCGTGAGCCTAAACTGTAGAGCCTAAACTACAAGCGTACACATTAGAACCTCGTACTGTATCACAGAAGGTACGGTTACGGCTCGCTAATGAGTACCCGGCTTTAGATCGCCAAACATACTGTACGGGTACTTTAAATAAAAATCGAAAAGGTAATCCAATAGAACTTGGTACTGTCACGTTGCGTAAAGGAGAAAATAAATCCTTGTTTTTAAATGGAGTACATATAGGCAAATGGAAAGACAAGCGATACGTGCTCTATATATCGACAGAACACGATAATGAAATGATGGAAACCACAAACGAAAGGGGCACTGTTATCATAAAACCATCAGCAATTCTTCATTATAACAATTTTATGTCAGGTGTGGATTTATAGGACCAAATGCTGTCTTATTACCCATGTGAAAGAAAAACCATGTGATGGTATAAGAAGATATTCTTCCACACACTCCAAATGAGCATGAATAATGCATGGCATTTATATAATAAAGGACATCATTCACGCTCCATACAAAAAGTACCCAAAAATAGAAGTGCCGGCCAACGAAAAAAAATGGTTTTATCGGTTAGAGAATAAAATTCTAAGATTTTTTTCTTTAGACGGCTAAGAGCTAAGACCGATTACTTATGAGTTATATGACTTAGAAATAATGAAAAAATGCATTTTTACGAGCTCGTCTGAACAATTTTTACTTCATCACTATAGCAAAAATCAAATAATGATGATAAAGAATAACTTAATCTCGCTTAGTAATAATATTAATATGACAAAAAGCCTAATCATCATCCGCATATAGACATATTCTCCTGATTGCATCCGTGGCCAAGATGACCTCGGAGCTCAGAGTCCGCCTTCCGGCTCTTCCTCCTCCACTTCGCACGATCTTGGGCGTCCATAGTAGTGAGACCATTTGCACGCATGTCACCCTCCACGACCTCAAGCCAGGACTTCTTTGGCCTACCCCTTTTATCTGGACCCGGCGGGGGCGCCATTGCCAGGCATTTGTTCCCCACGTAGCCTGGCGGTTGCCGCAAGACGTGGCCGCCCCAGCGAAGGCGGCTCTCTTGCATTTTATCCGCGATCCCACGGACATGGAGGCTGCCGCGGATGCGAGAGTTCCATACGCGATCTTTACGCGTGACGCCGCACATCCACCGCAACATTTTCATCTCCGTGACACGCCGCTCTTGCTTGTGTCGCTCCAGCAGCGGCCACGCCTCACAACCGTACAAGAGGACAGGCCTAATGATCGTCTTATAGACCTGCCCCTTCAACCTGACTGGCATTTTGGGATCACATGTGACGCCAGTCATTTCTCGCCATTTGGTCGTGGTCGATTTCACCGGTCACATGAAGTACAGATCCCAGGTACTTAACCTGGTCCGTGCGCTCGACCAAATCATCGCCTATGCGAACGGGTGTGGGATCTGTGGAGTTTAGCGCTAAGTATTCTGTCTTCGCTACATTCAGCTTCAGACCGCCGTTCTCAAGCGCTTCCTTCCACCCTTTCACGCGTCGCACTAATCTGGTCCTGTCCGCGTTCATCAGCGCAATATCATCAGCATACATGAGCAACCACGGAGGCTGCTCATGTGAGTTTCTGATGCTGTCCGACAAAACGTCTAATACCACGCTGAACAGGTCTAAGGACGGATCCATGGTGTACCCCGACGGTGATGGAGAAGGCTTTCGAGTCGCCAACAGCAGTCCTAACCACGGAACCGGAATCGTAGTACATGTCTCGGATGGTGTCAATGTAAGTCTCTGGAACTCCCTTGGACCGCAGTGCCCACCAGATCACCGCGCGAGGAACACAGTCGAAGGACTTCTGCATATCTAAGAATAGGCAGTGCAGGGGCGTGTTCTTCGCCCTGTATTTCCCCGCCACAATCCTTAGGGCGAACACCGGGTCCATGGTCCCGTGCCCGGGACGAAACCCGTACTGTAAATCCGAGAGTGTACTTTCCTGTCGGATCCGGGAGTCGATTATCCGCTCATAGAGCTTCATGGTGTGGGACATTATCTTTATACTGCGGTAACTGCCACACTCCTGCACCGATCCCTTGCCTTTTAAGACTGGCGTGATGATGCTCAGCCTCCACTGACTTGGGATCTCACTGGTGAGGAGTACGCGGTTGTAAAGATTTGCTAGAATGCTCACACCACGGGCACCCATTGCCTTCCAAGCCTCGATGGGGACTTCGTCGGGGCCGACAGCTTTCCGGTTCTTCATGCGGCGAATGGCTGTCTGGACTTCTGCAGGCGTTATCGGTAGCACTAGTCCGTGGGTCGGAGGGAGGTCAGGTGGCTGCACCTCTTTATGCTACTCTCCTTCACTGCGACTTTCTCGTACAGCAGATTACCCCCAGGGTGTTTAATGCAGTGGCACTTGGATAGACCCTGCGCCGCTTTGGCCCTGGAATGCACCAACTTATATATGAGCTTTTGCCCCTCAGACGATTCCAACTTTGTATATAGCGGTTGCAAGTGGTCTCGTTTGGCCCTGGCTATGGCTCTCATGGTGGTGCGTTTTGCATCTTTGTACACATCGTGGTCTTCGGAAGATTTGGACGCTTGCCACTTTTTAATGAGGGCTTTCTTCGCCCTGATCTCTCTCTGGACTGTGTCGTTCCACCACCAAGTGTCACCCAGCACCCTCACAACCATAAGCCGGGCGCTATAGCCCTTCACCTCCAAGATGTCATCCTGCAACGCCCGCTGTGTAAATCAGCTGGTAGCCGTCCCCAATTTGCATGGAGCTACTGCCACCCCACCGAGTCTCCTGCAGGAACACCACGGCCACTCTCCGCCTGCAGACTGCGTCAGCCAACTCCCTCGTGCGACCGGTCAACGTGCCGATGTTCCACGTTGCGAAGCGGAGTTTTTGGGAACCAAGATGTTGGCCTAACGTCTTTAGCCGTGCCCGGCTCAGGCACGGTAGCCCGAACGAACGCCATTTCATAGTGATTTGGCAATTTTTGGCTTTTCCGGGGGCGACTGCCGTCCGACCCCCCAACCCCGAAGGGAAAGCCAGCGCCAGAGCCTCGTCCGTTGTTCAGCAGGTGCACCGGTTTGCAGGTGAGGTTGGCTTGTGGCCCAAGATCTAGTGGACCCCCATACACCCTCTAGTGGACCCCCATACACCCTAATATGACAAAAAGCCTAATTATATACAATCATTATTAGGTGCCTAAGTACCTACGTAGGTATTTATGTGTAAGTATTAGTGTTATAAAATATAATTATGTAAATGTAAATGCTCATTTTATGATTTTCGGAGATCCATTTTGGGTCTAAAAGTTGGTCGTAGACGTTTGTTGTAATAATAAAAAATGCTTATAAGATCATTTGCCGTAAGATCACACAGTTTTTTTTTACTGGCCGGCACTTTAATTTTTGGGTACGTTTTGAATGGTGTCCTTTAGTATCAATAGCAAAATTAATTTTTATGATTTTCGTTTATATATTTTGGAAAAATTGTTACCAAAACCTGAACAAATAACTGAGAAAATTTCAGTTAAACATATTTTAACCAAAATTGAGAACGTTAAGACGCGTCTAAAAAAAGAGGGTAACACGACCAGAACTATTACGGAAGTGGTAAGAAAAGAATGTAAAGGGTGTAGAGAAAAGAAAAACCGAGTTGCCACTATGTATGAATGTAAGAGCTGTATTGGAAAGCCAGCCCTATGAATAGAATGTTTCTTTGAACAACATTTATAACTTGTGTGATTATTAAATTTGTTTAATTTGTAATCTACATTTTACATACTTACATACCATACAACTTACATATATACATATATACACTATAAATACATCACATACTGTAACAAAAATCAAATACACGGCGCCGTGTGTTTGGCCACTCATAGCTCCGTAGGCCAAATACACGGCGCCGTGTAAATGCATTTTTTTTATCAATAAATAAAGGTTTACTAAAAATATTATCAAAACTTACATATAATACTTAATTACAAATAATTAAAACACTTTAAACTTATGGCCACAGTAGTACATTAATTACCAAAAACTACATACAGAGATGCATCTTACAATTCATTTGGCATTGAATGTGACAGATTTAGCACAATTTTACGTTGCTGGCATTTTACAGACGTCCAGCCTGATAATGATGATGTGCTGTATCGTATCCAGCCATTAGTTGATCAGTTGATAGGCACCAAAAACTACATACAGAGATGCATCTTACAATTCATTTGGCATTGAATGTGACAGATTTAGCACAATTTTACGTTGCTGGCATTTTACAGACGTCCAGCCTGATAATGATGATGTGCTGTATCGTATCCAGCCATTAGTTTATCAGTTGATAGGCAAATTTCGTGAACTGTATGTGCCAAGTGATACAATTGTGGTGGATGAGTCCCAAGTAAATCACCAGGGGCGATTACACATAAAAACTTATAATCCATCAAAAACACATAGATATGGAATAAAATTTTTTAAAATGTGTGTCACCAATTCCTATACCTGGTCTTACGCCATACACGCTGGATCTGGAACAGTACTAGAGGATTTAGACAAACCTGGATCGGGTGTTGCCAAACTATGCCTGCCACTATTGAACGAAGGTAGACTTGTAGTTGCTGACAATTATTACACAGGGATTGGTCTGGCAAAGTATCTCAAAGATAGACAGACCAGATTTATGTGGAACGTTGCGAAAAAACAAAAGGTGTCTCCCAGAAGCAGTCACAAAAAAGAAGCTCAAACGTGGCAACGTCGTGGCAAGGCAGATGGACAGTTATGTGACAGTTTTTAAGTGGCATGACAAGAGAGACGTCCTGATGATATCGACGTGCCACGATGATGGAATGACAATAAAAAATGGGTCTTGAATTGAAGTATACCTTTGCTCAAATATGATACATGAACGTAGTAAAGTTGGTACAAAAATTGTCCCATGTATCATATGTGATACATCAGACAGGGAACCTGTTAATATACCAAACCTATCTCGTGTTTGAGCTGAATATTTAAGGAGTAATTCATGGGAGACACAATTTGAGTCCAAAAATGGTATTGATACATTTACCGCTGACCAAAATCAAGGTGTTTTATTGGTAATTCATTTAGTCCAGCAATTGACTTTGAAAATGTAGGAGCGATGGACAATAGAGTATTTGAATATTGGATGGGGTCCACTAAAGAAGACTTCAATGTCTTACTTCAATAAGTACTTAGACTTACACAAACAAAGAGAGGCAGTTTAGGTCTGGCAGCGCTACTATTGAAGATGAGGACTGATTTCAACATTAGTGGAAGTACCTCGTCGCACTTTAAAATGTCTTGTGGATAAAGTAAAGGGGGTACTAGTGCGAGATTTTGTTCCTGAGAACTCAGGTAGTAATCTAATGACCAGAGAGGAATTATTGCAATATAATTCGTTGATATAAAATAAGGTGATTGTAATATTATGTGACGGCACCTACATTATCATATACACAAGAGCTCAAACTATATGTTCCAGAAATAGAGTTATTAATTAAAGCCGTTCATGATTGTCGCATGTAATAGATATATTGTTGATTGTTTTGACCCATATCAAGCAACTACATCAGATGCTGAAATAATGACCAATTTATTTTCTTCGACGGGTTCTTTGATTGAGACCATATTTCAGAGACTGTGATTTGTTCATCTTAGACAGGGCTTTTAGGGATAGTGTTAGTTTATTAGAGGGATGTGGCTATAGAGCATGTATGCCAGAATCACATTTAGAAGGTGAACACCAATAAACTACAGCTCAAGCTAACCGTAGCCACTTTGTTACTATTTGTCAATGGGTGGTAGAGGCTCTAAATAGTCATTTCATAAGAGATTTTAAACTGTTCAGACAAGAATACTTCCAAAGGTCTCTGTCTACCACATATGATGCAGACATTCCAAATAGCAGCAGCTCTCCTTAACAAGTTTGGTGTTTGCTTTCAAGACAACAGTTATGCGAATGAAATCTTAGAAATAAAAGGAGAACGCATGGATTTGAATAATAACCTGGCAGACATGGTCTAGCTCTAGGTCATAAATGTGAATAAAACGTCATCCCATTTTGAAAATATCACAGCTGATGAAAATAATATTCTATACTTCCCAACCCTGGGATACGGGGATTCGTGTTTTCCTTGGGAACGTACCAAATAAGACAGGCTCGCTCATATTATGGCGAGCACGTACGTTGTAGTGATCTACTTTTAATTTCACTTACATTGAAACACAAATTTATAACATACGGTTTTGTTTACACTGGAATGACATTACTGACATTCGTGGAAGGGTACGTTCGCGCTATAAGCTTGTCATTTGCATCAAGCGTTTCGTTCTCATAGCTAGCTACGAAATGTACCATTGAGTTCTGATGGCGAGATCCCGTCTTTAATAATTTTAAGATTTGCATGTATCAGTATGTCATAAATACAGTTAGAATTAAAGGCTAGCTTTAATAAATTTTTGTATTAAATTCCTGAGAGCTGCGTTCTCTATGATTGCATTTTCGATATTTTTTACTGGTTGAAAAAGTAATGATATAGAACGCTAATTCTCTGGTTTGGGACAGCGGCCATGTCGGTCGACTAAAAATATGGTTCTGTAATTTATATTGAACAAACAGTTTTGTTTGTGCTCGGACCAAGTCATCCGAAATCATCGGCTCATCCCTGCATCCCAGAAAGTTGGGAGCGTTACAGACGCGCCGGCATTTGGATGCTAGCGTGTTAGACGAAGCATTCCCATCACCCGTAGGCTGGACATCTGGGGGCTGTCCATGTCGGATCCGTGTGGCCGGATTCGACGACGCCAAGGGTCACCTTCTCCACCCCTTTCTGCCATGGGAGTCTGCAAGGCTCTCTCTTTGTGAGCACGAGGTGTGCGCTGAGGGGCTGGGGCTGGCGCATGTCACGCGGCGCGCCCGCGCATGTATGGCGTTGGTGGATTACGTACCATGAAGGAATGCTTTCGCCAGGGTATAGTTCTGCGTTCACGTGAGTTGCATTTTTCATCAGTACAAGTGTCTTACGTGGCATCGCGAGTGTTTCAATGCGGACTTACGTATCGCGTCTAGCGAAATGTTAGAGTTTATTTTTAAGTCTTAATCTTAAATCTATATTTAAGAACATTGTGAAAGTCTCGTGGATTATACAAATTGTGCATGAAATATACCATCGTTTCATTGTCAACTCCCGAAACAAAAACCAGTCTTTAAACTACAAGAGGTCCTTAAACCAATACGCCATTGCGATCTCCGAGAGCCTATCCAGGTATCTATCCTAATCTAAAATATTGTAACGTACAACTCTGTTCGTGGGCGTGGGTGCCATCTGACCTCCCAACCCCAGGGACAGAGTCTTTTTTTTATCATTTTTTTTTATACGTTACGTTTCCACGGGGGCTACAGAATTGAAGTGTGTATTGAATACATTGATCTTACTCGATATAACCTTAAAGGTTCTGGCGTAACCATGTTAATAAGAGGCAAAATAAAGTCACGCCACGTTAGCAAAAAACAGTACATACTTTGTGTATATTTTAATCCAAAATGATATTCCTGTCCAGGCAGAAATCTTAGAATATAGCTGCAATACCCCGGCTGACCCTTGGTCATTTATGGTGTTAAGATAACTGCATCCTACTCCTAAAAGGACGTGCCGGCCTGCTTCTGCTGAGGTGACAGGCGGCCGCATCCCCAGGATTACACCCGGAATACCTGCCCGCCCTTTACCTACTCACCACTATGCTCCCTGTTAGAGAGGCTTCAGAGGGGAACCTAGAGAGCCTCCTCTCTCTCCCACTTAGGCTACTTCGGGAGCTGGTTGGTGATGTCTATACTATCTTCCGTAGGCATTACGAGCTGCCGTAACAACCAGGGCCGTAACGCCCACTGCCTCGACGTCTATGGCAACGACGGCTGGAGACGCGACGCCCAACCGCGAGACGCCCAAGGCCTGTTCCTCGAGGAAGCGCACATCTGCTTCTGGATCAGGTCCTCGCCCTAAGGCATTGTCCTAATAGAACGCGAATGCGCGATCATCGTAAGTTCGCGCGAATTTTACTCGTACGAACGCGCGATCAAACATATTGAACTCTAATAGGTGTCCTAACTGACAATCGCACGACGCGGTCGCGCGACTCAAATGTTTGAAACCCTATTCGCGCGAACTTAGTTCGTACGAACGCGCGATCAAACATATTGAATTTGAATAGGTGTCCTAATTGAAATTCGTGCGCAAACGTCGGAGTGGTACCGCGCCCGCGCCCCTCTCGCCTCTCGCCTTGCCGGCCCAGCCATCCGGCCGGCCGCCATTTTGTAAACTTGACGTCAACGCAACGCACGTGTTTGATTGCGAGAATTGTTTAAAATGTCATTTGAAGATAATTACATAGGCAAACCCGCATGAACCCGCTATACATATAACGACCCAGATTATAAGGAGAGCAAGTACGAGTTGCAGCATCAGCGCCCCGTGCAGCGAGCAGCCTCGTGCATTCGCCTCGTGCCGCACCGTCAGCAGATTTGAGAATCGATTGCATCAATACGCGAACTGATTTAACATCTTTAATTAAAATAAATATACTTCACTTCTGTTCTAGCATCGAACGTAGTCGTTAGTATAGTTAAGAATGTAGTTCTCATATCGAACTCATTCGCTTAGGTTAGTAAGGTGTAATGTAGTTCTAATATCGAGTACATTCACCTTTAGGCTAGTACGGTGTAATGTATTTCTAACATCGAGTACATTCACCACCTTTAGGTTAGTTAGATTTAATTAAATAAGTATAATAAATCTCGTTTAAGTGATTCTAGTTTCCTTCTTGTACCCTCTGGCTGCGGAAAACGTAATTGGCGCAGTCGGTAGGATATTCGAGGCAGTGCGCGGCGCGGCATAGGTTTCCAAAAATCGTTAACCTGCTGAGTGCTGACTCCGATAGTCGCTGTCGGTATCTTAATACCTCATCGAATATCCAGAATCTACGTGAAACCGCAGGGGAGGTTATCCAAACATTGATAGCACAGGAAGGATCCGGAATATAGTATAAAAAAGAAAAAAAACTAGTTATATAAAACGAATTTAATTTACTACCTACGAGAGCTGCAGCCATTAAAAGAAGGGAGAATAATCAGCTATCGATACGCAAGAAGAATTGTATTTACTCTCGACCGTACATCTCTCCACCGAGGCCATGGACCAGTTGGACGACCGGAGTTACGTGATCAATTTTCCCAAACCAACGAAAGTTCATCTAAGTTGCAGGACCCAAACTTACAGCGAGTTGAACGGGAGCTTCCTAGTAACACTACCGAACCACTGCTCGTTACATTCACCTGAGCTTACTTTGACAAATGAAAATGACGTTATACAAGGTGAACCACTGAAAATTATAAAAATCACCTATCCCGAAGAAATGACCACAGAGCCGTTGCATATAAACATAAGCTCGATAAACCTAAGATCACTACATACTAATCAAGATAAAATTATAACCCAGCCTCCGCTGCAACTGGAAAATTCCTCTGGAACAATTTATCACACAACTATACCACTCTATATAATTATAACTGGCACAATCATAGTTATCTCAAGCATCATAGTTCGCCGGTTCTGGAGAAAGAAACAAGAAAATTCAACAGAAAAGAATCCCAGCGTCCAACAAAATGAGACACATGAAGAACCTGGAAAACCGACTATACCAGCAATATTTTCACTAAAAGTTGGAAAATAATTGCTTTTCTGAGGGTGGAGGAATTACATAGGCAAACCCGCATGAACCCGCTATACATATAACGACCCAGATTATAAGGAGAGCAAGTACGAGTTGCAGCATCAGCGCCCCGTGCAGCGAGCAGCCTCGTGCATTCGCCTCGTGCCGCACCGTCAGCAGATTTGAGAATCGATTGCATCAATACGCGAACTGATTTAACATCTTTAATTAAAATAAATATACTTCACTTCTGTTCTAGCATCGAACGTAGTCGTTAGTATAGTTAAGAATGTAGTTCTCATATCGAACTCATTCGCTTAGGTTAGTAAGGTGTAATGTAGTTCTAATATCGAGTACATTCACCTTTAGGCTAGTACGGTGTAATGTATTTCTAACATCGAGTACATTCACCACCTTTAGGTTAGTTAGATTTAATTAAATAAGTATAATAAATCTCGTTTAAGTGATTCTAGTTTCCTTCTTGTACCCTCTGGCTGCGGAAAACGTAATTAGATAAATTGATAATTGAGGTGCGTAATCGACCAATTCTTTGGGACAAACGCAAAGATGACTACAAAAACCGTCTAAAGAGTGACAGAGAGTGGAGTTTGGTTGCGAGAAGTCTAAATAAAACAAGTGAGTATATTTTTTATTTATTACTTATTTTCTTTACTACATTATTTACGACGAATTTGAGAAATAATTAGTAAAATTCTGTCTTGCAATAATCGCAGCTCTGGAAGTGTTATTATTACGCCTGGTCCTGTTTAATGTCGTCAATGTGTTGTGCCGTCGACGATTTATAAGGTGTTGTCGATCGCTATCGCTATAATATGTTTTGTCTATATCTATTAAAATATTGTGCAAGAGACAGATTGACATTACAATTTTAATAGCGTTTTCAACCGAGGTCTCTATAGGTTTATAAAGTATTCGAAATTTCGAGGCCATCATTCCAAATGTGCATTCTACGCCAACTCTCGTAGCAGATAATCTTTTATTGAATCTTATTTTTGTGACATCTGTCGCTTGCCTTCTTGGATAAGGTCGCATTATAAATGTTTTTAGTGGGAATGCCTCGTCTCCTAAAAACACATAAGGTGCCATAATGTTAGAGTTCGGTAATGGTTCTGCGGGAGGAAGTTGAATATCTCCGTTTTCCAGCTTTTGATAGAAACTAGAATTACTGAGTACACCGCCATCACTGTCTTTTCCATATGCACCTACGTCAATAATTATAAACTTATTTTTTGAATCTGTGACAGCTAACAGTACAATGGAGTTGTACATTTTATAATTGTAGTACATGCTGCCACACTTCGCCGGCTTGTTGACACGAATGTGTTTGCCGTCCAAATTGCCACAACAATGTGGGAATTTATTTTTCATTGAAAAAGATTCTGCTATAGTTTTAAATTCTTCAGTACTGGGGAATTTCATGTGTTTGTTATGCATATTTTTCCAAATAGCAGTACAAACTTCCAACACAATGCTTGCTATGGCTGTTTTTGAAATACGGAAAGGTACTGATAATTTCCGGAATGATGTTCCTGTTGTTAGGTACCTGTAAAAAGAGAAATATTTCTATTTTATTATAATGTAATATTTTAAAATTTATTTTGTATTCAACCTAGGTTGCTTATACTGGATGACTTTTTTTACCGTCTCGATAAAAAATGGGTATAATAGGTGAACGGAGTAAAAGCAAATGGCATACTTAGTTTTTTTTCTTTTTTTTTTCGAAAAAAAAAAAAATCTTCCAAATTAAAATCATTCGCGACTTGTGTATGATTTGAAATTCGATATGTTTTATCAATTGATATTTTTTTAAGGTTTACTTTAAATTTATAGCGTTTTTTGATGATAGATCAATTTTTTTCTAAGCTTTGGAAAAAAGAAAAAAAAACTAGGTATGGCATAAGCTTCTACTCCGTTCACATTATATACCCATTTTTTTTCGAGACGGTAAAAAAGTCATCCGGTATAGAGAAAAATTATTTGTATATTCTTATCACATTAATATTTTTGTGATTGTTATAGAAGCCGACGTCAAAAACAAGTGGAAAAATTTGAGAGACGTCTTCATGAAGGAAGCCAAGAAAGTACGTCGTCCTCGATCGGGTGGCCTAGGCAGTCCTAATAGCGATGAGACTTATATAGGCAAACGGTGTTTTTTTAAGGAACTATCTTTTTTAAAAGATATAGTGAAACCTAGGCACACCCAAAGCAACTTTCAGGATTTAAATGCGGGATCTGATAACAATGAAACTCAAAATTCAGACACGGTTGAGATTCCAGAAATAGATCAAGTTGAAACTTCAGAAATGGATCAAGTTGAGACTCCAGAAATGGATCAAATTGAAGAAGTGGTGGAAAATCAAGAACCTGTTTCGGAATCTGTTAACGCAAGTTCTCTAGCTAGTGGTAATTTGATCCCCCGAAATAGATTCCCTACGACGACAGACGACAGCGAGTCTGGTTCATCTAGAGCAAGTGAGTTCAGGCAAAGGCAAAGACAGGCAAAAAAACCAGAACTGACGCTTTTTCAACAAAAAATGATTGAAGTGGAAAAACAAAAAATACAAGCTTTTAATGAGAAAAACAAAGAACAAGACGATGAAGACATGTTGTTCTTAAAATCATTGGCGCCATATTTCAAGTATTTAACGCCAGTACAAAAACTAAGACTGAAAAGTAAAATTCAAACTTTTATTGCTGATGAAATTAGTCTCACTACCTCTTCAACATCATCTACGCCAATATCGCAATCTATATTACCCTCTCCGGTAAACGCGTCACATCATTTAATGTCGTCGGTGCGGAACTACTACGAAAATGATCCCCTAGGTCTACACGAGTACGATACTGAGCTATCCGTAAATGATTACTAACTTTGCAGTTTGTTTGTTTTTTTTTACTTTGAACTTAAATAAACCTTCATTTTAATTTATACCTACGTAATTTGTTTTCCTTTCCTTCAATAAATTAAATTAGTCAGCGAAATTCAAATCCAAAAGACTTGAAATCTCAAATATAATTTATACAAAGTGCGTAGTTCCCAAATGTTCTGCAGAAATTGACTGACTGATTTAATTAAAAAAAAAAACAATAAAATCGAAAAGGTACATAGTCAACAGCACATCAAGCGTAACACATTGTGTGACTTTTATGCCGGCCACACACGTTGCGGTATACTTGTACAAGTCCGCGTTTTTTCGATGTGCCCACAGACGCTCAAGTATACTTGTACAAGTGTCATTTTTGTCAAAGCGAGCGTCCAGGTACGTCGTGCTGCGATGGATGACGCATTGGCAGTACTTAGTTGGCAATAAGTATGCAGAAAATTATTAAAAAATAAAAATATTTGTACTTTTCCACAATTATTTATTTATTTGAACCTTACCGGTTTCACCTTACGGCATTATCAAAGGTTTACAATGGTTTAAACTAAAACTACAATATTTTATGTGTGGGTACTTTTAAAAAAGAGTATGCCAGCTTCAACTTTTTTCCCCAAAATTTGGGGAAAAAATTTATGAAATTTAAAAAATTTCCCCAAAACTAAAACTACCATATTTTATGTGTGGGTATGCCAGCTTCAACTTTTTTCCCCAAAATTTGGGGAAAAAATTTATGAAATTTAAAAAAAGTTGAAGCTGGTATACTCTTTTTTAAAAGTACCCACACATAAAATATTGTAGTTTTTAGTTTAAACCATTGTAAACCTTTGATAATGCCGTAAGGTGAAACCGGTAAGGTTCAAATAAATAAATAATTGTGGAAAAGTACAAGTGATTTATTCAATATGTGTAGCAAGTTCCACCAAGTGCCATCAATCTCCAGTATAAACAGTCAAAAAATAAAAAACCCGACTGCTACTGAAAAGATTGAAATAAGTCTAGTAGCAGGGGGTATCCATTTACCAATCATAAACCGAAAGAAAATTAATGGGTACCGCCTGCTATCAAACTTACATATTTCAATCTTTTCAGTAGCAGTCGGTTTTTATTTTTTATTTTTAATCATTTGTCTTATTATACTTTTTCGTTATGATATAACTTTTTGTAATCTCCTTCTATTTTCCTGCATTAAGATACACTACTCGATAAGATCGAGTAATTTTTTTTTATAACATTGGTTTTGGCGCCAGAAAACCGCCATTACCCTCCTTTCTTCGGTAGTCGGGTAAAAATTAAAAGTTAGATACAAAACGAACTGTGTGGATTAAAGAATGGTTAAAAAAAAGTTAATACACCTCTGCCTACCCATTCGGGGATTTACAGGCGTGAGTATATATGTATGTTGGAATGTATAAAAAACGTGAGTATTCGCGCATCAATTTATTATATAAATTAAATGTTGCATTCAAAGATTGGAATGTACAGATTGACCATCAGGCGAGGCGAAGACAAATTGACGGAACCTATATACAAAAAAAAACATAGGTAGGCACATACTTTCATATCCATACATACATACTCTTTCCTCTTTCCAAGACTGCCCTCTGCTTACCATCAGGCGAGGCAAAGTCAAATTGACGGAACCTATATACAAAAAAAAAACATACATACATCATACATGCATACATACTCTTTCCTCTTTCCAAGACTGCCTTCGGCTTACCATCAGGCGAGGCGATGTCAAATTGATGAGTCCTATATAAAAAAACAAATAGCTATAACAATTGCGTCTGGAGGTCTGGATAATGAATTTATTATGAAGAAAATCTCACTCATTTTGGCGGGAAATCGATCACAGAACATACGTACGTATAGGCGCGCGCCTAGTACGCTACTGAGACTTGAACGCAACGCTGGCAGCGGGCACACACGGTCATGTATACTTGTACAAGTCTAGACTTGCGCAAGTTTGGAATCGAAAGTTGGAACTTTTTTTGAGACTTGTACAAGTCTGAAACTTGCGCAGTTATCTTCCAACACACGTTCAAGTATACTTGTACAAGTCTAGACTTGCGCAAGTATACCGCATCGTGTGTGGCCAGCATTATACGCATGATGTAGTGTTAACTGTTCAAGTTTTATCAACTTCATCAAATAAAGAAGATTGATTCACATACAATCACTCGATTTTTTTTTGTTTTGATTTAATTTTTTTTTCTTGGCTTTCTTTTTCCTTGATTCCTTTATCGATACTGAGTCTACCCCTAATTTGAACAAGTACCTAGTAAATTATTATAGAAATTACACTCACCTAATCGTCAGCACCAATCTTTCCTCCACACTTATAGGTTTTCTGTAGTTGGTAACAACATGATTGCAATCGTCTCTGATCATATTGCATAGGTAGTCAAATGCTTCTGGTGACATAGACATATAATCATAAAATGCAGACTCATCTTCTCGTAAGTCAAAATATTGATTGTGAAATTCACCACGATTTGGTCTCATTTTTAACAAAGCACTTTGCTTGGGTGTATGGGGGCTCACCTAGATCTTGAGCCCCAAGCCAACCTCACCTGCAAGCTGGTGCACCTGCTGAACAACGGACGAGGCTCTGGCGCTGGCTTTCCCTTCGGGGTTGGGGGGTCGGACGGCAGTCGCCCCCGGAAAAGCCAAAAATTGCCAAATTTAAAATGAAATGGCTCGTAGCGTGGTTGCTCATGTATGCTGATGATATTGCGCTCATGGACGCGGACAGGAGCAGATTGGTGCGACGCGTGAAAGGATGGAAAGAAGCGCTTGAGAACGGCGGTCTGAAGTTAAATGTAGCGAAGACAGAATACTTAGCGTTAAACTCCACAGATCCCACACCCGTCCGCATAGGCGATGATTTGGTCGAGCGCACGGACCAGGTTAAGTACCTGGGATCTGTACTTCATGTGACCGGTGAGATCGACCACGACGTCAAGGCACGCATTGCTGCCGCGTGGGCCAAGTGGCGAGAAATGACTGGCGTCACCTGTGATCCTAAAATGCCAGTCAGGTTGAAGGGGCAGGTCTATAAGACGATCATTAGGCCTGTTCTCTTGTATGGTTGTGAGGCGTGGCCGCTGCTCGAGCGACATAAGCAAGAGCTGCGTGTCACGGAGATGAAAATGTTGCGGTGGATGTGCGGCGTTACGCGTAAAGATCGCGTACGGAACTCTCGCATCCGCGGCAGCCTCCATGTCCGTGACATCGCGGATAAAATGCAAGAGAGCCGCCTTCGCTGGTGCGGCCACGTCTTGCGGCAACCACCAGGCTACGTGGGGAACAAATGCCTGGCAATGGTACCCCCGCCGGGTCCAGGTAAAAGGGGTAGGCCAAAGAAGTCCTGGCTTGACGTCGTGGAGGGTGATATGCGTGCAAATGGTCTCACTACCATGGACGCCCAAGATCGTGCGAAGTGGAGAAGGAAGAGCCGGAAGGCGGACCCTGAGCTCCGAGGTCATCTTGGCCACGGATGCAATCAGGAGAATACGTCTATATGCAGATGATGATGATGACTTTGCGTCCCACGTTGTTTTTTTTCATTTCCATCTAAATCCGCACAAAACGTCATCCAAATATTTCCCGACAGCAAACATTTTGCGTGTCTGACGTCCATGTAATGGTTGTTGGTATCGACCGTGCCACTGCCCGGTCACGCTCGCTCCCGTCGTCAAATCGCGCGAGCAAGATTCGCGTAATCGCTTATTCGCGTTCTATTAGGACACCCAGTTTTTGACGTCGCGCGAACACGCGATGGTCGCATCGCTCGCATCGCGCATTCGCGTTCTATTAGGACAACGCCTAAGAAGACCCGCCGCTCGTTACAGCCCGACATGGAGATTGAGAGTCTCCTCAACGACCCTAACGATGGGAGTGAGTTGAAGGAGACTTCAGATGAGGAAGAAGACGGTGGCGAGACAGTAACGGGCAGTGGGGAGATGAACATGCGTCAGACTGCCCGATTAGTCCGAGAATATGATGTCCTACGTGAGGAGAGGCAATCGGACGCGTTGGGGGTATTTTTAAGGGCAGAGGGCCTGGGCCCTGAAGAGCAAGAGGAGCTCCTCGGGCTTGACCGCATGGACGTCGAGGAAGCTGTGGCTGGTGCAGCTGCTGGTGCGGCTGGTGGGTCAGCAGTAGCTGCAGTTCTTACTGGCGGAGCCGTGGCTGCTGCGGGTGGAGCTGCGGCTGCTGTGGATGAAGCTGCGGCTGCTGCAGATCCAGCGGTCGAATTAGCCAGCGAGGAATGGGTAGATGAAGCTGCAGCCATGGAGGTAGGTGACGTCACTGCGGGCCCGGGAGATTTAAATACATTCTCCTGGTCCGAAAATTTCTCTACTTTTTCGGGCCAGCAGGAGGTGTATTTGGATGCTCCGGGTCCGCAGGTACAGGAAACCGGGGCCATGGACTTGTTCATGCAAGTGTGGGACCAACCTTTCATGGCCAAGATAGTAGAAGAAACAAATAGATACGCATGGCAGACAATCTCTGCATTATCCGAAGGCGGTCATATCACCCGACACCTGGAGACCTGGGTGGATACGACCGTCGAGGAAATGTATAGATTGTTTGCCATATTTATCTATATGTCATTCTGCTATCGCGGCATAATCGACGAGTACTGGACAACAGGTGTTTTGGGCATGCCAAAGTTCTGGTCCATAATGTCGAGGAATAGGTATAAAATGTTAATGCGTTTCTTACATTTTGTAGACAATGACACCGTTGAGTTGAGGCCCTACAATAGAAAAATTGCCAAAATTGCACCTGTTTTAGATCACTGTAATAGCAAGTTCTGTAGTATGTATGTCCCAGGGCAAGCTCTCAGCCTCGACGAGTCACTCCTACTATGGAAGGGTCGCCTTTCGTGGGTACAGTGCATCCGGACAAAGACGGCCCGGTTCGGTATTAAATCATTCGAGCTGTGCGAGGCTGAGACTAGTTAAGACTGAAGTGGCTCGGGAGCATAACGACAAGCGCCTTCATGACCAGGAGATCGAGAGGCTTAGGCTGGAAGCTGTGAAGGCTAAAGTGGCTCGGGAGCACAATAGATTACTGCATCGATTGAGCGATCTCGGTGAACAGATACTAATTGTGTTAAAGCAGCAGCGACCCGTCAACAGTTTACCATCAACTGACCCCATTTAACGGGTGTGATACCAAAGTAGGGTAGACTGGGTACGGTTGTAATGGGGTTGTAACGCGGAACTATTCACCGTGCGGGGAGGGGTACATGGGGCAAGACGCGCGGCTTACGTGTTAAGTCATGATTACCAGTGTTGCGACGCAGTCCGTAGTACATTTCGATTGAAAAAATAAAATAAAAAAGTCGATGCATTGCTGTCAGTGGATTGCTGAGGACGCGCGGGCGGATTACTGCACAATTTTAATATAAAAATCTGCGGTTTTTAAGCATTGTCTGAAAGGTGAGTGATTTTAAAGTGATTAGTGTGTGTTGAGCGGGTGTATATACAAATTCTCATACGGATAAGTAAATTTCCATTTTTATCTGACTACGGCGAAGCCAAAGGAGGGTTATGATTTTGACAGGCTATGTATGTATGTATGTTCATTTGTTCCCTCATAGCTCTTCAACTACTTATTATAACTGGACAAGTGAGGTATCGTTAGAAGCGTCTTAATCGTCCGCTGGTTTCTCTCCAAGGCCCGACTAATTAATCCACCCTCTATATGCAATGTAAACAATATCAATAAAATTAATAATATTTTTTTTTACTTTTTTTTAGTTATGTACTATAATGTCAATCAAGATAATGTAAGTACACAAACATCTACTGTTTCCAGATAATATCCAATGAACCGGCTGGCATTGCTATAGATATAGACACTGTAGAACTTGGACCCACTTTTGATATTATGTTTGAGGACCACAGTCAAAATAGTAAGTTAAGTCATATAATCTAATCATTTATCAGTGTGCATAATTTATACGATATTATACTATGTATCATCAAGTATTTAAAAATTTCTTATGCAGGGTTTTTAACTCGGAGCATAAAACTGTTATCTCTTTTTATGACTTAGAAATATAAAAAAATACATCTAATACATCAGGCGTCGGTTACCCTGCAATAGGGGACTGACTCCCTTTGCGGTCAGCGGAAAGTTTTTCTGCGGTCTGAGGAGGCACGAGACAGGCGCCGCACTATGGGACCAAACAGTAATTACCATCTCAAAAATGGTTTTGACGAAAGTCATAAATCCATTGATCCTTTTATGGTTTTAGACTCTCAAAGGATGGAACTTGCGTATTAATTACAAAAAATATTAAATAACTTAGTTTTAAGTTTATAAAGTGAACCTCAAACATTAGGCATAACTATTTTCATGCCAATTAAATTACCGTTAAGGAAGTTCAACACAAAATTATTCGGAAGTTTTCCAAGGAAGCATGTTAGTGTTATACATCATTAGATAGCTTAGAATGTACACTTTGCAATCACATTCAGTTTTTGTAAAAAAAATAATTGTTTTATTTTTTATTTAATTTTTTAGTGAAGGAAAGAAAATTTCGATTTTGTTTATTTCAATTGGAGTTTTCCTTGTTGCCGGAGGCTGCCGGTGTCAAGATAATCACTCTATTAGAGACCTTACCTATTCAGTAATACGAGGAATAAAAAAAATCTTTGGCGTTTTTTGCGCAAGTGGTGATTTAGAAGCAATATGTCATTCGGGGGAGAAAAAAAAATCCCGAAAATTACGGTTCTTCCTTTTTTTTTCCATGAAATTATTTTATTTTGATGTCTGTCTTGTTTTTTTTTTTCATTTCTATGATAGAAGCATACATTAACAAATAAATAGACCACAAGAATCTTCCCTCGGCACTTTTGTTAGCGGTGATCACCCTAACCACAAGTATGATAAACTATATTGCTGCGGAAGTTCTATTGGGAAAGTTGCTCAAGTGTTAATGAACACATCATCCAGTGCTACCTGCACTGTTTGTGGAGCAACTCCCAGACAAATGAATGATCTTTTAAAAGTTACAACAAGAGTTGAAAATGAAGATGCATTTAAATACGGATTGTCGACATTACACGCATGGATAAGATTTATGGAGACTATCCTCCATATTTCTTACAACTTGGGTTTTGAGAAGTGGTCAGCAACAACTCCAGAAAACAAGCAACTTAAAGAAGACAAGAAAAAATATGTCCAAAAACGTTGCCGAGAAGTGCTTGGTTTGCACATTGATAAACCACGTCAAGGTTCCGGTAATAGCAATGACGGAAATACGGCAAGGAGATTTTTCCAAAATTACCAATGTTCTGCAGGTATAACCGGAATTGATGAAGAATTAATCAAGAGATTATATGTGATTCTCAAACCATGTCATCGGGATTCTCTATTAACGCAGAAAAATTTGACTAATATACATCGATAACCGCGCAATTATACTTAAGCAAATATAATTGGTACTACATGCCATCTTCGGTCCATAAAGTACTTATACATGGTGCTAAAATAATAGAGCATTATGCAGTTTTGCCTATAGGACAATAATTATTCGAAGATGCCAAGGAAGCCCGAAATAAAAATTACAAGAAATATAGGTTACATCACGCTAGGAAGTGTTCCAGATCAGCAACAAACGAAGACGTTCTACATATTTTGTTATATACGTCTGATCCTTATATATCTAGTTTAAATAAACCCAGTTTTCTAATATCCAAAGAATTGTTTGACGAAGCTAAAGAAATTGTTGGAAATAGAAAGTGGTGAATAGGATAAGCGCTAATTTTTTTTTATCATGTAATTTTGCAGCATGTTTGTTTAATAATAATAATAATAATTTAGTTTTAAACTTATCCCTACTTAATATTATAAATGCGAAAGTAACTCTGTCTGTCTGTCTGTCTGTCTGTCTGTCTCGCTTTCACGCCTAAACCACTGAACCGATTTTGATGAAATTTGGTATAGGGGTAGATTAGACCTTGAGAAAGGACATAGGCTATGTTTGGTCGCGATAACCGACATCCACGCGGGCGGAGCCGCGGGCAAAAGCTAGTTTTAAATAAAAGTATAACTTTTATTGCTATTTTATTATAACTGTATAATTTTTTGTATGTAATTTCGTATAACCTTATGTTTGTCATTTTTTTACGAAAAATATATAATTTCTAAAATGATGATGTTTCATTTCTTTTATTGCCTAGATATTCATTAACACGTGAAAAAAATTTCAAGGAGAAATATCACAAAACAACAGAGTTATCGATTTTTGAGATGAAAAATACCGGTTGGTCCCATAGTGCGCCGTCTTGATTTCGAGGAAGCACGAGACAAGCGCCTTCAGGACCAGGAGATGGAGAGGCTTAGACTGGAAGCTGTGAAGCCACCACCACAACCTGCACCTTCCCAAACTAATCGACGGCGGCGGGCGTCGGTTTCCCTGCATTAGGGGACTGACTACCTTTGAAAGAGCAGCGGAAAGTTTTGCTGCGGTCTGAGAAGGCTCGTGCCGGCGCCTGTCTCGTGACAGGCGCCGCGCAGTCTAGAGTTCAAGGAAGCACGAGACAAGCGCCTTCATGACCAGATGGAGAGGCTTAGAGTGGAAGCTGTGTTTTGTTTGATAAATATGCCGTTGTTGAAGTATTTTGTTTGATAAATATGCCGATTTCGAACGTATAAAGATGGATGTAATGTTACTTCATTTAAGCAAGCTACCAGTGAACTTAAGCGTACAGATCACCGTGCTACTGACCTACAACATCTTCTGTATGTGGCTGCTTAAATCATGAGACAGGAGAGTCAGCAATTTTGTTAGTGTTGCATTTAAACATATTGGACATGATACTATAATTACTAAAGAGAATATACAGTCTGAAGATTACAATAACAGTTGTATCGAAAGTAATCTTGCTTTTCTTCGTTGTATACCAAATTCTGCGTGGTATTGAGCAGATTGGAGCTCCAACTGCTTTTATGACACTTAAATAGTTGTACAAACTAAAAAATAATGGAGTAGAAATTAATGATGAATCCTTCAAAGACATGTTATATTTACACAAAGTTAAATTAGTATTTTCCAGGAGAGCTTCACCGGACCGCATAGCGTATCCTCTGATGCCAAGAACGCCGAGAACCCCGCCTCCGCCTATTTCACAGAAATGGCCCAAAAGAAGTGTGTAATTTGACTACCAAATATCATGTAACTCCGCATTGCATGATCTAATCTATTTTTTTATTTCAGCACCAGATGCAAGTGGGCCATCCAGAGTGGTTCTGGAGGACGTGGAGACGCCGCCCCGGACGTAAGTTCATTTAATCTTTGATTCAAGGCGACAAGACCTAGACTATTTCAGTCAAAAAGCATTAGAAATGAAGACCATACATAGAGCTTAACCTGAGACAGACAGCGATCTAGCTTTTTATCAAAGCATGCCTCCAGACATTAAAACAATGACTCAAGCATAAAAACAGAGATTTAAAATGGGCGTACTCAATTTATCAGAGCAAATTTGAAATAAACTACTACCTAGGTATTCAACGGGTACTAAGAGACAACCATATTATCAACGAACTTCTTCTCGAGATAATGATACTAATGGAGTGGATCAACCCAATAGACATAATACAAGTCCAGCACCTACGGTTGCCACGACTCAACAGACAGGTGGACTACCAACGCGTAATAGGCGATATATTTCCAGTTGAACAGTCAATTGTCCACCGAATTGTGCACAAGGTTCAGCCAAAATTGCAAATATGAAGTCTCTCTACATAAATATGCCAACGACTCGGGAATTTCTTGATGTTGAAAATGATTTTTATTCGCTAGCAAGTTTTCCAAGAGTAGTGGGGGCTGTGGACTGCATATAAAATTAATTCTCCAGTTATGTAAATAACCTATAAATTTTAATCATAATCTAATCACATACATATATTCCTAACTTACTATCAAACTGGTATACTGTAATATGTCTTTTCCAAGAGTAGTGAGGCCTGTGGACTGCACACATATAAAAATTAATTTTCCAGGTATGTAAATAACCTATAAATTTCAATCATAATCTGATCACATATAATTTACTATCAAACTGCTATGCTGTAATGTGACTAATGGGATTGTTTATTTTCAGGAGGAGCCCAATCTGAACTGTATCGCAACAGAAAAATGTACTCTTTAAATGTGCAAAATGGTATGTGATGCACAAATACGCATCAGGAACATTGTTGCGAGATGGCCAGGTTCTGTACATGACAGTACTATATTTAATGATTCGCCGTTGTGTACCCAATAAGTGCGTGGAGATTTTGGGAATATGGTCTTTCTTGGAGATAGTGGCTATCCATATCGGCCCTATTTGACGCCTGCTGAAACAACAAATAAGCACCAAAAACCCGGTGGAAAGGCTTTTTGGTGTACTAAAAAGAAGATTTCCTTGCCTACAAAATGGGATGGACCTTAAAATTAATAATATTCCACCTGTTATTGTGGCATGTGTAGTATTACACACAACGCACTATCTAGACAAGATGGACTATTGGAAGAGGAACCTATATTACCAAATGTTGAAGAAGAGTCTATAGCACAGCCATATTTTATAAAAATCTTTGTTAAATCACATTCACATACAGTAAAAATAGAAATAAAACAGAATTTATTAACGAAATATAAATCATGTCATTACTTGAAATAAGTATTTATTATTTATTTATTCTTACATTAGATTAATATAGTGGTAATAGGTGTTGCAATCGTACTTAATTACGCTTAAAAGGGAGTAACTCACGAGGCGGCCAAGCGAACACGCGGATGTCTACAAGCGCACTAATTCTGTGAAAGACTAAGGCCCGTATTCTAGAATGCCACTCAGCTGAATCTCGATTTACCTAAGGACAGATTATACAGAACTATAGACAATCTGCCTGACAGCCTGTCAAATCTACAGATTTGACAGACAGATTCTACAGAATCTGTACATACAATCTTGCCTCAGCTGAATCGAGTTTGAGTTTAGCGTCATTCTAGAATACGGGCCTAAGTGTAATTAACTCAGTGGAATGGCGTACACCGAAGCCGCGCCGGAGTTTCGAAAAACCCCTTCGGCCATGTACGAAACCAAGTTTCGAAACTAGTTTCTAAATAAGAATAATATTTCTTCTTTCGAAATTGGTTTCGGTAAAAGAAAAAACATTCTGAATTCGAAACTGGTTTCGAGAAAAGAATATTATTTCATCTTTCGAAACTTTCAAATCATACAAACTCTAATATAATATATTATTACTATCCACTAACAGATAACATAAAACCTTTTTAATTGAAATGACATAATTTTATACTCAGTATCCTCAATGACATACGTCAAGCGCTGATAAAGTACAGAAGTGCAACGAAGCAATTTAAATAACATTCGTTTAATTGATATTATGCATTGCAGTATAAAATATATAATGAATAAAACAAACATTGAGTTCATAAATACTAAAAGAGGAGGGGTAGCATCTCTATATGAAGGGCGGAAGTACCATAGAAAGAAAATTTACAAAAACGGAAACACATTTTATTATTGCGAAAAAGAACATTTGGGATGCAAAGATAATTTTACTATTAATTCTAAGAATGAAATTATAAAACACAACCAACACGAGAATCACTGTAAAGGAGATATTATAAAAACAGGATATCTTAAAAACATGGATAATTTAAAACAAAAAGTTAGTACTAATTTTGTCTCAATAAAAAAACAATATGACGATATGAATGCTGATCTGATAAATATGGGACATAGTTTTATTAGTCAATTGCCAAGTTTTAGTAATATTAAAAGTGGACTATACAATGAACGCAACAAAGTATTAGGCGTGACAAAACAGAGATTTACACTACCTAGCGAAGTAGTTGTTCCCGGAAAATTTGAACACTTGATCTTAGCTGATTTCATTGATGACGGCAATCGCATGTTAGTATTTTGCACAGCAAATGCAAGACAAAATATTAAAAATTAAAGTCTTGCCCACGATGTTTCAAGCAGCTATATTCTATACATGGCTTTGATGAAAAAACTCGATCAGTAACACCTTTAATTTTTGCCTTTCTCGAAAACAAAAAAAAGGAAACTTACAAAATATTATTCCGATTAATAAAATCACAAATTCCGTCATTTTAACCCCAGAAAATTACTTTGGATTTTGAGAAAGCAGCAATGCTAGGAATCAGAGATGTCTTTCCAATGGTCGAAATAAAGTTATGCTACTTTCATTTTAACAGGGCATTATTCCGAAAGGCAAAGAAACTTAACTTAAATTCAAGTATAAAAAAGAGACACGTAGCTCGTTGTGCAGGCTTAGCACGTTTGCCCCAACACTTTATTACTAAAGGATATAACTATGTAATGAATAGAAACCCAAATGGCATAGAAGTTCAAAAATTTAATAAATATTTTAGAAGGCAATGGTTTGAGCAAAACAATTCTAACAAAGTTTGCAACTGCAGCGAGGAAGAAATAAGAACAACGAACCACTTGGAGGGGTGGCATTCAAAACTAAACAGATTCATTGCGCGTACTAATCCGACATTAGCTCAAGTCTTGGATGTCTTGAAAAATGAAACCGGTGTTACCAAAACAAAAACCAAAAATAACAAAAATTACATAGAGATAGATGAAGAAATCAAAGTAGCAATCCAACAGCTTAAAAAAAAAGAAATCACGGTTGGCCATTGCCTCGAAATAATTGCACCTTTTTCATTACATTATTAAACATTGACTTTTTGAATTAAATATTAACCTCAACTTTTGTCTTACTTCTTGTATGTACCTACATTTATATTTTATGTTAGACTAGATTATGTATGATTTGAAAGTTTCGAAAGACGAAATAATATTCTTTTCTCGAAACCAGTTTCGAATTCAGAATGTTTTTTCTTTTACCGAAACCAATTTCGAAAGAAGAAATATTATTCTTATTTAGAAACTAGTTTCGAAACTTGGTTTCGTACATGGTCGAAGGGCGAAAAACAGCGTGTTAAAATTTTTGAAGGAAAACGACAAGCTCTCAGATCAGTCACCTAAAGATCAACAATTTAAAGAAGTGCCCGGCAAAAAATATCGTTTAAAAATGGATGTTTTTGATTATTGCGTAATTATTGCGCTATTTAAAGAGCTTCCTACGTTGCAATCACTACACAAAAAACTAAAAGAGGAAATGGGATTCAAAGGCTCAATTTCATCTCGGCGAAATATAATACGAGACATGGGATTCAGATTTAGAAAAACCGACACCGAGCATTTTGATGGAAAAACGCACTATCAGCTACGAAAACATAAGGTGTCTTTTTTTCTTGTAATGGCAAAAATATGGTTGTGGTAAATCTAATTCAGAACGACAATTTTTTATAGAACTACGTGTTTCTGTACATTGTACACACCGCCATCGCTTATTCTTCCTTGGCAACCAGAATCTATAAAAATGAAGTTGTAGTCAGCGTCAACCAAAGCTAAAAATACGATGCAGAATATTGCAGAATGTTCTCTATGTAAAAGGTGAAAGTCATAAGGACAATTCAGCAACCATGGAGAAAGCAGCAGAAGAGAACTCGAAAGCAGCACCCTCAACCGACAAGCCGGAACAAGCTAAAGCTAAACCCAATTTCCAACGACCCAGAAATAATAAAGGCAAAAGCCTTCCAGGACCTAGTAGAAAATCAACCACAGAGACACCATTAACTAATGATCCATTGTGGAAGGACGCATTTATTCTGGACGGAGAAACAGGATTTGTCAACGAGAGAGCAGCTAAAGAGTACCATCCAGACGCCGCAGGATACACCCAACTCGTGGAAGCCGAATATAAAGCTATCTCTGATGTCGATAAGTATTATGCAAAATCGATACCCGCAAGCGCACACGCTTACTACCACCATGTCATATATTGGTATAGACTGGCACTCATGGCTCAGAAGCGAGGCTTAGCCTCGAACGAACAAGAGCGTCTGGTCAGGTTTGTGCAAGGCTACGGGTCATTGGAAATAGCCGCAGGTGCCGCGGATTATCTAGAGGGACTTGGTGATTACACCGATACCACTGGAGTTAAGCACATCCTCGCCGTTACAGAGCCAAACAACGATGGCCATTTCGGACGAGCGAACGCTGAGACACACGGTCTGTACGAGACCCTTCCCGCACCCGCAATCTTCTACGGACGCGTGATTGAAGATTTGAGAGCCTCGGAGAGAGGTGGTCAGCCCAGTGACGACTGGACTGACGAGGCGATCGTCCCTCGCATGCCAGGCGCGGCAAGAGCCGCTGCCCCAGTGGTACCACAAAACGCTGAACGTCAGCAGGGTGCCAACCAACGTCGTCAAGCGCGTAGATTAGCAGAAGAAGGCGCAAGCGACGATGATGTTGAAGGCGGCGATGAAGAGGAGCCGGAAATAGAAGAGCCAGCTGCCCCCCGTGTAGCGCCGACAGTAAACCTACTTGGATGGCGTCCGTCTAGGACAATGAATGCCAACCAAACTATGGAGATCAGAGGAGTTATGGACGATGAAGACGACTTTGTCATCCGTCGTTTCCGTGTACATCGCGAGCTTTTCGAGCTAGTAGAACGCCGAATCCGCGAGTGCAAACGCTATAAGTTAGCCAAGGTGCCAAACACTACCGCAGGGAGTGTGGTCCAACAGGTCACCTGGAAACCATCAGAATACTCCAACTCAAGGTTTAAACAATTCGTCGATGCCATAGGAACAGCAGGATCCAGGACCGCTATGCCATTACGTGCAGCCATAGCCATATAGTTTATGTATTCTGAACCACTGAGAATTGAACTTTGTATCACGACATGCTTTCCGTCTAGTGCTCCTAGACAATGTGGGAAATTCCACTTGTGGTTAAATTCTTCTACGATCTCCAACCATTGATGTGAAGACCGTGACAACTGTAACAAAATAGTTAGTTAATTGTAAGTGTAACTAACAACAACAAGGTGCAGAAAAAGTCAAATAATAATATACTTCGTTCTATCAAAATTTACCGAACCGAATGTTATGTCCGTTCTAGTGTGTACTTTTGCTAAATTTGCACAATTTAGCAATCGATTTTATTTAGTATACAAGTTTTATTCATTCTACTTTCAGTATTCCTGTTAACAACACGTTATAATTTCTAAAATGGGCAATTACCATGCTAAGGACAACGTCGCCGTAGTCCAAACGCAAGTGAACACCACAGCCGAATTATCTTAAAGGATAAACGTCATGGGCAATAGTTGTTATAATTTTGGCAGTATTGCTAACTGTCCTGATTCTCTAGTTCTCTACGGCGTTAGAGTATATCGTCATCGTCGTGTCAAATCATGGTTACATAATGAGATAGTCAAGTTGAACGTCAGGCCACCCTCCGTGCGGATTCGGACCGTCAAACCAAAAACCGTGCCTGCAGCTTCTCCGTCGGATACGACAGGTGCTCCCACGAGTTATGTGGTACAGTGATATAAAACAACTAGAATGGCCATACTTATAATGTGTCAAAAATGTGTTGTGTATTTTAGGTACCTATTTTTGTGTGTATTTTATTCATTTTGTTTGAGAGTGGAACTGATAAAAAGATAGTATTATTTAATTTTAACCATGAAATAATTTTATATTTCAGACCCACTGAAAAAGGATGACCATATTCTGCAGCAACTAAGCAACAAGCAAGTCTTGCAATTAACTAAAAAATGCAAAAGCCAAACGAAACAATTCAAAGAGGCAAGAAATATTGAAAAAATGCCTGAGGCAACAAAAACTTTTGTTGCAGTTAAAAACAAATTGTAAAGAAAAGAAAGACATTTCACCATTGAAGAAAAGTAATGACTGCATCGATTTTGAAGCAAGGGGCTAATAATTTTTTAAGGGTAAAGCCAGGAATAAACGATAATATCATGAAACATCTAAAACAATCGATGAAAGACAAGCCGATAGAAAAAAGGCTTTATACTCTTTTGTTTGACGAAGTAGCATTGTGGTGAAGAACATGGTATATATTTTAATGGTAAAGTTAATTTTTTATCAACAGAAAATTGTGATTTGAAAGATCGCCACGATGATTATAAATGCATTGGTGATTCTTTAATATCAAAAATGAATGAAATGACATCAAGTAATTTGATTATGCATGTGGAATAACATGGTATATATTTTAATGGTAAAGTTAATTTTTTATCAACAGAAAATTGTGATTTGAAAGATCGCCACGATGATTATAAATGCATTGGTGATTCTTTAATATCAAAAATGAATGAAATGACATCAAGTAATTTGATTATGCATGTGGAAGCATACAAATATGTGGCCGGTTACGTAATTAAAAAATGCAAAACGAAAATCTTCAAGAATTGTAAACAATGCATAAGTGATTTACAGAAATCGGAATTCGACGTTGATTCATTTAATTATGCCATTGATTTTACAAAGAAAAGTTTGTTTAATGCTTGTGATAAATTTATTGATTTACTTAATGAGGTGTAGAAAAACCATAGAGATTGTTGCATGTTTAAGAGAAAAACCGGAATCAGTTAATTTGAAAAGAAACTTGATGTTTTATGTTGATTGTGGAACCAATTTCTTAATAATTAATTACTCCAAACATAAATCAGAATTAATCGATTATATAGTGAATTTGTCTATTGATGTAATTGTTACGTATCGGTGCCGACACTTGCATTGCCGCCGTGACCCCAATCGCTACAGGAGGCCTGAATCAGGAGTTTCAAGAAGTCAGGCACGAGTCGCCGCCTCAGCATTGGCGACCGGCTCTAAGATCTCTTTAGAGAGGAATTACATAGGCAAACCCGCATGATACGCTATACTAAATTACCCAGATTGTAAAGAGAACAAGTACGAGTTGCAGCATCAGCGCCCCGTGCAGCGAGCAGCCCCGTGTCTTCGCCTCGTGTCACACCGTCAGCAGAATAGTGGTGTGATCGGAAATCGATAGCACCAATATGCGAACTGATTTATATTCTTTATTAAAATAAAGATTCACTTCTGTTCTTGCATCGAACGTAGTCACTAGATCTAATGACAGTTATTAAGCGTAGTTGTTAAGTAGTTAGTATAGATAGAATGTAATTCTAATATCGAACTCATTCGCTTAGGCTAGTACGGTGTAATGTAGTTCTAACATCGAGTACATTCACCTTTAGGCTAGTTAGATTTAATTAAATAAGTACAGATATTCTATTTCACGAAGTCCGTTGGGTTATGAATGTGGTAAGGCGTGCATATATACATTGCTGTAGTGTGCGTAAGCGCGGCAGCGCTCAGTCACGATTGCAACGCGGTCGATGTCACTAAAATCAGAATTTTAATTCGATTCCAGATTTGACGTTCGCTACCCAACTAACAAAATACCCTTATAACAAACGGATTATACAGCTATAATACTTGTAATTGTTATATAGTAGCAAAATTTACGACAATATACCATGTAAAGTAGGGTTGCCATAAGTGTGGGGACCCAGACCGGGACATTTGAAGAAAAAATTGTAAAGGTAGAAAAATAGGAACTTTTTTACAACAACTTTTAACACTGCCATTAAACAAGCGTTAAACAAGCGGGCAGCGACCCGGGCTTCCTATGTTTTCTGAAAGGCGAAAAATTATCAGAATTAACTTCTGATAATTGTACAAAATATTTTGACGAAATCAACATTAAGTTAAACATCATCTTCATGTAGACGCTTTCTCCCGATTGCATCCTTGGCCAAGATGACCCCGGAGCTCAGGGTCCACCTTCCGGCTCTTCCTCCTCCACTTGACACGATCACCACCTGGCCCACGCGGAAGCAATGCGTGCCCTGATGTCGTAGTCGATTTCACTGGTCACATGAAGTACAGATCCCAGGTACTTAAACCGAATCATCGCCTATGCGGACCGGTGTAAAATCTGTCGAGTTTAACGCTAAACTTTCTGTCATCGCTACATTTAGCTTCATACCACCGTTCTCAAGCGCTTCCTTCCACACTTTCACGTGTTGCACCAATCTGCTCCTGTCCGCGTCCTTCAGCGCAATATCATCAGCATACATGAGCAACCACGGAGGCTGCTTATGTGGTTTTCTGATACTGTCCAACAAGACGTCTAATACCGAGCTGAACAAGTAAGGACTAGTGATGAAAGAGACTAAGTTGTTTAAGTCCTTTAAAATATGACTTATAAAACTTGTTCAGACTAAAAAGACTATCTTAAGACTAATAAGACTAGCTTGAAGGCTTAAAAAGCTTAAAAGACTGATACAACTAAAACGACTCAGTCCTTTAAGAAAATGCTTACACCTTAGTCGGTTAATAGTATCATAAACAGCTAGCCTTTTAAGTCAGTGTCCCCATTATAATTATCCAGCACTAAATATGAAAGAGATGGTAGTACGTCATCATCATCATCATCATCATCATCATAAAGACGCATTTTCCTGATTGCATCCGTGGCCAAGATGACCTCGGAGCTCAGGGTCCTTCCGGCTCTTCCTCCTCCACTTCGCACGATCTTGGGCGTCTAAGGTTGTGAGACCATTTGCACGCACGCATGTCATGCTCCACGACCACGACCATGTAAGAGAACAGGCCTAATGATCGTCTTATAGACCTACCCCTTCAATCTGACTGGCATTTTAGGATCACACGGGACGCCAGTCATTTCTCGCCATTTGGTCCACGCGGCAGCAATGCGCGCCCTAACGTCGTAGTCGATCTCACCGGTCACATGAAGTACAGATCCCAGGTAGTTAACCTGGTCCGTGCGCTCGACCAAATCATCGCCTATGTGGACGGGTGTGGGATCTATCGAGTTTAACGCCTAGTATTCTGTCTTCGCTACATTTAGCTTCAGACCGCCGCCGTTCTCAAGCGCTTCCTACTACCCTTTCACGCGTCGCACGCACCAATCTGCTCCTGTCTGTGTCCATCAGCGCAATATCATCAGCATGCATGAGCAACCACATGGGTTGCTCATGTGAATTTCTGATGCTGTCCGACAAAACGTTTAATACCACGCTGAACTGATAAGGACTAAGGACGGATCCTTCGTGTACCTAGACGGTGATTGGGAATGCTTTCGTGTCGTCAACAGCGGTCCGAACCACGGAACCGGAATCGTGGTACATGTTCCGAATGGTGTCAATATAAGTTTTTTAATAAGCTTTTTCCAAATCCGGTAGATAATTTTATGTAGTTACAAAAAACAAAATCGCTTAGAAACGCAAAGCATTAGAGCGTCAATGTCATATAATAAGCTTATCATCATGGATGATAAGCTTATTATATGGCTATTTTTATTTACTTCTGATTAGACTTCTAAAATTAATAGAATGATACAAAAGTCTAAATTAATAGAATGATACAAAAGATTTTAGCTGAGAGTGTTTCTTTTTGATAATTCTTAAAAGATGGAGTAATTTTAAGTCTTTTTTATAAGTTATCACAGTATCTTTTATACACGACTCCGTAGACGAGTCTTTTTAGCTCAAACTTAAAAGTCTTAAAAGCCTTACAGGCCTTATAAGACTAACAAGCCTTATAAGCCTCAAAACATTAGACACTATGTTTAATCTACGCAAGCCTTAGTCGAGAACTAAAAAGACTTGCGAGACTAAAAACTAAGGGTTTAAAGGACTAAGTCAGTCTTTAGCTGTCAAAATGTAGTCTAGTCGCTTCTTATAAGACTAAAACGACTGAGTCTCTTTCATCACTAGTAAGGACTAAGGACGGATCCTTGGTGTACTCCGATGGTGATGGGGAAGGCTTTTGAGTCACCAAAAGCACTCCGAATCACGGAACCAGAATCATGATACATATCTTGGATGGTGTCAATGTAGGTCTCTGGAACTCCCTTAGCCCCTAGTCGCTTCTTATAAGACTAAAACGACTGAGTCTCTTTCATCACTAGTAAGGACTAAGGACGGATCCTTGGTGTACTCCGATGGTGATGGGGAAGGCTTTTGAGTCACCAAAAGCACTCCGAATCACGGAACCAGAATCATGATACATATCTTGGATGGTGTCAATGTAGGTCTCTGGAACTCCCTTAGCCCACAGTACCCACCAGATCACCGCGCGAGGAACACAGTCGAAGGCCTTCTGCATGTCTAAGAATAGGCAGTGCAGTATTTCCCCACCACAATCCTTAGGGAGAACACCGGATCAATGATCCCGTGCCCGGGACGAAACCCATACTTACACTCCGAGAGTGTACTCTCCTGTCGGATCCGGGAGTCGATTATCTGCTCATAGAGCTTCATGGTGTGGGACATTATCTTTATACCGCGGTTACTACCACACTCCTGCACCGATCCCTTGCCTTTGAATACTGGCGTAATGAAGCTCAGTCTTCACTGGCTCAGGATCTCACGGTGAGAAGTACGCGGTTATACAGAGTTGTTAGAATGCTCACACCACGAGCACCCAATGCACCCATTGCCTTCCAAGCCTCGATGGGGATTTCGTCGACGCCGAGTCTGTACTTCTGCAGGCGTTATCGGTGGCACTAGTCCTTGTTTCGGAAAGAGGTCTGGTGGATGCACCTCTTGCTGCTTATTCAGCATGTCGTTGGAAGTATGAGCGCCATCTGTCCTTCATCGCGTTTTTCTCGTAAAATCATTGGCCCCGGGGTCTTTATTACTCATTAACATATTCATGTATGGAAAAATATCAGCGCTTTCGTCGTTCTATCTACGTATTAATAGCCTAGCTACTTAGTCGCGTTTATTGTAGGTATATTACTGTTTACCAACCAAGTCCAGCTCTCTAATATAATACTAAAAATGTTTAACCGGGACAATTTGCTTATTGACCGGGACGCCGGGACACCAGGCCTCAAACGGGGACATGTCCCGGCGTACGGGGACGTATGGCAACCCTAATGTAAAGACATATTATAAGATGGTTTGGCTAATACTGCTTTCATTCTTATAACTCAGTCAGGTACACGTTTATAAAGCTGAATTATATAACAACTATAAAGCCTCGTACAGAAGTTACTCTTATAACTGTTTATTATATGGCTAAATGGTCATGTAATGTAGAGAGCCTTATAAAGGTTTAAATGAAGTCTTTTTAATCTTATTAAAGTGGTTTATATGATGACTATAAAGTTTGGAATCTCATAAAAGCAGTTTGTACAGTGTTTATATAACAAATGCTTACTTGCTACATAAGAATCGGTTGTTTTCCAAATCACACATGTCCAAAAATTGAATTTTTTTTTTAGTGTGGCAATATCATCGTTAATGTTACGTTCAACTTTTTTCAATTCTTAAACTCACCTTGTCCCATACTAAGTAACATTTTTCTAAGGCTACGTAAAAAATGATTTGTTTTCCAAACATCTCTAGTCCAGGACTTGTGCTTTTTGGTAACCAAACGCAAGAAAAATGAAATGTCATTTTGACATATGTTGTTGACAGCCGAACCGTTCATTCGCGGCATTTTCTATGCTTTCTTTGTGGTCTGTTTATTATAAACCTTCTTACGAATTAAAAGTAAATAATGGATCCTGAAACCGAATCTACCGCTGAACAAACTGCAACAGTTTCAAACGTTTAGTCGCATAATGCCTAATTCGCGAAATGGCACCCGAGTCTGAAAAGGACTAATTCGCGAATGGACTAATTCTTAAAAAGACTAATTCGCGAAATGGCTAATTCTGAAAAGGACTAATTCGTCGAACGGCTAATTCTTAAAAAGACTTAGTCGCCAAATGGCCAACTCTTAACGACATATGACAGCACAAGTCAGACATTTTTTAGACGTTAAACGAAGCTAGAGGACGATGAAATTGCAAACAATAAATGAGAAAATTAAAAATCACAGATTATTATGAATATTTTTCAAATCAAATCTTTTCAAATTATGTCAGCAAGCAAAAGTAATTACAAAGAAAAAAGGGTTTAGTCTCAAAACGTTCAAGTTGCAAAATAACATATATGGTAGCAAAAAGTTCAAATCTCATAAGACACAAGTCTCTAAACCTCCAAGTTGCAAAATACCTACATACATCTCAAAACGTTCAAGTTGCAAAATAGTCTAGTCTCCAAACATCCATGTCTCATAATACCTATACATTTTTATCCACACGACACTGCCCACCCCGACTCGGATAGGTTAGGTTAGAAGGCTAAGGCATTAGCCTTCGTGGTTATTTTTTTTTAACCACACATACAAGGATTTTGAACTTCAGGATTTTATTATAGTAAATAAAACACAAAAGGACGTGCGTTCACTTACAATTCCACTTCAATAAAAAATGGTTTAGTTTCAAAACGTTCCAGTTGCAAAATAACATATGGTAGCAAAAAGTTCAAATCTCATAAGACCCAAATCTCGAAACCTCCAAGTTGCAAAATACCTACATCTCAAAACGTTCAAGTTGCAAAATAGTCAAGTCTCCAAACATCCATGTCTCATAATAATATACATTTTTTTATTGAAGTGGAATTGTAAGTGAACGCACGTCCTTTTGTGTTTTATTTACTATAATAAAATCCTGAAGTTCAAAATCCTTGTATGTGTGGTTAAAAAAAAAATCGGGGTGGGCAGTGTCGTGTGGATAAAAATGTATAGGTATTATGAGACATGGATGTTCGGAGACTAGACTATTTTGCAACTTGAACGTTTTGAGATGTAGGTATTTTGCAACTTGGAGGTTTAGAGACTTGTGTCTTATGAGATTTGAACTTTTTGCTACCATATATGTTATTTTGCAACTTGAACGTTTTGAGACTAAACCCTTTTTTCTTTGTAATTACTTTTGCTGGCTGACATAATTTGAAAAGATTTGATTTGAAAAATATTCATAATAATCTGTGATTTTTATTTTTAATAAAAATATTTTCTCATTTATTGTTTGCAATTTCATTGTCCTCTAGCTTCGTTTAACGTCTAAAAAATGTCTGACTTGTGCTGTCATATGTCGTTAAGAGTTGGCCATTTGGCGACTAAGTCTTTTTAAGAATTAGCCGTTCGACGAATTAGTCCTTTTCAGAATTAGCCATTTCGCGAATTAGTCTTTTTAAGAATTAGCCCATTCGCGAATTAGTCCTTTTCAGACTCGGGTGCCATTTCGCGAATTAGGCATTATGCGACTAAACGGTTTCAAATACATCTAGGAAGCGAAAAAAAGGTATATCACATCCCCATCAATACGAGAAAAACAAGAAGAAAAGAGCCCGTGTCACAGGAATGGAATACACCTCGTCATCAGGACGCAATGTGCCGAGACGTACATCAAAAGGATTTTGTTCTACTGGCTGTAAATACAAGTGCTCTCTAAAACTAACATTGGATGACCAGGAATCGGAGTTTATGAAATACTATTCATATGAAACGAATATAGAACAAGATGTTCATTTGATGGGATTAATCACGAAAACAGAAATCGCAAGGCACCGACCGCGTGACAATTCACAGAAACCGAAACCTCGGTCTGCCTCATTTGTGTATCATTTACCTGCTGCTAATGGAGTGGAGCATAAGGTTTGTAAAACTACACTTTTGAACACTTATGACATAAAGGAGTCAAAAATTAGACGTTTACAGGCTCTCACAAGAGCTGGCAAGGTTCCGAAACGAAAAAATCTTGGGAACACTCATCATTCAACTGCAGAAGAAATAGTTGAGAAGATTAAAGAGCACATAAAATGTTACCCCACTCATGAAAGTCACTACTCAAACAAGACATATACTTACTTGGATCCTAGACTGACAATAAAACAGATGCATACTTCTTTTAAAACTAAGTATCCTGGATTACATGTCCCATACAACCGTTACTACTCTATTTTTAAACAGTATTTTGATCTTCACTTTGGGCGACCACAGGTAGATACCTGTATAACATGTGAACAGCTAAATGTTACTATATCCAACTCTCATGTAAGTGAGAGTGTGAAAAAGCAAGCCGAAACAGACCTGAAAGTGCATAAAGCACGAGCAAATAAATTTTATACTACAATAAAAAACACCAAAGATTTGTGTGAACGAAGGGATGATATGGTGGGACTCTGCTTCGATTATATGCAGAATTTGCCTCTCCCCCACATACCGGTGCAGGATGTATTTTACTTAAGACAGCTGTGGGTTAATGTATTTTTAGTTCATAATCTTAAGACTGGGCAATCAGTGGCTTATGTGTATCATGAAGGTATAGCCAAAAAAGGGGCAAATGACGTATGCTCAATGATTCATGATTATATTAATAACTATATACCAGAAACAGTAAAAAATTTAAGATTATTCTCTGATGGGTGTACTGGTCAAAATAAAAATCATACAATGATCAGATATTGTGCTGCACTGGTAGATACTGGCCGTTTTAAAAATGTAAGGCAGTATTTCCCTGTGCGTGGTCACTCATATAACCCTTATGACAGGGATTTTGGTACAATAAAAAGAAGCCTATCAAAATGTGATCGAATATACGTTCCAATGGAATATGTTACTATAATATCAAATTCTGTAAAAACAATAGGCAGATTAGAGGTAAAGGTTTTAAATGATGGGGACTTATTTTTGGACTTTAAGAAATGGTGGCCAAGATATTATACTAAAACGGCAATATCAGAGGAAACCAAAGGTAGAGGTGTCATCAGATCACAGAAAATCTATTTTCAGCCCACTGTCTTCAAAGAGTTTAGACATTCAATTAAAAGGCCTGGTATTATCCAAGCACATGAATTTATTAATAACCCTGTGAGAAGTACTTTCAAACTACTTATTGCCCATAGAGTGCAGTTGACATGTGGAAAAGCATATGAAACTGTGAATCCCATAAATGCAAAGAAAATTCAGGATATTAAAAAGCTTATGAGCTACATTCCTGATACTCATCAAGATTTTTATAATATTATCTTGACATGGCCCACAACACAAGCTGAATGTGAACTAGAGGATGATTAAATTTGTATTGTGTGTTTGTTAATAAAGACTTAAACATACTATGGTTTTATTTTAATATTATCATCCTTTAAATTTGTATGAATACCATTGCAATTTATTGACAAAATTACACATGTCCACTTTTATTTACCAAATAGCACATGTCCAAAATTTATGAATTAAAAAAAAATTAGTTAATAAAATTTTACATTGATGTTTTTTAACTTTTCTTATGTAGAAATGTCGTTTGTTTATAACATAAAATATCACTAACCTTTCCCACAAAAAAAATCACAAAATACTTTTTTTGTTCCTACTGTAAAAACCAGTTTAGGACAAGTGCTGTTTGGGAAACAAATGACTTGTACAAGTGCATAAGTAATGTAAAGATCAATTATCTAGCCGCAATAAGAATATTACTCTAATAATTACTTTATTATTATGTTTTATATTACTTATGTGCGCCATTTTTAACAAGTGGAAGAATAGAAGTACCTAGTAATTATAATATTAATTCATAATGAACGAGGATGGCTGGAAAAGATTTAAGCGAAGTGGTGGCTAAAGAAAGAGGGTGGAAAAAAAATATAAGGCTATGACAAAGACGCGTACATCAAGTATTGCTTTTTCTACAATAGAAATTAATAAAGAGGAAAATATTAGTGGTTCCGTACCAAATAAAAATATGAGAGAATTTTTTAGTTTACCACAATAACTTGACCATTAATACAGTACGGCAGAGAATAATGAAAGTGATACTGCTGATGGCAGTACTGATGATGAAGAAAAAAGTTATAATATCCGTGACAATATCAGAAATTGGGCTGTAAAGTTTAATATTCCTCATGTAGCTTTAAATGAGTTGTCGAAGATTATTAATAAAGCTATTCCTCATACTTTACCATTAGATGCACGTACCTTGCTTAAGACTAATTGTTGACGGTGTCATGGTCCGCCCGTCTGTACTCATTGTATTTGTTTTGATTGTATTTTCCTATTTCGCTACTTACACTATGTTTGTCCTTTTTAAAATAAATAGCTGCTAGAAACGGAATGCGAACGGGCGCTGATTGGTTGACGCTAGCGCCCTCAGCCCGCGCGTTTTGGGCGCCGCCATTGTTGAACGCGAAGAGTGCGTGTCTGTTTCGATCGTCCGCAAAAAAGTAGAGAAAAAGGCTCCCCGCGCGCATTTCGATTCCCGCGGTGTACTTTAAAATCATTTCTGGTGTTTCACTCACGAACCTATCAGCTACAAAGCTGGTCCATTCGCGCCGGATCGTTTACTAGTGGTGAACAAAACCTGTAGGTATCAGGGATGTCGTTACTGTTCCGAACGCCGTGTGTGCAAACACGTGCACAAAAGAAAATGGAACGGGCGACTAACGAAGACAGGAATGATGCTAAATCAGAGCTACTACAGCCTACAAGCAAGGACGCAGCGGTAGCAGGCGTAAAAACCGTATTGTCCGACATCGGTGTGCATCCACGTGCTTACTCGGGCTTGGCCTTGAAACATTCTTCACGCGGCTCGCACTCGTCGTCGGCAGGGCGGCGGCAGAAACTAGAATATGAGGCCGCTCAGCTCAAAGCTACAATAGAAATTAACGAAATGAAAAACCTAGCTCGCATTGAAAAGGAGTTAGTAGAAAAGAAGTTGGCCATGGACCTGGCTGAGCTAGAATCTGCGTCACGATGCTCAAAATCAGTTTCCTACAAATCCAAGGTAGAAAATTGGCTGGAAAAATCTGTTGCTGAACCCGGCACGTCACACGATTGCAACAAAGTGATTGCCGGAGGCGGCGAGGGTCGCCACAACGTTGACAGCGACAGAATCGCTATGCCACCTACCACCGCAGAAGAAACTCATCGCGCAATCCAGGAGCTGGCCAGCGCGATCAAGAATGCTGTCGAGACGTCTAATTCTCACACCGGCGACAAGGTGCTGTTGTCTAGGCTGGCCACCTCGAAGGATCTACCTTTGTACTTCGGGGATCCATTAGAATGGATACAATTTCGTGAAGCATTTTATGAATCGTCACGTGCATGTAAGTACAGTGATACCGAAAATTTGTGGCGTCTACGTAAGTGTTTGCGTGGTGACGCAAAAGATGCAGCTGCTGCATTACTTATGGGAGCGAGCTCACCCCATGATATCATGGAAACGCTCGAACTTAGGTTCGGCAGACCAGAAAATGTCATGCGGCAAGTTATAACACAGCTGAAAAAGTTATCACCGCTACCACACGCTTACCACGCCGAAATTGTAAAATTTGCCATAAAAATAAAAAATTACGTCACCACCGTAACTACACTGAAACAAATAGATTATTTGAAAAGTCCGGAGTTGTTAACAATCGTCGTATCTAAATTACCTACAGGACTCGTTAACAAATGGGTAGAATACCTACACGAGAACCGCATGCATGAAACGCCAAAATTGGAACTACTGTCTAAATTCCTATACGGAGAAGCACAAAAGGTAGCAGAGTCGGGAGTTAGCCACATACTGTACCAGAATGACTTCTACAAGAACAAACAACAAGGGAAAAGGCACAACGACCAACATTCAGTGCTAACAGCTGTTAAGGTCAGTGACCCCGACACTGCCGGCAAGTGTAAGTTTTGCAAAAGAAACAAGCATGCATTATCAGACTGTAACCAGTTCAAGCGAGCCATGAGAAAGGACCGATGGCGATTTGTTCGAGTAAACAAGCTCTGTTTCAAATGCCTCTGTGCTCGGCATCCAGATAAGAACGAGTGTACTGCGGAAAACTGCAACGTCGAGAACTGTGGTGGGGCTCATCATCAACTGCTACACTGGACGAAGCCAGTAGAGACGCACCGTGAGACTTCCGCGCCACGCAACGACTCCGCGGCGCCCGACGCCGCTGACCCCGCCGCAAGTGAGCTCGTCTCACACGCTAGCACTCGCGCCGCGCAGTGTCACGAACTATCAGTGTTAAAACCGAATACAAAAGTTGTACTTAAAATAGTGCCGGTTACCATTCATGGACCCACGTCAAGCGTGACCACGCACGCGCTTCTGGACGATGGTGCCACAATGACTCTCATCGCGGCCGACCTTGCCGATAAAGTCGGGCTGCACGGGGAAAGGGTCACGATGCGTGCCTCGGGAGCGTGGGACTCAGAGTTATTGTGCGAGACTGAGATAATTAAATGTAAAATAAGTAACAGTGACGGTAACAAATTCGACTTACGAGCTCGTAAACTCAAAGAACTTAATTTGCCCTTACAGTTATTCACCTGTAATGTAAACTATTGTGAAAATATTTCTAGTAATAACCCTATAATATGTAACAGCAATGTTAAACCTAAAATATTAATTGGTCAAGATAACTATGATTTAATTGCGCCTATTTTGTGTAAAAGGTATAAGCCGGGCGGACCATACATCACGCAAACATTACTAGGTTGGTGTGTGCACGGAGCTTGGCAAGCAGATTGTACTGGCAAGCGCGCCGAACACGTCAACAGCGTCGGCAGCATCGAGGGCGCCGGAGACGAGTCAGCCGCAGCGAACGAGGCGGCGGCAACATCGTACGCACTCAGTTACCCAGGTAAGCCGGCCGTGCACGCGCACCGCGACTCGTCCCCGAGAAGCGGCAGCGTTGGCGCGAGCGGGACTTCGTGTTTTGATATACATACATGTGTAGATAAACCTTCGTGTCAATCAGCTGTTGTTAAAGATACCTTAGAATGCAGTACAAATATTGATTTAAACCAATTGCACGATTTAATTCGCTGTTCATTTTCTCTAGATTCAATTGGAATTAGTAACAAACCACGTCAAAATATTGAGGAATTACGAGCCGTAAATATTCTTAACGAGTCAGCCAAGTTAGTTAACGGTCAATGGTGGGTCAACCTTCCATGGAAACACGATAATTTTGTTATGCCAGATTCGTATCCCGTAGCGTTAAAAAGATTACACTCTGTTGAAAGGAAAATGTCTTCTAATTTAGAATACGAAAATAGATACCGCGAACGTATTGAACATTTAATTAAAAATAATTACGCACGAAAATTGACTGAGGCGGAGTGCAGGTTCGATTCGAAGTCGGACCACGTATGGTATTTACCACATTTTGGTGTCGACAACCCAAATAAAAAAAAGTTGCGATTGGTTCTTGATGCCGCCGCTAAAAGCGATAATAAGTCACTTAATGACTTCCTTCTTCAAGGGCCTGACTTATTACAATCTTTATTTGGTATAATGTTTAGGTTTAGAGAGAACCCTATAGGGATAATTGGAGACATAAAAGATATGTTTTTGCGTATTAAAATACATAATAACGAGCAAGACGCATTCAGATTTCTCTGGAGAGAGAAGAGTAGCGATGTCGTAAATAAGTATGTAATGACGTCACTTATTTTTGGTGCGAACTGCTCGCCATTTATTGCCCAATTTATAAACCAGGATGTTGACGGTGTCATGGTCCGCCCGTCTGTACTCATTGTATTTGTTTTGATTGTATTTTCCTATTTCGCTACTTACACTATGTTTGTCCTTTTTAAAATACTATTACTTAACTTACATGCTAACAAGGCTCCTTGCAACTCAAGTCTAGGCACGGAAATCGGTTTTAAGGGAGTGACTTTACACTTACTCGCGATAAATGATACAGTAACTCGCCGAGCGCGTACGCCGCTGTCGCATATTGGCGACGCGAAAGCAGCGACGGACGAGTTACTGTATCATTTATCGCGAGTAAGTGTAAAGTCACTCCCTTAAAACCGGTTTCCGTGCCTAGACTTGAGTTGCAAGGAGCCTTGTTAGCATGTAAGTTAAGTAATAGTATTTTAAAAAGGACAAACATAGTGTAAGTAGCGAAATAGGAAAATACAATCAAAACAAATACAATGAGTACAGACGGGCGGACCATGACACCGTCAACACTAATGATGGGCAATTACACATTATTGAAATGGGGACAGGTCATTATTGGCACAATGGCTTAATTAATCAGTTATCTAAATATTTAAAAACCTTTTTGAAATACCAAATATAATTTCGCTCAATATTAACATCGATGTTTTACCAATTTATAAAAGTTCTACGCATCAATTATGGCCAATACTGTGTAACATTACCGAAGTGAAAACTGTTTCTCCTTTCGTTATAGGCATATATGAAGGGAAATCAAGACCATCTGATTTAGAATTATAGGGTGGTGGCACCAAATATCGGCCATGTCAACATTTTTTGACCTTTGATTGATTGTAATTTTTTGGTTTATAGCATTTGCTTTCTTGCAATGCCTTTTTTGGGTAGAGGGATACTGAAACTCCATTACTACATTCGTAAAATTACCAATTCTTTGTTATTTTTGATAATATAGATGTTTTTTCCGAGTATGTTAATTTCCCTTAATATCGGCCTCTAACACCCTAATTTCTGCCGCCTGTGACCCTAATATCGTCATACCTTTTCCAATGTGAATTTAGGTCAATAAAACTAAGTAAAGTAAAAAATTATAACGTTTTATAATCCAATTCAGGTTCAAATCTTTTTTTAACGCTTATCTATGATTAATTTGTCTTTTCTTTATATCTTAGCCTTAAAATTTCCAAAATATATTATTCTAAAGAAAAAAATATTATTTAATAACTTGACTTTCTTTAAAGGCTTTTCAATTTAAATTCACTAAACAGTGACGGCAACTTAGGGCATGAGGGCATATGTCATATTCTATATTTTTGGCTTCATCTTCTTCGAGATCACTAATTAGTTCTACTTCACAGCCACCACAAAGAATTTTCTTCTTTTCTTCTTGAGAAGGTAAATCATGAGGTCAGTTACGCTGTCCTTTAATATTCTCTTCTATTCTAATACTCTTCTTCTTATCTACTAGTTTTCCGCGAAGCGACTTCCATCTATCCTCCACAACCCCAATGGTAGGTAATATTAGGCAATATTGAAGCATTGCATTACTGCCTGCTTCTTTGAACGGCATTTACTGCATCTCTTATTAACGGTATAACGGTCCACGTCCATGAAAACAACCATATATTTAGAGCGATGCTACTGAAAAAAATGATAGATGTGGTTATGGTTTTTTCAGTTACTTTAGGGAACTCCAAAATTACTCAATATGGAGACGACATTAGCTTTATAAATTACTTTTAAAATGATATTGGTTTTATAACCCCCTTGTAGGTGTTGTAAAAAATGCTTTTACACTTGTTACGCGGTGTCCTGCGTGAGCGACGAATACGACGCGACGCGACGCTGCGAACGCGACGAACGCGATCAAATCAACGGCCTACCCTACTTGCGACCTATGTGACACTCTGCGACGAGACGCGACGTAACGCGTACTTGTTTTGAGCGCGAACAGACGCGACACTGCGAACTCGAGCAATATTGTACTGTACTTCTTAGAGTATACATTATAATATAGAGCGCGCCTATCACTCAGGTATTTGGCGCCGAGTGTTAGCAGATACTTTGCGATGGTATAGCGCACCTATAGTGACGTTTCATGCATTACCGAAAATATCAATAGATGCACTTATTAATGTAGTTTGTTGTTATGAAGTTTTTTGTTGGACTTGATATGCATGAATAAAATTAAAGCCAAAATACAAAAAAATGGCGTCATTTTGCGTTATTTTTGCGTCATTATTACTACAAATATACGATGTTGTATAAAATTGTGATTTAACATATCGAATTAAATATTATTTGCGAAGTCATTTTGATGGGTATTGTTTTGCTACTGATTGAGGTTGAGCCAGGAGCCTCGGTACTGTTCATACCCGTGATAGCAGTTCATACTTGTAAGGCGCGCTCTATAGCAATGTATACTCTAAGACTGTACTTCTTCATGATTCGCGAAGTTATGACCAAAATCACGTAGGACATTTGTCGCGTGTAGCATCGCGTCGCATTACGTCGCATCGTGTTGCGTCGCGTCGCGTCGTATTCGTCGCTCACGCAGGACACCGCGTTACAGCAGTAACCAAGACATGACAAATATTAATGTATTTTGAAATGCATATAAACGAAAAATTCAATAGGCCCTTAAAAATACATCAAATATCATACCACACTTTACCGTAAATAATAATTTGCATTAGTTTTTTACTACTTACTACCTAAAACCACTAACTCCAAGCATAGTAGTACCTACTTACTTTTGACAACTCAATTGCGAATAAAAATAAAATGTCTTCTAAAAATCCGGTTCAATCACTTGAAAACAACAATAGCGAAAAGCTGCGACGGCGACTGTTAAAAGAATAATTTCTCCTTATAGACGAGTTAGATAATGCAACTATAAGGATATTGTTCTTGTAAACGTCTTCTATGTAATAATAATTATAAGTCTATAAGATCTTGTAAGATGCTCTTATAAACCTTCTACAAGAAACATTTGGTTTTTATATGACCACAATATAGCTACTATAAGGTTTATTTTCTTATAAATTGCGCCTAAACCCGCCCTTATTATCGTTAATATGACCTTTATAAGTCTATTTTTTTTGGCTTTGTAAACCTTTATAAGACAAGATTTTGCTACTTGGGTACTGTCATTTTGTGAAATAATGATACCACATATAATAGTGTAGTGATGAACACAAAAATCGATAAACAATCAGTGTGTGTGCCATCAGTGTGCCAATTAAAGACTAAATTATTGATTTTTATTTAAATAAATACATAATTATTCATAATAATTATTTATTAATTAGTAATCGCTGCTCTATTTTATAAAAAGTTAATATTTTTGTTTTTATATTAAAAACAAAACTTATAATAAAAGAGCTAGATAGTTTTCAGTATTGGCAACCCGTGCGCGCTCGTGCAGCTATCGCCATTTTGTTTATCGTGTCATTCGGCTTCATTCTCCCAGTCTGACTGCACGAATATCTTATTTCATTGCGAATCGATATTTTGTTATTTTTTGGGCTTTTGTTTAAGTGTTGTTACGTTGTGTTTGTTGTTACGTTTATAGTTTTTTGTGAACTTTGAGTGAATCTATTTGTTTTGGTTTTCCATCAAAATGGATCCTCAGCCAAATACATCACAAAAAGACGTGGATGTTTTCTTGTCCCCAAGAAAAAAACGTCCACGAAAAGCTTTCACTGTTACTGAAAAAGTAATGATCCGCAACGCCTACAAATACGTGAAAAATTAAATTTCTGCGCAATTTGAGGCCTTTGAAGTTGTGGAAGAAAATAAATGTATGAGCAAAGTTGCTGACATATTGGGAATAACCTCACGCTCTGTTTGTAACGTTTTGAAGGAAGTAAATAAAGGTGCGCCGCCAACTCCTCCTAAAAAAACTAGACCAAAGCGAAGTTTCAAAGATAAAATTGATGAATTTACATTCTCTGCAATACGAAGAATTGTTCATCAGTTCTTTTACCGAAATGAACCTCCAACCATTGCAAATGTTAGTCAATCAGTCAGACAGTATGATTTTATACCTACATCTTTTATATATAAGTAATGATTCCAAGCTATTATAAAATTTACTATTCTAGATTTTACAAGTGATGAACGATGATTCTGAAATGCCCAAGATTTCCAAAGACACCCTCAGAAAAATTTTGAAGCATCTTAATTTTAAATTTGTTGCACGGTCACGCAAGAGCACACTTATTGATCGAAATGATATAATAACATGGCGCCAGCGTTACTTGCGATCTATATGTCAGTTTCGACGAGAAGGGAGACATATATATTATCAAGATGAAACTTGGGTTAACGTTAACATTTATACACAAAATGAATTTATATACATTTTACATTAAATTTAATAGTAATATTGAATGTTCATGTACTATATTTATTTTAAGTTAAATACTGTAAAAAAAACTTGGGTGGACAAGAAAGTCACATCATCTCGACAAGCGTTTTTGGAGGGACTGACCACTGGATTAAAAAATCCATCTGGAAAAGGCAAACGTCTCATAATTAGCCATATAGGTAGTGAAGAAGGCTTCCTGGAAGAGGTGCTCATGATTTTTGAAGCAAAGAAAAATTGTGATGATTACCATGATGAGATGAATGCAGTTTGTTTTGAGGAGTGGTTCGCTGGAGTCTTACCAAAATTAAGACCAAACTCAATTGTGCTGATGGATAATGCACCTTACCACTCCCGAAAATTGGTAACGGCACCAAAAATGAGCTGGAAAAAAGCTGCCATTCAAGATTGGCTTTTAAATAAAAATATTCATTACGAACCAGATATGGTTAAAGCTACGCCTTTAGAACTGATTCCACATAACGAGTCTTTTAATAAGTACGCTGTAGACGAAATGGCAGCACAACATGGGATCACGGTTTTAAGACTGCCCTCTTACCATTGCGAGCTAAACCCTATCGAATTGATATGGGCGCAGGTAAAGGGGCATGTAGCTCAAAATAATAAAACCTTCAAATTGACAGACGTGAGAAATTTATTTCAGGAAGGCATTCAAAAAATTACGGCTACCCGAATGGTCTAAATGCGTATCCCATGTTGTCAAAGAAGAGGAAAAAATTAGTAGGCTAGATATGTTAATTGACAATATCACAGACACATTTATAATAAATGTTACAGAAAGTGACAGCGATACCGATAGCGATGACGGCGACAATTTATAAAATAAATTATTACCATAATACATCTATCTGTTTTATTTGTCATGTTCCTTCATGATCACATTTTTTTATTTATCTCACACACAATATAAAAGAAAAGTCTCAGATCGTTAATTAATCGTCAAAACTAAATTATCGGTTCAGAAATATTTAATTTCCTGATATACTTAGTTTACGAGAGTAAAATTAAAGAATCGATCCGGAAATATTCCGTTTCCATATCGAATAATTTCGCAACGTCACGATTTAGTACTTATAATCGAATTAAAATTCCGAGCATAGTGTTATTGGTTCGCGCCAGATTGTTGCACGGAGTAGCGTCAGCATGGAAACTAAACGTCGGAAAGTTGTTCATAGTGAGGTAAGATTTATTTTAGTAAATTTATATCATCCACGCTGATAATGATGAATAATTAAAATTATATTTTTTTTACTTACAATAGGTTACATTTTAATCTCATGTAGGTACTTTATTATTATCATTGTTTTTTGTATTATTTGTTCATAGTGAACACATTGTTTCACGGATTTTTGACGTTAAGTTTTGATACATCATTGAGAATTTTTAGGTATTTCGTGAACAATGCATTACACTGAAAAACTGTATTTGGTTTTGTTTTAGGGTCGGAGCATGATAGCTAGCGTTTATCATTTCCTGCGAGAAGAGTATGAATTTACCAGTGCTCTGGAGCTCTGGAGTGATATTACTATTGAAGAAGAAGACACATTATGTGACTATAAAGGTGACTTTTACCTCGCCTCGTCGATGCCCTCATATTCATGTGTGTTTTTCGTGTGCTTCGTTATATTTGACTACTGCAACTATATATACATATTATGATACAGTGTCGACTGATGGTGACTCATTTCGTGACGGTTATTTCTGTACATTTTGTGAATGTAAACTATATGAAATAATTGTTTAGATTAACTCGTCTCTAAGGCGACGTGTTTTTGAATAATCATCCCATTCTTTCTGTTGTATCGTTTGTGACATGTGCCTGTATACTTTTTCTCTGTCATCCACATGTAAATTTAATTTTCCTAATTCCTGGTATAATGTACTGTAATCGTTGGTTGTTATCTGTGTTTCTTGTTGTGGTTGATTTGATACGCGTATTTTTTGCGTATCTTCTACGTGTACGCCTAGTCCTAAATTGCCAGACCATTGTTCATCATTTTCATATAAATAGAAAATATATCTATTATGATCTTTGTTGACTATTATTTTACTTATAGATTTATTACCTCCGGTAACGGCCACCTCCCTTTGTACCACCAACTGTGATTTGTCTCATTTACGAGACATCACGCGGCGTACAGCGGAAGCTACAGGTGTGTGTCTACGAAAACTGTTCAACGAATATTAAAAGAAGAGAAGGAATTACCATCCACGTCATCAAAATTAACCTCTCCTATGAAAAAAAGAAGAAAGCGAGAAAATAAGGTAGAAATAGACAATTTTACAGCCGATGTTGCTCGAAGTACTATACAAAATTTCCATGTCGTCCATAAAGAAATTCCGACGTTGCCTAAAATTAAAAGAGTATTAAATGAAAAACTTGGATTTACAGGTTGTTTAGAAACTGTTCGCAAGTTATTAATAAAGTTAGGTTACAAATGGCGTAAAACAGAAAACAGCACATTTTTTGACAGAGCGTCATGACATACAAATGTTGCGTTATAAATATCTAAGAAAAATTTCTGAATATCGCGTTCAAGGTCGACCAATTGTCTACACCGACGAGAGTTATGTTCTTTCGACACACGTGCGAAACAATACCTCGGCAAGAAAAAAGAAACCACACCATTTAAAAAAAAAAATAGCACAGGTACTCGCTTCATATTAGTGCATGCAGGAAAAAAGGACGGATTTATTGAAAATGCTGCTTTGGTTTATAAGGCTAACTCAACAGCTGGCGACTACCATTCAAATATGAGCATTGATAATTATGTGAAATGGTTAGATGAAAAGCTATTACCCAACCTACCTCCTCGCTCTGTCATTGTGTTAGACAATGCTTCTTACCACAATACACGAGCTGAAAAATTACCGACGTGTGCTACAAAGAAAGCAAATATGCAGCAATGGCTTAGAGATAAAGGTATAGCATTTGATGAATCTCTCGTTAAATTGGCCGTGTACGATATTATAAAAAAAAAACACAAATGCGATTAAATAACCTTTAAAATCGATGATGTTATTAAAAGCAGGGGATTTGAAGTCTTACGCCTCCCCCCCAGAATTAAATGCTATAGAAAATATTTGGGGGATTGTAAAAAAATATATCGCATCCAAAAATATTGATCAAAACATGACGAGTACTGAGAGACTGTTCAATGAAAGCTTAGATCAAAATAAAAAGTGAAACGTGGCGAAAAACATGTGAACATGTCGAAAAAATTGAAAACGAATTTTTGAAATATTGTTATCTGGATTTTCAACTCAAAATTAATTTGCAAGATGATTCTGATACTAGCGAATCGGATTTAGAATGTTCATCAGATAGTGATTAATTTTTTTCTCTTTAGTATCTTAGTATCTTAATTAAAATGCTTACTTATTTAAATAGATTTGTCTTTTATTTACTACCCATAATATATACCTCCAAATGTATTTAGTTAACATTTCAACGGTAGTTAACGTTTCGAAATATTTCAACTAAATCTTACTTTTAAAAATAAATCTTAATAGTATATTATGGTATCTTTTGTGCTGATGCTCCTCACGTTCACGCACACAAGCACGCTCATCGGTACACGTTACACACACAACAAAAGCCAAACGGACTTCGTAAAATAGAATATCTGTATAATAAATCTCGTTTAAGTGATTCTAGTTTCCTTCTTGTACCCTCTGGCTGCGGAAAACGTAATTTAATTGTTCATAGTTTCATTGTGAAAATAGTCAATAGGCATTTCGTCGTTGCGACGTGGTGTGGTTGTGGTACATGTGAAACAAGCCTTACAGGTATCAGCGCGCACGTTGGTCAGCGCAGACATGTCAGCGGCCGTACGCGCTGGCGCCGCGTAGCCGTCGCGTCGGCGCTGACCAACGCGCGCTCGCCTCTTTTTTATCGTGCGAAATATCACCACGGATCCACCCTCCGCCTGAGACGGTGGAGGAGGTTATATCGGACTTGAACCGACTAAAACGGGTACTAAAACCATGATACTATTATAGGTTTGTGGAATGTCAGGAGTCCACGTTGCCTCTGAAATTTCCACCGTCACCGTCACATTCGGTGCCTTCACCGGCAATGTAAGTGGCTTACGGATGTTATTTTTATCTGTAAAGTCAATTATTGAGAGATACGTGTACTACAATACTGATTTTGTTCCAGGTTTGTGGAATGTGGTGAGGGGTCTGCCTCACCACTGCAGCATCCTCTCAGATCTCGTCGTCCCCTCACGGCCTCACCGATGATGATATTAATCACATCATCAACTATGGTACGTATCTGCTGATTTTATTTGGGACCTTAGACAGGATATATGATTCCCATTAGATTTTAAAACATTCTATCAGTTGGTACAGGGAACGAACCTGAATCGGACGAGAGCGACGACAGGAGGCAGGCATGCAGAATCCTGGGATTCCAAAGGTGTTTCGAAGTCTTTTAGAAACACCCATGGACCAAGATACTGCTGAAGAGGATGCTGCCTGGGAGTTGGCTGCCGTTGATGTGGAGCCTGACGAAGCCACTACGCTCTTCATGAAGCAGCCCTGGAGTGCCTTGTGCCTTAGACTCAGGCGCTGAGTTGGCTAAGGAGGAAATGGAATTCTTACCTGTGACAAAGGAAGCAGATACAGTTGTACCCGAGCCACTGAACCATATTAAAAGTGAAGGAATAGATTGCCTAAGGTTAGGCACGGAAGGCTGGAGCCGCATCCGTTACAAAGAGGTTGAGAAACATCTACGCGCTGGCTCAGTCTTTAGTGCGCTTAAAGTCAATAATGCGCTAGGCACTTTATCCTCGCAACATCTCCATGGGTAACGAAGGAAGAGGGAATACTGGGCACAATTACCCATGGATTTAGCTATGAGCCGCGCAGCTCGAAATATGAGCCGCAAGTCCCTAATTTCGAGCTGCATTGCGCAGCAGGGCTCGGGGTCAGCACTCGGGTGAGGTACGACCGGTAGAATCACTTTTGGCTGCAATAGTAGCGTCATAGTCAGATCAGTAGATATTCAATCGTGGATGGTGTGTCCGACGAATGCAATACACCTACATAGTTTACGGGTGGAATGTCCGACAAACGTGATGGCGTCGGGCTGACACGAATAATTGGTTTAGACTTTGAAATGAGATTTTAATAGTTTCCAACGTCGATTTGTGTTCGTGTAGAAGAATGGCGTGAATGACGAAAATATAAGGATTCGCACAAAACTCACTATCAGTTTTGTGCGAATCCTTATATTTTCGTCTCGTCCTCGTGGATAACCTGTTAGAGGCTAATTGGAATTTTAATATTCATTTGTTGATCCGGAGAGGCGATGTCATCAGGCCGTTCACCTTTGGCGTTCGGTAAGGAGAATCGCATATTTCTGTAAAAAAAACTCGATCTGGTTAGACTTAGAGTATTTTTTACTAAACCGTGCGTTATTGTCACCAGGATTGCGCCATTTTCTGCGCTTTGTATCGGCTTTCTTCGCTTTCTACGGTCGCTTTCCACGGCGGTGGGACCATGTACGCGGCCCAGGTACCGTGTGCCACTACATAACCTAACTTCATACATTTTAATTTAACCTTTAACTTTTTTTAAAGACCCAGATGCAGGTGAGCATTGTTAGATTTCCTAGTTATTTTCTTTATTTTGATACTGTGCCATGTGTTTGAGCGTCGCACATTGGTTAACTGAGCCTAAGTGGACTTAGCCATAGTTCTGCCTAATTTTTAACTATCCGAATTGTATTTCCTGGGTATTACCCAGGTGGCGCCCGAATTTCTATCAACAATAAAACATACATCTTGTAAACCTTAGTTTCTTCTAATTCAACCCGTTACAGGCATAGAATGATAATATATTTTTGCATTACATTTGGTTCTCGTTAGAGGGAACAACCTAATAATATTACTAAGTCCCATTACTGTACAGCGCAGACAGACAGGATGTATTTACCACCGAATATATGGCTTTATCAAAAATGTACGACTTATATTTATTGGAAGCAAACTCTGATGAATCAAGAAAGATCATTTGCATCATATAAAAGAATATTTTATGCAATGCAACGTCAGGATTTTAAAGCGTCGTTACAACTGTTTCTGAACGAATTTTTAGTGACATTTCGATGTTTGACGCTTTTGACATTTGTTAAAACTTAGAACTTTCTCTTACTTTCCTTCCTACTACAGACGGATACGTCACGATAAATGGCTTTGTGAAGACCATCTTTCTATATCCCGATGGGATCCTAATTATTTTTAATGGAGGAGCTTTCTTAAGCTAGCCCATGTAATCTCAAGAGGGGATGACCCTTTATTTTTGGTAAGTTTCGACTTTTTACTGCGATTCGTCTTGATGGAAATATCGGATCATCGTGATCGTAAAATCTTACGGATTGTGTTTTGTTACAGTATTTTTTACCTTTGAACGTGTTAATTGCTGGACCAATCACCGTTCCCATTGATGAGGCGGTAAGTCGCACATATTTTCTTTAAATTGCACTCCTCGTCGTCTGGTTAGGTTCCGGGATTTAATCGTGATTGTATTTGTTGCAGATTCCTATTGGGTCGCCTCATTTATATCTCATGTTTTACATAATTTTTATTATCTTGCGCAGACTTATCTTGCGCGCACTCTATTAAAAAACATGAATGGCTTACATCTATTAATATAACCTACCACGCCGATGCCACTAAAAGTATGTTATTGGATTTGGTAAAACAAAGTAAATTTGACCCGATATATGAAATTGATAATTGAGTACAGGATTATGGTCACAAAATAGTAAGACTGCCTCCAAATCATTATGACCTGAATCCAATTGAAATGATAAGGGGCATAGTCAAAAGGAAGGTTGCCACAAATAATGTTGATTTAGATAATATAACATTCCTGCAGCTTGTAAAAGACTGTTTTGAGGTAAATATGAAATTTATTTAATTTGGTAATGTAGGTAGAGTTACATCATTACACTAACTTTTATTATACGCACATACAACAAAAATAGAAGAGGAATATATACGCAGGAGACCTATAAATTGAAGGAGAAATTGAAAAAATTATTATTAACTAGCTTTTGCCCGCGGCTCAAGGATATCGGTTATCGCGACCAAACATAGCCTATGTCCTTTTTCGAGGTCTAATCTACCCCTATACCAAATTTCATCAAAATCGGTTCAGTGGTTTGGGCGTGAAAGCGAGACAGACAGACAGACAGACAGACAGACAGAGTTACTTTCACATTTATAATATTAGTAGGGATGTTGGTGGCAGTGATAGTGAAACGTCCAGTGTTACAACTGATAATGAGTCCGATATGTCTGAAATTGAAGCAGTAAGATGTGATTTAAACAACCATAAAGATCATGAAATGACTTATGAATCCTGTGATGATTTAGATTTTAGATTCTGAGTTTGATGATTAATAAATATGTAATAATGAAATTTGTCTATTTTTTTATTTTAACCAGACAACTTTAAAACATATATCCATATTAATATTATAAATGTGAAAGTAACTCTCGTCTGTCTGTCTGTCTGTAGATGTAGAAGGCACGTCATCTGCATCCGCACCACCACCTTGGGTTCCTTCACAACAGGCACCGGCGTTAAATGAGGTAATTTCTAGAAACTCAGTCATTCGTCGATATGGTATGTGGAGGCAAATAGCATTTTCTGACAAAGACCATAATGAGGAGAAACGTACGATGACCTATTCGAAGTTATTGGATTTTGTCAGAAGAGTTAGAAATGAGGGTAGTTTAGGTGATGTGAGTTTACCTAGTTGTGATTGTGATGAATCCGATGATTAACAATAAATAGTAATTGGTATCATATTTATGTTACACTTAGATTACATATTTATAGCAATAAATTCATTAAAATTTTGAAATAGTTATTTTATTCGCTCCATGTCTGCAATGCCGGGTGTGTGAAGATTTTAAAGGCCATTGGGTAAAAGTGGCGTCGTTTTTGAAGTTCCGCGACCAGTGATAAAATGATTACCACTATATAGTACACAAAAAAATAAGCAAGTTTTATTACTACAGTCACTCTCTAAACTATATCGAAAGCGAGATATTCAACTGCAAAAACTATAAAACAGTCGCCCAGATTTCATAAAGAATAAGACTATGTTAATGTTCTTTGTAAATTATTTTGACGAAACTCTATAGTAGGTGCATAGGTACATTATTGTGCGCGCTCTTTTGTGCCCTCAGTCCCCGCACGGCACACCATGCCAACCAATCACAGCGCTCTATTCGTCTAGCTGCGCGAGAGCGAGCGAAAGCGGTACTCTATGACGCTGTCGCTACAGTCGCTCAATCGTCCTTTGACTATTGTGTTGTTTGCGTGCGTACCGTGTATTTTTTATTATTCTCTACCATAATTCGACTTGGCTTTATACTATTGGACTTTGTGATTTGCATTACGTGACCTGGCTGTGTTTGTTTGGACTTTGCTAAAAATGAGTGACCCCGATGTTTCTCTATGCATTTGTTGCGGAAGAAGTGTAAGACGTATTGGTGGCAGTCGTCGGAGATCATATAATGTGACGTTAGAGTTCGTACAAAATCATCCGTACGTCATGGCATACTTTATTGACTTGGGTATACTAGAGGTGAGTTGTTTTTTTATCAATTATTTAGTATATAACATTATATAAGTAAATCACAGGATAGGCCGGTAAAAACCATTTAGACATTTGTACACAAAGAGTTAATATATAGATCAAACGTCTAGGCATTCTATAACATACCGTTGTATTTTTACTTACCGGCGTATACCGGATAATATTATCGGCAAAGTGCATAATTCGCTATTCTAATTAGATCCTATTATTATTTATTCAACATGAATGTCATTGAGGCAGGCCTATGTCCAGTGCTGGAATGCAGTAGGCTAAATGATAGATTGAATGTTTTTATAGACACGTTTTCATTCAAACTAATTATGTTTCAGTTTTGTGAAGAAGACAGACTGTGTAGGACCTGCTTATTTCGTGCTCGACGTCACAGTCAAAGAAATGCTCCTATTCCAGATGAGAATATCACAGATGGTCAAGAGCAAAATGTTGTTGTAGTTCAACAAGATCTCCAAGATGTTGTCGCCGAGGTTGAAGAACAGCCACAAAACATTGCAATTCAACAAGATCACGAAGATGTTGTCGCCGAGGTTCAAGAACAAGAACAAAACATTGCAGGAATACAACAAGACGCCATTCCACAAGTAGGAATACATCCAGAACTTCTTATTCCTGTAAATGTACAACATCAATCCGTGCAAGTTAACAGGATGCAAATGATAGCATTACCGGGCTATAAAAGAGCACCTTATAACACACATGTGTGCATGTTTGCACACTGCTCTAATACAGATTTACAACGCATTCACGTGGATTTAAGAGCAACAGTTCTACAAAAAGAAAGCTTTTATATTCCACGTGGTAATCGTGCATGTTCTACACATTTATTAGATTTCAACTGGCAAAATGTTGAAGAATGCACTCGTCACGTTCTTAGTGAATTTTCGACGGCTCAAATAAAAGACATGATGGATATTTTAAGAACGCGCAAGGTGCATTTAGACTTTGATCGTTTATCCAATATCAACGATGCCGTTTTTCACTATTATATCGGATTTTCAAAGACTCAATTTACGGAAATCTTACAGAGCACACCTAGTATTGCTCAGAGGCATAAAAAAAAAGCTGGGACGGCGCTAGCCACAGTGCTTACAAAGTTACACACTGGAGACTCAAATGAGAGACTAACAGCAATATTCAATATGAGTAGAAAAACGTTGGAAAAAACTATGCGTTTGGTGAGACAAGATTTGCTACTCGAATTTGTGCCAAGACATCTGGGTTTTGATCACATGACACGTGAAGACGTAATTTCTCGTTGTTTGATAATTCCAAACGCACTTTACGGGAATCAAGCAGAAGATATTGCAGAAAGAAATGCCATTGTCATTATGGATGGGACATACATCTATTTACAAAAAAGTTCCAATTATTATTTCCAAAGGAAATCGTACAGTCTTCACAAGTACCGGCATTTAGTGAAGCCTTTTTTGATAGTTTGTCCAGATGGACACATCCTAGATATATATGGACTATATGAAGCCACTCAGTCTGACTCGAATATTCTCTTAGACATTGTGAAAAATGTAAGGGATCCATTCAACTGGTTTTTTAGACAAAATGATGCCTTTATATTGGATAGAGGATTCAGAGACTGTATAGACGAAGTGGAAGCATGTGGCTACCGCACATACATGCCAGCGACGAAACGCGAAGATGAACGCCAGCTAACTACACGGCAAGCTAATGACTCCCGTAAAGTTACGATGTGCCGCTGGGTTGTTGAGACCGTGAACGGGCGGCTAAAAAATCAATTCAGACAATTGCGCTCCCAAAACTTCAACAGAGCAGCCCCTCACTTATTTGATGAGATCAGAATAGCAGGTGCCTTATTGAACGCGTTTGGGAAGCCCTTGCAAGACCACAGGCTAGTCACAGACATAGTACGGGAAATTGCTCCAAGATCAGGTGATACCAATCCGTTATGTGATTTTGTAATCGCTAATAATTTAAACCGGAGAAGGACACATTTTCAGTCCATTACAGTTGACGTACCTGGAATAGACGAATTTCCTCAAATAAGTGCTGATGACTTAATTATATATGCTCTTGGTACGTACCAAATAGCCCAAGCACGAAGTTACTACGGGGAACATATCAAGCAAGGCACTTATTTCATAGAAATATGCAAGGATCTAAATACCAACGATATACAACATCGCAACCCTGGTGGCACTAATCCATGGCTGCTACGTGGTCGAATACAATCACGACATATAAACAGCCGAACATATTGGGTATATATTTTAGTCGAACGAGAAGTTCAAGGACGACAAGCCATATAAGGACATTGTTGTACCTGTGTCGTAGGGAAACGCACCTTAGGGTGTTGTGCCCATGTGATGTCTGTAATATGGTACCTGGGGTATGGACGATACCAAGAAAATCTATCGCCCCCTGCACAATTCCTTGATCTGATAATCCGAAATGACGTAGAAATCGAAGCTTACGAAGAATTAGAGGAATAATAGTTTGCTTTTTCGTGATGTACACGTAAACTACTGCACAGATTTTGATGCGTTTTTTTTTGTTTAAAAGATCTTAATCAGATATAAAATCATACGCATGTTCGATTGCAATCAGTTGAGTAGAACCAAAGATTTGGCCAAAAATGCAAAATCCGACATCCACGCAAGCGAAGCCACGGGCATAGGCTAGTATAAAATGAATGATTAATAACAGAAAATGTCTTTTCATTTCTAACTAACCTATTCCATTAGTATAATAAGAATATTTTTACTTTAAAATGCATTTAATCGCTCACTCGGACGGTACTATTTTTCTGACTTCAAAGTCGAATATTTCGGCTCCGATATAACTTACGCCGAATTTTCTTATTTATAATAAACTCACAAATGGGGTACTAATATTTAGTACATACGCCATCAGTGGTCGCTTAAAAAAAAAACGACGCCACGACCCCATACAAACTTACCCAAACCCCTTTGTTAGACCACTTTAAAAAATACCATAGTGAAGAAATTTAAGCAACGGATACCAAAAAAACCGCTTACCATATAAATACGCTTAACTGCTTACCATTTTTCATAAAGGATGTTCACAAAAAACAAAGTAGGTAATTATTTAAACATTTTATTATAAAGAACAAGATATAAAAGTACAAGGTATCATCAAATAACAAAATTGGACTAACTTACGCAATCAACTTAAGCGGTATAAATATAGATATATGTATCCATCGATATTTATAATGGCTTATCATTAAGTATTTTTACCTAGCGTCTCAAGAGACTATCTAAATTTATAAAAGAAGACTGACATATCAACGCACAGCCCAAGCCGCTGGGTGTAGGGATTCCAAATTTGGCACGAAGGTTCCTTATAAGGTCTAAAGCTGTACTAAGGAAGGATTTTTTGAAAATTACCTTAAGCTGAAAGCTAGTTTATAATAATCATAATAAACATGTTTTATTTAAGTCAATCAATAAACAGTGTTGCCTTAGAATTATTTATGATTTACATTTATAAATAACAGATTGTTGATATGCTTGGAACTAAGACGGTTTCGGCGATCTGTAATTAATATGCCAGCTTTTGAAAAAACTCTTTCTGATGGAGTTGAGCTTCCGGGAATGCACAAATATTTTAATGCAATGTATTTTAATTGGTTTTCTTGGTGGCTCCAATACTCTATTGAGTAATCAGAAAATGGCAACGTGGGTTTTTCTAAATATTGTCGCATATCTACTATAACATCACTAGTAATAGAAGTAGATCTATTATTATGTTCATTGTCAACAAATGACAGTAAACTTTTAAGTTTAGACTTTTTTGTGGGTGGCGGACTTACTGTTTCTTCAGATACTTCAGGAATGCTTTCAGTGATTGATGTTTGTTGACATAAAGACGATAAATATGAAGAATATTCTTTCTTGACGATTGAAACTGCCTTTTCTGCGTCAGAATGGGTTTTAAATCCAAGTCTCTTAAAATGGGGATTCAGGAGCGTTTGTATAGAGGTCTTCATACACTCAATTATTCGTTTTGCAAAACCTGAACTGCATTGATTTTCTAATTCAACCATTTTTAAGCTTAAGCCTTTTATCAATGATATTATAAGAGATATAGTGACATATTCTTCACCTGATATAGCATCTGTGCAGGTCTCCAGGGGTTCGAATATTTTTTGAATTTCCTCTAAATCTGAATATTGTAGTGGTGTTAGATTTTCTGGTGCAGTTGGATGGTCACTTAAAACCAGTGTCAGCTCTTGTTTGACTTCTAGTATTCGTTTCATCATGTGAAGCGCAGAATTCCATCTGGTTTCCACAAACTTTATCAATTTCAGTTCTGGCTTATTGATTTGTCTTTGAACAGATCGTAACTTGTCTGCTGCCACAGTACTATGTTTAAAATGAGTGACAATCCTACTACATTTTTCCATCATTCCTTGAGCTCGGGTTCATACAAAACATCTTTAAAAACCAAATTTAATGAGTGTGCAAAGCAAGGAATATGACGTACTTTCATGATCTCTGCAACTTTAATCATGATCAACTTTAATCGTGATAATACTATCGATAGACTATCGATATTATTGCTTTTGCGTTTACTATCGATAGTCTATCGATACACAATCGATAGTGAACTATCGATAAGCAACACTAACCATAACTACCCAAGTCTTCCCTCAGGGCCAGTGAGGACACATATTGAGTACGTCCATGAGTATTTTGACGAGGATTTCTTCGAAATGGCAGCTCATTGTTCAAATATTTATCACTTACGTAAATATGAACAGAACTAAAATCTACACAGCTAGAAATCAAAAAGTTTTTTGCTATACACTTGATTATGGGGGTCATTCCATATCCACGTTTACCAATGTACTGGCGAAGATCAACGAGATTACCACTTATAGGCGATAACATGAGCCGCGATCGATTCCTTCAGCTCAGAAATTCGTTGCACGTTGTTGATTCAGAAACACCGTGCGTTCTTGTGACCTGGCATTTACTTGGACTTTGTAATTGTGCTTATAATGGCAAATACATCTAATAAGCGTTGTTAATGTTAAGTGTGTGTGTGTTCTTATTTTTTCATATTATATGAAACGATTATAGAAAATTTGGTGGTTTTATTTTTCAATCATAATATTTTATTATAACAAATAAATAATATAATAATATATAATATATATAGGTAAAACTGTATTATTGTGTATTACCGCCATCTAGTGCGCCACTATAGTAACTATATACGCCACCTGGTGGGCAGCAGTAACAAACAATGACCATTTATCTCTCACTTTATTGTAGAGTGACTTATCTATACCCTATATATTATACTATACATATCGCGGGTTCGAGTCCCGCCCGAGAATTGATTTCGCTTTTTCCAATTTATTATAATTTGTTTAGTTTAGCAAACTAATTACTTTAAAATTATCTCAATTATCTATACCCTATTTATATATTTCATCAATGATCAAGACGATGCTTATTGTTCGTTTTGAAAGAATCGGGTTGAAAAGACCCCAGTTTGTCTCCTGTCTTCTCACTTTCTGCTCTCCACGACCGTGAATTATAACCCCATTTGCATCAGTAAGGACTGCCGACTGGAGCATCTCGCTGTTTGTTCGAGGTTGCGGCGTGTGACGTGCTCATGCTCTGCGCGGGCTGACAACAGGGGCATCTGGTCACGTATTCCTTAAATATTTATCCTAAACTAAGTACCTATAATCTAAATTGTGTAAATTTGTGTAATTTGTAACAATATATTGGTGTACAACAGAAGCAACAGAGTCGTTTCTTTGAAGGGTTCCCTAGGACTCCCACATACACATGCACACCATTATATAATAATACTCCTCTGAAAAAGGCGCCCTGAGCTATTGTCTATTCGAGCTCGTGCATCCTGCCTCTGAGGAAGCCGGTGAGTAAGACCGTCTGACAAGTTCAGCGGTTACAATCTTACAACTACAGTTTTATCTAACCAATTTCAATGCAAGAAGATTATTATAGCATTTGTATTGTATAACTAAACTTAGGCATATTCATTATGAGCTCTAGAGGTAAAAAAAAGTGTGATCTGGGAGTTTTTTAATAAAAGTGAGGATGGAAACAGAGTTTCCTGCAAATTATGTTCCTGTAGTTATAAATACATTGGCAATACAACGAACTGTGTCAATCAATTAAAAAAGAAACATATCATACAGTACAGTGAGGCTAGTGGTGCAGTTTTGCAAACAATACCATCTATTTCAATTCCACCTACAAGGGATAATGTTTTGTTGCCATCTCAGTCCTTGAACAACAGAGAGTTTACGAGTCGACGTCGTCGACGGCCAAGCGTGCACGACATATGCGGATCACTACCCTTTCAAAAGTAAATATTAAAAAAGCTGACGAAGCGGTACTTGATATGATAGTGTTAGATATGCAACCACTGCAAATAGTAGAAAACGAAGGATTTAAAAAAATTACAAAAATATTAAATGCGGATTACGAGTTACCAAGCAGAAACAAAATTGTTCAATGTTTAGAAGACAGATATAGATTATGTAGCACAGAAGTGAAAGAAAGATTAAAAGATGTACCGGATATAGCCATAACTACAGATATATGGAGTTCTGAAAATCAAAAGAGCTTTATAAGTGTGACTGCACATTTTATACAATATTCAAAATTTATTACAGTCTATTGTCATATCTACTACTGAATTATTGCAACATCTCATACTTCATTAAACATTGCAAATACTTTGAATTTTCCTTATTCACTTGCTGATTACAGCGGTGATGGTAACAGAATAATAATCTTTTGTTTACCGGAAGCGGTAAGTACCCCCACTGAAATAAAACATGTTTTCTGTGATGGAACCTTCCGCAGTTGTCCCCCTCCGTTTCACCTAATATTTACAATATGAATGGTAACAACGTTGTTCCTTTATTATATTTATTGATGACAAGTAGAACCCATTACTCCTACAGTTTAGCCTTTCAGTTAATCAATAGCCGTGTGGCGAATAGAAGCGGCGGTAGCCTAATGGACTTTATTTTAGTTTTTTAAGTTTTAAGTAAAGAATTTAATTTTACCATATATTACAATTACTAGCTTTTGCCCGCGGCTCCGCCCGCGTGGATGTCGGTTATCGCGACCAAACATAGCCTATGTCCTTTCTCAAGGTCTAATCTACCCCTATACCAAATTTCATCAGAATCGGTTCAGCGGTTTAGCCGTAAAAGCGAGACAGACAGACAGACAGACAGACGGACAGACAGACAGACAGAGTTACTTTCGCATTTATAATATTAGTAGGGATTACTTTTCTTTGTGTTTTCATTTTATATACTATATCGGGAATATGTTAATAAAAAGACCCGCGTAAAAGAGGTCGTTCTAATTTTTTTACTGCATGTTGGACTGCAGCACTGTACTGATTTAGCGCGCAAAATTTGAGCGGGATCTGTCATTTAATTTCTTTTAAACTACACTTTATGTTGGTCATAGTTTTGAGTCCTCTGCGATTTTTACAATGGAAAATATGGTTGAACAAAGAGTGTGCCTTAAATTTTGTGTTTCGAATGATATTTCATGTGGTGAATCACTAAAAATGTTGCGAAATACCTACGGCGAATCGTGTATATCGAAAACAAGGGCTTATGAATGGTATAAGGCTTTTAAAGAAGGCCGAGAAGTAGTAGTAGACTTGCCTCGTTCTGGTAGACCTTCAACCGCTACGACCAAAGAAAACATCGACAGAATCAAGAAGCTAGTGCTCGAAAATCGACGTTTGAGTCTGAGAGAGTTGGCTAGTAAGGTGAACATATCTTTTAAGTCCGTCCACAATATTCTCATTGACATTTTAGACATGAAACGCGTCGCCGCTCGACTAGTTCCAAAAGAGCTCAATTTTGTTCAAAAAGCGCAGCGAAAGCATGTCGCTGAAGACATGGTTTCCCGAGCTTCTACGGATCCGAACTTTATGAAACGTATAATAACTGGCGACGAGACATGGGTTTATGAGTACGACATGCAAACAAGCCAACAGTCTTCAGAATGGCGTCTCGAAAACGAGCCGAAACCCAAAAAACTGCGGCAAAGTCGCTCCAAAATCAAGGTGATGCCGACAGTTTTTTTTTTACTACCGTGGAGTGGTTCACTCCGAATTCCTTCCAGAGGGAGAAACAGTGAATAAATAATATTATATAGGCGTCATGAAGCGTTTGCGTGAGAGTATCCACCGAAAACGTCCAGATTTGTGGCGAAACAACTCATTGATGCTGCACCATGATAATGCACCATCACACACAGCCAATATAGTGAAAGAGTTTTTAGCGAAAAATTCAACAAAAGTTCTCGACCAAGCACCGTATTCACCTGATATGGCTTCGTCTGACTTTTTTTATTTCCCAAGTTAAAATTACCACTTCGAGGAAAACGTTTTGAGTCGATAGAAGCCATAAAAAAAAATTCACTGAATGAGCTAAAGGCCATACCGCAAATAGCCTATGAAAAATGTATGGAAGACTGGGTGAAGCGGTGGAGATGTTGTATTGCAAGCAATGGGGCCTACTTTGAAGGCGATAAAATAAATTTAGATGAATAATTTGTATTTTTGTATTATTGACAAATTCCCGATACTTAGTATACAGAATGTACTTTGGAAAAACTTAACTCCCTCAGGATCCTCTGTAACGGCCATGGGATCGAAATTGTCACAAGACGTAAGACAAACATTAATCAATTTTCCAATCCGTTAATGCACGAGTAAAAAGGCGTAAAAGTTATCTGTGGATCCCACGGGAACGACGTCTCATAGGATCCTAGTATATTTTTTGACCTTGAGGATCCTCCAAAATATCGATAGGAGCGAAGTTGCCATAAACACTCTACAAAATCGTCAGTATATTTCAATTCTATGAATATAGCCCTTAGTCGCTGTTTATCATATTCTCAAAAGACCACATTCGTAAAACATCACATTCGCAAAACATGATATTCTCATAATATCATATTCTGAAAACATCATACTAGCAAAATATGATATTCACAAGAAACTATATTCGCTATAATAATTATCATATTCTCAAATTACCACATTTTAAATCTAAAAGTAACATCAGCGACTAAATCAAAAACTATTCTGGATATTTGTATGTATATAATTCATTTTATTTCTGAAAATATGATATTGGCCGAATACGTATTTTTCTTATTTATGGTAATGAATAATAAAGACAGTATATACGTCAAATTTGATTTATATCAGGTTATTGTTTTGGGAGCTTAGTGCAAATTAGTGTTAGTGGGTTAAAATGGACCAATCTAATTCTAATAACAACGAAATGAAGTTTATAAAAAGTCAAAAACATAAACCGGTGTTACTTCATGAGGGATACAGGTACAATTTGTATTTAAAAAATAAGTCTGGCACGACGAACTGGAGAAGTTTTAAACAACAAGAATGCCGTACCTCGATAACTCTCAACAGTAACAATGAAGTTATCAGACCCGCTAAGCATGTTTGTGATTCTTTGAATTTTACCCGTAATCTAATAGATACTAATTTAACCTCGGCTCAAAAGATTTTTGAGAAAAATATTTTAAAAACTGATTTTAAGGGTCAAGAACATGAAATTCCAGTATTTGCGTCAAAGAAAGATACTCTCTATAAGTAGAGCACGAAAAATGTTTTTAAATATGAACAACTTGAACATCAAAGACTCATTTCATGTAAAACTACCCCACAACTTAGTGGAAGATTTTTATTTGTAAGTACGACGAATATGATTCATTTGGTAGGATTATAATTTTTTCTATCATGACACGGACTGAGTTGTGTGAAAATTTGAAAACCACGAAAACTCTCTACGGAGACGGTACGTTCAAAATAGTATTCAAAATTTTACGGAGGTAGGACACGACGGTATCTCCCGTCTCAAATCGAGCAGTCCGACTGGGGAAGTACCTCCGCCCTACAGAAGATCGCGGTTTAGCAACCATGTGTTGTGTTTTCCGTGGTGAGTAGGGTAGCCAGAGCTCATTGGAGGGTTCTTGTGCTGTCAGCGGGAAGACCAAAGGCTTGGGTTAACACCACTGACTGGTGCGGGCGTGAAATGTTGGCGCGGCGGTCAGGGAGACCCGGTGAAACGGTTATTCGCTGGCCGCCCGCAGGCTGTACGGTTCCCGAACCTGGGGAACACTTAATCTCCGCCTAAGGGCTAGCGCATACATACAACTTTTAGTCGAACAACTGTTTTGTTGTGTATCATATGTCTAAAGGAATATATTAAAGCGCGCATACTGTCAACTCGATAGTTGCTCGACAAAAAAGTCAAAAAGCTTCATCGATTTGCTTTTGATTTAAAAGTTGGACAACTATCGATCAAGCGCTCAATTTGTATTGCATTGTATTGATGTGCGCAGACCATCGACTAAACAGTCGATCCGCGACTGACCGCGACTGCCAGTCTCGTATAAGCATTTGAAACGGCGCCACGTCTCTTGTCGGCATGGCGGGAACTATTACGGACGATACGGAGGAGTTCATTAACAGCGTAGAAAAAAGGCCTGCGCTTTACTTAAAGAGTCTAAAAGAGTACTCGGACATCAATCTGAAGAAAAAGCTATGGGAGGAAGTTTGCATGGAAGTCGTATCTGGATGGTTGGAATTAGACCCAGAAAATAAAAGAAAACGAGGTTAGTTTCGTACATTGCATTATTTATTTATTTAAAAAAACATTTTATACTATATCGTATTGCCAAGGTACAGAGCCTTGAGGAGAAACAAAATAAGACGTTAAGTATTGTCGGACATTTATACCTCCGGTGAGGTTTCTGCCTCTGTTGTCACCATGAGATATTATATTTTCTAGTGGAGCGTCATAGAACGTGTCTTTGAATTGTATTCCATCTTTCATTCGTACGAGGTTACAAGTACACAACATGTTTTTATTATAGATTCTGCAAAATCTAGGTTTACATCGAGCCCTCTATGAAATATGCGCCATTTGTTGGCTAAAATACCAAAAGTGCATTCTACCATCCGGCGAGCTCTTGTGTGTCTATAATTGTAGACTTTTTTTTCATAAGATAAGCCCCTCTTAGCATAAGGACGTAAAATAGTATTGGAAAGCCCAAACGCATCATCAGCCACAAGATAAAACGGCATATTTTTCCCATTATCGTCATGGGGCAATATTTTTCCATTCGGAATATTCAAACTATTTTCCTCTAATCTTTTTCCCATATTTGAGTTTTTGAAAACACTTGCATCGCAAGAACCTCCATATGCACCAACATCAATATAAATAAATTTGTAATCGGCATCAGTCCAAGCCATTAACACCATAGAATGGTATTTTTTATAATTAAAAAATGAAGATCCAGAGTTATCTGGTTGAATTAACCGAATTTGTTTGCCATCGAGGGCACCAATGACATTAGGGAAATTAGTTCGAGCATAAAATTGATCTGCAATTTGAACCCAATCTTCTTCTGTCCTTTGAGGCATGTAAACTGGTTGCATTGTTGCCCAAATTTGATCACACGTATCTCTTACGATGTTTCTTACAGTTGTTGCTCCTATTCGATATGTAAATGAGAGGGTATTGAAGCTGTTGCCAGTTGCCAGATATCTGTAAAAAAAATATACGTATTACATAAAAATATACAGGGTGTAACGGAAAGGGGGTATACACACCAAGGAAGTTTTAATCTACTTTAATCCCTTTATTATAGGAATAAGCTTCAACTTTTGTGATTATTATCTGTTAAATAGGTAAATAAATATTGTATACATTTATAGGTGCAGAGGTCCAGCAGAAATGGCTTAACTTGAGAACCTGCTTTTCAAGAGAATTGAAGGCTCAAAAAACAACATCCGGGCAAGCGGCAAAGAAACGTCGAAAATATCGATATTTTGAAAAGTTGCTATTTCTAAAATCTTCATTAGCAGAACGACCCACTGATGGTAATCTAGATTCCACTGCAGCTGAAGCCGAAGATGAGACTGAAACCTCTGACACTATGGGCTCAAATGTACCTATAACACACAATACAAGGAAAAAAATAAATAACTCTGGTCCGAAGTTCGAAGAAACTTTGTTGAACATACTAAAAGATGATTTAGACGAAGACAAACATTTTGCTCTCTCTTTAGTTCCTACGTTACAGTCTGACAGACGACGAAAAATTTCAAGCCAAAATTGAAATACTGCAAGTATGTCGAAGGATAAAAGCCAATAGACAACATACTCAATCTTCCGTAACACTTCCTTCACGTAACATTTTATTACAGCCTTCCACAAACACTTTCTTACAACCTGGATATTATTACACTGGATCTACCCCACCTCATATTGACGCTTCTAGACCGGAATATATCCGGCAATGCCCATCTACTAGCTCCCAACAACCTGATTACACTGGATCTACCCCACCACATATTGACGCTTCTAGACCGGAATATATCCGACAATGCCCATCTACTAGCTCCCAAAACTCTGCGGATAGTTTGCAAAGCTACCTATCGAATTTCACACCTTCTCCGCACAGTCCTCTACTCGACTTGATCTAAAATTTTATTTAAGCTGCACTAACTCAATTACTGGCTGTAATTATTATTAAAATAAAACGTTGATTACTATATTATAAATGTGTTTTACTTACCTTAAAGTAATACTTAGTCTCTCTTCTACTGATATGGCGCATCTCCATCTTGTATCTTGGCGTTTTATAAAAGGACCCACGAATGAAATTATTTCATTGAACGTTTCTTCACTCATTCTATAATATTTGAAAAACTTGTCTGGGTGCTCTTTCAGCTTAGAATGTAACGTATGAAATATTCCACTAGATAATCTATCACTAAGTACAGGATGTACACAGTATCTTCTTTTTTTATCTCTCTTAAAATTTCTATAAAGCAAAGCACAAACTAAAACTTTGTTGTTAATTGACATGGTTTGTAAACACCTTGACTCGAGCGTTGCTGAATAAAGACTGGTCGATTTGAGAAGATATAAAATCGATTGTATACGCACTTCCATCAACTAAACTGTTCAGTTCAGTAGAAATCACGAAAAGTACACAACTCGACGAAACAGTTTAGTCGATGCAACAGTTGTATGTAAGCGCTAGCCCTAAATGTACTTATTCAATTTCTTACGACCAATTATAACTGTATTATGCGAATGAATAAATAAATAAATAAAATTTAAAAAAAAAATAACCATGTCAAATCATCGGCCAGTCGCATCGTGCGTGACGTGAGCTTTGCAATAGCTCAATTATATAGCAAATAATATATTAAAATTAGAAGTAACACAGAGCAGGCATTTTATCAAATAGCTAGTTTTCCACGTGTTTTAGGTGCAATTGATGGACACATTAGAATTCAATCTCCTAGTATGGTATGGTTTATTCCCCTTCATCTTCAAGGACCCACTAAGCAGACCCACCGGTGGGTCTCAGAATACTGACATGTCTCCAAAGGCCCACTAGTGGGTCCACTGAGATTTTATTATCTTCGAAGACCCACTAATGACCCCTTCGTTGTCAAGGTTCATAAAACAGACCCAACGGTGGGTCTCAGAATACTAACATGTCTTCAAAGGCCCACTGGTGGATCCCCTGAGATTTTATTGTCTTCGAAGACCCACTAATGAAAATAGCGTATAACCTTCTTAAATTAGTACTGGTTGGATGAGAATAATTGATTATGATATAATTATCCTGTTTGTCACTGTCATTGTCATGTTGCATCCGTAAAACATTTATATAAGTGGTGTATTTCAATAAGTGTAAATGATGAGTTGCAATGCAATTGAGAGCTGCTCTTCAGAGTCATCCAATTCGGATATACAATTTTTAAACAGAAGGGGTGGCAAAGTACTTCTTCATGGAGGATATCAATATCATAAAAAAAAAAGTTTATAAGAATGGATCCAGTATATGGCAGTGTAGTATGAGGAAAAAGTATAAATGTACCGGCTCAATAACGATACAGGTACGATATCGAGTTTATCCCTTTCAAGACCGTAAGGTTATGAGACTTTATGCTGTCATTTTAGCAATTTATACTGAGTCATTATGCTTCTAAAAAATAAATTTATAAATCAAAATACGTCTACATATTATGGTTTTTTTGGAATTTTGTGGGACAAATATGTCCCTATGGTCGATAAGAGTTACTCTTTACTCAAACAATCTCAATTTTCCTTTTATCCGGTTTGTGTATTGGGAATCGGGTAATATGTAAATAAATATCGTTTAATCATAGAAATATTGTTTATTAGTGATGGTAATCAGCGAAACAATTCCTTTCATTTGTATAGCATAGGTGAACTTTACACAAAACACACATATTGTTTGTTCGATTTTCTTTTTTATATTTCGCACAATTTACGCACCTCTTTCTAGTGGAGGACTTTTCCATGGGGTGCATCTGTAATTGTCGCTTCACAGATTTGCAGTCCGACTGGGGAAGTACCTCCGCCCTACAGAAGATCGCGGTTTAGCAACCATGTGTTGTGTTTTCCGTGGTGAGTAGGGTAGCCAGAGCTCATTGGAGGGTTCTTGTGCTGTCAGCGGGAAGACCAAAGGCTTGGGTTAACACCACTGACTGGTGCGGGCGTGAAATGTTGGCGCGGCGGTCAGGGAGACCCGGTGAAACGGTTATTCGCTGGCCGCCCGCAGGCTGTACGGTTCCCGAACCTGGGGAACACTTAATCTCCGCCTAAGGGCTAGCGCATACATACAACTTTTAGTCGAACAACTGTTTTGTTGTGTATCATATGTCTAAAGGAATATATTAAAGCGCGCATACTGTCAACTCGATAGTTGCTCGACAAAAAAGTCAAAAAGCTTCATCGATTTGCTTTTGATTTAAAAGTTGGACAACTATCGATCAAGCGCTCAATTTGTATTGCATTGTATTGATGTGCGCAGACCATCGACTAAACAGTCGATCCGCGACTGACCGCGACTGCCAGTCTCGTATAAGCATTTGAAACGGCGCCACGTCTCTTGTCGGCATGGCGGGAACTATTACGGACGATACGGAGGAGTTCATTAACAGCGTAGAAAAAAGGCCTGCGCTTTACTTAAAGAGTCTAAAAGAGTACTCGGACATCAATCTGAAGAAAAAGCTATGGGAGGAAGTTTGCATGGAAGTCGTATCTGGATGGTTGGAATTAGACCCAGAAAATAAAAGAAAACGAGGTTAGTTTCGTACATTGCATTATTTATTTATTTAAAAAAACATTTTATACTATATCGTATTGCCAAGGTACAGAGCCTTGAGGAGAAACAAAATAAGACGTTAAGTATTGTCGGACATTTATACCTCCGGTGAGGTTTCTGCCTCTGTTGTCACCATGAGATATTATATTTTCTAGTGGAGCGTCATAGAACGTGTCTTTGAATTGTATTCCATCTTTCATTCGTACGAGGTTACAAGTACACAACATGTTTTTATTATAGATTCTGCAAAATCTAGGTTTACATCGAGCCCTCTATGAAATATGCGCCATTTGTTGGCTAAAATACCAAAAGTGCATTCTACCATCCGGCGAGCTCTTGTGTGTCTATAATTGTAGACTTTTTTTTCATAAGATAAGCCCCTCTTAGCATAAGGACGTAAAATAGTATTGGAAAGCCCAAACGCATCATCAGCCACAAGATAAAACGGCATATTTTTCCCATTATCGTCATGGGGCAATATTTTTCCATTCGGAATATTCAAACTATTTTCCTCTAATCTTTTTCCCATATTTGAGTTTTTGAAAACACTTGCATCGCAAGAACCTCCATATGCACCAACATCAATATAAATAAATTTGTAATCGGCATCAGTCCAAGCCATTAACACCATAGAATGGTATTTTTTATAATTAAAAAATGAAGATCCAGAGTTATCTGGTTGAATTAATCGAATTTGTTTGCCATCGAGGGCACCAATGACATTAGGGAAATTAGTTCGAGCATAAAATTGATCTGCAATTTGAACCCAATCTTCTTCTGTCCTTTGAGGCATGTAAACTGGTTGCATTGTTGCCCAAATTTGATCACACGTATCTCTTACGATGTTTCTTACAGTTGTTGCTCCTATTCGATATGTAAATGAGAGGGTATTGAAGCTGTTGCCAGTTGCCAGATATCTGTAAAAAAAATATACGTATTACATAAAAATATACAGGGTGTAACGGAAAGGGGGTATACACACCAAGGAAGTTTTAATCTACTTTAATCCCTTTATTATAGGAATAAGCTTCAACTTTTGTGATTATTATCTGTTAAATAGGTAAATAAATATTGTATACATTTATAGGTGCAGAGGTCCAGCAGAAATGGCTTAACTTGAGAACCTGCTTTTCAAGAGAATTGAAGGCTCAAAAAACAACATCCGGGCAAGCGGCAAAGAAACGTCGAAAATATCGATATTTTGAAAAGTTGCTATTTCTAAAATCTTCATTAGCAGAACGACCCACTGATGGTAATCTAGATTCCACTGCAGCTGAAGCCGAAGATGAGACTGAAACCTCTGACACTATGGGCTCAAATGTACCTATAACACACAATACAAGGAAAAAAATAAATAACTCTGGTCCGAAGTTCGAAGAAACTTTGTTGAACATACTAAAAGATGATTTAGACGAAGACAAACATTTTGCTCTCTCTTTAGTTCCTACGTTACAGTCTGACAGACGACGAAAAATTTCAAGCCAAAATTGAAATACTGCAAGTATGTCGAAGGATAAAAGCCAATAGACAACATACTCAATCTTCCGTAACACTTCCTTCACGTAACATTTTATTACAGCCTTCCACAAACACTTTCTTACAACCTGGATATTATTACACTGGATCTACCCCACCTCATATTGACGCTTCTAGACCGGAATATATCCGGCAATGCCCATCTACTAGCTCCCAACAACCTGATTACACTGGATCTACCCCACCACATATTGACGCTTCTAGACCGGAATATATCCGACAATACCCATCTACTAGCTCCCAAAACTCTGCGGATAGTTTGCAAAGCTACCTATCGAATTTCACACCTTCTCCGCACAGTCCTCTACTCGACTTGATCTAAAATTTTATTTAAGCTGCACTAACTCAATTACTGGCTGTAATTATTATTAAAATAAAACGTTGATTACTATATTATAAATGTGTTTTACTTACCTTAAAGTAATACTTAGTCTCTCTTCTACTGATATGGCGCATCTCCATCTTGTATCTTGGCGTTTTATAAAAGGACCCACGAATGAAATTATTTCATTGAACGTTTCTTCACTCATTCTATAATATTTGAAAAACTTGTCTGGGTGCTCTTTCAGCTTAGAATGTAACGTATGAAATATTCCACTAGATAATCTATCACTAAGTACAGGATGTACACAGTATCTTCTTTTTTTATCTCTCTTAAAATTTCTATAAAGCAAAGCACAAACTAAAACTTTGTTGTTAATTGACATGGTTTGTAAACACCTTGACTCGAGCGTTGCTGAATAAAGACTGGTCGATTTGAGAAGATATAAAATCGATTGTATACGCACTTCCATCAACTAAACTGTTCAGTTCAGTAGAAATCACGAAAAGTACACAACTCGACGAAACAGTTTAGTCGATGCAACAGTTGTATGTAAGCGCTAGCCCTAAATGTACTTATTCAATTTCTTACGACCAATTATAACTGTATTATGCGAATGAATAAATAAATAAATAAAATTTAAAAAAAAAATAACCATGTCAAATCATCGGCCAGTCGCATCGTGCGTGACGTGAGCTTTGCAATAGCTCAATTATATAGCAAATAATATATTAAAATTAGAAGTAACACAGAGCAGGCATTTTATCAAATAGCTAGTTTTCCACGTGTTTTAGGTGCAATTGATGGACACATTAGAATTCAATCTCCTAGTATGGTATGGTTTATTCCCCTTCATCTTCAAGGACCCACTAAGCAGACCCACCGGTGGGTCTCAGAATACTGACATGTCTCCAAAGGCCCACTAGTGGGTCCACTGAGATTTTATTATCTTCGAAGACCCACTAATGACCCCTTCGTTGTCAAGGTTCATAAAACAGACCCAACGGTGGGTCTCAGAATACTAACATGTCTTCAAAGGCCCACTGGTGGATCCCCTGAGATTTTATTGTCTTCGAAGACCCACTAATGAAAATAGCGTATAACCTTCTTAAATTAGTACTGGTTGGATGAGAATAATTGATTATGATATAATTATCCTGTTTGTCACTGTCATTGTCATGTTGCATCCGTAAAACATTTATATAAGTGGTGTATTTCAATAAGTGTAAATGATGAGTTGCAATGCAATTGAGAGCTGCTCTTCAGAGTCATCCAATTCGGATATACAATTTTTAAACAGAAGGGGTGGCAAAGTACTTCTTCATGGAGGATATCAATATCATAAAAAAAAAAGTTTATAAGAATGGATCCAGTATATGGCAGTGTAGTATGAGGAAAAAGTATAAATGTACCGGCTCAATAACGATACAGGTACGATATCGAGTTTATCCCTTTCAAGACCGTAAGGTTATGAGACTTTATGCTGTCATTTTAGCAATTTATACTGAGTCATTATGCTTCTAAAAAATAAATTTATAAATCAAAATACGTCTACATATTATGGTTTTTTTGGAATTTTGTGGGACAAATATGTCCCTATGGTCGATAAGAGTTACTCTTTACTCAAACAATCTCAATTTTCCTTTTATCCGGTTTGTGTATTGGGAATCGGGTAATATGTAAATAAATATCGTTTAATCATAGAAATATTGTTTATTAGTGATGGTAATCAGCGAAACAATTCCTTTCATTTGTATAGCATAGGTGAACTTTACACAAAACACACATATTGTTTGTTCGATTTTCTTTTTTATATTTCGCACAATTTACGCACCTCTTTCTAGTGGAGGACTTTTCCATGGGGTGCATCTGTAATTGTCGCTTCACAGATTTGCTCACTGTACTTTTTTTTGAAGTAGGGACCGCACGTTTTCTGTTACTAAAGTCGTTTATCAAACTCCTGGCCACTACTTGTCTGAACTGTAGGGTGGACAGCAGGCTTCCCTCCAAGTGGTTTTGACTGTGAAGCATAGTATATATAGTGTGTGCGTTATTTACTGATATATCGAACAAATCAAAGAAAAGTCGAAGGTAGTACTTTATTTTCGATCTTCGATCTATTTCATAGCACACCTTACGTTGATCCATTAGATCTACTCCTCCCATGTTTTTATTATAATGTGATACAATTCTAGGGCATGTCACGTCAATTTTTTCCGCTGAACCAGCTTTACGACGCTTCACGATGTCAGTTTCTACTGGCGATAAAAAGTTGGTCAACAAATGTACTCCTTTATTGTCCATCCATTTTACAAAGCTTATGCCATGGAAACTTGTTGTGTAAATATCGCCGCGCTTCATTGTTTTGTCAGCAGGTGCAGTTTTAGGAAGATGTTTTCTATTAGTCCGAACTGTTCCACATGCCTTGGTATTCAGATCAATCAATTTATATTGTAGTAATGGTGAATTGAAGAAGTTGTCCATATAAATTTCACATCCTAAACCTTGAATCTTTCTTGTTAGCTGCAATATTACTGATTCACCTAATCCATACTCAATCTCAGAAGATTTTCTGCCTGTATACAAATCAAATTCAAATAGGTAACCGGTCGCGGCATCACATCGGCACCATAATTTGAAGCCCCATTTGACAGGCTTATTTTTTATGTATTGCTTCATTGCATTATGCCCCTTGAATTTTATCATATGCTCATCGATTGATTGTTTTTTTGTATTGTTGAGGGCATTTTGAAACGCAGCATTCAAGTGCTCCATTATTGGCCGAATTTTGTATGCTCTATCATAATCAGGGCTAGTTGTATCCCTTACTAATTCGTTGTCACAGAAATGTAGGTTCCGGCGAATTTCTTCGAATCGGACCCTCGGCATAACGTTTGATATGAAAGGTACTGCCATGTCTGGTTCTGTAGACCAATAGTCCCTCAATGATGGCAAAATATGATATCCCATGACCAAATTCATACCAAGAAATGCTTTCATTTCTTCAAGTCCTATTGTAAATTCCTGTCCATTTTGATGAGCATATCGTATTGACTCCGATACTATATATTGTACTAAGTCATCAAAATTTGTCGTGGAACAGAATATATCAAAGGGATTCAGTAGTGCATTTGGAACATCTTTACAGATTTGCACTTTTCCGAATTCGTATTCGACTTCGCTAAAAACATTTGGTATGTATGTTCTCTGACTCCACTTGAAAACTGGTTGATAATTGCCCGGTGCTTCGGTCACAGGTTCTGCTGTGGAGGTGGAAGGCTCAGGTCTTGTTGAGTCGGCAAGTGTCGTATCTTCTATTACCACGTCAATGATTCCTTGATCATCGTCCTGTGTCAAAAGCCTTTGATCTTCTTCATCAAGTAGCAAATCGTCCTCATTGTCACTGTTATCAGCCATCAAAATCTGTTGTATTTCATTTTCTCTAAGTTCGAACACGCCAGCACCTTTACGAAACATAATCTGTAAAAAGACACAAATAAAAAAGAAGGGTACTTGACAAAAATACCAGTTACTTGGCATACTAATGAATGAGTACGATAGTAAAACTATCAAGTAAATTGTATCCCTCTACGACCACAGGGACACCGGTGTCCCTTTATGTTTATAGTGAATTATCGTTTACTCAACAGAAATAATAGTTTTATAAGTATATAAAATAAAAATTACTTACCAGGCAGCAATTATTTCACGCCGTAAATAGTTGAAAAAAGCAGTTTTGCACATAAAAAAACTTTTACAAAATATAAGATTAGCGCGCCAAACGAAGTGTCAGTTTCCAATAATCATAGACAAAGAACGGTATTTTTTATTTTGTTTTACGAGCATAAATAATAAAAAGGGTTTGTTCAGAAACTATTTTGTTAACAAAAAGATTTGAAGTGGTTTCCTAATTACAGTTTTATTTTACAATTACTATTTGGGACACCGGTGTCCCCGTGGTCGTCAAAGGGTTATATATCGTGTTTATATAGTACTAATCGCATTTATTTTTTTGAAGTTGATATTTTAAGTCTTATAGTCTTAAGTTTGCCCTTTTCCAGTGTCCTCTTCGTATTCTAAAGACTACTATGCATACCACGTCAGACCCACAAAAGCCATGCAATCCTGATTTTGGCAAAAATATAGTGGCTGAAACAATAGAGGCTGCTAAGGAATATGTAAAAGTTTCGACAAGTCCCATTCCGAATTTTTTTAAAGACAAAATACAAGTTCCTTTAAAAGACAAGGGCTTACATTTGGTAGGTAGCACACCCTTATATGGAAACAAAAAAACGCTTTTGTATAATACGAGAAAACAATCACTGGGAGTTAGCAAATGTGTTTTCAGTGACGTCAGGGAAGTAGAGATTCCTGTTAAATTTACTTCTTTTTTATTAGCTGACTACTGTTACAATGACAACCGGATTCTTATATTTTCCACTAAAGAGTCAAGAGAATTAATGCCATCAATTAAAGAGGTATTTTGCGATGGAACATTTTCAAGTTGTCCTCCACCATTCTTACAATTGTTTACAATATTTGGTAATTTGGATGAATCTTTATTTAATGTAAATATGGTTCCGCTATAATCTATAGAAGTAGAAGGAGATTGTTTGATCTGTATTCTGAAAAATCATACAATTTCAACCCTGCTTTTCAGAATTATGTTAAAAACTACTCTAAAGTATTCAAGCGAGCCTGTTCCTTTGCGAAGTCAAACTACATTAAAAAGAAAATAGCGAATTCTGTCAACAAAATTAAGACTACTTGGAATATAATAAATTCTGAATGTGGGAAATCTTCATCAGTTGCAAGAGATTTCCATTTAAAAATAGAAGATCGCCATGTCACGGAGGACATGGAAGTTGCGACAGAGTTTGAAAATTTTTTTACAAACATTCCCATTATGGTAACCAAAACTCTCCAGTCGTCTTCCACTTCCGCCGAATCATTGCTTATGGAATCAATAGAAAAATGTGAGGACACTTTCGTATTCTCAGCTGTTAATAGCAAGGACATCACCAAAGCGTTTAAATCTATTGATATTAAAAAGACCGCGGATCTATGGGGATTATCAGTCAAAACTGTGTCATGTATTATTGATGTCATTGCTCCCCATCTAGCAGCTGTGTTTAATGACTGTGTCAGCAACGGTATATTTCCGGATTTAATGAAACATAGCAAAGTCATACCTTTGTTCAAGGCTGGCAGCACCACAGATCCTTCTAATTTCCGACCCGTTTCTGTGTTGCCGACCTTGAGTAAGGTATTTGAGAAACTAATTCTGGGACAGTTGTTAACCCATTTTGGTGAAAACAAATTGTTTCATGATAAACAGTTTGGGTTTACTAAAGGACGTTCGACCACCGATGCTGGTGTAGAATTGTTAAATTGTATTTACGAAGCCTGGGAAGATAAGCATGATGCATTGGGTGTCTTCTGTGATCTATCCAAGGCTTTCGATTGCGTCCACCATGATACATTAATCAAGAAATTAGAACATTATGGAATAAGGAACAGGGCTCTCGATCTTCTGACTTCATATTTGAATAATAGAATTCAGAGGGTCGATGTTAACGGTACACGCTCAGTAGGATCCGTGGTTTCGATGGGCGTTCCACAGGGTTCGATACTAGGACCATTTTTATTCTTAATTTATATAAATGACCTCCCTTACTACGTAAGGGACAAACATAGTATTATTTTATTTGCTGACGATACTTCGTTAATATTTAAAATTAAGAGGCAACTAAACAATTATGACGAAGTGAATGGTGCAATAACAAGAGTGGTCCATTGGTTTAGTACAAACAATCTTTGCCTAAATGGGAATAAAACTAAATGTATTAAATTTACCCTACCTAATGTTGCACAGGTGGAAACCAATGTACAACTCAATGGTCAGGTGTTGAACCTTGTGGAATCAACAGTGTTCTTAGGTTTGAGTATTGATGCCAAACTGCAGTGGGGATCACATATTGAAAAAATAGCCAATAGATTAAGTTCAGCTTCCTACGCTGTAAAAAAGATTAGGACTCTGACAGATGTGGATACGGCTAGAATAGTTTATTTCAGTTATTTTCATAGTATTTTGAGCTACGGAATTCTCCTTTGGGGTAGTTCCGCGGATTTGAATACAATATTTATATTACAAAAGCGGGCTGTGCGAGCTATTTATAATTTGGGCCCAAGAGTCTCCCTCAGAGAAAAGTTTAAAGAAATAGACATTCTGACCGTAGTGTCACAATACATTTTCGAGAACCTAATGTATGTTAAGAAAAATATTTCCAAATTTCCCAAAATATGTGACAGGCATAACATAAATACGAGACATAAAAACAATCTTGTAGTCTGTGATACCAGACTCCAAAAAATTAGCAGTTCTTTCCAGGGTAACTGTATACGCTTTTTTAACAAGCTCCCTAAGGAAATTAGGGATTTACCTATAAATAAATTTAAAAATGTAGTTAAGAGGAAATTGTGCCAAAAGGGCTATTATAAAATACAAGAATATTTAGATGATAAACTAGCTTGGAAATGAGCTGTTCACTCATGCATGCTTCTCAAACAAATTATTGTATTTAGACTAAGTAGACTAAGCATTATTTGTAAATAGACCAAAAAAAAAAAAGCCCGCTGAGTTTCTTGCCGGAGTCTTCTCAGGCCAGGGCCGCGTTTCGAACCGGTGGTCCATTTGCTAAGCTAGTCTTTAGTACATAATTATATATTTTTGACGTTTTGTAAGTGCCGTTTTAATGGTCTATACAGAATAAATGATTTTTGACTTTGACTTTGGCTATGTTACGCTTTATTAAAGAACAAAAAGGAAGAAACATACTTTGCGCTTTTTGAGATTCTAAAATCACGATTTCCAGACTGGAAGCCGACAAAATTTCATATAGATTTCGAAGTATCATCCTCAAATGCAATACTCAAAGCATATCCCGATGCAACTATAAAGAAATGTTATTATCACATGACACGTAGTATTTGGAGGCGAGCTAAGAAAATAGGGATAAAACAAAAACTAGAAAAACGCATTGTCGAACTCTGTGCAGTCCTACCGTTACTACCAGAAAGGATGATATGCGATGGATGGAAATACATAGTGGCACAATTTCCGACTTCAGATAAATTAAAGAAATTTCAAAAGTATATGGAGTCATACTGGCTAAAAGAAGGAACATTTATAAGTCAATGGTGTGTTTATAACGAACGCCATAGAACGACTAACGTTCTGGAAGCTTGGCATTCTAAGCTTAGTAAAAATATAAACAAAAATTATGTTACAATGCTAAAGCTATTAAGTTTTATACAAAATGAAACCACAACATTTTCTAAAAGACTTCAGTGCTACATAGAAAGAGACCAATTTATAATAGAATCTCAGTTACAGTTGATACATGATGAAATAACAGTAGGACACTTTCTGGAGAAGTTAAGATAGTAGTGTAGTAGTCGTTTATAGAATACCTATTTAGTGAATTTGCCATTAGGAGAATTTTCATTTTTATTTAAATATCTTGGAAAAATATTTTAATTTTATTTTTAGCAGTAAACAGTTTTATACATAACAAATATTTTTTCTCTCTTTCATTTTCTATTAATATAGGGAGTTTCTTTTGATTATAATAATAACTATACTATTGATCTATCTATCAATATTAGACTTTACGTATTGTTCGCGCCACTCAAAAATAATAATAGGTATAAGGATGTTTTAGTTAAAATGTAAAGAGTAAATTTATGCTATTTTCATATTGTTTTTTTTTTAGAATAGAATAGAATAGAATATTCTTTATTAGAAACCTCAGATACATTTAAAATATATTATGGAAATTACCATTTAAGAGTACAATGGGCGGTTTTATCGCAGACTGCGATCTGTTCCATACAACTTCATGGTGGGTATAAGGAGACATAAAATTTAAAAAATCAATGGAGTCTACCTGTTAGTGGGCCTTTAGAGACATGTTAGTATTCTGAGACCCACCGTTGGGTCTGTTTTATGAACCTTGACAACGAAGGGGTCATTAGTGGGTCTTCGAAGATAATAAAATCTCAGTGGACCCACTAGTGGGCCTTTGAAGACATGTCAGTATTCTGAGACCCACCGGTGGGTCTGCTTAGTGGGTCCTTGAAGATGAAGGGGTTTATTCTTACATTCTAAAATATATCTTTAAATTCTACCTATGTAAATGCATTGGTAGGAAATATAGAATTAACATGACAATACATACTACCTGTGAACCTAACTAACGTTTACAGTATATTTCCTTGTAAAATGCTCACTAAAATCAAAATTTCGTTATATTATAGTAGCCTAGTGGTATGGGTAATGGACTGCTGAGACGAGGTCTCGGGTTCGATCCCAGGTTTTACCATGGCACACACCAATGACTTTTCGATGCTTTTCGAAGTTATGTGTGTATTTATCGCAGGTTTATAAGTGCCCGGTTAATGGCAATAGGCTCGCCACCTATTACATTGGGACCTAAACATAAACGGCGAAATGTGGGTGCTAGCACCTCTGCCTACCCCTTCGGGGATACAGGCGTGAGTTTATGTTATATGTTATGTTATTATATAACATTTTTGTTGTAATAAAATATATTAATACCTAACTACTTTCTGCTGTTTAGATTCACAGATAGGAGAGGCATTCAGAAACAGCAAAGGTTACTTCTCTATCAATGTTCAAGCAGTTTGTGATGCCAATTTATTATTGATGAATGTAGTGGCTCGTTGGCCAGGTTCTGCTCATGATGCAACAATTTTCAATAATTCAGGGCTACGAGGTAATTAAGAAACTTAATAGCAATTTATATATAATATGAAATAATATCATCTACTTAATCTATAATATTGCATTAATATTATTGTTATTTTTAGCTCAGTGTGAAAGCGGTATGTTTGGCAACATGCGGTTACTTGGAGATAGTGCATACCCTTTGAAGCCATACCTTTTGACACCTCTACTCAACCCAGAAGGTAGAGGAGAAGTACTGCATAATGAAGCTCAAATCAGAACTAGAAACTGCATTGAAAGGTAAGTATTTAAAAGTTATTTTGAAAACTTTTTAATAATCAGTGTGTAATTTATAAAAAATGTTCCGCAGGTAAGAAGTGGAAAGCTCATGAGTTATTTTTTTCTTTCCAGGTGTTTTGGGGTGTGGAAAAGGAGATTCCCAGTAATTTCTTTAACATTGCGGTTAAGCCTGCTAAATACACATGCTGTTATAATTGCAACTGCTGTACTACACAATATCTGCCGGATGCACAGCATAGGTGATGTTCCTCCTGAGGTGGAGATACCACCGGAGGACATTATAGAACTGCAGGAGAATGCTGAGCTACCCAACAACAACAACCATGAAGGTGCACTCAATACAGAACGAGCAGTTTTGATTGCTAACTATTTTAATGAGTATGTTATAATCTTGAAAACTTGTAGAATAATATTTGTATTGGAAAATATTAATTTATATTTTATTCATTAATTTAATATTCATTAATTTATTTGTTTTCAGTTTGGAATGATGCTATGGTGGCACAAGAATCATGGTGGATACATTTTTCATTATGATGTTCTTATTTAATTTGTTTTATATTAAATTGCCAAAAACATGCAAAATGGGGATGCAACAGCAGATCCGGGACTTCCATACTTGTTAGTATATTAGGGATGGGCGATACAAATCGTATATAGTTTTTGAAACACTATATTGAGGCAATATCGTAAATCCGATCTGATTGAAAGGTAAGTATTTAAAAGTTATTTTGTAAACTTTTTAATAATCAGTGTGTAATTTATAAAAAATGTTCCACAGGTAAGAAGTGGAAAGCTCATGAGTTATTTTTTTCTTTCCAGGTGTTTTGGGATGTGGAAAAGGAGATTCCCAGTAATTTCTTTAACATTGCGGTTAAGCCTGCTAAATACACATGCAGTTATAATTGCAACTGCTGTATTACACAATATCTGCCGGATGCACAGCATAGGTGATGTTCCTCCTGAGGTGGAGATACCACCGGAGGACATTATAGAACTGCAGGACAATGCTGAGTTACCCAACAACAACAACCATGAAGGTGCACTTAATACAGAACGAGCAGTTTTGATTGCTAACTATTTTAATGAGTATGTTATAATCTTGAAAACTTGTAGAATAATATTTGCATTGGAAAGTATTAATTGATTTACAACACACCTGCTCATAAAAGTGCTATTATTTTACCGCAATTAGGCACGTAATGACACCTATTATCAAACTGTAACATTTTCATTGCTATTATTCACAAAAGTGAGTTATAGATTCTTTTTTAAATTTTATAGGAAGTGTCTATAATAATTATTATCGAAGTTCATACCTGTAAATTATTTGTCCAAGGTGAAAAAAAAAATCCATGCAGCAGTGTATTTAAAATATTGGATATTCTTAAAATTAAAAAAATTAATGCAGGGAATTTAGACTCTAAGTAAATCATATGCCAAACCACATTTGACTACCTAATACTTGGTAAAAGGTTTGGTTTGGTTTTATTGGATTAATAGCATCATGTGCAAGTCGCAAAATGTGCAGGCTACGCAAAACGTCCAGGTCGCAAAATGTGCAGATCTCAAAATGTGCAGGTCTCAAAATGTGCAGGTCTCAAAATGTGCAGGTCTCAAAATGTGCAGATCTCAAAATGTGCAGATCTCAAAATGTGCAGGTCTCAAAATATTTTTTTTTTTTTGTTTTTTTTGTATGTTTGTTACGCGATTATGAAGCCAATTCTAGACGGATTTAGAACATTCTTTTTGTGTTCGTAAGTAGATTATTCCGAAGTGGTCCCATTTAAATTTCGTAAAAGGCCCTAGCCCAAGAGAGGCCATATTTCAATTGATTGCATCATAGTAGTTCAGACACAACAAACAAAGTTGGCTGGCACCGACTTCTAATAAATCAGTAAGTCTGTAAATTAAGTTATTTTTCGCTTTTCAGTGCCTCTTTTTCGTTTCTTGAAGTCGGTTAAACTTTTTTTGTTAAAAATGAATTTATTTTTCTCTTTTTAGTGAGTTTGTACAGTCTCACGACTGTACATCGCATGTATAGTGACCTGACTGTGCATGCGCTGCTGACGCTGCAATACAGATCGAACCGGCCACGCTACAAAAAAAAAAAATTAAATCATTATTCAAAAAGAATTTTTAAAATCAATGCATATACCTACACCGGAAATATAGCTGAATATTCTGAACACTTCTGCGTACCCCTTCAAAGGACTCAGGCGTGATGTTATGATGTGTAATGGCAGCATTTATGGAGCATGGGTCAATGATAGAACTTTTCTCAGGATTGTCGCCGCATATGACATGTTTCTGAACAAGTTCAGAGACAACCCTGACTCAATTCTTAGGTTAGGAACTCTGCGTAGTCGCTTTAGGGACTGTGCAGGAATCATCTCCTTTGGATATGTAATGTCTATACTCAACATTAAGGCTGCACCATTAATGGACTGGATATTCATGAAGACCATGGCAGATGAAATGGAGAGAATGGCCAAACCTGGACAAGAGCTATCAGACAAGCATTCTTACTTCCCTTACCAGTCAGATATGGGATTGGTGCTTAAGTCACCATATTCATCAAATGCAAATCCTTATCTCTTCCACTGGATCCACATCATCGGGTCGATCCTAGGACACAAAAGATCAATTAATGCAAGATTTTACTTTGAAGGAAGTTATGCAGATGTCTCCTTAAATGCAGTTATGGTATGTTGGGTGTATGCTCGAGGAGGAGGATTGGAGCCACAGTTTGACAAGGAGGGAGTTGATTATTGGTCTAAAATTGTAGCTGAGTCACCTGATGATCCGGGAGATGAAGGTTTGACTCCAGAAGATCGGAAGTGGCTTGCAGTGAAGGGAAGAAACCCAAGAACCTGGTATGCTTTGTTGAAAAGTTCAGGATTCACAGTCCCACCAATTGTAAGGAAGAGGATTAAGACGCAATGTCAGAAAAAAGGTGAAGTGAGAGATGACTCAGTTGGGGAGTATGTGAAGAATAAAATGACATACTAGCCTAAAACAAAAAGGGCAACATAGAGTAATTCAAGAAACAACAGATTTGTAAACCCATCATTGCTAAGCGACAAAGAAATTAACAAAAAACCTCGTGGATTTGCTCAGGAAGTGACTAGTTTATGATGAAGATGTAACTGTGGTCATATGGTTGGATACTAAGATTACAAATCTAGCTTCTAATTTTGTTGGAATTGGTGAAAAAGACTTAGTGAAGAGGTGGTGTAAAAAAGATAAGCATTTTATTGAAGTAGAACGTCCCGAAGTTGTAAGGAAGTATATTCATGCGATGGGAGGAGTAGAATTGTTAGATCAACTCATGAGCTATTACAGGACGTTTATAAAATCGAAAAAAAGGACTCTACGCATGATATTCCATGCATCAGATTTAGCAGTCGTTCAAGCATACCGAGAATATCAAGTTGACAACGAGGCGCTTGGCATACCGAAAAACAAACAGCTCACATTGCTTCACTTTCGGCGTCGGTTGGCTGAAAGTCTGGTGTTGCAAAATAAAATCTCAATGCGTAAAAGAGGCCGTCCAAGTGGCAGTAGCCCAACTCCTCAGATTATACCTAGAAGACCAGGAGAGATACGCCCAGAAACTGAAATAGCTCGAGACGGTTTTGGGCATTTTCCTGCACACGATGAGGGGCTTGGGACACGGTGTAAAATGGTGGGATGCAAGGGGAGGACACGGATCAAATGCATAAAATGCTAACCTAACCTAACCTAACTAAGGATAAGAATTGCTTCTTAGCATTTTATACATAAGTAGGTATGCTATATGTTATATCATTGATTTTATAATTAAGACTGTGATTTATGTGCCATTTGTTTAATCTCCCAAAGAAAAAGCCAATTTTTGTTTAATTGTCATAATGAGAATACTATATAATTTGTTACTTTATAATATTACCGGACTGTTAACGGACGTGCTCATGTAATATTTCTATTAAAAATAATATTTAACGTAACCAGGTCACGATTATTCTGATGCTGCAAATTTTTTTGTGCTATATTGTGTTTAATGTTTAGTGAAATAAATAAAGTTTGTCATTGACACAAAAGGAATGACAAAAATTTCGTAATGGACTCGTCGCCATTCATCCGGAGTTCCCGGACCGCGCGTAGTCCACCCCCGGGCTCTTCGCACTCACAAGACGACAACACTCCAGCACCTGCTGCCCCTCAGCTTTCCGTGATTTCTACTCCTGAGATTCAAAAATGGATGAGTCAGATTGATGGCCTGCTTACTGAGGTATGCTCTATTTCGACCGAAGGAGGTAAGTTAAACAGCGAGAGCAAAATTCGAATCTCTAATATATGTCGAAGTGTGATGCATGGAGTCTCCCAGATGGCAGTACAGTACCAATCAGTGAAGCATATCAGCCCATGCCGAAATTGAGACCTTGGAAAAGGATAACGACACTAGTATTCAACTGCGAGAGCTGAAAACCGGTATCCAGAATGCTGCTAAAGTGGCACCTCCTCAGTCCTGTGTAACCTATGCCGACATCATAAAGACGGGTAAGGAAAATTTTGTTTGCCCTCCAAAAACTGCTAGCTTAATCATATATCCAGCCGATAAAGAAAAATCTAGTGAGGATACCATAAAGATGGTGCGGAATATTATAAAGCCTGAAAAATTACAGCTACATATTCGCGGGTTAAGGAAAACCAGGAACGGTGGTGTAATTATAAGTACAGCAGGGAAGGATGACCTAGAGAAACTAAAAACATCACAGCAGTTGCAATTATCGGACCTTAAAATCGAAGAGACTTCAAAAAAGAGGCCAAGATTGATTTTCCTAGGTGTGCCTTCTGATACCTCAGAACAACACTTGTTCAACTGCCTTTTCGAACAAAATATTACTGATAAGCGTCCGAGCCTGACCCGTGAAAAATACCTGAACTCTATCAAGCTTAGTCATAAGTCTGGTAAAAAAGACAGTCCTTACAGTAACTACATTGTGGAGGTGACAGCCGAGATTAGGAACGTATTAATTAAACAAGAACGTATCTTTATCGATTGGACTTCATGCCCAGTCCGAGACTTCACACTTGTAACCAGGTGTTACAAGTGTCAACAATATGGACACTCGGCTAAATACTGCCGGGATAGCGACCCAACTTGTGGTCAGTGTGGATGTGTTGGTCACACCCTCAAAGAGTGCCCTGTTCGCGATCAGTCGCCAAAGTGTGCATCCTGCATGCGCTTTAAGAAGCCTCACAATCACAGTACTGGTGACGTACAGTGCCCGTCCCGTAAAATTGCAGAGAACCGACTACTTCAATCAACAGACTATGAAGGCGCCTAGAGCGCCGTAACAAACAACTTTTCTGGCCCTACAGTAGTTTAAACGCTATTATGGTTGATGTACATAAAGAAATTGAGGACTTAGGTGATGGAGATTCGTACTTGTGTTCGCCTAGTGAGTGCAAATTAAAAATAGGAAATAAAAACTCTCGTATTAAGATTTTTCATATGAATATACGTAGCTTAAATCGTAATTTTAATCAACTCTTAGTTTTGTTAGCGGACATTAAGTGTACTTTCGACGTCATAATACTGTCTGAGTGTTGGTTAAGTAAAGTGTCGAACATTCCACCGATGGCCGGCTATGACTCATATAGTACAAATGTAAACATTAATCAAAATGATGGCGTAGTGATATATGTAAAAAGCAACATGCAATGTCAAATTGAATGCCCTACATTTAATGAAGGTTCGGTCTTAGTGTGCAAATTTAAAAGCGATCTTGCTGTTGTGGCAATTTACCGTTCATCTTTTTTTTCTAGCACAGATGTGTTTACAAATTGTTTGTATGACGTTTTAGTTTGTTTTTGTTTATATAATAAATCATAATTATATTGTACCTTTTCTACTCGTGTTTACTGGTTGCGTGGGTTTCCTGGTGACCTATAAATACAGATACAAACTGTTGTATCTAGTTTAGGCACCAGTCTCACAATTACAGTTTTTTGTATAGCCCCTAAGATACACTAAGAAATAAGTTTTATTATTGCTATTATTTATTTGTATTTTTAATTGTTTGAGAGAATAAAAATATTTTTATTTATTATTTATTTATATTTCATAATAAAAAGTTGTAAAGTAAATGTTTTCTCATTACAGATAAACATCCCTAAACACTAATATTTTCATTACGTAGGACGGATGTGTACACTTGTATACAAAAAGAAAAAGCTGTTTTTCTTGAGAAGCTGGCAATCAGGATTTTTTTCTTTATTTTTTCTTAGATCTTTATACCCTAGTCTAGTTGCAGGAATTTTCTCAGATCGATTGGCGAAAATAAAATAAATCAGGTCTGGGCCCATACCATGAACTCTTAAAACAGGTCAATAATTGAACTGCTGTCATTCTACCAACTGCAAATGTCACTTTGGAATCCCTTTGTAATCCTATATATTTATATGACAGTACAAAGTGACATTTGCAGTTGGTAGAATGACAGCAGTTCAATTTATTGACCTGTTTTAAGGTTTATGGTAAGGCCGCTGAAAGGGTTAATCCCATTGCAGTCATTAGGCCCGTAATGTCAGAACAAAACACAAAATTGTCTTTTTCAGTAAAGAAAGGGAGTAAATCCTTTCCCCTGTTACGGTAGTACGATATTTTCGTTTCTCTGGTCAACAAATTTCTTTTTTTCAATCGGGAAGCTAGAATTTCTGATGACAATTTGGACAGTCCAAGGTCCCTGATCAAGTCATTTAGATCGTCTTGATTTAGTGGTCGGGGAGTACCGAAGCAATCAAAATCACTGTCGCTACCACTGTCGTCGTTTTTTTTTTGGTTTGTCCGATGCACTGATCTGGATTTTCCGAAGATGTACATGGCTGCTGTGGTGTTGATGTGTCACTCAGGACTGGTCTTATGGCAGATTTCAAGTTTAGATATACCCACTTAGCGCAATTTTTATGGTTTATTCCTATGATTTTCGTAACACAAAAATAACAGTCGTCATGATGGTTGGATGGTTCACGCTAAATCATAGGAGTTTGTACTTAAAAGTGGGCCTTTTTTTGTTTGCCCACAGTGGCCACAGTCGCAAAGACTCAACACAATTTTTACATACCAAACTTGGTATCCAGGGTTTAGTGTTTGTCGGCAACGGAAACCCAAAGTAGTCCAAGTACGCGTTTTTCACAAAGTTCGACACATTCAAACGGAATTTTTTGAACATAATATTCTCCACAAATAACACAAAAACAATCAGGATTATTTAAACACGTCCTTCTTGAGGAAGACATAACTATAATGAAATTTAAACAGTAACTAGACTAACTAGTTAAGTTACACGTACACCGCTATTGATAGAAACTAACGACTACTCATGTAAACTCAAGAGGGTACCTGTATCTCAATAACTAGAGCTGCTAACTAGACTAACTAGTTAAGTTACACGTACACCGCTATTGATAGAAACTAACGACTACTCATGTAAACTCAAGAGGGTACCTGTATCTCAATAACTAGAGCTGCTACAAAAAATTGAGGGTAGATTTGAAATCAGCGCACCTAAATTAGTAAACAATAGTTGAAAACTTCATGCAACAAAAAAAAAGTTTTATTTTGTTTATCTGTGTTATGGTCTCGCTAGGCACATCCTTACTAATATTATAAATGCGAAAGTAACTCTGTCTGTCTGTCTGTCTCGCTTTCACGCCCAAACCACTGAACCGATCTGCAGGTCTCTATCCACCGATAGAGACCTCCTACAAGAACTGTCAATATCTCAAACGACTTGGTTGTTAAGAGGAAAAATAAAGTCCAAGCATATAAGTAGTAGAACTTATTATTACATATATATATTAGTTGACAGTTCGATTGAGCGGGAGGAATGGTATAATACAGCATTGCTGAAACTGTATTGTAGGTAAAGCTGCGTTTACATACTCGCGGCAGAGCGAGGGAAGTGGCGAGAGAAGTGGGCAGAGACGTAGTGTGAATGGTATATTCGTCATGCCGCGTATGTTGCTGCGAATGTCGGCTTGGCGGCGCGAGTCAAAGGAGCGGCAATACTAGCGCGATGAACTACACGAGACCGCTAGATGGCGCTAATCAGTAAACACGACTTTCGTTATTGCTCCTCGAATATTTACTTTTAAAAATATTTATATCGATCTACGGAAAGTGTATAGCAGTTGAAAGTGATCGTTTTTATTAATAATCTATTTAATTAATTCGCTATGCTGTAAAAGCATAATGCGTACACTGCTACAGCGTTGTCCTCCATACGTTTACGTCCGTCTCCGTTGCAGGGCGAATACTGTAATGCGGACCAACGCGATGATGGGAGTGTGTGAATGCTAGGGCATTAATCACGCGAATATTTCTGGCAACACGATGAGCAATGCGAGCGGCAATATGTAAACGCGGGGTAAGAGAACAGTCGGGTGCTGTGCCCACATAATGAGTGTAATATGGTATCTTGGTTGGGCACGGTTTCTTGACAATATTTCAATAAACTATGATGATGCTTAAAAAGTGGAGGAATGACCCATGTCCTTGTGTAAGCATTTCAAAAGCCAAATAGGAAGATACCCGGGATAGAGATAAGTTAAAATACATTTTTAAAATATAATAGTCTTTAAAATAATCTTGTTTTATTTTATTATGGTAATTAATGGGTGAGATGCCGCGTAGGGAGAGATGCCGCACTCTGTTCGCTGAATAAACAAAATCACCGAACGCCGCTCGTTCGAACCCCCCCCCCCCCCCCTCCGCTACTTACTTACTTTCGTATAAAAAATAGCTATTGATACGCGTAGTAATCAAGGTAAGAACATTTTCTTAGTAGAGCATGCTATGTATTCTTCATGTTTTTCAAATGATTTTTATTTTTTTTATTTATATTCTTATTAACACTGCGGCGTCTATCCCCCAAAAAAGGGATAGATGCCGCGCTTCATTTTATGTGATTAATTAAAACGGGAGAATGTTTTGAATATAATCAAATATTATGTGTGTCTGTGTACTACATGGCGTTATTTACCGATGATGCTGCGTCAGACTGGCTTTGTGCGTCCGGAAAATGGACGCAAGATTGACCGACCCTCATTTTTGCCCAAGGGTCCTTTATGATCATTACACTGCAAGGGCGAAAAATTGGCATGGACGTAATTCCATCACTATAATTTAGCGTATAATATAGTTCCGCCATCGTCCGACTGAAATTTGGAGGGCGCTAGTGTTCAGTGTATAATTTACCACGTATACTTTGAGTTCAGTTCACCACTCGATATGACCGTTAAAATTACATCCTGATGAAATCACACATAGATCCAAAGGGGGTTGGGTAATGTTGGCGTCGTGTTGGAATTGAGCGGCCATCAATGAAAGTGGTATAATATGAAAGTACAGTATAAAGTGATCAAATGTTACTACGGACAAACTTCTCTAAACTATATCGGGACTTAGCTATACAGGGTGGTATTTTTCAACTTTACTTAGATGGAAGTACTCTAAATACTGGAGATAGCGAATTCCACTGAAAGGAAACATTCCCTTATTTTTTAAAAGAAACAAAACTGCATTCAAGGTTTTCTGAAAATGCCACACCCGGTAGTCGAACCGACTAAAATCTTCCTATACCTTCTATTTCATGGATTTCCTTTTATTTAATTTACCAAGTTTGTTAGAGAGATTTGATCCTTATGATCGACCCTATCGATTGATGCAATAAAAATACAGGGTGTTATTTTTTCGAATTGTAGTCGGTTCTAGGGATAGCCGTTGAATGAACGAACAGTTTATTTAGACTGTTTATTGCTCATAAATGGTAAACTAGTTTATAGTATACAGATAAACTGGTTTACTCATGAACGACATTCATTTTGTGCACTGTGAGTGCGAACGAGACCGGTTGACGCGAAGCGACGATAAGCGCGCCTTCCGAGTAAACACGAACTAACCCGAAGGATTACGAAGTACGTAGTACCGAGGACGCGCGTGTATCGATGCGATGCACACACAGACAATCTGTGAATGCACAGTTCGAGGCGTACCTACTTCGTAATACTTCGTTCTTGATAGATTTTATGACTGCCTATCTCTCTCTTCCGATCGGCACGTGCTAAGGAAAAGGACAATCTTCATTTGCGGTCTGGACGTATAGTTTTAAACTCTATTGCCATAGTAATAGAATATGCATCTGTATTATTCGTATACAAAAATGTTTAGCATTTCATTTGTTTACATTACATTATTTTTTTAGTTTGTTTTGAATTTCGCTGTAGGTCAGATCATAATACATAATAATGCATAATATATGATTGTACAATTTCAAATTCAAATCAACAAAAAAAAATGTATATTGCACAATTTGTAAATATTAGTCTTATAGATGGTTGATTATTATGTACATAAAATGAACTTTTAAATACGCCAGGCACATACAAGTAAAATTAAATATGCACATTGAGTACATAAGTATTCTAAATTCATATATTTATTAGTTAGCCTGCCAGTCCTGGAAAAAGTATGAAGGAAAGTTCATTTTAAATAATAGTCGTTGTTCGATTAGCACGTAGTCATCAATTCAATCAAGTTCATCGAAACTAGTTCAAGGAAATTAGTCGAAAATTCAGCAGTTTATTCTATAGTCATCAATTCAATGTCATGAAATCGCAGTAAACTAGTCGAAAAAAAAAATCGTTTTATGCACTAGTTTATTGTCGACGATAATCGGTCTAGTTTCGTTTACTAAAAAAGCGTCAACGACCCATTCCTAGTCGGTTCGATTATAAGGCGTGGCAAACAATTTTTCAGCATTCCTTAAATACAGTTCTGTTTCTTTTTTATAAACATACTAAACTGTATTCAAAGTTTTCTGAAAATGCCACCCCCGGTAGTCGAACCGACTGAAATCTTTCTAAATCTTCTATTTCATGAATTTCCTTTTATTTAATTTACCAAGTTTGTTAGAGAGATTTGATCCTAATGATCGACCCTATCGATTGATGCAATAAAAATATAGGATGTTTTTTTTTTCGAATTGTTCGATTACAGGGCGGGGCATACGATTTTTCGGCATTCCTTAAATGCAGTTCTGTTTCTTTTTTAAAAACGTACTAAACTGTGTTCAAAGTTATCTGAAAATGCCACACCCGGTAGTCGAACCGACTAAAATCTTTCTAAATCTTCTATTTCATGGATTTCCTTTTATTTAATATACCAAGTTTGTTAAAGAGATTTGATCCTTATGATTGACTCTATCGATTGATGCAATAAAAATATAGGGTGTTATTTTTTCGAATTTTAGTCGGTTCGATTACAGGGTGTGGCAAGCGATTTTTCGGCATTCCTTAAATGCAGTTCTGTTTCTTTTTTTAAACAAGGAAACATTCCCTTTGAATGAAATTCGCTATCTCCAGTATTTAGAGTACTATTCCTAGCGAGAAGGAAAACGGAAAGTGGCCCCCCCCCCCCCCCCCCCTCCCCCTAGCCAGATGGACTGAAATGGCGCACACTGGTAGAGGCCTATGTCTAGCAGTAGTCTGTAATAGGCTAATTGATTACAATAATTACTTCTTGGATGTTAATATGTAGGAAAAGTACCTACTCTTACTACCGGAAATAGCTAATTTCATTCAAGGGAAACACTCTCTTATTTAAAAAAAATACAAAGCTGCATTTAAGGAATTTCGAAAAATCGCTTACCACGCCCTGTAATCGAACCGACTAAAATTATAAAAAATAACACCCTGTATTTTTATTGCATCAATCGATAGGATCGATCATAAGGATCAAATCTCTCTAAAAACATGGTAAATTAAATAAAAGGAAATCCATGAAAGAGAAGGTTTTGTAAGATATTAGTCTGTTCGACTACCGGGTGTGGTATTTTCAGAAAACTTTGAATACAGTTTAGTATGTTTTTAAAAAAGAAACAGAACTGCATTTAAGGAATGCTGAAAAATCGTTTGCCACGTCACACAATCGAACAATTCGAAAAAATAACACCCTATATTTTTATTGCATCAATCGATAGAGTCGATCAAAACGATCAAATGTCTTTAACAAACCTGGTAAATTAAATAAAAGGAAATCCATGAAATAGAAGATTTAGAAAGATTTTAGTCTGTTCGACTACCGGGTGTGGCATTTTCAGAAAACTTTGAATACAGTTTAGTGTGTTTTAAAAAAAGAAACAGCACTGCATTTAAGGAATGCTGAAAAATCGTTTACCACGCTTTATAATCGAACCGACTACAATTCGAAAAAATAACACCCTGTATTTTTATTGCATCAATCGATAGGGTCGATCATAAGGATCAAATCTCTCTAAAAACATGGTAAATTAAATAAAAGGAAATCCATGAAAGAGAAGGTTTTGTAAGATATTAGTCGGTTCGACTACCGGGTGTGGCATTTTCAAAAGTCTTTGAATGCAGTTTTGTTTCTTTTTAAAAATAAGGTAATGTTTCCTTTAAGTAAAATTCGCTATCTTTAGTATGAGAGTACTTTCCTTCAAGGTAAAGTCGAAATGTTGCACCCTGTATATCGCAGCTCCGATATTACTTACAATGAAAATAATGACATTTGTACGTGTGTTTAACACAGTACAATGAAGTGGTATCAAAATTATTGATGGCCGCTGAAAAAATTAAGGACGCCACTGTCCATACTAGATTACCCAATCCCCTTTGTATGTCAATTTGGTGATCCTACTTCTATCCACTCTTTCAAACAATTTACTATTTATAGAACAAATTTCTCATGTGTCAACAATCAGTATTCTCCTGTTAGGGTTCCACATTCAAGGTATGAGACTCTCCCACCAAGTCAATTTCAACGGTCGTGGCTTCCTTTTTACTATGATAATGCTCAGTGCTCAACTTTACTAAGAGGGAATCCAATACCTGCCTCTGTTTCAACAGTAACAGCTCACTCTGTAACAATCTGTCCCACCCTCCATTGGAACCCTCAAGAGTTAAATTTTAGAGAGCCTACAGGGAGGTGCAGACAAGACGACACAGAGGTAACGGTATATTGGTCTCAGTCCGGTCAATTTTTCTTATTACAATTGGTAGCAGATGTCAGACAACTCACTGCATCTTCCCAGAAAGTCGGAGATGCCTAATACTTTATTAGAAGCGCTCCCCTCTACTCCTCCATCTTGAGTGTTTTGATTCTTTGGATATAAATCATATTTCTTAAAAAACCAATTAAAAATAATTCTAACAGAAGCTAAGTAGATATATGTATACAAGGCTCTTTAGTTATGTTAATCATGTATCAAGGTGTTCTCATAATATTTATCCTTATCCACACAAAAAAGTGTAATAGTCTTACGTTAACAGTTCCTTTAAATTCGATTCTCCCTGAGAATGGGACAGATGTTTCCTTATCTGATAAGATCCTTTTCCGTACGAACTCTACAATTGAATTCCATCCATACCCTCCAAGACCCTTATGTGAACAACTATTCAAGAAGAACAGTATGCAGTATCCATTGCCACATGGAAAATATCGTCGGTCGAATCATGAAGGGGCGTATCCAACAAATCGACGATTTTGAGTTACTACTGTTATTGTAATGTTAAGGGCATGTTTTACCATGTCACGAAAAGACGTAACTAAAATCCTAACGGAACTAAAGATATACGCCACTACGAAGAGCCCTAACTACTTTTCTTCCAATTTTAAAAATCACGAACAGGCAGTGTATCAGTTACGCCTAATCAAGACGATAAAATATTTTCACGAAAAGGCACATTCGGCGTGAAACAAACAAAACGTGTCATGACCTGTTCGAATCTCATTCACTCTCTTCTCTGCAAGTGTGCGGTTTGTTTGCGTTCATTTTAATATAATTAATATAGTAAGAGTGAATAAATTACTTGTTATACAATCAGTTTTAAGTGTTAATTGTGCAAATCAAACGGTAAGTTAATAATTTCATGTATTAAGTACTATTATGTAGGTAAAATTTTGGTTGTTAGTACTAGGTGGAATTTGCTACACGTACTGAGTAAAAGTTCTAATGTGCTGTAAAATGTTGAGACTAACGAGTATGTATGTATGTAACAATGTACTGTAAAATGTTGCGACGACCAAAAAGCCGAAACCGGTTAGGATAATAAATAAATTGAAATAGTGAAAAAATACAAGATTTTCATTCAATATGTGTTACCAATAATGATTTTTCTTTCTCTATTTCAGATAACTACCATACCTACTATAATATCTTTTTTGGAAATTATGGATGTATTAGTGACATGGAAAGATGGCACTCAAAATGTCGTCAACATACAAGAATTGTTACCGGTCAGAAAATTTGAAAAGATTACACTTGGTTCTAAGGTAAAAATGTTATATGAACGGAAATGGTGGTATGGTACAGTAACTGTTATCGAAGCAAAAGAATTATCCTCATCAGATGACGAACCGCTTTCCTTTTATGCTACTAACAACCGTAAAGCTTACTGCTGTGAATACATAAACTGTCACAATCCTGTTTTAACTACTTGTATCGATTGTACTTCTTATTTGTGCTCAGAACATTGTAACGAAGAAGCTTCTTGTTCTAATCATAAAATACTTCAAGCAGTACAAGAAAATCATGACACCAGCATTGACTTATCATATTTACCTCATTTGGAACATACAACCTATAGCGTTTTTGATACATGCTCTAACGTTCACTTGCACAAAAATGAACGCCATGAATATCAGAGAAGCTGTGAGTTTTCTATTTGTACTGAAGAAGTATTTAGTATTTGCCATCGCTGTGAATGCTTTCTTTGCTATGATCATTTTATCAACAATTCTCCTACCTGCGAAAATCATCTAACTTTACAATCTACCATGACAGTAATAAAACCTGATGATGTATTGGACACTGAACAGAGTTGTGAGTTTACTAACTGCACTAATCCCGTTTTAACTACATGCTTTGAGTGTTCTTGTTTGCTCTGTGATTTTCATTTTGACACTTTAACTGGCATACAGTCCTGCTTTGACCATAATAATAAGATTACAGACCAATTCAAGCACTCCATGTTTCATTTCGACCAAAGTAATGTTAATGAATCAAACGATTCTGACGCAACTGCAGTTTTGTCTGATACTTGCCAATCACCGAGCATTTTAGGACAGATTTCTAATTTGGAACATCAATCCGATTTAGCAAGTTTAGTACCTGAAGACTTTGTAATGGAAGGCACCGAAAAAGAGGGAGAAACAATAAAACCGCTCAGAAAAAACAAATATAAAGAAGCAAAGTTTTTGAGGCACACAGGCAAAGAATATGTTTCACCTTACACGAAAAAAACCGTCCCTGGAAGGAAGGTTGGTCCTTTATGTAAATTAGAAAACTGCGCTAAGCAAGGTATGTATTGTTTTAAATTTGTTGAAGAAGAACGCGAAAATATATTCCTGGACTACTATCAATTAGGAGATCTTACCTTGCAAAGAGAATACATAACGAGATTTGTTGAAAAAAAACTCACGGGACGAAAAACTACTGCTACAGAATCTCGGCGTAAATGTACATATTGTTATTATTTGCCATTTAAAGGAGAAAAAGTAAAAATTTGCAAGGTAATGTTTCTCAACACGTTGGGTATCTCAGAAAAGACTCTGCGCACGTCTCTGCAAAAATTACAAACCACGGGAATAGTGGAAAAAGATAAACGAGGAGGAAGACAAATGGTTTACCACGAAAGGGATAAGCAGTTGAGATCACTTATTACTGAACACATCAAACGATTTCCACGTGTCGAGTCCCACTACTGCAGGAAAGATAGCGCAAAAGAATATCTTCACCCTGACCTTTCATTGAGAAAGATATATTCTATGTTTTTAGAAGAATACAAGCAACCGGTTAGTATAACACTTTATAGAAATGTATTTAAAACGATGAATTTATCCTTCCATCGACCCAAAAAGGACCAATGTAGTTTATGTAATACATACAGGGAAGGTACCAGTGAAGTTAAGCTTAAGCTGCAAGATAAATATGATGCCCATATTGAGGAAAAACAAGAAGTGCGTAGACTGAAAGATGATTGTAAGATTAGAGCAATACAGAATAAGACGACTTGTTGTGCTTCGTTCGATTTACAACAAGTTATTTACTTACCACAATCCAATGAAAGTGCACTTTTTTATAAAAGACGATTGGCTAATTATAATTTCACAATTTATGATCTCGCTTCCAAAGATTGTGTGTGCAACATATGGAATGAGACAATTAGTAAAAGAGGTGCATCGGAAATTTCTACTTGTCTTTTTAATTTCTTGACAGACTGTGACAGAAAGGGAGTGAAAGAAGTATTCCTGTATTGCGATGGCCGTTCAGGCCAGAACAAGAATTCTGTGGTGGTAGCAATGCTTCTATATTTTATAAACCAAAGTGAATCAGTCGAAGAAATATCCTTGCGTTACTTCTGTTCCTTTCATGGACAGAGCGAAGGTGATTCCGTACATAGTGCTGTATCGTATGCGATGTCACAAGCTGGAAACATTTTTGTACCTTGTCAATTGGAGCCAATTATACGTTTGGCTCGTAAAAAGCCATATATAGTCCGAACCTTGAACTACGATGAATTGAAAAATTTTAAAGATCTTTCACTAAAATTAAAATTACTACAGCTGAAAAGGGATGAACAGACTGGTGACTCATTTAAATGGACAGATGTCATGGAGTTCAGAGTAGTGAAAACTACACCTACAACCATATTTTTCAAATGTAGCCACACTGAAAGGGAATACAGGTCAATATCACTAAAGAGACCAAATATGCAATAACTTAACAAGTCGCCCAATAAAATTACCAAAGAAAAATATGATGACCTTGTAAAATTATGCAGTGGGGACACACCACTAATTAGAGCCCAAGAACATATTTTTTACTATAAAAATTTACCCCATGAATAAATAATTGTAACGATTGATTTTGTTTATGACGTCCTGGTTTTTTTCATTTGTCTTCTTCTATCGTATTAAGTACCTAATTGTTACTGTTTACTAATAAATATAATATTATCTGCATAAAAAATATTTTATTTTTATTTAATGTTAATATGGCATGGGCGAATCTTAAAATAATGAAAATCTTAGCGATCACGAAAGGACGTAAGTGAATCTTTTTTAAAAAAAATTAAATATATCCACAACTAGTAGAAGTACACAAATAACAAATAAACGCATTTAAAGGTAATTAGTTGGCGATCTAAATGATGTTCCAATGCTTCCCGTAGAAGTTTTAGGTATGAAGTTATGATCGTGCAAAACGGTCAATTTTATTAAAACAGCTCTACTGAACATTTAGAAAATTCCAGATACGCCCTTTCGTCATTCGACCGACGATATATCCCGATGATCAGGGTGTTCAAGGAATATTAATGTGGAGAGAGGCTGTGACCACCACCTGTACATTCACTTTTTGGGGAAGTAAAGATACATCAGTTCGGCGGACCAAAATCATACCCTTTGGAGCAGGCCCCTCAATGTCAGATCTAAATCGATTCCTAGTAACCCCTTTAGATGAGATCACCGAGTATCCAGTTATTGATTCTACTGTTATTACTGTCAGGAACATACTTACTATAGAAATCTTTATAAGCATGTGGTGATCTCGAGATGGCCAGATGGTAGTATCCGGGGTCCAATCGGGAATTGGAAACATATGAATGATAACTACTATTCAGATGGAAAGAGACTTTTGTATATCTCCAGTGGATTCTTAGCCAATAAACGTTGTCCTTTTCAAATACATGAGATCAAATACGGCGTCTTATCCTTAACCAACACCAACACTATTGTCCTCAACGTACATTCTATTAAACAACAATTCTCTATTCCTGAAGGAAGTGATTCTTTAAGTTGTGACCATTCTGGAAAGAATTACATTATATGGCACACCGCAGGAGGATATATCGTGTCTTTTTCAGGAGATTTGGTCCCTATGTCCCCGAACATCTTATCTATATTAAAAAGCTCCAACCGGACCAGGACTGCCCGCTCTCGAGGTTCCTTAGATGTAATTCAGAGCCGATATATGATGTACCACAAAAAATCTCATCGATCAGTGAGATCTACCTCAGATACACTGTGGGAATTTGCAGGAGTTCTTAGGGACAATACACTTTATGCTCAGTATCGATATGAGATAGATTTTGTACTTAAGCAAGTCAATAAGAATTTCATTTTAATTCAAAATCATATTTGTGAAAGCCTCGCATTTAACTGGCGGCAACTGTACCCGCCAGATCTTCCTCGGAAGGTTGCTGTCTACATCAGCCACTCACCCTTTGCATTAGGGTAGTTTAGAGACACCATATACAAGGTGATTCACACTGTGCCTCTCAAGGAGAGAATTCAATTAGTATTACCAATATCCCGAACATCTGGCATGTATGAAGTTTTTGATAGACACTTAAACTCCACTCTGTGGGCTGAGCCAATCACAGGCAATTTGTATAAAGACCCTCAATGGACTCATTATTCTATGGTCGCATCCTGGCTTCCTCTCCCTTCAGGCAGCGGAATTGATCCTCTTACCGGGAGGGTTCTATCTACACCTGCTGGTAACACTCCTATTCGATTAATTAATCAAGTGGAAGCTTATTTCCCCAAAGTACTGTATGAACAAGGATCCATGTCTGGAATTTTAGAGGATAATAGCTTCTACAATGTTAATTCCAATCCTGGTGGTTCTAATTCTGTGGTCACCTCTTGGTGGGCACCATTTGTTTCCAATATTATCACTGGTTGTGTAGGTAACTATATTACTTGGAATTATCTTAATTCCTGTTTTAATCAAACTAGCCAGTGCATGCGCAATGAAGGGGGAAGAGACAGTAGAACGTACACTTCTTTGGACAAGTAGAAATCTCCCCAGAAAGAGATGATCCTCATAACCTTCTAAGATTTATTTCTATAATTCTCTCATAACCTCCTTATATCAATCTAAAATTTCCTCAATCGGTAGATTAAAAGCCAAAGATACTTCAGTACATTCCATAAATATTATTTTCCTCTGAAGTTACAATCTCACATTATTGCTGATCTTTTTATTATTAGTATTATTAGTATTAGTATTATACATGTAAGTCATCAAGCAACTATTGATCAAGGTCCAAAATTTCAGAAAATACTTTTCTATTTTTATTGGATAAAGCCATTCGCGCAGTATTCCCATCATTTGTGGTACCGGAATTCGGTTGGACCACATCTACCAGTAAGCCTAACTTTACCCTCACCTGTTGTTGAATGGCTTTTTTTCGCTCCTCTACCAGCCTTTTCTCTGCAGATTTCTGTGGTATTCTCCACTTTTTCACTACTTTTTTATAAGCCAGATGTAAAAGTAATTCAAGAACACGGATCCACGCGTGAAGTGGACTCACCCCATGTTTAAAACTTTCAATATTAACGGGTTGCTGTAAAGACAGGTCAATGTTATTGAACTGTGTTGCAGTTAAACCACAATATGGGCAACGCATTTGAGATGCAGTGATTAAAATTGTATTTAATATCTTACCGTCAATGGCAGCTAAATGTAATCCCCAAGAAACTTTTATTTTATGTCCTTTGGAGGATTCGGTGGATAGAGGTAACAGCCTACTTATTTGATCTTCCTTCATTGATTTCTCCGATATAATCAGTTCAGCAGTTTCTTTTCTATATTGTAGGGTAGGGTGGTATAAGATTGCGCGGGCGATAAAATTGCGCATACGTCATAGCAGGGCAATGGAGTGACCTTCGAAACCAACTTCAGTTGTGTTTTCTTAGCCGTCGCAACCGGCACGTGCCCCCAAAAAATAATAATAAATAAGTGGAAAACAAAAGAGATACATAAGTACAAAGTTTTTATTACCTTTTGATCTATTTTTTTGATGAAATGAATGCGTTACTGTACAAAAACTCTCAGTCATTTTAGTAATTTGTTAGTACTTTGTCGCGGCAGTAACGAAACCGCGATTACAAATACGGAAAAATACTTCTCTGTTCGAAATCAGTTTCGTACAAAGAATAATTATTCTTACTTCGAAATCAATTACGAAACTACAATTACGTACACGGCCGAAGCGCATATTTCGACCTGATAGAACGTAGTTTGCACATTGTCTATGAGATGGCAGTAATATCACGATGTTTAGAGTGGTATTCCGATGTGTAAAATTGCGCAATTCGGGTGTGTGTAAAATTGCGCGCGCAATTTTACCCGTCCGAAATTTTAGTAGGTAAATATAAATAATATGTTTGAATCGTACCACCTGATTTTTATTTTTCCACTCAGTTTCGATCGATTAATTAATTATTCCTTGTTTTTTCTTTTATACTTAATTCTATTTATTTTACACAATGTCCAGAAGAGAAAAGACAACAGCTCGATAGGTTTGTTCTGATGAGGCCATCAAGATCACCTCGGGCCTACCCTAGCGATCGTTCCGTCAGTACAAACACTACAAACATTAAACGTGCTTAATGAAACTGTTGAAATTGATCCATTACAGCCTGGGCCTTCTCTATATCAACTAGTCTCTTTGCCCCCTTCAAAACCGTTTATAACACCTGCACCTATATTATATCTGGGAAGCCATCACCTATTGTGAAAGCAAGGTCTAGTCTTTAAATAAATTCAGCACTGTTGGCTGACCTTTTTTTGCTTTCATTTGTGATATGTGTAGGTTATATAGTTGCGCAATCTTATCGATCTCAACGCGCAATTTTACACACTAGGGTGTACAAAATTGCGCAATTCCCGATTCGTGATTTTGCTTTAATTACTTAGAAGATTACATGTTTTTTGTTACCATTCGTATAATAATTTGTTGCTATATAAATAAGGATAATTATAGACACATTTCTTCTCAGGTAGGATTAACATTTTTTATTTTATGACCTATTGATTGCAAACTGCGCAATCTTACACCACCCTACCCTACGCATACTGGCCTACAGTGCCTATATGACTGTGGGGATGGATTTTTCCAAAGTATAACATCATTCGATGTACTTAAAATGAGTGGAATAAATGTGGTGGCCACTAGACTATTTTCATCACCACCTTCAGCATCGGAGAAGGCCTGTTTATATAATGACTGTCCTGTACTCCCATCAAAACCCCAATTTCCCTCCAAAACAAGATTTTTGTTCGCAGTACTGTGTGACAACTTCGTCATTGACACTCAATATTATGTTAACAGTATGTTGTAATAGGTCTTGGAATGGAACTGACGCTTCTCTTTCTGATATTGCCATATTTTTTTAGAAGCTAAAAAAGACTGCTATCCTAAGCAGTCTTTTTTAGCTTCTAACACTTTGTAATAGGGAGGAAAAGCTGAATAACCTCGATCTTGAAGATCAGTGCGTAGAAAATTATAGGTTTCGATAGACATTTTTCTGTCTATTATCATTAAAAGAGCTTCTTCTGGAGTATATGGTCTAGGAGAGTCTCTTATTTTTTCAAGTATATTTGACGGCATATTAGGACCTTCCAAGCAAGTGTGAATTACATTCTCTATCTCATTAGCTGCCTTCGATGGAATTGGAATATCTTGAATAGTGAGTGATTCAGTAAAAGATTTTATTTTTTTTGATAGTGGCTCTTGTTCCAGTTGTGACTGAAGTTTGCGACGTGACCTTAATTGCTGTCGTGCGCTTAAATTCATAAATATACTACTTTTTGGCGTTAAAGAGGGGTCCTTAATTTTCTTGAGTTCTCCTGTAATCATAGTGTGACTTAACCAACTTTTATGCTTTTTTTTTCAAAATATTTCAACGTGTAGTTACATTTTTTGTACATAGTGCAAGGTGTACGACGACAGTTATGAGAAGAGGTGTAAAAGACAACATTTACTGCCACTCCATGAACGAAGGAAAAGCGCGGATATCGCATGTTTAGTCAAAATAGCACAAGATAAAATAGATTCTCCTTACCTTCTTGACACTACAACTGAGAGTCCCTACCAGATCGGTTAGGATACCGAGGAGGATATCCGCTTCACGTTCCCCGCGGTGCCACTAATTATCGTAACGGTTCATTTGTTGTTAGAGCGGCAGACTATGTAAATAAATTAGGAAACCACCCTGAACTTGATCTCTTTAACACAAGTCCATCCTCCTATAGTCACTTTATCTCTGGGAAGTGGTTCGAGTCGGTTCTCTGACTGTACTAACGACTGAATTAATTCAAATCTTATGTGTACAGACAAGCACTAAATATGCATATGCGAAAACTTTTAAATGGTTCAGAGTTATTCAATCAGTTGTGAATTTAGATGTAAGATACTGTTTGTTTTCCGAATAAAATAAAATAAAATAGTATTACTTTTACATATAAAAGTAGTCAAAACAGGTAGAAATTCTTTCTTGGATGTCGAAATCATATAATTATCGCCAAAATAATCGAAAATTCTATTTACCAGCTCAGATACTGATACATCTTTTATTTTATTAGTGAATAATTTAAAAATATCGAACCTTGTCAATATCTTTTTTGTAGGTTCATTATCTATGTTTAAATTTTCGGCTTCTTCTAGAGTATGAAGAACATAGGTTTCAGTTGTATCCGTGGCTTCACTGATCAATGTAGTCATTTGTCCCCTTTGAAGGATAGAATTATCTTCTTGAGGGTCAGATGAGTGTCCCGCAGCAAGGCGGTTTGGAGGCAAAGCCTCATGAGATTCAGTAAATTCCATGAATACGAACAGATTCTTTTCGGTTTATAAGATTTCAGAATGTTTGGTGGCTGCTCCCCTGCGTTACCGGGTAGGCTACCGTGCCACTGAACAGATGTACGTAGTATTTAGCAAAAACAACATAAACCCGAAGGCATCTGAGCGTATATGATACGCTAAGTTTTTCTAGAGATAAATGGGAGTTTTAGCCAGTTGTCTAAACTGTTTCCGCCTTCACCGCGTGGAGGTTCATGTCATTCTCATTACCATTGCATTTTACGTACTACATATACAAAGTTCTCAAAAAATTACTTCTTTGATTAAATAATTTGGTTTTTATATCATAGGATAATAAAAATGTTAGTTTCTGGGATATTCTCTATAACCAGTTTTTTATTAAAATCAAGTCTAAAAATAAAATTGTAAAACACCTTTTAAAAACAAGTTTTACTATTTTCTTGTTAATAATAAGAATAAAATCAAAATAATAATAATTTTAACCTTATAAAAAATATGGATATTTAATTAAATATATAAAGGTTTAACAATAATTAACCATATATTATTTGTCTACGTGTCACATCTTCCAACTCCATCATCAGACCATTTGTATGAGCCCCAACTCGATGACGTTGTTTCGTTTTATTGCTAAGTTCCCTTTGTCACCTTCCAGCTCTATCATCAGATCAGCGCCATTTCATCATAACATTGCATTGTCACGCAATTTATACGTATATGCAAAAGTCAGCTCAATCGGTAACCGAGAAATTATTCAAATTAAAGTTTAAAAATTTGATGATAAACATCAGGATGATGAAACTAAATAAAAGCTTGTAATAGAAAAAGTCATAATTTTCATCGATTTTTATGTAATACGAGGGCGGGTCAATAAGTCCGTGACTTTTTCAATGAAATATAGGTTTTTAGATAAAAAGTTATTTTATTTTTCAACATAGTCTCCTTTGCACTCTATACACTTAGTCCAAAGTTTCTCCAGTTTTTTTATACCTCCTGAATAAAAAGATTTGTCGAGGTCATCAAAATAGGCATTTGTTTGCGAGATGATTTCATCGTTAGAGTCAAATCTCCTTCCGCCAAGCCATTTCTTTTAGTTTGGGAACAAGAAATAGTCACTCGGGGCTAAACCTGCAGAATAGGGTGGGTGAGGGAGAAATTCGTAGCCCAATTGAACATCTTCTAACATTTCTGCGAAATTGTTCCACGGTTGCGTTTGTGGTCGATTGTGAGCAAACGCGGCACCCACCTTGCGGAAAGCTTTCTCGTACCCAAGTGTTCATTCAAAATTGAAACCACTGAGCCATATGAGATGCCTATGGCTTCCACAATCTCTTTCACTTTAAATCTCTGATCGGCTAAAACCATATCGTGATTTTTTTTATGATTTCGGACGTGGAGACCTCAACTGGGCGTCAAGAACGTTGCGCATCTTCCGTGCCTGTGCGACCACATCTGAATTCAGTAAACCACTTTTTACCATTTAAATAGATGGTGCAGAGTCCCCATAATACTTATCAAGCTTAGCCTTGGTTTGTGCGATGGTTTTTTTTCGCAAAAAATAATGCTTAATAAGCACTTGAAATTCACTTTTTTCCATTTTCTTCTCCAAAAGCGAGCTAGTCTGCTATCAACAACTGTGAAACACAAACGAAATGACGTAGCTTGTTAAAATTTTGACAATAGTCTACTGAAAGATGCCTGTTGACAGGAGCAGAGTTTTTATTTCAATAAAGAAGCGGGAAATTTAAAAAGTTACGGACTTATTGACCAGCCCTCGTATGATAAGTAATAAAAAAGCAGATTACTAGCATATTTCCAATAATATTTTTTATATTTATCAAATCCGGATAAAAGTCATTATTTGAAAAAGTGTCAACCCTAATGATGAAAAATCCGGGTGAATCTTTAAAAATCTGTAGCTCCTGACTTCCATGAAATTGGGACGTGAAATTGACGTGGCACGCAGAGGAAGTAAAGAAATTTATTTTGGTATAGATAGTTTATCCCAAAACGATGGAACTTTTGAGAAAAATGGGAAAAACTGAAAACCTAAAAACACGTATAAATCCGGATCTGACAGGGTTACGCTCGTCGATTGAAGTATAAAATATGCAGTATTAGATTTCCTAGCAATGCTTCTTACATCATAACTACGTATTGCACTTATTTCGACTTGAATTAATTTTTTTCTAAAGGACAATGGGCATTGCGGCCCATGAGCGGCCATCAATGAAACTAGTGTCATTTGAAAGGGGAGATCTTTGACAACAAATATTGTTCAAGGAGTACTATGAAATACCGTTTGGGAAAAAAAATATAGTTAAAATACTATTACTAAAATACTATTTTTTTTTTCATTATTATTTATGTATCCTAATATTCAATACTTTTTCTATTAGAGGTCTAAGAACCTTTGTTAAAATCGGTCTCGCCATGTTTCATGCGTCAACCAATCAGCGACGAGCGCCGCTCGCACTCGGCGACTCGGCGATTACCGTTATGCTCGAGCGCACAGCGCAGTCCATCGTTGACATTTTTTGTTTCGTTGAGTACTGTGCGATTATTATTGTTTGACAATTTCTTTCGACTCTGGCTTGCATATCGGACTTGTTAATATCTATCTTGGTGACTTGTGCTCGTTTTTTTGGACTTTTTTTTAAGCAGATTCCTATAACAATGGCAGATAATCGCCAAGTGTGTATTTTATGTAATCGATCCGTGATAAACAGAAGAAGATACGAAATAACCCGTGCTCGGTTTGAAGAACATCCCGCTGTAGGCCAATATATCTTTGAAGCTCTTACCTCTGAACATCAGGTAAGTACATCAAACGAAATCATTATTTCTTAGTTGTCACGTCAACAATATAGTACTGTTTAACTTGAGGTGGTCACAGTGTTTTAACTCTCGCGCATTGAGATTACATTTCGCTGTAAGTAGTAAGTAAACTGTTACCGACGCGGCGACGTTGTCGTTCCGTTTGATCCACGGGGCGAGAACGGGATAGAAGTATCGGTATTTACGTATGAGTAAGCGAGATAATTAATACTGCTTAGGCAATCGAGTAAAATATTTTTCTTTATATTTCGCTTTGTTTGAACAGCGTTCAATGAAAATAACTAAGCGTTTTGACTAATTGTAATACTCTCATTTTCAGATACAATACAATGGTCAGGAGTACATTTGTCGACCATGCTGGCAACGGGCAGAAAGAGCTGCGCAGCCAAGAGAAGACCGTCCACACGAATGTGTATTACATATTGAAGAATATTCAAGACTCCCTAATACAGCAACGCGTTGTATGTATGAAAACTGCAGACGAACGGATCTCCGAAGGATTCCGGATAACATTAAAGTGACATTCTTGATTCATTTTAATTTTTATATTCCAAATAGTGCAAGAGTTTGCGATCATCATTTGGTATCCAATGATTGGGATCAAATAATTGACAGCCCTAACTTGCTCCACGACTTCAATGCCACACATTTTGTGCATATCATGAGCCTCATGAAAATCGCGGTGCTTCGAGGATCTATACTAGATTTTGATAATATAGATGACATGGACCCAAATGAAGTATACATCCGATTAGGCGTTAGTCGAGACCAATTTATGAATATTTTGGAGCAAACTCCTTCATTGTCGAACGTATCAACACGCCCGAAAACATCTTTGGCATGCTACTTAATGAAACTGCGAAGCGGTGAAGCAAATGAAAGGCTGGCGACGCTTTTTAATATGAGCCGTAGAACCCTAGAACGACATTTAACGTTCGCCAGAGACACTCTTTTACTGGACTTCGTTCCCCGGCATCTTGGTTATGATCATCTCAATAGAATTGATGTAGCTAACCGAAACCTACAAGTTCCAAATGCAATTTTTGGAAATGCAAATGCCTTAAACAGAAAGGCAATTGTGATAGCAGACGCCACTTATATACTGGGTGCTTCAAAAAAATGTATACACACTTTAAACTATTGTAGTTTTCCCGCTCTACAAGGCTAATGTTATATTTCTTCGCCAGGTGCAAGCATAATCGTCCCTCTATGTTATATTATCAGTTGGAATTTGTAATATCAACATGGGGGACGTACGTTTGAGTTTTGAAGAACGTAAGCAGGTTATTAAGTGGTACTGGAAGTTTGAGAATGTAAATGAAGTTCAAAGACAGTGGAGAAGGGAGTATGATACAGAACCACCTTCAAGATTAACAATTACACGCATACGAGACAAATTCGAAGTTCATGGAACAGTGTGTGATGTGCATAAAGGTCATTCAGGTCGGCCTCGAACAGCTACAAGTGATGAGTCATCAACGGCAGTCTTGGAACTGTTTCAACGCTCTCCTAACAAATCTTCAAGGCAAGGGGCACGTGAAAGTGATGTAAGTGCTAGCAGCGTGCTACGCATTCTGAAGAGAGGCAAGTATCGTGTTTACATTCCAAGGCTGGTGCAACAGCTAAATGACGACGATCCAGATCGAAGGTTGCAATTTTGTGAATGGATTCAGGAGATGGTGATACGTGAACCGGGATTTATGGGTAGCATCATTTGGTCGGATGAAGCCCAATTCAAACTTAATGGAACTGTCAATAGGCACAATTGTGTTTACTGGTGTGAAGAAAATCCTCACATTACAATTGAAAAAGCTGTAAATTTGCCTGGTGTAAATGTGTGGTGCGGTTTGTCTTCAAGGGGACTCATTGGACCTTTTCGATTTGAAGGCACTGTAACTGGTATTAATTACCTAACAATGCTTGCTGATTCCATATTTCCTGCCATTCGTGCATTATACGGTAATGATGATTTTTATTTTCAACAAGATGGTGCTCCGCCGCACTATCACAGGGACGTACGAGCTTACCTGGATCAAAATTTGTCGGGCCAGTGGATAGGACGCAGGGGGCCAATCGAGTTTCCAGCACGCTCTCCAGACCTTACACCACTGGATTTCTTCTTGTGGGGCACAGTAAAAGATAAGGTGTACAAACGTAAACCACGTAACCTAGACATTCTTTGGAATGAGATTCAAGCAGTGTGTAGAGAAATCTCATTGGACGTTTTGATACGATGTACAGAATCTGTGGTGACTCGTACTCAGAATTGTATTGATGCTGCAGGTCACCAATTTGAACAGTATTAACATTTGTTATTTATGTTTCATTTACATTGGACTTTCAGCTTTCTATTTTCCTGAAATTTAACTTTGTAGAACGGTAAATAAATTTTCTATGGAAGTTCAAAGTGTGTATACATTTTTTTGAAGCACCCTGTATATATACAAAAGTCCGCAAACTATTTATTCCAAAAGCGATCATATAGTCTACACAAATACACGAATTTGTTGAAACCGTTTTTAATAGTGTGCTGCGATGGCCACATTTTAGATGCCTTTGGGCCATATTCAGCCATAGAATCAGATGCACAAATAATGAAAAATATGATTGACGACGAAGGAAATCCTTTCCATTGGTTTTTTGAACATGGAGATGTGTTCATCTTAGACCGTGGGTTTCGCGACGTAATCGACGACTTACATGCCTATGGTTATGAAGCTCACTTACCGAAAACAAAAAATCGAGACGAAGATCAATTGACGACAGAACAAGCGAATAAGTCTAGGTTGGTTACTATGTGCCGCTGGGTTATTGAAGTTATAAATGGTTGGTTCAAACGCGATTTTAAACTATTCCGACAAGACTTTTTCAATCGTGCTTTGCCTCATATGATGACAGATTTTAGAATAGGTGCTGCATTATTGAATGCTTGCAGAGAACCATTGTCAGATAACGTTCACGCTGAAACATTTATAGAAGTTATAAACCAAAGAGTGAACCAACCAAATAACCTAGCAGAGTATGTCCTAGCCAACAACCTTAATCGTAGACGGGCTAGTTTCGATAGCATTACAGGAAACCAACCTAACATAAGTGATTTTCCTTTGCTGACTGAGGACGATTTAACCATTTTTGCATTTGGTACATACCAAGTGAAGATAGCCCGCAGCTATTATGCGGAGCATGTGCGACAAGGTCTCTATAATATAGAAACGTATAGGGACCCCGATGTTACAGGCCTAGGCAGGTACGGCATCACAGCAACAAATGTTTGGCTGCTAAGATGTCGAATACAATCTAGACATACTAGGTCAAAAATATATTATTCGTACATTATAGTAGATAGAGAGAAAAGCGGCAGAGAAGCCATAGAAAACTACTATTGCAGTTGTCTAAGCGGTAAGCGCACTCTTGGTTGCTGTGCCCACATTATGTGTGTAGTGTGGTATTTAGGGTGGGCGAGAAACCAAGAGGAAGATATCCGTTTACCAGCTCATTTTTTAAACGATGTTATTGTAGACGACAATTGAATCCCATCATTTTCTTTTTTTAAAGGAATACTAGCATTATATACGAGCATTGTATATGTGTCTGTCAATAAATCGATGTATTTAATAACCAATTAACCTTTAGTTTTATTTAATCCATCATTATCTTATACTTAGATATGCATTACGTTTTATCATTTACGTACTTTCGGTTTAATTAATTCGATTTTTTTATATGATCAACGCTTTATAATTTTTTATCTAAACAAGTTGCCGAAATATATTTTTGCCCATTGTCCTTTCGAGTCACGATAATTAAGAACTTAGCAAATTTTTTTTGCACAAACTAAACGTAGTATCTTAACGGGAATTCGTTATATAACGTTCAAATGATTATATCTATCAGATTTTACAATAAAAACGGGATGTCCGAAAAATGAGTCTTATTAAAATATCTAAATATCGCGTGCCGAAGTTTGTAAACAAACAGACATGTGCCGGCCGTGATGTAAGCTTGTCACCAAACCTTGTTCTACTTGACTGGAGAATTCGTCGTTTTCAATAGACTTATGGAATTGCGAAGGACAACGTCATAGAACGACGAACTTAGTTGAATCGTGGCACAAAAGACTAAATAATGTAATCACAAAAAAAAACCACGCTTGCTTGAGTTCTTACAAACGATTGAAGAAGAAGCTGTTTACTTTGAACGTTATCGTTGCGTTTCTAGAATAAATAGAAGTCGACAATCTATAAACCGGGATCTATAAGTACCTAACTATTGGAAGATGGGTGACTTGACAGCTCAGTCATTTCATTAAAGACTGTATGACAAAAATTGAACCTAAATATCGTGATATCCGTGTTGGTAGGACTCGTCAAACTTTTAATCATGCATATTTTTTCCACAAAAATAATAGACGTAGGTATTCGAGTATGTAAAGTATTTTTTATGAATACACTTGCTGTTTCCGATAAAACTATAAGAACTGTTATCAAGAAGAATTCTAAACAAGTAGGGTTAATGAGATAGGGGTAATGAAATAAGAAAATCGAGGAAAACACGGACACCAGTTTCGGTTAGCGGCCTCTTTAAACTATGGTGTCAAAGCACATATCAATTCTATCCCCAGCGTGGAGAGCCATTATTGTCGTGCTCGTACAAAACGTGAATTTATTGAGGGTAACATGACTATTGCTACTTTACATCGCCTTTACGTTGACAAGTGCAAAGAAGAAAATAAGCCTTATGTTTCATATAAAATATATTACAATATATTTGTCGAGGAATTTAACATTTCATTTTGGAAACCTGAAAAGGACCAATGTGAAGACAGAACAGCCTTTAAAAATGCAATTGATAAATCACTTATGCAAGAAAAGTATGACTTGCATTCGACATAAAAATCTCTTGCTAGAGCTGATAAGGAGAGTGATAAACAAAATATAAATGATGATTTTGTAGTGTGTGCTTATTTATGATCTACAAGCGGTCATGCCTTGTCCACAAGGAGAAGTTTCTAGCTTTTATTATATTTCTAAGTTGAATTTACTCAATTTTACAATCACTAAATTAGGAACAAATGTAACAGACTGTTTTGTATGGCATGAGGAGGAAGGAGGTCGGGGTGTGAACGAACTCGGATCATGCGTACTTATGTATTTGAAACGATTGAATGATGAAGCTTCGGTTGATATAGACGTAGTTTTTTATAGTGATAATTGTTGCGGGTAGCAAAAAAAACAAATTCATGCTTGCAACATTATAATATTTTTGGGCTAATGTCAGTCTTCAAAAAAATAAGAATTACATGTTTTGATTTAAAAAAGAGATTAATATTGATATGTTATCAATATGCTGTCAGTGTATTTCCAAATTAGAGAAGTATTACCCATAAATTTTGAATAAAGGGACATAGGTACCCAATACGAGGGGGATGCCGCTCACTCATTAATTCAAAGAAATATTTCTATGGCTTTGAAAATCATCTCCGATCTATGTGCTGGACCAGTACATTACACTTATTAAGACAGCGAAGAAGAAAGATACACCTTTAGTGGTTCATGAACTTGCTCATGATAGTTTTCTAGATTTGATTTGAGAAATGTTTGGCAATTGGAAATTTTGTCATGTCTGAAGACGGTCAAAAAGTAAAATGGTCTGATACAAAAATAATGAAAGTCCATAAGGAACATAAACACAATTTTTTATTCAAAACTTCATACGAAAGCGAAGAATTCATCTCGGTATTCACACTGAACAAAAAAAACCTATGTTCTCTAATTCTAACATAGTGCCCAAAAAGTTGTACAACCGTAAACTTACAATATCAGAAGTAAAAAAACAAGGTATACTGAAACTTATTGAGAAAGATATTATACCAAAATATTAAAATAACTTTTATTTATAAATACTTTTATTTGACATATTGCATCTTAGAGCGGAACATCCCCTCTGCGCCCTTAAAGTAAGCATAGCGCGCGTATGCGTTTAGTGTGTTTCTACATCTATTGACGTAAAGAAGTTGCTTTATTAAGTCGTGTTTTTGTATCCATTGTTATATTATACTACTTAGGTGGCAAACAAGCACACGGCCCATCTGATGGGAAGTGGTCACCGTGGCCTATGGACGTATACAACACCAGGGGCATCACACTCGTGCTGCCGACTGCCAACCCTGAATCCATATTTCCATACTAATATTATAAATGCGAAAGTAACTGTCTGTCTGTCAGTCACGCTTTCACGCCACTAATTTATGTCTTAATGACTCGCAGAGATGTTGAGTCATATCAAATTATGTTTGATTTGATTAAAAGCCAAATTCCAGAATGGACTCCAAAAAAATTTACAACTGACTTCGAAAAAGCTGTTATGAGAGCCATAAAATTGACGTTTCCATCAGCTGTACTCAGAGGGTGTTTCACTCATTATAAAAGATGCATATGGGACAAAGGCCGAGAGTTGAATATGACAAAATGTCAGGATATATATAAATTTCGAGAAGTTGCCTTGACTGCTGCGCTTCCCTTATTACCAGCAACAGAAATAAGAACTGGATGGTCATATATAACTCGAAAATCTACCACAGACACAGATGTTTTAAAATTTAGAAAATATATCGAAGGTTATTGGCTCAAAGAGGATTTCATAGAAGTCTGGAATATATTTGGAGAGCGCCATCGAACAACCAATGTCGTAGAAGGTTGGCACCATAAATTGAACAAAACTATGGGGAAAAAAATCCTAATATAAGGCTTGTTTTAAAAGTTCTTCACGAAGATGCTTGTTTTTTTGTTGTGCGAAGAATGCAAATAAATAAAAATTGTAAAAGCACTAAACAGCGACCGAAAAAAGTTATTTTAAGTGACCAATATATACAAGAAATCCAATTGGAACTTTTGGATGGCCAAATATCTGCAGGACAATTTCTAGAAATAATGAGAAACTGATATAATTAATACTTGTTTTTCACAATACAAGTACTGTGATAATTATTTACACATATGCAATGATTCAATCTGTGCTGAATTTAAACTGTTATTTTAATAATATAGGTAACTGTTTAAACGTTATTATTGTATAGAGTTTAATAAATGTTGATTTTCTATCATACCTCTAGTTGTATTATTTGTGCTTGGTGGTGGCCTTGAGGACATAAAGTAACAAAATTTCTCAGTGTCCACCAGTGGTGGCCAACTATTTGGTGGCCAACGGGAACTTTCCAATATTTTATTCCCGCTGACCACCACTGGTGGCCATTGGGATAAAAAGTGATAAAACTTCCCAATGTCCACCAGTGGTGGCCAACTATGTGGTGGCCAACGGGAATAATCCCATCTTTAAGGATAAATCGATGGAATGATGGAATAACGTCTTATTTTGTGATGCTTGTTTGAATATTTGAACATGTAATTTTATTGGGAGTTATTTAGAGTTTATTTTTTTTGGAAGACATTTAGCTACACAAAATGCTTGTGTAGTTTTATTATGATATTTTTGGGCTAATGTCAGTCTTCAAAAAAATAAGAATTACATATGTACATGTTTTGATTTAAAAAAGAGATTAATTTTGCAATATTTTTTCAATTCAAAATATTTTCTTTAGGCATAACCATAAAGCATGTTTTGATTTAAAATGTGTTTTTATTTTTGAGATAAATTGCTATACATAATCCAATTACTCTCATGGGTGACTCTGAACAAAACCTTTTACCATGCTATTCAAACAAAATATTGTAAAAGCATGTTTGACGCAGACCAAAAAAGCTGCCTGCTGAGATTCTAGCCAGATTTTCCTTAGATTGGAGCTTTGTTTCAGACTGGTGGTCCATTTCCTAAACAAGTCTTTAATATTTTAATTTTGATGTTTTGTGAGCGCCGTTAAATAATGTTATTACACAGAGTATGACTTTATTTTAGTAAAAAATTACCAAGTGAACAACAAGCAACAAAAGTGAGAATGTTCAACAATTCCGACTCCTCAACTGATGGTAAAACCAGCACCAGCATTTATTTGGAGACCCGCCAGTATTTAAGAAAAGATCACCAGTCTAACCATAATTAACCAACGGTAAAACCAAAGTAAACCAAACAACAACACAATCCACAGACTGTAACATTAACCATTCTAATCTTAAAATGACATCTCATTATGAACCTTCACTCATAATGAGGAATCACAACCAAGCTGGATGCACCTTCCACAAGATAATATCACTAAATACATCATAGGACTTTGTTGGTCGACCACCTTCACCTGAACAAGTTGACATAGTACTTTCTTCAATCGTAACCTTGAATTCACCATCCAACCAAGTACTGTTACTACTTTCAAAACATTCTCTTGTCCTCCATTGACTACAACTAATAAACACAACACTTGCCTTTGCAATTGTGTCGCCTTCTGAATCACCTACAGAAAACCAGAAAAGGTGCATAAAGGCTACATAATATAATATAATAAATAAATCTATTTTCACAAAATTTGAGGATTGTTCCCTTTAGCTCCATTTTCCTTTTTGATACACTTTTTGAAAATCCCCGAGTCCAACATGAGAGCTAAAAATGATCATCATTTTACATATAAGTAGTTGTCTTAAACAAAGTAGGTAAATGAAGAAAATTTTAGGTTATTTTTTAAATAATTATAGTATTTTTGAGCATTTGAAAAGCAAGATTTTTTCCTAATGTAGAATTGTACAAAATATATTGTTTGCTAGAATATACAATATAGATTGTTTTCTACAAGATAAGTATTGCATTCCACAACATCTGAATGTTGAAGCACATTGATTCAAAAGTTGTATAAAACTAAAACATGTTCTATGTGGTTTGAGTGTGAAGAACGCTCACTAAATATATTGATTAAATCTTTATAGAACACCAATATTATACCTTGGTATAAACGAAGGGTCACACAGCTCTTCTCCTGCGTTTGTGGTTATAGTTATGACTACGAAATAGATCGCTGAGATAATTATTGCTCAGCATTGTTTTGTCACAATGGATAATACCCATGACCCATGTACAAAGAGATTTCCACACTAGAATTTAACATATAAATATTAAAACATTTTATAAACGTAATATTTTTATGCCAGAACAAAATTTATGCTATGGACATAGAGTAAAGTAATACATCGGCTATCTATGGACAGTATGGACAAGTATCTAAGGCCGAAGCTTTGAGTATGGAAGTATGGCCGAAGGCCACCGAAGGCGGAATGCCATTGTCATAATTTGTCATTTGTTGTCAGACCTACTTTCTTATAAGTCTATGGTTGGTGATAAGTTTATGGTTGGTTCTCACATAGGAGAAGAACTCTATGCAACAACTTGCATGTATGGAAAGTGCTGCCGCCCCGGGATGGGTAGTGGAACTAATCACGATAACAGTACATTATCTATTATAGGTACATACTTAAATGTATACAAACATGAACTCCTAAAAGGTCAATGATTGAACAGCTGTTTTAAGAGTACATGCTAAGCCCTATAGTATATTTTATAATACATATATTTATATCTATAGAATATTTAATTAACTTTTTTGTAAATGAAATTCTTTACTAGTTACATAAATTACTAAATTAAACTAAAAACTATTAAAACTAAAAAAAGGAACTAAATTAATTAAGACTAATTAAAATAATATAACTTAATAAAATATTTACATACATAATGCGTCGTGAAATTCCTCCACATCGTCACCGACCGGCAACGTTCCCAGAAGACTGGCAGCATTGCCACGTTGAATGGCAATGCTTATTCTCTGTGCAAGATAATAACCAGCCTTCTGGTCACGCGTAGTATCGATCAGCCGCTTTGCCAAATCTTGAAATACAAATCGGGCACTTGGACCCCATGTCCCCAACGTTTCAACCCCAAACGGCTCAAAAATATAATCACCTGTTAGGTTACAGTATTTGCGCCGTTTGAGGTTTTCCGCAGATGCAGCAGCAGCGCCGGCACAGCCTGTTGTGCCTGGAAGATGTGAAGGCGCCAGGGTGTCGACGCATGTTGCGTCCCACACCAAAGGCCTACCCATCTTCCATGGCAGCAACGACATACCGTCCGGTCTCTTGCCATTGTCACGCGCCAGTCCATTAGGTTCACGAATGGCTGGCACGCCAGCAGTGGCAAGAGCACGGCGGATAATTTCGTTGATGCAGACGTGTCGCGATATACGACCAGCGCTTCTGCTGCATGAAAGGCCATGGTGCCCAAGGCTGTCGACAGCTTCACCGCAGTGGCAACGATGGGGAGAAACACACGACGCTCCTAGGCGAAGGCAAGTGGCAAGGCGGAAAGTGGTGTCGTCCAACATAGTACAGTAAGCTTCAGAGAAAAGGGACCCCCCTTGTTAATGACATGAAAGCATTGAAGTTTTTTGAAATATTACGTAAATGGCGTGTTGGTCTAGTGGTTATGACCGATGCTTTGTGGATACGGTAAGCGGGGGTTCAAATCCTCGGACACAAAGTTCTTTTTTTATTCATATAATTATTTTTTATTCTCATAAGCACTTTTTGTTAATTATTATTTAAGGAATCAAAGGCGAATGGGCGTTTCGTCCCATATGGTGTAACACTTTTTGACCTATATCAAATGAAAGGTCTCAATGAGTGTATTATTTTTTTGTATGGACATAAATCTGTATTTCGTGCAGGGTAAAAGTTGTGAGGGTTTCAGTTACTAAGAAAGTATTTAATTTATTTTAAATAATTAGTGTTTTTATGACAAAATACTTATTTATTTATGCTATTTTTACCCGACTATGTTAAAGCCAAAGGAGGATTATGATTTTGACAGGCTATGTATGTATGTATGAACTATGTATGTATATTCACTAATTTCCTCATAGCTCTTCAACTACTAATTAGAACTGGACAAGTAAGGTATTGTTAGAAGTGTCTTGATCGTCCACTTATTATAGGCTATATAATGTGTCATTGAATTTAATGAGGCGCCCTCTAGCGGTCATAAAGTACTGCGTTAAAAAATAAAATTGAGGTAAATATACCGTGTTTGATATCAAATTAAAGGCCTTAATTAGTACATTTCAAATAGGTATAAATTATTGGGATTTTTGAATGAAAGGACATCACCCATTTTAGTCCAAAATTGAAAGTGCCGGCCAAAGAAAATAAATACGATATTCCGTTAGAACTTGTCCTCGCTAGCATTTTCTATTACCACGTCAAAGTTGAAGGACCACTGCGCTTGATTTTATTTGAATTTAAAAATCTTGGAAACATACATTTTTTATGATACGAATTATTAAAAATAAATGAAACACTTTATTCTACATTGGAACAATAGTTAATAAAAGCAATAAAAAATAACCCCATATTGCATATCGTTGTATTTCGTCCATTTATTTAGGTCCATAATGGAAAGTGCTGGCCAAAGTACCTATACAAATATGAAATTCCGTTAGAGCTTGTCCTCGTTAGCATTTTTTACTATGGCGTCAAAGCTGAGGGACCACTGCTCTCAGTTTTATTTGAGTTCAAATATCTTGGAACCATACATTTTTATGATATGAATGATTAAAAACGAATAAAAATCATTGTTCTATATTGGAAGAATAGTCAATAAAATCAATAATAAATAAACCCCATTTTGCACACCGTTGTTTTTCACCCATTTATTTAGGTCCAAAATTGAAAGTGCCGGCCAAAGAATACGAGTATGATATTCTGTTAGAGCTTGTCCTCATTAGCATTTTTTATTATGGCGTCAAAGCTGAGGGTCCACTGCCCGACTAACGGAATGTCATATTTGTATTCTTTGGCCGCTACTTATTTTCAATTTAGCACCTAAATAAATAGACGAAAAACAACGGTGTGCAGTATGGGGTTTATTTTTTATTAGTTTTATTAACTATTCTTCCAATGTAGCACGACATTTTTTATCCATTTTCAATAGTTTGTGTCATAAAAAATGTATGTTTTCAAGATTTTCGAACTCAAATAAAACCGAAGGAAGTGGTCCCTCAACTTTGACGCCCCAATAAGAACAAGTTCTAACGAAATATCGTATTTGGCCAGCACTTTCAATTTTGGACCAAAAATGTATGCAGCGTGAATAATGTTCTTTTGAAGCATTTATTATGCTAACTATTCAAATCGATTTAGAAAGAGAAAATTAAAATATTGGTTTCTGCTTTTAATTTTTTTTGTTTCATGCTTTTTATAAGATACCTATAATAATAGCAGGTTTTATGGAAATCGGTCAATCGTTTCCATAAAACCTGCTGTATCGTGATGTATAAATTATACCTTTCATTTGATACCCAATACGGGTATATTTGAAAATAGATTAGATTTTGGATTGATTTTCATTCCTCATAATATATTTCAAATGGTTGAACCGATTTTTATGAAACACAGCTAAGAATACTCTCGACTAAACCATCTTTCGATCAAAAGAAACAGAATTGAATTCAGTTCAGCCGTTTGGGAGCTACGATGCCACACACAGACTGACACACACGCACACACATACACACACACACACACACACACTCACACACTCACACGTCAAACTTATAACACCCCTCTTTTTTTGTTAAAAATATGTGATCGGTACAACCATGAACCATGTCAACCAGTAGGTGAATTAACCCTAGTTGAGTCAACCGTAGTTGTAATGACCGTCGGCGAAATGATACAAAACCGTAGAACTATACTGCAAAGCCTATTTGCACAAAAAATATTTTTTACTTACACCCTTATAACTTTGGACCTGCACGAATTTCTGATAAAAATCTTTCATTTTTACATATAAATAGACTAAATGAACATGTTTACACTAGTCGCAACTTGTTACAAGGGTTGGGACGCAGCTCATACAAAAGTGCCCGTTCTCCTTTTATAGTAGTTATGAGGTTTGTAAGAAAAGATAGGCTTATTGCATAAACAATATTAATTTATTTCTCGAATTACATTTCTAGGACTACATGGAGTCCATTTCCTGGTTGAGTATACAGTTTTTCTATCTGAGTTAAATTGGGGTTACTTATTTCTAGATTTTACCTGACCTAAATTTATTGACAAAACACAATACCCAAGTGAAGTATAAAATGTTTAATATTAGATAATTCTAGAAACATAACTACAATATTTATTTACTTATTTATTTAAAGTTGCAAACATTAATTTTTTACACTCTGTATAATCTTTGAATATAAAAGAATGGTTGAAAAATGAAATGTTATTTGTGCCTGTGAATCACAAAGAAAGAACCAACATGCTAAACTATAACAGTATAGCAATATACATCTTCCTCTTTGATCACATTTTCTGATAAGTAACCCTTTTAACACAACATTAGAAAAATATGTGAGGTCAGATGGTGCATCGTTAACACATTAGAAGATTACTAAACTTGTAAACAAGAGTAATAGGATTAGGTATTAATATCTAATTTATTAATATTATTATTATGAATGTTATGACACTATTTCGCATTAGTTCCCAAGTTCTGTTTACCTTAGTCCCAGTTTAAAACCATCTGACCCCACAAGTTTTCTATAGGATTAAGATCCGAGCTTTTAGCCGGCCACTCAAACACCGTTATATATCTTCTTGTGCATTTAGCCAGTCAATTCGGGACCGATGCTCTGAAGAGTTATCCTGAACCAGGTAAATTTGTCCTTTTGGATATGCGACCCGCACTGATTATGCGCAGCATTACGTCTTTCAACACTTCAAGGTATCACTCACTGTTCATGTTCATTTCCTACCTAATGTTAACCGCCCGCTTGTTCTTAAGTCTAATACGTTTTAGGGTTGAACCGTCGTTGGCCACTTCTTCTCCATAATATTTTTCGGCCAAATTTTTGTAGATGTCGTCGAACAGTGCTCAGCACCACTCCAAAAGTTTTAGCACTTGAGCGCGTAGTTTTGAAGGGTGCCACTGAGTGAACTTCCACAATATCACGGTGCCGCTCTGATTCATGAGTGTAAGCAACTGGGCGAAGTCCATGGAGTTCACATTTTATATCAGCCGTCGCTTGATACCTTCGAATCCATCTACGCACTGTATTTCTCTGTAATGAAAATGATAATAAATAAAAGAAACTCCAAAAATCTAACTTGTCAATGAAAATGTAACATGATTAAGCAATATATAGGTATATAATATATTTTTATCGCAACTCTTACCGTTATGCCCATATCTCATGCTATTTTCTTTATGCTTTGTTCTTGCTCCCAGAGAACAACAATTATAGCTTTCAAAAATGTTGTTAATCGAACCATACTTTCAATTTACTCAAAAAACTGATCAACAACTTAATAAATTGAATAATATTACGAGGCGGATTAACACCAATGCAAATTACCACGAAGTATAAAGTTACCTTCAATCACAGTTTAGTAAATAAGGCAAAGATTAGTATTCTAATTGCAACCTTAGCGCGCTGTCACAGATATTATAATACTATAGCCGCAGCTCATACAGCAGATAAGTTTTTGAAGTAAAATATGACGGTAGTGCAACAAGCTGTATCAAGCGTAATCTATTGAACTAAACGAGAAATCTATACTAATTTCAACCTTATCTTTTAGTCAATTGAGCAGCTATTATTATCACATATGGTGTAGTTGAAATTTAAACCTTATGGTCTAGAAAATTACACCGCAATCAACTTTGTTCGATAATAGGAGAAATGTTATTCATATTTTCGCCATTATTATCAAGTGAACCGTAGCCTAGTGGTATAAGGCACGGTCTAAGTGATCGGCTGGCGCTGGAGATGCGGGTTCGTATCCTCAAACGGCACATAAATTAATGTGGCATCTTTTTGTGAGTATATTGTATCTTGGTATACAATTGAGCCGAAAGACGAAAAATATCAGAAAATTACAAATATGAACATGCAAATAAAAGGTGACATCGTGAAACGATCGCATCACGTGACGTCATTCGTGAGTCATGTGACGCGGTCGGCGATATTCTTTAAGTATTGAGGGGGTCTGTTTTCTCTGACGCTGACTGTACCTATGTTAGAACATAAACTCATTATATCTTAAGTATATGCAATAAACCCGTATTTCCCAAAGTGGTCAGTGTAAGCGACGCACTACCAATATTTTATAATATTATGTTGTACCTACCTACTGTACCTACTGTATTCTTCACTAAACTTAATGAACGCGAGAGGGCGGTCGCGTCAAATCGGGCCCAGCAAGTAGCAACTCAGATAGTATTCGATAAGCATTGTGGATGTAGTGCCCTCTGTTTTTGACAAGTAGCCGTCTATCATCGTAGGATGAGAAATCTGATTATTTCATGAACTTAAGATATTATCATGAGTTTATGTTCTTAGACTAAATATACTACAGGGCTTGCCATGTACTCCTAAAACAGCCGTTCAATCATTGACCGTTTATTAGTTCATCTTTGCATACATGTAAATACCTATTTATATTATGTACTGCTATCGTGATTAGTTCCGCCACCCATCCCGGGACGGCAGCACTTTCCATACATGCATGTTTTTGCATAGGGTTGCCACTCTTCTCCTATATACAGGGTGTCCCAAAATTCAAGGATAAGCCGGCAACAGAGGGTGGCCCTACTTATGGCTGCTCTGGAAAAAATAAGAAAAAAAATATATCTCTATTTTTTTTTTAATTATTTAAACTTTTTTAAAATCCTTCGAAATTCGGTACCCCTAATGATATTTTCAACTACCAGGCCCACAATTTTGCAAATATTTTTGAACTCTTTTCTGTATTAGCAAGCTAGAAAGCATGACTATCCATCACCACCCTGAAAAATGATAGAATATTTGTAGTTATTTTACAAAAATTAGTCAAAATATTTTTTTGTCGTCAAATTTTCATACATTTTTACTTTCGACCCACTTTATCTTATCTCGGTGAAAAAAAAAAGTATGGACACAACTATGGCATCCTTTTTCAAAAATTGGCGCAACTATCCAAGATTTCAAAATGGTATGATTTGGGTATGATACTATAATGAAATACTAAAAAAAATTTTTTTTTGTAAATTAGAATCATAATATTTCATACATTGCTTTTATTGAAAATCACCAGATTTACTTTGTACACAATGCATTCATCCTCAATAAAAAATCATTGATGGGACTTTTGACTAAGTGGTAACCGAGTAGGTTATCACATTACGAGGTTAAGCAACACAAGCCAGGGTGGTTTTCGGATGGATGACCATTCTTAAGACATTGAGGCACCTCCGTTCCTCAGTGAGTACGTTAGGCCGTCGATCCCGGTGGCCATATGAGTATCTATGACTGTGACAGTTGTTACAGGTAGTCGGAGCGCTTAAAGGCGAAAAACTAGACTCACTACATAACTTTGATATCGCCAGTGGGTTGTGGAGGTCAGGTGGCAGTCGCTTCACGGCAAATTTCACATTTCTGCTGTTTCACAGTTAGCCGGGAAATCAGAGGCTTAGAGTTTTATTGGAATTGTCTTAAGAACAATAGGTCTCCGAAAACAATTGCAACGCTGGACTATCAATGCGGTTGCGGATTATATTTCTGGCAAAAGATATGCACGAAAAATAATGTATTAATGCCAGTGGCAAACAATTAAAACATGTAAAATAAAAAAAAATATTATCAATAATGCAATAATTATAAAATTATACCATTATGTTTGTTTAATTTTTTAACAGTATGGATGTTCAACACTCATCATCCTCTGAGCCTTTACAAAATACAGAGTCGGATTTTATGATTAACTGTGAAACAGCAGAACCGCGAAATTTTCCGTGAAGCGACTGCCACCTGACCTCCACAACCCATTGGCGATATCAAAGTTATGTAGTGCGTCCAGTTGTTGGACTTTTAGGGCTCCAATAACCCGTAACAACTGTCATAGATACTCATATGGCCACCGGGATCGACGGCCTAACGTACTCTCTGAGGAACGGAGGTGCCTCAATGTCTTAAGAATGGTCATCCATCCGAAAACCACCCTGGTTTGTGTTGCTTAACCTCGTAATGTGATAACCTACTCGGTTACCACTTAGTCAAAAGTCCCGTCAATGATTTTTTATTGAGGATGAATGCATTGTGTACAAAGTAAATCTGGTGATTTTCAATAAAAGCAATGTATGAAATATGATTCTTATTTACAAAAATTTTTTTTTTAGTATTTCATTATAGTATCATACCCAAATCATACCATTTTGAAATCTTGGATAGTTGCGCCAATTTTTGAAAAAGTATGCCATAGTCGTGTCCGTACTTTTTTTTTCACCGAGATAAGATAAAGTGGGTCGAAAGTAAAAATGTATGAAAATTTAACGACAAAAAAATATTTTGACTAATTTTTGTAAAATAACTACAAATATTCTATATTTTTGCAGGGTGGTGATGGATAGTCATGCTTCTTAGCTTGCTAATTCAGAAAAGAGTTCAAAAATATTTGCAAAATTGTGGGCCTGGTAGTTGAAAATATCATTAGGGGTACCGAATTTCGAAGGATTTTAAAAAAGTTTAAATAATTAAAAAAAAAATAGAGATATATTTTTTTTCTTATTTTTTCCAGAGCAGCCATAAGTAGGGCCACCCTCTGTTGCCGGCTTATCCTTGAATTTTGGGACACCCTGTATATTATTATATTTTATACTCTTTGGGTATGTGTATAAAATGGTGTATTTATTGACTTATCAACGCACGCAAGAGTAGGAAAGTGGCATTTAACAGTGAATTGTGACTTTTCGAGTCAAATCTCCCTAGAGGCCTATAATAAAATCTCCACCATTTTACTGAGACAGCAGTCATCATTGATCTTAATCATCACCCCTATGATCTATTCGGCCATGCATGAATACAGGTCCTTTAAGACTTTCTTGTCAATGTCTATCAGATCAGTGTTGTCACACGTTGTTTTAAAAAATGAGTAGACTGCACTGCATTTCAAAAATTGGGCATTGCTAGAAACATACTCGTAATCTTGGACCTAAAATGTGCTCAAAATGTACTATATACGCGCAGTAGGTAGGTATACGTTTCTTGGGTGTCTTTTGAGGATAGCACGGGACACTACGGCTACGGTGGTGGAAAGAGCTCAAGCTCGTTAAAAGCACGGGTGCAATTAAAATTTTTACTATGAAAATTCGCCCTCTTTTCATTGAAATTCCTAATAGTGATTAAACGATAATGAAATACTTGGAATGTCGTATTTTTTTTTTTTTTTTTTTTTATATAGGACACGTCAATTTGACTTTGCCTCGCCTGATGGTAAGCTGAAGGCAAAGTCTCTGAAAAGAGGGTCACCATTACAGACATGTGCCATGTTACAATGGTGGCACTCAGCTTGACGGCCTCATCAGATGCTTTTTCACGCCCCGCTTAAAGGACCCGGGACTATAGGTAATGTTACCATGTAAAACTTGAAAAATAGGTAGTCTTGTTCAGTCTTGTTGAACGAATTCGGAAAAAAATAATATTGCACGAATTAACACTTCAGAAATCGTTCTACAATAGAATAGAGTAGAATAGAATACCAACTACGCGGAAAGGCTAACTTGTGGATATGTAGAGAGGACGTAAATACCTAATATGGGTTTATGTTTCGTAGCAGCCAAGACCATTGGCTACAGGAGGATGGTTTTATATTAATGAACGACAATGACACCATTTATCGACACGGTCTTATCTTATCTTGATAAGATATTCTTCATTGTACACCATAAAAGTATTATAAGATCACAATTTAACCATATTTACATATTATAATGCAAAATGGGCGGCCTTACCGCTAACAGCGATTTCTTCCAGGCAACCAAGGTATGCACTGTGGACAATATTAGATTCAACACATCTATACTATTATATAATTGTAAAATGGTCGTGTCTGTACATTGGAGATATTTAAAAAAAAAAACTTGGGTTATGTTATATTAACGATACTGAACACGAAAATATATTTATTTCATTTCCTGTCTGTTTGTCTGTTTGTCTGTTTGTCTGTTTGTCCGCGATGGACGCAAAAACTACTGAACGGATTTTGATGCAGTTTTTTTTGTTTGAAAGGGCTTGATCAGACTTAAAATCTTACGTTTGTTTCATCGCAATCGGTTGAGTAGAACCGGAGTTGTGAACAATATTGGTATTACACGGAATATGAGCGGCAATATAGATGGCGCTTTATAATATTATTGGTCAATTTTTATAGCTTATTACATCCGGGCAAGTATATAAATTTATAGATTTTATTTTTACATACACAATGAGCAGTTTTCCAGTAGGTATAATAATCAGTTGGTTTTTAATGCATCAAGAGATGGCGCTAGCATAACTTTTGGTAATTTTAATGTAATCTGTGGTTTGTTGTTGTTCTTTTCGCGTCGGTCTGTAATTTAAAATAATAATATTATAATTTAAAATAATTTCATCAGAAAACATGTCAAAACATCTATGTAAAGTAAATCAATACAAAACCGAAGATCATTTTTTCCATAAATTAGTTACCAAAAGTGCCGGCTGCGCCATCTAGCTTGTCTTTAGGAACCCTATAAATACCTACTGGAAAACTGCTCATTGTGTAGGTAAACCAATACGTTTTTAATCATGAAATTAAAATTAAAATTTTAATGATTTAGTACCAGAATCATAACTAGATGGCGTTCTCGCGTTTAAATTCAAGCTATCGTTTGGTTTCAAACTCCCGATATACCCGAACCGGTATTTTGTACTTGAATTTTTAATTTCTAATTTATCATTGTGAAATAGATGTCGGTACAGTCTTAAGATCCGTTACAAAATCGTTTTTCACGCAAAGATAAGTAAGAGCTTGGTGAAGTTTATATGTTTTCACCATTGACACTCGAAAAAGGGCCCGTGATTCATCAAAAACAGTGAATAAAACGCTCTTTGTTTCACCGAGTGAATAAAAAAATTTGAATTTGGAACATGCGCGAATGTAGGGATTCTAGTGAAACATGCAAAGAGGTTGCACACAATGCACACTCTCACTATGAAAACGTACTAAAATAAAAGCCACCTAAATGTAATCACTGGCTGGATGGAATGCGGCTCAGTTTAAATTAAGAAAAAAAAATGCCGCCATTTTCTGTGTAATTTTCCTTGTAAAAGTTTATGTTTGTCTCATAATCATAAAATGACTTCATCTAGTGATGAAAATGAAACTCATATTCTCGAACGCGAAAAGACTCCTGAGTCTTTTCGCGCTAAAGCGGTAGCTATTACTGATAATTTGCTGCTTCTTTTGTGTACTATCCATAACAAAATGTAATTCATAATCACAGAGTAATCGTTTTCTCGTAGTCAATGGTGAAAAGTTGAGTACCTAACACGTGAAAAAAGAATTCATCTCGGCTCTTGTATCCCTCGATACGCTCAGCTTTCTATCTAGAATCCCTCGCTACGCTCGGGATTCTACCGCAGAAAGCTTCGCTCCTCTCGGGATACAACTCAGTGCCTCGAAAAGAATTCATCTTTTTTTCACTTGTTGGGTAATCTACTATTATCTGCCGCATGCGTCTGTCGTTGTCGTATGCGGTCGGCTTTGGAATCATACCTTAAGGGACAAGAATTGAGCGTAATTCATATCAATATGTCACCTTTTTTCGATTTTCAATTCTGAAACTTACAAAATACCGCAGCCATAATAAAAATAGCCCTGTAACAAAGCACACTCACCGGCGCGGCGAGGCGAGTGGATTTGGCATAAAACCGTGAACTGCCTCATCAATATATTGTGGCAGTCGAGGAGAAATCGTGCATACGAATAAGATTCAGATTGTTCAGATTGTGTGTGTACGATAGCTGCAGTAGCTGATTTTGGAGTGGAGGTGATCGTTTCACAGACATGTTGGTGCTTACTTGCTGAGAACAACGCAGCGTATCCTAGAGCAACGCGGGGGCGTCGCGTCGGTCCTCGCGTTGCTAAGATGCGAAGGCGCAAGCGTCAAAAGTGTCAAATCTTGTTTATACGTAATATTTATTTTATTTGTAGTGTCTTTATTAAAAAATAGTGTAAGTGAATCCTATGTCTGTAAACTTTAACGGCAGTGACAATGTGGATGTGTGTTCAGGTCAACCCGCTTCTTTTTTAAGTAACCTCGTGCGCTGCCCATACTGTTCCCAGGCCCGGTTCTTCAAAGGTGAGCGGGGCTTGAAAGTGCATATTGGCAAAATCCACAAATGTCAAAATGTACTTCCAAGTCCCACGATTCCTGTAGATAGTGAAGTTCCACCTAACTCCACCCAAATTCCTTTTTGGCAATCTTTAAGTGAAATGAAAAATTCCATCTCGGTTTTAAAGAGAATTCCCAGAGGCGCAAGGCCCTCTGTGGCTCAATATCTAACAACCTGCATCAAAAATGTCGTTAATATCAACTCCATATCGGCCTGGGAGCAATTGCTAACCTTCCCTTATAGAATATTACACATAAAAAACAATAGTACACAAAGATCTTTGACAACCCAAATTAAAGAAAATTGTTCTAACACTACGTATCATTTTGAATCAAAATTAACTCATTTTTATAATTCTCAATCCAGTAAATTTAAATTTATAGAAAATAAAATAAGGGAAGGTGATATCAGGGGAGCATCGAGGTTACTTTTTAGCAGCGATGTGGTGGCACCTTACTCTCCAGACACGCTCGCGGGTCTGCAGAGTAAGCATCCGCCGGCATCAATTGACCTCTCTTTCCCTGATCCACCAAATGCTGACACTGAATGTCTCCATATTACTGCCAAGGACGTTTTCGCAGCCGTTTGCTCCTTCAGGAGTGGATCAGCTGGCGGTCTCGACGGCCTAACCCCTCAGCACCTTAAAGATTTAATGTGCCCGAGCGCTGGGGAGGCTGGCGATGCCCTTCTGAAGGAGCTAACGGCGTTAGTGAACCTGATGCTCTCCGGCAATGTGGACGAAGGTATCACCAATATTTTATATGGGGCCAACCTATGTGCGTTGCGTAAGAAGGATGGTGGCATTCGTCCCATTGCCGTAGGAAGCACCTTACGGCGGTTGGCAGCCAAAATTTGTTGCAAGTACTATAGTACCGAGCTTGCAGCAAAATTCCAGCCCCTTCAACTCGGCTTTGGTTCGAAAGGGGGCTGTGAGGCTGCCATACGAATGGAATGGAATGGAAAGGGGACTCATCTTTCCGCACTTAGCCTCATTTTTGGGCCATTGTGCGTGGAGAGTGCTGGCTATAGTAGCCAGCCTAACTCCGCCCAGAAGCGCAGAAGCTTACTGGGAGCTTCACAGGCTTCGCGGAGCGACCTCGCTGTGCCGAGGATTTGAGAACGTTGGGGGGCTACTGCCTCGCATTCCAGTACTACGTGGGCAACCGTTTCCTCGGCCACGAAGCACCCCCTACAGAGAGGGCTATCCGTGATCCCGATGGTGTAAAGGTGCTTGTTCAGTGGACAGTGACCTGTTATTGTCCCTATAATAGTTCTTAGACTTGTTCTGTCTAATTTTAGGAGACGTTTCGTGAGCCGTTTGTTCAAAGACGGCATGGCCACTTTTGATTGGCTGCAGTCTATGGTTTCTACCCATCTTTGGATGTGTAGGTCGGCGGATCTCTCACGTGACCAAGTGCGTATCTGTGAGAAGGGGATCGGTAGTAATGGTAGCGGGCCATATACGGATGTGCCAGAGCCCCTACGTGCCAGCTCATCCGCGGCATCGTTGCCGTAGGATCCACTGTGCCCTTTTATCCACTGTAGCGTTACTACATTGTTTGTGGATAGCTTGTTAAGAGCAGCCTGACACTCCGCTATTAGTCTGCTGTTGGTTATTTGGTGGTCTAGTGCTTTTAGGACAGCTGTACTGTCGGTGAGGAGCCTTATGTTTAAGTCCCTCGCCTTCAGTCTGCTTATTTCCGTCGCAGCTGTTGTTATGGCAACACATTCACATTGAAAAATTGAACTGTATTTGCCCAGTGGTAATTGGATATTTAGACCGAGGTCCAGGGAGTGTACGCCAGCTCCTGAACCATTTTCTGTTTTGGAACCATCAGTGTAGACGCGTACTTCCCTGATACCGGAGTGGTCCTTGTCCTCGGCTTCTGTTATTATATGGTATTTTTTGGTAAAAAAGAATTGTTTGTAGATCCTATCACACGGAGCAGCCATTAAAGGCTGATATTCCATAGCTCGTTTGAGGATGGTGGTGTGAGGACTTTCTTGGTTATTACCCCAGAGTCCCAGATGCCACAGCCTGATAGCCGTGGTGGTGGCTTCCTGCTGGATAAATAGGTCAAGTGGTGTTAAATTAAACGTTACCTCCATCGCTGCGGTTGGAGTGGTTTTCATGCATCCACAGATTGATGAGCAGGCCAGCCTCTGGAAGGACTTTAGTTTGGTGATCACGGTGGACAACTCCGTTCGAGTCCACCACACCAATGCCCCATAGGCTAGCATGGGCCTAATCACCGCTGTGTATAGCCACAGGGTTATTTTTGGTGAGAGCCCCCATTTATTACCCATCATTCTTTTGCATTGGTAAAAGGCAATTGTGCACTTGTTCATTTTATACTCGAGGTGTTTATTCCAGAGTAGTTTACTATCTAGAATAACTCCTAGGTACTTTACCTCCTCTCTGAGTGTTAGTTCGGTTGCAAAGAGCTTCGGGAGCCTATATGGGCCAGGTGCTCTTCGGTTGGTGAACATTACTAATTCGGTTTTCTGGGGATTTACCGATAGGTCGTGTTTTGCGCACCAGGTTTCAACTATTTTGAAAGCCTGTCTCATGCGATCGCATATGGCGCTTTCGAATAAACCCGATACTAAGATCGTGATATCGTCCGCATAACCTATAGTAAAAAGATTATTGGCGTTCAGATCTGTTATGAGTTCGTTAACCACTAAGTTCCATAGGAGCAGGGAGAGTACCCCACCCTGTGGGCATCCCCTGCCTACGATACCTCTCGTTGTGGTGTTAATTGTGAGTTGCACAGCTCTTAGTTTGAGCATGTTACCTATCCATTCGATAAGTGTTAGTGGCACACCCTGGTCGAGTAGTGCTTTGTTTATGCTGTTAAAATTGGTTTTGTCAAAAGCACCCTCGATGTCAATAAAGGCTCCGAGGGTAGGTTGTTTTGACTTTAGAGCTCCACCAACGCGGGATACCACGTGGTGGAGTGCTGATTCTGTTGATTTGCCTTCACTATAGGCATGTTGGTTGGGGTGTAAAGGTTTCAGGACTAGGGCCTTGTTTCTAATTGCTCTATCGCCTAATCGTTCGAGAGTTTTTAGTAGGAACGAAGTAAGGCTAATGGGCCTGAAAGACTTGGCCTGGGTGTAGTCGCCTCTGCCTGGTTTAGGAATGAATATTATTTTGACTTCCCTCCATTTCAAGGGTATGTAGCGGTGTGCGAGACAGCCCTGTAGCAGCCTGACTAGGTGGTCCGCTATAATCGGACCGCTCCATTTTAGAAGGCCTGGAAAGATACCGTCTATGCCTGCTGCCTTGAAAGGTAGGAAAGTGTTGATTGCCCATAGCAGTTTTTCTTTGTTTATGATTTCCCGAGCAACCTCCCAGTCTTGGTCGGTTGTCGGTCGTTCGCATGTGTCCGCCCATATCTGTTCAGCCTTAAGTTTACAGCCTGGGAAATGGGTAGTCAGTAGGATTTCACTTATTTCAGCGTCGCTGGTTGTGAAGGTATTGTCCGCTTTTTTAAGGCAGCCGATGGAGTGGACCTGCTCTTTGGAGAGACAGGCTTTAACCTTGGATGCCTGGTTGCTGGTTTCGATATTCGTACAGAAGCGTCGCCAGCTCTCTACGCTTCTCTGACGGATTTCCTTTTTAAATCGTTTTCTCGTGTTTAGGTACATTTCCCAGTCCGTGGGTTCTCTGGTGTTCATAGCCCTGTTAAAGAGTTTTCTCAGCTTTCGCCGTAATCTTTCGAGGGACGAGCACCACCAGTGCCGCCCCCTCCCGGACGTGGGTGTGGTAAGGGGACAAGACTGCTCGTAACTTGAAGTAAGTAGTGAGGTGATCTTGTCTGTGTAACTATCTAAGTCCTTGACTTTGAGGTTGGTTAAAGGAAAATGTAGGTTGTCAACACCGGCGCTGACTAGATTTGCAAATTTTTGTTTGTCTGTCTTGCGTGGTAGCCTACATGGTTTTGGTTTTGTTGTCTCTATATTTATAGAGAAGCGAATCCATCTGTGGTCAGAGCATGAGGCTTCTTCAGCCACTTGCCACTGGGTGATGAATTTCGCTGCTATGGTTGATGCTAGGGTGAGGTCTATTATTGTACGATGACGTCGGGTAACGAACGTTGGTTCAGAACCTCGGTTTAGTATGGTTAAGTTGTTAGTAAAAATAAAGTTGAGCATATCCTCACCTCTTTTGTTTGTGTCTTTGTTACCCCACAAGGTGTGATGTGCGTTGGTGTCTGCTGCGATGATGATGTCGAGGCTCTCCCTCTCGCAGTACTCAACCAGTTGGTTGAGTTCGGGTAGGGGTACTTCCTCGTCGCTCGGCAGGTAGGCGGAAGCGAGGACGATGTCCGGCTGGTGCTGGTCACTTCTACTCAACTTGACGGCTGTCAGGTTCCTTGAGCAGAATTGGTTGATTAGCAATGCTGGTGTATGTTTAGGAAGGCAGATGCATGCTCTTGGTTTACTTACGGAAGTGTCCAGTAGCAGTTTGCCTCCGGTGTTGAGACCGCAGACTTTGTTACCCCTGATCCACGGCTCTTGGATCAGGGCTATGGTCTGCGGGTTTTTTTCCAGCACTCTGCGCAGGGAAGCCGTTGCGGTCTGACTGTGCTGGAGGTTTATTTGGATGCAGTCAGTCCCGCAGAGGGGAGGAAGGGAGGTCACCGAGTTCACTCCCTCCTCCCCCCCCCGGAAAGCACTCCTCCTCGGATAATGTGAGGGGCGATGATGGGGCATCCTGCCTCAAGTCGCCGGGCATATCCAGCTGTGTAGCTGGCCCAGGAGTGTCCATTGCCACCCGGACTGTCGTAGGTGGCGTCGTGGATGTCGATGCCACCGTTTCGGCCAGGGCTGGGGTTTTTTGGGCGTCCTGTCGCATCGGTGTTGGGGCAGCACTCTTATTTGAGTCTGCGTTTGGAGCTGGTGGGACCGGTTCTAGGAAAATGACGTAGACATTACCCATAAGGTAGTAGAGTCTACGCTCATTCGCCTGAACCAGTCTTGCTTCCGTCTCCGGAATGCGGAAGTGTAGGCTGGTTTTGGTGCCATCTGGGTGTTCCTTGACCGCGGTGCGGTCCCAGTTGTTGATGCCCAGATGGCGGTTTTGCCTCGCCAACAACTTGTGTAGGTTGTCCGGGTTAGCACCTCGGCCAGGCACGCTGATGACACAGGGCACCTTCTTAGGGATCGCCGATTGCGCCCGGACTACGAGGCTGGTGTTAGGTAGTGGCGATTCCATGGCTCCTACAGCCTTTACAAGCCACGCCAGCGTGAAGTCGTCCTCGCACCAAGTTTTGAGGACGCCGTCTGCGTGGTGGGGCCGACCACGGAATCGCAGGTCGTTGGGGGTGGTGGAGAGGGGAGCATCGAGGTCCGCCAAGAGTTCATCCCTGAGCTTACCCTCGATGTTATCCCGAATGGCCTCTGCCTGTGTCTGTGACAGGTCCTTAAACGGCTCTGTCATGACAGCCACGCAGAGGCTGTTGGCCAGGAAAGTGGCGGCCGCCTCAGCGTACGTTCCAGAGGCACCGCCGGTGTTTTTGGGCCTTTTGCCCTCTCCGGTTGGAGTCACGGTGTCCTCCGGCCGTGGACGTTTTTTCGGCCTTGCATTGGTTGCAGGGCGGTGGGTTTTTTGGTGTTGGACGGTCCTGGTTGTGGGGGCTGCTGATGGGCCTCCTGAGGGTTGCGCAGGGTTGGCGGGATGCCTTGCGGCATTTATCGCCATTGCGTCTTCCTCTATTCTGGCCTTTAACCGCCGTCTTTTGGCCGCGGACTTCTTTTTTTTGATAGTCGTCCAGGTGGTAGTGGGCGTGGACTGTATGGCTTCCCTTAGGGAGGTCAGGTCCAGCGCCTCAGGTGTCGCTTTTTGTAGCTGGCCAGAGGTAGTCACCAGCTTACGCAGGTCCTGGAGGACCGGTTTACCCCGGGTTGTTGGGGTCACGCCCTTCAACGGAGCCTGTTCGGCTGGGTTTCGGGGTGTGGCGCCTTGCGGCGCAGTTGGTCCATATCCAGGCCCCGACGAAAGTGGCGGGATCCCTCTGGGTCCAGCTACAGGTAAGGGGCGGGGGGTTGTACCTGGCGCTTTGCCAGTGGGTTTACCCCTAGTCCCCCTAGCCGGTAAGGTGTGGGAAGAAGGTGCTTGTGCAGCAGCCTTCTTGGGATGGTATTGTTGGAGATTTGGGCATGATACTGCTTTTTCAGCAGCAATCATGCCCGAAGAGGTGGTGGGGAGAGACACTGCTTCTTCAGCAGCGGTCTTCCGCATTGGTTCTTGGGTTGTTGACGACTTTGCTGGTGCAGCAGAAGTCGTGGTTAGAGGGGCTGCTTTTTCAGCAGCAGATTTTTTGTTTGCCTCGGTATCCATGAGTGGTTTCGTAAAAATTTTCGCCTTGGGAGCTCTCCACCCGCCACGGAGCCCTCACGTCGGGGACGTCGCTTGCCTTGCAAGCGATCGCCAGAGCTACTCCCTCGGTATAGGTCCCCTGAGATGAGAGAGGAACGCGTCCGCACATAGCGAGATAAAGCAAGAACTTCCACAACATGAGACAATGCTGCTTCCGTCCGAGCCATCGCGCCATGCCGACTGCCCCCCGCCATCCCCCGAGACCTCGCTAAGCAGCCCGCTTATGGGGTGCCACAGCCGATTGATCACAGGTAGCTACCCTGTGACCTCCCGTGTAAGAGGAAATCCAGACCAAAGTGGTGTGTTGCTTGCAGTGTACATCGAACCCGGCACACTGTTCGCTCAACCACCAGGACTCCTTCATCCCCCCGTACGGGTCCCCGCGCACGGCACAAACACGCGGGAGGTCATTACTATCCACCACCTGCTTTTGTTTGGTGATGAACACGCAGAGACATGACCTCTGGATCTCTGCATTGTTTGCCTGGAGGTTTTTGTTGCGTCTATTTCTTAGGGAAATAGACCGATAACGGGACGACAACCTCGGGAAGGATAGTCCACCAGACTTGCCTTTGAGGATCTACACGACCTGCGCTCTCCCTCAAAAACCAAATGTCACCCTACCTCTCAGAAGGAGAGGGAGGGTAGGTCCATGCTAAAATTTCTGGTAAATCGAAGACCAACGTTGAAAGGTTAGCATGGCCCCGACCCTACACGCTGCCGCTGCAGGCTGCCATACACGCACTTTCGACGTACCTTGGCAGCGGTGAAAGTGAGGTCATTTTGAAGGTTGACCTGAGGAATGCCTTCAATTCAGTGAATAGGGATACTTTGCTGACCCAAGCAAAATTAGAAACCCCGCATATCTTTAAATTCCTTTGGCAATGTTATAGACACCCGACAAAATTAGTTTATAAGAATCATCTTTTGGAATCAGCAGTTGGTTGTCAGCAAGGTGACCCTTTGGGACCAGTCATCTTTAGCCTAGCAATACATCCCATCATACAACAGATAAATTCAAAATTCAACATCTGGTACCTAGACGATGGGACTCTAGGGGGTGATGTACAAACAGTTCTACAAGATCTAGAATTCATTAAAAATAACTTTCAATCCGTTGGCTTACAACTCAACTCAGACAAATGTGAAATCTTTATTAGTGACACTACAGACAGACCCTCGACTATAGAAAAATTTAACCAATTAGCTCCCAATATAAAAATTCTGGAAAAAGCTTCTCTGCGCCTCCTGGGGTCCCCAGTTCTGGAAGATGGATTTCATTCATTTATTGAGGAGAAAATTCAAAATTTTGAAAACATCACAGATCATTTACAAAAAATAAGTGTTCATTCGGCCTTTACTATACTTCGGTTTTGCCTCTTTGTACCTAAATTTACTCATGCACTTCGTTCATCCCAGTTTTGGCAACATTTGACACTTTTGGCAAAAATTGACAAAATTCTGCAAAACACTCTCAGCGAAATTTTAAATGTGGCCTTGAACGACCGAGCCTGGCTCCAAGCGTCCTTACCAGTTCGCTTGGGTGGTCTCGGTGTTCGCAAAATTTCAGACGTTAGTCTACCAGCATTTCTGTCATCGGTTCACGGCACTGAAGAGTTAACCAGGAAAATTCTTATAAATACACAGGTTGACTCTGAGGTGTCGTGCAAGTCCGATGCCATTAATGCTTGGAAGGTTGCTTGTCCCAACACTGAATTGCCTGGTAACCTTTTCTCCCAGAGACAATGGGATGCGCCGCTCTGCAAGCTGGTAAGAGACAGTTTGTTAAGCACAACTTCCCATGTTTCAGAGCGCGCGCGCCTGTTGGCGGTGGGGGAGTGGGAGTCAGGCCTTTGGATTCAGGCACTTCCATCGCCCAACATAGGTACTATGTTGGACGACACCACTTTCCGCCTTGCCACTTGCCTTCGCCTAGGAGCATCGTGTGTTTCTCCCCATCGTTGCCACTGCGGTGAAGCTGTCGACAGCCTTGGGCACCATGGCCTTTCATGCAGCAGAAGCGCTGGTCGTATATCGCGACACGCCTGCATCAACGACATTATCCGCCGTGCTCTTGCCACTGCTGGCGTGCCAGCCATTCGTGAACCTAATGGACTGGCGCGTGACGATGGCAAGAGACCGGACGGTATGTCGTTGTTGCCTTGGAAGATGGGTAGGCCCTTGGTGTGGGACGCAACATGTGTTGACACCCTGGCGCCTTCACATCTTCCAGGCACAGCAGGCTGTGCCGGCGCTGCTGCTGCATCTGCGGAAAACCTCAAACGGCGAAAATACTGTAACCTAACAGGTGATTATATTTTTGAGCCGTTTGGGGTTGAAACGTTGGGGACATGGGGTCCAAGTTCCCGATTTGTATTTAAAGATTTGGCAAAGCGGCTGATCGACGCTACGCGTGACCAGAAGGCTGGTTATTATCTTGCACAAAGAATAAGCATTGCCATTCAACGTGGCAATGCTGCCAGTCTTCTGGGAACGTTGCCGGTCGGTGACGATGTGGAGGAATTTCACGATGCATTATGTATGTAAATATTTTATTAAGTTATTTTAATTTAATTAGTTTTAATTAATTTAGTTCCTTTTTTTTTAGTTTTAATAGATTTTAGTTTAATTTAATTCGTATCATAAAAAATGTACATTTTCAGAATATATAAATACATCTGTTAAGGGACATGTTTCTATTATAATATAGTTGAGTAGACAAGAGATACAACGGGAAAGGAGAAGGAGAGGGTGGAAGAAGAAGTCGCCATACCTTTGCCCTTCTTAAGGTATGGGGACTAGAGACTAGAGAGTCGAGTAGATATCTAGGTAGAAAAAATATTTTATACCACTAAGGCCCTGCGCAGACGACAGACTATCCGTGACGCACTTTTTAGTCTGTGAAAATAGAACCTATGCAATTATAAGCAGTAACGCACACGACGCGCAAAAAGTCCGGCGCACAAAAAATCCGTGTAATTCGGGCAGACCGCACCGCGCCGCGGCGCGCCGCTCCGCACAAAAAGTGTGTGAAAAAAATTGAACGTTTGCTTCAACGCGCGCTAACGCAGACGGCGCACACTTTAGTCGGCAATCTGCATTTGCTAGGGGTGGAACTGTCCCTTCAGTAATCTTTCCGAAAGTATAGGATGTACCCAAAATTCTCTATTTTTTCTTCTTTTTCTGTACTTCATGTACAAAATAATACTTCGCGATCTCTGCACGATTTCCATAGCGTCTACGTCCCTACAGCTCTGCCGACAAAATGATCGAAGATGTGCGTCGTGTGCGTTGAGTCTGTGAAAAATCCGCGACCGACTTTTTGCGCGCCATGCAGACTTTTTGTGCGCCGCAGACTCGATCGCACAAAAAGTGTGCCGTCTGCGCAGGGCCTTAAGTGGCAAACAAGCACACGGCGCACCAGATGGAAAGTGGTTACTGTGGCCTATGGACGTATGCAACACCAGGGGTGTCACACTCGCCTTTCTTGAAGTACCCCATCTCATACTGTAATAGTGAAGTCGAGTAGAGTGGCATCGAGTAGAGAGGCGAATACAGAGTGAAGTATTACGTCGAGTAGAGAGTGGAATACAGAGTGAAGTAGACAGCCGAAAAGAGAGGCGAGCACAGTATCTAGCCTTTTTTTTATATACATTATACTACTTAGGTCGCAGACAAGCACACGGCCCACCTGATGGTAAGAGGTTACCGTGGCCTATGGGCGAGTGCAACACCAGGGGCGTCACACTCGTGCTGTGCTCTAAGAACAGAGAGATTCTGTGCCGTCAGCGCAGAAGATAAGTAGGACAAAGCCTTTGGTTTTCCCACTGACAGCACAAAATCTCTCCAATGAGCTCTGGCTACCCTACTCACCGTCGGAAACATAACACGAGGTTATTAAGCCACGATCTTCTGAAGGGCGGAGGTACTTCTCCAGTCGGACTGCTCGATTGGGACGGATATACCGTCGTGTCCTACCTCCTCTAAAAAATAAAGGTCCTCTAATCAGCGTTCAACGCGCAATTCTCTGCACAAAATTTATAACACCACGCGATTAACGACATCCACGCGGGCGGAGCCGCGGGCAACAGCTAGTAAATAAAATATGTATAATATACCCCGGCACATAATATCTTGGACCTAAATCGAGAGACAAATGAGGCCCTGGCGCCTTGATTGATTTTAATAACCTATGCTAGATGAATTTGAGCTCGTCCACCGCAGTAACACCCCGTCTTACCTATCCTCAGAAGACTCAAAAAAAAGGCCGCGGTAAAGCTATTGCATAGCATTTTTTATGAACTTATGCAATTATAACATGACTATCAAAGTTTTTAATAAGTTACCAAATGAAATTAAGGATCTGCCTCTAAATATTTTCCGCAGAAACTTATATATGTGGCTGAAAGACAAGTGTTTTTACAGTGTCCGAGAATATCTAGAGATGTAAGTGTTATGTGTTGATCAGGGATGAGGTTATGTAATTTAATTAATATTGAAATGAATATTGAATTAATTAATATTGAAATGATAAAGATACTGGGTGGCGCAAAAGTAAAGACCCTATTTGGTTCGGCTATAACATTTTTTCTAAATTAGAAAACTAGATTTAGGTTTTTTTAAATGTATATTTGTACCGTTAAATTTCGTACCATTAGGATTTAAAGATGATGTCTTTTAAATGGTGACCTCCAGAGTTGATACACATTTGAGCCCTATTTATGACATTTTGCATAACTTGCCGTAACACTTCCTGCGATATGTTCGTTATTTCTTGACGAATGTTTTCTTTTAGAGCTGCGAGAGTCTGTGGCTTGTTCACATACACCCGAGATTTCAAAAAACCCCAAAGAAAGAAGTCTGGACTGGTCAGATCGGGTGATCTTGCAGGCCAAGGCAAATCGCCAAAACGAGAGATAACTCGGCCTGGAAAAGCGTCCCTCACTAAGTCCATAGTGTCGCGCGCTGTGTGTGCCGTAGCGCCGTCTTGTTGAAACCAGATGTGCTCCAGCCCCAATTCGTCCAAACTGGGTATCAAAAACTCACGTAACATGGTTCTGTAGCGTTCTCCAGGGACAGTTATCGCATTGCCTCCAGCGTCTTCGAAAAAATAGGGTCCGATCACTCTGTCAACACAGATGCCACACCATACAGTAACTTTTAGTGGGTGTAGAGGTGTTTCTTGAATAATGCGCGGATTATCAGTGCCCCAGAACCGAGTATTCTGCTTATTGACATGCCCTGAGAGATGGAAATGCGCTTCGTCACTCATAACCAATTTTGAAGGAAAATCATCCTCTTCAAGGTTGAGGTTTATGACGCGCTGGCAGTAATCTAGACGAGCTCGGTGGTCAGCAGGCAGCAGCTGATGAGTCATTTGAGTTTTATACGGGAACATCTTTAAGTCTTTCACCAAAATACGCTGCAGGGTCCGTCTGGAAATGCCCAATTGCGTGGCACGTCGCCTCGTTGATGTTTCTGGACACTCTTCCACATCTTCGCGCACAGCATCGATATTTTCAGCTGAACGGCCTGTTCTTGGTCTCCCAGACTTAGGTCTATCCAATGTTGAGCCAGTTGCTTCAAGGCGTGTGGCAAAGCGTCGAATTGTGCGACCAATCGGTGCCGGACGGTGGGGAAATCGTCGACGAAATTCACGTTGTGTTCTTATCACTGATGAATTATTCCGTAAGACCATTGACACAATTATTCCACGTTCTTGGGGAGTAAAACGGTCCATGTTTATTTTCAGTGTATTTTACATTTGTTCACTACACAATTTTCAACAACAGAATGACAGAAAATGTCATATAAAAAAAATAAAGGTATTTTCTTTAGTGCCAGTACTTTTGCGCCACCCAGTATTATTATTATTGACAATTTTTTTGTATTGTTGACATTAACGATGATCATTATGACATTAGGTGGGTTAATGTCTTAGCTTAGAGTATATTAATGTATGATCTTGTTATGATATTATGATAATGCATGACATTTTATTTTTATTTTTATTATAATATATATATTACTAGCTTTTGCCCGCGGCTCCGCCCGCGTGGATGTCGGTTATCGCGACCAAACATAGCCTATGTCCTTTCCCAAGGTCTAATCTACCTCTATACCAAATTTCATCAAAATCGGTTCAGCGGTTTAGTCGTAAAAGTGAGACAGACAGACAGACAGACAGACAGACAGACAGACAGACAGAGTTACTTTCGCATTTATAATATTAGTAGGGATAGGGATTATCTACCTAACTTCTATTATTGATTATGCAAATATAGTGTTAATTTAATAATGTACGTAGTCTCACATGCCAGAGATGGTGAATATGACGATCTACTTTAATATTACTTACCATCAATGTGTAACCATATTCTTTTGTGAGCCAATAAATGAAAAAAAAAAAAATTAATAATATAATAATAACTAGCTGTTGCCCGCGGCTCCGCCCGCGTGGATGTCGTTTATCGCGTGGTGTTGTAAATAGTGCTGAAAGTTGAGCGTTGAACGCTGATTAGACATTGTACTCGCCTCTCTATTCGACTCGAGGAGGTAGGTACACGACGTTATATTCGTCCCAATGGAGCAGTCCGACTGGGGAAGTATCTCCGCCCTACAGAAGGCCGCGGCTTAATAACCTCGTGTTGTGTTTTCCAAAGCTCACTGGAGAGTAGCTACTGTAGCTAGTGCTTTGTTTGTGCTATCAGTGGGAAAACCAAAAGCTTCGTGTGACTCCCCTGGTGTTGCACTCACCCATAGGCCACGGTAACCACTTACCATCAAGTGGGCCGTGTGCTTGTCTACCACCTAAGTGGTATAAAAAAAATTCTACCTGCATTATTTACTCGACTCTCTACTCCCCATACCTTTGCCCTTCCCCCACCCTCTCCCCTACTCCTTCCCCTTCCCCGTTGTATCTCTTGTCTACTCCACTATATCCCTCACCACGCTCTAATCCAAGAATGGCGAACCAATGGCACGCGTGCCAAAGGTGGCACGCGGCACAATTTTTTGGGCACGCCAGCAGTGCCACCACAAAGTACCTAGTATTATGCCCTTCCCCTACTCCGTCGCTTCCCCGTTGTATCTCTTGTCTACTCCACTATATCCTTCACCAAGCTCTAAGTAATCTGTTTTTGTGTGGAAAACGATTTTGTTACTGATCGACATCTTTTTCATCTATTTCATACCTGACAAATTAGAATTAGAAAATTGAAATAAAAAATGAAGAAAAATGCTTATTTTTTTATTTTTTTTTTTTATTTTTATTTATTTATTGTTATCTCTTCTACATCCATCTTTACAGGTTACATCCTAATGCGACAGAGTAGGCAATCTAAGCATGCACTAATATATATTATTATTATTATACATAAATTATATATTATATAGGTATATATTATTTTTATTTTTTTATTTATAACATATAACTGATAACGTTGTAACTGTGAATTCACTCAGAGAACAACAAAATAGGTCAACGTGAAGCGAGACTGCATTGAGCGTCCGGAGGGCTCGCGTCAGCGGCGCCTCCTTGAGCAGGTTAGTGCGCGCGCTCGGCACCTGCAGCACGAAACCATAGTAAGTTCAAAACCGCGTTAACGCCATCTAGTTACGCAGGTGGAAATAAATTCATTGACAAAAAAATAATAATTTCATGATTAAAATCGCATTTGTTTACACAACTGTAATAAAATTGTAAATTAAAGTCTATTTATTTACATACTTGCTCGAATGTAATAAGATATAAAATTTCATCCATAAGAATAAAAAAGCGCCATCTATATTTCCGCTCATATTCCGTATAATATCAATATTGTTCACAACTTCGGTTCTACTCAACCGATTGCTATCAAACAAACGTAAGATTTTAAGTCTGACCAAGCCCTATCTCACAAAAAAAACCGCATCAAAATCCGTTCAGTAGTTTTTGCGTCCATCGCGGACAAACAGACAAACAGACAAACAGACAAACAGACAGGAAATGAAAAAAAAATATTTTCGTGTTCAGTATCGTTAATATAACATACCTAACCCAAGTATTTTTTTTTAAATATCTCCAATGTACAGACACGACCACTTTACAATTTTATAATAGTATAATAATAATAATATAATTTGAATTTGAATTTGAATTTGAATTTGAATTTGAATTTGAATTTGAATCTGAGTCTGAGTCTGAATTTGAATTTGAATTTGAAAACTAACAACTTATGCAATTATAATTACTTACGTTAAGCGGAGCTACTTCGGAGCAGCTCGGCTCGATTCGTGCGAGCTCGGAGTTGGGGGTGTTAGGTTTTTTCGTTACGGAATTTCTGGATTCGGTCTCCACGCTCAAGGCCCGCGATTGAAGCTATGCAATAGCTTAAAACATGTACCTACTGCGCATATAGAGCACGTTTTAGGTCCAAGATATATGTCCTGAGCAATAATAAATACATTCACGGCATTCTCTCTTTGTGGTAGGCAGAGACAACAGCCCGCAAATTGCTGCTGCCCTTTCACACTTTACAAGCTTTCTCTTTTATCAATTCAGCCTTTCATTCGAGCTCGTCGGAAATAGTATCTAGATTCTTAATAAAAAAAATATACTCAAGCATATAATCGTACTTAGGTTACTATTATCTGTTCTGTGCTTAAGGTGGGTCGGGTCTATGCTAGACGAGCCGAGCACGAGCAGAGCACGAATCGAGTCAAAATTCGTGTAGTGTGGATCGACCTTTATCATCTAATATGTATGTTTATGTTTGTATGTTACAGATTTTGTGATTAATTTTCTGGTGTGTATGGAATTCCACTCAGATCGTCAGGTTCTAAAAGGTTATTGACGGATGAGGTACTGGAGTAGGTTGTCCTTTCAGGATGGTGGATCACTCGGGAGTCGCTTCCGTAAAAGCCGTGATAAACCAATCCAAGAAGAAAGAAACGCGCCTGAGTTTGTGGCAAGACAACAAAATCAAATTATCTATAATTTCGTGTGAAAAATAACAAATGGTTACGGTAACGATTTTTGGACAATATTATGAATAACAGAGGTGGGATAATTTGAACCCCTTTGACATCTTTCGAGCATCACTAGGAACAATAATACTTCCCATAGCAACACGTTGCAACGACGATTTAAGTGTTATAAATTAGACACGGTCACTCAACGATTATTCTCAGTTTTATACAGAATTCCTACTTTACGAACAATACAGCCATAAAGGTTTACGTTCACATCTTGTCTGAGACTGATAATGTTCAAAGTTACCCAATAATCCTACAATATAAAAGCCATATAAGTAACTAGAGCATTATAAGCACCAGACAGATACATCATTCGGTCGGTTAACATCGTCTGCGAAGCCTCAACCACTCAACTGCCTTCAAAGTGAATGCAAAGTAACGATCACAACCGAAATTGTCCGAACAGCTTCGGTACTCAGAGCTTATAAATAGACCTCACTCGGAAAATTATTTCTCAGTACTTATTACACGCGAGTTGCGAGAGTACGTTTTCCCGCACGCCGTGCGCTTTCATACAATAACATTGCAAATTGTTTTGTGAAAAACTATCTGCAACATAAACAGTGCAATGCCTACAGACATAATGCCAAACTCCTGCCGTAGTGAGCGCTTCGGTCCAAGTTACAGTAAAAAAAATGGCGAAAGTGAAGTAAAGTCGGGATTTTTGGTCTTTCAGGGACCCGGCGGGATGCGACAGGACGTCAGAGTGGTAGTGTACAGGACATCTCTTGAGCACTTTGCTGTTATTTACCCAAGAAAAAGGGTTACGAAGTCTATTGGAGTAGTGAACTTAAGAAACACAACTGTGGAGCAAGCGGAATCTAACTGTGGCTTCATTATCCGACAGAAAGGTTACGACAACACAATTTCTGCGAAATTCATGTGTTCTGAACGAGAAGTCGACTCTTGGATATCGGCATTTACGTGTAGAGCTTCGCCACATTCAGCGCATACAAGTCTACCGGTTCTGTTGGAGACAGAGGAGAGTTAAGATCACATAAAATTATCTAACCGCCAAATATGGTTAGATTTTCCCAAATTTTGACGGGCCACGTCAAAACGAGGCTATGTTTGTTTTGCAATGGGATGCGAAAGTGAAAGTTGCGTTTTTTTGCAAGCGCTCGAAAGTGTCTCTCGGCAGTGAAGCTTCATAAAACTTGAGTGTTACCTACGTCTTAGCGTGACTCATGTAGGTTATACCGTGTTATTGTGGTTCTTGCGAACTAGTCGTTTTATTTTGTGAAAAAATAAACAGTTAGTTACGTCGGATATGGAAAGATTATACGGCGAGGTGGTTCACCTTGTAACGTATGTCGCACTCCCGATACACAACACTACTATGGTAATAATGTGTTAATATTATGGAGACTTCACTTTAAACTACTTATATGGCATAAAATGATAACAAGTGCCCCAAATTTGGTATATTTGTCGACCATTTGCATAATGCGGCGGAGATCGTAAGTAGCATCTTGCATCTGGCAAGTGATTGTAAGGTGTAAGATGGTGCGCAATTATGCAAATACCGTGTAAATGTCCCAATAGATGACTGGAAGAACTATTTAAATATTTGTAATCTATACTATGCAAGATGGAAAGCACCACTAGGTATACTAATATTGATATAGGTTCTCAGTGATGCTTTCTGTGTAGGTACTGATTTTATGTTCATAATTTCTTATGGATTTCTGGACGTTTTGCATACAAGGTATGTGTGTAATGAAAAATTGCATAAGTCTTTACATTACAACAAGTGATTTTCTGTAAAGCTGAAAATCATGTAGCCTAAGTGGGTTCCGTAGACTGCAAATAAAATAGGACGTGTCACAGCACAGCACACACAGGTCCTAGGTAACATAGATTCCTCGAAACCCATTCCTTGTATCTTGATTGATGGGTTGTAGCAGATTTCTTTTGACGGCAATCGTAACTTACACGTATTTTCTGGCCACAAGGTAGGACTAAACACGGTCAAGGTATTTGAGCCAAGAGGAAGTGCCCCATCTTTATAGGTTCTGTCACAATGTTGTAAAAATATTCAACATATATTTCGCAATGTGATTATAATAGCTACTAACTGACATTTAGTTGTTTTACCATCACTAAATAGGTACATCACCGTTATATTATGATGTAATTGGTCATAACACAAAGTCGGTTTATGTTATTTCATTTGCCGCGCATGTCTAAATTTACTTTTACGGATAATTCATTTTTTGGTGTGGCAAGCTATGAAACAGTATCAAAAAAAAATCCGATCCGACGCGATGCGCGATGGTTAAATAATACGATAGATCTGATTTGCCTGATTGAATAAATATTAGTAGCAAAGATTATTTTTTAATAATAGGTGATTTTATCAGCTACCTAATATAACGAACACTCCTACTCCCAATAGGCGCCGTACAAAGTACAACCTAACTTTGAACAACTATTTATGGTATCACTCATAAATCACATTGTTTCCCGAGCCTAAACAGCTGCTCCAGGCTGCTACATTTGCGCAATCAAAAGAATGGCATGGCGTAGGTATTGTCATAAAAAAGTCTGTGTGCTGTTGACAGTTCATCACGTTTGACTACCGAACCACAGAACGAACCGAGGATTTTATTATTTACTAGCTGAAGTAGCTGATCCGGCGAACTTTGTACCGCCATATATTTTTTCGCCCGTGTGGAATTTAGATTTTATTTCCATATTTTCTAACCGTTTAAATTTTATTCTGTGGTTTAAGCCTTCCCTGGATAGCCACGATTATTTCGAGACTAAAATTTGTCAAATCGGTTCAGCCGTTCTCGAGTTTTAGCGAGACTAAACAGAATTTGGAATTTAATTTTTATATGTAAGATAAGATTTATACACTTTTATTTAACTTGTAACATTCGTATTGTATAGAACAATTTTGCCAATATTTTTTCGACCACTTGTTGCGGGTGTAAAATGGTCACATTGAGGGATTCCTCCAAAAACGAATAATTTATGAATTTCCATTAGATTAGATCTCATAGATTCCTATAAAATTCATATGAGCGGAATCACAATAATTCATTTACTAAACACATTACAATTTCGTGTACTTACTTAGGTATATAATATTATAACGCCGCATTACAAAATATTATCCTAATACGATTCCAATTAAGTGGCCTTTTTAGACCTGCTGGTATCCGATTGAGCTGAAATTTGAACATGCATTATATTATAACACAGGCTGTAAAGTGGTCTCCATCACTTAACAGGTGCGGAATTTGCGTTATGATTAATCTTGTTCAAGATTCAGGATCAAAATTTAATATTCCTGCGTACTTATAGGATTATCTAGTTGGGATGTCATGACCCTCTTTTACCCTTCCTCTATACCCACGTCTGTGGAGATATAATAAAGGAGAAAGTCTGTAAACGTAAGTATGACAAAACAAAACGGAAATGACTAACCTATAAAGGAAGAAAAATAAGTAGGTACCTAGAGGTACAAGACTACAAGTACAGCTACTTACAAGTTTTAAATGAGCTTGGTAAATGGCGATGCAATCAGGTACAGTCAGTATCAAATGTAGATGATGAATGCACATATTTCAAATGGAAATTTCTAAATGAAAATTATTATTATTGGTTAATAATGTATTGTAATAAAAATAAATCCATACTAAGTAGCCAAACAGTAACTTAATGCTCTAAGACTATCTTTTTAAATCTCAAAATGCTCATCTACTTTTGACGCCGTCTGTACACATACTACACATGTATAACAAAACGGATATTGACGTTCTATTTTTCTTTTCCCACGATTAGTTTTCTGTTACGAAATCCGAAGAGATGACATTCTCATAACATAACTCCCGCCTCGGACTGCCGCTTAATGAGCATTGTGTTGATTGAAGACCGGTGATAGACTTATTTCAATAACTAATAACATTCATTTCCTTACATAATAAACAACGGCTTTAGAGCTATCATCCCGTATTTGTGCACTTTAGTACTTCACAAGAAAAGCTGTTGGTAAAAAAAATTGGTATAATTTGGTAGATTTTAAGTAAAAAAATAGGTAGATGTACTTACCATTCGTGAAATATCGTGCTCAAAAATTGTGATAGACATAATCTGTGAGATTTTTTTTCAATTTCTTGCTCTATGGTGCAGTATAATCATGTCAATCGATTTTTTTTTTTAAATTTCTGTGTATCGGGAATAAAATTTCTGTGTATCGGGAATAAATGAAAGGAAAGGTGATATTTTAAAATGAGCTTAGACTTAAAAATAAAAAATGTTCTACGATATTGGGGTTGTTTATTTTGTAATTTATGATATAAATACATTTTGTAAAAGTAGCTACCATTATATTATAAATGTTATAATGTATTGTAGTAAGGAGTACCATTTTGTATACTATTACTTGATAAAGTAAATATTCGAACTGTATGGTTCTAAATATAATCGACATGAAGACCAACAGCTAACACAGTAGTTTTATTAACCGACTTCAAAAAGGAAGGTTTTCAATTCGTCTGAATCTATTTTATTTATTTTATCCGTTACAGTGGTAATGAACAGTGGTGGACCGACCATATCGTCGAGATGCCCCTAACCTCCTACATAGCTTCGTCTCATACAATGGGCTGTAGAAGTCCGTATACAGCTTAAGAGCTTTAATCCTTAAGCGTCTAAGTCTAATTTCATACAATGAAATATAGTGACGTCACCTCTGTTAACAAAACTAAAAAGCTCCTTACACTGTTAGAAGAAGAGAAAGAAATACAGAAATGGATTTACAACTAATACATTGGTGTTTTTTTATATCACTTAGGTGACCGATAAGCTCACGGCCCACCTGATGGAAAGTTGCGTAGAGATGTGGCAGCCTTTGCAGTTGCGTAGAGATGTGGCATCTTTGGCGGTTTTTTACCGTCTCTACCATGGTGAATGTTCTGATGAGCTCTTCCAAGTAATCCCACCCTCTCCTTTCCTATATAGGACAACACGTGCAGGACTTAGATGCCACCCGCATACGGTGCAGAATATTCCATCAAGAACCAAGCGATTCGGCGACTCCTTCCTCTGCCGCACTTACCATCAGGCGAGGCGAAGTCAAATTGACGTGTCCTATAAAAAAAAAAAAAAAAAAAAAAAGTGGTTACTGTGGCCTATGTGGACGAGTGCAACACTAGGGGAGTCACCGAGTCACAATCGTGCCGAGCCGACCCTGTGAGAACAGAGATTCTGTGCCGCAGCATAGAAGACAAGCAAAGACAAGCCTTTGGTCTTCTCACTCACAGTGAAACACAAATCATTCCAGTAAGCTCTAGCTTCCCTACTCATCGCCGGGAACGCAACACGAGGTTAATATTTATAACTGGGGTATTCTGTAGGGCGGAGTAGTACCTACATACTTCCCCAGTTGAACGTTGACGCGTGCTTTACAGAAACAACTCGTCCAATAGATGACGTGTGACGTCATTACATACAATTTTAGTTTCAAATTTCACCTCAAATTGTACACGGACTTTTGCAGCCCTCTGTGTATAACTCTTTATGTTTTGGAAGGTTCTAGCGAAAAAGGATTGCAGCTATTGTGTTCGGGACTTTTTGTGTAACTGCCAAGTGACTAGTGGCTACTTGGCAGTAATACAAGTGCATAACATTGGTATTCATTGGCAGTTGCAACCTCGATACACTTAACGATGGTGCCAACGAACATTACTTAACTTAACCTGTTTAATATTTAAGGGGAGATCTTATGCCCATCCGACAGTAAACATACAGTACAGATCACAGATCTTATGTCCATCAATCAACGAGCCTATCACAGTCCACTGCTGGACATAGACTTCTACCAATGTCCGCCATCGCTCACGATATTCTGCATCCAGTCTGTCCCAGCCACCTTTTATGCTGACGACCTGCATCAGTCCATCTGGCCAGGGGGCGCCCCACCTAGTGTTTACCTTCCGTCTCCGACCGTTTCCTCGTAATTACTCCAACTGCAATCGATCCTTCGACAAAGTTCCCGCTTGACGGCAATGGGGGTCTAATTGGAGATCAAAATCAGGGGTTTTTCCTCCCTCACTCCAAATACTTTACGCATATCTGAAAGTCACGTAAATTACAATCTAAAAGGTTGTGTCACGAGGGCATAATAACAATGCTCTTTCATTATCATTATTTTTGCATAACTATTTTAATTGAGTGACATAATGTTTAATATAATAAAATATGTAATATTTTAGTGAAAGCTGGCTCCACACACGGTAGGTCATTGTCAGCTCTGGTATGTGGGCGACTCAAGTAGGTGATGGTCACCAGTGTCGATCTACGATGACGCTTACATGACATCTACGACAAAATAAGTAGGTTTTTTATACCATTTATCTAGGTGGCAGATGAGCATACGGCACACCTGATTATAGGGTAAGTACCGTGGCCTATGGACTAGTGCAAACTCAGGGGAGTTACATACGCTCGTGCTGCCGACCCTGTAAGAATAGAGTTTCTGTGCGGTCAGTGCGGAAGACAGAGCAAGTAGGTAGGTAAGTAGTTTTTTTTAAATTCTATACTAAAACTTTTTGTTACCAAAAACTAATATACTTAGGTACTTAACCTATATCAGTTTTTGTACCAATGAGGTTGGCTTGGCACCGAAAATTTTGGTTGATTATACACCCAATACCGCCAAATCCACCAGGTGCCTTCAACAAAAAACGCATGCGCTTAGATGTCAATTAAGATGTTTAATGTTAGCAAAAGTTGTTAAGCAACTTTCATTGCTTACCGTCAGTACCTTTTGTAGAGTATCGCCTCCACGCATATCGCCCATCACCGAGACATGCAGTCTATAGAACAAAAAGAAAATATTCAAACGCGTAGGCAGTTTGGTACTTTCCTATGTACCTACTTATGTAGTTAAAAAATGTTAAAATAAATTGTTAAATAAGAATGGTGAAAGAACAGTAAAAGGTGCATAGGTCTGTGGTATGGTATGGCGGACTGGTTTCCGTAACTCCACGTCATGGCGCGGTTTTTGCGTAAGGGTGGGCATTTTATTTCAGCCACCCCAGCTCGCTGAAAAACGCCAGCAGGCTGTTAACGCTGCTGGTGATCTCCCGGAGAGTACCTGTGTCTGGGAAGTACTTAGCCCTGTATGTGGCGGTTGCAGGGCAGTGTAGGAGCACGTGTGCCGCCGTTTCTTCCTCCCTCATGCAGGCTCTGCAAAGGGGGCTGTCGGTGATGCCTAAAATAAAAAGGTGTTTATTAAAGGAGCCATGTCCCGTGATGGCAGCCGTAGCCGTGCGTAGCTGCAGTTTTGACAGTTGTCTAAGACGCCTGGTCAGTCTCTTCTCGAGCACAGGGAGGGCCTCCCTGGCCTGCCTGCATACTTCGATGTTGGTCCAGTGGTTGTTGTGTTGATCTCTCGTTCGTTTCTCCACGATTGTTCGTAGGTAGGCGAAGGGGATTGGTATAATGGGCTCAGGTCCTATTGCGACCATGTCTGACCCTCTTCTGGCAAGTTCGTCTGCTGCATCACTGCCACGCGAACCGCTGTGTCCCTTAATCCATTGCAGGGTTATGTTGTTGGTGTGTCCTATCTGGTTTAGCTTGAAATGGCACTCCAGTATCAATCCCGAGTTTATAGTGTGGCCGTTTAGAGCTTGTAGCACAGCCATGCTATTTGAGTGACCCATCACTCTCCTGGCCGTTATTGCTAAGGCTGCCTGGATGAAATGCATAGGTCTGTTCTTTTATTATTGTAATTTATTTGTAATCCTAAATTAGTTTTACCATTTTACCTAAGTACTTAATTAGTATGTATTTACAACAACAAAAAATGTCTAGGTAAGTTTATCCGCATTCTGGATTCCTTATCACAAGCTAGTTAAGCTAGGCTTGCCGTTGTGTAGAATGTTGTAGAATTTATTATTTTACGTTATAATTTGGCAAGAGCATTTTTTCATTTTTTCTCCTCTCAATCGTAATTCTCAATATCATGTACAGTCAGCGTCAGAGAAAACAGACCCCCTCATGCTTTCATATCATTAACAAGGGGGGTCCCTTTTCTTTGAAGCTTACTGTACCTACCATGTCATTATCATTACTTTGCCATTCCATATAAGATTGTGAATTACGGGTAAAAAGGGTAATCATTTATCGACATAATAATATCTAAGCATAAAATTACTTCTGGATTCAAACCCAGGACCTCTCGAAGGCAAAGACCAATCTTCAACCACTCCAGTTTATTTATTGACGTACTGTGTGAAAAGTCGAGTATACCTCGGGACACGTATCTTGGACCTAAATCGCGATAGTAGTAGTACTAAACGAAGCCCTGCGCCCGTGGATTGTTTTGTAATAAACTATGCTTGGTGGGTTTGTGCTCGTCCACCGCAGTAGCACCCCGTGCTATCCTCAAAAGACTCCCAAGAAACGTGTACTACGCGTTAGAGCAGATTTTAGGTGCAAGTTATATGTCCCGAACAATATCTGCACCGAGCGATACTCGCCATGTTCTCGTGTGAGGTGGTTATATCGCGTGATCATTAAAAAGTGGATTAATTAATAACAAAACCGGGTCGTTCCGCGTGGCGACTGGCGAGCGCGCTTTGTACTTTAATATTACTGTTTTCTGTTTCTGAGTGTTTCTCATCGCGATTATCTTGTTGTCTACAAACACATCTACTCGTAATTATAACCTGATTCTTGTATGACTTCCCGGTATATAATAAAAGAATGAAGTCAGGCTGTTTCAAACAAAAACTAGGTCGCGGTTCCCCCTGGGATTTGGTTCCTCCTGGGCTTCCTGAGGCAGCAACTGCGGGAATGAATTTTGAATTTCAAGTATGGACCTACTAGTTATAACTAACAGGTACGGTCCCAGCGTGAAATATGGGGGAGGGAGGGGGGTCACGTGCGGAAATTCCTTCAAAAAATGCCTTTTTTAGAAGACTTTATTTTGACGTGCACCATTTAAGGGGATATTTAAGAATCTTTATAGTGAAAACACACCTTTTTGGTAATTTCATCTTTTTGATAAGCTTATAACCACCTATAGTTATATACTGTGCTGCTAGTGTCGATCTCGACTGACCCGCACCTGTTAGTATCTAATAACAGACGAGAATCTAGAGCAAACTTTCGGCAGTCGCACTCAGAAAAGTTAATATAATAAGCGGAACCCAGGCTCCAAACGATTTGAACTCACCTAGGAAATCAGTATGAGAATTAATGATGACTAGAAACCTGTAGTTGTAGAGTATAAAGAGATTGCTCTGTGCAAATAGCAAATTGTTAAATCGGCGAGAGGTCCACGACACCACCGGCTTTCACAAATCATATTTTTCTTGTGGGTCAAAAAATTGTTCGTTCATTCCACTCGATAATGTAAAATGTGAAATCGCAATATCCGTAAAATGGCTTAATCATTGAATACTATAGAACAGTCTTTCCCAAAGTGGGCGATAACGCCCCCTTGTGGGCGCTGCAGGTCGAAACAACAAACTCCACAACTCACTGGCGTTATCGAAGCTTTATACCTAGAAATAAACTATCAAGATAGGGGGCTGTCCATTAATAGCAAGGTTTTAGATTACTTACCCTCCCCCTCCCCATTATTCAAAATCTTGAGTATTTTTAAATTTCATGCCAAAAAATGAAGCACCTTGATAAAAATCACGCGTTATAAGAAAAAATAAATACACGTTAACGTTATAATAATATCTCAATCAAATCACGAAATATCACCAGGGAGAAGTAAGGGAAACCCTTACTTCTCCCTGGTGATATTTCGTGATTTTTTCCGAAACCAAATTGAACCTCACGTAATTCATAGGCAACACCTAGAATTGAGATGGGACAACATGTCCTACCTCATTTTTTACCAGACTACATATTAGGTAGCGCATATTTTAATATTAAGTATGTGAGTATATTTCGAGACACGTATCTTGGACCTAAATCGCAAGACAAACGAAGCCCTGGGGCGCGCAAATTGTTTTGTATTTGTAATAGTCTATGCTTGGTGAATTTTAGCTCGAGCTCGTCCACCGCAGTAGCACCCCGTGCTATCCTCAAAAGACACCCAAGAAACGTGTACCTACTGCGCGTATAAAGCAAATCTTAGGTCCAAGATATTATCCCGAGCAATATAGTTATAAGTAAAGGGTTAATGCATTAAATGCATATCCCTACTATGCATGCTTATTCGATGCGTAGTGAATCGAAGATTTCAAAAAGAGAATGGTAAGCCTTCCAGGTGAATGAACTTGATTTATTTGTAATGAGGAAGTGAACGGGTAACTACAGTTTTTACTTTTAACATAGTTTTAAGATTCATGTGATAATCGTTCACTTAGCTAGACCGTGGGCAATTTGTGCTACAAACAGCAAATTGCGAAGAAAAATGCTGCGTAAAAATGTAGGCACATTTGCTGCTTTGGTACATTTTTTTGCGTGTGTGGTGTATTGTGCGGTATTAAAGGAAAGGAGGATAGGAAATGAACTCCCTGCGGTGGTTTTCCCAAGCGTCTACAATACGGGGTTCTTCAAGAAGTGTATTAGAAGGTTTCTAGGTCCACACTGTCCTGTCCACAGCTCTGGGCTGGCTCTGGTTGCTTACGTCCATAGGCCACGGTAACCACTTCCCATTAGGTGGGCCGTGTGCTTGTCTGCCACCTAAATGGTATAGAAAAATGCTGCTTTTGGTGTGTAGCTTGCCTAACGTTGCTTCACTAATTATTTGAGTAGATTTTTCTAGTTTTATGATATCTACGCTATTCGTCGGTGTTTGTTTGATAATTAGGGAAAACGTCTGTTAGGTCCACAATGACATATAAAATAACACGCTTTAATGCAATGCATTACACATTCCATCAGTGCATAAGTGCTATAAAAAAGACCAGGATAAAATGTAAAAGATTAATACTAAAATAGATTTTATTTTTTATTTTATGTTATTTTTTTTTTGTTATAATTTATTGTTAATTAAGAGCATTCTTGTAAGCGCAGTTAAATAGTCCGTAGTTATTTCAACTGCATCTCTTGTTGTTTGCAAATAGTAGGTACTTAGATAATAATTTTGCATTAGATACTTAATAATATTATATAATAATAATAGTCTGTAGCAACGTACCTAATTATTGGAGAAAAAAAACAATAATCCATAACATTGAAAAAAAGAGAGTTTTATTTTTTTATCATATTTTGCGATTTAAAGAAATAAAACTAAACAAATTATAAAATTATTAAAGCATTACATTTCAGATTAACTCTTAATCTGGTAGGTATATAATATATACCATTGAAGTTGGATAATATTGTGTATCTATATCTATCTACTTATCTAAATATGCATAGTTACTTAGATATTGTGGGGAAACTTAACTCTATAGTTTTGCTGATTTGAGGTCGGGCCGCGCTCATCAACATGAGATTTTTATTTTTACTTATGCAATTGAAAGGTATAATGAATGAGTGATTAGTTTTAAGTTTTTGAGTGAATGGTCTGCATACTGTGCAACTTGTTTACTTGCAAAGTTTACTGACTATTTTGTGTTCAAAATCTTTTCTTTCTTCTCTTTCCTTTCTTTCTTTTCTTTGATACTTCAGCAGTTTGCTATGAAAAAAATTGCACGTGTGTCAGCGTGAGTCCTATTGCCGTGTGTTGCACCACGCGTGGTTTGTGCGTCAATCACATGCGTTAAGAAGGATTCGGGTCAGCGTGCCAATCACTAGTATTTTTTGATGATGAGCAATGTTCTGCCAATTTTGGCGCTCTAGGTGTGAGTCGAGCCTTATTGTAACCGCCATCACAATATCTGCCCCGTCACGGACTCGCGGTTCCGTCAGTTAAGTGGCTAACATGTAGAATTAGAATATCTAGTCATAGTTAATAATTAAAATGATGAAATAACCGTTAGCTATGGTAATGATTTGTTTACGAATAAATCATTATTAATCAATTATACAGTGTGGCGTGTTGTTTTATTCAAGTACATATTACCTAGGTATTAAGATTACCGACTAAGAACCAAAAGTGGCTAACTACTTTTTTAACCAATCATATATTATAAACTACGTCATTGCTTTTAACCAAATGCATAAAAGTAGAATGTTTTCACTTTATACAATTTATTTGATCGTGTGCTTGTCGGACAAAGTGTTATGATAAGAAAGGACATCATTCACGCTCCATACAAAAAGTACCCAAAATAAAAAGTGCCGGCCAACGAAAAAAAATGGTTTTATCGGTTAGAGAATGAAATTCAAAGATTTTTTTCTTTAGACGGCTAAGAGCTAAGACCGATTACTTATGAGTTATATGACTTAGAAATAATATAAAAATGCATTTATACGAGTTCGTCTGAACAATTTTTACTTCATTACTATAGCAAAAATCAAATAATGATGATAAAGAATAACTTAATCTCGCTTAATAATAATATAATATGACCTCATAAGCCTCTTCATCATCCGCATAAAGACATAATTATTCTCCTGATTGCATCCGTGGCCAAGATGACCTCGGAGCTCAGGGTCCGCCTTCCGGCTCTTCCTCCTCCACTTCGCACGATCTTGGGCGTCCATGGTAGTGAGACCATTTGCACGCATCACATGTCAGGTCACATGAAGTACAGATCCCAGGTACTTAACCTGGTACGTGCGCTCGACCAAATCATCGCCTATGCGAACAGGTGTGGGATCTGTGGAGTTTAACGCTAAGTATTCTGTCTTCGCTACATTTAGCTTCAGACCGCCATTTCTTAGCGCTTCCTTCCACCCTTTCACGCGTCGCACCAATCTGCTCCTGTCCGCGTCCATCAGCGCAATATCATCAGCATACCATCAGCATACATGAGCAACCACGGAGGCTGCTCATGTGAGTTTCTGATCATCAGCATACATGAGCAACCACGGAGGCTGCTCATGTGAGTTTCTGATGCTGTCCGACAAAACGTCTAATACCACGCTAAACAGGTAAGGACTAAGGACGGATCCTTGGTGTACCCCGACGGTGATGGGGAAGGCTTTCGAGTCGCCAACAACAGTCCTAACCACGGAACCGGAATCGTAGTACATGTCTCGGATGGTGTCAGTGTAAGTCTCTGGAACTCCCTTGGACCGCAGTGCCCACCAGATCACCGCGCGAGGAACACAGTCGAAGCCCTTCTGCATATCTAAGAATAGGCAGTGCAGGGGTGTGTTCTTCGCCCTGTATTTCCCCGCCACAATCCTTAGGGCGAACACCGGGTCCATGGTCTCGTGCCCGGGACGAAACCCGTACTGACAATCCGAGAGTGTACTTTCCTGTCGGATCCGGAAGTCGATTATTCGCTCATAGAGCTTCATGGTGTGGGACATTATCTTTATATCGCGGTATCTGCCACACTCCTGTACCGATCCCTTTAATGATCCACTGGCGTGATGATGCTGAGCCTCCACTGACTTGGGATCTCACTGGTGAGGAGTACGCGGTTGTAAAGATTTGCTAGAATGCTCACACCACGGGCACCCATTGCCTTCCAAGCCTCGATGGGGACTTCGTCGAGTCCGACAGCTTTCCGGTTCTTCATGCGGCGAATGGCAGTCTGGACTTCTGCAGGCGTTATCGGTAGCACTAGCCCTTGGTTCGGAGGGAGGTCAGGTGGCTGCACCTCTTTATGCTGCTTATTTAGCAGCTCGGAAGTATGAGCGCCATCTCTCCTTCACTGCGACTTTCTCGTACAGCAGATTACCCCCAGGGTCTTTAATGCAGCGGCACTTGGATAGACCCTGCGCCGCTTTGGCCCTGGAACGCACCAACTTATATATGAGCTTTTGCCCCTCAGACGATTCCAACTTTGTATATAGCGGTTGCAAGTGGTCTCGTTTGGCCCTGGCTATGGCTCTCCTGGTGGTGCGTTTTGCATCTTTGTACACATCGTGGTCTTCGGAAGATTTGGACGCTTGCCACTTTTTAAAGAGGGCTTTCTTCGCCCTGATCTCTCTCTGGACTGTGTCGTTCCACCACCAAGTGTCCTTGCCATACTTGCGTCCACCCTTAGACATGCCGAGCACCGCCCTCCCCGCCTCAAGAATAGCTGCCGGAATCCTGTCCCAGCAAACCTGTACTGGTTCGTCTACAGCCTCGACGCACTTGTCACCGATGGCTGAGACCAGACTTTGGTTCTTGGCTTCATCAAGCAGCCACCACCTGATTCTGCGTTGGGCACGCTCGGCACGTTTGCCTTTGGGTCTCACGCGGAGGTCCATGACAAGGAGACGGTAGAGTTCCCTCCGCTCCTTTAGGTGACAAGGTGTTCGGATTTCTTTTTGAAGTACATGTTCACGATGGCAAGGTCGGCAGTCGCACACGTTCAAAGGATGTGCTCGTCCTCTGAGTTGCGACTACCGTATCCAAAACCGCCGTGGACACGCCCAAACTTCTCAGACCCGTCACCCACATGACCGTTCAGGTCACCGCCCAGGACAATTCCCTGCGACAGCGCGATGTCACGGAGCACTCCCCTGAGTTGGTCCCAGTGTCCCAGAACGAGATCTTTTCGGCTTCGCTACGCCCAGCCTGCGAAGCGTAGGCACTTATCAGGTGAGTTACAATTCCATCGATAAGCACCCTCACAACTATAAGCCGGGCGCTATAGCCCTTCACCTCCAAGATGTCATCCTGCAACGCCCGGGAGAGCACCACGCCCACCCCGGCCTGCCCATCAGGTGCACCTGTGTACATCAGCTGGTAGCCGTCCCCAATTTGCATGGAGCTACTGCCACCCCACCGAGTCTCCTGCAGGAACGCCACGGCCACTCTTCGCCTGCAGAGTGCGTCAGCCAACTCCCTCGTCGCACCGTTAACGTACCGATGTTCCACGTTGCGAAGCGGAGTTTTTGGGAACCAAGATGTTGGCCTAACGTCTTTAGCCGTACCCGGCTCAGGCACGGTAGCACTCACCCACTTGCGACACGAGGCGGGCGACCCTCATGCGCGTCGTTTTGCGGCGGCGCCCTACCCTCATCCTGGTTCGTTTTCTTAGCCATTTCATAGTGATTTGGCAATTTTTGGCTTTTCAGGGGGCGACTGCCGCCCGACCCCCCAACCCCGAAGAGAAAGCCAGCGCCAGAGCCTCGTCCGTTGTTCAGCAGGTGCACCGGCTTGCAGGTGAGGTTGGCTTGGGGCCCAAGATCTAGTGAACCCCCATATACCCTAATATGACAAAAAGCCTAATTATATACAATCATCATTAGGTACCTAAGTACCTACGTAGGTATTTATGTGTAAGTATTAGTGTTATAAAATATAATTATGTAAATGTAAATGCTCATTTTATGATTTCTTCGATGATCTATTTTGGGTCTAAAAGTTGATCGTAGACGTTTGTTGTAGTAATAAAAAATGTTTATAAGATCATTTGCCGTAAGATCACACAGTTTTTTTTTACTGGCCGGCACTTTAATTTTTGGGTACGTTTTGAATGATGTCCTTCTCAATTAGCGACCATACATTGAAATAAATCAATTATCCTTCTTTATACCACTTAGGTCTCAGAACTCGCAGACAAGCACACAGCCCATCTTGTGGAAAGTGGTTACCGCGGCCTGTGGAAGACACCAAGGGAGTCACAATCGTGCTGCCGACCCTGTAACAGTTAATAACCTTTAAGGAAGTAAAAATTTAAAACTTTATGAAAAAAGAAAAATAACTACTTAAATAAAAATCAAAATGAAATCGGTTCCCTCCTCTAAATTGTCACGTTCACCTAACATATAACAACCGACACGGAAGGCAGTTCTAATAATATCGGAGATCATTGACAAGATATTGTAATGATTCACGCGCCGAACTTGACCAGGAAACGTTTATGTAAATTAAGTCACTAAAATTAGAGGCGGTTAGACCTCGCACGATATTGATGTTTTTTCTAAGCTTAATAAAGATATTACCGATGGCCATTACGAATCTTGAAGGAATTTGTTTACTAGCTTTAGCCCGCCAATTCGTCCGCGATAAGTTCGGAATAGATGAAAGCAGATGCGGTCGCAACCTAAAATTTGGGGAGGAGGGGAGTCACGTGTGGCATTTTCTTCAGAAAATACCTTTTTGGTAGACTTTTCTATTAGACGTGCACGATTTTTAGGAGGGGAGGTCATTTCACCTGTGAAAACCCCTCCCCCCTCGTACCGCGCATGGATCAAGGTATGTTTCCTTTTGCGGTCCGAACCCAACTTGTACCTACCTATTAAGTTATTTCACATTAGCCACGCTAAGGATCGCGTGAGAAACTCCCGTATCCGCGGCAACCGACCATCGCCAGATTAATATGCAGGAGAGTCGCCTGTATGACAACACCAATGGTCTTACTGACAGGGATATCGTTACGAGCATATTATATCTTGATCCCAAACACGTCACAAAATGTACTCTTAATACGCAGTACCTACGCGTTTTTTGGATGTATTTTGAGGATAGCACGGGGTGCTACGGCGGCGGAGGAGCACATTTTAGGTCCAAGATACGTGGCGCGGGTTATACCTATGTTACTTTAGTCAACGCATTTCAGTCTGCGTACCTACCTATTTATTCACTAGCAAAACTGTTTTGCATTCTGGTTTTTTCCATCCGCCTCACATCACATCACGCGCAAATCTTTATCGAAATCGTTTTATGAGTTTACGACACAGTTTAAACGACTGTCTACTGGTGGGATGGTTTTACGACTTATAAATTCATAATTTGCAATCATAAATTAAGTCACAATTTAATTTTACGAGTTTGATTTTAATGTTATGAAACATATTATGTTATTGCTAAAGACGTAAAATAAATATTGCAATATTCGAAAGCGTTATATGTAGGTACACATTCAACAAAGGAGATACGATTGCACTGTTTCATATAAAGTTGTATGTAAAGGTGCAACCTTATCTCCTTTGTCGTCTGTAGAGCTATACATACCTACCTATAACGGTCTCGAAATTTGTAATATTTATTTTTACGTTTACGTAGTCCGGTCGTGCTCGTGCCTCAGTCGTCGTCCCGATTAGGTACCATGCGAACATCTACGGCAGTCGTTACGGGTAGTTGAGTCCTAAAAAGTCCTAAAACTGGTCTAACTGCAATGCTTGGAGGTCAGATGGCAGCCGCTTCACGGAAAATATCGAAGTTAGACTAGAAAAAGCGGACCCCAGACTCCGAGGTGAAAATTTCGGATGCGCTTGGATGAAAAAGACAGTAGGGTAATCCTGACAGTCGGTGTTCATATGAATTAGAAATACCTAGGTACCTACACTACCTACCAGTTAAGTGGGTTAGTAACATGTAGATTAGATAGTGCTAATCTCTCTAACAAAAGATGCAATTAAAATATTGCAATAGAAATAATCTCGAGTAGATATCAAACGTTGCAAATTTACAACCTAACAACATCGCTAACTGCCTCAAATTGTTTTACACGTCATTCTCGACACTTGCACTACTTTTTGCAGCGATTTCTCTTGGTATTTTGAAGAAAACACGCTGCTTATCAAGTTATTGTTAAAATTGTAGGTAATTGACGCAACAACGATGGCCTGCAGTGAAATTCTTTAACTTTAGGTTTACGATGTGCTCGTCGATGCATCACATCCTAGAGAATTGTCCAATCATAATCCTGAATTAAATTCCTTAAAGTTTTATTTACGAATGTTATGTCTGTGGCACGGGTGAATGCTAAACCTCTCTCGGCCTGTTATACTGTCTTTTAGTTATGTTACTGTTCCGACAAAAGTATCTAGTCCAAAGGTTTCTTGTTCCAGTTCCTGTTAGACTACTTACCTATTTCTTACACACAAACATACACTCAGTTTAATTGCAGCATGGATTGTATGACGTGGTGTTAACAGCCAATTAGCCAGCACACCGTTAAGCACTATAAAATGAAAACTTACAATAAACGGGCACCGGCGCAGGCGCACACGAAAATGCAGCGCTCCGCCGGCAATCTCTTCATAACAATACTATTAATTCTATTCGCAACGGCATTTTACCTCGCCATCTCTTTCACTCCACTATCAAAAGAAGAACACATGGATCGGTACACGAAAATGACAGACGACATAGAACCGTTTAGGAAGAATTTAACAGAATGCGCGCGCCAAGTTAAAGCGGATATGGTCGACGTCGAGCATTTCTTGAAGAGAATACCGCAGTCCTCAATGCAAGGAAAATGCTTTGTCGCATGCATTCTGAAGCGAAATATGATAATAAAGAATAACAAGATAAGCAAAGAACACTTGCTGGAGTTGAACAGAGCCGTTTATGGGGAAGATAGCGAAGTGATGGGGAGACTGAAGACTGCTATAGCTGAGTGTTCGATGGCGGTAGAGGAGATCTTCGAGATATGCGAGTACGCTTCGGTGTTCAATGACTGCATGCATATAAAGATGGAGCATATTTTGGATCAGGTCATGATGGAGCGACGCTTGGAGGCGATGTCTAAAATGACGTCAGACCCGGAGCAGTGGAGCGCCGAGGACGATGAGATGTTACAGCTAGTGCGGGACGAGCTTTGAGTGTGTCTGTCAGTCTATCTACTTAATATTTCGTTTTTGTTTTGTACAATTTCACTACATCTAATAAAGTCTTAGTTCTATGATCTTTCTTGTCTGATGTTCTAGGTAATCTCCAATACGCTTGGGCCGATTTTGAGTGTGAGGTTAGACTACTTTTTTTTTTTAAATATTTGGGTTCATAGAGGCCTGATCGAAGTCCATGCAGACAAAGTTGCGAGCACAGTTAGTCTGATATAATAATAGTCTGACAATTTAGCCATGGTACTGCAATGCTTCGATATCGCCAATGGGTTGTGTTGGTCAGGTGCCAGTCGCATCACGGAAAATATTAGTCAGCCAAACCAAACTGAAGAGAAGAAGAATGATTAGTTACTTCCGAATCCCGATTTATCTGGGGACAGATTTTGCAATTTGTCTATAGAATCTTTGCTTAGATAAATCAAGATTCAAGACTGAATATTGTTCTGCGTTCTGCGAGCCTAGTGCATCGACAGATATAGATACATTAGGTCCTATCTACTTCATGTTTAAAGTAAAAAAATCGTACGTGAAATAACAGGCTTATTAATTCACTGGCAGGTGAGCTAAGTTAACAAGGGCCAGTAGATAAAGGTCGACGCCTACTCTACCGGACTAAACCAGCTGAAGTAAAAATACTCGCAATTACGCTTGTAGGTACAAATATTTCTTTACGTGTAGTCAGTCAATTATTATAGTAGGTAAAGTTTAGCAGATGTATGTATGAATATGTTGGGCTTGCGTGGCGATGTCTGATGACCTTTATAATCGTCTTAACGAACTTTTTAAACAAGTTTTCATAAGCGTGTATGGAGTTCGCACCAAACGGTTTGAGGCCGCCTTCCTCTGCCGCACGATAAAGTGCTGGAATGCACTGTCCGCGCACGTGTTTTCGTCTTCCTACAGTCCCGAGTTCTTCAAGTTAGGGACCACCGTTTTTAGGTCAATAGCATCAGAAATGGTGGTCTGTATCTTCTGGACTGCACCTCAGCTATTTGCCATCTAGTGTGGTGCAGTTAATTGACGGACCAATATATAAAAGAAATACCATTATCCTTGCGTTGGTTCCAGTCGCATCCGAAGCTTTCAAATCGGAGTGCGCAATCCACATACGTGGCTGGTTTTTTTGGCTATATTGGGAGTGACTGACGTACCTAAGACTAAAAAATTACGGCCTCAAAAGGTTGATACGTGGTTTCAAAATATGCCACGGGCGGGTCATACTAAAATAAAGACAAAAGCGTGTTATGAAGAAATTTTAATTCTTTTCGAAATCACCTAAATATAACTTCGATATGATTCACTTAAAATTTATAATAGAAGCGCGCATTATACAAAACAATTTGGACACAAATTTGTTCCACAAGTCGTTCATTACGAATACTCAATGTTCTTGACAGATATAGGGCGCGCACTCGACATAACAGTAAGTTTCATACAACAGTAGACTGACGTCACCATTTTCAACACTTGCAACACCGAAAGAGCTCCAGTGTTGCAAGCACAAATGGCAGGTTATAAAAATACAAAATATTGAATTGAATATTTAAGTTTAATATTTAATTTACGATTTCTACAGAACAATATTTGTGTCCCAGTTTCGGTAGTGCATTCAACAAACATTCGTTGTTACATAAGGTACTTAGTGTCTAAAGTAGAGCTTGTCTAGCCGAAATGACGCTCCCTACCTCATATTGCGGCCAATATGCCAATAATTACCGCCATAATTTCAACAATGCCTTGGTGTCACGATTTACCGCCTATTTTTTTTTAATATTTTTTTTTAGTTCGCTGACAAGCATACGGCCCTCCTGATTGTAAGTGATTACCGTAGCCTATGGGCAATTGCAACAACAGGGAAGTCACACTTGTGCTGCCGACCCTGTAAGAACAGAGTAGGACAGAGATTTACTGACATAATATGTCGGTAAAATGAATTTATTGTGTGAATTGGTGTGGTTAACACCACTTCACGCCGTGATTTAGACAGTAAATTTAATGCCATAATTATTGCTGTAACAGCCCGGTAGACGGTAAGGTTGTGAAGCCGTCGGATACTCAAGCAAATTTCGTTTGTTTTCAGATTAGTTGGTCAACTAGTCATAATTTGACAGAACGCGCGAGCGAGCGGACTTCTTCTTCTATACAATATGTCAGTCAGCGCTAGTCGATACACAGAGCGTACTCGGATTTATTACGCGACTTGTTGAACGCAAGGTTCGCATACATGTCAATGAAACAATCGACGTTTTTATACAGATGAAGTGAATGTGGTGGAGCACGTCATTTCATTCTTTAGACAAGTGGCAATTCGCTGGTCAGCGTATTGTGGAATAGAATGATAAATGTATGGAATTTGACGTATATGACAGATGTCAACGTCATTAACGTTAAATCTCATACATTCGTAATTCTTTTCTACAATACACTAGCCTACGAATTGCCACTTATCTAGGCTGTTAAGTCAAGCTATACATAATATTGTAAAATAAAATAAATACGTTCAAAAATCAGTTCACAACAAATTCCTCAACTAAACTTTAATCGCAATTATGTTAACTTTAGGCGAAAATATTTACACTCAAAGTCGGTACTAATTCGGTGCGATTGTTCTAATACGAGAATAGTCACTATCATAGTCACTATAATAGTCACTATAGTACTATTTCGTGGTTCTTTTTTATACAAATATGTAGAAGATTGAATGTACAATTGTTGCTATAACTATGCCTATATCTAGGCCGAATGGCCAGTTGAGCTGCTTACACGTCACTAGCTCGATTTTCATTACACTTAATAACTGCGTTTTACTTTTATTTCAACTGAATTCTATAGCAAGATAAACTATTCATAAATTTAAAAAAGAAAAAAAAAAAGATAGAAAAAGAAAACAATTTGAATAAATATTAAGAATCCATACTAATATTACAAAACGCGAAAATAATTCTGTCTGTCTGTTACGTTTCCACGCCTAAACCACTGAACCGATCTTGATGAAATTTGGTACAGAGATAGATTAGACGTTGGGAAAGAACATAGGCTATGTTTGGTAGCAATGACCGAGATTCCCACGGGTGAAGCCGCAGGCAACAGCTAGTACGAAATAAGTAGAAATAATAGCTAAAACACAGATTACTAAGTGTTACTGTACCCCATTATAACGGTGAGCTGATGTTTAAGTCGTCGGAACCCAAGATTAAATAATAATTTTCGTACAGCCAAATTCAGTCTATTGTCGATCATATGCCAAACTGTTGGTTTTATATATCAAATTGATGAAACCAACTCTAATGGTACGGCTACAGCTCATGTTTTTCACAATAGGTGCTTGTTGTCAAATGTTTGGCACCATAGGGAAAGTTTTCTCTCTTAAGTGCCAAATATCATAAAAAAAAATGTTGCGGAAAACCATAGAGATGTAGATTTCCATGTTTTGTTGTGTTGTTGCGAAAAACATGAGCTGTGGACGAGGCTTAATCGACTCATTTACAAAATATCTAAAACATAGAAGTTTATATCTGGAGTAACGAGCTAAGAAGATATTCTCATCTCAACGTTCATAAAAACGATATCACTACATCCCAAACTTTAACTTCAAAAAACCTAAATTTTTAGTTCAAACAATTATAGTTTCCGGCGAATATCTTAACCCCAAGTCGCGAGAGAAATAAGGCTCCGACGGATTGTTATTTTTTTTAAATATAGAACACACTTCACCTCGCCTGATGGTAAGCTGAAGGCAATTTCTCGGGAAAGAGGGTCACCATTATAGACACGTGCCATGTTACAATGTTGGCACTGGTTTGATAAAATCTAAGCTTGATGGATTTGAGCTCGTCCACCGCCGTAGCACACTTGCTATCTTCAAAAGACAACAAAAAAAAACGCGTACTGCGCGTATAGAGTACTTTTTGGGACATGATTGGGGTCACTGGAGTAGGAGTTTAACATTAGACAGATATATACAGCCCAGACTCACCCTCAGATGCATGGCTAAGGAAATAGGCTCACCCCCTAAAACGTGGGACCTAACACTATGATTGGTGAAATGTGGGTGTTAATTCACCTCTGCATAACCCTCCGGGGATAAAGGTATGATTTTATGTATGTATGTATGATTGGGGTTAAGATATACGCTGGAAAGTATACGATCGATGGATCAATCTTAACTTCTGTTATTTTTGTAAATAGAACGTATTTATAAGCACATCAGACCACAAAATGGGAACAACAATAATCTTTCACTTATCTAATTAAACCTAATTTACGAAAACATGTGATTCATTATGAAAATGGCTAATTATTAAATACATTTACAGTTTGTACCACATGATACCGTTATAAACTACGCACTAAGGTATCATACAGTCTTAATTTCATCAAAGTAAAACGCACAAGTTTATATAAATTATTCGTATTGCTACAATATAAAGTTCAATGAACTATTTCCCTTAACTACATCGCTTAAAACAGTTCAATGAACTATTTCCCTTAACTACATCGTTCATAATAAAACTTGGAGTCGCTATCATTGTACTTACGACTACAGAATCGGAGATATAAAACGATAATATGGCAGTGTCCTAAAAATAAAAAATAATATAATGTTAAAATAGTAAGCGTATATGGAATCCTAAAAGTTAAATAAATAAAAGATGTTAAATATAAATAAGTTCGATTCTAAAACACTTTTTTTTAAAGTGGCAGTTATCTCATTTAAAACATTTTACAAAAAATAAATGAAATATTTTTTTAATAAAAAGTTAAAAACTGTCAATACAGTTCGGAAGCATGCAAATGTAGTTAAATAATAGGTGCTTTATAACCAGAAATTCTACAGACCATTTGTTATAATATGAACTAATATTGTAAATGTCAATTTTCGCATGAGCATCTACTGAATTAAAATATTATCATGAACTGATCAAGAGAACAAATTGGCATTTTTATCGCAATACGTATGAGTAAAAGACTTGAGTTCAGTAATAATTACATTCAGATCTCCAACGTTTTTATGTAGTTACACAGCATTACGAATTATGGAAAATCTCTTATACTTCGTTAATAAGAAAACTTGTTGTTACAAACAGTGACGTGATTGTTCAACAGAGCACAAGCCGCAAACTTGTTGTTAGCCGCTAAAGTTCCACCACACGACGTATTTGACATATTTTGGGAAATTATTTCTATTCATCAATTTTTCAATTAAAATAAGTTATTCCAGTCCACAACCTATCCCTGTGTCCCTGGGTGTAATGCTGTGTATCTGCATACCTGGATTCGGGTTTTTCTGTATTATATATTCAACGCGGCGCTAATTCAACCAGCTAGATAAAGTCTTAGAAATATCAGAAGTTTACTAAATGTTAATACCATTCCTTCCGTTATCAAACACCTATTTAATTCACACAATAATATAATAAAAAATGAGTTTATATTACACCGCGGTGCCCGCAGACGATATCCATTAATGTTAATACTACAAAAATACTTCACTTTCTCATGGACACGATTTTGGCCCACATTGTTTGTTTAAAAAAATAGGGTTTCCAAAAAAATATGAACGGTTGACAGTATATTATGTACAAAAATGTTTTCGGCAGTAGGATTCAGTCACAAGAGAATTTACTAAATTAAAACTAGACCAAAATATTACATTAATGTGATGTTTATTGAAATTTTAAAGTAACTAGGTGACTATATAGGACTTGAACCCGCTACTAGTTCCTTACAGGGGGAATACTGTGACTACTAAGCTACCGTCACCCCAAGATGGTAGTATTGGAGAATTTCGAATACTCAAGACGTGGCTCTATAACTCGAAAATTCACTCGTACCTACTTGTTTAGTTTCCAAAAATCGCTAAATTGAATCGAAAAATCTACCACTTTCGGTTTGGTCTAGTTTTACACAAAATTTTGCTATGGATGATCGAAATATTTAATCTAATAACATTAAATATAATTCTATGGACCTTAAAAATATAAATTATCTACATACACACCCTTGTGACTTACGTGTAAGAATTATTTCACACGATCAGACGCGTTTATTCGTTATTATTCACGTCTGCGTGTTTCGATTTTTTTTATACTAAGAAAATCGATTACTTATTAAATCGACTAACGCTTAGAAATATGAAATATAAAAGATGCTATTTTTAGAATAGGTACGATTGTGTTAAATTTACTGGATACTCATGAGAAGACAACCTGATATAAAATAGTTTAACGTTATTAACATATTTGAAGATTTTTTTGTCATATTTAGAAGTACAGTCGGCAAAGGAGACAAGTATATACCTTGTCATAGTATTAAAATATGTTTACTAATTGGAGTTGCCGATATTCCGGCACTGTTGCAAAGCACCATGCTCACAAAGGAAATGGGAGATTTTCACCATTTACCGCCAATAGTCCAATTCCTCCGTGATCATAGTGCTTGCAAGAGTGCCGAAATATCTGAAACTCCTAACAATACATGGTAAATGTAAATATCCCGATATCTCTAATAGTATTATACATATTTTTATTCGTAACAGTTATCAAGTCAGTTAGCTTTAAGTTGAACCAGTGAAGTGTCTTATAGTCTTCCCTCAAAACATGATCAGAACATGTGCAATAATTTGAAGTTCACAGTTAAAAACTATTCGTTGAATCTCTTGAAACACTTTATCATACATAGTCGAAGTTCCACTTATTCCACTTGTAGTCTTGAAAAACTTAAAACAAACCGATTTCTAAAAACAGCACTATAGTAAGAATTGTTTAGCTCACATCCAGGCCAGGGCACCATAGTCCCAGGTGGTTAGAAGAGCGACCCAAACCGCTGGAGGTAGGCCTCATTCAGTCCCGCGTAGCTCACATCCAGGCCATAGTACCAGGTTCCCAGACTGTTAGAAGACCGTCTGAATCACTCGAGGTAGGTTTGGTTCTCCGTAGCTAACATCCAGGCCATAGTACTACGTTTCCAGGCTGTTAGAACAGCGTACCGAACCGTTGAGGTAGCTTCAGTCCTCCGTAGCTAATATCCAGGCCATGGTACCAGGTTCCCAGGCTGTTAACAGCGTCCCGAACCGCTTGCAGTAGCTTCAGTCCTCCGTAGCTAACTTCCAGGCCATGGTACTAGGTTCCTAGACTGTTAGAATAGATTCCGGAACCGCTTGATGTAACTTCAGACCTCTGTAGCTAACATCCAGGCCATAGTACCAGGTTCCCAGGCTATTAACAGCATCCGGAACCGCTTGCAGTAGCTTCAGTCCTCCGTAGCTAGCACCCAGGCCATGGTACCAGGTTCCCGGGCTGTTAGAATAGCGTCCGGCACCGCTTGGTGTAATTTCAGTCCTGTGTAGCTAACATCCAGGTCACGGTACCAAGTTCCCAGGCTGTTAACAGCGTCCCGGACCGCTTGCGGTAGCTTCAGTCCTGCGCAGCTAACATCCAGGTCACCATAGTCCCAGGCTGTTAGAACAGCTTTCCGAAACGCTTGCAGTAGCTTCAGTCCTCCGTAGCTAACATCCAGGCCATGGTACCAGGTTCCCAAGCTGTTAGAAGAGCGTCCCGAAACGGGAGGGGGTAGGCCTAGGTCAGTCTTGTGGGCAGGACTGCACGAAGGAGGCGGGGAATAGGCCGGTGCGGCCGGTGCGTTGTAGCGTGCCCTTGTACCAGCCGTCGCCTCGTTTCTTGGACACTAGCACTATATCGTCCACTTTTAGTTCCAGTTCGTACTCTGAGTTCGGTGGGTAGGGTACTATGCAGCGGAATCTATGGAAAAAAAGCATTCATTTCAGACATACACAGCGCAATATAAAAACAAAGTAAGTATAGCTTAACTAATTTGTGTTGAGAATTCTAGAATGCGGATAAACATACATAGATACATTTTTTTTTGCAAATATTTGTATGCATGAATATGGATATTTGCATTGGTCCGGTCGTGCCTCGGAGGACACGTTAAGCCGTCGGTCCCGGTTGTCATGCGAACAACTATGACAGTCGTTACGGGTAGTTGGAGCCCTAAAAAGTCCAACAACAGGTCTAACTGTAATGCTTCGATACTTATGGCGGGTCTATTTGTTATAGAGGTCAGATGGCAATCGCTTCACGGAAAATATCAAAGGTCGGCCGCTGGGATGAAGAAGGATGATGCATTTTTTTAAATGTACATACATAATTGTAGTTACATAGAAACCGCCAGACCTTGTGTCGTAACTAAGTTATAAACGAAAATGTTTGAGCCTGTCTTCCTAACTTATTATATAATCAAGTATACAAATACTTGCATGGAGCAGGAATCGAACCAACAACATCTGACTTAGCTGTCGAACGTTATACCGCTTCTCCAGAGAGGTATAATGCTAAAAAAAAATTGCTATTTAGCAGTGTTACCTACTTTTCTTTGACAGGTTGCGAGTGATGTCTGTCCCGTCTCGACGCGGTGACGTCAAGGGACTGCGATTTGCGGTGTTGCGACTGCCAAGGGTTCTCCGTAGGCGCTCTGGAATATTTGTACACTTGCATTCTTAGAGGAGTGATTAAATAAGATTATCTACTTGACTAAGATAGAAAAAAGCGAATACAGCTCAGGCGGGACTCGAACTAGTTTTTAAGTTTTTCATATTCTCAAACTATTACTATCTATCTATCATCGAGCCTCGCCCGAGCCGAGCCGAGCCGCAGAGTGGTCAGAGAATTCCCCCTGTAAGGGAAAGATCGCGGGTTCGAGTCCCGCCTGAGCTGTATTCGCTTTTTTTATATTAATCGATTTAACATTACTAATTACTAATGCTTTAAAATTTCATGAGATTATCTACACTAATAAATTTAATCTATACTAATATTATAAAGAGGAAAGATTTGTATTTTTATATGTAACGACTAAACTCAAAAACTACTGGACCAATTTCAAAAATTGTTTCGCCATTAGAAAGCTACATTTTTAAGTACAACATAGGCTATATATCATCATGCTACTATCAAATTATAAATAAGCTTTAACGAATTTTGAAGACAAATTTAAAAAGTATATTATATTTACTCACATTATTAGTTATGTTTAATGATTATCTAGTTATTATTGTTATACTATATTAGTGAGGGTGAAAGTGTGAAATAACCAACGTGCAATGTGAAACACACTTAAAATTACTTGCTAATATGGCATGCTGACGAATCACCTGAAATAATTCTATGAAATGTTCTAGTCAGTTCATTTATGTAAGAATATGATGTTATTTTTATGCATGTTCTCTATTATCACTAAATGCATTAGAAACAGTGACGGTAGATACGTCATATTGTTTACAGGGTTCGTACAGTGAACTCTTAAAACAGGTCTATAATTAAGCGGCTGTAATACTACCAACTGCAATAACTTTGTAATCCCATATTCGACTGCCTCTGTGGCGTAGCGGTAGTGAACGCGGCTGCTACGCAGGAGGCGCGGGTTCGATCCCCGCTCAGTGCCAATATTTGTATGCTTGAATATAAATATTTGCATTGGTCTGAGTGTTTCTATGTATAATATGTATGTATTTACAAAAAAAAGTATCTAAGTATTTATATCCGCATTCTAGATTCCATAGCACAAGCTTATTAAGCTTACCATGGGTCTAGATAGCGTTGTGTAGAATGTTGTAAAATATTTATTATTATTAAGGATAGGGATTACAAAGTTACATTTGCAGTTGATATTATGTCAGCTGTTCAATTATTGACCTGTTTTAAGAGTTAATTGTAGGCTCGCAGTACATTTAAAGCACAATTGGGAACATAACAAAATGAACAATGATAACACTTGATAAGAAATGTGGACCAATGAGTAAGCCCTCTTATGCGTTTGTAAATTTCATGTTTATAGTTCAGTGGGTTCACCATAACATGCTGAAAGTGATGGTTTAGGCCGCGATCCAGGGGGTGATAGGGTGGGTGATAGGGTGTATAGCTCCATCCGTCTCCCTCTGGATCGTGCCCCAAACAAGATCGATTATAGTATGTAATGGTAAGCCTACAGAAATTGGAAGCTTAAGGTATGATTGATATACAACTGCCGACGCACGCGGTACATACGCGTAGTTCATTGCGGCTTCTCAATGGTCCCCTTTATACGTATCGGAGTTTGACAAGTAATGGGTACGCTGTATGTGCTGCATGCGTCGGCAGCAGTCGTATGCGGTCGGGTTCGGAATCATATCTTATGAATGTAAATGATGTTGTGATTTATAACAAAATTAGTGTCGCCTTGTTGCATAGGATTATATTCGTGAAGCGCGCTATTTCAAATGGCAATAACGTGAAAATGTAAAAAACTGAAAAAACTTAGTCTTAAGCCTACTTCATGAATATTCGCAAATCAGCGTGATTTTTGAAGCATCCCAAATTAGCGTGCTCGCATGAATGGAAGTACGACAGTTGCTTTATGCGTGTGCATTGATGTGGGCGTACTGTGTACAATTGCAAATCGTATTGTATTAACTTTGCATTCGTGTAATATCACTTGCACGAAACAGGCGCCCGCATGCATGCACATGCATAAGCAGCAAGCCGTGTAAGGGAAGCTCGTGAGATATGTAACAATAAAAGCAAATGGAGGGCACTCATCAAAAGCGGCATTGTGTGTATGTATACAGACCTGTGTATGTACGAGTATCTATGATGGTGATAAGGAGAGATTGGACAGTCAATCAATACCGCGATTCGCACGTCAATATTTATTGAAATTACAGATGTTCACACGCGATTCTTCCCCATATTGATATCGGTGCGCCTACCATGCCGTGTTACCCTACCATAAGTGGTAGCAATCCAGAGAGAGACAGATGAAGCTATATACTCGAAGTTCCATCTCTTTCTGTTTCCATCGTGACCCAATTACGATACTGGTATTACTCGGTGCGCGCCACGGCCTCGTTTGTATCGCGATTTAGGTCCAAGATACGTGTCCCGAGGTATATCCAACCTTAAGTGGTAGCAGGTCAGAGAGAGACAGATGGAACTATTAGGCCGGGGTCCCTAGTACATTGCCAAAACCTGACTACTATCAAGCTAATTTTCCGTGAGTAGCTTCGTTTTGATGAGACGCCCATTATTAGGTTGTACGCAAGTTTCGAATGTGGTAGCTAACCCCGCGTTTACATACTGCCGCTCGCATTGCTCATCGTGTTGCCAGAAATATTCGCGCGATTAATGCCCTAGCATTCACACACTCCCATCATCGCGTTGGTCCGCATTACAGTATTCGCCCTGCAACGGAGACGGACGTAAACGTATGGAGGACAACGCTGTAGCAGTGTACGCAATAAGCTTTTACAGCATAGCGAATTAATTAAATAGATTATTAATAAAAACTATCACTTTCAACTACTATACACTTTCCGTAGATCGATATAAATATTTTTAAAAGTAAATATTCGAGGAGCAATAACGAAAGTCGTGTTTTATTTAGCTTAGCGCCATCTAGCGGTCTCGTATAGTTCATCGCGCTAGTATTTGCGCAACATACGCGGCAGTACTCGCGGCATGACGAATATACCATTCACACCACGTCTCTGCCCACTTCTCTCGCCACTTCCCTCGCTCTGCCGCGAGTATGTAAACGTAGCATAACAGAGATAGCATGGGTCAAATATGTCGATTTCATGATTCCAAAAAACTTATTACTAACCGGCTTATATCTCAAGATAATTATCTAAGTTCTTTGAAAAAATATTTGTCCTACAAAATATATGGTTTTATTAAAGAGTCCCCCTCTTCGAACATGTATTGATATCGAGGTCATCTGAAATGATTACTAACCGGCTGATTTTTCTTATATTACTTGTTTAATGTTTATATAATTCAACAAACATATTGTCCTACAAATTGTGTGGTACGTTAGCCCAGTCCTACACTCAAAAGTAGTAGTACTTATCCTTGATATAAAAATTATTACTATCAAGCTGAATCTTCGTGAATAGCTTCGTTTTGATGAGACGCCCAATAATAGCTTGTACGCAAGTTTGAAATGTGGTAGCTAACAGTGCTAGAATCGGTCAAATATGTCGATTTCATGATTCCAAAAAATTTATTACTAACCGGCTAGTTTTTGTTATATCTCAAGATAATTATCTAAGTCATTCGAAAAAATATTTGTCCTACAAAATGTATGGTTTGATTAAAGAGTCACCCTCTTCCAACATGTATTGATATCGAGGTCATCAAATGTGATTACTAACCGGCTGATTTTTCTTTTATTACTTGATTAATATTTATATAATTTAATAAACATGTTGTCCTACAAATTGAGTGGTACGTTATCCCGGTCCTACGCTCAAAATAAAAATAATGTCTCTGCTCAAAATATAGCAATAACTTCATTTCGATGAGACGATGGGTTTATATCGAAAAATATCGATCCTAGGAAAAAATTATGGCATGGATGGATGGATCTGCATCCCATTCCGAATGGAATGACACCTCAATCATAATAATTTCTGAGGAATACTAAAAAGAAATTGACCTAAAAAGTACTTGAAAAATAGACTATTAACGTCTTAATTAACGTATTAGACGAACATATAAGGCAATTCTCTCGTCATCTCCGTTGTCCAGGGTGCGATGCGGTGTACCACGCAGTGGTTTCCAAGTCCAACCTATACCTCGAGACACGTATCTTGGACCTAAATTGACATAATTGTAGCGTCGCCGTCGGTAGCTTTATGGTTAAGGAGTGGGCCTTACGATCAAGAGGTCCCGGGTTCTAATCCTGCCCATTACACTACAGACGTGAACCCACTCATAGCACAAGCAATTTAGCTTACTTGGGGGGTTAACAGGAATATTAGTAATTTCGGTTACTAATATTCTTCATAAAAAATAAAATCGGGAGACTTGACTATCTCATGCAGTCACACAATAACGTTACATTCTAAATCGGAATCGAAGTTCAGTTATTTACTTACTACTCATTTTATACTAAAAAAATGGCGTTATTGTTGATAAGGTATGTCAAGCAAAAGTACTGTGTCTGTTGGAATGAAATTTAATAAGTTAAGATTTTATGGACTTCCTTTCATTCAATTTACCATGTTTATTAGAGAGATTCGATCCTCATGATTGACACTATCGATTGAGACTATAAAAATACAGGATGTTATTTTTTTTAATTTTAGTCGGTTCGATTACCAGGCTTGGCAAGGGAATTTTCAAAAAACTATGAATGCAGTTTTGTTTCTTATAAAAAATAAAGGAATGTTTCCTTTGAGTGAAATTAGCTATCTCCAGTATTTAAAGCACTTTCCCTCGAGGTAAGGTTAAAATCTTCCACCCTGTATAATATACTATACTACATTATATTTTCGTACCTACCTAGTCTACTAAAAAATAAAGTTATTTAAATTAAAAAAAAAAGATTTATTCACAGCATGTTATGTTACAAATAGGAAAACGAAAAAATAACAATTCTTGTCGGACTAGTGATACATACCAGTTTCCTTGTAGGACATTGTTACTTTTGGGCAGAGAACACACTTACCTATCATGTTATATTTTTGTCCTACAGTTAGTAATGAGAAAAAATATCTTGTGGTCCTAACAACTTCTGATCGTAGGACCAGGATAACGTACCACTCAATTTGTAGGACAACATGTTTGTTATATTATATAAATATTAACCAAGTAATAAAAGAAAAATCAGCCGGTTAGTAATCACTTTTGATGACCTCGATATCAATAAATATTCGAAGAGGGGGACTCTTTAATCAAACCATACTTTTTGTAGGACAAATATTTTTTTAAATAACTTAGATAATTATCTTGAGATATAAGAAAAACTAGCCGGTTAGTAATAAGTTTTTTGGAATCATGAAATCGACATACTTGACCCACTCTAGCTCCGTTAGCTACCAGATTCGAAAATTGCATACAAGCTTTTGTTGGGCGTCTCATCAAAACGAAGCTACTCACAGAAAATTAGTTTGATAGTAATCAAGTTTTGGAAATGTTCTAGGGAACCCGGTCTATATACAGGATGTGTTTGAAACGGGGCAGTGAGGACACCGACCGTTGTAGTTACAGCAAAACGTTTTGTTGTAACTACAACGGTTAAGATACTTGCCCTTACTGTCCCGTTTAAAAATACCCTCTGTATACTCATATACAGGGTGTCCCAAAATTCAAGGATAAGCCGGCAACAGAGGGTGGCCCTACTTATGGCTGCTCTAGAAAAAATAAGTAAAAAAATATATCTCTATTTTTTTTTTAATTATTTAAACTTTTTTAAAATCCTTCGAAATTCGGTACCCCTAATGATATTTTCAACTACCAGGGCCACAATTTTGCAAATATTTCTGAACTCTTTTCTGTATTAGCAAGCTAAGAAGCTTGACTATCCATCAACACCCTGAAAAATTATAGAATATTTGTAGTTATTTTACAAAAATGAGTCAAAATATTTTTTTGTCGTCAAATTTTCATACATTTTTACTTTCGACCCACTTTATCTTATCTCAGTGAAAAAAAAAAGTACGGACACGACTATGGCATCTTTTTTCAAAAATTAGCGCAACTATCCAAGATTTCAAAATGGTATGATTTGGGTATGATACTATAATGAAATACCAAAAAAAAATTTTTTGTAAATAAGAATCATATTTCATACATTGCTTTTATTGAAAATCACCAGATTTACTTTGTACACAATGCATTCATCCTCAATAAAAAATCATTGACGGGACTTTTGACTAAATGGTAACCGAGTAAGTTATCACATTACGAGGTTAAGCAACACAAGCCAGGGTGGTTTTCGGATGGATGACCATTCTTAAGACATTGTTGTAAGGTACCAAAACTGACTTTGTACACCCATACTACCCAAAATTAGAACTCAAACTCTCTTCTCCATCCAATGGTTGCCTGTAAGAGATTGCCACTAGGTGATAAGGCCGCCTATTGTTTATACCCAAATGTACTAACTAATGACACATGTTTTCTCCTTGGTGTGCACAATAAAGATATACTTTACTTTACTTTTACTTTACGTTAGGCCGTCGATCCCGGAGGCCATATGAGTATCTATGACAGTTGTTACGGGTAGTTGGAGCCCTAAAAGTCCAACAACTGGACGCACTACATAATAAATATCGCCAATGGGTTGTGGAGGTCAAGTGGCAGTCGCTTCACGAAAAATTTCACGGTTCTGCTGTTTCACAGTTAATCATAAAATCCGACTCTGTATTTTGTAAAGGCTCAGAGGATGAAGAGTGTTGAACATCCATACTGTTAAAAAATTAAACAAACATAATGGTATAATTTTATAATTATTGCATTATTGTTAATATTTTTTTTATTTTACATGTTTTAATTGTTTGCCACTGGCATTAATACATTATTTTTCGTGCATATCTTTTGCCAGAAATATAATCCGCAACCGCATTGATAGTCCAGCGTTTCAATTGTTTTCGGAGACCTATTATTCTTAAGACAATTCCAATAAAACTCTGAGCCTCTGATTTCCCGGCTAACTGTGAAACAGCAGAAATGTGAAATTTGCCGTGAAGCGACTGCCACCTGACCTCCACAACCCACTGGCGATATCAAAGTTATGTAGTGAGTCCAGTTTTTCGCCTTTAAGCGCTCCGACTACCTGTAATAACTGTCATAGATACTCATATGGCCACCGGGATCGATGGCCTAACTTACTCTCTGAGGAACGGAGGTGCCTCAATGTCTTAAGAATGGTCATCCATCCGAAAACCACCCTGGCTTGTGTTGCTTAACCTCGTAATGTGATAACCTACTCGGTTACCACTTAGTCAAAAGTCCCGTCAATGATTTTTTATTGAGGATGAATGCATTGTGTACAAAGTAAATCTGGTGATTTTCAATAAAAGCAATGTATGAAATATGATTCTTATTTACAAAAAATTTTTTTTTGGTATTTCATTATAGTATCATACCCAAATCATACCATTTTGAAATCTTGGATAGTTGCGTTAATTTTTGAAAAAAGATGCCATAGTCGTGTCCGTACTTTTTTTTTTCACTGAGATAAGATAAAGTGGGTCGAAAGTAAAAATGTATGAAAATTTGACGACAAAAAAATATTTTGACTCATTTTTGTAAAATAACTACAAATATTCTATAATTTTTCAGGGTGTTGATGGATAGTCATGCTTCTTAGCTTGCTAATACAGAAAAGAGTTCAGAAATATTTGCAAAATTGTGGCCCTGGTAGTTGAAAATATCATTAGGGGTACCGAATTTCGAAGGATTTTAAAAAAGTTTAAATAATTAAAAAAAAAATAGAGATATATTTTTTTACTTATTTTTTCTAGAGCAGCCATAAGTAGGGCCACCCTCTGTTGCCGGCTTATCCTTGAATTTTGGAACACCCTGTATATACAGCCCAGACTCAGCCTCAGATACATGGCTCGAGGCAACAAAAGTGCCCGGAATACGGCTATAGGCTCACCCCCTATTACGTGGGACCTAATACAATGATTGGTGAAATGTGGGTGTTAATTCATCTCTGCCTAACCCTCCGGGGATAAAGGCGTGATTGTATGTATGTATGTATGTATGTATGTATACTCAATATAACTCCGTCTCCCTCCCTCTTGTCCCAATCACGGCACTATAGTATAGTTAAAATCTCGCTGCAGACTCGGTCATAAATCATTCGAGTGTTTCGCTCTCTTTCCCACTCACGGGCATTCACCAAATGGCTTTGGAGCATGGTCATGAAGTTATCCGCTTGCCGCCTTACCACTGTCAGTACAATCCCATCGAGTTGGTGTGGGCTTAGGTAAAAAATGAAGTTGCAACGAAAAACAAAACCTTCAAGATAGCTGCTCGAGTCTGCAGCGAGATTTTAATTAAACTCTAGTATGCAATATTTATTGAGTGTCCAACAGGTCCGTAGGTGGTAGAGTGGTGTCCCACCTGTGCAGCGGGTGCGGGTCGTGCGTCGCCGGGGCGGGGGCGGGCGCGGGCGCGGTCGTGACGCGCTCCTTGTGCGCGCGCGCGACGCCGTGCGGGGGCAGCGCGCGCAGCAGCTGCGACGGGCATGAGCCCGACCTAGCACACCACACACCACGCGTCAACACCACACGAATATGTCAAGCCACCGAATTCACCCCATCGAGTTCACGCTAGAGATTTCATCCCACAAAGTTCACCCCAGTGATTTCACCCCACCGAGTTCGCGCTAGTGATTTCATCCCATCGAGTTCCTGCCATAGAGTTCATTCCACAGAGTTCACCCCAGTGATTCAACCACACAGAGTTCACCCCAGTGATTTCACGACACAGAGTGTACCCAGTGATTTCACCCCACAGAGATCCCCCATTGATTTGACCCCACAGATTTCACCCCACAGACTAACTCTGGCAACCCTGGCCTTGTTTACATAGTCTGCTTATCTTAAATTTATAAAATAATGGAAAAATAGTTTAATATGTATAAAAAGTGGTATAATAAGTGTATTATTTGGTGATAGATAATTGGTATTGTTTGTGACAACTTCTTATAAGTATTTACGTAAATAAAATAATATATGTATATAGTGAGTACAAAGTGATTTAACAAGAAACAAAACAATAATACGTGCATAATGGTGATATAAAAACATACTACGTAATATAGTGACAATATTTCAATCCTGTAACGCTATCCTTTTCATCATTTGCCAAAATTATTTGCTCGAAATAAAATAATCACAAATACGTTAAGAAAATTATTTGAATTTTGGACTTTGAACTATACAATCAGCGCCACATCAATCATATTGGCGCCAAATAGATGAACTAATTCTTCAGTTCAGCTACTGCACACCAGGTGGCGAAATGATACCACAGTAAATAAATTATAAAATTTTAGTAGAATTTGTTTTCTACTAAGTTACTTTAGTTCGGCTACTGCACACCAGAGGGCAAAATGATACCACAGCAAATAAATTAGAGAACTTCGACCAATTATTTTTCTACTAAGTGACCACATTAAGAAGAGAGAAAATAGGATTAATTATGCATAAATGAAACAACATAAACCTTCCTTGACAGTCGGACACTGATAAATTGAGAAATTATTAATGAATAATTACACCCCTGACTCAAAATAGAATAGGACGAATAGAATTATAATCAATCAAGTACAAAAATACAACAGCACGAAATATTTAAAATGGAGAATACAGAACGAAAGAATGTTACATTACGTAGAAATCAACAATTATCACTCAAATCAAAATCAGTTGAATCTCTTGAAAAGAGCATATGCTCAGATTCATTGTCGTGTGAGGATCTCTTCAGCAAAAGCCTTGACCTCTCTACAAATATGTACTCTACTTATATGGCTGAACTTAAAACAGAAGTAAATAAATTAAAAACAGACCTAGAGGGTACACAGAGTGAGATGGAAAACATTATTTTAGAAAATATTGATTTGAAAAAGCAAATATGCAATATGAGTCAAGAGATCAGTGTGCTGAAGGAAATATGTAAGAATCCATTAAGTATATCTAGACAAAATATATCATCGAGTATGAAAAAGAACTTACGACGTCGGATTTCCAATAGTTTCCAAATGTCACCTTTACAATTAAATAATGAAATTCCAAATAATTCAATAATGGGAGATAAACAACCTACCGCACATTCCGCAATGACTTCAAAAATTAAAGAATGTTCACCAACAGCCATATCTGCAAAATTAAATAACCTTGGCGAGTCTACTGAAAAAAAAGGAGAAACTGATAATAAACCTATGCAGCACTCAACCAGCGAAAATAAGAAACATGAGACAAAAATGCTCAAGAGCAACTCTCTAAAACGAGCAATTATTCTGGGAGGATCACTGTTCCGGGGATTAGCATCAAGACTTACGACGTCAAGACTAAATAGCTCATATAACAACTACAAATTCATATCAATAATAAAACCAAATGCATCTACAGAGGAAATACTAAATAGTGCAAGACTGTTCAATATTGGCTCAGCTGACAAACTAATATTGTCTGTGGGACAGAATGATCACAATAGCCTAAAAATGACAACAGAATTATGTCTGTTCTTACAGACAGTACAATGTCCAGTAATCATTGTAGGGGTGAATAGAAACATCTGGTTTAATGATTTTAGATTGAATTACATGCAGAATCTCATTTGTAGGCAAAATGGACAGTGTTCATTTATTCCTAACTACTACAGCTTTGCATCCCTATGCCATCAAATTAATGTACGGGTAGATCAAATAGACTATGATAATAAGTTTTTACCATTTAACAATATCGATAATAGCACACATTACACTAAAGACAAATTGATAACAATCAAAAGGGCACCTAACGATATCTGCAACAAGAGCACACAAACAGATCTATTGGATACTGAGGCTCTAAATGACCTAAATAACCAATCATTTTTTCGTGAATAATAGGGCAAATCTTGTGATATTTCATCAGAATATTGCAGGGGCAATAAACAAGGCAAATGCCATTGAAATTGCTCTAAATTTATTACATAAAAAAATGGATCATATCAATTTTGTATGCCTCACCGAAACATTTATACAAACAGGTGATGAAGACAACATGATTTTAAATTCTTATATACTAGCTAGTAGCTTCTCCAGGGCAGATAAAAAAAGAGGGGGGACATGCATTATGGTAACACCGGATACAGAATTTGAAAATATTAAATGGTTGGCAAATGTTGCAATGGAAAGGCACTTCGAAATATGTGGTATACAAATAAAAAATCAATACTTGAATCTATTGTGTATTTATAGAACGCCGGATTCTGATGTAAATATATTTTTCAGAAAACTACAAATAGTACTAGATAGACTAAATAAAAAAGAAAATTATAGTAATATATTATGTGGTGACTTTAATATAGATATTCTATGTGAAACTACTAATAAAGATACGTTCACTGGTATTTTACACAATTATAACTTAAGAACGCATATCTCTGAACCAACTCGGCAAAAAGGGTGTATTGATAATATAATCAGTGATATCAAAGGCGCAATCGGTGAAATACACCAATTAGGACTTTCGGACCACAATACGGGACAAACCCTATCAATAAAATTAAAACCGTACCTTAACTATCCAAAACAGTGGTTTTTGTATAAAAGAGATACTTGTAAAGAAAATTTGGATAAATTTAATAACTGCATGGCAAAATTGTCATTTTCTGAAGTATTTAAGGAAACTAATGTGAATAGGGCGTTTTCAATATTCCATGAAGACATATGTCTATTCTTCAATCTATGCTTTCCAATAATAAAGATCAAAATGAACCAAAATTCTGGCAACCCTAAATGGATAACAAAGGGTTTGAAAAGGTCTTTTGTGACTAAAAGGAAATTGCAAAGAAATTATTATATGAACAAGACGAATACCAACAAACAACAATATAAAACATACAGTAAAATATTAAAAAGATGTATTGTAAAAATGCAAAAAGAAAATAATAAAAAGTACATTGAAAAAGCTGAAAATAAGTGTAGAGCAACATGGAAAATAGTAAATAATAGACTTAAGCATAACCAAACGAACGACGAAATCAAAGAAATATTAAATGGAAATCACGTTCTAACAAACGGCGATGACATTGCAACATACTTAAATGATTACTTTATAAATATAGCTGTGCCAAATGACAACCATGAAACTACAAAAATCCAAGATACGAAAAGACTACTAAATTCTATATATCTTGAGCCAGTTACCTGTCTAGACATATATAAAATCATAATGGGATTACGAAACACAAATGCTGTAGGTTATGACGAGTTATCGACGAAATTACTCAAGCAAAATGTTTTCGCTTTGGTGGAACCTCTTACCCACATTGTAAACCTATCTTTAGAGAACGGAATATTTCCTGACGGGTTAAAATTATCAATTGTAAAGCCAATATTCAAAAAAGGCTCTCGCTCTGAGGCAGGTAACTATAGACCGATTACTCTCATTCCAGTTTTCTCAAAGGTTTTCGAGAAGGTTATGAGCACTAGAATCTTAAACTTCTTTGAAAGGAATGATGTCTTAAGTGAGCAGCAGAACGGTTTTATTAAAAATAAGTCCACAACGCTTGCATGCTTTAAATTAATAAAAGAAATTATTGATGCTATCGATGAAAAACAAATCCCCATAGCCGTCTATCTGGACATGAGTAAAGCATTTGACATGGTATGCCACAAGACCTTATTGGGAAAACTCGAACAATTAGGCATAAGAGGTCCTGCACACGGTTGGCTCGAAACCTATCTAACTGACCGACGACAATGCACAGAAATAAAAAAAATGTGCTATGCTACCAACACCCAGCAAAATTATAGATCAGAATTTTCGGTAAACCAGTTTGGAGTACCACAGGGTAGCGTACTGGGTCCCATCTTATTTATAATATATATAAATGAATTACCAAACGCTACAGACCAATACAGTATCTTATTCGCTGATGACACCACCATTTTAACTAGATGTAAAACTCTGGACGACTCTATAAGCACTACAAACCAAGCCTTGAAAGACATTGGCAGATGGTTAGATTCCAATAACCTGAAAGTAAATTCTAACAAAACAAAATTTATAAGACATTTAACATTTCAAAACAAAGATAAAGATAACATTACATTACCTATTAAATTCAATAATGACAACATTGAAGAAGTAAGTGAAATAAAATACTTAGGAATAGTAATTGATAGATTCTGTAGTTGGAAGCCTCAAATAGATAACGTATGCAAAAAAATAAATAGGTTCATATTTGCTCTGCGTAGAATTAAAACGTTAACCAATATCCAGACGGCTCTAATGGTCTATCATAGTCACGTATGTTCTGTTTTAAGATACGGTATTATAGTATGGGGAAATTCCACCGATTCCCAAAGAGCTTTCATAGTCCAGAAGAAGTGCATCAGATCTATCTTTAATTTAAAATGGACTGACTCGTGCCGACCTCTATTTATAAAACATAAGTTACTAACACTACCGTGTCTATACATCTACGAGATATGTAAATTTGTAAGAAGTAATTACTCGCTTTTTCCAAAAAATGAAAATGCCCCATTCAAAAGGAAAGTTGTTCAAAAACCGCTACAAGTGCCAAGGAACCGGCTAATTCTTAGTGATAAAAACTGCTACGCGATGGCGATAAAAGTATATAATAAACTACCAATTCAACTCCGGGAACTAATGAATACATTTAATGCAAAACTTTATGCTTGGCTATGTGACAGATGTTTTTATTCAGTTGATGATTATTTTAATTTTAAGGTATAGCAATTTATAAAAAGAACCGCCCTGCTTATATTGCATAATGATACGTATCTAGCCTATCTGTAACTCATTAGAGTGTAAAGTAAACTTCTCCAGAAAATAGCGTCAATTGTTGTTTGAAATCGATTAAGTTGTGTATGTGGACATAACTATAACTATTGGACAATTTTGATAATATAATTTTTATTCGCATGCTTTCATATACCTTAAATTTGACATTTTAATTGACATTTTATTACTATTTACCAACTAATAGGTCTTGCCGAAAACTTAAGTTATGGCTAATGGAAAAGTCATTTTATTCTCTTGATGATTATTTTGATTATTAATTTTTTTTTTCATTGACATAGTGTAACAAACTAAGACATTATTATTGTATTAATTAGTCACATGATTATCTCGGCCACGGTTACTATTTTATATATTATTATTGACATATATTGACATGCCTTTTTTCTGACTATTTTATATTATTATTGACATATATTGACATGCCTTTTTTCTATTTAATTTGTAATATTTTTAATTTGTAATATTGCAATGCCTGAAGATGGCGCTAAGTCTTAAGCACTACTATATACTTGTAACACCAATGTATCTACACTTAGTGAGCAATAAATGATGATTTGATTTGATTTGATAAATGCCTTGGGAAAAACCTTTAATGATAGTTGTAAGGAGAAATTAATAAATAAAAATGAATTGCAATATAAATATTATAATTATAAATATATAATATAATTAATGTTATTTGTGTAATTTGTAATTTGATTTAATGACTCGTGTAAAGATTTTTATGTAATTTATAATTGACAATTTTATTTATAGTTATACAATTGTGTCAATTTTAATGAAATAATTATATTATTTTTGATGTTCTATTTCGATAACTAATAATGTTAATTTAATGTTTTAATGTTTGCATGTCATGACAAAATGGCAAAATGTGTCTTATGCTCATAAATTGTTTGTCACCTTGTGTTTACCACATTTTAAGCAAATAAATAATATTCTATTTACACCACAGAGTTCTCCCTCGCGTATAAGACCCAACCGCGGCTATGACTCTAAATAGTAATACATAGTTTCGTAATTGACAGTGGTAAAAAAATTACCGTAATAGGCTAGATGAATGTCAATTAGAATCAGTTTCTTTTTATTAATCGTCAAAAATAATGAGGTATGAAGTAACTATCAAATTGATTTATTTTATAGCAAGCATAAGAAATGCTTTAAAATTTCATTCAACTATCAAATTATTTGAATTGAATGTTGAAAAAGAGCCTGCGAGAGCCTAATGTAAATAAATCGCTATAGAACGCTTATTCTTCAGATTAATATTTCTTTAGCAATCTTATTCGTGATACTGTCGGAAGGTAACGCGAATATCACTCATTGAAACAAATATATAATCACCGCGCAACCATAGCAGCTGAAAAGTAGCCGAAACCTCGGACTAAATGCAAATAATACCAAATAAATCGCGATAGAATCCGTCATAAAGTGGTTCTATTTTTTTATACCACTTAGGTCGCAGACAAGCACACGGCCCATCTGATGTAAAGCGGTTACCATGGCCTATGGTCTATTTCAGCGTTCTTCGTATTTCCACTATACTTTCTGATACAGCAATTCCCAGTTATAAAATATTCGAGTGGTGTTAACGGTTTAAGACACAGTGTATATGCAATGACAATGAGTGCTGTTAGAACAACATATTAAAGCACACACAGACACACGTCAGAACATTCGGCAAACATGTTAGACATAGGCGATGCACACATAGGGAGCGATTAGACTGTCAATAAATATCGCGATTCTAGATTGCGATTAAGTCATATAGCCAGGAATTGCGTTTGTATATCAATCCCTACTAATATTATAAATGCGAAAGTAACTCTGTCTGTCTGTCTGTCTGTCTGTCTGTCTGTCTGTCTGTCTCACTTTTACGACTAAACCGCTGAACCGATTTTGATGAAATTTGGTATAGAGGTAGGTTAGACCTTGAGAAAGGACATAGGCTATGTTTGGTCGCGATAACCGACATCCACGCGGGCGGAGCCGCGGTCATATTATATATTGACAAGATTGCGATATGTATTGGCTGTGTAATCGCACCCATACAGAGCCACAATGTTATTATAATACAAGTCAATTCGAAGTTGTAACGGATATATGAATCCGATAAAATCAATATTTGCTTAGAGTAACTCTAGTCTCTAGTTATAAATTAGTAGGGATGACTAATTTATAACTAGAGACTAGAGTTACTCTTACTTAGTTTTATATTCTTGTAAATATTTTTTATATTTATAACTTGTAACTTTAATTATGTAATTAGTTTAATAAATATAAACTTTTGAATTAGTTTAATAAATATAAACTTTTGAACGTTTCTATGTCATCAGAGTGAACAAACTGAAGATCTTACCTAACATGTAAAGGATGATGTTGTGACCGAACTAAAGATCTTACCTAACATGTACAGAATGATGTTGTGACCGAACTAAAGATCTTACCTAACATGTACAGAATGATGTTGTGACCGAACTAAAGATCATACCTAACATGTGCAGGATGATGTTGTGACTGAACTAAAGATCTTACCTAACATGTACAGAATGATGTTGTAAACGAACTAAAGATCTTGCCTAACATGTTCAGAATGATGTAGTAAACAAACTAAAGATCTTACCTAACATGTACAGAATGATGTTGTAAACGAACTAAAGATCTTACCTAACATGTACAGGGTGGTGCTGTTGGACCAGGTTGAGCATGAGCGAGGTGCCTGGCCCGTCCTCGAACACGGGGTTGTCCATACTGTAGCCGGCCGGAGGCGGTGACTTGCACTTCTTCATGGCAGCTAACCGCTTCATGAGATTTATGCCACTGGTCGACATTGAAGTCTTCTCAGACTTCGATTTTTCTTTCGGCTGTGAAATAAATCATTATTTTTAAACTTCTGACTGTATCTAAGAAAAAAAATTGGTATTGCAAAAATCCATCGATCAACCATGAGCCGTAGTTAGACCGTAACCGCTGTACCTCATTAATATTTCTTTTTGAATTACCTTCTCAGTTCTAGGAGTGGTCTGTTGAGATTGCGCCGGCGACGCCCAGGAGTAAGTCAACGGTTGTGCTGCAATGTGTAACGATCAATATGAGTATTGTGGACTACTGGTAATTGGATACCTATTTTCCTAAATTACAATTTTTTTACTGAATTTCTTCAGTTATTAAGAAAAACATGTTACAGGTATTAAAAGGAAATGTTATAATATTACAAGTATTACAAGACACAAATAAAAGGGGTATTACAAGAGGTATTTTATGGGATACAAGGGATAATACAAGGGATATAACAAGGTATATTACAAGGGATATTACAAGGTATATTATAAGGGATATTACAAGGGACATTACAAGGGGTTGTACAAGAGATATTACAAGGGCAATTACAAGGTATATTACAAGGGGTATTATAAGGTATATTAGTACGTACCTGTGGCGGCGGGTGAACGAGCGCGCGGTGGTGCGTCGGGGACAGCCGGCGTGGGCGCAGGCGCGGGCGGGGCCGCGGGAGCGGGCGCGGGGCTCTGCGGACACGGGCATTGTATTAACTTATGCGTACTGTGACGGTAGACTACAGCTCAGTGTCAATATTTATACACATAAATAGGTATATTATGTTTATTTGCATTATAGCAAGCGAGCGCTCCGAGCAGCCCTTGTACCAGCCGTCGTCACCGTGTACAGACCATACTGTACACACAGTACAGTACAGTGGGCAGGTACCTTGTCGTGCTTGGCGCGCGAGTGCGGCGCGGGCGCCACGTAGTTCCCGGGGAACACGCCGCAGCGCTGCGAGCGCTCCGAGCAGCCCTTGTACCAGCCGTCGTCACCGTGTACAGACCATACTGTACACACAGTACAGTACAGTGGGCAGGTACCTTGTCGTGCTTGGCGCGCGAGTGCGGCGCGGGCGCCACGTAGTTCCCGGGGAACACGCCGCAGCGCTGCGAGCGCTCCGAGCAGCCCTTGTACCAGCCGTCGTCACCGTGTACAGACCATACTGTACACACAGTACAGTACAGTGGGCAGGTACCTTGTCGTGCTTGGCGCGCGAGTGCGGCGCGGGCGCCACGTAGTTCCCGGGGAACACGCCGCAGCGCTGCGAGCGCTCCGAGCAGCCCTTGTACCAGCCGTCGTCACCGTGTACAGACCATACTGTACACACAGTACAGTACAGTGGGCAGGTACCTTGTCGTGCTTGGCGCGCGAGTGCGGCGCGGGCGCCACGTAGTTCCCGGGGAACACGCCGCAGCGCTGCGAGCGCTCCGAGCAGCCCTTGTACCAGCCGTCGCGGCAGCGCTCCGTCACCGTGTACACGCCTGCAACGAACACAAAACATTATAGCTACTTCAGAAGCTTTTCAATGTATTTACTCAACTTTACAAGTCAGTTAATTCAATATTTTATTTTTATTTTTTATAATAAATCATTGTATATGGGACTTAGCCGGTGCTGATTGACACAACAGGCTTTGGGACAGGCTTACCACTTGGGGTTGGAAAGTAAAGCTAAGAAAAAATCAAACCAAGCAGAAGAAAATTAATGAAACCCCGTGCACCCGAGGTAAAAGCCTCAGATGCAACAAGGATAACTACTTATATTGTAGAATAGAATGACGAATGCATAGGATTTAACGGTTATGACCTTTTTCAACGACTATCATCAGAAGTTCTGCGATGTGACTGCCTTAACAGCCCAATTAAGCTACATCACTACTACGATAGTCAGACGCAAGGTGAGTACTCACCGCCCTTCTTCAGCTCCAGCTCGTCAGGTTTCTGCGGCTTGTAGGGGTAGATGGCGATGTAGTCGGCGGGTAGAGGCCGCTCGTTGCTCTTGGAGCGACGCCGCCGCCGCGTCTCTCGCGCCTCTCGCACTTCTCGCGCTTCTCGCGCGTCGCGTAGTTCACTCGCCGCGTCTAGTAGACTCGTGGCTACAATCTCGGCTGAATGTCTGCACAATATCATAATATTTCTATCTCTCTAAAATAGAAGTGCGCCTTTGCTGCCTAAATATTCACTGCTAAATAAATATTACCCAACTTAAATCATTCTAAGTAATTAAAAATAGAAATATTTTAGAACGCATTTTCACTCAGTCCTGAATCTCGATTTATCTGAGGACAGATTGTCAGATTTGACGGATTTTCTGTACTATACGATCAAAAGTGAATGAATGAATGGAACCACTTCTTAAATTCTACAAAAAGTACATTTTAGAATACGAGCCTAAGATAATGATGCTATTGTGTGCATGTAATGTATATTTCATTTGAATTTATGCGAGCCACACTGGAAAATCTTCATTTTCTACTGATGACCACAATCATACATACACATACTCATGCCATTTTTCCTCTAGAGTAGGCAGGGACACAGAACAAGCCGCCAGCTGCTTCTATCCTTGCATACTTCACGAGCTTGCTCAAAATCGTCAAAGCTTTTTTTGCTTACCTGTTTTGCGTACTGTGGTTTCCCTGTAAATGCGTCGACGGCGTCAGACTATGCCTCTTCTCCCTTTCTCTGTGATGATGATCTCTATGCGCTCTCGTGACCATGTAGTTCCCATCCTTGCCGTGAGAGGGCGATAGGGCCGCCTGCAGCCCTAGCCCAAAGTTCAACAAAGAATCCGGCCCACTCGAACGCAAAGCATTCTTAGTCGATGAAGGCGCCTCTAGTCTCGAAGGTTCACTATTGCTTGTACCTTCCTGAGGTTCATTTTGAGTTTGCGATGTATTACTAACACTGGTAGCATTCAATTTTGGACTCTCAGACGGGGGCAAACTGACGTTCAAGGAAGTATTCGTTGCGGTCGAGCTCTCGTTTAGACTCAACACTCCCATTGAAGTGTTGAGGGACTCGTCGTTGTTCGTTTCTTCTTCAGTTTGATTTTGAGTCGTATTACAAGGGACTACGGTCGCGTTTCGATCGGTATTGTTATCTGGTGAGCTAGGTAAGCTTGGTTCAGCGCTTTCACAAGTACTGGTGTTCGAGCTTGTGTTAGGAGTCGTAGTCGAACTGACTCCAACTGAAGGTGTGTTCATACTCGAACTGGAGTCCGAGGATACGTTGCTAGTGTTAAAATTGGCCACAGATACGGGGAAATGTTCGTGTGTTCTAACATTTTGATATGTAGTTTCGACTTTATGTACTGGCGTTGAATTGTAACTATCGTATTTGACTGTTCGAAGTCGATCGTAGTTCTCGTTGATTCTAGAAACACTCTGTATACCCATAGTGCCTTGGTGGGACTTGTTGTGCATGTTTGTGAATTGTATCAAGTCCAATGAGTGTTTCGTTTGCGTTGGTTCCATGATGTTTCTTGGTACGGCGGTAGTGGTTACAAGACCGCCGTGAGAGACTGCGGTGATGTTGGCGTGTTGGTTGACTGGGACCAGTATTTGCGATTGTTGGGCCAACATCTGCTGTGCCGCGTGGTAGTTGGGGTGTGACTGACTCATCGTCGCCATGTTTTGATAGTTGCTCTGTCCAGTTGTGGGAGTGGACATCGACATTTGTTGGTATCGATGATTGGGCTGTAAATAGAAACAACAATGTTAATAATTATTGGTAAAGCGGACCCCACACTCCGAGGTGAGAACTTCGGATGTGACTGGGATTAACGCTAGGATGAAGAAGAAGATATTGGTAATCTATATCTATTTTTTTATCGTGCGAAAAATTACAACGGATACCTCCCCCGCCGGAGCGGGTGAAGGCGGTTATGTCGGACTCGAACCGACTAAAACGCACGCCATCTGTGGGCCGTCGGTTGCCGAAGGTGAGCTTATCGTAGACATACCCCTTGCACCCCGGCCGACCCAGGGCCATATCTCTCGATCTGGCCTTCTTCCGTGTGGGGACCACGGAGTCCCCAACTAACATATTCCATATACCTGAGCGTGATGTCTATGTTCAGAGTGAGAAGCTCGAGCGTGTTCCGGTATCGGCGGCACCGCACGGTTCAGTGTAACGCTGAAACAATGGAAAACCGGGTTTTTTTAAGAAATTCATCAGATTATATGCCACTTATGGACCACTCTTACCCAATAAGTGGATAATTATAAGTACTGTGATGTGGCGTAGTGTAACAAGTCAAGAGGATATATATCGTGAGTGTCTCTTGAATATAAAGATATGATTCCGTAGCCGACCGCATACCACAACTGCCAACGCATGCAGCACATACAGCGTACCCATTACTTGTCGAACTCGTGCGTCGGCAGTTGTCGTATGCGGTCGGCTACGGAATCATACCTTAAAGTGTCTCTACCTACTCTTAGTCATAACATTATGGCCCTGCGCAGACGACAGACTATCCATGACGCACTTTTTAGTCTGTGAAAATAGAACCTATGCAATTATAAGCAGTAACGCACACGATGCGCAAAAAGTCCGGCGCACAAAAAATCCGTGTAATTCGGGCAGACCGCAACGCGCCGCGGCGCGCCGCTCCGCACAAAAAGTATGTGAAAAAAATTGAACGTTTGCTTCAACGCGCGCTAACGCAGACGGCGCACACTTTAGTCGGTTGTTGCTAATGTTTAGTATGGAACTGTCCCTTCAGTAATCTTTCCGAAAGTATAGGATGTACCCAAAATTCTCTATTTCTTCTTCTTTTTCTGTACTTCATGTACAAAATAATACTTCGCGATCTCTGCACGATTTCCATAGCGTCTACGTCCCTACAGCTCTGCCGACAAAATGATCGAAGATGTGCGTCGTGTGCGTTGAGTCTGTGAAAAATCCGCGACCGACTTTTTGCGCGCCATGCAGACTTTTTGTGCGCCGTAGACTCGATCGCACAAAAAGTGTGCCGTCTGCGCAGGGCCTATAGTTGACGAAAAGTGGGTGTTAATACACCTCTGTCTGCTCGTTCAGAGATTTACAGGCGTGAATATATGTATGTGTGTAAAGAGGATTCATTACCTGTTCATTAGTTGTCGTGCAGCCTGGTTGAGTTCAACGAAGGCGATGGGGAAGATGCCGACGCGCTGGTCCAGCCGCCCTTCCGCCCAGTTGTCGTCAACGCGACGATGTACTGTTATGATGGCACCTGCAATACACACGATATTACAATTTAATTGCACAAACATTCAGGGATAGAATACTGTGTATGAGTGACTTGGTACTTTTTTTTCTTTAATATCGTGCGAAAAATCCCCACGGATACCTCCCCGCCATAGCCGGAGGAGAAGGTTATGTCGGACTCGAACCGACTAAAACGCACGCCGTCTGTGGGCCGTCAGTTGCCGGAGGTGAGATTGTCGTAGCCATATCCCTCGCACCCCGGCCGGAGTGACTTGGTACTTGGTTCTTGCTAGTGTTTATCCCGATTATGTTCCCGATTATCAAACTCAAACTCAAACTCATTTATTGCGAATATGGGTAATTTATAGGTAACATTCAGTATATAAAATGGTCCCTCCATAATCCACCTGATGGCATGCAATTTTACAGGTATTTTCAAATTAATATTGATTATGCACTAGTAATGATTATATAAAATTATTAATAAAATACAATAATTAGTACATCAAAGAAAATAATGTCAGAATTTTTTCCAATCCTTGGTACAGTACAATTCGATGAAGTGTTCAGCTTCTTGCGAGGGCGGCTACATCTTAAAAGGTGCACTCCACAGTAGTTAGCAAGAAGTGAGAGTGCTTGGTAACTATGGGTAACGGAAACGGCAGAGTCTCTCAACCGCAAGGGAGATGCTGCCACCTACAGCAAAGTGCAGCCAAGGCGCAACCAGCTCTGTAGGGGGTTGCTCGAAGACATTCAACCTATCACTACGACTAGTAGAGGGCACCCCTGACAGCTGACAGGGTTGGTATATGTGGGGATTTCCTTAAAAAAGGTAACATATGTTCGTTAGTGATATAATACCTTTATCAAAAGCGAGACACCCTTCTTCTTCTGGCGCTGACATTCGGAAGTCGTACAGTGCCTTGCACAGCGGTGTGGCCACGGGAATGGGGATCACCATCTATAAACAAATAGATACCTTTAAAATATAATGTGTAATTCTGCAGCTAACGAAATATCGTTTAGAAACGTCAGGGAATCTGCTTTATAAAGGTCGAGTAGGGGTCGGAGATGATGATGATAACCTCAATAAATGCATTTTCCTATAAAAATCATTTAGTGGAGGTCATCATACTGAAAAATATAAAATTTATCTTTATTGGTCTACTTACAGGTTTTCACCAGGCGAGGTGATAATTTTGATAGGTTATAACTTTGATATATTATTCAATAGCTGTTGTTCTATCATCCATATCCATCCATCCAAGCATTATAAAAATAGTAAGTAAACTATTGTTGTGAATCGCCTTAGCAACAACCTCTCGAACGCATTGAAGCTTGACGGCAATTTACGCCTCCAAGCGACTCAAGAAGCGCTCCGCTAAGCCCAGTTTTCACACACCATTAACTTCTAAGTAACGCATTTCCATAGATAGTAGGTTCGAATATAACCATTCATTTTAATGGGCAAACAACAAATTCCTTTTTTGTTACTGAAATGAAAGCAGTAGTGACCTGACTGTACTTTGTAAAAAAATAACATGAATGGAATTTATATTTTTAAACAAAAAGTTTATTGTTAGCGGCTAAAATGATAGAATTCCGTGTAAACGTTCATGTCTAATTTTACCCCTTACTACTACCTACATCCATAAATTCTTTCTTAGGGGATGCTTATAACATAAACGGCGTCAACTGCAAAATTTGTATCGCAGACAAGCAGTCAAGATTGTAGTAGCAGACATTTCGGTTCCGCGCTGATGAATCAGGTCACTTACTACAATATAAATAATTATAACGGATTCTATTTCGATATACCTAATATTATTTTTATATCTATACAATATTCGCGACGTTTGACACGTAGGGAATGGTAATGTCCATTTATGTGATCCGTAGCAACAGGTCGGAGCGGGGAGGGGGGGATTTCACAGATTTTTTGGACCTATCTTTGAATATGGCGCATAGGGTTTTTAGTGCTTCGTAAACTCACAGTTTCATTATACCTACTTGTAAATACACTAAATACTACGTAAAAACTTTAGGGAAGGTCTTGGCATATACTACGAGTGGTCATCTAGGGGGCGGGTTGTTGAAAAATCAAAAACATAGATCAAGTAGTATGGGTACGTTCCCTTACTTAGGGCAACGACATACGAACCTGCACATAGGTAACCGGGAACATGCCAGTTCTGCCCGAACATTCTCCTTGGTACCAAAACGGATCCAATTTCTTCTGCAGTAGAATGGTCTCGCCTTTCTTGAAGGATAGGTCCCTGAAATTAAACATTATAATTATGATTTGTATTATAACACAACTCAGATAACGCGATCACGGTATGCAATAATCTGGTCAAGATAAGGGAAATCTATTAAGATAATTTATTTGATATAAATAAATATAAATATTCTAGGACATTCTATACAACGCTATCTTAACCCAAAGGTATAGCTTAAATAGCATGTAATATTTTTTCCTTCGGGTGATGTACTTTGAACCCCTCGCTACACTCAGGATTTTACGTTAGAATCCCTCGCTTTCGCTTCGCTTGGGGTTCAAGTAGCGCCATCACCCCGAAAATATTATTCTGCTCCCTTGTCATACAATCTACGATTTTTCCAACAGACATGATAAAAAAAATACCACTTAGGTGGCAGACAAGCACACGGCCCATAGAAACATCCAGATCAATGCAAATATTCATACTCATTCACACAAATTGCCCGGTTATATTATATGAAGGATTAAAATAACTCTAACGTATTTCTATGGTAGTTGGAGCCTTAAAACGTCCGCCTAGTCTAACTACAGAACGTCGATATCGTCGATTGGTTATAGAGGTCAGATGGCAGTCGCTTCACAGCAAATAACTAAGTTCAGCCGCATTACAGTTAGTGTGGAAAGTCGACATCAACTGTGTTGGCTCAGAGAAAGACTGGCTAAGATGGGCCATATACCTACGAAATTCATTGTTATTATAAACACTACAATGCACCTGACATTACAAAACCCTTCTAAAAAAATGCATAACTGTTACAGATGAGTAACGTTATAATAATCATATTGCATGACACATGCTTATAATTATTGCCGAATAAGACAACAGTAGCACATCGTGCGCGTGAGTCACTGGTGCGAGTGTCCAGCTCGTTTATATCAATAGGACTTAAGTGGTTCACACTATATCCTTTATCATCAATAACTGAGTTATTCAGAAAGTGACTCATTTTTTTCTTATTGGTCGTCTAGAGTCTAGACTCACGAGTTAATATTTAAAACGAGGAATGTAATATCAAGAGGAAGTGCCCTGCAGTTTAGTAGACTCGTTCATAATATATGTCTAGGTGTTCGAAAGCCCCACCAAGATCTTCGGGCCTATGACCTTATTTGCTGATTAACTGACGACCCTCTGGTGCAGGCTTTTCTCTCGGAATAGTAGGTCAGACGCCAGTCACTTCCGCAAAAGCCAAGAGAGAAAGTTAAGAGAAAGAAAGAGTAGCTGAGCAGACCCCGGGCTGATAGGCGGGTTCACATATTTGCATGCATGACAAGCCTACTCAAAAATATTTATCTTCGCTCTAGAACTAATATTGCGCTAATTAGTTTGTGTCTAGATGGAGCTGCGTACTATGTTCTAGAATATTTATTTATTTTACATAAGTTATCGTCGCAACATGGCGCCAGCCGTAGACCGAGGCATTATGTTATCAAACAGTCTAGCCAGCTATATTAATCACGAGTAGAGAAAACAAACAATATCTATCTTATTTACCGTTCCCAGTTCCCACGGCTGTTTAGCTATAGTGATCAAATTACGTGGAATATGTACGTTTAATAGACGCATCAATTACTTGAGACATCAAACCATGACGTTTTTACATGAAATCTTATGAATCAACATTATTGTCATAATAGTTAATGTATACTCTTAAGTCATAATCCGTGTGGTGACGGAGAACTAATACAAGTATCACCACCCCATATTTATTTATTTAAACTTTATTGCACAAAAAAAATGTACATAGGCGGACTTACACCCGTATTCACAAACAATACTTCGCTATGCGTACCACAAAAACTGTGCAAAGAACGACAAATTCTCAGTGCGTTCGTTTTGGCAAGCCTTTTTATTCATTGATAACACTTAAGTAATACTTCGTTGAGGGAACGCACTGCGTTAGATACTGCTCCGTGATGTTTGTGAATTAATTTTACCAGCCCTATGCGCTCGAGCACACTATGAGACCTCACAGTATCGTTTGTGAATACGGGTGTTAATGCCATGGGCATTCTCTACCAGTCAACCGAATATCATCCGAAGTGTAGTGTTCGTATCTACTAAAAGATACATACATTGTCTCATGTACACGAGTAGTCGAGGTATAGCTGTCAATCTGCAGTCTGTCACCGACACTGATTGAGATTGGACGTGTGTTTACCGGAGATACGAGTGTAGTGGTGAGCCAGTGACATACCTGCTTTATCGTAAGGACAAGGGTCTTTACAAGTGGCGACGAGGATAAAGGTCAAATTTTTTTATATTTTGGCGGAAAGACGGCGTGCGGCGTTTGTATAAATATTTTGTGAGTACCTACACAAACGCAAATTTATGTGATTCACGCTAGTAGGTACTAGAAATAGGTAACTATACATATTGAAATTTCATTTCTAAAAATAATATTAAGACCCAAAACACCGTGATGAGTACATTAAATCTATCTACCGTGGATAAAATTTGTTTTGTTTACATGCGAGTATAAGACCAGTCGTTGAATATCACATTCCATACTTCCCGGGCGTAGGTACCGGCCCTCACTAGTGAGAATAATAAGTTTCACACATCATACTCCGCTTATCGCACTAGATTTCAGAGAAATGTTTACTTTAACAAAAAAGTTTGAGTGGTCCCATGCGCCGGGTGTGGCCATTAGGTACCTCAGAATCAAATAAGTACCGACTATTATTTATATTATAACGAACCTTTGTATCGTAGTCGAATGATCCTGCACTTATTTAAAAAACTGTTTCGTAATAGATTTAAGCTATTTAAATTTGATAATGTACACAGTCTTTATTAAATTGGGTCTATAATTTATAATATTATGATATTATCACTCTTTTCGTAATTATTACGTAACAGTAGGTACCTACATGATTATTACCGGACAGCATTGTACATTTGTACATACAATACATACCTATGTTAGCAATAAAATACACTATGCTGGCCTTTCGCCTATCCAACAAATGAGGTAGATAATTATATTGTTCATACATCACTTTAAATTATTAAATATTATTCGGTTGGAATTATGGAAAAATATTGAATTTCATTAATTGCAATTTGTTCATCTGAATTCCATTAAATTGGAATTGTTCATCGGAATTCCATTAAATTGGAATTGCTCATCGGAATTCCATTAAATTGGAATTGTTCATCGGAATTCCATTAAATTGGAATTGTTCATCGGAATTCCATTAAATTGGAATTGCTCATCGGAATTCCATTAAATTGGAATTGTTCATCGGAATTCCATTAAATTGGAATTGCTCATCGGAATTTCATTAAATTGAAATTGCTCATCGGAATTCCATTAAATTGGAATTGTTCATCGGAATTCCATTAAATTGGAATTGCTCATCGGAATTCCATTAAATTGGAATTGCTCATCGGAATTCCATTAAATTGGAATTGTTCATCGGAATTCCATTAAATTGGAATTGTTCATCGGAATTCCATTAAATTGGAATTGCTCATCGGAATTCCATTAAATTGGAATTGCTCATCGGAATTCCATTAAATTGGAATTGTTCATCCTCTTTTCAGGTCGCTCCAATTGTTCATCGGAATTCCATTAAATTGGAATTGCTCATCGGAATTCCATTAAATTGGAATTGCTCATCGGAATTCCATTAAATTGGAATTGTTCATCGGAATTCCATTAAATTGGAATTGTTCATCGGAATTCCATTAAATTGGAATTGCTCATCGGAATTCCATTAAATTGGAATTGCTCATCGGAATTCCATTAAATTGGAATTGTTCATCCTCTTTTCAGGTCGCTCCAAAGGACAGTCATGTCAAGTCAGCTACCACCTCCGGAGAAGTTAAATCTCGAAGGTGATAGTTCTTCTGTGGGACTGAAATGGGAGAAATGGAAGAGGTCACTCCTTATTTACCTTGAAGCATCTGATATTACTAGTGACCTTAAGAAGAGAGCAACGTTATTAGTATTAGGTGGATCTTCACTTCAAGATATATTTTATAACCAACCAGGAGCTAATGTAGATCAGAAAGAGGGCGTTGATGTTTTTGACGTAGCTATTAAAAAACTGGACGAATACTTTCTTCCTAAACAAAATAAAATTTATGAAAGACATTTATTTCGAAAAATTACGCAAAGCGAAGGGGAAAATTTCGATCAATTTTTGCTTAAACTTCGAAATCAAGCAACCTTCCCTAGAAGACAAACAAGTAGAATACATATTTAACTTAAATGATGATGCGACAATTAAATGTGAAATAGGAGGAGCAAATTTAGAAATGTTAGTAGACTCGGGTTGCAAATTGAATTTGATATCGGATAAAACTTGGGAATATTTAAAAAGAAACAAGGTACATTGTTCCAAACAGGTTCGAGAATCGAACAAAATATTTTTAGCATATGGTAGTAAGACTCCATTACAAGTCAATGGTTCGTTTGAAGCTGTGATAAAGGCTAACGGAAAAGAAGAACGGGCTACATTTTACGTCATCGGAGATGGATCCAGAAATCTACTAGGTAAAGAAACTGCAATGCGTCTCGAGGTTTTAAAATTAGGAGTAGATGTGAACCAAATTAATTGTAGTCAAAAAAGATCACAGACATTTCCAAAAATTTAAAAACATCTCCATTGAAATTCCCATAGACACGACAGTAAAACCTGTTATGCAACCATACCGAAGAATTCCTATACCGATAGAAGAGAAAATAAATAAGAAAATAAAAGAGTTACTCGATTTAGATATCATTGAAGAGGTACGAGAGCCATCACCGTGGGTTTCCCCCATTGCACAGTGGTCTCGCCCATAGGTCTTAGGGCGAAAATGTCGATGGTGAATTTATGACTTTAATTATTTTTAGAGGGAAAACAAATAACCCTTTTACCCCTAGGTATAAAATAAATTGCAATAAAATTTGTAGAACAATCAATTTTTTGCACCCAAAGTGGTAACACTTCAATAGTGCTCATTAACGTTATTTTTTCACTGAAAATTCTGTTATGTTCAAAGTATTATTGCTATCGAACCTGATTGTTTGTTATATTAATTTGCTATGCATGTTCAAATAGAAGGTATGTACGACATTTTAAGTCCTATTACGTTTACTTTAAGCCTGTTATTATTGATAATTAGCACCGTCAAAGAGAGAGTTCCGAATTTTTTTGTTTTTGGCCGTTCTCCTATATTCAAGTTGACTTTTACTTAGGAAGGAACGGATCGCCAAAGATGAAACATATATCAAAATAATCTCTAGTTTCTCTAGTTTCGAAAACTGTAACGTTTAGGTGCTCCAAACTGCTCCGAGGATTGACTATAGGTCATTGAAAGTACTAGGTAATATGTAGGTAAATTGGATACCTCAGGTCATTTTTTATTTTATTATTCTGCAGGGACCATTATAAAGTGCTCTTTTCGCCGAATACATGTTCTACACACATGGTTATCCACAAAAACTAAAAATAATATGGCAAGATAGCTCTCGTGAAGTGTTTGAAATGCTAGCAGACAATTGGCCAGGTTCAAAAAATATCGAAACCGATTACTTCAAAGATTTAATTTAGTAAGTTTTCTTAGTTGATATACCAATCCAGCTATGTTCAAAAGTAGAAGTAAAACTAGTTTTAATGTTACCGACCTGCTTTTTAGACGATAAAATGTTTTTTGGGAATATTATATCTAACTTGCTTCTAGAAAATTCACTTTTTTTACTTGTTATAACTCTTAGAACCTTAAAACAATCATTTCTTAGGTGAAATAGTCATTATTTAATTTTTAATCCGACTTACAACTCCTATGACCGCCCTTCTTAAGAGCCGGGACCACTGTGCATTGTACCCATTTTAAAAGATAATGGCGACGTACGGAATTTATAATGAACAATGGGATGCCTCTGTAAAATGTTACAAAATTTTTGCAAATGAATTGTGTTTTTATGAAAATATTCTACTACGGGGGACCAGGATCGTAATTCCAGGAAATCTAAGGAGACAAGTATTATGTGCGGCCCATGAAGGCCATCCAGGAATTGTGGGGATGAAAGGTCACCTACGATGCAAGGTCTGGTGGCCCAGGATCGATAAAGATGTTGAATTGTTTGTGAAAGGATGCAAGGGCTGTACACTTGTCAGCCTACCAAACCCTCCAGTACCAATGAAGCGTCGGGAACTTCCAGCCGAACCATGGATGTACATTGCTATGGACTTGTTGAGGCCATTGCCAAACAGTGACTACCTTTTAGTTGTAGTCGACAATTATAGCCGCTACAAAGAGATACAAATCACGAGGACTATTACCAGTTTGCAAATTATTAAAATATTAAAAGAAATGTTCAGTCGCCTCGGCTATCCGCATTCCATCACTGCAGATAACGGACGTCAATTTGTAAGTGAGGAGTTTAAAACCTTTTGTGGAGAATGTAACATTAAACTTTTCAACACGGTGCCATATTGGCCCCAGATGAATGGCGAAGTAGAGCGCCAAAATCGAGATATTGTTAAACGATTAAAGATTAGTTCAAGTGAGAAAAAAGATCTCAAGGAAGCACTTTATGAGTATTTGATGATGTATAACTCTACCCCTCATTCAGTGACAGGAAAAACACCGTCAGAACTTTTTTTTAAAGAAAAAACCGCGATAAAATTCCAATGTTAAAAAATATAAGTGACTCAGGAGATGACTCGGAAGTAAGAAATAAAGATAGATTGCAAAAGGAAAAGGGAAAGGATTACAGTGATCGGAAGAGAAGAGCAGAGGAGCCAGAGATAAGTGAAGTGTTGTGTGATAAGTGTTTATTTAAAGGATATGGAAAAGTCTAACAAGCTTTCAAGTACTTTTAATCCTGAACCACATATAGTAGAAAAATCGGTAGGAGGAGACATGACGGTGAGAAACGAAGAAACAGGACAGAGACTGAGAAGAAATATTGTACACTTAAGGAAAGTTGAAGGCCAATGGCACGCGATTCCAAATGATGCTAATCCAACAGAGGGTATTGTAGTTGATAAATAATTTTGTATTCCAAATGATTTTAATACAACAAAAGGTCTTGTAGTTCATAAATAATCTCGTATAAGAACAATTAATACTTAGCGTTGACATTTTAATTGTTAACTTACTGATTTTAAATAAGCAGGAGATAATAAAGCTGTTGTTGATTAACCGATAAATAACTGACTTTAAATAAGTATAAAATAACAAAACCTGTTGAAAAGGAAGGGATGTAGTGTTCGTATCTACTAAAAGATACATACATTGTCTCATGTACACGAGTAGTCGAGGTATAGCTGTCAATCTGCAGTCTGTCACCGACACTGATTGAGATTGGACGTGTGTTTACCGGAGATACGAGTGTAGTGGTGAGCCAGTGACATACCTGCTTTATCGTAAGGACAAGGGTCTTTACACGAAGGGTGTCGTAAAAGGCGACTAACGGAAAAGTAGGCAGATGATAATATCATTGCGACAGGAAGAAAACTCGAAATAAAACCCTGTACCAACCCATCTGGTCAGCGAGGAAACAGTAGGCCAAATCCTCCCAACATTGAGAGAGCCCTATGTCCAGCAGTGGACTGCGATAGGCTCATTGATTATTGTCATAGCAATTTACCAGTTGTGCCCAAGATTTACACTCAACTTATGGGTTTTGATTGATATGACGATTTTACTGGGAGTGGTTGACGTTTGACCTCATAACCATGAGAGGAGAGCTTGCATTCTGTTTAGCAAGTACATCGACTTGCAGGTCAGGTTGAATTATACTTCATTCGGTTGGGTACTTAACTGAATGTAAACAATCTCGGTGTGTCTATTCAAAATGTTTTATTTAAAAACTCAGTTTATAAATATTTTTCTGTTTGAAAAAAAAATGAGTTCCATTTCAAAGACTAAAAACCGAAAAAGAACCACAAGTTAGTCAGTTAGGTAGTTTATGTGTTTAATGTGTGTTTTTATAAAAACTTGCTAAAAGATTGTTTACCTTTAGTTAAATACCTAAGCAAATGTAATATAGGTCTCAAAAGACGTTGAAAGACTTTTATTTTATCTTTCAGGTTTCGGGAATGGGATCAAAATCTAAACCCCAACTAGAAACAGATCATTCAGTGACTCACCCAGGTTCCTTAGATATGAAGTCGTACAGGGCTCTGGCATACGGTGGCAGCTGTTTACCGTCGCGCCCAGTCAGCTGGACACCTTGCCCCTGCAATATACAACAAAATTCAGACAAGTTCATAAAAAAATACGGGGTAACTTTCACGTCACCCTAATATTTTCTTTGAGAAATGATCTCCAAATAGCAACGCTTACTTCTCCGCTGTGTTCGTTGCGTCACAATCGCGTCTTCGTCTTATTAACCATAATAGCAAAGAGCCTCTATCAACGCCGTCAAGTTAGGGACCACCATTTTAAGGTCAATAGTATTAGAAATGGTAGGTCGTATCTTCTGGACTGCACTCTGCACCTCAGCTTTTTGTTATCTAGCGTGGTGCAGTCAATTGACGTACCAAATTAAAAAAAAACCGTCACTCAATGTAACGAATTATTTGATCCTTTAGCTATCGTGTGGTTTTGTTATTATTTTGAATAGATTAATTGCAACATCGTCTAATGTCCCATGTTACCGGCATTTAATTATGTTGACCTCGACTCACGTGAAAAACGAGGTCCTAGCGCGCGCGAATTGGTTTGATATAATCTATGATTGGTGGATTTGAGCTCCTCCGCTACTGTAGCTTCGCGTGCTTCGGGGGTCCCTAGGTACATGCCAAACTAGATCGAAGTAGGAATTTTTCCACCAGCTTTCCTTTTGCCTTACCCTTCGCCACTGAGAGACACCCAAAAAACGCATACGCGCAGTATGCACAATTTTGCGCATTTATAACAGCACATTTTGTGACGTAACTGAAGTCAAGATAAATGCCGGTAACTATACACTGTATCCCTGTACAAGGCACTTAGTCAAGGCATCAGTATATTGAATTCAAGTAGATTGATAAGACTTTCTATCTCACCTGTGAATGTCCACTCCTGGAAGTCCGTTGTCCGGTGATTATTTTCCTCGGAGCAGAATTCTTCATGCCCTCGAGGATCCTCATGAGAAGTACGTTCGGAGGAAGCTCCTCCACCTTCGTCTCCACAAGAATTCTGCATTCTGGACATCGAAGTTCTTTATGTGATTCGACTATCACCTGAAAAAAGGAATAAAAAATATTAATAATCAAGAATCAAATATATGTATTTATTAATTTAGGTCATAGAATTACACGGCAAGATTAACTGACGAGTCACGAGGTAATAGGTAAAGCCTGTGTAAAAAGATCTTAATACTATAAGAGCGAATGTGGATGGATTTATGTTTGTTACTTCATCACGACAAAACGGCCAAACGGATCTAGATGTAATTCAGCACAGAGATAGAATAATTGCAGTCTGAAATAGCATAAGCTACCAAGCGACTAGTGTGGGGTTCTTCAAGATGGGCATTAGAAGGTTCTTACGGGGTCCGCAGTGCGAGTACGACGCCCCTGGTGTTGCATACGTCCATAGGCCACAGTAACCACTTTCCATCAGATGGGCCGTGTGCTTGTCTACCACCTAAGTTGTATAAAAAAAGCCTGGGAATAGATTTCAAATCCTGTCGGTTGGATCCACGTGCAAAAACTAGTATACCTATATAACAGTGGCGAGAGGGTCCCTATATCCTTCCCAATGGGTCATATAGTGCACGAACAACTAGGTCGAGGGAATTTTTTATCTCCACCGGCTTCTCTTTTGAAAATTCTCAACCTTCGCCACGCAAGCTCTTATGTAAAAATATTGAACACATAAATCAATACAGCCCATAATTTCTAAAAAATTGATGGTCTGAAGTGGTTAACCGATAAAAGTTCCGGCCTAAATCCGAAGCTGCGGTGATAGTGACGGAACATCGACAGGGTAATAGGCTGTGATATGTGATAATAGGCTATTGGGGTTCGCATTGAGCTTGACGACCTCCTGTAATGTTACAAATACGAGTTTATTGAGCCGTTGAGTACTTTACCAACAATTTGGATATGTCATAAACTCCGTACGTTTAGGCTTTTTTGGTGAAACGTATGTAATATTGAAATCAAATATATAATAGCTTACTTATGATGACCCATGAGGCAAAGATACAAGTCGTGTCGCATCTGGATGTCACAGGATTGGCGGAGGAAAGAAAAGAGCAGCGATTACTAGAGAGAGGGAGCAGGCGCGGTCCGAAAGGAGGGTATGTCACAGGAGTCGTGGCCCCCTCAAAATAGTGCACGTCAAATACAAATAAGGCCCTTTTCGCATGCACACGGTCACGGTATGGTCGCCGTGCCGTGCAAAGTAGAAATGTACGAGCTACGTACAGCACGGTCGCCGTGCCGTGACCGTGTGCATGTGTAAGCTGTCTATGTACCTAAATAGCTCATACATTTTTACTTTACACGGCACGGCGACCGTACCGTGACTGTGTGCATGTGAAAAGGGTCTAAGGTACGATTAGTTTGCCTATTCATCCCTTATCTTTCACTTGCTAAGGAAAGTGGATTTACTATATTTTTTACGCCTTCAATTTACTTCTCATGGATCCAATACACATATTTTTACAGCTTACTCGCACACTAATACACTTACAAATATTAAGATAAAGTATTCCGCAATGAAAAATATTACGCCAGTTGACCCAGAGGGTAAGTTCGACGAGCACGCTTTTAGCTCCACCAGTGTGCTATTGCCCAATCACGAACGCCATTGGCCTCGGTCGACTGCCAGGATTGGGCAACAGCAGTGTGGCGATAGCGTGCTCCCTGAACTCACTGAAAGATCGCGGATAAAGGTGTATTTATTATTTACACAATTTCGAATTGAGAACAAGGAAAAATATTATTAACGCAGATTAAATAAATGGTAAAGAGGGTAAATGTAACGATACATTTTAAGGAATTGCATAGTTTCACAAGACGGTTTATGACCGCGAAGAGAATAGAAGTAGTAAGGATGCACTGGAATATACTGCGATACGAAACCATCATGTAGGCGAGTTATGCCCTCCCCACCAGATGTCACGGGGCCACGGACGGGATGGGACGGGATGGGCCGCATACATTTTGCTTCACGTCCCGTCCCGTCCGTGAAAAAACCCGTTACGTATGCAGAGACCTTTAGATTGCAATTCACACAATACCCGGCGGCGGCGCCTTGACCAGCAATGGGACAGTACATACTATATCCTGAATCCACTAATATCAGAATCATCATAGCAATGCAATAAAGGTAATCGACTTTATCTAATCAATTAATTATCGCAAGTTTAGTGAGTCAAGGTGGTAAATATAATTTGTTCTATTAATAATATAACTTTCACGTATAGCACGCATTATATGATAGTCTACTGTCAAATAGCATTTCTTGGAAAAGCCATTACGATACACAGAAGCAATCCAGCTCCAAAGCTCTCATTGTGGAGCTCGGGGTCCGCTCTTTTAGTTTGTCCAGATTGTATTCATTCCGCCTTTCTTTCCCTTGATTTACATGAGAGTTGTGGGACTGACTGAAATTGCAGTGATAAACATGCATATGTAAATATTGTTCCATAATTGTATCGTGACTACGGTTTGATACAACTATTTCCATCAATGTATCTTTGTATTTGTTCGTGTGTGTACATAAATAAATGAATAAATGATTTCCTAATGCTAGTCGGCAGGTACATGTGCAAGCCGGCAGGTATATCTGCAAGCCGGTAGATACACTTGCTGATTGACGTACGAGATTTCGGCGCAGAGTATGAGGGGTTAGCAGTCACTTCCGCAAAACCCAAATAAACCAAATATAATGGAGTAAAAGAGTGGACCCCAAGCTCCAACTTTGGATGCAACCGGAATTGGAGCTGATACACCAAACTTCAATACGAGGTAGATGATTCTTCGCCTATGCGTAGTAGGTATTTATTGTCCTTGATATTAATCGATAAGGATTATAAAATTAAACAGCAACCCAAATAGTAGTTATCTGTGTATGTAAATATGATTATGGAATACTATTAATGCTTTGTGATATGATTACATTGTGCTATGATACAAAATGTACACAAATACGATCTGTTTGAGGACCTATCAACACCATTCACAAGTTCCGTATTCCGCTCGAATTATTTCCGCTCCGAGCAAATATTTTGGCAAGCAAGGTGGCGGATGCCTGCGGCTACGCCTGCGTGCATGTCAGTGGAGACTCTGGTGAGTTTAAGCGGCCAAGATTCTCCAAAAGGCTTATAAAGACGACTGGGGATCTGAATTGTGATGGCCAGCCCCTGTATCAGTAAGTGATGCAGGGGCTGGCCATTACAATTCAGCGTGGCAACGTAGTCAGTGTGATGGTCACTTTTGCAGAGTTGGGGCGGATTATTGGATTCTTATAAGCGTCATTATTCCCAATTCTTCGCCTTCCGCATCCAGTTCATCCTAGCCACCATTACAGGTTTTTGATTAATTTGGACAAAATGTAAACATTAAAAATAAACATTATAATTTCTCAAAAAATAATTTTAAATTGAAATTATACACAAAAATTTATGAGTATTTTACTGATCTTGCGGCAAAGAGAGCGTGGTCAAGGACAGATCGGCGAAGCGCCTCAGATGAATCGTATTGTTAGCATGCTTTTTGTGAGTTAGGCATTAATGGGGTTCTAATCCATTCAGTGGAACTAAACCGGCATGAAATATCCATTGCTTGTTTTAGCTTTTGAGCAATTAAAATGGCGAATTGATGGTTGGATGATAAATCGAAACATACTGCTGCTGTTAAATATTACTTGGGGGCTACTACCATCTCTAGCAGTATTATCTCACTTACTTTGTGACTTTCATAGTTTGAATCAGACCGTCCATCAGGATACTCAGGATACTATATGGTTAAAACTGGGTCATCAAGTATCTCTTACTGTAGTGCATATATTTATTAGTTCAAACTTCAATGTCTAAGATTTTACACTTGACTTACAATATGCAGTACACAAATATATTGACGGGCAACGGTCCGAGTCAGATTCACAAAGTAAAGTAAGATTGAAATAATACTACTTTTACGCGATGTTGGTTAAGTCCCCTGCAGTATGATTTACCAGGTTAGCCGAGCGGGAATAAGTTTTTGTGAAACGCTCATTAGCAGCACTAAGTCCTTTTCTATCTTATCTGTTTTTTGTAAAGAGGGAAAGAGAACGCTCTTAAAGACTAGAAAGATATTTGATCGATTAAATGTTTTATTAATAGGTAGCTGGGTTAAACTGGAAACGGAAGACTGAGGATCGGGTGTTGTGGCGCACTGTTCGAAAGGTTTATATCCAGCAGTGGACTGCGATAAGCTCTTCGCGATCGTCTTCAAGATAATAAAATATACTGTACCCTGCCTTCCGTTAAATGTTGTGTCGTTACACTTGATTAACTTTAAATTAGGATCGAAATAAAGAAAATCCAATAAAGATTTCACCCTCCTTCAACAGCCGGGCACAAAGGGATAATTCGTGGAAGGTATCACTACCTGAGACTCGGTCGGTTCGAGTCTAAAGACTAATACTGTTTGTAATGGCCTCATTAGCATAGATACACCATCGGTCGCCTTCTGAGTACATTGCTAATCGCGTGTGTTGTTACATAACAAAAATTCTCTTGCATTTTGCAACGCTGAAGCGCCATTTTTTCAGTTACTGCAGTATAAATATCTATAAATAGGTAATGATGTGGGATATGGATAATAAATATATTTAAGGATGTGGTTTTCATTAAATAAATCAAATAAATATGCAAATGGAAATCGATATAATAGAGTAGGCAGAAGAAGTCATCCCTGTTGTCAGTTAGCTGACGAATTATTTTTTTTCCTTGATGACATAATTAATGTGCATATTTATGTATTCTAACTTCAAATCGAGGGTTTCCGATGATTTTAGGTTAGGATATAAAAGTATGTACATTAATTATGTCATCAAGGAAAAAATATATCTTCTATTATTTTATATTTATATATTTATTTGCCTGCCTATGAATTACGGTCACGAAACATGGACACTGACGGTGTGGTTAGTCCACAATTACAAAGTTTGCTAAAAGCTGGTTGCCTTGCCTACTTTAATAGAGATGATACAGAAAAATGTTCTCCTATTTTAACCTCAATTCAGACATAGCCCGAAAAACAAACCATTTAATCGCCTCAATAAATCACCAAATGGTTTTCGAGACGAAAGAAAAATAAAACAGGTAGAATGAGGAATTTCTTATGCAATGCGAATCTTCGTAGAGCGAATGCGGAAGGAACAGGCCGTAATATTTTAGTCTACATTCCTTCAAACAATTCATTCTCTCAAAACATTTTTCGAAATGGAGCTTAAAAGGTTTAATAAAGACATTTGTTACTCCCATTCAGTGACAGCTCGTCGCTCCACAAATAAATACAGCGCTTCGGCTCTGAGAGCAAACATAAATAAACAATTAGGTACAACGTTTTGGTATAAAGCCCAACGTCCATTGGATGAGAAACCCTCCAATTCATACAAATAAAATGCTGTTTTAACTGTGGAACATTTTGTGTTTTCATTCAATTCATGACACAAAAACGATATACCTATAATGGCATCTCTTTTGTTTTTGTAGACACGAGAGCGATGCTTCTGGTCATCAGAAACCATACACCGTCAAGCAATTTGGATACCAACGAACCTATTATGGATAAATGAAGGTATAATCCTATTAGTATCATAAACATGAAGTTTTAAAAGGACGCATAGTGGGAAGGACGTGGAAGAGTAGGTCTTCCACATAAAATCGGCTGAAGGATCAATTAGTGTCAATCCCATACATTTATCATTCTATTCTACAATACGCCGGCCAAGGTTGAGGCTGGATAGACACAGTCTGAAACAGCCATAAGTTACGTTTATACTGATAACTGGATAACACGGGTCACTGGAACAGTACTTCACACGAGCTGAACCGCAGGCAACAGCTGAATGAAGCCAAGTGCAAGTAGGGCTTACGCACAAAGGGTTGCGCGTATCATTACGTGTTTTTTCTGTTTTTAGTTTTTGTTGCTATAGCAGCAACAGAAATATATCATCTGTGAAAATTTCAACTGTCTAGCTATCACGATATGGCTAGGTGATAGACTAACTACGGAGTCCTAACCGTTTTTACCTTTTCGATCAAAGCGCAGTTTGAAGGGTGGGTAATACGGTGACCTGAAACCATCGCTGCTGTAACGTGGATCCGTAAGTAGGGCGGTATTAGTGATCGATAAATTGTTTATCTATTCTCGTATAAAGTGAGCTGCTATATATATCGTATCAACTTATTTTGGAATTTGGAAAGCTATTGTTATTAGTACTTCATAGGGAATTTCTCTAGGCACAAAATGAGAGTCACACAGACAGGTAGGCCGTATCTTTTCAGTTGCCACGATTCTCGCATACGAGTATACCTTTCGCTTCTTTTGGTTTCTTAATTGCTTTCATCAGTTGAGGGAACTCTTAACTTGACCTTTCCTTAGAACGTTCTCGATCTGATCGATATAGGTATGCCTGGAAATAGATAACCTTAAACCGGGTTGCCCTTTCACCCTTGTCCGTCAATCAGGAGGCGTACTGGCTTGTAGGTGGGGTTAGTTTAAACTCATACACACCATCTCATACACGCTTGGTATTAGTTATACAATCAATCCATTATCCTATTGCAATTCATTACTGGACATAGGCATCTCCCAATGTGCGCCATTGCTCCCAATTAATCTTAAATTGCCCCAATATACAAGAATTAGAAAAGTCTTATAAATAATCATAAATATTTATTAACTCGCAGAAGATTTAAGAGATTTGTCACTTTGACGAATAATCCATACTCATATTGTAAATTCGAAAATAATCTCTGTCTGTCTATAACGCTTTCACGCCTAAACTAGTGAACCGATTTTGATGAGACTTGATCAACCTTAGGGTGGACACAGGTTATATTTGGTCGCGATAACCGACATCCACGCAGGCCGAGCTCGAGCAACAGCTAGTTTTTTATAAATATGTGTCTTTAAAACCATTAAATCCCAGGTCCCTGGATGGTATGGATGTGGATCCACAACTGCACCCATTATCGAGTTCTATCACGTTTTTATTATATTTTCGACAAAAAAACTAGTAATTAAAGCTAGTGCCTATATAAATATACAAAAGCAGGTGAGTCACAGACTATTCCCTGGCGAGTACAACCACCTATTTACAACTTTATGACGTGAACGTGTATGGAGGCAATGAATAACAAATATGTTAATCTAACTAATAAATATACATGAAACAACCCAGCACAAACGGGTCAGATCGACAGGGGAAGGATCACCCTCTTATAATCTGGTTTAAGTAGCAACGTGAAACATTTCTTACGGTTTGTAACTTACTCTGGATGTACGGGGTCCATCATAGATAACTGGGGTATCCAACCGGAATATAATATTTAAATTTATTTGTGATACCCTGTACGGTGGATCCAAGCGGAATAGAAAATATTATAAAAATAAACTGATCCCCCAGGGTATCAAATACGGGGTTATCCAACCGAATAACTCATCAAAAGCTTTAGAGAGAAACTCGACGTCTTCTAAAGCGATTAACCAGACTGGCGCAGTATTTCCTATTCACTACATCACCCACATTTCGCTTAATATTATTTTCGGTTCCTTAATAAGTGCCCGCTTGACGGCAATAGGTTAGCCCCCAAAATTAAATAAGGAGAAGGAATAAGCAGACCCCGGACTCAGAGAGTTGCATCTGAAGCTTTTAAGCTTCAGATGCAACCGCGACTGGAATAATAATATGCAATCAATGTTCATTTATAATTATATATGACGATAAGGATAATGTTTCTTCACGATACGTAAATATTCGCTGTTATCCCTACTAATATTATAAATGCGAAAGTAACTCTGTCTGTCTGTCTGTCTGTCTGTCTCACTTTTACGACTAAACCGCTGAACCGATTTCGATGAAATTTGGTATAGAGGTAGGTTAGACCTTGAGAAAGGACATAGGCTATGTTTGGTCGCGATAACCGACATCCACGCGGGCGGAGCCGCGGGCAAAAGCTAGTAATAGATATTTACGATGTGACATAATCTATCAAACTTAAGAAGTTATCGCATCGGTGATTTATGAGCGATTAAAGCGATTTACTGAAGTTCTTGCAGCAGACGCGAATAAGTTTCAGAACTGCTGATGGTTCTGATGAGTTCGCTAGTCGCTCTACATAGCGTAACCTGTGGTGTAAGTAAATCTTGTACTGCAAAAGCAAAATACTACTCACTGATTAATCACGAAGTCTTAGAAACTGTAACACCTATAAACTTGAAATTTGGCAACGCAGAGCCTAAATCAATCAATCAATTAGCCTATTGCAGTCCACTGCTGGACATAGGCCTCTCCCAATATGCGCCACGTTTGCCGATCCTAAACCGCTGGACCAATAAAGTTGATATTTTGGCAATAGATGCTTTTATGTTGTAAGCATCTGCTAAGAAAGGATTTTTGAAAATTTCACAACTAAAGGGGTACGAGAAAAACGCGTATGGAAAATCTGTCAATCATTTTTGAAAGTAAGGAGCATGAAATTTCATATCTAGTAAACCTGCTACTTCGAAATAAGAGTACAACAACGATGTCGCTGCTAAGAGGGTAAAATAGGCGACGAACGTTAAAAGTTCGCATAACTATAGGATATTTGTAGGAATTTATTCCCAGGCGAAGCCGAGCCCCAGACCGCTAGACAAGTAAAAGTATAGCCCGAATATATTGGGAATCAAGTGGCTCTACAATTTATATATCTTCGATTCGCGACTAACTGCACGCGGTTGGCATTCAGACCGATTGCCTGGGTATTTATGTAATGTGCCAGTATGGTTAGGGCATGCCGACTGGTCGTACTAAGTACCAATACGTCATACTAAATTAACGCAGGAAACACGTCACTTCATGTCCCACATAGTCTTTGAACTATTATGGAGATCTCTTTGAATATGCTTATATGTTTTGTGACTATCTAGAGCCTGAATTTCACCAGAGAAAATTCGTTAAATTGAGTTCTCATATTTTACTCGATGAGAATTTGAATTAATCTCAGTTCATTAGCCAATGAGAAATTAAATTGATCTCAGTTCAGTTCATTAATCAATGAGAAATGGAATCGATCTCAGTTTATACCTATGGTGAAAGTCTTAAAGTCTGTTAATAATATCTTATCATCATCATGCACCTTTTTTTCGTGCGGATATCCCCACGTATACCACCTCACCGGCCTGCCATCATCACTACCTTAAGGCCAGCCACGCCACGTTATAATTTTTACCAGAAAACAAGTAGTATCGTAGAACACCAGCAATTGGTGCGGATGCCTACTGCTACTAGGATATACAGCAAGTTTAGTATGTATAAAAACAAATAGGTAGCTACAGTGGTACCCTAATATTAGCTAAAAAGACTAAAACAATAAACTTCCGTACTTTTTACGACTCACTACAAAGACTACACAGTACAGACCACACAAGGTCCTTAGCAGAACTAATTAGAAAGGTGCTATAAATGCGCAGGAGGCGGAATTTGTTTCTCTGTAGAGCTTGTAGGCTTCACGGCTATAATTCTTATTGTTTTTACGGGTATTAACACGATCATGGTATAGGTAAATGCTGGCTTGGCGACGCAAGGGATGACATGCGTGGCAAATGTGTCTTTAGTCTCACGTCCAGGAATGCCCAGGATCGAGATGAACGGGCCTAAAAAAGCCGCCGGGATGGACTGGTTGCCCCAGGCGGAGGATCTATGGTGCACATAGTGCACAATAGTCTAATTGATTGCCTGATGGATATTTTATCATTCTGATGGCAATCAGAGTGCTATTTCCATACCCTCAAATTGGTGAATAACCTATTCCTAATCTTATTATTGTTTTCCAAGGAGACTACCGTTTTTTCAAAAAGGATTTTTTATGAGGCCAAAGATATTAGAAGCGTAAACGACAGCCGTGGTTCTGGAGGCGTCTTGATACAAGTTCAGGTAATCACTGACCCATCAAGTGGACAATATGCCACTTTATTAAGTTTACCACTAGTCTATCTCCATTACCGGAGACACCCGTTAGCTTGCATTGTTGATCTTTATAGCACCTTATGTTGCTATAAAGCTTGCGTGAATTAACTTGCGTCCACTCCCGGATGCAACTTGAGACTGCATCCGTCTGCCAAGAGTAATAACTGTAATACGTCATTTCTTAATGTTTTTTTAAATACTGTGGCGCTGAAAAAGCACCTTATTGTCAGTCAGTTAAGATTCGAGATCATTGATTCAAGTTGGTTCGTGAAGAAGGAAGAAAAAACGAATGATAACACCACTAGCCTCCAAAGCTATGATGCCTATGATATATCCTCTAAAAATACATAAAAGCGACGTATATTACCTCTGTCTTCAATGTCAAAGGTGTCTACGAAGTCATACTCTGTTCTCATTCGCACTCACTGTGCATGTCCTGATGGACTAGCTAGTGCATCGAGATCTATAGGTTAAATTAACTTCATTCTGAGTGTTCTATACCCTATTTGCTTCTATACAATATAAGATCGTTGCTCTCCCCAAATATCTACCCCCGCCCCTCTTCCCCGGCTTTACAGGAAATCCGGTTCTACCTACACATCCGAACCAATAACTATACCATATTATTTCATTACTCCAATGCGTTTATCGTACTATGTGACATCACAGCAGGCGAGACCACAGGTCTCAATAGCCAGTGAAAGTGAACGGGCAACACGCAACATCACGATCGATAAGTTTGAAATAAAACGTGGTCAACCGCTGTTTGTGTAAAGTTGTAAAACGACTTCTCGCTTCGGTTCGTTTTATCACTATACTAGGTATGGTATTCATTTGTCGTGATTTCTAGAGATTAGTGAAGAAAGTTGTAAGGATGGAACAGGTGAGAATTTGGAAGATTTGTCAACCCAAACGCCGAGTATACTATACATTATTTTTCTACATACATACATTTACTCACGCCTGTAAATCTCCGATGGGGTAGGCAGATGTGTATTAACACCCACATTTTGCCAACTATGATTTTCGGTCCCACGTAAAATGGGGGCGAGCCTATGGCCGTCTATCGGGCACTTTGTCATGGTCTGTATGCTTATTGTCGGATGGAGAACAGCCCTATCGCTTAGTCGCCTTGTACGATACCCACCGGAAACCAACACGGCAATTATGTTTCTACTACCTGTATTTCGTGATAAAATTAAAAACCGGCCAAATGCGAGTTGGACTCGGGCACGAAGGGTTCCGTCTTCCGTACTATTATCTAGACTCCCTTAAAATCACGTTTGTTGTTTCCCCCCTTAGATATTCATTTTATTCGTATTTGTTATTATAACGGGAATAGAACTACATTGCCTGTGAAAATTTCAACTGTCTAGCATCACAGGTAATGTGATACAGGCCGGTGACAGACAGACATACGGTAGTCTACATAATAGGGTTCTATTTTTATCCTTTGAGCATGGAACTATAAAACGTACTAGTACAATAATAAGATGCAGTATATCTTTATGCGTAGGCGCCACATTCAATTGTGGTATAAGGTCGTTTCATTCAATCTAAAACGGTCGGATACGTCTAATAAGACTTAACTACGTACTATTAGATACTATTCAATAAATTCTGACATTGCTGCTTGATAGGTATGACTGTAAAGTTCAAGTCTTCGTAATGTATTTTATTTTTATTTTACAGAATGTCTATTCATAAGAGAATTTAGTCAAATCGGGCACGGGAAACCTCGCAGAGCTGCAGTTACAGTTATAAAATGGTACCTGGATCAGAAAAAGCGCTTTCTTGGCGATTGTTTGTACATTCGTCTGTGCAAACCTGGGAAGCTATTCCTGAGGAGTAAGAGGAGAGATAGGTGATACAGTCGCGGGTGCTGATATTTCGGCAAACACAACTGGGATTTGGGGTTAATGGACTTTTAATGATTGTAATATCTAACAAAAGATTATCTTCTGCCACATACATAATATACTTATCGCAATAGGTAGATTCTGATATGATTCTACTACCGGATATGATCTGAATCCTCTTGTTTTATATCTCACGATATAAGTACTTTGTCTTACTTATCTACCTTTTCGGCGAAGATGAAAATAATCGTACATTATGACTAGCCAGCTATGCTGTCATCGTTCTCATCTCACTTGGAGTCGGCTTTTTAATCTAACTTATGAAGGTCGAACTTCGATATCTTCCGTGTGAAGTGACTACGTGATTTAGACAACCCCCTGGTGATGTCAAAATTCTCTGTTAGACTTTTTGGAGCTATTGGTTCAATATTGTGCAATCCCAGAAAATAAAATTAATAAGCAATAAGCAACCCTTGTATGAAATATTTTTTTATTCCAGTGAAGTGATAGTGAATTTTTTAACGAAAAACATGCCTAGTATCCAATCGCTATTATGAACATTTTGTACAACATTGTTATGTGACACAATGCAAGAGCTGTAGGATCCCTCCTTTTAACATCTCGCGGTGCAGTCTGCGCTTTTATTGGAAAACTTCCAATATTAACGAAACCTCAGTAGGAGGGTCTCTACGCAACTTCGTGAACTCTAAGTTGGTCAGTCATCCCTCTTGGTCAGAGGGGCCTGTATCCAATTTGTAACCGCTAATAGTTAGGTCAACAAGAATATTGGGTACATACGTATGTATTGCTTATACTTGGAGAAGCAGAGACTACGATAGGTGACAGATGATGTGTTCAAATAATCATAATTACATCTAATTCTACTGAAACTTAGTTTAGCACCGCCTCCTAGGCGCTAGTGGAGAAGAAATGGTGCAACCAACTCCACTACGGCATTTTTTCCCCGGCTTTTTGTTTTTTGTTCTCTTTTTAACATTTTTATGTAAACTGAAAGATAACAGGACTGATTTGGGTATTTTTTTATTTATCAAGACATTCCGTCATATTTTTAAGTTGGTAGAAACAGGTCATGCCTATTTATTTTATCGGAACGCGTCCCACTACGTATAATTCGAGGCCCAAACCTGTGATGTTTTTTTTTCTGTACGTTCGTTATCGTAAGAAATCACAAATGGGGATCGAACCGACCTCAAGGGACATCTGTTTCACACAAAAGAATATGACTATTTTACACATTGCTTGGAGATACATGTCTCCGAAGAATTATCGTTTATTATTTTCTCATCGTAAAGAATTGTACGCATAAAAAAACTTACATTTACATTTACCTGATTCATAATGGTGTTCTGAATAAAAATACACGACTACAGAAGTGTGTACAAAGAACCTTTAACACTTTTACTCTTCTTTTTTGGCTAGTCGTGTAAAATAAGCTCTAACTAAGCAGGTCATAGATGTAATATTCTGCTTAGAACAAAACCAGTCTCAACTCTCAACCCAAACCTAATATAAAATAAACAAGTTGTAACATGTTGTGGATGCTGAGAATTTTTCCTGGCAACATAGATTGATAGATAAATAGAGATAAATGGTAACATAGATAGATATCGAGAAAATATGTTAGTTAAATGTCGACATTTTCAACGAAATTAACACATACATATTTTGTCAATTTCCGCCTAACTTCTGCTAAAATTTGACACAGAAATAGCTTTAATCCGAAGGAGAACACTATCGTTTCCTCACGTAGAGAACCGCGGGCAACAGCTTATAATAATACAACTATCAGTCATTATAAGCTTGGAAGTAAGGTACAGTGGGTAGTCAGGTATGGCAAATTAAGTTAAGTACAATTACTGTCTGGAGATGGGCCCCTATTCTAGGTAATACGGACGGGTTCCTCGCCGTTCAAGGTCTATAGAGCCCTGTTCTGAGAACGTTAACGTACATCAATACTAGGTATTAGAAAATCGTAAATTATTTGTCTGTATTGGAGATATAAAAAAAATCAACACCTTTTTTTCTGGAATTCTTGTATGGTTTTTTTCTGGAATTTTCATACAAAAATGGTAAATATTACAAATATTTCATTGTAATATGAAACATAGGTATATGGTAGCGTTTTTAGACCTGCTGAAGTCCGAAAGGATAGCCTGCGCCATGGCCTCGTCTTATAAAATCAGCAGGTTGTGGGTGCACAACGGAAATCGCTATGACGATGAGAATGATGAGATGATGATGTAATTAAAATCTTGATGATAACACAAAAATATGGAGAAGAGCGGACATCGGGCTCGAAGGTTTAGTTTGTAACCTTTGTTCCATGACCGAAAATGGGGTCTGTCTGGCTCCCCAACTACAATAGACTATTTCTGTGGACGTTTCCGTACCGTCTTTTGGGAAATCGTAATTCTCTTAGCTTTTCCCAACTCATTTGGGGTCGACTTTTCAGTCGCATCAGTTTTAGGAAAAATACTCCTATAAATAAATAAATAATAAGCGAGCGGGATTTGCCTTAGGAACAAGAGGATGGATACTAAAATCTGTATCAAAAAGCTCAGCAAAGGTGACCTTTCCCATACGATTGACGTATGCGTTTCCAAAATAGATTTGGCACATATAAAAATATGCAACAAACTGACAGCTACAGGGGCACTCGACCTTAACTACTACATAATCACTGTATACAGCCAATACTGGTGCGTGTTTATGACGAGGGGCTATACAGGATGTGTGAGCGGAACAATCTGTGTGAGGTGCGAGACAGACGCTAAACAACTCACGCGACATGTGGAGTGTGTTTGAAATAGACTGTTTGATGCAATGAGTGCTTTGTTTAATAGACGAGCTTTTTAGAACAAACATTATGCGAAGGTTCCTGGAGTGCATTGCCTACATGAGTTAATAATTAACTTTGGCACAATATAGATTGCTACGTCTACCGAGCCTTGAGCAGCAGACGTGGCGCATATTGGGAGAGTCCTATGTCCAGCAGTGGACAGCAACAGGCTAATCGATTGATTGATTGATAGATTGCTAAGCAGAAGGCCCGGTTTCGATACCCGCTCTGTGCAAATATTTGTATGCATGAATATTGTATAATTACATTGGTGGTTAAGTACGTTAACGTCGGTCCCCGTAGCCATACGAACATCTATGGCAATCGTTACGGGTAGTTAGGGCAAAAAAATACGAATAGTTTAACCATATAACTTCGAAATCGCTAATTGCGGTGGTCACTTTTCGAATTACTTACATCGAAATTCAGCCGCGACTGGAAAACCGATCCCTTAGATTATTAATATAATAAGATTTATATGCCGACTCTGAGTTAGAGAAAGGCTCTGGCTCAGAGAATGATGTGTATAGACATCTGCAACTCGGTGCAACTGCTAAAGGACGGACGAGGCTCTGGCGAAGGCTTTCCTGTAGGGTTTTAGAGGACAGGAGATATCAAAAGGAGGAGAAGGAGTCAGCTGACTCCGAACTCTCGAGGTAAAAACTTGGAATGCAACCGGGAAATAAAATAATAACGATGATTTTAGTTTTCCGAACTGGCAACAATGAGTGCATGTAGCTATTCAAGCACTGTTCTTGACGGCTGTGCCGCAGACCGGTAGTCATTGTTTATATTGCGCTGGCCTAATTTGTAGGCAACGAACGACGCTGTTACATGTGCCCGCTAAGCTACTAACAGGTTTTAATAACCTATTTGTTATTTATACTAATATTATGGACTCATGACTTTGTAGAGTTGTTTTTCCTACTAAAAGGCAGATTAGTAGTAAATCTCTTTAGTGTAAGTATATAATAATAGCCTTTATTTTCGGACAGTATTACATTTACAATAAAATTACATTTCTAGCAGTTTTTAATTATCCGTGTGTCTCTTGACAAAGGCCTCCTCCAACCTTTTCCACTCCGCTCTGTCCCTAGCAGTCCTCGTCCACGTGCCACCTGCTATGGCTTTAATGTCATCCACCCATCTTCTGAGTGGTCTACCTCTTTTCCTCTTCTTATGACTAGTGAACCAGTTCATTATTGATTTTGACCACTTCTCTTTACCCCTTATTGTATGGCCGGACCATCTCCATTTTAGCTTTTGAATTGTTGTTTTCACATCTTTTGTTTTTGTATGTTTCTTTATGGTCTCCATTCTTATTCGATCAGATAGCCTTTTCCACATCATACTCCTTTCCATGGAATTTTGGCAAGTTTCTAATTTTTTCATGTTTGCTTTCGTGAGTGCCCAGGTTTGGCAACCATAAGTGAGAACTGGTAGTATGCTGGTATCGAAGAGCTTCCGTTTGATCACAGACAATAAATCAAGTTTATAAGTCCACTCTTAGGCCCGTATTCCTGAACAACGCTTGTGAATCGAATCTCACAATAACAGAACTGTCAACTCTGAATGTTCTCAGATCTAGTTATATTATACGTGGAGATTAGTGACTGAGTATTGTTCTGAAATATTGGGCCTTATAGTCCAAGTGTCATGTGGCCTGACCAGGTGACCAGGGCTGACACACTCGCGGTGCCGAACTTTTAAAAACCTTTCTATAATGCCCTTTTTCAAGAACACCGGCTCACGTTAAACTCAGTAACCACCATTTTAGACTGGATTTCACCAGTGAATGAATGCCTTTAATTTTATTTCAGTTAGTTTTCGTTTATTCAATGACTACTACTTGATGCTTCATTAAAATCGGTCCGTGGTTTAAACGCAAAATCGTAACAGATAGACAATTGCTTTTGCATTTATAATATTAGTATGGAGTATGGAAATAGAGATCTGTGTCATTTCAACCAGATTCACTCAGTTATTTTCGTACTGCAACATCCATACATTCCATACAGACTTTCGATTATAAAGTGTGATTTTAAGAAAGTAACAAAATCAACATTGATACAAATGTGATGCTGTGTTTTAATGCTATTAAAGCAGAAGTGAGCTCTATAAATAGCCAATAGGTTATCTTGCCCGACAATTGGTCAATTCACATAAATAAACTGAAATGGGGGGAGACGGGAGACTGTCAATATAATAAAAATGATTGATGCCTTGATAAGTATGATCGTTCTACTTTCTTCATGTTCGTTGATAGATAGATGGACATATAAGTTACATGTCATCAGTCATACTAGTAAAGCGGACCCCAGACTCCGGAGTGAAAACTTCGGATGCAACTGGGATTAACGCTAGGATGAAGAAGAATTTACATATCATTATCATCCTTGCGGTAGACCCGGTCGCATCTGAGGCTTTCATACCTCGGAATCAGGGGTCAGCTTTAAATATGATGTGGTTTTTTCGGCTATATTGGGAGCGACTGCCGTCTGACCTTAGCCTGAGTTGTGGTTAGTAGCCAACCACTGACAAAGTCGTACAAGTCGCCTTGTCGTCCTGACCTATGAATTTTTTTTAATAAATATTAGTAGCAGAAATTACTAATATTCCCTCTCTCTAGCTAAGCTAAAATTGCTCGTGTTACGAGTGGGTTCACGTCGGTAGTGTAATGGCCAGAATTCGAACCCGGGACCTTTCGATCGTAAGGCCGTGCTCTCCGAAGCACAGAAGCGCTCAGAAGAAATACGAGTATCGAAAATAGTACCTACATTAGGGGTGGTCCAAAATTTTTTTTTTAATATTTTTCTTTTGGCCACCCTATAAATTTGTTACATGTATTTATAGTAATAACATAGTAAAATATCAGCGAACTAGCTCAAGTAGAACAGGGTGCTCAATCAAGTGTTGTTTTTGAATTTTCGTGTAAAATACTAATTTTTTTCTATTTCTTACAGGTTACAGTTTCGTGTATTAAACTCAATTGATACATTACTAAATAAATATTAAATAAACTAGTAAAGGTTTATTTGCTCATTTAAACAGTTTATTAATACTTATTTAGTATAGTGTGCAGTGAATCAGTGTAATAAAATGTTTTCATCTACTCGAAAAAAAGACGAAATTTTTCTACTTGGGGTTCGAGATGTTGAACCATTGTTGAGGCTTAACCAACTCCCTACTCAACGGCAAGTGTTACTCCGTTATCACTATATATTAAATGAATCCAAAAATGTGAAAGATTCCGCGCATGCACTTATTCAAGAACTTATAGAAGTATGGAGCAAATCTAGTATTCCGACCAGACAACAAAATCACTGCATTGAAAAAGTGATTAAAGGAGATGTCCACTTTTTGTATGGACGTTGGTTTTTGAAATCCATTATGGCTGAAATTACACTGGTACATAGAAGCTAAAATAAGGCATCGGGCATTAGTTAAATAATAATTTTTAAATCCTGCATTTCCGAGAAAAACCGATAGTTATTTTAAGTTAGTAGATATTTTAATTGAATAGATGGCAATACATTTTTATTTTTTTAATAGCAATTATCGCTGTCGCTGTCATTTGTCATCCATCACCGTTGCATCACCGAACTGTCACTTATTTCGCGCACGTATTATTTATTTTCCCCATTTATCGACTTATTTAGACTACTTGGCTAATTACAACGGATTCTTTGTTTTTGGACACGAATTGGATGTTGATAGTGTACGGACTTATAATTTTAACGACATCTTGGCTTATTCACAATGCTTATTTGCTACTACCTGCGATTCGAACTTCATATAATAATAAGAGAACATATTGAAAATGAAGGTGATGAATAAATAATATTTAACCTTAAACAATTTCTTTTATTTCAATAGATTTACAATCAATCTAATATCAACACAATACTGCGGAGTAGCACAATGTTCCAATTCCAATGCTTGAATTATATGTAGGTATAAGATCCATTACGTGAACAATTCATTTTAATGTAACTTCCAGTTTTGTTTTGGAAATGCTATTGTTGCAGTACCTTGTAGCTCATTGACAACCAGTTAGTATACTACAATTTTACAACGCCAAGCAACTTCTTATGACGATTAAAATGATGTGCTATGTCTCATAGTTTCAAAACACTACATAGGTAGGTATATGTGAACAATATCGTTTTTTATTTAAATAATGCACTTTATTCATAGTTATATCAACATCAGAAAACGCTTTTCATCTGATCATGACGTATTACATCAATTTCTCTTTATATTTACTGAAATCTCACCATCATAGCGTATACTCAAAAATTAAACTTAACAGTCCACAAAAGCATAAATAGAACTTTCATCCATCTGTTACTCGTGACGCGTCAGTGACAATTTTGTCAATCTTATTATTTTCTTTTTTGTTGGGCACAGAAGGCAAAAGTTTTGTTTGTATTCAGCCTAATAAATATACCAAAATAAAAATGATGTTTTCTCAAAATTGCAGGAACTTAAAATTCTATTTTATATATGATAATATTAGTTATATGTAACACTATCCAAAAATATTTGGTTCAACGCTACTGGATTTATTCAAGAATAAAAAACCATTTCTGGACAACTCCTTTCATAACAACTGGCTGGTTTTGAAGAAAAATAGGAGAAGAAATTCTGAAGCACAAAGAAAGAGGGAGAATTTGTTTACAAAAGAACTAGATACACTTTTCGATATTGCCCATGCAAGCGCTATGAGTATGATTAAAATTGCGGAAGACAGAGCGTTTCTCATCGATCAAAGAGGAGAACGTAAGATGATTATGACTTCAATCGACAAGAAACTAGAAAAGGTCAAAGAACGTTCTCTTAAACGAAAACAAAGATCTGAAGAATTGAGAGAAATAGCTGCTAAAAGTAATGCTTCATCTTCGGTGGTTTCAAGTCAAGAATTAGGACCTGAGTGCAGCTTCAGTAGTACTTCTAGTGAGTCCAAAGATGACTTTGTGGTGCCTGTACCAAAAAAGACCGAGAGTGTTTCTGTTTCCTGTGGCATTCAGCCATCTACTAGTGGTATATTTACACAACACGTTACCAGTGCGCTTGACCGTAACAAGATCACCGACCGAGAAGCAATGCGACTGATTATTCCATTATCTGCCGCCCTTGGTTGCAATCCTGCTTCACTACCAATCTCTCGCAGCAGTATTCGACGTGCAAGAAAAAAAGCGAGAACCGAATACAACTGTGATATAAAAGAAAAATTTGACATTGATTCTCCATTAGTAGTTCACTGGGATGGCAAACTAATGCCCGATATAACTGGCAAAAAGAAAGTAGAGCGTCTGCCGATTCTTGTCTCTGGTAATGGTTGTGAAAAATTATTAGGAGTACCTAAACTTATTGCAGGAACGGGAGAACAAATATCTGACGCTGTTTATGACACAGTACAGCAGTGGAATGTCACGAATAAAATCCGGGCAATGAGTTTTGACACTACTGCTTCTAACACTGGTGCCAAAAAGGGAGCTTGCGTTCTTTTAGAAGATAAAATGGGACGTGATCTTTTGTGGCTAGCTTGTCGTCATCATTTATTTGAAATAATGCTGTCAAAAATATTTACATTATGTTTTGGGCCATCAAGCTCTCCTGAAATCCCACTGTTTAAAAGATTTCGCGATGTTTGGGAAACATTACCAAAGGAACACTATAATTACCTTAACCTCGAAGAAAACGCTATACAGTTCGCTACAGGTACTCTTGAGAGTCTTACTACAGCTCTATCTGGAGAGAGTCAAGTTCGTGACGATTATGAAGAGCTAATAAATCTTACAATGATTGTTCTGAATAAACCACCTGCGAAGATACAATGGCGTGCTCCAGGTCCAATTCATCATGCCCGTTGGATGGCAAAATTATTATATGCCTTGAAGATTTTTCTCTTTCGAAATAACTTACAAGCATTTAAACTAACCACGAGAGAAGAAAAACAAATTGTTCGATTTGTTAGCTTTGGTGTGCTCATCTACACCAAAATATGGATCGAGGCGCCTTTGGCAGCAGATGCACCAGTAAATGACTTACTACTTTGGAAGAACTTACGATTGTATGAAGCCATTGATCCTGAAATCGGTAAAACCGCTAGGGTTGTCTTGGAGCGTCATTTATGGTATTTGTCTGACGAATTAGTTGCACTTGCCCTATTTTCTGACAAGCTGTCTAATGGAGACAAAGAGGCCATTGTTCAAAAAATAAATTCTGATGGCGGTAATCGTTCAGTACGAGGTGATTCTGCTAAGCTTACATCAGAGGTTACATTAGAAGCTTTTGTAACACAAAGAACAATAAAAACACTTTCAGTTCTTGATATCAAGGACTCTTTCTTGCAATTACCCCCTGACACTTGGAATGAAAATGTTGATTACCTAAAAGGCAAATACTGCGTCAAAAAATTGCGTGTGGTTAATGATACGGCGGAGAGAGGTGTTAAACTATTTGAAGATTACAACACGATACTTACTAAGAATGAGGAAGAAAAGCAATTTTTACTTCACATCGTTGAACAAAACAGAAAAATCGTTTCTACTGGAACATCCAAAAAGGAGCTTACAAATATAGTTTTGAAAGATTGCGACTGATATTATATGTTGGAGATAAGCTGCTAATGTGTTTAATGTGATATTTTCTATACCTACTTATTTAATTAAAATACCTACTTCTAATATCAGTAAACCTTAAATTTCGTGTTTTACTTAAAATCCTAAACTTTTTCAATAACTTTTCATTCGATGAGCACCCCCTTGTATATAAGATAGGAGGCTGAAATTTTTTAAACATTATAGAAATGGTAGGTATAACAAATTAAGTGGGTGGCGAAACCTAAATTCGAAAAAAAAAAATTCGCTGTATGGGCTTGGACCACCCTCCTACATATTTAGTAATATTTACCTACATTTTTTTGTAAAAGGTGCAGTGATTTGTACAAGTTTGACGTATCAGTCAGTCATCTTTGCCATAGATTTTTATCGAGACAATAAATCTTAATCATGGTTTTATCTTCAAGGATTCTAGGTTATATGTTTGATAAGGAGATATACCTAAAAAGTTCTAAAAATGCACTTTTTATACCACTTAGGTCTCAGACAAGCACTTGGTCCACCTGGTGCAAAGCGGTGACCGTGGGCACATGGATGAGTGCAGCACCAGGGGAGTCACACTCGTGGTGCTGACCTTTTAAGAACAGAGAGATTCTGTGCCATCAGTGAAGAAGGCAAGCAGGACAAGCCTTTGGCCTTCCCACTGACAGCACAAAGTCTCTAGGTCGGAGGTACTGCTCGATTGGGACGGAAATTCAACCGTGTCGGAAAACGCCTCAACATTTTATGTTTCGGGCCGCGGTCTAGAGTAAAAGAGATGGAGCTATACACCTAACGTAATTGTAAAAATGTAGAAAGTGCTTCTGCTTCTTTGAGAATATTTTGAACACTACACTCACCTTCAAACACTTGAGGCAGAATGTGTGCTGGCAAGGCAGCACCCGTGACGACGTATCGAGTCGCTCCAGACACACGGAGCACTCGAGTAGATCGTTTAAAAGACCTTCATCCATGCCGGTTGGGGCACTGCGAACAATAAAGAAAAACATTTAGTTATTGGTAACCTGTTAAAGCTGCAGGATCCGTAATCAAAAAGAATATTGGGAAGATATACTTAATTAGTGCTTAACAGGGCGAAACAGTGTTTCACTATGAGGCAAAGACTTCTTCTCTATATTTGAATGAAATTTTGAAGCATTTATGTCTTAGGGGCTCGTTAGCTCGTACGTGTATCAGTAGATGGCTCCCAGCGTCGCGTCGCAGCGTCCAGCGTCTAAGACGGATGTATAGAGGAATTTGGATTGACTTCGTGCGGGTCTCGGTGACTTAGTGGTGTGGTATGGTATGGCGGGCTGGTTTCCGCAACTCCACGTCATGGCGCGGTTTTTGCGTGTGGCTTAGTGGTCAGAGCACTCCCCCTGTAAGGGAAAGATCGCGGGTTCGAGTCCCGCCCGAGGTCGATTCCCTTTTCGCTTTCATAATCGATTCCTCTCTACAACTCCCAAGACCGGCCTCACATGGAGTACTGCAGGGTCCAGTACTCAATGGCCTTCAATTGAAATGCCATGGCAAGGCTCATTGTGTACATTTTGGCATGCTTCAAAAGAATCATGGCATAAACCAATGTGTAAAAACATGTATACTTCATTTGGTTATGCACTTAACTAAGTACTACTACACTAGGGTTGCCATAAGTGTGGGGACCCAGACCGGGACATTTAAAGAAAAATTAGTAAAGGTAGAAAAATAGGAACTTTTATTACAACAACTTTTAACACTGCCATTAAACAAGCGTTAAACAAGCGGGCAGCGACCCGGGCTTCCTATGTTTTCTGAAAGGCGAAAAATTATCAGAATTAACTTCTGATAATTCTACAAAATCTTTTGACGAAATCAACATTAACTTAAACATCATCTTCACGTAAACGTTTTCTCCCGATTGCATCCGTGGCCAAGATGACCCCGGAGCTCAGGGTCCGCCTTCCGGCTCTTCCTCCTCCACTTAACACGATCTTGGGCGTCCATGGTAGTGAGACCATTTGCACGCATATCACTCTCCACGACGTCAAGCCAGGACTTCTTGGGCCTATCCCTTCTACCTGGACCCGGCGGGGGCGCCATTGTCAGGCATTTGCTACCCACGTATCCTGGCGGTTGCCGCAAGACGTGGCCGCACCAGCGAAGGCGGCTCTCTTGTATTTTATCTGCGATGTCATGGACATGAAGGCTGCCGCGGCTGCAAGAGTTCCTCACGCAGCATTTTTATCTCCGTGACATGCAGCTCTTACGTGCAACTTACGCTCTTGCTCTCACAACCATGTAAGAGGACAGGCTTAATGATCGTCTTAACCCTTTACCGCATGGATTTTTTAAAACTTATAAAAAAAAAATATATTGTATATTAGTCATTTAGGCACTTAGGAAAAATATGAAAAAAATAAATAAATGAGGTTTCATTAAAATATTAATAAAAAACAGTTGGTTCCGAAATTGGAACAACATGCATTCAGGACAATAAATATACCGTTACCATATTTGTCACACTATGCAATAAAGGTTATAAATAAAATGGAAGTATGTATATATAATTCAGTTTACTAATCATAATTACTAGGTACATATTTTTATGACGTTTTGGTAGTAAGACAGCTGACTTACTACCAAAACCGTCCGTTCTGGAGGGGGGGCCTTCGAAGTAGAAGGTTGGTAAATTAAAAAGTCATCATCCTTCCCATCGTTTGCAATATCTACATCATCAGAAGAATCGTCGCTACAAATGTCATCCTCTAAAATAACTGTTTCAATAGGGTTAGGAACACTTCATCATCCGACATATTTTCATCCTCGCTACTTTCCGGTATAACGACAGCACTACGAGAAGTGCATACTGTTTTGCCTGCAATAAAATAAATTAATAATTATGATGTAGTTATTAGTGCATGATGTGACAAATTTGATCACAATGTTTTTAGAACTTGAATGCATACTGTTCCAAATTTGTACAGTAAATTATATCTGTTATTGCATACAGTTCCAAATATGGAACAAATTAAAAACTGGTCATATAAACAAGCTGATGGAATAATACTTACGTTTTATTCCATAGAAATACTGTGGATCCATTGTTTTTATAGAAATAATAATGGTTATGGCCAAAATTTCACATAAATCACGTAAAATATGGGGTACAACTATCACAAACTCAAGCGCACGGTAAATTGTCAACTCGACTACTTCACTGACCGATTTTAACCAGTAACAATATTTTATTTTCAGTCTACCCACATTTTACAAAATTGTTATAAGTTAAACAAATGAATTAAAGCCAAAACAAGTCCAAAGATGGCATTAGTAGTCTTTTAAAAGGAATATATGTTAATGTTCCAACTATGACACGACATGCGGTAAAGGGTTATAGACCTGCCCCTTCAACCTGACTGGCATTTTGGGATCACCCGTGACGCCAGTCATTTCTCACCACCTGGCCCACGCGGAAGCAATGCGTGCCCTGATGTCGTAGTCGATTTCACTGGTCACATGAAGTACAGATCCCAGGTACTTAAACCGAATCATCGCCTATGCGGACCGGTGTGAAATCTGTCGAGTTTAACGCTAAACTTTCTGTCATCGCTACATTTAGCTTCATACCACCGTTCTCAAGCGCTTCCTTCCACACTTTCACGTATTGCACCAATCTGCTCCTGTCCGCGTCCTTCAGCGCAATATCATCAGCATACATGATCAACCACGGAGGCTGCTTACGGAGGTTTTCTGATACTGTCCAACAAGACGTCTAATACCGAGCTCAACAAGTAAGGACTAAGGACGGATCCTTGGTGTACTCCGATGATGTGATGGGGAAGACTTTTGAGTCACCAAAAGCACTCCGAACCACGGAACCAGAATCATGATACATATCTTGGATGGTGTCAATGTAGGTCTCTGGAACTCCCTTAACCCACAGTACCCACCAGATTCTGCATGTCTAAGAATAGGCAGTGCAGGGGCGTGTTCTTCGCCCTGTATTTCCCCACCACAATTCTTAGGGCGAGCACCGGATCCATGATCCCGTGCCCGGGACGATACCCATACTGACACTCCGAGAGTGTACTCTCCTGTCGGATCCGGGAGTCGATTATCTGCTCATAGAGCTTCATGGTGTGTGACATTATTTTTATACCACGGTTACTACCACACTCCTGCACCGATCCCTTGCCTTTGAATACTGGCGTAATGAAGCTCAGTCTCCACTGGCTCAGGATCTCACGGTGAGAAGTACGCGGTTATACAGATTTGTTAGAATGCTCACACCACGAGCACCCAATGCACCCATTGCCTTCCAAGCCTCGATGGGGACTTCGTCCAGGCCGAGTCTGTACTTCTGCAGGCGTTATCGGTGGCAATAGTCCTTGTTTCGGAAAGAGGTCTGGTGGATGCACGGGATGCACCTCTTGCTGCTTATTCAGCATGTCGTTGGAAGTATGAGCGCCATCTGTCCTTCATCGCGTTTTTCTCGTAAAATCATTTGCCCCGGGGTCTTTATTACTCATTAACATATTCATGTATGGAAAAATATCAGCGCTTTCGTCGTTCTATCTACGTATTAATAGCCTAACTACTTAGTCGCGTTCATTGTAGGTATATTACTGTTTACCAACCAAGTCCAGTTCTCTAATATACTTAATACTAAAAATGTTTAACCGGGACAATTTGCTTATTGGCCGGGACGCCGGGACACCAGGCCTGAAACGGGGACATGTCCCGGCGTACGGGGACGTATGGCAACCCTATACTACACTCTTGCAGCGACTTTTTATAAAAACACATATTTAATAAACTAGGGCAGGCTAACTGACTAACTAGTGATTTCATTAAGTACCTAACTGAATGGAGTATATAATAATTGATGATGGCCTACAGTCAGTTGCTCATTGCAAGGTCTATCAATGGAGCTGGCCTATCAATAGGCAAGGGGCAGGGGTATTGGAGACTTAACACTTGTTGCTTAGGGTTGCTTCTGGTGATGATTAGGTCACCGGAGCTTTTTAGGGAGAGAGTTAAACCTCTAGTATTTGATTGATTTAGTAACTAGTGGGTTGAATTTAAGTTTTTGGCCTTTAAAATGATTTTCTAAATAGAAATATATTTATAAACTGAGCTTTTGAATAAAACATATTAAAAAGACCCATCAAGATTGTTTATATTTAGTTTATAGCCTTGTATTATATTTAGTTATGTACTTAACCAAATAGAGTTTAGGTAATTTTTTGGCAGAATTGAACTTATTTTTTGTCATTCAATAAATTGGGACTATTTTTGCTATTTTTGCTTGTCTTATTGGAGATCTATATGGGAGGCCTATGTCCAGCAGTGGACTTCCTATGGCTGAAATGATGATGATGATGATGATTTTTGCTTAGTGCTGTTTTGACTTAGGTGGCGTTAGAATTTAAACAACAATTTGCTTGTTAGTAAACATTGAAAATTATATTAATATCAAAGATTCACCACATATTGGAACATTTTGTTTACTGTGTTACAACACATTCTGTAATGTATTGTTTAAGCATTGTAATTAGATCAGAAAAGTTCAAAAGAGCAGCTGTTAAAAAAGATATTATTTATCATACATAGTATAACTTTTAATACTTGCTACTGTTAATTTTCATAATTTATGGTTTATGTATTTGTGGTATTGAGCAATCTTAGTATTTTTGTATTCTTTCGGCAGAATTTTATTGTGTTTACAACATTTTATTCTGTAACCTATGCTTCAGGAAATAAATGAATGTCAAATTGAATTTGTTTGTACTTTACTTTCCCTAGAACATAAAGTGCAGCTGATAAGGAAGCATAAGCAATCTTGATCCTTGATAATGATAAACAAATAGTGTAATACTTGGAGCCACTTAAAATCTTGGATACTAGTGAGTTAAAACTTGTCATAAGGGGACAGAACATGTTCAGTAGGCTAATTGGTCAAAATGCACATGTTCTTAAAAGTCAGTGTAGTTCAATTTTAAACTTCTATATTACAGAATGAGCAGTTTTATTATGTTAAACTATGTAACATAAATAAACATCTGTTGAAAGACAACTAGTAGTAGACGTTCTTTGTAATATACTAGCTTTGTCTATAAAAATAACAATATATTTTAGAACAGGAATGTTTGAATTTGGTATTCCTGTTTGCATTCCTCAGAATACACGGAAGAAACAGAAAAACAAAATATATTTGATTATAAATAGCTCTACTAACGTCTATTGAACAGAACGCTCGCCACAATGCAAGTTTACTTGATATTTTTAGATCGACATGCAAGTCCTGTGCGATTTACATCAATTATATCAAAACGTTAAACTCAAAATGTTGATGACTCACCGAATGTTTTAAATTCCAACGATGTTAGCGGGAAGTCTGACCATTATTGCACTTCACAATGAAACAAAATCCACAGGATACCACCCCGAACCATTCACACAAAAAAATTTCAACACTTATCTATCTAAAATAACACATAGTTCAACACTTTGTAACGAATAATTGCACAAATGAATAAAAGATCGAAGGGTGCACTTGCTGCTGTGAGAAATATGCAGTTCCTCACATAAAAACTGATACAATTTCACGCACAAATGCCATTCTCACCGATTCTTCGTTCGACCGGACCGGACGGTGAAGCGGGGGCGGGAGCAAGCGACTATCACCGCTTTTCGGGTGCACAACAGAAAATTTAAATTACTACCACATTCATTTGAGATGTGAAAAGAAACTTGACTCAATAATGTTTTTATCAAATAGCATAATGCTGGAATATCTTAATAATATTTCAGTTTAAGAAGAAAATGGTAGACTTAGAAGTCTGCACTACTACTACTAGTAAGTAGTAAAATAGCCCAACTAGTAAAATAGTCTGACTAGTAAAATCCTAACAAATTATTGCAGTTTGTACAGTCAGGTCAGAAGTTTAAAGCCTCAACCACACAGGCGCGTTATTATCGGTTAAAAATACCTTACGCCACATGTTATTGATGATTTATTGCGTCCCTAGTCTTTAGCTTACATTCCCTACCTATTCCTTCAAACAGTAACTGCGTGTGGCATTATTATCGCAGTAGGGTGTCGTCTTAGCCATGTCTTAATCTGCAAATTTATATATCTGCAAATATATATATTTGCAGATTAAAACATGGCTATTTTAAACAGATATCGCTAGAACGCATGTGATATTATTATCGACTGGTAATATAATAACGCACCTGTGAGGTTCAAGTGGGTTCAAGCTTTATCCACATAAAATCATATTGTGTGCGGGGTCCATTACACGGTAGGTTTTGCCATGGTTTAACCATCAATCACGCCGTGATTGACCAATAACATAACGTCTAATAACCGATTGACCAATAATATTCATGATATACGGCATGCCGCATGATGCATGCATGACGCTTGCATAAGCGTGTAATGGACCCCTAAAACTATGTCCAGCAGTGGACTGCAATAGGCTAATTTCATTGATTGATTGATTATAACATTTACATGACTACTCTGGCCGTCTACTCGTTGAACACGTCACACGTCGCGGTCACCATCTAGTCCAGTGCGGTTGGTCGGGGTATTTTGTACACAACTACACATACTACACAGAGCAAATTTTTTTCTAATACTTAGACCTATACCTAGTATTTCTTGTTAGTTTTAAGGAAGTAACAGAAGACAGAGGAAAAGTGCTGACTCTTCATCTTGTAAATAATTATTCGTACGAATTTACAATGCATTGCGTGGGTTGGAATGTTTTGTCGGCATCAAGAAGATGATTTTTGGTAAATTATTTCTACTATTTTTTTTTTATTCTACCATTTAGTGGTGTATCAAATCTATCGAACCATCACATCACTAAATAAATGTCAATGTCACTGTCATTATTTGACACCTTTGACAGAAAAGCACAAGCATGTCAAAATGTGTTACGATTTCTTGCGTATAATAGATTTTTAATTTCGTAAGATTCATAAATATGTCTCGAGATAAAAGCGTGTGGTTTGCTGAGGAGATATTATTGGATGCTAAATTAATAAACTTTCAATTGGAAACAGGAGAATGGGACGCTGTAGAGGAAATGTTAAAGGCTGAAGCCCAACTTTCCAGAGATGCCGAGACGGGACGATTACGACCGTTAGTAAAAGACCTAAAATATGGTTTATTTTAGTTTTAATTACTCTAGTACATGCAGTAAATCTAAATACTAATATGGGTTATCTAACTACGTAAACTTCCTTGTAGGACGGGGTAGCAAGGAGGTCAAATAATTGATGCATAATCTGTTTACCAAAGCTCTTTGTATTAAATTAAATTTCTGTTTTGATTCGCAATAAAAGAATATTTACTATTATTTTTACTTACTGCGAGCAGGGGACTCTGTTGACCAGACGGGGATCCGCCCTTCAGAGTGGGCCATTTCGCCCATATCCTCTATACCTACTATTTTTGTTACTGTACATGTGGTAACTGCCTACCGCACTGGCAAACAGGCGTGACTTTATGTATGTATGCTGTTACTGTAAATCTATATAGAAAATAGTATGTGAAATGCACATTCTTAGACTTTTTAGAACTGTAAAGCAAATAATGAAACTCTCTGCTTCCAGGAAAAAAGCATCAGAATATACCTTACGGCTAATAGCAGAAGTACTACACATCATGAGGCTCGATGTAGAACAGGCATCTTACAACAGGAGCACACTTGCTGTGGCCGAGCAGTGCCTCCGTCTTGTTCGCTCTTGTGCCGCAGCAGGCACCAAAATGCAGACATACATATCTAAAGAACTCTCCATTCTAGACTCTATGCTAATCCTAGCCACAGAGTATCAACATCCAAGTGATTTCATCAATGAAGAATTACAGAAAAAGTTTGAATCCTGTATGACAGTTCTAATGCAGGCCTTAGGAAATTTAGTTGTCAATAATCCCTTCAATCAAATAATGATCTGGAATAAATTTGATGCAAATATTCTAAACAGTCTTGTTGATCAAAATGATAAAATTGCAACAGCTGCGGCTATGATTATATACAACATATTGTTAGGCCAACCAAACGTTCTACAAGATGATGTTACACTTTTAAACTCTTTAGCATACATGTATAGTAATGGCAACACAGAATATCCACATTTAATTATAGAATACCTAATTGGTGTTGAGAATGCATATATAGAGAAGTTATATTCAAAATTGGAACCGGAATGTAGAATGCTGGTTTTGAATTTAGCTTACAACATACTGATGTCGTCGGAATCGCAAGATATTAATGTATCTGTGAATTTTGTAAAGTTCATGGCACACGAGTTTAAAAGTAAATCGGATTGTATTTTAAAGACTGTGGATAAGTATGTGAATAGTATTGAGCCACAAGAGGTTGTGTTTCTGTTGGAGATCATTGCTACTGCATCTAGTATGGACGCATATATGGACTGCTTGCAGTCTGATACTTCACTATTTATTAATTGTGCTTGTAAGTATACCAGTTTACTAATTCAGATTTTGCTTTTACTTAATGAGGACAAACTACAAAGTTATTTTGAAATAATTTTGGCCAGTACCTGCTGATTGACAGAAGGCTCTGGTTAGTGTTGGGAGGTCATATGGCAGTCTCCTATAAAAGCCTGACAAACCTAATCAAAAAATTTTTGTAACTTATTTATGTAATTTACAACATCTAGTGTTACCTGTGACAAACAATAAATTGATTTTGATTTTGAAAAAAGAGGAAGAAGAAAGCGGGCCCCAGGCTTTAAGACATTATTTCTTCGATTTTGTTGGTCAAAGAGTTAAGTCTATGTTGCCATGCTCAGGCTACTGGGAACTATGCTAAGTGGACATTGATGATTAACTTAATGTCACATCCCAGCTCATCTTTATAAAAAAATCATATCTTATGACTCCTCTACACGTAGACAGATTCATCCGCAGATGTCATCGTCGGACGCGTCTGCTGACGTGCAGACAGGTTGACTTGCTCGTCCATGGTAGACTTTAAACATTAAAAGCCTACCAGAGATGGCCAAATCAACTCGTTCACACGTCGTTGGCGGACGCGTCCTATACGATAATAGTCTATACCACTGTGTACAACAATGTTTCAGTTCTGCTCCGCGCGATACATAAGCTCGGGAAAGAAAGTCAAAACTTCTTTTCTTCTATCAACAAATTGTACGAAGCAACGGGCAAGACGCTTATCAACGATGAGAATATATCTACTAGCAATAACACTGTCGAAAGTGAGTATTAGCAGTCGTCTTTGAACCCATCTTTTTACGGTGTTTTATTTGCCCAGTATGTACTTAGCCACTCCGATAGCGTTGTCATAGGCACTCATAAGTTATGTTAAGTTATTATGGCACTGCCCGCGCAGTAAAGAGCAAATTGGTGAAGAAATCGATGTTACGAATTTACGATCCGGGTTCGATTCCAGGCCACCGATTACACTACCTACATGAATTCACTCCTCACCTCACACAAAAAATATTCCTGTCGATAGCTACCGCGACAATTAATCTAATTTGATCAGACTTTACTTGTTAACTTTCAAACTACTTATACAGCATTCTTAGTACAGGCTCACGATGTATAAACATCATTTAATACCAATTTGTACACGCAATCCAGACATAAGTCGCACGCTACACGCGGCACAAGAAAACAATAAAACGTTTTTTAATATAATCTATCATCTGTGAAGTGGCCATTCAAATAACTTCACGGTTTTGAGGTGAAACTGGTATTTCAGCTTACCGTGTAATCGAAAATCACGTCGAATATCAAATAATTGAAACTGACAAGTGTGGCGAATCGTCCGAGTCTCCATGACCGGGATTCGCGGGAGCCTTGTACTTCATTAGGTACCTGTTAGATGTCGTGTTGAGAAGCCGAATTTTAATCTATGTGATACGAGTATCATAAAAATATTTTTTCAATATGAACCAGTACTTAGTTCCTGAGATTAGCGCATCTCAGGAACTACTGGTTCATATAAGCTCATATAGTTCAACAAAGAATTTCACAGTTCTATCGCCTAAATAAATTCAAGGCTTGAATGAAATTTTTGTAGCATTTATTATTTAGAAAGGAAAAACAATCGACTTCGGGCGGGACTCGAACCCGCGATTCTCATACTGGGGCGACGACGGTCGAGCCATCTACCGAAACTCATACGAGCTATCGGAACCAATGAATGATGTTACAATCATATTGCGGAGATGAATTAAGAAGATCACAGTCAAGTTATATCTGTATACTAGCTGACCCGGCGAACTTCGTACCGCCATATTTTCCGCCCGCGTGTTATTATCTCTTAATTTATCAGTGTTTCTTTACAATATTATGCATGTATTATACATATAAACCTTCCTCTTGAATCACTCTATCTATTAAAAAAAACACTTCAAAATCCGTTGCGTAGTTTTGAAGTTTTAAGCATACATAGGGACGGACAGACAGCGACAGCGACTTTGTTTTATAATATGTACTGATAGTGATGATGATTTACACTCACTGACTCTTATCGATTGATATAGCAATGACTTACATAGTTACTAAAATTTAGTAACTATGTAAGTCAAGACCTTAAAAGTACAAGACCTTAATGTAACTTCTATTTAATAAAAGTTACATTAAGGTCTTGTACTTTTTGTATAGTGGGAGCGACTTTTCTGGTCACTTCCTATGGCTCTCGCTGACTTGCGTTATTTTTTAATGCCAGACTAGCTGTTGCCCGCGGCTCCGCCCGCGTGGAATTTTGATCCCGTTCATCACTGATGTATAGCATGTATGTTTTTCTGATGTAGAAACTATATTATTGTAAAGTTTCATTAAAATCCATTCAGTAGTTAATATTGTAGGACATTCTACACAACGCTATCTAGACCCAAAGTAAGCATAGCTTAACTAGCTTGTGTTATGGGTTCTAGAATGCGGATAAACATACTTAGATACATTTTAATACATACATATTATACATAGAAACACCCAGACCAATGCAAATATTCATATTCATGCACACAAATATTTGCACTGAGCGGGGATCGAACCCGCGCCTCCTGCGTAGCGGCCGCGCTCACTACCGCTACGCCACAGAGACAGTCAAAAGTAGTTTTTACGTAAAAGAGTAACAAACATCCATACATACATCCATTCTTACAAACTTTCGCGTTTATAATATTAGTAGGATTATTACGCAATTTGTGCAGTCTGGCAATATATCAAGGTTTTTGTAATATTAAGTATCATGCAACTATTTACAGTTCCTCTCACAAAAAACGACTCCGCCGACAACATGCTATCGTGTAACGAAACTACATCAGAGTGCACGGAATCTGAGAGTAGCGAGCAATATTTCGAGTGCAACGATATACCCAACTACACAGACAAAGTCGAATCTTTCGACAACATGGTGCCGTTAAAATCAGAATCAACACCTAACGTCATAAACGGACGCAGCAATTCCGTAAAAATCGATTCAGAGCTCTCCAAAGTTGCCTATAAAAGAAGTAGTTCCGTACCGAAATCGGACGAACGAATCTCCTTACCGATTCGACGGATAAGTCTAGAACATAAAATCGATATCGGAGATGACACCGAACCACCCCTAATCATCGATTCCACATCACCAAATGGGAGCATGAACACAATCGCCGAAGTCATTCCCGTGGGTTTGCAACCAAGACTCGATTTACAACCCACAAGCTGTACAGAATCCCAGGATAGCTCACCAAATGATCCACCAACGGAAATTCACCTCACGAAAGATGAATTGAAAACTGAAGTCAAGGCATCTCCTAGTGAAATATCTCCTCCGTTGGCGGATGTTTTACAGGAGGCTGAATCTCAGAAACAGTCTCCTGATACGCCAAAGGAGGTGAAGAAAAGTCAGAATCTTTCAACGGACTTCGATTTGAGCGAGCAGTTGCAGAAGATTCTTGGTATATCGTCGGAGAAGACGCGAGCGGACGCTAATGGTGAGAAGAAGGTGGAACTTGCAGTGGAGGGGAAGGTTTCAGATGAGAGCCTAACGGGGAAGAATAGTAAGGAAGATGTAAATGTCAACATAATACCTTCAGTGCACATTGACTCACCTGACACTCAGAAGATAAGGTAAGCTTTATATCGTACCTAACTCTCGCGGTGTAGTTTAAACTGGGTAGTACCACCATCATCATTCTTTCAGCCATTTCCCAATGGGGTTGCTTTTAGAGTAGCCGACTACACGCAGCAGCAGCAGATGACGTGTCGTCGCTTTCATGGAAATACAATGAAACCAGTAGTGTCCCTGGTACACGTCGTCCGCTGCTGCCTCATGTCGTCCGCTGCCAACTCGTACCTTTACTGTGTGGGGCTCAATTTCGACATTTTCCTTGAAGAAGATACAATTACGATGTCAAAAGTGTACCGCGTTGTATGACAGAAGTCATACTTTCGCTCGAAATCATACCTTTGAGGCAGTTAGCTTCGTTTTGACTGACCATTGCTAAGCTACCGTATCTACCTCTTTTTTTAAATATATTCCCTAACTAATGTCATCATCATAATCCCCCTTGCGTCTGAGGCCTTTACCTCGGAGGCCGGGGTCCGTATTTTCCAGTCTAATTACTCTACCATTAGGGTTGACCCAATGTCCCCTGGGTCGGCCGCGGTGCGAGAGATATGTCTCAGCCAGTCTTACCTCCGGCTACCAGCGACCCACAGACGGCATACGTTTTTGTCAGTTCAAGTTCGACATAACCACCCCTTGCGGCTCCGGCGTATACGTGAGGATTTTGCAAGGGTGACAAGCTGGCCGTATGTAACCTTTTCGCGCATAAGGGCACCTTTTTGGGTTCTAGTACGAAGACTGATTAATTACCGTCTAAGATAGGTTAAATATAAAATTAATATAGCTGGTCATTCAATTCTTCAATATAATTACAGATTAGGTGCTATCGACATGACGACTCCCAAGAAAGCGGTGACGAGCGTGGAGACCGTGGAGCGGCACGTCGCGTTCGGGTTCAAGGCAGCGCTGATCAGGACACTCGCCAACCTGTGCTGGAAGAGCCAGGAGAATAAGAAAATGGTCATTTACATTTTTTTTTTACTTTTTGACCTTATCTTAGTTTAGTTTTCAGTTGTAGTTTAGGTGGTGTTGTTGTTTATATTATAGTTTGTGTATGGTTTACCTTAAGACAAGCACAAGGTCCACCCGGTGGAAAGTGGTTACCGTGGCCTATGGACGTGTGCAACATCAGGAGTGTCACATCGTTCTGCTGACCCTGTAAAAATATTCTAATACCCTTCTTGAAGAACCTCATATAGCAGTGGGTAGTAGTAATAGCATTAGCTAGTAGTAAAATTCTGTACCTTTACTTCCAGAATGTCTAACGGCATGTGAATGTTTCAGGTCCGAGAATTGGAAGTGATCCCAGTGCTATTAGACTGCTGCAATATCGACGCTCGCAATCCTTGTATCCTTTTTCTGACTGAATTCGATGAAATAATTAATTTGGTTAAATGGATGGATGACTGTTTGAATGAATGAATGAATAATACTTTATTGTACACCAGTAATGAATACATAAGAAATTATTACACAATTGATATATGTAGTACACTGGCTGGTCTTTTCGCGGGCTGCGATCTCTACCAGACAACCTTTTACTCAATCAATGGCTGAATGAATCTGGTTTTTTACTTTTTTATTGTTAATAGATAGATAGATAGATAATTCTTTATTGTACACAAATACATTAGCATTACAGTAAAACAGACAATATAAGACAATTATGTACAATCGGCGGCCTTATCGCTACAAGCGATCTCTTACAGGCAACCTTAGGATGGACATATTAAAAAAATTATCATAACAATAATAACTAGTATCATCGTTAATCATCGATCATCGTTGGCTTGATGACATGCGCGCCAATGATTTTTCTACCATGGATATCTGCAACCGTGCGAAGTAGAGGAGGCAAAGTTGGAAGGCGGACCCAAGAGCCCATACTTCAGGAGCCTTGGTTGTGATCGAGTCTAACGCGAAGATGATGATGATGAGTTTTATTAATTAAGAGTAGAATAGACTTGTACGTAAAGGTCTTTATATCCTAAATGATTCAATACTATCCTTATTATAACACAGTAATAATGCAGTGGGTTATTTTTGCCGTGCGAAATCTATGTGAGAACTGCCCAGAAAATCAGGTATGTGCGATATGATCTTTATATTTTGATATGAGGTGCAGACTTTTCTCTTAGGGAGTCCAGACGACAGGCGCTGTACGATCTTTATATTTTGATATGGAGCACCACCTTTGGCATAGGCTTTCCTCTCAGGATTGGAAGGCCAGACAGCAATCACTTCCATAACCTTTAGTAGCCGAACCAGAATGGGGTGAAGTAACAGCCGCGATCTACAAAGCCTTGTATCATCAAATCGTTTTCAACGACAGACACAGATATACACATTGATATACCTAATTGCTAACACATAATCAACAAGCGCTTTCTGCGAATTTCAATCACTGCAGCAACCACTCAAATGCATGATTCCGAAGCCAACCACATACGACAACGAGGATCATTCACGTTTTTAGCTGAGTATGCAGATTTATAATGATTAAAAAAACAATAAACACTGTGAAAAAATTATTTCAATCCGATCAAAAATGACGAAGATACAGCAATTTTAATGCAGTAATCTCAAAAACGCTCGCCGCCGCGCCAAAATACTGTGTGACGTCATCTGTTATGACAGCGCGCGCCGCCGCTATGGAGAGTATGAAGACTTAGGGCTCTTTTGGGTTAAGACTCCATAGCTGTTTTATTTCGTAACGTATAATTTTGAAATTTTGTACGGATTTTAAGTAATTTACAAAGCTTCTAATAATATAGTTTTTGTGCTATTTACTTCAATACTTTTTTAAATAAAAATAACTATATCTATACCTACTTATAATAACGGGTGGCGCAAAAGTAAAGACCCTATTTGGTTCGGCTATAACATTTTTTCTAAATTAGAAAACTAGATTTAGGTTTTTTTAAATGTATATTTGTACCATTAAATTTCGTACCATTAGGATTTAAAGATGATGTCTTTTAAATGGTGACCTCCAGAGTTGATACATTTGAGCCCTATTTATGACATTTTGCATAACTTGCCGTAACACTACCTGCGATATGTTCGTTATTTCTTGACGAATGTTTTCTTTTAGAGCTGCGAGAGTCTGTGGCTTGTTCACATACACCCGAGATTTCAAAAAACCCCAAAGAAAGAAGTCTGGACTGGTCAGATCGGGTGATCTTGCAGGCCAAGGCAAATCGCCAAAACGAGAGATAACTCGGCCTGGAAAAGCGTTTGACACAATTATTCCACGTTCTTGGGGAGTAAAACGGTCCATGTTTATTTTCAGTGTATTTTACATTTGTTCACTACACAATTTTCAACAACAGAATGACAGAAAATTTCATATAAAAAAAATAAAGGTATTTTCTTTGGTGCCACTACTTTTGCGCCACCCAGTATTATGAAACTGAAGAGTTTGTTTGTTTGAACGCGCTAATCTCAGGAACCACCGGTTCGAATTGAAAAGCTCTTTTTCTGTTGAATAGTCCATTAATCGATGAAGGTTATAGGCTATATAACATCACGCTACTACAAAAGGGAGCGGAACAGTGTTCATAAATGTCAACAAATCCGGCAGACTTCCATACATCTATGTTAACATAGTAATAAAGAGGGTAGATTTGTATTCGATTAAACTCAAAAACTACTAAACCGATTTCGAAAATTCTTTTACCATTAGAAAGCTGCATTATCACTGACTAACATAGACTTTATTTTATTTTCAAACAAATTAGGAATCCTTACTAAAACTTCAATAATGAAATCCAAGATGTAAAAAAATTACTTAAAATATTTCTTACATCGCGTGCGCTGCGAAAACTATTGATGATAGAATAATATAATGTACTGCGGAAATATATAACTTAAAAAGGTCTACATAAAAGTCCGCGATAGCATATTGTCTATCTCCTAAGAAAAACCCACAGCCATCATTTTTATCTTTTAAAAATTACAAAATAATAATGTGTCATTATCGAAGCTATTTTTAACAATACAGTATCATTCCTTATCCAATTAAATACGTTCAATATATTGTGCATTTAATGTAGATTAAAATTGCTATTCAAACTATTTGATTCCAATGAAGAACTTCAGCGTTAGGTAAGCGTAGAGCGGGAAACGTGCGGTGCGGTGTGATGCGAGCGCTCAGGCGGGCGTTCGGCAGCCCTCTCTCTGCCAGTTTGTGTCGTCGACGACTCACCAAGCGGTAGGTGTATAGCGCGCGGCCTTGAGCGAGTGACGGAGGCCTGACGCAACGCAGCAAAGCAACGCAGTCCACTGTAGTGTATAGACTGGAACGTTTGTTATTGTTTCGGTGGTAATAATGCCCCCATACAAATATTGTATTGTGCCAAAATGCAAGAATACAAGTGTTACTACGCCTAATAAACTGTTTTTTTTATGTTCCGAGAGATGCAAAGATAAGAAAAAAATGGGTTAAAGTAATGAGAAGAGATGATAAAACTCCTCTTTCAAGCGAAAGTGTTTTACGTTTTACGACGTAAGTAGGTATTGTGTACCTATTACTATTAGAACTATCGAGATATTTACCATGTATTGTTTGGAGCTTCCAATAAAGGTCCAACCCCACCAAACGGACGGCATCGGCCCGGATTTTACAATCTTTAAACAGCTTGACAGCGACGTGCGGCGGCATGACGCACGTCAAGCTGTCATATAAGATTTATTTTGTTTAAAGATTGTAATGTAAAATCCGTTCCGATGCCGTCCGTTTGGTGGGGTTGGACCTTAATAGTAATGTGAAAGGCCATGAAAGTTTAAATACCTATATTGCGTACCTACCTATGTCTATACATGATAACAAAATTCAGTCTAGAGATTATCCTGCAGGCGTATACTATATACCTACCTATTCTATCATTTTTAAAAGTTACAGACTTGCACCACTACGAATAAGTCTCCTAAATACTTTTGAAGTGGTCATGACGGCAATACCTACTTAAGTACTTCATCCCTACTTTATAATATTATAATTATAATATTATAATTATAATAATATTATAAATGCGAAAGTAACTCTGTCTGTCTGTCTGTCTGTCTCACTTTTACGACTAAACCGCTGAACCGATTTTGATGAAATTTGGTTTAGAGGTAGGTTAGACCTTGAGAAAGGACATAGGCTATGTTTGGTCGCGATAACCGACATCCACGCGGGCGGAGCCGCGGGCAAAAGCTAGTTTTATTATAAAACTTAATACCTTTTCCTTTTCCGAACCTGTATTATACTAGCTTCAGTTAGGTATTTCACGTCATTTCTAACGTGGTTTATTACTCGCTTGACAACACAGTAGGTACAACTTTCGACAGAACATCATAAGGTAGGTAAATAAGTAGGTACAAGCGTTAGGACAAACTACGTATATTATAAAGTATTTTAAAAACAAACTGTATTTGAATAATCACCAAAGAACTTAAAACACAAATAAAGTACTAAGAAAAACCAATAAAATAGTACCAATAAATAGTAAAATATAGTAAAAATAAAAAATAAAAAATAGTACCAAAAAAATAAAAAAAACCAATAAAATAAACTAGTCGATCCACGAAAGAATTTGTACTGACTGACTGGCGACTGCGCTAGTCGGGACGCGTTCATAACAGATGACGTCATCGTCTAAATCGCAGTGTAAGCGGGCGTTTTTAAGTACTCGTTAAGAAATCCCTAATAGCTTCGTCATTTCTTGACGGATTTTGATTATTTAAAAAATAGGATACTCAGAAAGGTATAGCGCACCTGGTATACTGATTAAAAATACAATATTCCATTATGTGATTCATCCTCACTGCAGACGCATGCAGCAGATACAGCGTACTCATTACCGACACTCCGATACGGATAAATGGGACCATTGAATTAATTATGCGTATCTGTTGTGTGCTTCTGCAGTTGTCGTATACCTTCGGAGTCATACCTTTGGCCAGTGTTTATACATTACAGCAGTGGTTTTTCATAACAGAGTTTGATGATTTTTCAGAATGAACTCAGCCTGAACTTTTCTGATATCATATTAGAAACCGATTTTTTTGTTATTTTTGGCATCACGACTAGGTTTTTAGCCTTGAAGCATAGCCATTTCGTGTTCTCCCATTAAAGACTAACATCTAATGATATAAATAACATCTGGTTATCTGATCGACTAGGTTTAGTGCTGTCCTCTCTCATACTATAGGGTGCTTATTTCGGACTCGAACCGACTAAAACCACACTGTGGAGCCACATGACCTTGACTAATGTTTTTTTTTTTCAGGAGGTTATATCAAGGATGACTCTCCAGGGTCCCGTGGACAATGAAGTGTTGCAAGAAATGGGTCTCACTCTCCACACCGACACTCAGGGCAACAATATTAAGATCGTTCCCTTACCACACAGCTAGACTGAACAGATGCTAAAGAATATATTTTATACTCGTCTTATTATTAAATATCTTCATTTATCCTCAACACCTATGATATACCAGTTCTCGTTGCTTACTACAATTGTAATGATAATGCTGTATTTAGTATTCATCAATAAATGAAATCATTTGATCAATCATTTTATTGCGTTGGGTGTCCTACTCCCTACAGTCACGGGTCCTTTATGCGGGGCGTGAAAGAGCATCTGATGAGGTTTGTAATGGTGACGCTCTCTCCTGAGACTGCCTTCAGCTTAACATCAGACGAAGTGAAGTCAAATTGACAGGTCCTACATAAAAAAAGAAAAACGCACCCTTTCGTTTGCACATTAGCTGGGTCTCTTAGTTAACCGAAAATACCACGAATAATAATAATATATGACTAATCGAATAATTTTATAATTTAAATAATAATTTTAATTTTTCGCAATAGTAATACGCCACAAAATAGTGTCATAGTATTGGTTAAGAGAGATAGGATCACTATATTTTTTGTATGAAATTTGAGTCTTTGTAACTCGAAATACATTATTTAACTTATTACTATAACCAACGCAATGTCCCGAAATCCATGGTTAAAACCTGTTAAAACCTTAAAATGGTTCGCTTCAGCGCGATTCCATCAATAGAATGTCACTTTGTCTAGGGCCCCAGGTACGGTGGGGACATAAGCTTTTGTAGCACCACCAACTTCAATCCTATGAATATAGGATCAAAAGCAAAAAAAAAATTATACTAAGATTCCATGGGATTATAGACATGGGATCCAAGTGGCCGGAGGGAATTGAACTGCCGTTTACTTACTCTCTCTATCGAGATTCAGTTAGGCAGGATAGGTAGGCATATCTGTCGTGATTTGAACATTCATGGATACTTCCGTATTGCGAGAACTTCGTCCACATATACATCGTGAAAACCTGGTTTAATATTATCTTAGAGTATCTGATACTCTAAGAATATTATGTAAATAAAAATGCTAGTACCCAAATAAAAAAAGCTACTACTGTAATGACTGTCACTGACATTTTTGACAAATGTCAGACTGAACTGTCAAAAGTGTCAAATCGGTGTAGTCATCTGTTCATGTTTTGCTGTTGCGTTCTGTGTTTATTTCTAGAATATCATAAATATCTAGTTCAAAAATGGTTAAAATCGCTTTACAAATCAAAGCTACGCTGGAATGTATTGACAAGTTATACACAAACCATCCACATTACCCGTGGTTCTTGAAACTGAAGTGTGGAAGTTGCGGTGAAGTGACCGAAAAGTTTCACGATCTCACGGAATCCGAGAAAGTACCGCAGAAACACAACAGATCAGAAACTAATTTGATAATTAAGTGTAAATTGTGTTCGAGGGAGAACAGTATAGATGTTATTGAAGGTTCTAATGGTAAGTATTATTAATAATATATAACCTCTTCTTAGCATATTGTCCATAAAACCAATTGGAATTGTTATTTTTACGTGCGGAACTCTTGATACCCTCCTGCCGGAGCCAATGGGGGTGGTTATGTCGGACTCGAACCGACCAAAACCGCACGACCGTTTCGGGCCAAAAGTTGTGGGGCGTAAGGGAGCATTTGGCTATTTGAATTTGTTACTCAACATAACGTTAATAATGAAATTAACTGGACCCCGGACTGCAAGGTGTATGCCTGGGATTTGACCAGCACTAACGCTAATTTGATAATGATCAAAGTAAAGTTATTAAAACAATAATTTTATAGTCTCAAAAAGTGCCCATAGTCAGTAGTGAAAGCTTTAATTTACATATGTATATCTTAAATAAGAAAATACTAAATATTCCTGTCTGTAAAAGTAATGTCATCCTGGTTTGCATAGTGAACAGGAGACTGACTCTTGTCCCTGTTATCTAAAATGATACTGACAGTGGGTTTTTTTTTTCTTTTTTTTTATACCACTTAGGTGGCTTCAGTGATGCCTTCATTACTCTTTCATAATAAACTATCACCTTGTCAGCGTTTTGCTTATTTGGCATGTTTCCAGTGATTATCATCCTTCAACTATCTCCATTATGGTCTAGGATATAAATGTTTGTTCCACAATAAATGAAGAAGTACCTTTTTGCATTTTTAGTAAAATTTAAAATTATCTTATAATTTGCAGGTGCATTTACAAGCAATGATGTCAACAAATTCAAAACCATAGTAATATTTGACTGCCGAGGGATTGAACCTGTAGACTTTGAACCAAAATCTGGTTGGATAGCTGTAGCTGAAGATGATGGTAAGTATACAAGAAATTCCTATTGAATTTATGTGTACTTACTGATTTTATCTGACTGGAATAGGTACCTTATTGACTAATATTACACTTATCTAGCTGTTGTTGTTTAACCTAACTAAATGTCAGTTAACACAACCAAATATAGCATATGTCCTTTCCCAAGGTCTAATCCATGTCTGTACCAAATTTCATCCAAATCGGTTCAGTGGTTTAGACGTGAAAGCATATTAGACAGACGGGCAGACAGAGTTACCTTTTCCATTTATAAAGTTAGTGTGGATGTCGATTCCTCTGGTAAAAAAGTTAATGAGACTACTAGTAATTTTGGCTATTAACCTGTATATACATCAGTAAATCAAAAATGTCCACATTTTAATGCTTAAATAATAAAAAATCGTATATTAGTAATTACTTTTTCAAAAAGTATTGTCTTCTTTCAGGCAAAACATTTGAAGATGTAGACTTGTCGGAGAAGGAATGGGTTGACTATGATGAGAAGAACCAGACTTCTGTTGGTGTGTACGAACTGGAGTGGCAGTTCATTAAAGTGAAGTAATAATTATATTTATAATTGTAGACATTGGAATATTTAAAAATAAAATATTACTACTCTACATTTGGTTAGGTATTTAACTAAAGGTGAACAGTCTCGATGTGTTTTTAAAAAAAATTTAATTCATAACTTAATTTATTAATCTTTTTTTCTAAAATCTAAGTTTCACAATAAAATGTGACTAAAAAGTAAAAACTGAAATGAAACCACTAGTTTATTTGTTTAATATATGGTTGTGTATAAGTATATCAAGCCTTTTGTTATACAAAAATACCTAAGTACAATCACAGGATAGATTATAAGAAACATTAAGAGGATGGCAGCTAAAGTAAAACAAAATAAAACAAAGTTATATAGCTAACCAAATAGAGTATAGGTATGAATATTTAAGTTGTACACAGCAGTGAGTCATTACAATATTTTATGTAATATTATAATATGTATACGGTATATTATTAGGGTATGCAGATTTTAATAATCAGAAATAGTTATACAAAACAAATTTAATTCTAATGAGAATGAATAACCTAAAAATCATCAATAACATCTGAATAAGAGGCTATCAATGTCAATATATTGTTAGGGTTTTGAAACATACACCTTTTTTGTCTGCAAAGTTTATACTTTGTCATTTAAGATGTAATAAGATTCAAGTCTTATAATTGCGATAGTCAAGTTTTAATTTCATTTTACATGTACTACCTTTAAATTAAATATTTAACAAGGGGCATACAATATACATTATAATATAATGTATTCAGCATTTATGTACATTATTTATATTTATCTGTAATATAAATTATATTACTATGAATATGTGTATTTTATTTAATAATATCGCGTGATCCTATATTCTTGAGGGGTGCTGGACACACCGATGCCGGCATCGGTGATATCGGCATTGGCAAGGAAAAGGATCCGTCGGCATCCGTCGGCACGGCACTGTAAGAAACTACCCTTTGGCATGCTGCAAAATCCTTGCCGAAGGGATCCTACCTTTCCTTGCCGATGCCGATAATGTGCACCGGCCCGTAGAAAGCCTCATGGTGAAATTCAGATTAGTAGCAAACTTCATATCAATAAGAAACTACAGTATTATCTCACGACTCGACGTATTCGTGCTGCTAAAGCGTAAATAAAATTCAATGAATTAATGATTTGCGTTTCATATGGAATCCAGTATTCGGAAATACGTTGAGTTACAGTGCAAAGTAACACTTAACATGCAATGCAATGTTTACTTTGCATTACTATTCAAGGAAGTAAATGAGCATTGATATAAAACTACTTTATAACGGATTCTATCGCGGTATATTTGTTATTATTTACTTTTAGCAGTTTTAGCCCGAAGTTTCGGCTACTTTTCAGTAGCCATGGTACTTAGTTGTCACATAGTTTGAAGTGAGAGTAAAGGTTCAACCCCACCAAACGGACGGCATCGGAACGGATTTTACAATCTTTAAACAAAATAAATCTTATATCACAGCATTTAAAGTTTATATTACCAAGTCACGCATGACAGCTTGACGTGCGTCATGCCGCCGCACGTCGCTGTCAAGCTGTTGTGCGTGACTTGGTAATATAAACTTCAAACACTGTGATAATAAGATTTAATTTTGTTTAAAGATTGTAAAATCCGGGCCGATGCCATCCGTTTGGTGGGGTTGGTTGGACCTTTAGAATCCGTTAAAAAGTAATTTTATTTCAATGAGTGAGATTCGCGTAAACTTCTGACAGTATCAAGTAAATAAAGAGTTTTCTTAATAATGGATCCATTGCTGGATAATACAAAACTTGAAAACGGACCGGCATCGGAAGGAAATGGTGGCTATTCTGAGCTGTGAGGCAGAAAACCTCGATAGAAATTACCCCATCCCATCAGGTGGGCTACAAAATTCAATATCAATGTGTTGGATCGAATATAAGTTCAGCCGCGTCGCAGTTTAGATTGGAAAAAGAGGACCCCGAGGTGAAGGTCTCGGATGCAACCGGAATTAACGCAAGGAAGTTGACGATGATGATGATGATGGGGGTGGGGCGTGTTCTTGTCTGCCACTTAAGTGGTATAAAAAAAAGTTCCTTTAGACACGAAAAAAGAAATGTATCTCAATTAAATAAATAACCACTTACCGCAATCTGATTTGGCTTTAGCGACACATAAACGTGTGTTTTTCCTCCGTACAATCGCGGATTCTTTAAGCGGGGCGTGAAAAAACATGTCGAGGCCGTCAATGTTGTAACCACCATTTTGTGGACCACCCTAGCTTGTTACCATTGGGTGCAGTCAACGTACTGCGAACCTACCACAGCGCGTATTTAGGCATAAGGTTTAAACCCCAAGTCCAAAAAACGATCGCCTATTATAATATGCGTCGTGGAAGATTCGCTAGATATTGGAAAAGCACCATTCCGTTGAACATGTACGCTTCCTGCAATGCAAAGTGTGACGCGTCACGTTCATTAGTCTGCGCACGCCAACTCAACTGTGAATCTTCACTTTCGATCACTTGGCAGTTGGCAGTTCCTGTTCCGCGGTTCCCTCATTCGATTAACCCGGCTTCGGCTAATTGTTTGTTATTGCCAATGTATTGCATAGCTATACGACACGGTATATTCTTACAAGAGCTGTAATCATAAAATGATATACCAACTCAATATTATGATAAAAAAATAGTGTTAAAGTGACTTGCGTTGCGAGCCTACCACGACACGCATAAGCTATTCAGTTTTGGACAGTTTTAGAGGGTTCCTCTGAACCGTTGTCCAAAATTTGCTGTAAATTGGAATACTTACTGATAAGCGACTTTTGACGCTGATCGATTACTACCAACTAATGGCAATAAATCCACATAATCCAGTTATATGCTTCATGCTACGAATGGATGGCTGTACCATAACAGCACGTCATTGAGTCGTGTAAGGTGATTGACATCCAATAGCATTAAATGCCTCAGCTCCGCCCTGAGCGTTTACCTGCCATTAAGTGAACTGGCTTGACCCACCATGTTAACTTGCACCTACCTGTGTGATTATACTATGCAGTCTTAGTAAACTTCCTGTTTGTCCTAACTGTAGAAAGTAGAAGCGAATTTTCCATAAGACTAGCCACGAACCTAGGGCGATGATATTAGTTAATAAGAACATGAATTAATATTGCTGATGCAATAATAAATAATACTGTCGCGAGCGTCATGAAGACGCAGAAACTCCATGTTCCTTCGTGATAATGGTGCTTGCAAAAGTTGCAACAGTACCGAAATATTGGGAACTCAAAACATGACTCTAATAAAATTAATATCATCATAATCAGCCTGGGTTCCACTCTTCTACTCGTTTCTTGCCATTTAGCGATAAACAACGTAGTTTTAATATTAATATTATCTGTTCCTGAATACTAATATTGAGATATAGCTGATAAAATAATAACACTTTTGATATCACAGCACCATTCATTTACTCAATAAACTTAACCACACACACACTAAAATAAATTACTAAGAACAATACTAGGTACGGCCCGTATTCTAGAACAATATTCAGTCCTAAATCTCGATTTACTTTTTTTTTAAAATAAAGTTATAACTAATACGGAGGAAAGATTGTCATTGACAAACTGTCCAATCTGTCAATGAAAATAGAGATTAATGGTAAGGCTGGATTTCACCAATCAATCTGCTTCAAAGCAATCAATCAAAATGCTTTAAAAATGGCTAACGTCATATTCATTGGAGAGTGTAAGTAGCTCAGTAGACTATTCAGCCTATCTAGTTACAGAAGCTTGGGTAGAATCTTATTTGCTTATGCTAGCTATCGTTTATTCGCGTCCGTGGGCGATGTCTTTTTATGCGTTGCCCGAATGTGTATTGTATAGAGTATGTTCTGTTACTAGTAACTATTCTGTGATGTCTCCAGCAGTGGACTGCAATGGGCTAATTGATTGATAATTAATCGTAGGTGAAATCCAGCCTACGTGACCAATTTTTACTGCCCGTACAGTCGGTCTAGCCACATAAAAGCTTCGTTTCAACAAAATAAATGGTTGTAATAAATTAAATACAATTATGCTAAACATGTATCTTACAACTCTAGTACCTACTATTTTGCTCATTAGCAAGACACTCTAGACTAGGCGCTAGAGGGGAGGGATGGGGACAATTCCCCTAACTAACGCATAAGGCAAGTAGTGCATTGTGATCAATTCGTTAAAATTACATCTCTACGAGACCTTCGTAAATATACAAAATTCTGTATACTTACGCCTCCCCTGAATGTCCTGAATTGTCCCCACATCCTTGAACGAATCCTGTAGCCTCGTCTTATATAGATTCAGTCTTAAACACTTCTACACCAAAAAATTTTAATTTTGGTCTCTTCAAATTTTTCCCCACGATATCATTTTTCGAGAAGACTCGAGAGGCTAAAGTCTACAGCGCCTCGCTAAGAGGTTTGGTTAATACTTTGTCCCCAGGCAAACACAAACTACAACATCAAGATACGAGATTACAGTGAGATAATTTTAACCCGAACTTCAAGTGGAAACATTCAGCGGAATCCCCCGTCATGGAGATACGTACGTGGTTCAGGGAATGACTTCTGTTCTAGCGAATTCTCAACAAAACTGAATTTGTTCCGCGATATCAAAGGTAATTAACAATTTTAAACTTATCTCCATGGTATTCCGTCAATTGGCATACGAACTTCAAGTGGGTTGTAGATCGAAAACTAAGCTATGCCAAAGCTAAACTAGGCCAGCTAGGCTAAGATAGAAATGTGTCTCGACCCGTGCATACCAAATGTGCTTCGGCATACTCAATTTACTTAGTTTCGCATATTTTAGTTAGTTATGTAGTTTGCAGTCACGTATAATGCGAGCTAAGCTAAACTAAGGTACCTTAGTTTTCGGTCTGCAGTTAACAAAACCTATGAAAAGTTACTTAATTACTTTAATATTTACAAAGTCTATGTTAACTGGCCGGTTTGGTCGCGGTCTTTGTAATAGCTGTAGTTTTTTCGTAACGAGACGGAAATCTAGTGTACGGTGTGATAGCTGTAGTTGTTTCGTAAATATCGGAACGAGACGGAAATCCAGTGTACGGTGTGATAGCTGCAGTTGTTTCGTAACTGTCAGAACGAGACTGAAATCTATTGTACGGGCTTCCTTGGATTGTAACTGTGCGCATTGTACTGGTACCGTAATCTGCCTTATATCCTGGCGAGGATACATACTGGTCAAATCCTGGCGAGGATGCATACTGGTCGTGTCCTGGCGAGGATACATACTGGCCATATTCTGGCGACGTTGCATGCTGCTCACCGCCGCCTTCGCCAACCAATTGAAGCTGAACTGGTTGATGAATGTATACTGGAACTTCTACAGGCACTTTAACTGGTATCCTTACAGGCACCCTAATAGGATATGGTACTTTCACTGCAAAAGGTACCCGTTTTTCTACTGGGTAAGGCTTAGGTATGAACACAGGCACCTTTTTCTCAACTTCTACTCTATGCGGAACTAATACTTTTACAGGTACTCGCACTTTCGTTTCAACTGCATAAGGTACTTTTTTCTCTATGCGAATTGGTATTGGCTGTGGTATTTTGACTGCATAAGGCTGCGGGTAGGGCACTTTGATTGGCACATGCTTCACTATTTCTATTGGTTCTTTAACTTTAACTGCTACTGGAAAAGGCACTTTTTTTTCGACGGTGTACGGCTTTGGGACGAAAACTTTTACGGGCACGGGGTAGGGCACTTTCTTTTCAACTGTCACCCGTACTGGAACAGGTCTATCTATCGGCACAGGCACTCGAACTGGTACTGGATAAGGCACCCTTTTCTCAAAAGGTACTGGAACTGGATGCGGGACTTTCACATGAACGTGTTTCACCACTGGAATCTTTTGAATCACTGGGTAAGGCTGTGGCACGTACTCCTTCTCAACAACTTTCACAGGTACAGGATGTGGTATTTTGATTCCTATTGGATACGGAACTTTTTTCTCAACCGTTACTGGGTACGGCACTGGCTTTTCCACTACCTTTACCTTTTCTACTGGCACTTCTACTTTTTTTTCAACTTCAACAGGATATGGCTGTGGAACCTCAACTGTGTAAGGTACTTGAACTGGTTTTTCAACTGTCTTAATGTATCTATGATGGTGGTGGTGATGGTGATGTTTTATTTTGTCTTTTGCGGGAACTTTAATGTGTAAACGTGTGCGGCTCTCTTCCTTTGCTAAATTGCCATGTATGTGGTGTACGTGTGGTGGTGAGCGGACTGGCCGCCTACTGTAACCAGAAGAATGCGGTTTTACTGTACGTATCGTTTGGAATAAGACCACGTTTTTTCTATCATCTGCAGGCGAATCAGAATACTCAGGATTTTTCATTGCGACTAGTCCAAAAGATTGCAAAAACATTTCTTGATTATCTGACGGTGCGGAAGGATCAAAAGCTAATAAATCTGACCGTTTGCTATTATCCGGCAGACTTCGCGTTTTTCTTACCTTAGCATAATGTGAGGGTTTCATAGGCACCCAGTCGTTAGGATCGCGTTTAGGGAAATTTATTGGTGATAAATACTTAGTAGTTTTTACCTTTCTGGTGACAGGGCGGTAGAATCGTGTCGTCGATGGTCGAGTTGTTGTCGTTCTTGGAGTAGTAATTCTTGGAGTAGTAGTTCTAGATGGGAATGTTCTAGATGGGAATGTAACTCGACTGTAAGTTTCTGTAGCATCACGATCTGTATCGTCAGTTTTGTAATTTTTTTTTGTAATGTCGTTTGTTATAGTCGTATTGCTCAAGGTCTCGCGATCTGTATCGTCAGTTTTGTAATTTTTTTTTGTAATGTCTTTTGTTATAGTCGTATTGCTCAAGGTCAAATTTAATTTGTTTGCAATTCGCTTTGGCCATATTCGCTTCGTCCTCAGAAATTTTCGAGTTGTCGTGGCTGTGGTCGTGGTCGTGGTGGCTGTGGTAGTAGATGTTGCCTTATGAAAAATTGCTGGTGGCCTGACAATGTCTGTTCGAATGCCATTAATTACTTGTACTGGCAAGTTGAATTGTGGGCTTTTTGTGTTGTTTATTGGAGTAACAGTTGACGCGACATACATTAAAGGTCGTGTCTGTTGAGTATAATATGGTCTGTGTTGTGGCCGTTGCGGGCTTATTCTAGGGTACTTGTAAAGAGAATTGGGTGAGTACTGCGGTAAAATAGGTTGTTTAGGATAATTTCGTGGTAGCGATAGTTTCTGTCTATGTCCGTAATAATATTTAGGGAAATCAAAATGGTGATTCAGCCTCACTGTATCTAGTATGTTGGGCGGTTTACTTGGCGGTCTCTGTTCAGGTTTGTGACTAGGCAAGTCATATTGCGCTTTATATTGTGGACTATGTGTAGTCGCTATATGTTTATTTTGCGACTCGATCGCAAGTAGCTCGTCATCTTCTGCCGTCACGCCACTTCCTTGACTAACGACGATTAGTACCGAAATTATCAGGAACGCCGTCTGGAAATAAAATAAGTAAATCAGTGATGAAAGGTGTTGTATGTACCTACTAATTAGAATAAATTAATGCCTTGTTGTGCAAATGTTTTTACTATCAACGTAGACAGTGCGTGAGCGAAACTGGCACGCTATCCTTCGTTTCATATTATTATTCTTCCACTTTAGACAACGAGCCGTTTATTGTTTATTGCCTTTCAGCAAAACACTGAGAATTTTATTTTGTATTTTTACTTCGGTTTTGTTATCTGCACATAATTGTTTCAAAGTAAGACAAGACAATTAGTATCTCCTATCGATTGATTTGTGGGAAGAGGAAGAAGTTGGTTCCATTACGTGATAGGAATAGGAAGCTATACGTAGGTACCTACCACAGATTAAAGTTACTACGTTTGTGCTATACCTAGGTAGGTATAATATAACCTACGCTAGTCCTAGGTAGCTAGGTCACAACTATTTCATTTTATCGAAATTTCAGGCGAATAAATTAATGGTGACCTATTGGATGCGTGTGACAGTAGAGCGTTCGATTCCTGCTCAGTGCTAATATTTGTATGCATGATATACCTATTCGCATTGGTCTGGGTGTTTCTATGTATAAACAATATGTGTGTACCTATTTACATACATCCGAAATTATTAGTATTCGCTTAACCTCTCCAGCTCAGCTTTAGCAGTTTATTGCTTGTGGTATGAGTGGGTTCTGGTCGGTACCTAGTCTTCAATCAATAATTTGTGTAATGATGATTTGTTGAGCTTAAATTTACCAAGCATAAGCATAGACCCTCGTTTGTCTCGCCATTTAGGTTCAAGATACCCCTGATATGTCCCAAACTATTATATATCTACAGATGTTATAACAAATTTTTAACAAATTGCAATATTGCAGTAATGCTTAGTTTTGGTAAATCGATATGGTTGGACCTGATTTTTTTTAATTATTGAAGCCATTTTAATATCAATATTACCAATCGCAACCGAAAAGTCGGAAAATTATGTAAAAGTGGTGTAGATAAGTTTTTAATGTACGTCTGTACAGTCATAGTAGAAAAAACTTGGTACAGTTGCCATTGGACCACCTTAGCTCTAAAACTTAACACCTTAGCTTTAAAAATAACAAATATTCGTGCAAGTAAATATGTAATTGAACTGAGCGGGAATCGAACCGCGACTGTCGAATAGTCTACCGCTACGCCACAGTATGTATTGATTACCACGCAAACGAAAAATGCGTTTTGTCCTTCATATTATGATGTTTATTTAAAGGAGATGGGGAGGCTTTCATACATTCTTGGGCCAAAAATGTAATAAGATGAGGGTGGTATCAATTAAGAGCATATAAATTATTAAACCATCCCTGAAAATTCTGCAGATTTTGGATATCTGAGAGCAGAGTTATAAGAGATTTAGTAAAAGTGAGGTTATGCAAGAAATTGACATTTTAGAACTGTGATTTCTGTGGTGTTTTAATAGAAAGTGGTCATTTTTTTATCTTAAAATACTTTTAAATTGTACTGTATTATATTTTACTCAGGGATAATGTATGAAAACTTACAAAGAGATTTAAAAGATATGGAATACAAGGATGTTATGTTAAAAAAAAAACACTTTAAATAATAATGATCTTTTATTCTTCTTCAATAATAATTAGAGTATTGTCTAAGAAGTGCGCAGGTGGAAATATATTACCTTATTTACTTCATTTTCTATGCCACAATTCACACAGAGATCCATGTCAAAATCCAAAATACCGAGCAAAACTCAAACAAGTAAACAAGTTTATCATTGTACTTTAAGGTAACCAGGAGCAAGCTGAGAAGTCCGTAAAGAGAAATCACTGTTAAGGGAATATAATCAAGAAATCAACTGGAAATACTCAAAACGCAGAAGTCAATTGATCATTGGATTTAAACCAATAAACTGATACAGCATACTGATATAGCATACTTTTGTACATATTTTATAAAAGATTGAATAAATAAACTGATTGACTGAAAATGGAGCTGTCAGCAGGCAGCTGTCACAGCTTAAAAATACAGTTGATAAACACAAGAAATAATTAATCGATTAACGGAAATCGATTCATAATTTATTTTTATTACACTATTATTTGGTATTTTAAATGGTTATTATTATTATTATGATTGAGTTTTGTTCACTCTGATTGATTTAATATCAAATTGTGATGCAAGTGTTTAAATACGCAATATTGTTTAAATAATTTTTAGTAATCGATATTTTATTTTGCTAGTGGAATAAACTTAGTTTTAAGATTTCTCGTCTTCCAGACTTTCAATTGAGCTGGTTTTTTAATATTTTGAAATAGAAAAAAATACCGCTTTTTTTAAGTCATATTTCAACTCATTACAATTTTGGCCCAGAAGTCCCCGTCTCCTTTAAATAGTAGAAAAAAAAACAATGAATACAAAAAGTTCTTCCCAAAATAAATATGGCAATACGTGTGGCCATTTGATTTACCCATTTACCTAAATACTTGATATTTCGTCACTTTCTGCTACGAATGTGCCTCAAGGAAGAGTAGGTTAGGTAACTTTGATAACTTTGATTATTAATTTTAAAAATCAATGAGTAGGTATCTATTGATTGAATCAAACTTAATTAAATTTTATAATAAATTGGAAAAAGCGAAATCAATTCTCGGGCGGGACTCGAACCATCGAGCCAGCCACCGAGCTTCGCCCGAGAGTGATCCAATTTTTCCAATACATCCATCTTACGGCGAAAAATTGGATCACTCTCGGGCGAAGCTCGGTGGCTCAGTGGTCAGAGCGTTCCCCCTGTAAGGGAAAGATCGCGGGTTCGAGTCCCGCCCGAGAATTGATTTCGCTTTTTCCAATTTATTATAATTTGTTCAGTTTAGCAAACTAATTGCTTTAAAATTATCTCAATTAATTAAATTTTGATTTGTTCATTCATAGTGCTGTCTGTTATATCTATTGAACTATCTGTAGCAAAATCTTTAAACTCTACAAACGGTGCCTGTATCAAAAAATCACTAAAACCCACCTTCTCAGTCCGCGGTCACATATAAATCACACTTTGACATAGGTATTATTAACAAACTGATTCACCTGTAGCCTTAACTTTCACACAAATGAAGCACTAAAATCACCATGTACCACAATCACTAGATAGCTTTAATTTGCTTATTATTAATCTATCACTGAATCTTGAGAAAATAATCTCACTTCACTTTTGCCGCCAAAACAGCCATCTTTGAATTTGCATCATGGAGCCCGTGTTCTGTATTTGAAAAACTTTTTTTTTAAATTTGTGCAAAGGTACCTACCGATAAGTGTTGCATATTGCGGCGCCTGCGGCCAATACAGTCGTTAATGTAATGGTAAGTGTAAGGAAGCGCCACTCACTTAAATAGCATTCGCGATGGGTGGCTAAGTTTCAGGATGGTTATGTACTTTCTCTACAATGGCAATATTTTTCTATGTATATAGTTTACTGAAATTTACCATTGAATTATGTTATTAGTTTATGGAGGTTAATAGAAAAAGTCTTAAAATTGGTAGGTACAAACCTATTTTTAAAAATATAAACATTCGAATTGAGATCCTTCTTTTTATAAAAAAAATTACTAAAATTAGGGAAAAGCATTTTCAGATCAATCATCTGGAATGGTGGCTGTATCTCGTGGTGGAAGTATCTTCTGGACTACACCTCAGTTATTTACCATCTAGCGGGGTACCTATATTCAATTGGCGGACTGAGTAAATATATAAAAACCCTATTGAATGAAATTATGAAGCATTTATTATGCTAACTATTCAAATCGATTATGAAAGAGAAAAGATAATCGGGCGGGCCTCGGTGGCTTAGTGGTCAGAGCATTTCCCCTGTAAGGGAAAGATCTCGGGTTCGAGTCCCGCCCGAGACCGATTCTCTTTTCTCTTTCTTTCGAATAAAAACCTAACTTAATAAAATTAATTTTGTATTTATGGTTAGTAACTAGGTACATAGACATACCTACCCTAAGAAGGGGCTTTTTATCTGTCATAATTAATTAGCAAGTTTTTTTTTATACCACTTAGTTGGCAGACAAGCACACGGCCCACCTGATGGGAAACGGTCACCGTGGCCTATGGGCAACACCAGGGGCGTCACAATCACGCTGCCAACCTTGAAGAAACCTTCTTATGCCCTTCTTGAAGAACCCCATATTGTAGTCGCTTGGGAAAACCACCGCAGGGAGTTGTTCATTCCACAGCTTGAATGTGCGTGGCTTGAAGTTACCTATAATATTATTTAATATTATTAAATTAACAAAACTGGTACCTACTTGTTAGATTGATACAAACAGTAGTAAAACCTATCCAGTATCCATACAAACCAGTTTTACTCCTATAGACTTTCGTTCACTAAGAGCTTACTTGACCTGCCCTTTCTGAACGAGTACGTCTCAGTGCAGCGAAAGTCAATAGGTAAGTAACAAGAACAGGGTAGTGGTCAAGTTTCTACGTCTTCATCCTCACACATTGCGACCGCAAACGGTGCGCACTGTGCGGTATGAAAGGAACTTCATCCCACGCACACTCAAGCTGTGTAATGAACTCCCCGCGATGGTTTTCCCAAGCGACTACAATATGGCGTTCTTCAAGAAGGGCATTAGAAGGTTTCTTCAGGGTCAGCAGCACGAGTGTGACGCCCCTGGTGTTGCATACGTCCATAGGCCACGGTAACCACTTTCCATCAGGTGGGCCGTGTGCTTGTCTGCCACCTAAGTGGTATAAAAAAAAGTTACTGCTAAGGTAAAGGCATGTTGTATAACTTGTATATAAACTGCTTGCAGTACCTAACTACTCGTGATTATGAGATGTTAATCATGCGGTTTAGCTAGTTCAACTAGTCAGGTAAGTCCTACGTAAGATTTAATTCCTTGGTTGTAGGTACCCAATAATAGTTTTAAAAATATCTCTTTTTCCTGCTTCCGCTTTGCCGCACGCACTATTACTGAAATACGTAAGTAACCAATAGGTAATTATTTTACGCAATCGTACAAATAAGTGCATAAATCACACAAACAGGATCTTTATGGGCGTCTCGTCACATTTTTATTTGTCCGACTTGGTGCTAAAACAATAAAAATTGGTGTGATGAAAATACTTACGTCCATTCACCTAATTTCGACATTCTTCATAGCGTTAATCCCATTCACATCCAAAGCTTTTCTGCCTCGGAGACCGCTTGTTCTAGTCTAACTGCAGGTTTGGCTTAACTTCGATATTTCCCGTGAAGCGACTGCCATCTGACCTCCACAACCCATTGGCGATATCGAAGCATTGCAGTTAGACCAGTTGTTGAACTCTTTAGAAGTCTAAGAGTTCAACTACCGGTAACCAATGCTATAGATGGCAACCGGGACTGACGGCAACGTGCTCTCTGACTTCTGAGGCATGACCAGACCAACGCAAATACCCTTATTCGTGCATACAAATATTTGCACTGAGTCGCGTACACTAGCCGCAGAGGCTGTCATTCGGATCGGGACATTCATGTCAGATCGGGTTTCACCAGATAAATTAATTGCGTTCAACTAAAGTAGGTTTTATGCTTACGCAATGAGGTTACTGACTCCGATCCTCAAGTTTGCATTCAGTTGAGTTATCCATCTTAGCTATTTTGTAGGATGAAACTGGGGCATTGAACCGGGATCAACGCTAAGATGATATTAAGTAGTACCATCATCATCATCATCTTAGTGCCAGTTCCGATCATATCCGAGGCGGCGGAAGCTGCTGAACCCAAGTACCGCAGCTTCCGCTTTCCGACTTTACTAACGCATTTCACACGGTCTTGGGAATCTTTGGCAGAACATAAAGGCAAAACCTATAAAAAGTATCAATAAGTACCATAATATCTATAGGTATTAGTGTGGTATGTCGATACTTACAAAGAAACTTTATCTGTCGGTCTGTCTGTTCTAGGTAATCTTTTGCTGTGATTTTTTTACTGCAGGTAGCTAATTAGGCGTAATAAGCATACATACTTTAATTTTATAAACAGTAGGTACAAGTGCAAAAAAAAACAAAATCTATGTCCATGCGGACAAAGTTGGGATTGGGAACACAGTAAATAAATAAAACGAATAAGGCAATATAAATATCACTGTATTTCTTTTAATATTTTGAGTCTATATTTGTCGTCAGGGAACCTCATTTTGATAATCTGCCGCACCTCCTCACAGCTGTAGCTTTGGAATTGGTCCTTGTTCGTATTCCACAAGTCTGATATCTCTAGCAGTTGAGCTTTTAGCAACTGCGGTAGTTTAGTGAGTTTGAGCCATGTGTTGATCCTTGATTCAAATTGGATTGGTTCCTAAGAAGTAAAAAAACCAACTTCATAAACAAAAAGGCGCCAAAAACAGGTACAGTCAGCATCAGATCGATCTTGACTAGCAAAGTACTCAAAATAATCTTAATACCTTGTTATTCCTCCAACCCTGTTGAGTGATTGTTCTGATATTTGGTACACACCTTTAGTTCAGACAATAATACAAATTTAAATCTATATAACAGTTATATTATAGAATCATTACTAGATGTTAAGATCATTTTTAGTATTTTGCTAGGCAAGATAGATCTAATACTGACTGGACTTGCTTACTAAAAACTGAACTGAAAAAGTAATTGAATAGTTCGTGTGCCACAGGTACAGCGCATGAGCTATTACGATGCGGCATTTTGCTCACTTCATTATGCCAATAAATTATCGAAAAATATATTTATTAATTTACTTATTTTTCACATTGTGTTCTCAATAATTGTGAACTCCCTGCGGTGGTTATCCCAAGCGACTACAATATGAGGTTCTTCAAGAAGGCATTAGAAGGTTTCTTTAGGGTCGGCAGCGCGAGTGTGCAGACCCTGGTGTTGCATACGTCCATAGGCCACGGTGACCACTTCCCATCAGGTGGGCCGTGTGCTTGTCTGCCACCTAAGTGGTATAAAAAAAAACTTACCTCAAACAAAGTTAAAACAACTGCAACAGTACTCTCCACCCTCATAGCGAGCATATACACCAGTTCTTCACTCACTGGCTTGCTGTCTGCAAGCACCCTGTCCAGCATTGACTGGCAGAGCACTTGTATGAGGGTACATAGAGACATCTCATACATACGGGTAGGTAGCACATTGTACCAGGAAAACTTCAGATCCTTTAATAACGCTAAGGCATTGTTGATGGCGCAGTCGAATTGCTCGTACGAGTCATGGGTCCATGATGGATCTAAAAATATACAAACTGGTTTAGAATTGAAGACATTTTAAAGAAAGGTCAAGAGTACCCGAAACCGGTAAGCATTCATGAAATCAATTATGAACGTAGAAGAAGCGAAAGATGTATGCCAGGGTCGTAGCAGGTGGAAAACTGTGGTCTCTGCCTACCCCACTGAGAAAGAGGCGTGACTGTATGTATGTACGAGTATGTATAGAATGGAAAGAAAAAAGTGGGCCAAAAGCTAGTCAACTAAACATCAAAACGGTAAGGTAATGTTTTTCGTGCTTGTTGTTAAATCTTTGGCATCTTACAGAAAGTATCCTATCACTAAAGTGCCAAACATGAAAAAATAGACAGCTTCCGTGGCGTCGCGTAGCGGTAGTAAACGCGGCCGCTACGCAGGAGGCGCGGGTTCGATCCACGCTTAGTGTAAATAGTTGTGTGCAATGAATATGTGTATTTGCATTGGTCTGGTCGTGCTTCAGAGAGCACGATAAGCCGTCGGTGCCGGTTGCCATATGAACATCTATGGCAGTCGTTACGGGTAGTTGGGAGTCCCTAAAAGTCCAACAACTGGTCTCTCTCTTGCTCAGTGCATCTGGGAAAAACCCTCGAACTCCTGCGTAGCGGCCGCGTTCACTACCGCCACTTCAATATGAAATGGTTTTATAAAGTTGTTATACAACATACATAATGTATACACACGCCTGACACAAATCCTCGAAGAGGTATGTATGTATGTACAAGCATTTACATGTGCAAAACACAAGAAATAATAAAGCTTTCTAGGGTTAGGTACGGCAATTGTTACAATCCATAATCCATCCATAATCTTATAAATGCGAAAGTAACTGTCTGTCTTTTTGTCTGTTACGCTTTCACGCCTTAACCACTGAACCGATTTTTATGAAATTTGGTACAGACTAGATTAGACCTTGGGAAAGAACATAGGCTATGTTTGGTCGCGATAACCGACATCCACGCGGGCGGAGTCGCCGGCAATAGCTAGTACAATGTAAATACGCCTTTATCCCCGACGGGTTAAGGTATGATTACGTAGCCGCATATGACAACTGCCGACGCACGCAGTACATGCACGTGATTCATTGCGGCTTCTCAATGCATCTGCATGCATCATTCTGACGCTGTCGTAAGCGGTTGGCTTATTTTAGGAATACATATTTCGGGAAAGTGTACATTATGGGAAGTGTATAAATTGAAAAGGAGACATTGTCAGCCGAAAGGTCGGAATCATGCCTTTAGGCAGAGGTGAATTAACAAACACCCAAATTTCACCAATCATTATTGCCGTATTCTGGGCACTAGTTGACTAGAGCCATTATCTAAGGACGAGAAGGAGAAAGCGTAGGTATTCGTGTCCCTTCGCCCAGCATACTCACCATGGAATCTTGATATTTCATGAATGCCAAAAAATAGTTCTGAAATAGTTTTAAATAGATGCGAAAGGAAAAAAATAGTTCTCTTATACTTACGAAATTACAGCCATAGTTCTATGAGTATGCTGGGCGAAGGTTTCGTCCAGCATACTCACCTCCGTTTGGGGAATCTGCGTACGCTTCAAACATAATTCATACTTCAAAAAATAGTTCATAAATAGTTCATAACGGTGTCCAAAAAGAAAAAATAGTGCTCTAATAACTCCGGAGTTATAGGCTTTGTTCACTGAGTATGCTGGGCGTAGGTTCTACGCCCAGCATACTCACCTCACTGCGCAAATACCGAACGAGCTATAGATACAATTTATGTCTCAAAAAATAGTTCTTGAAATAGTTGTCAATATCAGTCTAATTTTCGCTTGACTTTTGACCTAGAAAACCATTAAATTTGGTTGTAAACTTCTACATACTAACGTTAAATGAGGTACAGTCGTCCACACAATGTTTTTATAATATAAAAATATTAAACATTCTAATGATGGGCGTCGTGATTGGGAATAATATTGTGGTATTATCTCACATTCAAAAACAGTCGAAAAAAATATACTAGCATTTAGCTATTAAGTATATATTTTTTAATAATAATAAAATAAATGAAACTGTAAGCGTAAATAAATCCTATTACTTTATTGCTTGTAGGGTGAACTATTTGCCAAAAATTGTCTGGACACTAAAGCACAGATTACCTAATAGTTGGAACAGATAACTCACTGCCTGGAAAATCAACGATCCAACTCAGTTAAGTGCCTAAGGGCCGACGCCCACTGCCGGCATGGCATTGCAAAAGATTTTATTACTAATCAAGTTATTTTGAATCTTATTTCAGTGACTTTAGAATTCATTTTACTTTATTTCGTCAAACGATGCCGCGGCAGGCCGCGCGACGTGCCACATTCCCTTTGACTGCCTCTTTGTCGGTAGTGAAGGCGGCCGCTAAGCAGGAGGCGCGGGTTCGATACCTGCTTAGTGCAAATATTTGTATGCATGAATATGAATATTTGCATTGGTCTGGTTTCTATCCTACTAATATTATAAACGTGAAAGTTTGTAAGTATGTGAGGATGTGTACTCTTTCACGTAAAAACTACTGAATGGATGTTGATGAAACTTTACGATAATATAGCTTGTACATCAAAATAACGTATTGGCTATATTAAGCGATGAACGGTATCAGAATTTCACGCGGGCGGAGCCGCGGGCAACAGCCTGCTGCTGTATAATATGTATATATTTACAAAAAAAAATTGTATCAATTATGTTTATAGGCTAAAAAAAACAAAATCGGTTCGGGAGCTACGATGTACACAGACATACACACAGACACGTCAAACTTCCGTCCGTTTTTGCATCGGGGGTTAAAAAATTGTTATATCTAGTACAAAATATACCTAAGTTATTAGAAAGTTTTGTACCCGACTGTACTAAAATCGAATGTATGTAGAAGTTTACAACCAAATTTAATGGTTTTCTAGGTCAAAAGTCAAGCGAAAATTAGACTGATATTGACAACTATTTCAAGAACTATTTTTTGAGACATAAATTGTATCTATAGCTCGTTCGGTTTTTGCGCAGTGAGGTGAGTATGCTGGGCGTAGAACCTACGCCCAGCATACTCAGTGAACAAAGCCTATAACTCCGGAGTTATTAGAGCACTATTTTTTCTTTTTGGACACCGTTATGAACTATTTATGAACTATTTTTTGAGGTATGAATTATGTTTGAAGCGTACGCAGATTCCCCAAACGGAGGTGAGTATGCTGGACGAAACCTTCGCCCAGCATACTCATAGAACTATGGCTGTAATTTCGTAAGTATAAGAGAACTATTTTTTTCCTTTCGCAACTATTTAAAACTATTTCAGAACTATTTTTTGGCATTCATGAAATATCAAGATTCCATGGTGAGTATGCTGGGCGAAGGGACACAGGTATTCTGTGCTCATAGATGAAAGCCTCAGATACAAAGTGGAATAATGCTAAAATGGTGATGATGAAAATGTAACCATGTTACCTTGCACTTCAATATTCTGCATGATATTGCTCTTCTGACTCTGCAAGTACAGGGAGATCTTCTCAAGGCCTAACACTCGCAGATCTTGAATGCATTCTAGGAGCGTAACATTTAGTGGATCAGCCAAGTTCTTCGGTAAGGTGTTACACCATGGAGGCCCTAATAAACTGTGAGCCAGGTAGAAGCAGTTGTTGAAAAACAGAGCTGGAAACAAAAAAAAATATTATTACAATGATTCCCCACCCTTCAATGATTGGAGCCCCACCTGCTGATTAAGGAATGATGTTTACTCCGCGGGCATACTCCCATGAACTTACTCACAGAGGTTGGGAGGGCACACTAAAAGCCGAAGCTAAACCAAGTGAACATTGGATGCAACTGGGTACAAGACTAAGATGATTATAATGATAAATTGAAGTATTCTTACCAATATCAGAGGGGCAGCATTCCAAATTGACTTTAAATTTCTTTGGTACAAAGCTCTGATACATAACGGCAATGTCTTTAATATAACCAATGAGCTGCGTACTGTACTTCTGTGGTAACTTGGCACTTTCTTCTAAATGTTCCACTATCAGTGATAGAATTGCTTTTACATTTTGTGAAATCACACATTTTGGTAGAAATAGAGGTTTATTTATATCCCATATGGCACAATTATCTGTTACATCCAGAATAGATTCATTTTCGTTGTTCGGTACAGAGCCAACTTCAATAATACCATATGAAAGGCTTTCGTTGAGTAGCATTCGAACATCAGACAATAATTTATCACATTTTTTGTTGTATAAGACACATTCGGTATCATCAATATATTTATTCAGGGGCGATTCCTCAGGCTTCACGAATTTTAGATCAATTAGGAATTTGTTAAATGAATCTAGTTCAATTACCACATTCTTATAGTTTTGGTAGCTGCTATCACAAGATGGTAAGTTCATTCGTATGCAATCTTCAATTATTTTGTTGAAGAATTTTTGACGTAGGGTATCGGCAAAAATCTCTATGAAAGTTTTTTGACTCTCAAACTGTGAACCCAATGTGGAATGGAGAAATTCAAATATAGCTGTTAAATTATTGAAAATTGTTTGATAGTTGGGTTTGTTAGGGTCGTTAAGACTGATCTTTATGTTAAACTCTATAGCACCAATGTGGTCTTCTGTAAAAATATCACAATTATGCCTTATAACATTGTGAAGGAGACTATTTATAAAGAAATTGGAGAATAAACCAAGTTCAGCATACATTCTATCAGTGGCATACAATGTTTTTAGGATTTTCTGAAGCAGTATCAGATCACTTTGTTGAACTGAAAGGGAGTATGTCAAGAAGTTCAGGCCTTTCTTCTCAGACCAGGAGAAAATGTTCTCCCATTCAACACTCAATTGTGCAGTATACAAGGCGAGCTGGTTTTCCGCCTGTGCGTTGATGTTACTCAGAGCTTTAATCATTTTTCCTTCGAATTTCAAATTCTTTAGACCAAGTTTCAATTGTTTTACCATTAGCATAGCTTCACTGTAATTTAATCGTCCAAATTCATGATTTGCCCTCTCTAATATGCGTTTTCCTTCTACAATAGTACATAAATCATTTAGAATATCAAACGATTTGTGTAATTTATCACAATGATTGCGAAACTCTTCGTCATTCTTTAAGACATCTTGCACAGTTCTTATTTCATCCATACATTTTGAATGGTCTTCTAGTATGTTAGCTTTACGACTTTTATAATTTAATTGTTCCAGGCTCTTTGTAACAGTAAAATTAACGTAAGTATCGATGATGTTCTGTTGTAAAGCCCAAGATAAAAGTTGCACTCTTTCGGTAAGATTTTTGACTGTCGGTAAGATTTGATCGCGAAGTTTCTTCAAATCATGTGTATTTATTTTGTTAGCTTCTTGCAAAACTGCACTTAACAAACTCATTTTAATTAACTGAAAAGTAAAAAGAACTTTTGTTTTAATTTTATTTAACTTTAACGTTAATTTCGGAATTTGAAATATTAAAAATTTGAATTTGACGTTATTTGTCATTTGTTTTGAACTTATGACTTTTTTGTATCCGTTCAGAAATCCAAAAACGCCCCTCGTTGAAGAATTTATTTCTATTAGTGTATGCTTGTAAAGAATTTATTTTTGCCTGTACAGGCAAGTAAATATGTTTTTAAAATATTCTAGAATCAAATATAATATTTCTAATACTATAACTTCTATAATTTATTATTTACATTATTTTTTTATTTACTCATAAATCCGATGGTTTCAATATAAAAATTCAGTGTAAGTAAAGACTCTTTACTTACACTGAATTTTTATATTGAAACTTTACTAAAGAGAGATGTAAAGCTATATATATCTTGTACTGTCTTTCATTTAAAGTACCCTTTACTTATATTCGATACATGCCAGATTTCAATTTTAATATAAGGATCCTATGAATTTATAATTTTCGGCCTTGACCTAACACCTAACTCTGACCTAGAATAAACTAAATGCTTATCACTTTGACCCATATAATTCTGCCAGTTTATGGAAATTAGCTGCAAATAAACTGTTTTGAAGGTTTCCTATTTCCTGGAACATTTAGTTGCCATCGGCTTGTTAAATCAATCAACCCCTAACTCAAGGCCATCACTGTGTTCGCTACCAGTCAGTAGTCGCAGTGTGCAGTTTGGACAGTTAACTAACTGTTAAATCTTTTTTACCTCAATATCTTAATAAGAATTAAATATATATCACAATGAGTGACAGTCTTGAAATAGAAACCTTAAAAAGTGAGCTGGACCATGAGAAAACTTGTAGGTAAGAATTGGACCACTTATTATGTAGGTAGGTACAATAGGTCCGTATACGGCATTTATCTAATTTGAAATTTTTGTTCCTCGGAATCAAATTATAGGTAGGTACATAGCGATATTACGCTATGTAGGTACCTATATTTTGATTCTCAATTTAGAGATTGAGCACTCGAATTGCAAATCTTGTGATTGCCCAACCATGTAGCTATTGGTACATAATTCGTGAAGCTTACATTACACCATTTTTTTTGGGTCAAGGTTATTAAGGTTAATTCTTTCATGTAGGAATACTTATGTAGGAGTAGGCACCTAATAATAAATAATAAGATAATTGCAAGCCATCCCATAACTTTAGAAAATTCGAATGTAAGGAAGGTGCACAAATATAGTTTGCTAAGTGAATAGTGGCAGGCACTTATAATACTGTGTCATATCCGAAAACTATATCACTTAATCACCACCTACTTATGAGTTGTAAATGAGTTTGCAAGAGCAAGGTAAAAAAGGGCTCTTTTTTTCTCAGTGCCACAGTTAGTAACAATAATAGGATACATACCGCCTTTGTAGGTGGCCTAGGCATTGTGTCTACCTCTCTAAGAAATGCCTACCTACTAAAAATATGTGGAGATAGCTACACGTAGAACTGGCACCATGGGCGTGTTCAGCTTTATTTAAAGGATGGGGCAAAAGTCTTTAAGGGATGAGGCAAAATTCAAATTGGATCCAGGGGGGGTTTCTTCGGGCAGAACAGAGCAGCGTCCCACTTGCTGCCCCCTGTGTCGTGTACGCTCATGACTGGCACAGATAATAAGATTTGTAAGTTAGCCCACTTAGCAATGTTTAGCAGGTTGCTAATGAATCCTAATGATGCAGGGATTCAGCAGCCTGGCAAAATGGCGAGCTCGAAAAGCAAATAGCATCGATTCACGATGAATTACGGAAGAGCGACTATTCTTGGGACCATGACGATGACCTGATGAAGGAGAGCGCCCGGCACAAGGTCTACTTGGACACCATCGAGACTCTGCGAGAACAACTGCCGACATTGAAGGAAAAAATCAGAGCATCTAAGATTTGTGGACCAGGTGAGCTGGTAAAATAATCACAATCACGTTGCCGACCTTGTCAAAACCTTCTATCTACCTAACTGTTGATTTTTTTGTATTCCAGATTGCAAACTAAAACATGACGATCTCAATATTAATTTGGACATTCTCACCCCTGTAAGTAATTAGTTTGCGATGTGAGGCCGAAACGTCCATACCTATCTAATACTAAAAAATAATGACCAGGATTCGAATCCGGGGCGTGAAAATCATTTGTCGCGGACGTCATTGTAGCATTATGTATTGTACGTAGTACTTTTATTTATTCTGTGACTGTAGCGTCTACCGTCTACTTTTAGAGCCACAACGCACTTGCGGCTAGCCGCACATCTACATATATTCATAACTTCATAAGAACCCATGCCGCATGTGAGTTGCGTTCATACGGTTTCATAGTTAAGGTTATGCGGCTAGCCGCAAGTGTGTTCTGTGTTGTGGTTGTGGCTCTTAAATAGTCCTTCAAATAAAGCTGCTGTACAGTTGGTTGTATTATGTTCGCAGGCGGAACTGATGCGTACAGTGAAGAGATTTGAGCGTCTTAAGACGGATCTGATCAGCACTCTGCGCAGCAAGGAATGGCGTTTGGATTCGGAGTCCAAGGTGCGTATTTCCAGTCCTTAGTAGCTAAGGGGAGTTCTCCTAATGTCCACTGTCTAATATCTAAAACTCTGAGTCTTGGCAAACGCTGTCTAAGCGACAAGCTTTTTTTGCATAATATATTACCTAGGTACTTACTTATTTTTTTCACGTAGCTCAATTGAGCTACATGAAAAAAAATATATTCCACCAGTCCCTTGAAGGGAGAAAGTTCTGATCTGAAACTGGTCAAAGCATTCCCCCTGTAAGGGAATGATTTGACCATGAATTGCATAGAGTAAAACATACTAATACTCACAGTTTTATCACCTAAATCTCAGTTCCCATCGTAGTTGGTAGAATTTACTACATCATAAATTCGATCGAAAAGCCTACATCAATTTTTGAAAGTAGTATACTCTGATCCATCAGATATTTTGCGTCCGAGTTTCCCTCAAGCCAGAATCCAGCCTCAGGTTGTCTAAAAACACAACTGAACCTTTGTGTTTGATCAATTTCAGTTGTTTGTGCGAGTGCACGACCAAAGAACGTACCTACACAACGAGCTCATGATCTGTCAGAACAACATAATGAGACTTCAGAAGAACGGCGGTTATTGGCAGTAAGTATCTCTAAAGTGTGTAACTTCCCCTATAAAGTGTTGTGTTTCCGACGGTGACTGGCTACCCTAGCCAGAGCTCACTGGAGAGGTTTTGTGCTGTCAGTGCGAATGCCAAAGGCTTGTCCTGCTTGTCTTCTGCGCTGACGGTACAGAATCTCTCTATTCTTACTGGGTCGGCAGTATGAGTGACTCTATGACTCCCCTGGTGTTGCACTCGTCCAATAGGCCACGGTAGCCAATTCCCATCAGCTGTGCCGTGTGCTTGCCTTGGATTTCGATTGACGTATGGGAATCTACCGGATGTGTTGCCATTTATTATGATTACTGCTACGCACCCTTCAATAATAGCGTTATAAATAGCCTTAACTTTCCTCGATAAAGGGCCTATCTGACACAAAATTTTTTTTCATTCAACCAGTAGTCCCTAAGTTCAATCAAACTCTTAACACGTTGAACGCCGCACGAAAAATCGAGGTTTTCCGTTCAGGCCACAGGACTCACCGGTGAGCCTTCCCTTACTGTTCCGTTCAAGCCACGTAGGTCACCCGTGAGCCTTTTGACAGGTCTAACGAAAACGCTTCCCACAAGCCACAGATTGCAGTTATCAAACAAAACGTATGTAGGAATGAGCCGCGAGGCCCTGCAGCGTATTCGGACGGCGTGGTTTTGAAATCCGGTAAAAACTTGTAAGATTTTTTCGAGGTTCTTGTAAGATGCAAGGGTCGTCCTACGATTCAGTAGAAATTGTTATTTTGATTATGGAGTGTGAATCGAACTAATACATAATTGCGAATATTTTTATTCAAAATATAATAGGATATAATATTTTCTTCTTCACCAAATAAAAATCTCGCATTACGTTTTATATAAAATCTTGTTTACAACATTTTATATTAGAATATTCAAAAAGTCTTGGAATGGAATGGAAAGGGGACTTTTGTCCGCACTTAAACTCCTTTTTGAAGAGTGCAGGCTATAGTAGCCAGCCTAACACCGCCCAGAAGCGCAGAAGCTTACTGGGTGCTTCACAGGCTTCGCGGAGCGACCTCACTGTGCCGAGGATTCGAGAACGTTGGGGGGCTACTGCCTCGCATTCTAATGCTACGTGGGCAGTCGTTTCCACGGCGATGAAGCACCCCCGACGTAGAGGGCTACCCGTGATCAGGATGGTGTAAAGGTGCTTGTTTAGGTGACAGTGACCTGTTATTGTCCCCAGAATTGTTTCGTTTCGTAAGCCGGTTGGTTCAAAGATGGCAAGGCCACTTTTGACTGGCTGCAATCTGTGGTTTCTGCCCATCTTTGGATGTGTAGTTCGGCAAATCTCTCACGCAACCAGTTGCGGATCTGTGAGAAAGGTATCGGTAGTAATGGTAGTGGGCCATTCAACGACATGAGCCTCTTCACGCCAGTTAATTCGCGGCATCGTTGCCGTAGGACCCACTGTGCCCTTTTATCCACTGTAGCGTTACTACGTTGTTGGTGGATAGCTTGTGTAAAGCTGCCTGACACTCCGCTATTAGTATGCTGTTTGGTTATTTGGTGGTCTAGTGCTTTCAGGACAGCTGTGCTGTCGGTGAGGAGTCTTATATTTAAGCCCCTCACCTCCAGTCTGTTTCTTTCCGTCGCAGCTGTTGTTATGACGACAAATTCAAAATGGAAAATCGAACTGTGTTTGCCCAGTGGTAAGTGGATGTTTAGGCCGAGGTCCAGGGAGTGTACGCCTGCTCCTGAAACATTTTCTGTTTTGGAGCCGTCAGTGTACACGCGTACCTCTTCGAAACCGGAGTAGTCCTTATCCTCAAAAAGTCTCTAAAAATCACATTTATGACAGGAGTCCATTCACCGCATGAAGAACCAGAAAGCTGTGGGACCCGACGAAGTCCCCATCGAAACTTGGAAGGCAATGGGTGCCCGTGGTGTGAGCATCTTCACAAACCTATACAACCGCATACTCTTCCCCGGTAAGATCCCGAGCCAGTGGAGACTGAGTATCATCACGCCAGTCTTCAAAGCTAAGGGATCGGTGCAGTTACCGCGCGCCGCGGTTTAAAGATAATCTCTCCCACCATGAAGCTCTACGAGCTGATAATCGAATCCCGGATCCGAAAGGAGAGTGCACTTTCGGAGTGTCAGTGTAGGTTTCGCTCGGGGTACGGGACCGTGGATCCGGCGTTCGCCCCAAGGATTGTGCGGAGAAATACAGGGCCAAGAACATGCCCCTGCACTGCCTATTCCTAGACATACAGAAGGCCTTCGACTGTGTTCCTCGCGCGGTGATACGCGCAATACCCACCAGGGGTATTGCGGTCCAAAGATGTTCCAGAGGCTTACATTGACAATATCCAAGACATGTACCACGATTTCAATTCTGTGGTTTGGACCGCTGTTGGCGACATGAAAACCTTCCCCGTTACCGTCAGGATACACCAAGGATCCGATTATCTGAGCTCCGAGGTCATCTTGGCCTCTGATGCAATCAAGAAAATACGTCTCTATGAAGATGATGATGAATCACAACTATGGCAGTTTTTAATACTGATTCGACCAATCCAATGTTCCTTTGGCTTTGGAGGGCGGGTGGGCCGCGATGTGACCCCGCGGCCCCCGCCGAAGGAAAAAATTATTTTCCTTTGTAAGAGGCCACGAGACCCTCATGTGAGCCTTTTACTATATCTCTAAAACTAGACGGTAGAAGTCGCTAATTTTTATTTTCTACACGTTTTATCGCATTTTATAGGCTTTGGGATGAAAATCTGAAGTTGTAAAAAATTGCGGTTTCATGATTTTTGGCGTGGCTCAAACGGAAAAGTACGCTAGGCTCACCGGTGGGCCGCGTGGCGTTCAACGTGTTAAGCTTAATAATATTATCTATGCATATCAATCAATCAATCATTAGGCCTCATGCCCACGAGACGGTTTTAACACGGCCCGGTTTTTTGCCGGCGCCGGGTAGAAACCGCCCGACCGTGCACACTAGACGGTTTGTACACGATCCGGTTTCAAGGGGTTGTCACCTTCATTCGCTCGTTTCATTTCGTGAATTGTGAACGTACAAAATGTTGAGTGTTAAAAAAAGAAAATGTATTATTGCGTGGTACATGTATAAAAAGCTAAAAAAAGACGAGAAAAAAATGCAAAGACGGTATTGGGTACATCCTATGCTAACAGAAAGAGAAGATCATGGTGCATTTCATACGCTCGTTCAGAAGCAACTAATGGAAGATGATAAAAAATTTGAGATGTATTTTCGAATGGAAAAAGAAACATTTCACAAAATGTTACACATTTTGGATCCCAAACTTAAACACGAAGACACACGCGCCGCCCTGTGCACGCCCTGTGCACGCGCCGCCCGTAGGTCCGGTCTCGTGTGCATGCGCTCACACACTGCCATACTCCACTGCGCGCCGGACGTATACGCGGCGAGCACCGTGCCCGGTTGCACGGCGAGCCGGCGCTAGAGCCGGCGTCGTGTGGTTAGCTTCATAGAGTTTCATACACGACTGACGACCGCCCGTAGACCCGGTTTGACGCCGGGCCTAGCTCCGGCGCAAAAACGTCTCGTGGGCATGAGGCCTTAGCCTATCGAAGTCCACTGCTGGACATATATTAAGCATAGATATTGTTTACTGAAGTCATTGACTCTCACCCGTGCTACCGATGTGACGTTTCAGAAACGTCCCCAGAAAGAACGACGAGCGAGTGCTGGACCCCAAGCGAGGACATATAAAGAAGATCGTGGGCAACGAGCGCCTGCCGCCGATTGCCACCTAATGTACCCACCACACGCGTGTTTGTCGCACACAAGTTACTTGTAGAATGTGAAGTGAACATGTTGATGAATATTTATTTGATCACATCATTAATTAGGATTAGGTTATACCTAATCATCAATTGCCGTCCTCTGCTGGATATAGACTTCTCCAAATGTCCGCCATTTTTTCCAGAACAAAGGAATCGATTCTGAACAATGTTTGTCCTCAACCACTAAAGCTATTTTTAGATTTATTATTTTTATTTACATAATATGTTATGTTCACGTCTATTTGCCTTCGGGGTAGGCAGAGAAAACAACCCGCCATCAGTGGCGAAGGGTGAATTTTTTTGAAAAGGGAAGCCTGTTGAAAAAAGTAATTACCTCGACCTAGTTTGTCATGCACCATGCGACCCTTTGGAAAGCCGGCTGGAACCGGTTGATAGGGACTAGGGACCCCTCGCCACTGCTATTCTTACATACTTCACGAGCTTCCTCTAATTTACTAATTTTAAGCCACCGTTATGTACATAAGTATAAATGTCTAACGTTTGAGTGTTTAACTTATATAAAAATGTCTACATATTAGAAGTTAAAGAGATTTATTATATCCACGTGTTTGTTGATATATAGAGTGAATTAAAAAACAATACATTATGTACATTTGTTTTATTTCAAAGCAAATAATACAAAATAATTTAAACACTCATGTAGGTACCTACTTCGTTTTATTTTATTTATATAGGTAGTACAGTTGTACACTTGTACTATGTATATCATTTCAAAAATTCCCATTTAAAAAATTCGCCCTCTGTAGTTATACAGGGCGAATTTTTGAAATGGGCGTGTATGGCAAAGTCTGAAACTATGAGGCGTAGCAAAAAGTACTCAAAGAAGTCTAGAGATCTATATTGATGGATATTGAAATTAAATCGTTGGATTTATCATTTAAAAAAAATACTAGATACGAATCAAACGCGTTGATTAAAAAAAAAACATCCTGTATTATTACATAATATGAATGTGTCGTTATAATCCACGTTCATTTCCTGTATATTACAGAAACTTGAATATTTGATGTTTTGATATTCTTTAACTAAATACCTAAGAACATTAATCTAAAATTCACTAACATTGAATAAAATTAGGCTGACTATTTATATCTAGGAGCTTTTGTGTATTTCGTTGGCTGATTTACTGTCGTACTCATGTACTCGTATTCTGCATCTAGTTCGGCATACGGCTTTCGGTATAGTGACGCTGAAAACAATAATATTATGTCTATTATTCATTTTTATGCTCATACCATGTATGGCGACGGCCAGTAGTGTGCTAAACACCCATATTATGGCAGGTGTTTACGGGTAAGTACTTGTGAGACTATAAAATATTCCAACACAGTGCATAGACTGATTGACGGACGTTGCTCTTGCGCAGGTTTTCCTTTAGAGATCAGGGGTTGAGACGGAAATAGGTTCCATTGCTGTAAAATGTAGCCACAGAAGCGAAGCCGATTCCTCTACATTGGAAAATTACTATCCGACATTGGCGACATAACCAATATAATATAACCATCTCACCGTTGGCTCTGCAGGCGCGGCCGCAGCCTGAGATGGGGGGAGGGTCACTATTTTAATTACGGTAAATCCTTCAGAAAATACCTTTATAGAAGACTTTTCAATTTGACGTGTACGATTGGGAGCCCCCTCTCCCTATCGTTATGTCCCCTGTGACCTCCCCCTCGGACAACGCGTTTTAGTCGTCCAAGTCCATCATAACTTCCCCTGTCGGCTGGGGGGAGGGGGGGGGGGGGGTGTACCAGTGAGGATTAAGCGCACGATCAGAAAGGTGACGTCACGGTACTCGGTCGTGACGTCACGGCAGGTACTCACGCGTGACGCAGTGGTGCCTGTCGAGGTGTAGTCGTAGGTGCGGCGGGCAGGCGCACACGTAGCCGCCCGCCGTGTTGGCGCACGAGTGCGAGCAACGCGCCGTGTGGAGCTCGCACTCGTTTATGTCTGACACACAAACAGACAGACAAGGTTAGTATAGTGGTAATTTGGTAATTTGTAATTAAAACACGAGACGGCGTGTGGTTTTAGTCGGTCGATGACCGACAGGGGTGGTATCCGTAAAGATTGCCGCAAGAAAAGCTCCCTTTGATGGTGAGCGGAGGGAATTACGGCCGAGGTCATTAATTAACCAATCATCTATATCTATACTATTATATAATTGTAAAGTGGTCGTGTCTGTACATTGGAGATATTTAAAAAAAAATACTTGGGTTATGTTATGTTAACGATACTGGACACGAAAATATTTTTTTTTAATTTCCTGTCTGTTTGTCTGTTTGTCTGTTTGTCCGCGATGGACGCAAAAACTACTGAACGGATTTTGATGCGGTTTTTTTTGTTAGAAAGGGCTTACTCAGATCTTACGTTTGTTTGATCGCAATCGGTTGAGTAGAACCGGAGATATGAGCAAAGGTCGCGATAACCGAGATGTACGCGGGCGGAGCCGCGGGCGGAAGGCTAGTATAAAATATAATAAACAAGTTACGGGCGAAAAATGAGAGCCGCCCGGGCTCGCGTCATTGGTTGATCACTCATTTTATTGGTTTTTGGTTGTCCTGCCTGATAGTGCATAATATGTGCGAACTTTCTGACGTTTAATCTAAAGGTTTGGCTGCACTTATATGTAAGGTACGTGTAAATTGTAAATATATACAAGCCAGGGTTGAATAACAATAGAGAGAGCTCCTAAACCACTTCAAAAACTTGGAGGATCTCATCAAAGAGATTTTACTAGGAATCGATTAGGTAGAGTCCTAATTAGTTGCATATTATGTATGGTATGCTCACCTAGACACCTCTGTCCGGCGGCGAGCGCGAGGTACCCGGGCGGGCACGAGCAGCGGTAGGCGCCTGGCGTGTTGACGCACACCTGCGTCAGGTGGCACTGGTTGTGCTCCACAGTGCACTCGTCCACGTCTGCGGTAAACAACCACCGATACATTATGTGTGTCCTAATGTGCGTGTTTGAGTGTGCGTTTGTGTGTGCGTGTTTGAGTGTGCGTTTGTGTGTGCGTGTTTGAGTGCGTGTTTGAGTGTGCGTTTGTGTGTGCGTGTTTGAGTGTGCGTTTGTGTGTGCGTGTTTGAGTGCGTGTTTGAGTGTGCGTTTGTGTGTGCGTGTTTGAGTGTGCGTTTGTGTGTGCGTGTTTGAGTGTGCGTTTGTGTGTGCGTGTTTGAGTGCGTGTTTGAGTGTGCGTTTGTGTGTGCGTGTTTGAGTGTGCGTTTGTGTGTGCGTGTTTGAGTGTGCGTTTGTGTGTGCGTGTTTGAGTGTGCACGTGTGTGAGTGCGTGTCCGTGTTTGAGTGTGCGTTTGTGTGTGCGTGTTTGAGTGAGCGTTTGTGTGTGCGTGTTTGAGTGAGCGTTTGTGTGTGCGTGTTTGAGTGAGCGTTTGTGTGTGTGTGTGTGTGTGTGTGTGTGTGTGTGTGTGTGTGTGTGTGTGTGTGTGTGCGTGCGTGCGTGCGTGCGTGTGTGCGTGTGTGTGTGAAATTCTTACCATCACAAGTACTAGTAGAGATATTATGCCTGTAGCCGGGGTCGCACGGGCCTCTGACGCTGCCGTCCAAGTTGTCCAACACGTCCACGTCAAAGAACACCGTCGGAGATGGTGACCCTGTTAGACACGTGAAGAACAGCTTTTTTAATTAGAAAAATAATTCATTTCCTGGCTAGTACACTTCAGAAAATAAAAGTGGAACTAAAGTGGGTTATAAAGTTATCCTTTAAATTTTAAACGTACGTTTAAAAGGATTTCAATTTGCTTCAATCGTCTCAGCAAGTTACAATTATATGCGTTTTGGTACAGGTAGCTGAATACCTATATAGATGGGCATTATGTTCTGTTGCATAAAATAAGTATATCAAGTTCTTCTTCTTCCTAGCGTTAATTCCAGTCGCGTTATTCAATTAATCATCGTTAATCGAATCGTTAGTTATTAAATTAATTGTGTGAACAGTTTACCTGCTGCACTATAGAATTCTTCCACGTCCGTTGAATAATGCGAGTCCACGATCTCAGGCTGCGACTCAAACGTCATTTCCGGCACGTAGGGATTCTGTCATACAATCAATCAATGAATTAGGCACTTTTCACATGCACACGGTCACGGCACGGTCGCCGTGCTGGCCGTGACCGTGTGCATAATGTTGAGAAGCTTTGGTCTTCTGTTTCCACACTAGCCAGACGAGTTGTTACAAGATTTTATTTCGAATTTTCCTTCTCTCTCAGTGATATCGTCTGTATATTTTTACGGTAGTCGCATCTTGGGATCGCTTTGGATGAGATGGAGTGTTGATACTTGTATTCTTTCTCCGTCTCAATCAATATTCATAAAACACGAAACGACAGCGATTTGGGACATGGAAATCATAATTATTTTTGCAATACCTAGGTACCATTTATGTAGGTAACAGAATATCAAAGTTTACAATAATAAAAAAAAGTTAGAAGATCAAACTAAAAATTGGAAACCGCAAAAACGATCCTAATGGTGATGATATTTCTGGATATCGATAAGTTTTACACAGCTCAGCAGGCTCCATACTACTGTAGGGACTGTTAAGGGTTGGGGCAAAAGTCAAATCGAATCCAAGGGGTGTTGTTCTCGTGTGTTTTAAAATTCTTTACTTCTTCCAGAGCCGTGCAGGGTGGGACAAGCGGCCCACTTGCGCCCCCCTGGGTATGCCTATAGCATCAGGCCGTTTATACTCACAGAGTCGCTATCATCCTCGTTGTTGCCGAAGACGTCATTGGAAGATGAATTTTCACTTGACAGGCTGCACGAAGGAAGATCTGCACATTTTTTTATCTGAAAGGTTTTTTTAATGTAGCGACATTACCATCATTATAATCATTCTCTGAGCCTCGCAAGTCGCAAATCAGTTTGGGTCGGTCGGTTTTCGAAAATTCCGTGAGGCGACCAGAAAATATATAGTACGCGCCAGTTAGTGTGGCAATACGAGTGGAACAAAGTCTTACGAATACGAAGTAACAAGAAATGTAAATCAAAAATATTAAGAATTAAAAATTATTACATTATCTTTTAACATTGAAACTGTCGTTTTTGTAAACTTCGTTTACCTACACCACTGTATGGGGGAATGTAAATGACTCGTATTGCCACACTAACTGGCGCGTACTATAGTGCCTTACACACTAAAAAATTCTAACTTCCGGACTGCTGCACTAAATTGGATAATTATTTTTGTTTAGTATTCGTTTTTGTGTGCTCAAGGTTTGTATAAAAAAATTGAATAGAAGATGCAGCGGGAACAGGATCAAAATTCCTAATCGAGCAGTCCGACTGGGGAAGTACCTCCGTTCTACAGAAGACCGCGGCTTAGTAACCTCGTGTTGTGTTCCCGGTGGTGAGTAGGGTAGCCAGAGCTCACTGGAGCTTTTATGCTGTCAGTGGGAAAACCAAAGGCTTTGTCCTACTTATCTTTTGCGCTGACGGCACAGAATCTCTCTGTTCTTACAGGGTCGGCAGCACGAGTGTGACTCCCCTGGTGTTGCACTCGCCCATAGGCCACGGTGACCTCCTACCATCAGGAGGGCAGTGTGCTTGTCTGTAACCTGAATAGTATTCAAAAAAAATCGGTTGTCTGTAAAGTCGGTTTACTGACGATAGTTGAACGTGACAACGTCATTTAATAACGCATCGCTCACTCAAGTAGGAGAGAGACAGATGTCGAACGCTGCCGAACGCTGCCGAACGCGGAGGCCGATTGTGCCTCTTTGTCGCTCGTTCCGCGCTCTCGCTTGCACTTCAAGCCTTAAATGGAACGCCTCGGAGCGAGGTAACGCCGCATACGTCATGTCTTTTCGTGCGTGCAGCCGTCTCCATCGAATTTTAAAACGTTGTCACGTCAAAAAAACGCGGGCGAAAAGTAATAGGGCAGTTCGAAGTTCGCCTGGTTAGTGAATGTAATGTACTATGGTGAGCTCACCTGCACGTTGTCCCCCACACACCTGGCCCGGGTCCGACACTTCCTGGTCCGCGCCTGCGACCCCACGCCACAAGTGGCGGAACATTCGGACCAACGTGACCATTGGCTCCAGCGGGGCTTGGACTCGTCCTCCTGACATAATATAAGGTTTTTATGTTAATTTCCGTTAATCCGTGTGGTGACGGAGAAATAATACAAGTATCACCCTTCATGAGAAGGCGTATATCATCCGAAAGGTGACTAACGGAAAAATACGCAGACGATATCACTGCGAGAGATGGAAAATTCGAAATTAAACCCTGTACCGTCTGGCCAGCGTGGAAACAGTCAGCCAAAGCCACCCAGCTTTGGAAGAGGCTTATGATTGACTAATTGATTGATCGGCAATTTGACTACACTCGTCCTCCTGCAGTATTAAATGTTCTTATGTTTGGTACTATATTACAATACTGTCTGGAAAGGTGTACACTCACTTCACAGGGAGGCATGTGACATTTCCTCCTGTCGTCAGAGGGACCCTTGCACGCAGACTCGTCTAGAACTATCGTCTCTGAATTAGAAGAGTTATCTGAAACACATACAAATATAGGTAAGTTCAAAGCTGTCTAAACTTGTTTCTTGGCAGCGTTGGGTGGTTAAAGTTTCTTACCGTAAGTGTTGTTGCGATCATCGACGTAGTGGCACCACCTGGACCTGGTTTGATGGCCCAGTCCGCAGGTCACGTTGCATAAAGACCATGCCGACCAGCCACTCCACTTTGCGGGAACTGAATAAATAAATAACAATTGAATATTTTAAAGCAATTAGTATGCTAACAATTCAAATCGATTAAGATTGGAAAGTGAATTGTTCAGGTAGGACTTGAACACCTTGAACCAAGCTGGGTCCACATTTGTATCATTTGCCCGATCCGATCACCGTATCCGTATCGGCGACGCGTATCATGATCACAATGTATATATCAGTGATACGCGTCTCTTCACCTGTCTACATATGCGATTATGATACGCGTCGCCGATACGGATACGGTGATCGGATCGGGCAAATGATACAAATGTGGACCCAGCTTAAGGAATCTAGCTGCCGAGCCACGTTTTAAGCATTCCAAATTTTCCTATACAATCATCTTCAGGCAATGGCGGCCGTGCCAACACGGCACTAATTAAATCCTCTGTCGAAAATATCATATCCGTACTCGATGAGTGATAAACGCAAACTGGTTTGCGTGCGGATTCCGCTCATCCTCTCCGCTGACACTTTGTTCATACACAAAAAGAAATATGCGTTTATGACTCCCGCTTGCGGATTCCGCCCCCCGCGTCGCTCCCCACTGGGTTTGTACAGTTACGATCGAGAGGTTCCGGGATCGAATCTTGGCCATTGCACTACCACCGTGAACCCATTCCTAACCAAAGAAATTTAGCTTAGCCGATGGGGTTAGAGGAAATATTAGCAATTTCGGTTACGAATATTCTTAAAAATAATATTCATAATTATTATTGCTTCAAATGTAAACAGTTGGTGGTTGTAGGTATTCCAAAGCTCTTGAATATCAGTTAAAACCAAACTATTTCAGGTAATATACCTTGTATAGCGACATTATATCTTCTGTGCGCGGTGCCGGCTCGGTTCTCCGCGAGGCAGATGTACTGGCCCGCGTCGCGCGCCGCCGCGCTCCAGATGGCAAGCAGACTGTTGCCCAACACGCGCTGGATGTTCGACATGCTGTCGCTGAGCTCTTGAGTGTCCTGGAACGTTACGCTTACGTCACAAGAATAAGACCATCCGCTTCGTTGAACGTTCGTGTGCTGTTTTGGAAAAATACAAAGAGCAACGGCAAACCTATGTTAGGTGGTTCGCGCGTCACACGATTTGTTAACGATGTTACCCATCGCCCTCATCTAGATGTTGTACTCGTAGATGGGCTCCATACTCCAGTAACATGGGATAGTGGATACAGAAATATTCACTTATAAATGTACCTATCTCACGAAGGAGATTATTCACCTTTTTAGACACCCACAGGAAGAGATCGGGTGGCTATTCTACTCCACCGGGAAACAACACGGCACATGAACTGTGTAAATACAGTTCATGTGCCGTGTTTTTTCCCGGTATAATATAATACTCGCTTGCGATGTACCGTCCTAACTTACCTTTAACCAAGTAATCAGCGGCATAGGATGTCCATCAACTTCACATTTGAGTACAATGCTCCTTCTCAACGGCACAATATGGTGCTCGATGATATTGGTGCCTACATTGCCCGCAATGGACGGCCGCTTCTGTACAACGACGTCGAACGTCACCTCCGTGGTCCCCACCTTGTTGATGAGAATGCAGGAGTACTTGCCACTATCGGAGACTACGGTTTTGTTGATTACCTAAAACCAAATCTTTATTTCAGAAATGAAGTACTTAATACTTTTTTTTATTTTTATTAATGCTTACTATCGGAGTATCAGAGCTTTCATCTCGGAGTCCGGGGTCTGCATTTTCCAGCCTAACTACGTATTTGCCATACGTAGTTAGGCTGAAACATCCATAACCAAATGGCGATATCGAAGTAAGTAATGCAGTTAGACCCATTTTGCGATTGAAGGGGCGGTATTTGTCACCGAGATTCGGGCTGTTTTGTAAGTGCCGTTTTGATGGTCTATACTATACAGAATAAATGATTTTTGACTTGACTTTGACGAACTAGCTATTTTGAAAGTTGCCATTGACACCACGAAGAAGACTTGTTAATATGCCAATATCTTGCAAAAATCAAAACATTAATTTGCAGATTCTGTGCGAGCTAGATTGGACTTTATGATCTAGTAGAGAAAGTTTCTATTCCTTCGAATTCGGTGTGATAAAAATCAGGTGCGGTGGCAGCTTGAAACTTTGGGGGTCACGTGCGGAAATTCCTTCAGAAAATACCTTTTTGAAAGACTTTTCAATTAGACGTACTCGATTTTGGGTGAGGTCATGTCCCCCTGTGACCACCCCCCCTCATTTTTATACTGAAACAGTAGTTAGACTACACTCAAAGTAGTACGCAGTACTCACCATAGTAAAATTATCATCTACCAGCGATATTCTGGCGCCGGCATTGATCTCGGTGTAGGGGTGCTTGATCCACATGACACTCGGCCGAGTGCCCAGGGGGGGACACTCCAGTACTAGCGGCTGGCCGAAGTTCGTGACCACCCTCCTTATTGCTTCTTTTGGTGTCGGTGGAGGCACTACAATTAAACTTCACTATAGGTAGTTCATGGAGGTACTTAAGCGGATGTATAGGGCCAATTAAGACCTTTAAGGCTAAGTCAACTTCATGTACTAACTGGTACATCTGCTGCTTAACGGAGCAGGCTCTTCACATTCGGACAGGCTTCGGACGGCAGTCAGTGAGGTTGGTTTGAGATCCCAACATCTTAGAGATAGAAAGATGTATCCCATGTATTTTGCTATGCTATGCTATGGCTATGATGGCTATGGTTAGCCATGATAACTGCTTAAAATTCACCATGTTTGTTAGACAGATTTGACTCTCATGATTGACACTATCGATTGATGCCATGAAAATACAAGATGTTATTTTTCGAATTTTTATAGGTTCGATTATTGGGTGTGGCAAGCGAGTTTTCGAAAATGTTTAATGCAGTTTTGGTTCGTTTTAAAAATAAAGGAATGTGTCCTTTAAATAAAATGAGCCAACTTTAGGATTTAACGTAGGTTTCCTTCAGGGCCCGACTTATTTTTCTATCCTGTATAAATTAATGAAATTGGTCATTTTGACGCAATATTGAACTGCAAACCAGAGCAAGCGCGATTCGTGCCTACCATTGGATCATACTACTGGATCGCAATATTTATTGTGTCTATACGTGCCCTATAAATTCGCTGTAAACAAGAATTTTGAAGAATTAAATTAAATACAATATAAAAACTTACCCAACACGTCAACCAGATAAGTGACACTGGTATTACCAACTGTATTTCTGGCAACACACGTGTAGTTCCCTGACTGTTCCTCCACAGCTTTCTTCACGACTATAACTTCGCCGAAATCCGTGGAGACCATCGTTTCATCGAACAGCTTCAGAGGCACATCGTCTTTGAACCAGTACACCTCCGGGAAGGGGTTCCCGTAGGGGTGGCAGTGGAGGTAGAACGACTGGCCTGATATAACCTCTAGGGGTATTTCCGAAGAATTCGTAGCGTCAAATAGGGAGTGGAAGATTTTTGGTGGCTCTGGAAGAAGAGAACATCATTCATTGTTTCCTATAGTTCGTAAGAATATCGGTAGATGGCTCCCACCGTCTCCCCAAGACGGATGTATAGATAAATTTGGATCAGCTTCGGGCGAGGATCGATTCCCCCTGTAAAGCCAGTTGTTGTGTATGAATTTGTATAGATGCGGTCACCGATGCGGTCTACGATTGGCCAGCAACTTATCGCCACCGCGCACGCCACCGCGGACGCAAGCTGAACGCGTTGGTTTGGCCTTGCCTTAAGGGAAAGATCGCGGGTTCGAGTCCCGCCTGAGCTGTATTCGCTTTTTTCTATGCCAATCGATCTGGAAGAATTGCCAAAATGGTAATCTTGATTTATTTCTTGCAATTCTTAACATGCAATGTAAACGAAATCTTTTCGGAAAAGGGTTAAAAGAAGAACGGGATTTAATTCTGCGACTCTACTATGTCCCTATGGCTTACTCAGGTTCTTCTTCTTCTGTTCATATCTTGTCATATTTTGTTTGTCCAGTATGTAGCCACTCCGATAGCGTTGTCAGAGGCACTCATAAGTTCCTCCGGAGTGCACGTGCTTGGGCAGGCAGCACAAGTTAACAGGTGGATCATAGTCTGTAGTATTTTTCTCCAACTTACCCAGTACGTCCAGCGTGATCCTCCTGTCATCACTCCCCCCCTCGTTACTGGTAACACACGTGTAGACACCCTTGTGGCTCGCGTCCACACTGGCGAGGCTCAGGTCGGCGTAGTCGATGTCGTATCGGTTCTGGCTCACGGCCCGCCCTTGCCTTACCCACTGTATGTCTGGGATGGGGTTCCCTGAAGCTTTGCATGCTATTCTGATGTTCGAACCACGCTGGAAAAGATATAATAGATTTGGTATACTGTATTACGTTTCAAAAGTTATCCAAATCGGGCTAATACAAATTCGCATTCGCAAACATTAGTTTCTGAATTTTCTGCGAATGCCCGTGTGAAAAGGACGTCCATGACCGCGTGGAACAAACTCATAACACAAAGTGTCTCCGATATCAGGCCGGAAGAGGAGGCCATATCAATGTCTACCAGTTAGGTCCTAGCCACCACTTAACCTGAGTGAATAACTTAAGGGCAGGACCCCTTACGAGCTTACTAGAGGCGTGCGCGTTCAGCTTTTCTTCAGTAGTTAAATCTCCCCACTATACCTCTTTTGAGCATTAGTTTCACGCAATGACACAGATACTGCTACAACTCAAAATCTCTTTGTTTTTACAGCTGTTTGTTCCCCTGGTGTCAGGTGCGGTCTTAGTTTTAAATTTGGAGGGTTAACATGCGAAATACCTTTTCAGAAAATACATTTTTGGTAGACTTTTCAATTAGGCGTGCACGATTTTGTAGAGGGTCATGTCCCCTATGGCTCGTACCGCGCATGCCTGGTAGGTATTGCACACGTTCATAGGCCACGGTAACCACTTTCAGAGCCGTGAGCTTGTCTCCCACTTAAGTGTAATTAAAACAAATTACAAAAACTTACTACAACGGCCAAGGTGTTTCCGACAGTGCTTCCTTCCCCGTGAGTGTACACCACGACTTCGGTGACGCGCGCCGCGGATATGACAGTGACGCGGTACAACACGTGCGTCACGCCCGCCGCGTTCCGCGCGTCACAGCGGAGCAGACTCTCAGATTGGCGAGATATGTTCACGGCGGAGATAGAAGACTTCTCCACGTGCCAGTAAGAGTTACTGAGGATATTTCACAGTGTTAAGTCTGTACAGTAGCTTCAGCTGTGCGAATTGAACATTTTGCGCAGTGACTGTTTTATGAAACGAAATGGAAATTTGCGTAGTGGACCAATTCGAGATATAGACGAGGTCCACTGTGTCGAAATGCTACGGTTGTCGCTAAGTTATTATAGCTATTGCATGTACTGGCATTATTATACATATCAATTAGAACGTGGATTTGTGAATATTAATTTGAATTTAATGGAGAGGGGAGAGGATTGATTGGGTTTTTTGTTAGTATAAATTTTAAGGGATCCCTATGAACATCAAACGTTAATACCTACTTATAAGTCCACGTGACAGTGGGCGTGGGGATCCCTTTAGCGTCGCACTCGAGCGTGACGTTGTCTCTTTCCTTCAGTTGGACGTCCATCATGTCGAAGTCGGATATAAATGGCGGCTCTACAAATATTTAGAGTACTGAATCTATATAAACATGGTTATTAGAAAGTTATAGCTCTTTCAAAACCCACTTTCAATGAATTTCGATTTATCTTAGGACAGATTACAATCTGTCCTAAGATAAATCGAAATTCATTGAAAGTGGATTTTATGGATACCTACAGGTATAGATAGATTTGACAGATTTTCTATCTCTATACAATCTGTCCTCAGGTAAATCGAGATTCAGAACTGAGTGCTATTGGATAAAATGGACTTATTGCTAAACTAAATTTGAAGTTAACGGAAACCAGATCATTGTTATTTTTAAACTATCGCAGTTTAAAGTATGAGTTTATCATAGAATTCCATATTTTAATTGCGATAAGTTCCGGAACATTATAAAATCCCAGATCATGGTCAAATTTTAGCATAAAAATAGGTCAAGTGTAACCATGTTTATTCTTTATTACAGAAAATAGCAATTTTTTACGACAGATGGTTTCCACGTGGTCAGAACCACGACCAGTAGCTACTAGCGAGTTTCAAAATAAATATCCAATCAGGATTCCTTTCCCTCACCTAGCACCTTAAGGGTAAACTCCTTCACCACGGTCCCCCGCACATTGCTGACGATGCACTTGTAAGAGCCGGCGTTACGGAGTTGCACGTTGATCAGCTTCAGACTACTCTGGTCTTCGAACACCAGAGGCTTCGAGTTGAACACCCATTTAGTCTGTCAAAGAAAAATGACTACAATTCTACATAAATACACAGAAAGAAAGTTATAGTGCGACCGCGAGCGTTGTACCACTTCCATGGTACGCACGGCGTGGAAAGAGAAAGATAAGTCATTGGCTGAGAGCGAGTAAGATGCCGCATCGATATTGCTCGGGACATTTCTTGGACCTGTACTCAAAATGTGCTCTATACGCGCAGTCGCAGTACACGTTTCTTGGGTGTCTTTTGAGGATAGCACGGGATACTACGGCGACGGACGAGCTTAAATTCACTAAGCATAGATTATTACAAAAAAATCCACGTTTATATGGCTCTTTCCCAACTGTACCATTGATTAGTACCATTAATGGTACTACTGGGAATCTTTGTCCCACTAGTACCATTAATGGTACAACTGGGAATATTTTTGTCCCACTAGTACCATTAACGGATACAATATGTACCATTATTATATGTACCATTGTACTGTACCATTATTACCTCGTTTGTCTCGCGATTTAGTAATAAGATATCTACGACCCCGAGGTATATCTCGCTCACCCTCTCTTTCTTTACCTTGCCCCCGCCAAGCTGCACATATTATCATTCATTTATTTATTTATTTATACATCTTACACTAACCTTACAGATGAGTCCAATTCGCTAGTATAGTACCAGAATCAAATTATAAAAACAATCAAATTACAAAACAGAAATACTTGAAAAAGAAAAAAGAAAAAACAAAGTCAGGTATAACAAAAAGTCACTACTAGTCAAAGATTGTCAAACCAAACCACCTTAAAGGTAACATGACACACATAATCAATTTAATTAATTAATGGAATAAAGTCACAAGTCAAAAAGGTCAAAATAATGTCAAACAAAACACAGTAGGTACAGTCAGCATAACATACAGTCAACTTAATGAATTAATGGAATCATGGGTAGAGCGGTACTACCCGTGGTCGGTCTCTAGTATAAACTTGAAGGGGTCGAAATTCATATTCAGTATGGAGTATCAATTTCAACCCCTTCAAAAATAAAACGATAGGCCCCACCAATATTTTCGGTGGCTAAAGAGGCGCGGGTTTTCCTCTCGGGGTTGGTAGGTCAGATGGTAATGGGGGTAGGGGGTAGACGGACAAGAGCGGACACTAGGTTTTATACTGCTTTAGATGCAACTAGGCCTTCGATTCTGCTAAAGCACAACCACTATCGCACCACAGTCACTGCAAAAAATTTAGACTTTATTGGCATCGTATTAAAGTGCAAAATTAAATGTAAAGAGTTTCATTACACGTTTACATATATTACTCTACAAAAAGTTGTTTAATTTTAGACTATAACAGCATTACTTTAAAGTCTTAAATTATATGTTTTTTTGTGAATGATGTGATGTGAGATGCAGTGTTTGTGGTATGCTCAGGCCTGCCGCTCGGATGTCTTGTAGAAGTTGAAGCACATCTAAAATCCTGGCCTTTAAAGGAGAGAGTGCCGTCCAACCTGAGGCAAGCTTGTACTATTGTTCGAAAAGTAGAACGGCTTGCAGGTGAAGTAGGCTTTAGTTCAGAATATCTTGGTGGATACGAAACAAATGGATAAAATCGCGTAATGGTCTCTTTCAGATGTCTTACCTTAGCACTAGGCTTCGCATCCACATCACAATGAAAGTAGCAGTCTTCTCCACTCACTCTCTCCACTTCTCTCTTCTCTTCTGCGAGGAACCGCGGCGGCCACTCCACCACCACGTGTACCCTCGAGTGCGCCGAGCCGACGACGTTACTCACCACGCAGGAGTAGGAGGACGCGTTGTGTCGCGATACGTTGGGGAAGTGGAGGGGGCCTGTGGAGATCAGTTTGGCGTTCTGGAATAGGTACAGAAAATAATGTGTCAAATATTTCATCTATACTAATAAAGCTGAAGAGTTTGTTTGTTTGCTTGGTAGAACGGGCTAAACATAGGAACTACTGCCCCTCTAGAAAAGTGGCAATTCGTCGGCCGGCGTTTTGTAGAATAGAATGCCAAATGTATGGAATTTGACATGTCATATACGTCAAATTCGTCAAGACGTCAACGAATGTCTTATACGTCAAATCCTATACATTCGTCATTCTATTCCATGATACGCCGAGCAACTAGTTCTAATAATCTTAATCCCAGTCGCATCCGAAGCTTTCACCTCGAAGTCTGGGGTTGCTTTTTCCAGTCTAACTGCGACTTTGTCTGCGAATGCCATCTAACATCCACAACCCATTGGCGATATCGAAGCATTGCAGCTCGATCAGTTGTTGGACTTTTTAGGGTTCCAATTAACCGTGACATATGCCATTGATGTTCGTATTGCAACCGGGTTCACTTAACGTGCTCTTTGAGGCACACAGGGGTTACACTGTGTTTAGAATGATCAGTATGATCGCCCATCCTAAGACTGACCTATGTTATTATCTAGCTAGTATTGCCTAACTTTACATTGTGCTAAACTATATCGACGGCTTATCCTGTAGAACCTATATCGATGGTATATCATTGGATGGATGGTTTCTGCCGGGGTGCGAAGGAAATGCCTTATGGGCTACCACACCCCGGCATTTGAGACCCGAAATTGTGTGCGGTTTTAGTTGGTCCGAAATAACCACCTCGCCAGCCGGCGGGGCGGGGGTTTTCGCACGAAACAAATATACATGTTTCTTTTAGTCACGAGTAAAAGGCGAGTGAAACGCAGGGCACAACTAGTAGTAAACGTTACATCGAACCTTATACCATTTGATAGAGTTTGCTGTGGCGCTCACTGGACATTCCACGTCCGCGGCACTCCCCTCCTCTAGGGTCACCGTCTTTAAGATCTCGTCTGACTGCGCCTGCGCTGGTATCGCTGGAGAACAAAAAAAATAGGTTTAAAAAAAAAGAGGGATCTCTCTCCCTTCCATCGTTCTTTAATCATTTAATCCGAATCGAGTCTACCGTAGCTCTACAGCAAATCGTCTTCATCGGACATAGTATCGAATCTTACCGACATCGATATATATCATGTATCGAGGATATCGAGGGTGTCGATATATTGCCGATCAAAATGACGCCGTTACTGAGTTTCTAGAATTGCCCAGTATCCACCTCTCAATGGAGTTAAAATCTGAAGGTTATATACCTACTTGCTGTTCCAAATTTCAGCCTTCTTCTTGTTCTTATTTTTAACCTACGCCCCCCCCCCCCCACCTCCCCTCCGTCCCTCCAGCATAAGCACCCGACTCGAAACAACTAAAGCTGGGTCCAGATATGTATCATTTCGCCCGATCCGATCACCATATCCGTATCGGCGACGCGTATCATGATCGCATATGTGGACGGGTGATGATACGCGTATCACTGATTTATACATATGTGATCATGATACGCGTCGCCGATACGGATACGGTGATCGGATCGGGCAAATGATACATATCTGGACCCGGCTTAATGCACTCTTTCTGCGCATCGTACTTTACCGGAGGCATATCTCTCGCACCTCGGCCAACCTAGGGCCAACTATTCCGGGTGGTGTCAGAAATAAGTAATAAAAATAAATAAGTATAGTGGATTAGCAGGAATAGCAGGCAATCCCAGCCTGTAGTCGGGTGAAAGAGATGAGTGAAAGAAAGACAAAGTATGAAGAATAAAAGTGCGAGAAGCATATACGCGAGAACTGGTATGACTGAGAAAAGTAGATAAGGGCTCCTCAAATATAGGGGAGGTGCTAGGATTTAAAAAAAAAAAAAAAAAAAAAAAAACTATTCCGGGTGTCCTCATCTAGCACCGCCTTAAACGGTACTTACAATATATTTCTACGGGTACAGTCTTGTTGTCCTGCCCCACACTATTCCTCGCGAGGCACGTGTAGTTGCCGCTCATGTCTGGTGAAGGATACTTTATATGCAATGTACCATCCACGTCTATCGAGTACCGACGATCTGTAATATAGAGACGAGTCATATCATTACTTTAGCAAGGTTTTTTTTTTAAAGAATATTAGCAACCGAAATTACTAATATTTCCGTTAACCCCTCCAACTATGGCTGATTTTAGAGTCGCGCTGACCGCACGCTGACCGTCAGCACTGACAGCCGAAATATATGAACTTCTAGGAAGCATTTTAGAATAACGCGTAGCTATCAGCGCGTGCGTTGTTCTGAAAAGCTACGCGCTGAGCAGTCAGCGCTGATGGTCAGCGTGACTCTAAAACCAGCTTTAGCGAAATTGCTTGTGTTAGGAGTGGGTTTACGTCGGTAGTGTAATGGCCAGGATTCGAACCCGGGACCTCTCGATCGTAAAGCCGACTCCTTAACCACTAAGCTACCGACGATTGCTGTGGTCTGCGGCTCCGTTCATATAGAAAATTGTTATTTGCCAGATTTAATGTTCTGTTAAGAGCTGCTGGCTTTCTGCTCGCGTGGAATTCTGATCTTTTTCCGTTAAATAAAAATGAAACCCTCCAAATGTATGTATTGTATGTACGCGCATAACTTCCGAACGACTGCACCAAATTGGATAGTTCTGTTTGTTTTGTGTATGTTGTAATATAAGGTGCAGCGGGAACGGGATCTGAATTCTACGCAGGCTGAAAAAATGGCGGTACAAAGTTCGTTGGGTCAGTTAGTATTGAAATGAAAATTGAAATCGTTTATGTAAAGATGTGAATAGGTACTTGAAGAACCAGCTCGCTACATAAACCGTACTGGCAGAAGTGACGTCATAAGATTATACAATAATAGGCAAGTCCATAAGGGCATACGCACCATTGTGTAGAGAAAACTCGTCCTTAACCCACATGAAATAAGGCTGCGGTCTGCCTGTGGCGCGGCAGGCCACGCTCAGCACCCTGTCGACACTGGTGGCGATGTACGGCCCCGTGTACTTGTCCTCCACTATCTTTGGGGGTTCTGTGAAATAATCAGGTTTTGAATAGGGCACAATAAACATTATTCTTACAAAGTACGCTACCATCATTATCGTCTTCGCATTGTTCCCAATTGCACCCGATCGGAGACAAGGGTCCGCTTAATCGCCTTCCTTCTTTAGTTTTCCATATACGGCTTCAATGGGTGCTCCCATTGCCGTCTGACCTTTCTGTCTCTCGGCAAGGCTACGTCAGAACCTAGTACGTCAATCATAAGAAGGTGAACAGGTTTGCAATTAAGGTGGCCTCGTATGTCTTGGTGGGACCCCGTACACACAGACCTGCCCCCTAGACAAGTGACAATTCATTGGCCGGTGTCATTCTATTCTACCATACATTTTATTCGTCAATACAATAAGACTCATTTCGTGAACGTAAAAGGAAATGGTTCTCAAGATAAGTTTTATTTTAAAAAGAGTACTATTATCCGAAGTTACTAGTATTCCCGTTAACCTCTCCAGCTAAGCTAAATTGCTGTATCAGGAGTGGGCACGTCGGTAGTGCAATGGCCAGGACGTGAACCCACTCCTAAAATATGCATTCTTACCAATAACTTTCAGGAATAAGGACTGTTGATCAACCCCGCCAATGTTCTGTGCGATGCATGTGTACACCCCCTCGTGTTGCACACTCGTGTTGCTAATGTAGACGTTGCCGATATCGTTGAAACTGAAACGATATAAACTTTATTCATATATAGCCTAGGCATGGTGATATCTATGACAATATGTGTGATAGTAAGCGAAGGTTTAAAAACAAACTAAAATGGTGTCAAAATAACGAAAATCAAATAAAAATGGATATAATATCACAACAAAGGTCTAAAAACAATTTTTCAAAATTTTGGAAATCAACTAACAAGTTATCATTTAAGCCTTCATTACCCATAACCGTAAATAATAGTCAAAACCCAGAGGATATTGCGCAAATGTTTGCAAGTCAGTTTCAAGCGAGCCCGCCGACAGGGTCAACCGATGACTCGTTGCGCGGCCGGCGTGTCCGTGCGCCCGCGCCTTTGTTATCAAATGTAAATAATAATACAGTGTTTACGCCAGAATGTGTACTGGAGTGCGTAAAAAATATGAAAAAATGTAAATCGCCCGGACATGACGGCCTGTGCATTGAGCACGTGCTGCATGGTGGTCCATTGCTGTTGAATTTGCTTTGTAAGTTTTTTAATTTAAGTTTGAAACACTGCTATTTACCTAAAGAGTTTATGAAAACTGTCGTGGTACCTTTACCTAAAAATGGCACAGATTCATCAAGCGTGAGTAACTATCGTCCTATCTCACTAGCGACGGTCATATCAAAAATCTTTGAAAGACTTTTGCATCCCGAAATACCTACTTAAACAAATAAATCTTCACAGTTCTCAATTCGGTTTTCGAGCTGGTTTGTCCACGGATATGGCTGTATTTACGTTGAAAAACACCGTATCATATTATTTAGAACGTAAAACGAGTGTATATGCCTGCTTTCTCGATCTAAGTCGCGCATTTGATACTATTAATTATAAACTATTATGGACAAAGATGGAGGAAGCAGGTATACCGCGAAATATCACTGAGTTGTTTAAGTACTGGTACGCCAGTCAAACCAACGTGGTGAGATGGGGCAGTAGCCTCTCGAGTGAATATACTCTCGAATGTGGGGTGAGACAGGGGGGTCTAACATCACCAACTCTGTTTAATCTATATGTGAATGACCTGATAGAGGAACTGGACAGGTCCGGAGTCGGCTGTTACATAAACAATCAACCCGTAAATAATCTGAGCTACGCGGACGATATGGTCCTGTTGAGTCCTTCTATCAGAGGCCTAAGTAAATTGATACATATTTGTGAGAAGTATGCCATTTATCATAAACTGACCTATAATGTAAAAAAGACGGAAGTAATGATTTTTAAGACTGATAAATCAAATACGTTTGCTCCTCCCGTCACACTGAATGACAGACAATTAAACTATGTCACTAAATTTAGATACCTAGGGCATATAGTCAGAGATGATTTAAAGGATGACGATGACATGGAAAGACAGAGAAGAAGTATAGCTGCAATAAGCAACATGTTAGCTCGCAGATTTGCTAAATGCAGTGATGAGGTAAAAATCACTCTGTTTGGGGCGTACTGCCAGTCGTTCTACACCTGTCCGCTGTGGAAAAAATACACTCAACGTAGCTACCACGCATTACGCGTGCAGTACAACAATGCTTTTAGAGCGATGCTAGGACTTCCATGGAGGTGTAGTGCGTCTGGTATGTTTGCTGCGAACAGGGTGGACGACTTCTTTGCGGTGATGCGTAAGCGAGCACATTCTTTTATGGACCGTGTTCGATTCTCAACGAATGAGACCGTGCGTGCTGTGTATGAAGCATGCAAATACAGTACATATCTGCGATCTGTAACCTAAAGTAGTAGCGGGTACCTAATGTTATTATTATTATTGTTACCATAATAATATTGGCATGCATGCATTGAGATCCAATTATTGTTATTTTGACCTTTTCTTAACTTTTATATTTTTAATAATTATTAAATAAATTTGAATATATTACCACAATGATGATGATGAATGTTGAATGATCTAGATTGATTGAATCACTTATGAATTAATTGTAAATTATGAATGAATGAATGAATGAATGAATTATGAATTATTATTATTATTATTATGAAATTCTAATTAAATTAAATTAAATTAAATTGTAGTCTTGCATGGATTCTTTGTTATTATTATTGTTTTGAATGTGTAATGTGTATGTGTTTGTATAATTATGTATCATATGGGATAAAATGCCTGAAATAAATGAATTTATTATTATGACTCTTTATTCTCTTAAACAACTTGTAAATTACATTTTTAAATATATATATAAAACATCTATTTAAAAATATAAAAAACAGTGCTCCACCGGTATCGGGTACAGGGACCAAGCTACCGGTGGTTAGGGCTCCAGAGAGAGGAACTTCCTCACGATGCGCGCCGTATCAAGAAGCACCGCCTTCTGCATCTGGCCCTTGACCCAACCGTCTAACCCGAGCCTCTTCAGGTGTTGGTCGAGGCTCTTTGCTATTAAACCGTTCACGGTCACGACTATCGGTACAATGATTGCTGAGTCAACATTCCACATGTCGACAATCTCGTGGGCCAAGTCCAAGTACTTAACCTGTTTATCTTTCTCAGCTTTCACGAGATTCTCGTCATGAGGAATGGTAACATCAACAATCAATGCTCGGCGTTCGGATCGGTCTATCACCACAATGTCAGGCTTGTTGGCTACAACAGTCCTATCAGTGATGATAGACCGATCCCAGTACAATGTGATATGACTATTTTCTAGAACTGGCTCAGGGACATACCTATAGTACGGCACTTCAAGTTCCACAAGGTTGTATTTCAGAGCAAGTCGCTGGTGGATTATCCTGGCTACTTGATTATGTCTGTGCAAGTACTCGCCGTTAGCAAGACGAGAACAGCCGGAAGTAATATGCCTGAGGGATTCACCAGGTTGGTGACACGCTCGACAGATGTCAATTGTGCCATCCCTCATGATATACTTCCGGTAGTTATTCGTCTTGATAACTTGACAACATTTCAAATTTCTAAAGTCATGAAAATAAAATTACCGTTTCTTGAGTTTTCTTTTCTGATTCCAAAACTGATTTTTTCATATTTTTTTTGGACTTATTTTTGGAGAAAATAAATAAAAACAAAAAATGGGGCTGTGACGTCATTCATACGGCTCGATATGGTTGTTATCCTTGCCCAGTCTGTTTCATGATTAAAAAAATGTTGGGCTGTGGTCAGATGCATGTCAGATGTCAGTGTTTGACATTGACAAGTTGTCACTTGTCAATTCTCACATGATTCTCATCTACAAAAACAACATTTCACTTACAACCTTTGTTAATATTTTGTTATTATAGATTGCATTTGTAATTGAATTTAATCGTAACACAAAATGAATCCCAGCGAAGAGTACGTACCAATGAAGGAACCAAAATATTGCTTTGTTCCAACATGCAAAAACAATTCCCAAAAAGATAAAAACACGATGTTTTTTGTAGTACCTAGTTCGGCTAAATACGAGTGGTGTAAATCTCTGGGTGTTGGATGTCCCAAACGAGCGCTTTATATATGTGAAACACATCTTAATGTGAGTATTACCTGTATTACTATAACTTCATAGGTACAATGTTATTTTGTTAGTTGTTACTCATACATTCATTCTGTTGTGATGAAACGAATAATAAGACGATACAATACCTACATATTATACCCCAACTTAGGTCTCAGTTAGAAAACAAAAACGAAATAGTCATTGCAAGACATGCCAACTATACCGAGGGGCTTTTTTTAATGAATGGCTGTGCTTTTAGCATCAATATGCAGTTGGTTGTAGATATTGTTATGTTACTTACTTCTATTATTAGTAGGTAATAGGAATAGTTTGACCTACCATGTCCTTATTAGCACGGGCATTGTAGTCTTAGCTGAAAGTATAACCCCAAGGTGTAAGGCAACCCCGTCAATGAGACTGACCAAAGATAAAACTACATAAAGTAAAACCATCTCTATTTTATTGTACTATGCCTATAACTATAAGCTGACTAAGTTTTAACTCGATTTTATTAACAGTAGGTACACAGCAGCTTATAAAATATGAATAAATTCACAGTTTTCTAGTTTTTATATGCATACCAGATGTATAAATCCATTGCATTACTACCTTAACCCTACTGTCTCTATTAATAATAATTTGAAGTGTAAATTATTTGTTACAGTTGAAAGAAGATGTTGAAAATTATTTATATTGGACCACTATGAAGGCTAGGCCTAAGCTAAGGTCTTCATTACCAGCTTCTCTAGTACAACACACAAGTGGACCTGAGCCTAGTACATCATCATCTTCATCTTTTCCTGTGAAAATGGATAAGGGGACGGATTATGAAAATCCTAACATATGCAATAAAGCCGTTCAAGTAAAACCCAAGACAGCAGACAGAACTACATATTGTTGTATTTCTAATTACAAAAAGGATAAGTCTAATGTAGAAGATGCATTTATTAATGAAATTATACCCGATGAAGAAGCTTTACCTTCAACACAAGGAAGTACTACAACTGTTACCTCTGCGGATATGTCAGAACCATCTGAAATGTTTGAAGTAGAGAAACACAAGACCACAAATAAAAGTTTTATGTTAGATTTAATAGCACGCAGGCCACAAGATTACATAGGATTGACAAAAACCTATTATTGGGTAATTAGCTTTTTAGAGTCCAAGTTGGAAGGAGTAAAGGCCAACGATATAATCATAACATTATATAAAATAAAAAATAATATTCCTTTTAACCAAATATCTGATATGTTTGGCATATCTCTCACCACATTGTGGAGATTATTTTACAAAACTTTATGTGCGCTGGCTAAGTTTTTCAATCAATTAATTTTTTGTCCTACATTATTAACTGTTAAAAAGAATTTACCATCTTGTTTTAGAACAAATAAGGAGTACACAAATATTTACTGTATCATTGATTGTTTCGAGATTGAAATAGAAAAACCAGCAGATCCTATTAATCAGTCTCTAACATGGTCGCAATATAAAAATGCCAATACATTAAAGTATTTAGTGGCTACCACACCTGATGGTTTTATTAATTTTGTGTCAGCTGGCTTTGGTGGTCGTATTTCAGACGTTAGACTAGTGGAAGTTAGTGGTTTTTTAGATGTGTTGCAGTCTGGTTGTACGGTATTGGCGGACAGAGGGTTTAAGCACATTGAATCCATACTCAGTACAAAAAATATAAAGCTTTTGCGGCCTCCTAGTGTTGCAAAAGATATTAAATTGACAAAACAAGACGCTATCAAAAGCAAAGTGATTGCAAGTCTACGTATCCATGTGGAAAGAGTAATAAGAAGAATAAGGTTATTTAAAATGTTAAAACCACATGCTGTTATTAATAACAAGTTAATACAACATACGGATGAGATAGTTATTATTGCATGTGGTTTAATAAATTTACAAAATTCGATTATAAGTAATGAATAAAAAACTTAATAAAATCTTATGTATTTTTATTTCACACTATCTAAAATTGTTTGATATATATAATTTTCCCAAAAGTCTTCAGCAGAAATTAATAATTTCTTGACGTAGTCTTCATCATAATGCACCCAGTATTTGTGTAACAACTTTGACTGCTCAAAAGTAGGGTCAGCTATACAAAAGAGGCCTTTTAACTTATTTGCACCATGCATTTGGACCATAATTTGAGCATTAAATTTTTCTTGCAGTTGTCTATCTTTTATATAGTTTTTCAATGATCTTTCACTTATGGGACATTTCACCTCCACAACAAAATCATCGGTAATACCGTCAGGGGACACACCTATGATGGGTGATATTAAAATCAATCCAGTTCTCTCTATGCTGCCAAACTCACTTTCAAGCTCTTTAAGCACTCTTTGTTCCAAAAGCTTGCCTCTTTTAATCGCACATGTCTCAGGCACTTTGTATCCTCCCAAAATACTCTGAACTAAAGCGCCATTAGGTGTTTTACAATGAACAGCTTCATATATTTTGGAACCAGTCACTCTTCCTTGACGCATAGCATGCCATAACTTTGAATTTGCTTGTTCCTTCGTTTGTGTGGCAATTTCATTTATTATTGCAGTAGTCACAATATTTTTTGCAAATAACTTAAATCCAGAACAAGTTAAATTATTCTTAGTTTCAACTATATATTTTAACATTAAATTGAAAATGGTGAGATCTTGTAAATTAGGCTTATTAAGATCTTGGCTTTGTCTTAAAATAAGGCCTTTACACATGTTTTGCTGCGTACATTCTGCTAAGAACATGGACAACGAAGGGACATTCACATTAGTAGGTCTGGTCTTTTTTGGTATGCCCATGTTCTTAGCCATAACATGCTTCTTGTCATTTATAGCCCCAGCTAACTTTGGTTTATTCCAGTAACAAATAGTGGATGTAACTGACGGTTCATCGGAACGCTTAATGAGCCACATAGCGAAACAGATGGCATGTTTGCATCCACCTGCAGATGACGCACAGTCTTTGCACTCCACTTTGACGATTTTATTTAAAGTTTCGTCAATAGTAGCCATCACAATGTACAACTTCCCCTTAATTTTGTGTTCGGGTGTTACTCGGCACTTAACGTTACACAATGTCGCTTCTCGCTGAACTTCTACGTAACCTACCGCGGTATCAACGTAAGCTTCACGTGATGCCAACAACGCCTTAGCACTTCGAGTTTCCGCAACATTATAACAGTCGCTTTCGTGCATGTACTCCAATAACATCAAATAATCTACTTTAGGTAGATTTCTGCTGTCTGCAATACGATAACCCTCGGAAACTTTCATGGTTCAAGAAATTAAGCAGAAAATAAACAGATAGAATAAGTCTGTGAGTAAAATTAGCAAATATGTATTTGTTTGTTTTTGTTATGATTATGATAAATAATGAAATGTCAAAACTGACGTTAAGCTGACTTGACTTGATATAATATTTTTTTGAACGTAGCAAAGGCAACTAACCTATTCAGCCGTATGAATGACGTCACATTGCACTTACGTCTTTTTGAAATAATATGATATTCAAAGTTAAAAAGTTGAATGAAAATCAATATATTGAGGAAAAATAAAAAATACGGGTCTCGTAATTTTAGATTTACTTTCAATTGCGTTAATAATATAATCATGCTGAAATTTTGAAATGTTGTCAACCTTCAGTTTCCCCAAAAAGGTCACCGAAACGTAGCCAGGACACGGATGCAAGTAGGTCTACTTCGGGCCTGTGGAGGGCCCGATAGAACCTGCCGTGTAGCTCCTTACTCTGCCATACCTCCCTCCGGCTGTCAGTGCCAACTACTATAGGTCTGCGCCAGTTCTCCTTAGCCAAACCGAGCGGGGTGAGCCCGGTATCCACGCTGACTACATCACGGTGCATATCCACGTTCGACTTAAGAAAATAATCTCTGAGATTGCACACCTCGCGGTTATGAAGGGTCTTTGCATTTAAAAATCCTCGACCCCCACATTTCCGCGGGATGTACAATCTCATGACTGACGACCGCGGATGATGCATTCGAAATGCAGTCAACTGAGTCCGGACTCTCCTATCGATGGTATCGAGTTCAGTCTGAGTCCACTTGAGTATGCCAAAGGAGTACATCAAGAGTGGCATGACCCAACTATTACAGGCACGCACCTTGTTACCACCTGACAAAAGACTGTTAAGTACCTTTTTCAGGCGGCCAAAGAAACGCTCCTGTAACATTTGTTTCATGCCGGCCTCATTGATGCATAATTATTATTATTATTATTATTATTTATTATTATTATTATTCACCTTTATTCATTTTTATATACATATAGATTATATTTCTAAATATATTTAAAAAAGAAAAATACATTTAAAAATATAAAAAATAGTGTCCCACCGGCATCGGGTACAGGGACCAAGCTGCCGGTGGTTAGGGTTCCAGGGAGAGGAACTTCCTCACTATGCGTGCAGTGCCTAGCAAAACTGCCTTCTGCATCAAGCCCTTGAGCCAACCGTCTAACGAGAGCCTCTTAAGATGTTGGTCGAGGCTCTTGGCGATAAGTCCGTGAACGGAAACGACTATCGGTACAATAATAGCCGAGTCCACATCCCACATGTCGACAATCTCATGGGCCAAGTCCAAATACTTGATTTGTTTTTCTTTTTCTGCCTTCACGAGATTCTCGTCATGAGGGATAGTGATATCAACTATTATTGCACGGCGCTCTAATCGATCTATTATCACTATATCAGGTTTATTGGCAACAATAGTCCTGTCAGTGATAATAGATCGATCCCAGTACAACGTGATATGCCCATTTTCGAGAACTGGGTCGGGCACATACCTGTAGTATGGTACCTCTGATTCCACAAGGTTATACTTTAGGGCAAGTTGCTGATGGATTATCCTGGCTACTTGGTTATGTCTGTGCAAATACTCGCCGTTGGCAAGACGAGAACAACCAGAGATTATATGTCTAAGGGATTCCCCGGGACGGTGACACGCCCGACAAATGTCAACCGTACCATCCTTTATGATATATCTCCGATAGTTATTCGTCATAACAACTTCGTCCATAATTGCAAAGACAACAACTTCGTCCATAATTGCAAAGACATTATTATTATTATTATTATATATGCCCATGCAAAAAGTATAATCTCGGACTTAATGCCGTAGCCATTTCGTTACAGAGCTAGAACGCGGTAGGCGTATATAAATGTGGTATATATTCGGTGTACATGATAGAAGATGTAGTGACCATGATAGGGAAAGAGATGCTTATACGGTTTGTAAATTTAGAGGAAATGTACGAAACCGGAGATTTATGTAGCGGGAATGAACGGGCATTCCGGTGAGGGTGAATCAGAGCGAGAACATTTAGTGACAGAGTACTCGCAAATAGCGACCTTTTATGAAAATAATTATGGAAGTAGAAGAAGCGCAAGGTATACATCATAGAAGTTATCTGCCTACCCCTAAAGAGGTGTGGCTGAATCTATGTGAATGAACAAAGAGATTGAGATGATAGGTTAAGACTTAAGAGTCTGCTCAGTAGATACTTAGCTTTATGTATAAAATTAGACGATGATATGACGGTCGGTATATAATAGTTTTCATACCTCACGTCGGTCATATTCTTCACAAGTATTTCTTCGTTAAACTTCCATTGTATAGTAGGTAATGGGAACCCGATGACGTCACACTGTAGCGACACATTAGTACCGGCCAAGACTTCTTTTAGTGCCTCTGAATGAGGCTTTATGTACGGTGGCACTAAAATGGAAAGTATTTTCTGTTGGCACAAACTTTACTTCCAAAATTATGTACGATTATTGCTTATTATGCTGGATACACGGCACATATCTTGGATCTCGGGACACGTATCTTGAACCTAAATCGCGGGACAAACGAGGAATCTATGCTTGGTGAATTTGAGTTCGTCCACCGCAGTAGCACCCCGTGCTATCCTCAAAAGATACCCAAGAAACGTGTACTGCGCGTATAGATGTAGATGTGTAGATTTTGCCCGCGGCTCCGCCCGCGTGGTGTCGGTTATCGCGACCAAACATAGCCTATGTCCGTTCTCAAGGTCTATTCTACGTACCCCTATACCAAATTTCATCAAAATCGGTTCAGTGGTTTAGGCGTGAAAGCGTAACAGACAGACAGAGGTTCAGTGGTTTAGGCGTGAAAGCGTAACAGACAGACAGACAGACAGAGTTACTTTCGCATTTATAATATTAGTATGGATTTTGAGCATATTTTAGGTCCAAGATATATGTCCCAAAATATTGAAATATACTTATTTTTATTTCATGTTCTTTTTATAAACGACTTTTGAGCTTTTTTGGTTTTTCACTGCAAGAATTTGTAATATAACTTACCCCAAACGTGCAGTGTGTATGAAACAGAAGCACTTCCGTGTATGTTGGTGGCCGTGCAGGTGTACTCGCCGAAATCTGTTAGATTGGCTACGAATCTGGACAGTAAATTTTTCTTATTATAAACCCATTTATACATTGAAATGCGACTTGGATAGACCCTGCGCCAAAGCGGCGCAGGGTCTATCCAAGTGCCGCTGCATTAAAGACCCTGGGGGCAATTTGTTGTACGAGAAAGTCGCGGTGAAGGAGAGATGGCGCTCATACTTCCACGAGCTGCTGAATAAGCAGCATAAAGAGGTGCAGCCACCAGACCTCCCTCCGAATCAAGGACTAGTGCCACCGATAACGCCTGCGGAAGTCCAGACTGCCATTCGCCGCATGAAGAACCGGAAAGCTGTCGGACCCGACGAAGTCCCCATCGAGGCTTGGAAGGCAATGGGCGCCCGTGGTGTGGGCATTCTAGCAAATCTTTATAACCGCGTACTCCTCACCGGCGAGATCGCGAGCCAGTGGAGGCTGAGCATCATCACGCCAGTCTTCAAAGGCAAGGGATCGGTGCAGGAGTGTGGTAGTTACCGCGGTATAAAGATAATGTCCCACACCATGAAGCTCTATGAGCGGATAATCGACTCCCGGATCCGACAGGAAAGTACACTCTCGGAGTGCCAGTACGGGTTCCGTCCCGGGCACGGGATCATGGACCCAGTGTTCGCCCTAAGGGTTGTGGCGGGGAAATACAGGGCGAAGAACACGCCCCTGCACTGCCTATTCTTAGACATGCAGAAGGCCTTCGACTGTGTTCCTCGCGAGGTGATCTGGTGGGCACTGCGGGCCAAGGGTGTCCCAGAGACTTACATTGACACCATCCGAGACATGTACTACGATTCCGGTTCCGTGGTTCGGACTGCTGTCGGCGACTCGAAAGCCTTCCCCATCACCGTCGGGGTACACCAAGGATCCGTCCTTAGTCCTTATCTGTTCAGCGTGGTATTAGATGTTTTGTCGGACAGCATTAGAAACTCACATGAGCAGCCTCCGTGGTTGCTCATGTATGCTGATGATATTGCGCTCATGGACGCGGTCAGGAGCAGATTGGTGCGACGCGTGAAAGGATGGAAAGAAGCGCTTGAGAACGGCGGTCTGAAGCTAAATGTAGCGAAGACAGAATACTTAGCGTTAAACTCCACAGATCCCACACCCGTCCGCATAGGCGATGATTTGGTCGAGCGCACGGACCAGGTTAAGTACCTAGGATCTGTACTTCATGTGACCGGTGAGATCGACCACGACGTCAAGGCACGCATTGCTGCCGCGTGGGCCAAGTGGCGAGAAATGACTGGCGTGACCTGTGATCCTAAAATGCCAGTCAGGTTGAAGGGGCAGGTCTATAAGACGATCATTAGGCCTGTTCTCTTGTATGGTTGTGAGGCGTGGCCGCTGCTCGAGCGACACAAGCAAGAGCTGCGTGTCACGGAGATGAAAATGTTGCGGTGGATGTGCGGCGTTACGCGTAAAGATCGCGTACGGAACTCTCGCATCCGCGGCAGCCTCCATGTCCGTGACATCGCGGATAAAATGCAAGAGAGCCGCCTTCGCTGGTGCGGCCACGTCTTGCGGCAACCGCCAGGCTACGTGGGGAACAAATGCCTGGCAATGGTACCCCCGCCGGGTCCAGGTAAAAGGGGTAGGCCCAAGAAGTCCTGGCTTGACGTCGTGGAGGGTGATATGCGTGCAAATGGTCTCACTACCATGGACGCCCAAGATCGTGCGAAGTGGAGAAGGAGGAGCCGGAAGGCGGACCCTGAGCTCCGGGGTCATCTTGGCCACGGATGCAATCGGGAGAATACGTCTATATGCAGATGATGATGATTATACATTGAAATATTTTTCGTGTGGAAATACCCACTGACGCGCCTCACCCCCACGGAGGATTTAGATCGGACTCTCTTATTTTATATAATAGGACACGTCAATTTGACTTCACCTCGCTTGATCGTAAGCTAAAGGCAAAGTCTCAGAAAAGAGGATCACCATTATAGACACGTGCCATGTTACTCAGCTTGACGGCAACATCAGGTGCTTTTTCACGTCCCGCATAAAAAACTCTTATAATTCTTCTCTTTTTTCGGTATTACATAGGCGCTGTATTTTGACTAGATATATCCGCAAGTATAGTGTACGAGTAGGCACTTTTATAGGTATGTTTTATTTTGTACTTACCTCAATCCATGGCCATCAACATATTTGTCATAACCAATCGGCTCTCCATTTAGCGTCCACTCGACAACCGGAGTGGGCAGACCCTGTGCAGCGCAGGGCAGTTCCACCAGCTGGCCTTCTAGAACTTCTTGTATAGATTCAGAAGTGGATGATATTGTTGGTGGGTCTGTGAAACGAAAATACCTGTTTAATAATAGTGCTCACAGAACAAGGTTTCTCTTAATGAAAGAAGTTCACATTCTCTCATACATGCGTGTGGTGACGAAGAAAAAATACAAGTATCACTACCCCAGCTCATCCGAAGAGTGTCAACATTGGTAGAGGCCTATGTCCAGCAGTGGACTATGATAGGCTAAAAAAAAGGGTTGGCAGCGCGAGTGTGACGCCCCTGGTGTTGCATACGTCCATAGGCCACGGTGACCACTTCCCATCAGGTGGGCTGTGTGCTTGTCTGCCACATAAGTGGTATAAAAAAAATTACACTCATTGCACTGAATTTGAGAGCCGCAAGGCCTGTATATAGAAATGATACCATACCGTACACGTCCAAAGTAAAGTTCCTACGCGCAGTCCCCACGACGCTGGTGACGTCACACGCGTACGTGCCCGCGTCGTGTGCGGACGCCGCGTGAATCACTAACTCACTTCTATTTATTAGAGATCTGCAAAATACAAAAGATACTCTGTCAATTACTGTGAGAATTCTTAAGCATAATTAGCTATCTATATGTTACCCACAATGTGTGTTGCCATTGGTAGCTTAGTGGTTCTGGCGTCGGCCTTTCGACCGAGAAATTTCACGTTCGAATACTTGTCACCACCGACGCTACACTAGTATCTAGATACTGGGTGGGGTACGCCCTACCCCCAGAATCTTCATCATCATAGCGTTGAATTCGGTTTACGTGGCTTTCATCTAGCGAGGGCCAGCTAGCTAGCTTGGTTTAGGTCCCAAAGAATTAGGTAGAGTCCCTTTAACACCCCACCCCTACAATTTCGAGTCTGTGATTACTATATCTTTCGTCTACAGCTGTTTGTTTAACTTCAATAAATAGTAATATACTCACAAATTGTCCGTATACACAAGAGGACGTCCATCCTTAGTCCACACAGTGACAGGCGGCGGTATACCGGTCGCTTCGCAAGAGAACGTCACTTTGTCTCCTACTTTTACTTTTTGCGGTTTGTCGTTATGTGTCGAGTTCTTTATAAGCTTGGGTGGATCTAGATTAGAGAAAGAAATTATGCTTGATAACTAGCTAATAAATTGATTGATTGAAAACCACGGGTTTAAGTAAGGGTTTAAGTAGAGGTTAGGAAGAACAAACATTTTCTCTGTAATGTTACTCTCAATAATGCAGCTGCTAAGTCTTTCTCTGCACCACCTTTGGTTCACTGGGAGAGATAGCCTGTACCTGTGCAACATCATTTTTATTCGTTAATGTAACTAATTTTAAACAAAAACTAAAAATCACTTAAAAGAGGTGTCACACGTGAATTATTACAATTTGTCAAGCGTGCCTAATTAAGATTTCACTTCAAAAAATAGGAAATGAGAGCCCATGATATGTTGTTTGAATACAAAAGAAAATTGTATCTGCATACCCCGGGGGGAGGACGTCGTGAGTATATGTATGATATAGTATTTTAGTGTACATTATACTAAAAGCTGTTAGTAAAAGTATAACTTTATAGAGAAGAAAGAGTTTGTATTTATAGTCTAAGCTTCCAATGCTTTACAGGAAAAAACAGTTCTTGATATTTATGAAACTTACCATATACGGTCAAAGTGAAGTCTCTCTGAGTGACTCCCGCTGCATTGCTCACGTTACAAGTGTATGTGCCTGAGTTGTTCACAGATACAGCTTCTATTACCAGTACACTGGTGTTTGTTCTGTGAAGATACGAACACCATAAGGTTTAGTTTTGCAAAAGTACAGTTAGATGGGGCTGCAATCAGATGTGGATCTTTTTACGAATTTATTACCGGAAGGACCCGGGACCTAGAACGCTAGTCATCATGACACTTCCGTTAATCTCGGTCATATTCGAAGCCATCACCTCGGAGTCTGGTGTCTGCCTTTTTCTAGTCTAACTGTGTCGCGGCTGAAATTCGATATTTTCCATGAAGCGACTACCATATGAACTCTACAACCAATTGGCGATATCGAAGTATCACTATCACTACATATTATAAAACAAAGTCGCTGTCGCTGTCTGTCCGTCCCTATGTATGCTTAAATCTTCAAAACTACGCAACGGATTTTGAAGCGTTTTTTTTAAAAAATAGATAGAGTGATTCAAGAGGAAGGTTACATGCATAATATTGTAGAGAAACACTGATAAATTTAGAGATAATACCACGCGGACAGAAAATATGGCGGTACGAAGTTCGCCGGGGCAGCTAGCTGTAGTTAAACCAGTTGTTGCATGATGCATACAAATATTTGCTCATGGGAATTGAACCCGCGGCTCCTGCGTAGCAGTCGAATTCACTACCAAGCCACGCCTCAGAGGCTAACGCTATTTTTATACATACTTACAACTTGTCCGTTTGGTCGAGAGCTCGTCCACCCTTAGTCCACGCAGTGACAGGCGGCGGTACACCGGTCGCTTCACAAGAGAACGTCACTCTGTCTCCTACTTTGACTGCCTGTGGTTTGTCGTTGTCCTTCGTGTCTATTAGCTTTGGTGGGTCTAGATGGTGACATATAATAAAAAAAAATAGTAAAGGACTATGCTAATTTTGGTCCTACCTTCCAATAGTTATGTGTGTTATGTTATATATTTTCGAGCTAATAGCTAGAGTGTAATGAAACTCTTAGAACAGTTAATTTTGTGACTGTAAGTCTATAGAAATAAGGTCTAAGATTTAATGCCATTTTATGCAGTCTCTTTGTTGTGACAGTGGTTGTGCTTTAGCAAAATCGAGGGCCAGCCCTATCACCATATAGTTCAATTGCACCATATAGTACATTAAGGCCCGTATTCTAGAATGCCACTCAGCTGAATCTCGATTTACCTGAGGCAAGATTGTATGCAGTTTCCACAGATTTGACAGGCTGTCAGGCAGATTGTCTATAGTTCTATACAATCTGTCCTCAGGTAAATCGAGATTCAGCTGAGTGGCATTCTAGAATACGGGCCTAAATCTAAATATTTACTTACCCGAAACACGCAGTGTGTATGTAATGGTAGTGTTGCCGTATTCGTTGGCAGCTGAGCAGGCGTACTCGCCGGAGTCTGTCACGTTCGCTACGAACCTGCAAGTAATAGTACATATAACTAATTTATTTATAGCTAAGAGATCCGATTCTCAGCACTTCATGGATTCACCGTGCGGTCGCCGGGTCCATAGCGTGATACAGAGAGGAACACCGTGACGGCGACTGGGACTTGCGACCCAGATGTGGGTTTAGGGTGGCCACCTTGTGATGCATCAGCGCTCACCTCCACCGTCAGTAGTGTTCCCCCCCCCCCCCCCACCTCCCTACCTATCCACTGGATCGGATATTACGACGTATTTTTAGTGCGGAAAAGATTCATCAAAACTTATATTTGGAGCATTGCACTCTATGGATGTGACACAGGGGGACAGAGCCAGGATGGAGGCGTTTGAAATGTGGCAGTACCACAGAAGCATGGAGGGGATAAGCTGGACGGAAAGAATGACCAAGAGTACTAAGCAAGGTACAGGAAAGAAGGTCTATATTGAAAATAATTGAGAACCGAAGAGGTGCAACTTATTTTTAAAAATATAGTAGGAAAGTAGAAGGAAAGAGAAGATTAGAGAAGAGGTAGACTAAGAGGAACATTTAAATGTCATAGATAAAGTTAAAGCCGCGTGGTTCCCGGCAGAGTAGAATTTGGGCTACCCCATCTCATCCCATGCGGTGTCGTACAAGGCGACTCCTTCTTAGATGTTAAACAGGCCCTATACCTTGATAGGGCCTGTTTAACATCAGACAGATATATACAACCCAGACTCAGCCTATACATGGCTCGAGTCAACAATAGTGCCCGGCAAACGGCAATAGGCTCACCCCCTATTACGTGGGACCTAATACAATTATTGGTGAAATGTGGGTGTTAATTCACCTCTGCTTAACCCTCCGGAGATAAAGGCGTGATTGTATGTATTGTATGTATGTTTAAGGTAAAGATATAAGTCGCGTCGTATCAGGAGTCAACGGATTGGTGGAGGAGAGAGAAGAGTGGCGATTACTCCACCGACAAGAGCACAGCACTTAAGTTTAGAGAGAGATACTTCACGTGCCTCAACTTATGGTCATCGCCATATTTCCCACCGTCTATAGGTTTGCCGTTTCGCGTCCACTCCACTATCGGTTTCGGCAGACCGTCGGCGACACACGGCAGTTCCACCAGCTGACCTTGTAGTACTTCTTGTGTGGGATCGGAGGCTGAGGATATTGTTGGTGGATCTGTGGGTGGAAAGAGTAAAAAGTTGAAGATATTTAGATTTACAGAACTATTGCACGTACCTACGATTAATTTCGGAACATATGGAGAAAAAAATATATTATATACAATTACTTACAAAATATACATAACTATACAGAACTATGCTATATATACAAAAAAGTGACCGTAACTTTAGGCATCGAAAAATTCCTCCCCATCGATCTCTACTGGGACCGTGCCCTTCTGGGCATTCATGGAACATTATGTATAGGTTTTTGCATTCCACCAAGCTGAAAATCCACTGAAGCAGTTTCAGTTCATGTCAGCACATTTTTGTCAGGACTGACTGATTCATCAACGTAGAGTCTAAACCGTTGAGGATCCAAACTTCATTTTTTGGCAGTAAGATTTTTTTGGAACCTGAAAATATTATTAGACGCCCACAAAATCAAAAAGTGTTGCATCCAGTAAGACCTGTATTATGTAGGGATTTTTTCCCAACCAGTAACAGGGTTGTTACTGGATGGGAATACACTTAGATAACCAAGTTTTAGGGTCTTGGTTTTTTATTACATACTAGCTGACCCCGCGAACTTCGTACCGCCTTACAGTCTATTCTTTTTTTTTTTTAATTTTTCTCTCCGGAAGAACCATCCTCGTACTTCAAGGAATATTCTAAAAGAAGAATTAGCGAAATCGGTTCAGCCGTTCTCGAGATTTGCGCTTAGCAACACATTTAGGGATTCATTTTCATATTATAGATTAGAATGAATCATGATAAATGAAACGTACCGTACACGTCCAGAGTGAAGTTCCTCCTCGCAGTCCCCGCGACGCTGGTGACGTCACACGCGTACGTGCCCGCGTCGTGTGCGGACGCCACGCGAATCATCAACTCACTAGCGATGGTTACATAACTGAAAATTATAATGAGATTCCGATTAATTTTAATTAGAAACGGTCAACTTTTATTGATTTGAAATTTATTCAAAACTAGCACGCTTTGAGCCGTTAGGCACCATCTTCGCGTTAGTCCTGGTTGCATTCTAGGCTCTCATCTTGGTGTTCGGGTCCGCATTCCGAAATTTCTTTCCCCACTTCGCACGGTCTTTGGCATTCATGGTAGTGCGACCATTGGCAGGCATGTCACCCTCTACTACGTCAAGTCTACTAGGAGCCGGCGGTGGCGACATGACCAGATATTTTGTTACCTACGTAGCCGGTAGCCTGGCGTTACCCATACAACGTGGCCGCATCAGCGATGGCGACTCTCCTGTAAATTATCTGTGATTTGATATTAATCTATAAAGTAATAAAATTTACTTACAGACTATCAGTGTACTCGAGAGCGCGTCCACCCTTAGTCCACACAGTGACAGGCGGCGGCACACCGGTCGCTTCACAAGAGAACGTCACTCTGTCCCCTACTTTCACTTGCTGTGGTTCGTTGCTGTTCTTCGTCTCGTTTAGAATCTTTGGCGGGTCTGGAGGATAACAAAAGAAATAGAGATCCGATTCTCAGCACTTCATGGATTCACCGTGCGGTCGCCGGGTCCATAGCGTGATACAGAGAGGAACACCGTGACGGCGACTGGGACTTGCGACCCAGATGTGGGTTTAGGGTGGCCACCGCGTGATGCATCAGCGCTCACCTCCACCGTCAGTAGTGTTCCCCCCCCCTACCTATCCAAATTTGGTAAGATCCTATCAATGCCGCTTTTGATATTCGATTTAGTAAAGAGCTTACTGAAGCTCTTGGCAATCCGAGGTCTTTAAGTAAGTTGTACAGAGATTTAGCTGGAATTCCCCTTGCTCCTACTTCTACGGCGTAGAGTTTAACCACGTAGCCGTTTTTGGTTAACTCGTTAGTCAAGTCAAAGTATTTGTTTGTCTTTATAGCGTGGTCTTTAGGTATATTAGTTTCCCACGGTACTGTGAGTTCTACAAGCACTGCACGCCTATGCGATCGTGAAAAAAGGAATATATCGGGTCTGGATGATGAGGCACAGATATCCTCCGGTATTGTATAGTGCTTCTCATACGTGTCTACGAGTATTGTCCAGTCAACGGCAGTTATTAAAATTGAATATGGCTTTAGAGATGATTTCTTTGAGCAGCCTTCCTTTACAAACACAATGTCATTTCTTTGGTTTGTAGTTAATCCTTTTTTCGCTCTAGCTACCGCCAAAATTATAGCCTACATAGAAAACTACATATCCAATCAACTGTCGTCTGCTCTAGTCGTGCTGCACACGTCCGCAGGTGGCCTAAACACCTAGCCAGACCTGAGACCTAAACCCCACTAAGTGCGAGCTCCGTGCTTCGGCCTTCATGTCTAGTGGTATCTAGTCTATTAAGGGACTCCAACCTGACACAGGGAAGGTCTGCCCTGCCCTGCCCAGGCCATGTTAGGCTCTTTAACAGCGATATGAAAGGGATTGGATGTAAATGATTAAATGCTGAGATGAAACCTTACCCCAAACGTGCAGTGTGTAGGAAATGGAATTATTTCCGTATTTATTTGTCGCTGTACACGTGTACTCGCCGGAGTCTGCCAAGTTGGCTACAAATCTGAAAAACACATTTTGAATAGGTTTACACTAGTGTGAATCAAACTCACAACGTTGAAATTAGCAGTCGAGTTCTCTACCGCTACACCACATAAGTAAAAAAAATCTGTATAGTACATACCTGAGTCCGTAGCCAGCAATTTGTTTGTCCTGGCCAACCAGCTGGCCATTTCGTCTCCATTCCACAGTGGGGGTAGGCAGACCTTGTGCGGTACACGGTAGCTCTACCGGCTGGCTTTGTAACACTTCATGTATCGGATTGGAGGTTGGTGGTATCGTTGGTGGATCTATGGGAGAAAGATACGCATCAACAAAATAACTACCTGTGACGTAATGACGTGCTATAAGCACATAGTTTTTGTGAATTGGGTATTTATTATTATGAAACTTACTATGAAAATTATGAAACTCACGACGCGACGACGACAAGTAAGTTTGCTGGAACGCACCCGAAACGTCGGCACAAGTAAGTTTCATAATAATAATTAATCGCGAGAAGTCATATCGCAAAAACTATGTGCTATAAGCAATCCTGGTTTTGGCCGCTATCTAGAGCGAAAGTGATAGAGAGGCATTTATAGGCATGCCTCTCCATATAACGGCCTAAAACAGGTTGATTTATCATAAGTAAAGCCCTGAAAAGTTCTAAAACCTAGTCTAGCTACAGAACTTCAACAGCTATTTGCCAATGAGTTGTAGAGGTCAGATGGCAGTTGATTTAGGGAAAATATCGTTTCGTAGTTGACTGAAATTCAGCCCGAATTGAGCTTGGAAAAGGCTTGAAAGAATATGATGATCACAAATCAGAGATACAAACCATACACAGTCAAAGTGAAGTTCCTATTCACAGAGCCCACGGCGCTGGTGACGTCACACGTGTAGATGCCCGCGTCGTGCGCAGACGCAGCTGCTATCGCCAGATCACTGCGCGATAGTTCCAGCTCCCGGCTAAGTGTGACACTCCTGTAAATAAAGTCTACTTGTGGAAAACCAATTACGACTTTATCTGGCATAATTAGGTACTCGAATTCTTTAAGTATTCTCTCCTTTGTTAGTTAAATAATGTTAAAAAAAGGAATTGAGTAATTTATCGAATTTTTTGTCCTTAAATAAACACTTTAGATGATGGCCCATCACTAGCAGTGGGACTACGAGTCCTGTGTTATGTTCATTTACTGTTGGTCACACCACGCAGGGTGACTACGAGTAAATGAAATTACTCGTGGTCACCTTGGGGTGACAAAATGGGGTAACTACGAGTCTGACCCCTGATTGCATCATAGCAACAGAGTTAGTAGCGTGTAAGAAGCTGTAGCTGAGCTGTGTCTGCTTTGTCATTGGTCGAAGAGAAACGACTAGTACTTAGGATTCCTAAGTACCACCGCTTCCTAAGTTAGGAAGCGGTGGTAAACTTAGGATAAATAGAATTCACGTCAATAAAATCTATACTATTATATAATTGTAAAGTGGTCGTGTCTGTACATTGGAGATATTTAAAAAAAAATACTTGGGTTATGTTATGTTAACGATACTGAACACGATTTTTTTTTTTTGCATTTCCTGTCTGTTTGTCTGTTTGTCCGCGATGGACGCAAAAACTACTGAACGGATCTTGATGCGGTTTTTTTCATTAGAAAAGGCTTACTCAGACTTAAAATCTTACGTTTGTTTGATCGCAATCGGTTGAGTAGAACCGAAGATATGAGCAAAGGTCGCGTTAACAGAATTGCATGCGGGCGGAGCCGCGGGCGGAAGGCTAGTATAACTATACATGCGAACATACACTCACGACTATTTCTCTCCGGGGTAGGCAGAAACAACAGCTCGCCACTTGAGTTTATCGTTACATACTCGAGATTCCTCTTCTGTCATTCAAGATATAACAATGTTATATTACATTGAATTAAGTACTGTTTATACTGGAGATTGATGGCGCTTGGTGGAACTTGTTGCACATATTGAATAAAGAACTTGTACTTTTCCACAATTATTTATAATTTTGTACCTAACCGGTTTCGCCTTACGGCATTCTCAAAGGTTAACAATGGTTTAAACTATTTAGAATATTAATAAAGGTATTACTAAGAAGAATATTAAGAACATTGAACGATGTTCAATGCTAAAAAGTACCTCAAAAAGGTATAAGTATATTTACAATTTACAACTGAAAACATGGATCCTGGTCCATAAATGCTTTAAACCTTACACCCCGGTATCTGAAGACCCGACACGGCGTGCGGTTTTAGTCGGTTATAATCCGAGGGTATTTCTGCTGAAAAAAAGTATACTTACAGTTTATCAGCATTATCGAGAGCTCGTCCACCCTTAGTCCACACAGTGACAGGCGGCGGTACACCGGTCGCTTCACAGGAGAACGTCACGCTGTCTCCTACTTTGACTTCCAGTGGTTTGTCGTTGTTCTTCGCGTCGTTTAGAATCTTTGGCGGGTCTGTAATGTAAGAGTTTACAATTGCATAATGTTAATTATCATAAGAAATGACTAGTCTTGTAGCCAACGCAACAGAACTAACAAAGACTGTGGTACTTTTTGAAATAATATGTTATAAAGTCAGTAATTTTAACATACTCAGCGACAGTCGCGCTTTATACAGGTCATACACATAACCCTTTTTTGTTAGTGCGGCAGTCGGGCAGTTCCTACTGAAGAATGATTTATCTAGACTTTATAAGCTATGTTTCTAAGCTACTATAGGTATATCTCAGACATGTATCTTGGACCTAAATCGCAAGACATATGAGGCTCTGGCGCAGATTGTTTTGTAATAATCTATGCTTGGTAAATTTGAGCTGTTCCGCAGTAGCACCCCATGCTATCCTCAAAAGACACCCAAGAAACGTGTACTGCGCGTAAATAGCACATTTTGGGTTCAAGATATATGTCCAGAGCAATAGGTATGATTTAAAAAAATAACGTTTACCCCAAACGTTCAGTGTGTATGTAACAGAAGTGCTTCCGTGTTTGTTTGTCGCTGTACAGGTGTACTCGCCGGAGTCAGCCACACTGGCTACAAACCTAGAAATATTGAGACTGTTGAAACATAATATTCTATCCTGCTACTAATATTGACTGCTGATTAAAAAGTTAAACAACAACGGTCCAGTTGCAATGCTTCGATATCACCTCACCATTGGGTTGTGGAGGTCATATGGCAGTCGCTCCACGGAAAATATCGTAGTCCAGTCAAATCCGCAGTTAAGACTGGTAAAGCGGACCCCAGACTCCGAGCTGAAAGTTTCGGATGTGACTGGGAATTAACGCAACCAAATAAGTGGTAATTCTTTTGCTGGTGTATTTTAGGATATAATGACGAATGTATGGGATTTGACGTATATGACAGTCATCAACGTATGTCATATACGTCAAATCTCATACATTCGTCATTCTATTCCACAATATGCCGGTCAACGAATTGCCACTTGTCTAGAGGATCAGACTAATATCATTGTACTCTTTTCATACCTCAACCCATTCTCATCGCCATATTTCCCTCCGTCTGTAGGTTTGCCGTTTCGCGTCCACTCCACAATCGGTTTGGGCAGACCCTCGACGGCACACGGCAGTTCCACCAGCTGACCTTGTAGCACTTCTTGTGTGGGATCGGAGGCTGAGGATATTGTTGGGGGATCTGTGGAACATGAAATAAGTCAATAGTAGGTTTTACTATACGATGCTGTGTTTAGATTAAGAGAATAAGTTCACATTACAAGATACATTATAATAGGTATATTACTTCAAGAACGGATACCAATATTTGTTTCCACTTATCTGTTTAAAGGAGTGATATGAGGTTTCAAAGTATGCCACGGGCCAGTATACTGTAATATAAGAAAAAAATGCGTACCATACACGTCCAGAGTGAAATTCCTCCTTGCAGTCCCCGCGACGCTGGTGACGTCACACGCGTACGTGCCCGCGTCGTGTGCGGACGCCGCGTGAATCACCAACACACTGGAGTTTGTTAAATATCTATTAATTGAACTTTTGGATCGTACTACTGTCTGTTACTGTCAACTGTCTATAAAAAAATACATTAGTAACGCGGGTGACGCCTATTTTCTTATTAAACTTGATTAATGGCAAGGCAAATGTATATACTCATATAAGTATGCATATCTCCATTCTACAACCCAACCCATAACACAAGCTATGAAGCTAATTCAGCTATGCTTTCTTTAGGTCTTATAGCGTTTTTTTATTTTATTTTTTATACCAATTAGGTGGCAGACCAGCACACGGCCCACCTGATGGGAAGTGGTCACCGTGGCCTATGGACGTATGCAACACCAGGGGTGTCACACTCGAATGTCCTAGAATATTTAACTATTTATTTAATTGGCTGAAATTCCTATTTACTGACTGACTCGCTGTCAATCGTGAAAAAAAAAACCTTATAAAGCACTTACAACTTGTCCGTATAGTCGAGAGCTCGTCCATCCTTAGTCCACACAGTGACAGGCGGCGGCACACCGGTCGCTTCACATGAGAACGTCACGCTGTCTCCTTTTCTCACTTTTTGAGGATTGTCGTTGTCCTTTTTGTCCTTTAAAAGCTTTGGCGGGTCTAGATTGGTTAATAATTTAGTTAGGTATCATCAACATAGTATCGGTGACTTTTGTGGGTGCAACTCAAGGAACAGAAGAAAATAGATCCTTATATGACTAGTGGATTCAGATCCAGGGGAAGAGAGATGGAGCTATATAGGGTGTATACCACTATCTCTCTTCCTATGATCGCAACCCAAACACGGTTGCTTATAGCGCGTCATGTTGTGTCGTATGCCCAATAATTTTCTTTCATTTATTATTTACAAGTATATTGTAACAGTTATGCCTATAGACGAAAGCCAGTGAGCAAAATATTTAAAACATATTAACATCCGTAAAAAAGTAAATGAAAGTCATGTCTCAACTTACATTGGACAACCAGCACCACATCATAGGAATCTTCATTGATAACGTTCTGAGCCAGACAACGGTAGACCCCCGCATGTTCCTCGCCCACTCTAGGTACAGACAGTTCATATTTTGCGCTGTTTACGAGCACATCCTTCGGCGGAGACGAGAATATAGAAGAAAGGTTGGGTTTGTATTGCCAGGAGATGGTAGGTTCTGGGTTTCCTTGTAATACCCTAAATACAAAAAAATTAAGTAGGTAAATACCAGACTTCTAATCAATAAAGGTACACTCGGCCACACACACATCCATTCATCTGTGTTTCCATGTATGTATTTACAAAAAAAAAGTAACTATCTAAATTCGCTTTGGTTAGGTATTTAACTAAAAGTAAATATTGATGTGTCTTTTTATATTTTTAATTTAAAAACTCAGTTTATTAGTCTTTCTCATAAAATCTCATCAAATTATTAGCATACTTTGTTTAATATATGTTTGTTTGTATAAAAAGTCAAAACTTAACGGAGCATAGAACACAAGCTAGTTAAACTATGGTTATTTTGGATCTAGATAGCGCTGTCTATACTATTATATAATTGTAAATATCTATACTATTATATAATTGTAAAGTGGTCGTGTCTGTACATTGGAGATATTTAAAAAAAATACTTGGGGTATGAAGTTAACGATACTGAACACGAAAATATTTTTTTTGAATTTCCTGTCTGTTTGTCTGTTTGTCCGCGATGGACGCAAAAACTACTGGACGGATTTTGATGCGGTTTTTTTTGTTAGAAAGGGCTTACTCAGACTTAAAATCTTACGTTTGTTTGATCGCAATCGGTTGAGTAGAACCGAAGATATGAGCAAGGGTCGCGTTAAACGAGATGCACGCGGGTGGAGCCGCGGGCGAAAGGTTAGTATAGAATATTTTTATTAACCTTCACAATATAATTAGGTGTATAAAATAACAACGATACATAATCTCACCTACATGTGATTATAGCAGGCCGTCCTTTACGGGCTGTGAGGGAAGCCGGCTCCTTTGACAGCACCACAGGCGCTGAAATATATGCAATAAGTAGGTATAGTTACAATCGGTACGTTAAAGATAGCCTATAAAATCTTCAGGCCCCAAATCGATCACACCTGCTGGCCGGTATGGGTTGCCTAAGACCAAATGACGCGCCCAATACCTCTCTTACGTTCACAATCACAACTAAATTATTGAAGAACAAGTTCATGAAACAATTGACGTTTGTACACAGGTGATGTGAATGCGTAGTGACGTCATTTCTGATTGACGAACAAAGCTCTGACGCAGGCTTTCCTCTCTGCGTTTGAAGTCAGAAGATAGTCCCTCTCGCAGAAACCGAGATTAAAAAAAGTAAGAGAGTGGACCTTATGCACCAATGTGATAACTTTGTATGCAATCTACACTAGTTCTGTGATCATAGTGATCATTCATGGGTAAACATCATGTTCATGGAACACGAGAACCCATTTACGACCATCTGACCTCCTAACATAGAGAGGAAAGCCTACACTAGAGCTTCATTTATAAATCAAATAGTTATACCGGCTTACTATAGAGGTTGACTTGACTAAGATGACCCCTTTTTTCATGCGGAATTCCTCATAGATACCACCCTTGTCAACCATCGGGGGTGTTTATGTCGGTCTTGGGTCACAATTATCGGGGTGTAAGATTACCCATATGTCGGTCTCGGGTCACAATTACCGGGGTGTGAGATTACCCATATGGGTAATTTCACGATGCCAAATTTTTTGCTAATTTCGGTGGCATTTTACAATCATAGGTTTTCCGATGAAAAAAGTTTTCAATGTTCTTTTAGATCACTATATACTACTAGATATTCTAAAAGAACTCCATTAAATTTTTTCATCGGAAAACCTATGATTGAAAAATGCCACCGAAATTAGCAAAAAATTTGGCATCGTGAAATTACCCATATGTCGGTCTTGGGTCTTAATTACCGGGGTGTGAGATTACCCATATGTCGGTCTTGGGTCTCAATTATCGGGGTGTGAGATTACCCATAACTATGTCGGTCTGGGGTCTCAATTACCGGGGTGTGAGATTACCCAATAAGCATTTCTCTCGTACCCGGCTAACCCTGGGCGCCTCGAAAGCTCTGGTTGCCCGATGTAACCTAATTATTGCTCGGGACATTTATCTTGGACCTAAAATGTATTCTATACGCGCAGAACACGTTTCTTACGCGTCTCCTGAGGATAGTAGGACCTTCTTTGTCTTGCAATATGGGTCCCAAGATACGTGTCTCGAGGTATACACTGTAAAGTTGTCTTACCTAATCCCTCCACACTAACGGTTTTCTCAATTTCCATTTTCTCATACTCATTCTCCACTACACATTTGTAGTCTCCCAAATCGCTGAAGTCCACTCGCATCAAGTACACCGTAGTGTTGTCCTCACTGATTTGAACGGTGTCACTGGTCACTAGCGATGTGCCATTGTGGTACCACTGAGTGGTGCTGGGTGGGTGGGAGTCAACTATGCAATGCAGTTCAGTTTGGAAGTATAGTTGGACTGATTGATCTGGAAAGATAGATGAAAGAAAGAATAAATGAACGAACGAATGAATGAACGAACGGAAGAATGAATGAATGAAACAAATAATTTACATAAAATGTATCAACTATGCTTAATCCAACTTATACAAGTAAGCAAGAGATTATCAGGGGCGGATCCAGCTTTCCATTCAGGGGGGGGTCATGGTGTAGCCGAGACATAGTTTCGGGGGGGGGGGGGGTTGTCTAGTTTCCCAATAAAATGTCATTGAACAATACAATGAAAATAAATGTGTATGAAATTCATGACGAAATAATGGAGGAGGAATGAGGTGAGAGGAGAAAAGTAAGATACCTTGAACGACTGTTGTTAAATACGATCCAGAGAACCTGCTGGCCCCCAAGTTGAAGGACGCAGCTGGCACTCTGGCTTGAGGGGGCTGGAGGACTCCTGCAGGCGACTCAATGGCGAAAAAAGATGTCAGAGCACCTTCGGTACTAAATCCGTATCAAAAGCCGAGAAATCGAGGCCACGAAGTCCCAGCTTTATCGGGACATGGTGGAGTTGAAACTACGACTTGGACAACCAAGCGCAGGGCACGCCGTGATAGTGGTGGTATTTCTTACCACCACTATCACGGATATGGATGTTTCGGAAGTTAGCTGCGGCGAATTCAGAAGGAGCCAACGCCCGGGTGTCATCACTGTGATGCAAGCGAGGACACGGGGCTGCATACGCGGACCGAATACCCGGCATGGGAAACGCCGAAGCGGGTCCTTGTGGCGGCCCTCGGGATGGGAGTTCTCTCGCTCAGCACTCTCTCTCGCTTGCTTACAGTGATGGCGTAAAACCGTAAGCTCGCGGCTGCCACCGCCTCCATCTGAGAGCAAGTAATGCACATATTTTCCTGATTGCTTCCGAATCCGAGGTGACCTCGGAGCTCAGGGGCCGCCTTCTGTCACTTCCTCCTCCACTTCGCACGACGTTGGGCGTCCATGGTGGTGAGATGAGACCATTTGCACGCATGTCACCCTTCACGACTTCAAGCCAAGACTTCTTGGGCCTATCCTTTCCACCTGGTCCCGGTGGCTGTGCTACTGCCAGCCATTTGTTACCCACGTAGCCTGGCCGTTGCTGCAAGACGTGGCCACACCAGCGAAGGCGGCTCTCTTGCATTTTATGTGTGATGTCGCGGACATGAAGGCTGCCGCGGATCTGAGAGTTCCTCATGCGATCTTTACGTGTGACGCCGCACATCCACCGCAGCATTTTCATCTCCGTGACACGTAGCTCCTGCTTATGTCGCTCCAGCAGCGGCCACGCCTTACAGCCGTGTAAAAAGACAGGCCTAATGATCGTTTTATAGACCTACCCCGTCAACCAGACTGGCATTTTAGGTTCAAATGTGACGCCAATTATTTCCCGCCCCTTGGCCCACATGGCGGCAATTCGTGCCTTGACGTCGCGGTTGATGTGACCAGTCACGTGAAGTACAGATCCCAGGTACTTTTTTTTTTATCGTGCGAAAAATCCTCGCGGATACCTCCCCCGCCGGAGCCGGAGGAGGAGGTTATGTCGGACTCGAACCGACTAAAACGTACGCCGTCTGTGGGCCGTCAGTTGCCGGAGGTGAGATTGTCGTAGCCATATCCCTCGCACCCCGGCAAAAAAAAAGGACCAGGCATATGAGCCAGCTGCGTCATCCGCAGCAGAAGATGGCCACTGGCCACAACCGCTGGGCCCGCGGTAATAGCGGTAGTAAGGCCCATCCCATCCTAGTGGGGGAGTGGCTAGAGAGGCCACACGGCTGCCTCTCGTACCGGCTGACGCAGGTTATTACCGGGCACGGGTGCTTTGGTGACTACCTACGTCGGATCCAGAAAGGAAGGCTTCTTCCAAGTTCACAAAAAGTTTTTGTAAGCAAACAGTAACATAAATACGGGGCCTTTGAAGCTGAGCCCAAGTCAAATTGTTGCCCGAATCGAAAAAGGACCTCATGGCTGTCAGCTCCAGACCTTCGACTGCCGGCCTGGTTAGTCATTCGCGCTTATTTCTGTAACATAGCGGACAGGGTGTCAGGTCCGAAAACTATTCGAGTCCATCGGTTGATCAGCTGATCTGCACGATAAATTGAAATTTTCAATCGTGCGAATAATATTCATACTGATGTTTGGTGCCTCATAAAATTATAATACTATTAGGTACAAAGAGACAATCTTCTTATGCGTGGTATTTTTTAAAATTTATCAGTGACATTGGGATATTTTTTAGTAGGTGACCCGCCCAGGGGGGGGGGGTCATGACCCCCACGACCCCCCCCCTGGATCCGCCACTGGAGATTATCTGGTGTTGCAAGTTTTAACAAGTTCCGCTAACCGCTTACCATGAGGTCGGTAATGAACCTGTTTGGTGTTTTTTTTATGTGGGGCATGTCAATATATCTTCACCTGGCTTGATGGTAAGCTAGCGAAGTTTCAGGAATTAGGGTCGCAATAATTATTACAGATGCAATTGAAAACATAAGCGGATCCCGGGCTCCACAGGGCAAACTTTGGACGCAACTACCGCCGAAAATTAATAGAAACAAAATAATTTAAAAAATGGAAATTCGCTGAGAGGATGATGATGACTCACCAGTGAAGCCTTCAACAAGTGTCATTGCCCTCCTAACATTAACAGTGACGCTGTCTTGGTGAATGCCTTCTGAATTCTCGCCGAAACAGAAATACGTCCCGTTGATGGGCTCGGCGGACGAGTTCAGGGTTAACACACTCTGGTATATTGTGGGTTTTATGACTGTTACCTGAAAGTAATAAATTCAACAAGATATGACACATTTCTACATAGATATACTCACGCCTATTATTTCCCTCCGGGTTAGGTAGAGATAACAGCCCGCCACGAGTGAGGAATGTTCTTATTGGGTCCTTTCAAAATTCATAAATCCTACTAAATTTCACTCTTATAAATGAAAATACTTAGCTAAAAGGGCCCATGGCAACCAAAACTTGTTCTCATGATCCATCGAAAATAGTATGACAGTTACTATAGAATAAAGGGTGTTTTGGGCCGAGCAGGTCCACCAGGCTAATTGACGGACAAGGCTCTGGCGGAGGGATCCCTCTTGTAATCCGAGATCTGATACGATTTTTTGAGTACGTTCTTGAGGCAAGCTGGAAACTTATCAGACAACTCTCCTGTCATACCTCAACACGAAGGTGCTTAGGAGGTCAGACGTCACTCCCATAAAACCAGTACCTATAAATCAAACCAAATACAGACAACAGCCTGCTACTTGCTTCTACCCTTACATACTTCACGAGTTTCCTCTACCGTCATTAAACTTTTCATACAAGACCACCGGTTTTCAGTACTTCTGACCTACCCCTTTTTCAATACCTTACTCTTGATATTGCTCGGGACATATATCTTGGACCTAAAATATGCTCAAAATGTACTCTATACGCGCAGTACACGTTTCTTGGATGTCTTGTGAGGAAAGCACGGGGTGCTACAGCGGTGCTTACGACGAGCGACGAACGACGAGCGGACGAACTTAAATCCACCAAGCATAGATTATTACAAAACATGCCACGCGCCAGGGCCTCGTTTGTCACGATTTAGGTTCAAGATACGTGTCCCGAGGTATAATTAACTTACAGTATTGCGCAAGAATTCCTCCGTCTCCCGGTGCCACAGGATCCTCGGCGCGGGCTTGGCCACCACGAGGCAGGTGACCTCCACCACTGTACCGTTTAGTACCGTGATGTTCTTCGCACCCACGATACTCACAGCAGGCTTCATCGACATGCTTACTGTCACGGAGTCTGAACCTGGGACATAAAAAAATAAAAAGAAATATCGATCATCCATGGGGGTTTAGGTAGTTCAGTTGGTCAAAGTGACCCCTAAACGGGATTAGTAGCTCAGTCATTTTAGACAAAAAATCCTTGAAACCTAGGACTAATTCCGGCGGAAGGTTTCTTTGTTTTAAAATGTTCCTTAGGTCCCCCTGAACATATCTGGAAAGTTCCCCATAGATCCCATGTACGCTCCCCCCTCCCCCCCCTCAAACGTCTCCCTAAATCCAGTTTTTTCTATTTTTCTCAGAAACGGTGAAAGCTACAAGAAAGTTGTCCAGGTACCATATATAATTCATTGTTATAGCAGCATTGGTTCTCGAGTTACAGCGAATAGTGTCAAACACCACAATATAATTTTCTGGTGTGAAGAAAGTAGGAACTTAGAAAATGATGATGCCTAAGGGTCAAATTATGGTTCAATCAATCAATTAGCCTATTGCAGTCCACTGCTGGACATAGATTAACATAACATAACATAAACTCACGCCTTTGTCCCCGAGGGGGTAGGCAAAGGTGCTAGCACCCACATTTCGCCGTTTATGTTTAGGTCCCAATGTAATAGGTGGCGAGCCTATTGCCATTAACCGGGCACTTATAAACCTGCGATAAACACACACATAACTTCGAAAATCATCGAAAAGTCATTGGTGTGTGCCATGGTAAACCTGGGATCGAACCCGTGACCTCGTCTCAGCAGTCCATTACCCATACCACTAGGCTACCGCGGTACTTACATAGGCCTGGACATAGGCCTGCCCCAATACGCGCCACGTTTGCCGATCCTCCGCCTTCCGCATCCAGTGTGTCCCTGCCACCCTACGTAGGTCGTCAGTCCACCTTATGGTTATAAAATTTAAATAAACGGACCACGGATATGCCACATTAAGAATAAGGCCATTGAGCGCTAGGGGTCTCCCTCGACATCTCAGAGGCCTTTGACAGGGTCTAGCACGATAACTTATTCAACAAACTTCCTTCCTTCGGCTGTCTTGTATGCCTGGATTGCAATCTTTCTGGGAACTCGGTCATTCCGTATCATTGACGGTAGTTCGTTGGACCATTTGCAAATAAACGCTGGGGTCCCTTAGGGGTCGGTACTTTCTGTCACACTTTTCCATATCAACGATCTGCTCAAGCCCGGAACCATTGAGTGCGCAGACGACATCACAATGGTAGAGAGTTACGAGACGGCCGTACGCTGGCATGGTTGAGATCCGGTCTCAAGGAAACCATGGTTGAGCGGTTGAACTTTCCTTTGCAGGCATCCTCCGATTGGGGAGATGCCAACTTGGTCAACTTCAACGCAACCAAAACCCAGTCAGGCGTGTCTCCTCTCTGCGAAGCTGCTAAAAAGCTGAGAATGCTATCAAAAGTAAGATTAGTACTTCACACTGGAACAACTTCTCATTCTCTACCAAGCGCAAGTTCAATCGTGCATAAAATACTGCTCGCACCTTTGTGACGGTTCAGCCAAATACCAGCTTGAATCTCTTCAGTCAATAGAGAAACAAGCCTCTTGGAGGCTCATCAATAACGACGCTCTAGTTGAAAATAGGCTTCAGAGCCTAGAACATCAGCTAAGAGTTGCATGACTCTCGATTTTTTATCGGATGCACTTCATGGAGTGTGCACAAGATTTGCACAACTTAATTCCGCCAAACCCTTTCCACCATCGAACGACCATACGCACGGTGACCCGCCACTGATACACCATGGACTTTCCACTTATACGCACCAAACGGCCTTGCCCGAATCTGTGTTGCCGGATAGCTATAACTTGGGTGTATTTAAGACTAGAGTGAATAGGTTAGTTAATTCGTTTTTCAGGAACAGCTTATCAGTTTCATAAGCTTGTCAGAAGCGGGGAAGGCTTCCATGGGGACTAGTTATTATTCATTTTTTTAATAAACAGATAGTTTTTGATATAGTTAAAGCTTTTATTTTTTTATAATAAAACATGACAAGAAGTAGCTATTATTTGACACCTCATATATTAAAATCGGAGTAACCGTTTTGCATATTTTTTTCCCATTATAGTTATAATGTGGCGCTACATCGTTACTGAAAGGATAAATCGTTTAGTATTTCAGGGGAAATGATTTTATTAAGTCCGTTTATTTAAACTTAATTGCGGCGTGGTTCCCGGCAGAGAAGAATTTCGGCCACTCCATCTCCTGCCATGCGGTGTCGTACAAGGTGACTAAAGAATAGAGATGTTTAACATCAGAGAGATATAAACAGCCCAGGCTCAGCCACAGATACATGGCTGGAGTCAACAATAGTGCCCGAAAAACGGCAATAGGCTATTACTTATTGCCTGAGACCTTATACCATGATTGGTGAAATGTGGGTGTTAATTCACCTCTGCCTAACCCTCCAGGGATAGAGGCGTGATCATATGTATGGATATTTAATTGCCATAATTTAAACCTTAGGCATCATCATCTTCAAAGTTTCTACTGTCTTCGTACTATAAAATTATATTTTGTTGTTTTTTGACACTATTCGCTGTAACTCGAGAACCAATGCTGCCATAACAATGAATCATACATCATTTTATTCCTTAATGTATGAAGATTTACTTGTGCCTACATCATTTTGCAACAACTCCAGTAATTTTTCTTCAAATTTAGTACAAAGAACAATTTTGGGCCAATTTTTTTTTTTGGGTGAAATTTCTGTAGGTATATTTCAGAGACTATAGCTCACATTGAAATGAATGAACTGTCGTTTGGTAGGTAATTTTATAGCAATTATATGGTACCTGGACAACTTTCTTATAGCTTTCACCGTTTCTGAGAAAAATAGAAAAAACTGGATTTAGGGAGACGTTTGAGGGGGGGGAGGGGGGAGCGTACATGGGATCTATGGGGAACTTTCCAGATATGTTCAGGGGAACCCAAGGAACATTTTAAAACAAAGAAACCTTCCGCCGGAATTAGTCCGACCTTTTTGCTTAAAATGACTGGCGTATAGTCACAGGTTCAATTTTATAGGTTTGCATACTATTCATCTCAGCGTTGAGTCCCAGTTGCATCCGAAGCTTTCTCCTCAGAGCTCGACGTGAAGCGCCATTTAAAGATTTTTGGTGTTCAAGGACTCAAACGGTCAAACAAAATAGAAAGCTATAGGAGTGGACCCCGAACCCTCAGATGTGGCAAGGAGTAAGAAAACACCTGAAAAGTATTGTTAGAAGCAATTAAGCAAGAGTCCACAAAAAGAAATTCCTCGGATTGGAAGCGGCCGGGACTGCTAATATGATTTTTCAAGCTTACCTTGCTTCGATCCCCTCAATGCAGTACAGGTCCAAGTCCCATCTCCAGTAACGTTCACCTCCAGCACATCGTTGACAGAACCTTCCACCTCCCGGCTCCTGACGGTGGAGTGGTCCGGTCCCCTCCACACCACTAGGTGGGCATGTTCTACCGCACACACGAGCTGTAGTTCTGAGTTGATATGCTTCGAGATTATGTGTGGCCCTAGTATAAGTGCTGTCGGATTCGTCTTTATAGATATGTGTGTCGATTGATTTGTTTTCCCACCTGTTGATAAAGTAAGTATTGAGGATAGTTTTGTGTTGTAAAGTGTTGATAAAGTAATTAGAAGGGTCAGCAGCGCGACTGTGACGCCCCTGGTTTTGCATACTGTGTGCTTGTCTGCCACCTAAGTTGTATTAAAAAAAGAGGCTAATTGATGGATAAAGCTCACGCGCAGGATTTCCTCTCGGGATTGGAGAGGCCGACCTGAGTGTGGAGCCACCTGTCACCCTAACAGAAACTGGTCGAGGCGGTCCCCCTATTCGGGGCAAGATGGGGATACCGTGGTCTCAAAACCGAAGGAATCATCATGAGATGGCTGGGGAAAATTGGGGCAATCTCACCATCGGCAACTAATCGGATCGAGCCAGACAACCACCCTTGGTTCCAGAGTGGATGGGGGTAACCGTAGGTATTTCTGCAATATAAAGAAGGGGTTTGTGAGGCTTACCTTTGTTGGCAGCGACGCACGAGTACTTCCCAGAGTCATTCTCATTGATACGTACAGTCTTACTGTTCGTGTACATTCCCTCTATGTTTGGCTCCTTGTTCAAATCTATTGCTGTAAATAGTTAAGGTTTGCTTGGTGGTCAGAATCACAGGAAGAATCAACAAGAAAAAAAAACACACACACACACACAGGGTTTAATTTCGAATTTATGTCTATGTGCTCGACAATGTGACGTCACCAAATTTATTACAGCATGAACCTGCTGATTTTATTAAAATGTATGCAATAAATGCTAAACGCCTACCATAATGTGTGCGCGTTCCATTGAAAACTAGTTTGTTCTCGAAGAGCAAAGCCTCGCTGTAAACGGTACACGTGATAGTGACGTCATCGCCAGCTTCTACCGTCGAGTTCTGCGGCTCGATCGTCACGTGCGGGGCATCCACTGGAAAGATGAGATTTTTTTTAGTAAGTTGATGCAATGCTGTTATGCTGGATGCTGCTGTACAATTCTCTAGCACAACGTTGCGACAGCCGTGATATAGACTGTCATTGGTCGATCTTGAGTGACGTCACCCAGTCTGACCAATGACAATCTCTATCAAGGTTGTCGCAACGTTGTGCTCGACGATGTGTGCTTAGAGAATGAGCAGTTTTCCAGTAGGTATTTATAGGGTTCCTAAAGACGCGCTAGATGGCGCAGCCGACACTTTTGGTAAGAAGAGTGTGGTGTCACATCTAGTGTTCCCTAATTTATGAAAAAAAAAAATGTTCTTCGGTTTTGTAATGATTTACTTTACTTAAATATTCTTTCATTTTTTCTGATACAATTATTTTAAATATAATATTATTATTTTAAATTACAGACAGTGACGCGAAAAGAATTAAGCGTTTTATTATATTTTATCTATTATAATATGGGTAAATGAAATTAAACTTTGACTTAAACATCGCAAATTCATGAAAAAATACCACAAACAAACCACAGAGTACATTAAAATTACCAAAAGCTATGCTAGCGCCATCTCCAGATGACTTAAAAACCAACTGATTATTATACCTACTGGAAAACTGCTCATTGCACAGCTGGTACTGAACCTAGCCTAGAAGAAATGCTCTGCAGTTATGTTCAACGAGCACACAGCTTTTGTTTTTTTTATTTGTTTCCAAGAGTACTGCAAACAAACCGATATGCACCAGCATTGCCCCCTTCGACTCGGTACAAAGGCGGGCGCTGAGGATCGTCGACAATCCCACAATCACTGGCGGTGTGGAACTGAGCTGTGTGTGTTTCTTTTTTACCATTTGTACAATAGTGTGTGGTCAGACGTATTGTCTTGCAAATAAAGATTCTTTTTATTTTTGTACATTTAGGTCATCAAATTGACTGCACCCTGGCTTACCATCAGTGCCCTGAGTACGAAAGATACTCGTATTTGTAACGTAAAGGTATCGAGAGAACGGAGCATTACGGTTGGCCGCCTGCCTACTATGAACCTATGTGTGTGAAACCTGCCAATCGCAATGCTTTATTCTCTCGATACATTTACGAGTACGAATACGAGTATCTTTTGTACTCAGGGCACTGATGGTAAGCCATGATGCAACCCAAAGAATTGTAGCCGCCATAGTAGATGCTTTCTCTCGAAAGGCAGTTCGTATTTAATTATCGTGAATTTGTGAAATTAACCATGATGACTATTTATACTATTGATTGATTTACTACTACTATACTTCGTGGAACTTGTGGTTACACATATTGATAACACACTTGTACTTTTACACGATAATTACCTATGATGGTGAGTTCAGTGGCTGCCTGACTGGTACCCGCGACGTTCCGCGCGACGCACCGGTACGTGCCGACGTGCTCCTCCTTCATATCCTCTATCACGTACTCTAGAGACGTTGACTGACTGTAAAAAATGCACGTAGAAAGAAACGCAAGTTGTGGAATGAATACTCTGCTGCCGTCCCTCGAAGCGACTACAAAATAGGGTTCTTCAAAAGGAGTATTAGCAAATTCCTATAGGGTTGGCAGGATGAGTGTGATACTCTTGTGTGCCACATCCATAGGACACGGTAAATATGAATATTTGCATCGGTTTCATTTTGGCTTGTTTGGTGATTGTGATTGGTGAATTGTGGGTAATTCACCTCTGCCTAATCCTTCGGGGATGAAGGCGTGATTGTATGTATGTATGTTATACATAGCCTATGTCCTTTCTCAAGGTGTAAACTACCCTTATACCAAATTTCATCGAAATTGGCTCAGTGGTTTAGGCGTGAAAGCGTAACAGACAGACAGATAGACAGAGTTACTTTCGCATTTATAATATTAGTATGGAAGTATGGATATGGAAGTAGGGATATGGATTTGTACTCACAGGCTAGTGACCTGTTGCTGTATCCTGGACCCGTCCTTGGTCCATATGGCGGCGACGGGCACCAAACTTTCTACGTTACAGGTTAACACCACTCGTGAGTGCGAACGTGCCTCCACCTAGGGAAATATACAGATACAGTTGTAGTGTAAATAGATTTAGAGAAAGCTAGATACAATAAAAGTTAATTCATTTCATGTGCAATCTGCAGTCTGGTTTTTGATTTGGATTGTCCAGAAGAAGAATGAAACTCCAACTAAGATTCATTCATTCAGGCTTCGGTCATGTAGAGCATTCATTCTATATCAACCAGATTGAACTTTTATTTACAAACCAAAGCAAGCGGACCTTCGATGGACTCTCAAGGTGGTTTTGGGTATGAATTGAAATTTGTATGTCAAAATATCTATCCACACACTGCCTATCTTTGGCGTGAAGATGTAAGACAGATACAAAATTTTCAACGCGAAGCGAAGGTGCCAAATCAAAATTGACTGTACACAGTAGATACCTGAATTTTGATTTGGTCACAACTTGCATAGGCAAACGGGTATGATTTTTTCATTCTTACCTTTTCGGGTATAGTTATATAAGGAACATCTGTAAAGATACAAAAATCATAAGTAGAGCAGGCTTCAGGACAGTAGACATTAGACATAGATGCAGGGTTTATACCTAAATTAGGACATTTATGAGGTCCTATCAAAGTATCTAAGGGCCTGTTTCGGTCCTAAGGGGCCTGTTGCGATCTCACTTGTTAGCTGGCAAACATGCCGAACAAAGGATAGGCCCAACCGCAGGTTTGTATCTCGAAGTTAGAGGTCAGATAGCAGTTGCTCCAGTAAAGGCCAAGATAAGTAAAGTCCCGAGAAGAAACCCTACACCAGAATCCCAATCAGTGAGTGAGGTTGCTTTGGGCCCCGAAGACCTTAGTGAGGCCCCATATACCGAAATGATAGGTACTTCAAATCAGTGACGAGGGGTCCCCATAACCCGATTTCTGGCGGCTTCCCAATGGGTCGTATGATGCATGACAAACTAGATCAAGGTAAGCTTTTCCACCGGCTTCTCTTTCTAAAATTTTAATCAATCGCGACTGCTTTAACTCAATCGATACCATTTTAATATAATACATACCTGGCGACTTGGCCTGTATGGCAGTGGTCCCCATTCTCTTCAACTCCTGGTTGTATTGATCATGCCCATTGATCTGAAAATGCAAAAATACCACTACTCACCTTCTGCGAACTACTTCCATCTTCCGCCTAATCTCCTTAGGCCCAGATCATCAACAACTATTGTATTCATTAGTTGAAGTGGAGCCCTAAAAAGTCCTAGAACTGGTCTAACTACAGCACTGCAATTCACTAAGCGAGCACAACGATGCGACAACGATGCGAGGCGCAACGTAGATTGTCATTGGTCAGATTGTATCACGTCATTGGAAATCGACCAATGACAGTGTCTATCGCGCACATCGTTGCGACTCGCATCGTTGTCGCATCGATGTGCTTGCTTAGTGAATTGCACAGCAGAACTTCAATATCGCTAATAGCTTGTGGTGGACAGATGACCGTCGTTTCGCGGAAATTATTGAAGTTCAGCAGTTTCGTAGTGATTTTGTTAGAGCAGGGAACGGAGATGGGCTTAAAGTCTTTAGGTACAATGGTTACCTACTAGGTATATTTTTCTCATAATTGGTGACCTTACTTCGATCAATATCACCAATTAGTTGTGATTTGTGGAGGTCAGATAGCAGTCGATTCACGGAAAATTTCGAAGTTCAGCCAAACACGAAGTTAGACTGGAAAAAGTGAACCCCAGACTCCAAGGTAAAGGTTTCGAATGCGACCGGTATTAACGCTAGGATGAAGAAGAATTGGTGACCATACTCACAGCTATATAAAAGAACTCATCAGGCGGTATGAAGGGCTGTGCAGTGTACACTTTATTTGTTCTGTCCACTTCTGTCAGCGGCACCTCGAACAATGTCTTGCCATCAAGAGAGAGGATCTCTGCGTACTGGATATCCGCCGATACGTTGGCTTGAGTTAATGATATCATCATATGGTTGTATGTCCCTGTGGTTTAATACCTTCGTGTTAATATGGTATTTCTGTTGCAGTCAAAGCTGAATGTTGGATGGGAAAAGACTTGATGACGGCAGCGGGTTGTGTTCTACATCAAAAATGATTACAAACACACTATAAAAAGCAAGTGTTTTGGGACCCACCGGTATCTTCTGGGCCCTAGCCGTAGATGGAGAAAGCTATAGACTGCTGGATAGCTCTATCTCATTCCCACAATTCGCGATAAGAGCAGGATGCAATATAAAGTCGATAATTTTTGGCGTTATTAATCTTAGAAGAAGAATATAGCTACGTTTTTAATGTTAAGGCCCTAGCACTAGCAAATCGCTACGCCAGCTGATTGATGGACGATGCCCTACGGTACAATTCTAAGTACACAGCGTTGAGGACAATGTTGCGACAGCCTTAATGGCTAGAGAATTGCACAGCAGCTGTGCGATTCTCTAGCACGGAATTTTCTCTCCAGTTTAGGAGGGCAGACGGCAGTCACTCCCACAAAACCCAACACAGTCAGACAAAATGTATGAGGAGTAAGCAGACCGGCTTCAGAGGTAAAAGTCTCGGATGCAACATGACGGTCTAAAAAGCGCTCCAAATAAATAAATATTACCTTTCAAAGGCCTATAGCTGGTTTCCTGCATGGATTTGGGTGCCTCAACAGAGAAGCCGTGGTTAAACGTGAGGTTTGAGAGACCCACCACCTTCACGGAGTGGTCCTCTGTGCTCCCCACTGTGATCAGCCAGTTGCCCGGCTCTGGCTGCATTACTTTCACCACCTGTAAGTTCATAATAGGTCCTCAATCAAGGCAACGAATCATCGAGTTGTGTAACGCAACAGCACCTGTATTCCACATTTTTTTGTATACCTATCTACAGCTCTTGTGTGAGCCCTACCAGTTAGGCCTACTTTCATCTTTCGTATACCTATTATAGGTACAGAGTAACACCACACCGGAAGAAGGCCAGATCGAGAGATATGGCCATGGGTCGGTTCGCGTTTTAGTCGGTTCGAGTCCGACATAACCTCCTCCACTGGCTCCGGCGGGGGAGGTATCCGTGGGGACTTTTAGTGCGATAAAAAAGGTACAGAATAACATGCACGGCTGAGGTGTCAGTGTGTCACCCTGGTACTGTGCAACCAATTCGGTTCAGGACCAAGTGGTTTGATACCTCTTTTATTTGCCGCACTGTAAGCACTTTCTTTAGCGGAATTCCTTAGCACCACACGTGTTTCCTTCTTCCTACAGTCCTGGGTGCTTTCAAAAAGCATCTGATGAGACCATCAAGCTGAGTGCACAATTGTAGCATTATTTGTATCTGCAATGGTGACCCTCATTCCGAAGACTTCCTTTTTAGCTTACCATTAGGGGAAATATACTAATTTGACTTTGCATGTTCTCAGATTGCCGCATTTGGATGTAGATGACTCACCATAATCTCTGAAAGGTCCAAAGTGGTAACAAGCTTCGGCGGACCCGTCAGTTGCTCTCCTTTAGGGTCCACCACAGTGATCTTCGGCTTCGCCCCCGACACTGACACTGTCACTTCTCCTAGCGTACTGTCTACTGGGATCTGGAATATGAACTTGATTTTCAGCCACCTATACACGCACCACTGTTACCGGTTGCATTGGAGATTTTTATCTCTTAGTAGAGAAGAGAGAAGAGTCTTCTCTCCTCAAATTTCCAAATTACTCGTACCTACCTCTTGCGTATAGTTGTATCCAGCTGGATTAGTGATAGACGCAAGGTTGACGGTGCGCCCTTTGATGGAACTCTTCACAAATTCGAGCATCTGCAAATTAGTTATAAGATAAATTATGATGAGGTTGTTGCTTCCAGCTGCTTCTGTGATATTAAGATGGCTGCTATACAAAATCTAATGTATTAGATACCTATGGTGTCAGTACAATTAATGAATAGGTATATGACGGAATGTGGTAGTTTACCCAATAATTATTAGATGCCCCTCTGAAATTGCAACTAGAGTAGGTAACATTACCTTATGTACACTGGACTTCCTCAAGTTAAATATTTGCCCGGAGCTAGCAGCCGCTACTTGCTGGTACACCTTATAGGTGGGTTTGTGCAAATCGTTGCAGTGACCCGTCAAAATGAACACCACCTGAAAATATCGGACCGATTCTCAAGATCTATGCGAGTAATTAAACAGGTTGATGGGTCAGTGGCGTGCTTTTCTCAATCTTCTTCCTCACTTACGGGTTTCATTTGTGGGTGGGTGGTACATCGACAATAGGCACCCATGACGAAGTACTATGTATGCATCAGACTTTTTTGACTGCACCTAAGTATTCAGGGGCAGGCATGATGACTCGAGACTTTCTGCAATTTGTTACTCTTATATGGACCAGCGTTTAGCATTTATTGTCTGACCCACGCATTTATAGGTGCTTCTTCTTCACTCTCTCTTCTCTCAATCTTCTCGCAAAATAAGCAAGCTGAAATGGAAGTGGGCTGGCCACATCTGTCGAAGGACTGATGGCCGTTGGAGCAAACGAGTCCTAAAGTGGAGACCGCGTGGAAGGTGAGACACCCCCTAGCTAGGTGGACTCACGACCTGCGAAAGGTGGCTGGGACGGACTAGATGCGGAAGGCGGAGGATCGGCAAACGTGGCGCATATTGGGAGAGGCCTATGTCCACCAGTCGACTGCAGTAGGCTAATTGATTGATTGATCTTCTTCACTATCCTCTCACTCTCTTCTACACCTACATATTATGCTTTTGAAATTAAGAACTCATCATCATCTTCATGTAGACGCATTCTCCTGACTGCACCCGCGGCCAAGATGACCTCTGAGCTCAGGGTCCGCCTTGAAATTAAATACTAAACCCAAAGAATTACCTGACTCTGCTTCCTCTGAACCGTATCCAACACACTGGAAACAATTCTGTGATCTCCAGCGGTCGCATCAGTGAACACATACAGGAAAGACTTTGGTCGGCTGACATTCAGTGCTAATTGTATACCCGTTAGAGACTTCTCAGGACAGTCGCCTCCGCCGTACACTCGGACTGCGTTCAGCGCTTCTTTGAAAACCTCCTTGCTGCGGGTCACTGTTACTGGACCCACCGCTGTGGTAAACAAGTAAATAATGAGGCGGTCACTTATCTTTGATTGTAGAATAGACTAAAATAAAAACTGTCACGTTCAAATTCTTGCTAAAAAACAAGAAAATAATTTCCAACAAAAATACCTCCTTTATCATGCGGAAATCCCCACCTACGCCCCCGGCCCCGACGAGGATGCTTATGTCAGACTCGAATCGACTAAAACCGCACGCCATGACGGAGTGTAAGGTGGTCCGTAACCAGTAAGGCACCCCTGCTTAACGCAAGTTCCTATGTCTCCTAGTCAGAATTTAAGTACCTAGGTAGGTACTACCGGGTTACATCCGAGCCCCTAGGAATAAATTCTCATGTAGTAGATTAGTCAGTTCGAGGTCAAGATCAGGGGGTTTCCATACCATAAACATATGTAGGTAAGTAGATACTTATATCACTATTTATTCTAAGATTATTTTTTTAAGGAGACCAAAGTTAATATTAAAAGTGTATTGAAATTCAACAAAGTCAAAGTCAAAGTCAAAGTCTTTATTTCTCAAAATAGTGCAACATTGTTACAGCTTTTTGACGTCAAAAACTCCTTAAAACTAAGTTTACCACCGCTTCCTAAGCGCTAATGGAGAAGAAACGGCGCAACAAACTCCACTGCGGCATTTTAAGGACGTCAGTTTACAAAAAAAATAAAAGGGTTTCTTAAGACTAAATATGAACGTATGTACATTTGTCTCGCGTCAAGTAGGTATATAAAAATAAAAATAAAACCTTATATAAAATAAAAATAAGACAACTTCAAGAGGGGCCTGCACCATGCTCAAGCCATACATTTTTGTCTTTAATATAATCGTCTGTCCTATAGTATGCTTTTTTGCATAGGGTGGTCTTTACATGATTTTTAAATTGGTTTTCAGGCATACCAAGGACCGATTCAGGCAACTTATTATAAAATCGTATACCTTCCCCTTTAAAAGAATCACTAACTTTGCTAAGCCGATAGCATGGAAGGAGCAGTTTATTTTTATTGCGCAGATTTCTGTCTGTAATGTCACTTACTTTTGTAAATTTAGTAATATTTTTCCTGACATATAGTATGTTTTCAAATATATATTGGGAAGCTACAGTTAAAATATTAATGTCCTTAAATCGTTCCCTAAGAGAATCTCTCTTGCCTAAACAATAAATGGCACGTACTGCCCTTTTTTGTAATATAAAGATAGTCTCTAAATCTGCCGCATTTCCCCAAAGTAGTATTCCATAGGACATCAAGCTATGAAAATAACTAAAGTACACCAGCCTAGCGGTAGCTACGTCTGTCAACTGCCTTATCCGTCTGACAGCATAAGCAGCAGAGCTGAGTTTATTGGCCAAAATAGTGATATGGTCACCCCATTGTAACTTCGAATCTATGGTAATTCCTAGGAAAGTAGTGCTTCTTACAAATTCCAATCTTTGTCCCTCCAGCACGACATCAACGTGAGCTTGCCTTACATTAGGCAGTGTGAACCTAATGCATTTGGTCTTTTCTGCATTCAACAGTAGATTGTTTACAGAAAACCAATTTGAAATAGAGTTTAAAATATTATTAACAATAGTCACATCTGTATTACGCCGATCCACTTTGAATATTAGCGATGTATCATCTGCAAACAATACTATGCCCGCTTGTGTCTCGATCATATATGGTAGGTCATTAACGTAAACCAAAAAAAGAAAAGGTCCCAGGATTGATCCTTGGGGTACGCCTATTTTGACGTTTGATCCGTTTGACTTTACGTTATTCACATCAACAGTCTGAAGCCTATCTGTCAAGTAAGATTCTAATAGTTTTGTGGATTTCTTGTCAAAACCGTAGCGACGTAACTTGAGCAAAAGTGTCTGATGGTCCACACAATCAAATGCCTTAGAAAGATCGCAGAATACCCCAATAGCATCCCGCGATCCCTCCCAAGCGTCGTAAATTAGGTCAACTAGGCTAACTCCCGCATCGGTGGTAGATTTCCCGCCAGTAAAGCCATATTGTTGGCTGTGGAAAAGATTATTGGTCTTGAAGTGTTGTTGCATCTGACTGAGCATCACTCTCTCAAACACCTTACTCAGAGTTGGCAAAATAGAGATGGGACGGTAGTTCCCAAGTTCTGACTTAGATCCCTTCTTAAATAATGGTATTATTTTACTATGTTTCATTAAGTTGGGAAACGTGCCTTCATCTACACATTCATTAAATATAAGTGCCAAATCAGGTGCAATGATATTAATTACATGACTAATTAAACTAACTGATATGCCCCAGTAATCTATGGACTTTTTCATTTTCAGATTTTTAAATGCATTTAAGATGTCATTGGGATCAATATGTTTGAAGCTAAATTTATAAGAACTAATATTACTGTCGAGAAGGGCCACAGCACTGTGAGCGTTAGAATTAATAGAGGAAGTGAGTTTAATCGGAATATTGGTAAAATAATCTTCAAAAGCATTGACAATATCTTTTGAGGAGGTAATATCCTTGTTTTCTAATTTAATTTTAGTAACACTATCCCTCATTCTACATTCTACATTTGAAACGATTGAAAATCAACCTAAGTGCCGATTTAGCTCTGTGACCTACATGAAAATAGGTATAATAGGTAGATACCTAAGTGCCTATTCATTGTCTCCTATCTATGTTTACATTATAGGGACTTACTGTAAACATAGATACACAAGGGCAACGGTACCGGAACAACGTTACCTCACGGGCAATAAGTAGTCTCCTAAATGACCTAAGAAAACAAAATGCTTTGTGTTCTAGCTTTTTTATGCTACTCAAGTGGCAGACAAACACACGGCCCATCTGATAGAAAGTAGATAGCTTGACCTTAGGACGTTTACAACTGTAGAAACCTTGTAATGCCCTTAGTGAGGAACCCCATGTTAAAAATAAATCATTTTCCGATCCATTTTTTTTACCTTTTTAGCCACAAGTTGTACTAAACAACTTACCAGGATCATGAAACGGCACGAACACAAAATCTGCTATAACATTGCCCTCCTTCAAGGCAGTGTTCAAAATCATTTCAGCACCTTCCTGCAGCTGCCTTAGATCATTATGCATGGAGCCTGTCACGTCAAAAACGAAAACCAAACTGCTCTTCCCGTCATCATCCTTTGGCGATCTTCCATTCCTTCTTAATTTACAGTTTGACACACTTAGAACTATGGAAAGTAGCAACACAACACACTTTGCCGTCCGTAACATTTTTAGAACATTGTGTTTCAGTTTTTTTACGTTATGAGTAATCGAGTTTGCGTTTAATGTCTTATCTGTACTTATAACCTGTGACCGGAGTAATCAAAGTGGGTTGGTATAAGGAAATAATGTACTTGGGTGTGATTATAATATTAAGAATGCGTACACATAGGCTAATAGGTATTTGATTTTTAACTATTATTGTAAAATAGTTCAAAGATAAGTGGTGAGATAATGCTCCTAAGGTCATGGCCGTGGCCGTGTAAGAGCATGAGGGATCCATATACCTAGTGGCCGAGATTGGGGCACAGGACAAACGTCTGGTTTAATTTTCTATAAAAACTTTCACTAAAAACTTAAGAGTTCTTTTTCTTCTTCGGTCTTACCAATCTCACCAAGTCGGTCCTCCTGCTAATTGACGGATGAGGATCTGGGGCAGACTTTCTTCTTGGTGTTAAGAGGTACGGTCGTCATTCCTATTAAGCGAATCAAGAGGACGTAAAGTAGTAAGTGGATCGAAGGCTCCTGGGATGCAACAAAGAACAATGCTGAGGGTATACGCAAAGGCAAAAGTTGATACGCTTTGGTAGGTACTAGGTAGGTACTCCATCGATTAATCGTCAACTCGGACGCGGACCAGCCTGCAGCGTTACTATAGAACATGAGTGTGCACCGACATTAAGCAGTGGCAGGCGGCGGTAGTTGCAAAATCTCTGCTCACGAATTACACTTATCAGCATGACGTACCACCTACTACACAAATTAAATATTATCTAATTACTAATAATAGGTCAAGCCACATTTAGAGTATAGTTCGCTTTATCATAAAACTTTAGGATATTTTATAAACCTACTGCACTTGTGTAAAGTCACTGAACTCAAGCGACCGAGCAGATTTTATTGAAACGTTGTTTCAATACTACGCTAAAACGGACAGAGAGTGAACAGTGAGCCTCCCACGAACGTTTAAAGTTAAACGATCCATTGGATCTATGGGAAAGAGATGGAGCTATACCTACCTTATATCTGTCTCTCATCTCTCTACAATGCAATTCTGTAAGCGCACAACGACGAGCACAATGTTGCGACAGTCTTGATCTGAGGCCTTGATATAGATTGTCATTGGTCGATCTCCAGTGACGTCACACAGTCTGACCAATGAAAATCTCTATCAAGGTTGTCGCAACGTTGTGCTCATCGTTGTGCGCTTACAGAATTGTATTGCTAAACCGCTGCCCAAAACAGAATCGGTTATGAGCTGATTCGGTTTTTCCTATCTTTATCGGTTTTAATAGTTAGCATAGGTAGATAAGATACTAAATCCTTAAAAATTTCATTCTGTTTATGCACATTATGATAGGCTCGCTCGTGTCCATGTCCATTCGTGCCTTTAGTTATCTAGGTAGGTACTTAATACCAGTGACGTAGGTAGAAACGCCACTATCGTAGATGTATCTACATGATAATATTATATATAGGGTTGTTAAGCGGTATTGACCCCGGAATTAGCTTTGCATAAATATAATAATCAAGATTATCTCTAGATGTTATACCTATTTGTACAACGTTATACTTCCGCCCCTCTAGGCAAATGGCAATTCGTGGGCCAGCGGAGAATAGAATGACGAATGTATAGGATATGGCGTTTATGACATACTAGCTGACCCGGCGAACTTCGTACCGACATAGTTTCTGATCCCGTTCCCGCTGCATATCTCTAAATTTATCAGTTTCTCTACAATATTATGCATGTATTATACATATAAACCTTCCTCTTGAATCACTCTATGTAATAAAAAACCGCTTCAAAATCCGTTGCGTAATTTTGAAGATTTAAGCATAGGTACATACATAGGGACGGACAGACAGCGACTTTGTTTCATAATATGTAGATATGCAGTGACGTTGCTGTCATAGACGTCAAATGCCATACACTCATTACACTCTATTCTATAATACGTCGGCCAACTTGCCACATACGGGGGCTGATAAGTTCTACGCATGCTTTGGATGCTTTATCGTAGGAATCCCTGATTAGTAGGGATGGTAATAACTGTCATATCATCCGCAACGGTAAGACTTCCAAAGTGACCTATTTGGTACCTTTATTTTCGTGCGGAATGGTGCGGTTATCTCCACGGATACCCCCCGCCAGCCGATGAGGGAAATATAGTACTCTTAACGACTAAAATCGCAAGCCATCTCGCGTTGTAAGGAACCTACACAAGTATATTTATACCAAGAGAAAAACGAAACAAATAAAAATAAAATCTTTATTTAAAATCCACACATCTCTATAGAAGACATTCTGTTCGACTTAAATACGAAAACAACCAACTATTGCCTAAAAATTACAGCTCAAAATGTTCTCTTACTTCTTATTCACTATATTCGATACCAACTGCATTGTGTAGAAGTATTTATAATGGTATAATTACCGGCATAATATATAGACCCCAAGTCGCACGAGAATCGAAGAGTGCGCAGATTGGTTTGATATAATCTATGATTGGTAAATTTGAGCTCTTCCATCGTAGCACCCGTGCTATCCTCAAAAGACAACCAAAAATGCGTACTGCTCATATAGAGTACGATTCATGACGTGACTGGGGTGAAGATATATGCCGGCTACTATACCATGCTTAGTATAATTAATATAAAGTTAAAATTATCAGTAGTCATATAAAAAAAAAATATATTAATATAAAAACAATAAAAAGGGTAGCTTTTGTAATGTTTCTGAGTGCTCGGCTGTCAAGTAGGAAAATCAGAAAGTATCTTGTGAAGTAGACACGGCCGTATGTTTTATGTGAATAACATAGCTCACTCTGCTCGGTATTTAGTAAAAGATTATCTAAACTATCTTATTTGGCACATCAATTCATTCTAAACTGCACAAACATTATACTTAGATACTTTCTGATTTTGAGGGGTTTTACGCTTTTAACTTATGTTTTATTGTATTGTATATGTATAAACATAATTACATACATACGTTCCGTACATACATATATACAATCATAATTTGACGTTTTGTAAGTTCCGTTTTAATGGTCTAGACTAGACAGAATAAATGAATCTTAACTTTGACTTTGAAAATCTAGGAAATATCGTAGCCATTGATTGCTTAATCCGTCTAGTCGATAGACTTACACAAGGAAACAAATAAAACTTCACACATACGCGTGTAAAACATTACCCTCTCTGGCGCAGTCAGATAAAAACGTTCAAACGAATGCAGCATCCGATAAATACACCCTAAGTCCCAACAATATGCGAGACTCAAGGCTTCTTGCTATTCTTTTTGATACGACTTTAAGTATGATTTCTGTTCACGAGGGCGTAGCTATGTTTTATTCTCCCCTATCCCAGATAGTTTACTTCCACACAAAGCAGGATAAAATTTACAAATTATTGACATACATATTTCATTTACGAAATACTTGTTTAAAACATTGGTCACATATTACTAGTTGCAAAGGACTCGAGTCTCATAGTCATAATTGTGTAAAGTACACGCAATTATTTAGAAATCGGTATACTGTACAAATCGATTAAGAAAAAGAAAAGAGAATCGACCTCGGGCGGGAGTCGAACCCGCGATCTTCCCTTAATCGATTTGAATAGTTAGCATAATAAATGCTTTAAAATTTCATTCAACAGTGTACTGTAGTCTCGGAGTCTAGACTCGGGGACTTTTTGTCTCGTGTCTCAGTCTCGAGATCTCATGAAACACTCACGAGCTTAATAAAGTATCGTTCTATTATATTGAGTCGAGACTTGCATTTAATATACAGAGTCTATAGACAAAAAGAAGGTACACAACTCGCGTGTGAAGCCGCATAAAGTAATACTAAAGTGTACCATTTCACTCGCACTCATAATATGTACACACAAAGAATGAGAGTGAAATGGTACTACTTTATGCGGCTTCACACGCGAGTTCTATTCATTCCGTCTATGTTATTCTTTTACTCTGAGACAGGGTCTTCTTAAATAAGATCGATTGTCTCGAATCCTTTACAACAACTAGGTTTTCGCAGATAAATGTATGAATCAGGCTAGAACTCACAACCTTCCGATTGTAAGTCCGATACCTTATATACTATCTATATTATTTGAATCCTTACTTTCAACATTGTTTTATTATAAAAAAAATGGTACAGATAGTCATACCACAGACTGATACTGCAGAATATGCTATTTAATTTTACTACATACTAGTATGTACATTGTTATTGGAGAAATATAAATTTAGGACGCAACCGGATAGTCGCCATGAGGATAATGATACAAATAATCCATACTAATATTATAAATGCGAAAGTAACTGTCTGTCTTGTCTGTTCGCTTTCACGCCTAAACCATTTAACCGATTTTGATGAAATTGGGTATAGGGGTAGATTCGCGACAACCGACACCACGCAGGCGGAGCCGCGGGCAACAAGAAGTTACAAATAAAACAACACGTAAAGTAAGGAACTGTTATAGGTACATTAAAGACAAGAGATCTTAATACACTTTGTATGTCTTTATATTTGAGCATCATTAAACTATACAATATAATCTAAAATATTAAAATTAAATATGTATTATTAAAATGTATTGCAATTCCAATCCATACAAATAAAATAATAATTATTAATTTAAAAATATAATCCGAACTATAAAATTAATGTATTCATATTGGTCAGCTTCAAGCAAAGGTTTATTGGCTATATTTTTTTAGTTTTTAAGCCTCTATAGCAAATCGTCATCTATACTAATATTATAAACACATTACCACTCCTTTGCGCCGCGCATTCGGGTACTAAAGAGAAAAAATTGTAATTTTGTAAACGAATTTTACTAGACCGATTTCAAAAATTCTTGCGCCATTAGAAAGCAGGCCTGCTTGCTAGATTGGCAGGTATGAAGTGTATCAACACCCATACTAATATTATAAATGCAAAAGTAATTCGGTCTATATGTTACGCTTTCACGCCTAAACCAATGTACCAATTTTAATGAAATTTGGTACATAGATAGATTAGACCTTAGGAAAGGACATAGGCTGTGTTTGGTCGCGATAACCGAGATCCACGCGGGAAACAGCCGCGGGCAAATAGCTAGTCTTAAATTCTAGAACCCATAACACAAGCTAGTTAAGCTATGCTTACTTTGGGTCTAAATAGCGTTGTGTAGTATTCTTACAATATTTATTATAAAAAAAAAAATGTCGTATGAAGTCTGCCCCACATATGAGATTGTACCCTGTGGGGCACTAATCGGTGTATAGAGATGACGATATAATATACAGTTCAGAAAATAGCTAATCGTATATCGTACGATATCAATAGTCGCCTTTACTTGAAGTTAACGAACGAGTCTTATATCTACTATGATCTTAATTCGGTGGTCGCTGAAAATTCTTAAAATGCCAGATGCTCTTATTAAATGCTAGATGCAATAATTGTTTAATAACAAAATAAATACGGGCCCGACCACAAATATAGATAAAAAGGTATTGCATATAATCATATTGATAAATAATCTAGAATGCAAACTAATGTAGCATTATGTTATGTCTATGTAATACATACTTTTTTCTTTCAAACATCATACTATGAATTCTTCACCAACAAGACCCTATTTAGTAATTTTATGAAACTGTTGCATATTAAGGATTCTTAAAACACGAGTGTGAGTTAAAAAAAAACGAGCCGCAGGCGAGTTTTTTTATAGTATCACACGAGCGTTTTAAGACCCAAATTATGTACAGTTTCATACACTACTTTATCTAATCTTATGAAAACGTAAAATAATTTGCATAAAATTAGAACGTTACGTTTCTATTTACTTATAAAAGATTAGCGCCATAATCCATTTGATGATCGCGCATGCGCAAATGCGCATTGCGCCGCGACCACAGATTCTCTAGAGGCAAACTGCACAGAAACCTGTTTAATCTAGCTGCAACTGTATCGTATTGGAAGAAAAGTTATTTTGTGTCTGATACAGTTGCCCATAGAAGAGCAGTATCATAATGTAATTTTTTAAATTGATTTTGATACTCTGTGCGTTAAGAGTGTCATGAAAGTATTGTTTTTGTTTTTTTAATGTTTACATTACGGTATCAGAGTAGAAATATATAAAAGGTATACAACGCGCACGCTCGGGTATATTTCTGGTCGGGCTCAAGTCAAAATATATTACTGTTAGTAAAACACTTTAGGAATAACTTTGGCAAGCCTATAAACTACATACAAGTGACATTTGTACTTTTCCTGCAACCTCAGTCATGGATATTGTGGAAAATGGCGGACTTTCTTGATAGTTGACAGATATTTCGATACACTCACACAACAATACGAGAATCATTTATTTATCAGCCATGCGATGTAACTACAAATGCAAACATTTTTATAACAATAAGGTTACACACTTGATGTTAAGTGGGTTCTATAGTTTATGAACCCATCAGGTCGATCGAAGCAAGGATAACCGCTCTAGGTGGGTTTCTCAGATAAGGCGGACCCGACAGATAAGTGTAGAGTCACTTGACAGACTATGCCCATCTTCTACGTGTGCTACTTGCCTATACACATGTACACCGAATGAGCTCATGAGTACCTCTGAGAACGCAATCAGGGTGGCAGCACACTAGGCGAATAATAATTTACGAATGACAAGCTATCGACACGAGAGATGAAGAATGGTGTTCTACTGTTAACGAAAACCGTGTTACCTGTAGCCATCTATGAATAAAATCAGGTAGAATAGTGACATTCAGGGTAAGATTTACTTGCATAGCACTGCATTGTATAGGACAACACATTCAGTCTTGTCCTACACCAAAGTCTATCTATTGTAGTCACATCACAAGGAAATGAACTTCGCTATTTACTTGGCTGTATAAATGCTTTTTTTATTTTTGAATTGAAAATACTATTCACTTCATCATTATTAAGCTTATAAATAATAATTTAATAAATCATTAATTGAAAATTAGATTTTAGAAACAAATTATTGTTGCAGGATTATCTGGAGAATTCATAAATAGGAGAAATAGACATTTTATATTTGTTTCAATTTTTTTGTAGTTATACGTATAATACACATAATACTATTTGTATATTTATTTACTACGTCGAACACATCGTTATGGGGTAAAATGCCCATAGTCAATTTTTTATTTAATTATATAATTAATTTAATAGAAAAAACATTCATTAATATCGAGCAATCATTTCGAGACATCAAAAAAAAAAACAAAATCTTCAAACAAATCGTAGTTTTGTTATTGCATCGTGATATTATCACAAGGAAAGTTTGAGAACTTGAGTACGTAGGAATAGCTTGTTTAAACTGAAATGAGGCGCCCATTACATTCACTTTATCTGTATAAAAAATCAACTGTTTCGTGAACTATGAAATGTATGCAAACCTTGCGGTCGACAATTCGCGTGATAAATCCGAGTACGCTCTGTGTATAGACCAGCGCTGACATATTGTATAGAACAAGACGTCCGCTAGCTCTCGCGTTCTGTCAAATTATGACCAGTTGACCAACTAATTTGTGTTTGGGTGCGTCATTTGGGTTTACACAAGTTCTACAAGGATAGACTACGTGAATCCTGAACAAATCGTCAAATATGGTACACAAGGGTGCCCGCAGTTAGTATGTACTTATTCATATTTTTTTAATTCTCTGGTGGACAAGATACTAACTTCCATGCAGATTACCTTTTAACCATTAAAATTACGTTTTACCCAATCAGTCAAAATGTATCAGACTGTACACTTAGGGCTAAGAGTCAAGTTAGCGCAGTCGAAGTGCATCGAAGTAAAATTCTTTAAAAAAGTCTTTTTTTTTTTAAATTACGTATTTGAATTTTTTGCACAAATAAAAAATGATTCCACAAACGTTATTTTTAAACCATCGCGGTGTAAAAAAGTAAGTTCTTTAACCTTTAACTGGTGACGTGGGGGCCGCTCAGGCCTAGCTAAAGTAATAATTGCTCACAATTATATACTCACTGTTTTCCCTTTTTATAGTATGTTTTATTTACTTTATATATCTGTTTGTATGTAATAGTTGTATATGTTTATAATACTTTACGTAAAGCTGTATATTTATTTTATTTTACTTGATCTGTACTTTTCTCTCTCTCTTTTTATTGGTGTATTAAACACCTTGTATCTAGTTTATTTGCTAACTACACCATATCTTTTGTTTTTATCACATTACTGTCCATCCCAAGGTTGCCTGGAAGAGATCGCTTCCAGCGATAAGGCCGCCCATTGTACATTGAACTGTAACATGCTACCTACTAGTACTACTGTAAATCTATTGGTGTACAATAAAGAATTATCTATCTATCTATAATATTGAATTACTCCCCTCCCCCGCACACAACGCATACGTGGCTTCTTGTAGCTTCAAGTTAAGCCACCGAGAGGTCGTTAAAGGTGGTGCACGTGTCATCGCGCGCAATTCTGGTGAGTAAATTTGTTATAAAGTTTTTTGTGGGCCTCTCAGGCCCCACATCAGTATGTACGTAACTTTTTGAAAAGTTGTTTATGTTAGGCTCTGATATGCCTGAGCGTCCAAAAGTTCTAGAAGAAGACGTAAAACAAAGGAGAAGATGCCACATGTGTCCACTGAAGCTTCAGAGGAAGTCTACACATACCTGTTACGTATGAAAAAGCCCGATTTGTCTTCAATGCCCGAAGGAAGTATGCCCAGATTGTGCGTAAATTATGAGATTTGATGCCTTGCAGTTTTTTATTTCCTCTATGATACTACGAATGTTTATTAGATAGTTTATTAGAGGCATTATTGAACTTTTATAATAAAGGTTAATTTGTTTGATTTATTCAAAAAAAATAAAGCATTTAAGGTGATTTCTGATCTCAGGTAATTTCTACAAAATAATTATTAACTATAGTTTAATTGTTAAAAAGAAGTCTTATTTTGATTATTTTTTTTTAACAATTTTGTTTGTTTTATTATAATATACTTATTTAATGTAATTATTAAATATCAGGATAAATAAAACCTCTAGACTAATAAAAAAACATATTTTTAAGTACGGGCCTTTGAGGCCCCCACGTCAAAGCTTACGTAAAATGAAAACCACGACACTAGCTAAAGGTTTAATAATTCAACGCGATAAGTCCTGATATCACAAAACTATGATCGTACAAAGGCAGACTTAATGCCACTAGCATTTTCTGCCAGTCAACCTTAGGCACATTTCTTTAGCTTATGCATATTCTGCATCTTTCAGAAGAGATATGAACCTTATCCAATTGAAATAAAGCTAATTTTCCTATATAAACTTTAGGGTAAACGATACACTTCGACTGGTAGTATCATGGCTGGCCTCTACGCGCCACGACAACGAGACGACACACGACAATGAGCGTTATGTCGAGTCCTGAAGAGCTAGTATCGCGTGTATAACGGCGGGTGGTAGTTCGTCAAGAGTACTAACAGTTAGACGGCGGGGTCGGCGGACGCGCGTGGAGCGGCCGCCTTACGGTACAGAAGCACGTTGGAACCCACCTCGCCTTCAGGGAACTGCGGAAACAAACATTGCATATTTTATTCATCATTTTAGAGTTATTCAAAGTTGTATCTTGGGCATTTTCTCGGAGCCCAGGGGCCAAAAAAGCCCAATAAAGTGACATTCTATTGATGGAATCGCGTTGAAGCGAACCGTTTTTAATTTTTAACAGTGTATTACGCGACATTGCGGTGATTATAGTAATAATGATATGTGAAATAATGTATTTCGAGTTACAAAGACATGAATTTCATTAAAAAATAATAGTTATATTAACTATTCATGTCAATTTCATACTACAATTAGCGATTCCACTGGCGTTTTCGCCAATAAAATGTCACTTTGTCTAGGGCCCAAGGTCACTTACTCTTTTTCCTTTATTTGGTTTGCCTTACGCGGGTTTTAAGGAACTGATTGTCAAAAGTGCTTTAAAATTACTATTAGAACTATCGGGATATTTACCATGTATTGTTTGGAGTTGGAGTGAACGACCATGAAAGTTTAAATACCTATATAGTGCTTTAAAATTTCATATAAGCATTTTTTTTTTAACAAAAATAAAATCTAAATCTAAATCATCTCACCTCTCCACTCACAGAGTTTACACCAGAATTTCGTTCGTTGTACCAGCTAGTTTGTAAGATTGACTTGCACTCTGAAGAACATGGTGTGAAACTCCCAATATATCACATTTTTTTTTAATTAACAAAATGAAATGGTTGGAATCACATGTCACTAATACCACTCCCTTGACTCACCCAAAACGTAAATACTAACACACCTTTTTTTTTATCGTGCGAAAATCGTGCGGGCCTTCAGTTGCCGGAGGTGAGTTTGTCGTAGCCATATCCCTCGCACCCCGGCCGACCCAGGGCCATATCTCTCGATCTGGCCCTCTACCGGTGTGGGGACCACGGAGTCCCCAATACTAACCCACCCAACTATCCCAACACATGCACAATCATACCATTTCCTTCGATACTGGCCACACGAGTAGATAAACTCATGTGATAGACTGAACTGTCGACACATTCCGCTAACAATAATTTTCGGTCGGTTCAATAGGAATCGAGTCTATCGCCATCAAGCTCTGTCATGGGCTGGACAAGATAACTAAAAACATATAAGTACAACTAACGTGTGTATGGGGTAACTCCTGTATCAGCTGATACCCATTGAGTACGGTCTCGAGTCGTCCTCGAAGCTTGTCGAACAGTACGACGAAGGTGGGCGTCTGCCTCGCCGCGTACTCGTTGCGCCACCAACGTAAGGGGTTGTTGAAGAAAGCGGCCGCCTCGTACGTGTCGCCTGATTGGCTGAGCGGAGGGTCGCAGTTCAAGTAGCGAGTCGATACGTTCACGTGAAGATGGCTGTGGGAAAAGCATGATAAAGTTAGTATTTTTTATCTCATACTGATGACACTTCCGTTATTTTACGCAAATTAAGATTAGATAAAGCAGTGTATGAGATTGTACTTAATTTGGTCTTAAAACACGAGTGTGAATAAAAAAAACGAGCCGCTGGCGAATTTTTTTATAGTATCACACGAGTGTTACTATAAAAACAATGTTTTTAATTATTAATATGATTTGCGTAAAATAACGGAAGTGTTGGGCGCCAAAATGATCGCGCATGCGTGTTGCGCCGCGTCCACAGACTATGTAGAAAAAATTTAGCTGAAGTTATATCGTAATGGAAAAAATTTCATAATGATACAGATCGCCATAGAAGAGCTGGCCTGAATACTGGCGGCCTGGTAATGAAAGTACGTACCTGTAAAGCGGCGTAGAATGGCAAGGCATGAGGAAAGCTATCGAGCTCTTGTTAGAGGGTAGGGCATCCCGCAGGTACGGCATGACGCTCAGAGTGCCGGACTGGTGACGCATGCCGAAGTACGCGGCTGGCACCACGCTACCCGCCAAGATGGCGCCCGCTACCACGTACAACTGCCACCTGGCGTAAAGGACAACGATCATGCATTTAGTTCATTACTTCTTCATCCTAGCGTTCATTCCCAGTCGCATCCGAAGCTTTCAGCTCGGAGTCTGGAGTCCGCTTTACCAGTCTTAACTACGGATTTGGCTAGACCTCAATATTTTCCGTGAAGCGATTGCCATCTGACTTCCACAACCCAATGGTAACATTAGACCGACGGCTTAACGTGCTCTCCGAGGCACGACCAAACCAATGCAAATACCCATATATCATGCACACAAATATTTGCACTGAGCGGGGGTCAAACCCGCGCCTCCTGCGTGGCGGCCGCGTTCACTACCGCTACGCCACGGAGGCTGTCCAATTTAGTTCATTACTATCGATAAAGATAATGAGAAAATGTGAAATGATTCAGGTGACACTCGAACACGCGATCAAGGCCCGATTCTGCTGCAAGCAAAACCACTGTCATGCAACTGAAACTGCAATGCATTTAAAGTTTAAAATAAAATGTCTTTTTGTAGAGTGATTGAAAGAGTATAATGAAATTCTTTTCATTTAATTTTTAACTGTAATTCTATAGAAATAAGGTCTTAAATTTAATGCCATTTTTTGCAGTCACTGTGGTATGATAATGGTCGTGCTTTAGCAGAATCGAGGGCCAGTTCCTTACAGAGGAATACAATATACAATACAATACAATATTCTTTATTGTACACCATATGAAAATACAAAAGAAAACAACAATGATACATTAGTGGCAGTACAAACGGCGGTCTTATCGCTAAGCGCGATTTCTTCCAGACAACCTCAATGGAAAAGTGCGCAATGGATTGGTGTATGGGCAGTTAACGGGGTACAAAGATTCAATTGTAGTGAAATATAAATACACACTTAAATAAAAAAAAAGGAATGCTTTTACCACTGAGCTGAGGTACCAAGTCACGACTTAAGACCTCCAAATTCTTCTATACATTCCTCTACGCTTGTACGACTATTGGTAAATGGCTCCCACCATCGCCCCAAGATGGTTGTATAGGAGAATTTGGAGCACTCAAGGCGTGACTTGGCACCGAGTAAAAGATTGATATTGAACTCACTTCTTAGCTTTTCTGCTCCATGGCACGATGGCATCCTGCGCGAGGTATACGAAGATCGGCAGCAATGGCAGGATGAATCTGAACTCCTTGTGGGGTATGAAGCTGTAACAATCATCAAATATTTAAAAAGGTAACTGACATAGACTGCCCAAGGCGGAGGATTGGGTGGTATACCGTACATTGGGAGAGGCCTATGTACAGCTGTGGACTGCTTTAGGTTAATCGATTGATTATATATTTAAAACTTGAATGAATAAACAAACTATCTTTTTTATATTTAGGTCATCAAATGGAATGCTCCCCGCCTGACGGGAAACTGGGGTGTAGTACGAAGAGTAATGGTCCCCATTACATCTGTACATTAAAATAAATCTATGACAAATAGCATTATTGTTTGAGAATTTCTGTAAAGTTGTAGAGGTAAGGTGACGTATTGTTAAGACACTTTTGAGAGCGACTGTAAAACTTCTGTCTAAGCGCCTTCGCTGCGATAGGCGGGTGCGGGTCGCGGATGCGCGCGCAGTACGTCCGCCTGTCCGTCGCGTGCGACGGGTATCCGCCTCACGCAGCGCTGCTCTTAGTGCTCTTGAAATAACATGAAACAAGCACGCGAAGCGGACGTCCGCGCCGTGCGCCCGCTAAACGCAGCGAAGGCGCTAAAATAAAAAAAAATCACGAACCTGTACACAGCCAGATATGAAGCAATGGCAGTCAAAAGCAGCAACCCGACTGTGTTCTCCTTGGGCCGACGCAGTATGTTGAACGCTGCCCACAGTACAGGCAGTAGGTGAATACCCAGTACAGCTGGCACGCCTTGCGTTATGTACCAATACCTGTGAATATGATGTTGTCTTGATGTGTATACAATACTAGCAGTTAGCCTGTGTTTTCCTAAGCTTCGTTCATCAATATTGGTTTAGTGGTTTAGACATGAAGGCGTAACAGATAGAGTGATGGACAGTCAGCAACTTCATTCGAATTTGCTTAGATGCGTACGTATAAAATGTGTCAGTGACGGAATGAGAGCGCGATGCGCGTCCACCTGACCGGCATTATGAATGACGTCATCGGCACGCATCGCAAAAGCTGTCTCTTGGAGCAACAGCATCAGCATTGAACAGATTCGAGCGATCCGTATGTTTTTTTTTTATATATAGGCCACGTCAATTTGACTTCGCCTTGCCTGATGGTAAGCTGAGGACAAAGTCTTGGAAAGAGGGTCACCATTATAGGCACGTACACACGGCGTCAGACCTCGGTTTACAGGCCACACCAACATAAAGGAAGTGTGCGTGACAGCAATACTATTAATACATTGCTTAAAGATGTGTGTCATAACAAGTAAACCAATCAGGGCCTTTGACGCACTCACACAATTGCTATTTTACTTACATAAAATGCACCAAGGTTATAATATCATATTCTAAACTAATTTTATGAAATGTATGCAGCATTTTGTTTCTATAACTAATAGGAGTTATCAAATTTAGTCACTATACTATCTGTTCTCATAGTCGAGATGGATAAGAATGCAAGTAAGTAAGTTTGGACCTCACCGTTGTCGCCGGTCGTTGGTTCGGAACTTAACAACGAAATTCTCTTTTTGTCATTCGTGCATCTTTATGTCAGTCAATTTAATAGACATAACATTTTATTTTATGTTCCAATATCTTTTTAGAAGTTTATAATAATTATACTTATGTGTTTTTTATATTTTTTATTAAAGATCAAATATTTTTATCTGATACTTAATTAATTATTATCTATAAATAATTAATTATACCCATACTTAAGAAAAATATCATGCTTATAATAGTAAATATATTATTGCATTGCAACAATAAGTTAATTATTTTATTTTCCTTTCCTTTTATCCATTAAGAATAAATAGTATCATCAAGGAAATATACAAAAAATATATTAAATTATATTATATATATGAATTTTATACACTTAGTTTCCTGTAAATAAACTAGACCAATCGGACTTCAATATATTGAGGAACAAAAAGTGCACCTCGCTCGAGGACCGAACCCGGTATTGATTCTATTGGTTCAGCTGCATATTTAAACCATTCAGCTATATCTACTTATTCGTTTTTCGCTAAATATGCTATTATAACTTGGTGCAGTGGCTATCATCAATACCTATATTTCATGTAAGTAAAATAGCGAATGTGTGAGTGCGTCAAGGGCCCTGATTGGTTTACTTGTTATGACACACATCTTTAAGCAATGTATTAATAGTATTGCTGTCACGCACACTTCCTTTATGTTGGTGTGGCCTGTATACCGAGGTCTGGCGCCGTGTGTACCATGCTACAATGCTTTTTCACGCCCCGCTTAAAGGACCCGGGACTGTAGGAGGAGGGAAACACGTGAGCTGGTAAAGAATTCCAGGTCTTAATGGTGCGGACACAAGAAGGAGTCGCCGAACCGCTTGGTTCTTGATGGAATATTCTGCACCGTATGCGGGTGGCATCTAAGTCCTGCACGTGTTGCGTATTGATGGACGCACTTGTTTGAGTTTCTATACAAAGAATACTAGGATCCGTTAGATACGATGCGTCTGGTGCTTCCAATGCCGAAAGGTTGCCTCTGCAGGATGGACAGAATTTACTCAGGTCTCTAGGGATAGTATTCTAAGCGTCGGTAGCTTAGTGGTTAAGGAGTCGGCCTAACGATCGAGAGGTCCCGGGTTCGAATCCTGGTCATTACACTACCGACGTAAACCCACTCCTAACACAAGCAATTTAGCTTAGCTGGAGGGGTTAACGGGAATATTAGTAATTTCGGTTGCTAATATTCTTTTCAACAAAAAAAAAAAATAATGTCCAGGTCCAAACACTGTCCCGATTGGCGACTTATGCATTATGCTTTCCTAAAACATATGCTGTAATAATGACTCACCATGGATGCTGTCCATAGAAAGACGCGATGTCATTGAGCACATTAAACCTGAAGAATTCCCACGGTGTGATTATCAGTCTGCCGTAAAAGTATGAATCTAATGCAACGAGGGCGCCACCAGCTACAAGGCTGAAAGAACAATAATAACTTTTATATAGTAATCAACCAGTTTTCACTTATAACTTACAGGTTTTTTTTTAATACCACTTAGGTGGCAGACAAGCACGTGTGCTTGACGTGGCCCACCTGATGGAAAGTGGTTACCGTGGCCTATGGACGCGTGCAACACCAGGGACGTCACACTCGTGCTGCAGACCCTAAAGAAACCTTCTAATGCCCTTCTTGAAGTGCCCCATATTGTAGTCGCTTGGGAAAATCAGCGCGGGGAGTTCATTCCACAGCTTGAGTGTGCGTGGGATGAAGTACGGTAGTAGGTAATTTCTCTGAGCTGTTCTCCATCCGACAGTAAACATACAGCCCATGATAAGAATAGGCTCGCCCCCTATTACAGTTAAAATTATTTAAGAGATACGATTTGACGTTTAAGTCTAGGGTTGGAGTGTCTCAAATCAATTGTCAGAATAATCGATTCAGGTAACAAAAGATTAATCGCAACGTTGCCCGAATGTAACTTTTGTAACATTGTAATTTGTAAATAAATAAAACTATTCGTCATAACTACCCCACCGCGCTATATAATTATCCGACAGGATTTTCATACCATAAAAAAAACCTTGCTTTTTCCTCGATATGTAACTTTTTAAGCTATGTTGTTTACATTTACATTAGACTATCTGGCCCTGGCAACACTGATTCATCATTTAATATATCTAGTATTGATATTAGGATTAGTACCTCTATGTGAGGCTTAATGAAAACATGGGTATCATTATTATACCTCCTTATTTCTTGAATAATCTAGTAAGATACTATATTTTTAAATTCATATACCTACTTACAATAAAAAACATATATTTAATAAATTCATTTTTAAAAAAAAAGTTTAACCGACTTCAAGAAACGAAAAAGAGGCACTGAAAAGCGAAAAATAACTTAATTTACAGACTTACTGATTTATTAGAAGTCAGTACCTAGCCCAAGAGAGGCCATATTTCAATTGATTGCATCATAGTAGTTCAGACACAACAAACAAAGTTGGCTGTCACCGACTTCTAATAAATCAGTAAGTCTGTAAATTAAGTTATTTTTCGCTTTTCAGTGCCTCTTTTTCGTTTCTTGAAGTCGGTTAAACTTTTTTGTTAAAAATGAATTTATTTTTCTCTTTTTAGTGAGTTTGTACAGTCTCACGACTGTACATCGCATGTATAGTGACCTGACTGTACATGCGCTGCTGACGCTGCAATACAGATCGAACCGGCCACGTTACAAAAAAAAATTAAATCATTATTCAAAAAGAATTTTTAAAATCAATGCATATACACCGGAAATATAGCTGAATATTCTAAACACTTCTGCGTACCCCTTCAAAGGACTCAGGCGTGATGTTATGATGTGTAATGGCAGAAAAATTGCAATAATATGCCATTGCAGCAATTGCGGCTGATTTCCTGGTACTTTTTGAAGAGTTCCTTGGTCTAATCTCGGAAACCCATCATCAGATCTTTACGAAATTAAAATGGGACCACTTCGGAATAATCTACTTACGAACACAAGAAGAATTTTTAAAATCCGTCTAGAATTGGCTTCACAATCGCGTAACAAACATACAAAAAAATAAAAAAAAATAGGGTACGAATTGAGAACCTCCTTTTTTGAAGTCGGTTAAAATATAAAATACAATGCCCCACCGGTACCTATAGGGTACAGGGACCACGCCTCACAATACCGCCTTCTGCATCAAGGTTCTCAATACGGATGTTTAAATATATATTTTTTTTATGTTTGTACGGTCATAGCTCCGTCTTGCGTGGACGGATTTGCAAAATTCTTTTTTTGTTCGGCAGTACAGTATTCCGAAATGGTCTCATCTAAATTTCGTAAAGATCTGATGATGGGTTTCAGAGATTAGACCAAGGAACTCTTAAAAAATACCAGGAAATCAGCCGCGATTGAACATCACGCCTGAATCCTTTGAGGGGGTTCGACACCGCATAGGAAGAGATGGGGTGACCCAAGTTCTACTCTGCCGGGAAACACGCGGCTCCTACCGGGAGCCACGCGGCTCAGTAAAAATTTAAACATAAAAATTTGCCTTGCCTTGCCTTGGCCTCAGATGCAATTAGGAAAATACATCTCCATGCGAATGATGATGATGATAGGCAAAATAATCTATGAGGTGCATTTTCACAATCAATCTAATATAATCTAGTATTGTTGTCTCTAGTATGCGATATGGTAAAAGTAAAATCTAAACAATATTTTGATTTGTATTACTTAGAAGAAACATGAGAGGGTAAAAAGAATTACGAAATATTACAAAAGTTACATTCTGGCAACGCCGACCATAAACGTAACGAGTTGACATAAACTCCATACGATTAAAATGTAACAACCATAGAGAACACAGCCGCAACACTCAAATGAAAAAATAAGAATTATATGACGTAGCTGTCACACAAGATTTCGAAAAATGAAGAATCACGTCCGGAATTGTTGGGATCGCCATAGAACAAAAAAAAAAAAAAAAAAAAAAAGAATCACGTCTTATTTTAAATTATTTGTTGCAATTCTTAAAATATTTGTAGTAATTTAAAGTGAAATATGTCACACCATATTTTTTATACTTACTATTATAAGTTATTACGTATTTAGAAATGGTTTAACTTAATTTATAACAGTTTCATGTATCCTTTCAATAGTGCCTCTTTCCATAAATCCAGAGAGCTGTCAAATCGTATCTCTTAAATAATTTCAAGTGTACGTGAAACCGAAAATCATAGTTGGCGAAATGTGGGTGTTGGTACACCTCTGCCTACCCCTTTGGGGATTTACAGGCGCGAGTATATGAATGTATGTAACTAGCTGACCCAGCGAACTTCGTACCGCCATATTTTCTAATCCCGTTCCCGCTGCATATCTCTAAATTTATCAGTGTTTCTCTACAATATTATGCATGTATTATACATATAAACCTTCCTCTTGAATCACTCTATCTATTAAAAAAAAACCGCTTCAAAATCCGTTGCGTAGTTTTGAAGATTTAAGCATACATAGGGACGGACAGACAGCGACAGCGGCTTTGTTTTATAATATGTAGTGATGATTTTGATAGAATACCATGAATAATAAGAAGGATCTTGAACCAGATTCAATTAGCATTTACGAAAACAAGTTGGTAGATTTCTATATAAATAATTTATACGATTTAAATTGTGTAAGTAATCAAATTTATAACCAAATGCAATACCCAGCTTTTGATTTGGCTGTAGGGAAGAGGCTAAGATCGGCTGCCTTTTTTTTTTCTTTTTTTTATCGTGCGCAAAATCCCCACGGATACCTCCCCCACCGTAGCCGGAGGAGGAGGTTATGTCGGACTCGAACCGACTAAAACGCACGCCGTCTGTGGGCCGTCAGTTGCCGGAGGTGAGATTGTCGTAGCCATATCCCTCGCACCCCGGCCGACAAGATCGGCGCCCTAAGTTTTGCAGAGTATCACTATCAGGAAATTGAATTGGGAGCTTCAATAGTATTCTGGCCAATCCTCTTTCTGAAGCGGCATTATTAATATATAAAATGATATATGAAGTTTTAATAACTTAGTTACACCAAGTAATACCTGCTTGGTGTGAATGGATTATTAAAATTTCACCCTATCTAAATTTTAAGTATATATTATGTATAGTGTAGTATATTGTCTATATTGTAATCTGATTAATGTAAACTTAGGGTACGATGGAGCTGGCATGGCTATTTTGGCCAAAAGCTTCTAAATAAATATAGATTAAAAAAAAAAAAAAAAAAAGAAACAAATTCGCTTCCCCATTGTCCGGCCGGATAGAAGAATTTGGATTGGCTTCGTGCGGGTTTCGGTGGCTTAGCGGTTAGAGCATTCCCCCTGTAAGGGAAAGATCGCGGGTCGAATCTCGCTTGAAGTCAATTCTCTTTTCTCTTTGTAAATCGACTTGTAGGCTTATCTTTAAAATTACGCAATGGCTTTTCATGCGGTTTTTTTTAATAGATAGACTGATAGAGTGATTTCAGAGGAAGGTTTATATTATGTATAATAAATAAACATTCACATTTTACAATAATACAATGAAATATTAAAGAGAAATATTCTCATGACAAATAATAATATTTGATTTTGAAATTTTGCCGTTCGAAAATGCTCCATACAAAATCGTGGCACGTGATGACGTCACAGCGTGCTGGCGCGTAGTACAAATATATGGAGTGCAAGAGAATATCACATTTATCTTAGTCCACGTTGCGTTTACACGTGTACAATACATAATAAGATTGATTTGAAATTTTATAAGGAATCTTAAACATATAAATTTTGCTTTACTCCGTTTCATTATATTTTAACCTATTTTGGGAATTAAAAATTATGAAAAGTCATACTTAGTTTCAGTTTAGTTAGGTAATATCATTTCTTTTTTTTTTTGCGAAAAAATCAAGACATTAAGCAGTATTGGTAAGAATCTGATGACTTAGGAGCAGGACAATACCCTTCTTCATCATTATCATCCTAGCATTAACCCTAAATTGCATCCAAAGCTTTCACCCCGGAGTCTAGGGTCCGCTTCGGCTTCACTGGGCTTCGGTATTTTTCGTAAAGCAACTGCCATCTGACCTCCAATGGCGATGTTAGGCGATATCGAACACTCGGGTCACTACCGTAAAATATCTGGTACTAGCTTTTGTCCGCGGCTCCGCCCGCGTGGATGTCGGTTATCGCGACCAAACATAGCCTATGTCCTTTCCCAACGTCTAATCTATCTCTGTACCAAATTTCATCAAGATCGGTTCAGTGGTTTAGGCGTGAAAGCGTAACAGACGTAACAGACAGACAGACAGAGTTACTTTCGCATTTAAAATATTAGTAGGGATTATAGTATGGCTTGTTATGTAAATAAATAGTCTTACCCTATGGGGATATAAGTCCGCGTGATCAACCTCAGCCGCCCCTGGTTCGTAGTCAGCAGGTTGTACGCGCCGAAGACTACCCATAAAGGTGCCGATGTTGGGCGAATGAACACGCACAATACCGCCAAGCATATCCATGCTGGACTTTCTGTAAAATTATAAGCTTATGAGTTTAATGGAACTGGGGAAGGACCCAAAAATTATTATCCTTATCATCATCATCCTCCTGCCCCTAACCCAAGTTTATTTGGGGTCGGCGCAACATATGTGCTTTTTCCATTCATCTCTTATGAGATTTTTTTATTTTAAACTTGGTTATCTACCCTAAGGGCTTGCACGCACTAGTAACTCTTTCACCGTGACTGTGACCAAGTACAATTTGTACAACCCGCGCCACGTATCTTGGACCTAAAATGTGCTCAAAATGTGCCCTATACGCGCAGTACACATTTCTTAGGTGTCTTTTGAGGATAGCACGGGGTACTACTGCGGTAGACGAACTCAAATTCACCAAGCATAGATTATTACAAAGCAATCCGCGGGCGCTAGAGCTTCGTATGTCTTACGATTTAGGTCCAAGATTTTTATTTATTCAGTTTACATTTCATTATACATTTAACTTTATGGGTCATGTCACCACTTCCCAAAAAAGAGCCTGAAGGCCCTGTGGTATGGGATAAGCATCTCTAGTTGCAGTCATCTCAACATTCACTCCCTTCTTAACCATACCATCTTTCACACAGTCCATCCACCTCCTTTTAGGTCTTCCTCTCCCCTTGTAGCCATCCACATCCATAGTTAGTGCCTTCCTTACGACATTACTTTCATCCCTACACATTACATGTCCGAACCAGGACAAACGATTTCCTCATAGTTTTTCTGTGATTGGTGCTACTTTCAAACTTCCTCTAATATTATAATTATATTGTGTTCAATGTAAACTCCAGTACAAGTATAAGAATATTCCTAATGGCTCGTAATGACCTACTCTCTCGGTCTAGCTTAAAAACAACTTTTTTTTTGACAGAACTCGGTGGTCTCAAATTAGAATTTCTGCAATTTATTTCTTCATAAAACACATTGTTTGTTATTTACTTAGGTACTTTTGCAATTTAGTTCTTCATAAAACAAATTGTTTGTTATTTACTTAGGAACTTCACAAAAATATTCTCAATCAATTGCAGTCCACTGCTGGACATAGGGTTCTCCCAGTGGCTTTGGCCTACTTGTTTCTACGCTGGCCAGATAGCTGGTATAGGATTTTATTTTGAGTTTTCCTTCTCTTCTTCTTAAACTACACAGACAATATTACTTGTCTATGCTAAGTATACAATCACACATACCTTGACCATAATGTCCAAGTTTTCCACCCTTGAATGGGAATAAGGATAGTGCAATCCCAACTAATGAAGTCTCTACAGTCTGCAGCAGTGTTCTTCCAGACGTGTAGAACCAGAACCAAGAAGTCAGAATCAAGAACAGTGCCCATTTGCGGCCACCTGTCCATTTGTAAAAGCTGTAATCTGCTGCTGTACTGATTGCCGCTTGGAAGATGCGAGGCAAGAGAACCTATAGAAATAAATGTATGTAAATATATCTATATACTGTCTCAACTTTACTTGAATATTACTCATCACAGTCATTACTCATTGAAGAAAAACACTTTTCTATTGCGGTTTATTTAAATGGTAGCAAAAAACAGACTAAAATGTAAATAAATCACAATAGAATTTATTTGAAAATGGTTTTATTTCCATATTTTTATTTATTCTCACTTTTTGGTTTTATCGCAATTTATTTGTTATTATTTACCGCGATAGCCTAGTGGAATGGGTAATGGACTGCTGAGACGAGGTCTCGGGTTCGATCCCAGGTTTTACCATGGCACACACCAATGACTTTTCGATGCTTTTCGAAGTTATGTGTGTATTTATCGCAGGTTTATAAGTGCCCGGTTAATGGCAATAGGCTCGCCACCTATTACATTGGGACCTAAACATAAACGGCGAAATGTGGGTGCTAGCACCTCTGCCTACCCCTTCGGGGATACAGGCGTGAGTTTATGTTATGTTATGTTATGTTATTTACTTTTAGTCCGACAGAATCCACAGAATCCGGTAAAAAGTATAGTTATAGTTTTATTTCAATGAGTGACGTTCACATAAACTTTAGAAAATAATTTATTCCCACTTTACTATAATTTACTATAATTTAACTCTGTTCGACAGATGAGATGGAGGGAGACTCTCCTCTGGGGTGTAAGACCATTGTTGCAACAGAAAAGTCAAGATAAGCCCAATATGGAAAGAAACAGTAAGAGTGGGATGCTGCTATTCTGAATGCAAGATTTAAATGCTACCAGGATTTTTTTTGTACCGCTTAGGTGGCATGTCGCATGTACACCTGATGAGAAGTGGTTACTGTGGCCTACTTGAAGAACCCCATATGGATTGGTGCTCAGATAATGAATATTGAATTAATTGTTTTGTTTACGCATCGGTGATAACAGCTATAAACAATTCTATTTGTAAACATTTTCCTCTTAACAATTTTGTGTCAATTACTCTTGTAAGAACAAGGAAATTGCCTAGAATAATACACTAAAAGTAAACAGATTATGTTTGAATTTCTGTTCTGCAATAAATAAATAATAATAAATAAATAAATAAATATTTTAGGACATTCTACACAACGCTATCTAGACCCAAAGTAAGCATAGCTTAACTAGCTTGTGTTATGGGTTCTAGAATGCGGATAAACATACTTAGATACATTTTTTTTTTTGTAAATACATAGAATACATATTATACATAGAAACACCCAGACCAATGCAAATATTCATATTCATGCACACAAATATTTGCACTGAGCGGGGATCGAACCCGCGCCTCCTGCGTAGCGGCCGTGTTCACTACCGCTACGCCACAGAGGCAATACATGCAAATATTCACACCTGTAAAACCCCAAAGAGTTAGACAGAGGTATAGATAGGTATATTAACATTAACATCCATATTTCACTAACTATAATTTTTGTTGGCACAAATGAGGGTGAGTTTACTGTCATATGCATGTTAACTGTCAGATTGAGAACAGTCCTATCCCATAATCGCCTCCTACGCCATCCATCGGAAGAGGTGGCTTGGCCCTATTCTACTCAACCGGTAATCAATTCCATGCTTAGAAGAGAATTCTTAAGCAAACTTACCACAACAGCAGGGAAGTCCAGTCCAGTGTATTTCAAAAACGTATACAAGGCAGCTATCACAGTCGGATACAGGTAGTTTCGAATGCCTTTCTGCCACTCCCAAGTCTCTGCTCCATACCCAAAGACATTTTTATGTGCTATTTCCAAGGTTTGCCAGTACTCATCAGGCACATACCACGTCTGCACCAAGAATACTGACAAAATTCTGATGAAGAATATCAATGAGACCACCTGTAGTGGCCTCAGGCTCTTTGCCAACACCATTCTCCCGCCTAAACAGAAAGAGGTTACATATGAATTGTCTATAAATAGACGGATTATGAGGGCTCAATATACATAGAAACTTCAAGGCTGCAATACTTTATGTAAACCAAGCATTCTAGTTGTTAACTAATTGTAATAGGAAAGGTTGATGTTGCTCACAAAACCAAGCGAAACAAACTTTCCTCACAAAAGTGTCAAGTAACGCGTCCCTTTAATTATTGACAAATATGAATGAAGAGTGCTCTTTTAATGCAATGTAATCACGTAATATAATTCCATTATTGTATTTGGAGTAACGGGAACGACTGGCGTCGTTACATACACTCACGAAAACAATTTTTTCGTAATTAATTCACTAACCTCAACAAAACCGCCGCCACCGCGTAGAGTACTTAATAGAGTAGTGAAGTGCAGATCCAGTTCTATCGATTCGATTTGATTCGATTAGTTAGATTAGTATTTTTGGTTCGTATCAGTAATTCAAGTAAAGTCCGACCAATAAAATAAAAAACCTGTACTGGGGGCGCCAAAAACACTATGATCAGTGTTGCCAACTTTATTTTTATCAACCGACCAAATAAGGCCGTGTTAACCACCAGAAAACCACTAAACTTTGTCGGGCTCTCAAACCACCAGAATTCCACTAGAAATTACAGTGCGACACAAAATATTACTTATTCTTATTCATGAGCGACAACCATCTGCGAACCATAATAACAATAGCAAACTGTACTGTACTGTTTGTTTAGTTTACTTTACTCACTGAACTGAACTGATCAACTGATCTGACTGAGTATATTTTTAAATAAAATAACCAATAGGAGGTACTTTTCGCGAATCAAATCAAACTTAACTTAACCCAATGACCGTACAAATAACGTTCATAATCGTTTATTCAAGAAGTTTGTAGACAATAATCGGGGAATCCCCGACCCGACAGATTTGATTTGAGCAATGTTGCCTACATCCTAAACTTAAACCATGTTTGAAATTCCGGACCTAAATGCTCATTTTTAACTATAACGTATACAGAGCATTTTATGAATCACACTAGCGGTTAAATTACGTAAATTACCACTAACTGGAACAATCTAATCCACTATAAAATCCACTAGCCACTAAATCCAAAAAAATCTCGCTGTAAGGTATGCCTAAACCACCAGATCTAGTGGAAAATCCACTAAGTTGGCAACACTGACTATGATTATGACAACACCAAGTATAGTGATACACATGTTAAATGCCAAGTATACAAATATTTTTTCAATACACTTGCTTATGAACAGGCTTTTATTTCCCCGCAATTAAGCACGGAATGACACCTAATATAAAACTGTGACTTTTTCATTGCTTCTTCTTCCTCCTAGCGTTATTCCCAGTCGCATCCGAAGCTTTCAGCTTGGAGTCTGGGGTCCGCTTTTACCAGTCATAGCTACAGATTTGGCTAGACCTCGATATTTTCCGTGAAGCGATTGCCACCTGACCTCCACGACCCAATGTTAACATTAGGTGATATCGAAGCTTTGCAGCTAGACCGGCGCTAGTGAACGCGGCCGCTACGCAGGAGGCGCGGGTTCGATCCCCGCTCAGTGCAAATATATGTGTGCATGAAATATGAATATTTGCATTGGTCTGGGTGTTTCTATGTATAATATGTATGTATTTACAAAAAAAAAAAATGTATCTAAGTATGTTTATCCGCATGACCAATGCGAATACCGATATTTAATGCACACAAATATTTGCACTGAGCGGGGATCGAACCCGCGCCTAGTGCGTAGCGGCCGCGTTCACTACCGCTACGCCACGGAGGCTGTCATGTTTTTCATTGCTATTATTCACAAAAGTGAGTTATAGACTTACAAGGACTGGGCACAAATCACAACACAGTAGTATCCGTTTAATAGTTTACTGCTTGGAATGGTAAATACAAGTTAGACATACAGTTACATTACACTATGTATAGAACAGGGACCACGCGATATTGTTTTTCGGACTGCATAAAATTCTTGTATTTTATGCCTAACAGCACAGAGATCAAAATAATCGAGCATGATTTTCTTTTTTGCGTTAGGCTTATTTTTCTTAGGCGTAGAAAATACATTTGACGTTTGACCTTCTCTTCGTATTTTTATTACAGAAGATCGGGATATACCTAAAAATGTGAATAATAATTAGTCACAGTAAAATCAGTAGTTTAGGCCAATTTCATTGCACGTACTCTATGATGTACCTACCCGTCATGTTGACAACAAGGTCCGTGATGTTATTTAGAGGAACAGAGTCCAATCCTTCCTAGGATCAAGTATACTCTGGATTTGCTACGCAAATAATAATACCGCGTATGAACGAGACACAACATACAAAAACTGTAAGGAATGAATAGGACAAAAACTATATGCTCTGTCTTTGTCAGAGTTTCAGTTTTTTTTGTTGGTCACAAGTGGGAAGTTGTGACCAGCAAATCTTTTGTGATCGTGAATGTTCTGAGAATTCTTCATAATTGACAGTAATTTAAGTGGTGAAACTAAGTGGCATAAGTTTGTTGCTTAAAACTCATTGTATTTAACATGGTGATATGTTATATATTAGGCTGCAAAAGCCGTAGTGAGCGGAAATCACAAGACATAACCTATCATACGTAAGTACGATTTTTAGACAAAATATCCCTTTTTTTGTAAAGATATTAATAGATTAAGAGCCGTAGCATATTAACAAGTTCTTTAAAGTAGAAATAATGGCTCAAAATATTGATTTATTATCACCATAATACGTGTATTAACCAACCAAATAAAGTGGTGAGTTAAAATTATCGAACTCGAAACAAAAGCCAGACTTGTCCGCCATTTTTATCTACTTTATAATTTGTCCGGGTTATAGAATTATTAGGGATACCAGTTGAGGTACTGGTAAATTACCCATAATGTGGGGTATTTCTTATTTATTCTTCAAACTTCACATTAATGAAAATGTTGTTTCAGATTTCCAAATCCAGATCCAGATGCCTAAATTGTTTTATATTTGAGTTTTTTAAAGGATGTAATGCCACTAATGCCAGAAAACATTAAATTCATATACCACCTAACGGATTTAAAAAAGTCGCGGGGTAAAATTTGGTAGGGATAACACTGGTATCATAAGTACTATGTTGTCGTCCCTTTCGGGTGTACGCGCTTGACTAATCCAGAGTATTCTTCATCCTAGAATCCTTCCTACTTTTTATCCGACAAATACTTTGTTATATTATAAATTACTTTTCTTAACTGGCTTTTAATAGTTTTCGGCATATTAAGGTAACTGTACCAATGCTCGACACTGTACCAATGCTAGACACTTTCGAACAAAACCCAGTATTTTGAGAAAATTATCCATTTGTTTTATAAGACTATTGACTTAAAAGATGCCTAATGGTATCTATAAGATATGTTCAAATATTCGCAACACCATCCGAAGTAAATTTAGAAAGACTGTTGACAGCAAATAATGTGACTCCGTGAACACGGTCGTGTTATTTCTTAAGATTTTTGCCAAGGGTACTGATTTTTATAGGTGTGATTTTTTTGTTTATAAGTTATGATTATTACTAATTTTAGTATAAACGTTATAAATATTGAAGTTATTGACATACTTGGACCATTGGGACAATGATGTCTAGCATTGGTGTTTTCGACCAAGTGCATAATAATTTAATTTAAAGTAAAAGTATGATAGATTTTAAAGATTTTATGGGCAAAAGTTAATGTCTAATTGTTGCTGTAACAGTTAAAAAAGAATGTAACGACCATGCTGTAATTAATTTGTTAAATTTTTTAGATTGAAATTTTATTTTTCCTTAAAGTGTCGAGCATTGGTACAGTTACCTTACTATAGTTTTGTAGTTTTGTAGCGCTCTCAAACTCAACAACACGCACAATTGACACCACACTGACAGATGACCATAATGACATTGTATAGATTGTTACCTTAGAGTATTATTGTTACCATATTTATGAAGAAATTAGTTCCAATAGTTTACCGCAATATGGCGAGGTATTTTATTTTACTGGTCGGGCTTTACAACTGATGAGTTGATATTAGTGAATTGTATCAATGAAAGTACTTGCGATCAAAATTAAAGTTCGTCAGTTATAATTTTCATTAATTGAATTAGTTTTACTAAATAAATTAAAAAAAAACGGGAACCTATCACTGATATTGAAGTGTTTTTCTTTATCCTAGCGTTAATTCCAATAACATCCGAAATGCATCAGAAGCTTACGCCTTGGGGTCTGGGACTGACTGAACTTTGATATTTTTCGTGAAGCGACTGCCATCTGAACTCCGCAACACAAAGGCGTTATGGAAGCATTGGAGATTGACTAATTGTTGAACTTTTTAAGGCTTAAGCTACCCGCCTCCCTTATTATTGACTGCCATACAGCAACTGGGACAGACGGATTACCTACTTAACGTGCTCATACCCATATTCATGCCTACAATATTCGCACTGAGTGGGGTTCGAACCCGCGCCTTCGCCTTCTGCATAGCGTGGCGTTCACTACCACTACCACCACGCCCCCACTGAGTCTGTCCATTGGAGTAATAGTAATGAAGTATTTCATCGAATTAAGAATCGACTACTATGAAATTATAAATCGCCTACGTATTTGGCTAATTGGAATAGTGGAACCGTCACGAAAACATTGATGCCGTGTTTGCCGCAAAATGTCAGAATACCAACGTTCAAATACTTCTTCAAATATATTTTACTAATCCATGGATGTATTAATTTTATATCAAATAATGAGCAGTTTTCCAGTAGGTATTTATAGGGTTCCTAAAGACAAGCTAGATGGCGCAGCCGGCACTTTTGGTAACTAATTTATGGAAAAAATGATCTTCGGTTTTGTATTGATTTACTTTACATAGATGTTTTGACATGTTTTCTGATGAAATTATTTTAAATTATAATATTATTATTTTAAATTACAGACCGACGCGAAAAGAACAACAACAAACCACAGATTACATTAAAATTACCAAAAGTTATGCTAGCGCCATCTCTTGATGAATTAAAAACCAACTGATTATTATACCTACTGGAAAACTGCTCATTGAAAATCTATACTTATGATTAATGATATTTGAAATAATAGCTTTTCACTTCAGAAACATAGTAAAACATTTATTTTGGAGGACTTGACATACAATTTTATAGCAAGCAAAAATTATAAACCATTATTATTCATCAATTTACCAACATGTTTGGAACGTTCAAATACGAATGTTGATTTTGGGAATCAAAAATCACTTGAGTTTCGTTGAAATAAATAAATAAAAGATGATAGAATAGCTAAAAAATGGGTGAGTATGCTAATATACGTAGAAGACCATAATCTACACAGTTTAATAACGTTTTACTTGTTCATAGATGTGACAAAAAACGAAACTGTAGACCTTTCGAGGCGTGGGTTGAAGAAAATAGAGAAAGCGCCCGCAGAGGAATCTACGACGATTATTAGTTTGATCTTAGATCAGAATGAACTGCAGCGGCTGGACAATATTGACTCTTACAACCGTATTGAGAACGTAAGTTTGCAATTTTTGAATTGATCCACGTTACGGTTTTCTTCTAAAACATGATCATCAAAATTGTTCATGAAACACTTTTTCTTAATGATTAGTAATTAATGTAGTTTGTTTAGTTACCCAACCTTAATGCATGGCTGAAGTACTAGTAAGCTTGTTTTTTTTGTTAACAAAATGATTAGGAGAATATTATTTTGAATTTTTCAATTTCAGCTGTCAATATGTAATAACTTCTTACTTCGCATGCATGGAGTGTCCCGGCTGACAAATTTACGCATCCTAGCCCTCAGCAACAATGGCATTCTGCAAATAGAGGGACTGAAAGATTTAATTTATCTAAAAGTACTGAAGTTAGCTGGTAAGTGGACTCCAAATCCTACAATTGCAACTGTACACACTCTAAAATAATTATATTATTATTTTTTGTAACAATTATTATCAGTTGGACCTTGCAATTCACCTTACAATCCAATTATATTTTCTTTAAAATAATAGTGAAGTGATTCCATTCTTGTGACCAATATGGCTTGTGCAAACCCTAGCCATAAGCAAATATTTGGAAGCAATGACCATATGGACTTGTGTGAGATTTCTTTTTTTATGATTAATACCATTATTTTATTGTTTCTATCCATGTCCATGGTAAAAGGAAGAAAATAACATAAGAATTAGAAAAATTATAATTTCAAAGATTATGATTGTTGTTAATATGCAAGTTATGCAACTAATCTATGCATTTAATCCAAGTAGAATATCTATACTGTTGATTGAAGAAACTTGGCGGTACAAGTGGATTATTCAATATTTATTCCAATAAGAATCTCATTACAGTAAATAGTATACTTTACTCCACTCCATGCTCTTACACCTCTTGTCGCAATTTAATTAATGACGATAACTTTAGATAATTAAATTAACTTATTGAAATAAAACCACTTTTTAATGGATTCAATGTGATTTATTTGTTATTATTTGCTTTTAGTCCGACGTAAAAAAGTGAAGAATCTGTTAAAAATTCAATGAGTGACATTTGCGTAAACTTTAGAAAATATAATTAAACTAGCTAACCCGGTGAACTTCGTACCGCCATATTTTCTAATCCCGTTCCCGCTGCATATCTCTAATTTTATCAGTGTTTCTCTATAATATTATGCATGTATTATACATATAAACCTTCCTCTTGAATCACACTATCTATTAAAAACCCGCTTCAAAATCCGTTGCGTAGTAATGAAGATTTAAGCATACATAGGGACGGACAGACAGCGACTTTGTTTTGTAATATGTAGTGATTAACTTGCCAAAACCTTTAATAAGAGAAACTGTGTATTTTAATGTTATAATCTTTGCAGGCAATAACATCAAATCTATAGAGCATTTGAACCACAACATACACCTAGAACTCTTAGATTTGTCCAACAACCAAATTTCTTTCATAGCTGACATATCTTATTTGAAGAATTTGAAGGTGAGTAACTCATCAAGTGGACAGTAATTGAGAATATTGCCCTGACAGCCAGTATTACTGCCCACAGCAAAGTGCTCACAAGCATTCCATACTATTTTGTCTTATGACTACACCATATCTCCTGTTTTGGTCACATTACTGTCCATTCCAAGGTTGCCTGGAATTAATTACTTCCAGTGATAAGGCTGCCCATTGTACAGGAAACTGTATAAATGCTATCTACTTGTATCTACTGTAAATCTATTGGTGTACAATAAAGAATTATCTATCTAATGCTAATGATATTTCGCTGTGCATAGCTAAATCTAGAAGACTATCATGAAACACATCCAAAATTCAGAAGCACATGAAACATGAATGAAATGTTGCCCAGATTTTGGATGTATGTTTCATGATAGGTCTGCTAAATTTGTTGTCATACCCTTAAGTTTTACTTGATACTTACATACAAGCTTCAGAGCCATTCATTAAGAATTGAATTGATACTCACCTACAAGCTTATTTTTTACACAAAATTTCTTATTTACAGCATTTGAATTTAGAAAGAAATCGGATAGTAGATCTACGACAGTGTGACCGTTACCTACCATCTAATTTGGACCATTTAGGTTTGGGCCACAACAACATCCAAGATCTAAATGAAATTAGTCACTTAGTACATTTGAACAGATTGGAGAGTTTCACTATACAGGGTAACCCTTGTGTAGGCATGGCTGGTAAAGACAAGCTGTATCCTTTTTAATATATAAATCCTGAGGTAAATAGGTACCTAGTCAAGCTGAGCGGTGCTTGGTCTGGAAACTCCATGCAGTGCACCCTGGGCAATGGGGATGGCAGTACCGCTTGCTTACGGGATATGTCTCGCTCTGGCTCTCACCAAATATTAGAACAAACCCCATTTGTGTTTCAGTATATTGTGTTTTATTTGTGTATCTTTAAGCAATAGGGAGATAGTAAACATGTGAGTTATTCCCGAGTATGGTCACAACTGATCCTGAGTCTAAGAATCCCCAGAATCAAAAATCGCCCACATTAAAACAGATAGTTTTTGGGGCATTGCAAATTTGGTATTAAGTTTAGGCTTTATGGTTTAACAACTTTTGATTTTATTAGTGCTAAGACAAATATTTATTCCTTAACTCAAAACCCAGAGGATTTGATTACCGTCCGTTTGTTCTCAACTGGATATTGAGCGTCAAGTCCATCGACGGTTTCGTCGTCAGCGCGATAGAGAGGTAAGTCGTGAGTTCATATTGATGTAAATCCTGACACGTGAGTAGTGTGAGATGGTAGCATGCTTTTTAAATAAATGGCCTCCTAATCTAGAATATTCGTAACGTAAACGTATCGAGAGAACAGGGCCGGTCACAGCTTGTAGTTTTGGGGGGGGGGGTCACTTCGGAAATTCCTTAAGAAATTTAACCCCCCCCCCCTCCCCTCGTACTGGGACTTTTCAATATGACGTGCATGGTTTGGTTGGGGGGGGGGGGGGGGGCGGTCATGTCCCCTGTGACCTCCTCCCCCTCGGACCGTGCCTGCGAAAGAACGTTCTCTCGATACGATTACGATAGTTTTAGGTTAGGTATTCGTGCTCGGGGCACGGGGCTATCAATTGCAATAGCCATTTTTCAGTCCCACAAGTAGTTCAAACTCTCAAACAAGCTCTTCAGATGAACTACTCAGTAGCGCTTAGGGCCATCCACCTTGCTTCACGCATGTGTATATATTATACCGTGTTTAATTAATCGCTTTGACTTCTAGGAAACAGCTATGACACGTCAATAAATTGCTTTTTTTATACCACTGAGATGGCACACAGTCCACCTGATGTATAGTGGTTACCGTGGCCTATGGGCGCGTGCAACACCAGCTGACTGTAAGAACCTTCTAATGCCCTTCTTGAAAAACCCCTTATTGTAGTCGCATGGCAAAAGCACGGCAGGGGCTTCATTCCACAGTTTAAGCGTACGGGGGTGAAGTTCCTTTCATACCGCATAGTGTGCACCAAAGTTATATATTAATTTAAAATAGTTAGCATATAACTGGCGAACAAAAGAATGTAGGCATGTACTACGTATGTCACTTATACGACTTAGGCTGCATGGAGCTTGTAGAAATTTGTCTCCATATAAATTAGAGTGGTATACAGTTTGACGACTAGAGGTGGGCGTAATATAGTTGATGGGAATATTCTTTGATTGAGCGCAGTGATATCATCACTGGGCATAGCAACTGATACATACGAATAAAGTTTTGTCGCGTTACGGTAGGCTAATAACACATTTTTCACATATTCTATGGAGCCATCGTTTATTTTTCACTATCAGCTAGTGAAAAATAAACGATGGCTCGCGACTCCGCTCGTGTGGAAGTAGCTCTCGTAACTTATGGGAACCTATTTCAAGGACAAAATGTAGTCAAATATGTTATTTCCGACAATTGTGTAATGTATAATCTATCCCTCTACGAAATTTCTACCAAATCCGCTCAGCCGTTTGGACGTAATTGAGTAACAAACTGATCAAGATTATAGTATCGCCAAATTAATGCTTCTAGATTATTTAGCTATCAAAACTGACCGAAATCTTTCCCTCCGAAACGATTACGAAAGAGGTAAAAAAAACCCTTGAGGTTCGGGTAATCTTTAAAATACCGTCTTCAAACATCTAAATGTAAACGTATCTGGTACATTTTCAGTCTGAAAGCTGAGTGGCTGTATAGTCAAGGCAAAGGTCGACATTTCCACGCCGGCCAGCACCAAGAGCTGTGCGAGTACTTGGCGTCCACCTGCCCCCTCACTGCAGACGCTCTCGAAACTGAGGATCAAAGGAAATTGAGACTTATATTAAGTAAGGTAAGAAATATAATAAAGGGAACAGTAATAGAAGGTTTTTTATAGTTCACAATCTTACTTTTCATCATCGTCAAGGATTTTGATTCATTCGGCCGGGGTGCGAGGGATATATCTACGATAATTTCACCTCCGGCAACCGACGGCCCACAGACGGCGTGCGTTTTAGTCGGTTCGACTCCGACATAACCTCCTCCACCGGCTCCGGCGGGGGAGGTATGCGTGGGGATGTTTCGCACGATAAAAATAGGACGTAGATTCATCATCCTCATGTGATTACCCTTTTTTTTCGTGCAGAAATTCCTCAGATAACCACCTCCATCCATTTGGCGGGGGCAGTTATGTCAAACTCGAACCGACTAAAACCGCATGCCGTTTCGGGTCTTCAGACGCGGGGGTGTAAGGGTGTTGGTTGTATATTGTATAAGGCGCTTCCCTCGCAATCCGGCATCTGATTACCCGATTGTCCCAACTAAATGGGGTCGGTGCAATATATCTCTTTCATACATTCTCGTCATACGTCATTTTCTCTGTCACTTGTAACTTTGCTAATATTCTCGTTCACACAATCCACTATCTAAAAGAAAGAGTAACAATACTTGTTGTATCTCCTTAGGCTCAACACCATCAACAGCAATTGAAGGATCAGAACCACAGTCCACTAAAGCCAAAGTTACAGTCACCGAGAATGCAATGTAAGTAATTTTCACGAAATATAAAGTTATTAACAACTACTATTGAATTTAAAAAAAAATATCGTCAAAATTAGATTGTTATCTTCAGATTATTAAAAAACAAACAACAAATTAATTTATTAATGAAAATGCTATTTAACTACTCAGTGGGCTCTTATTGAAATATATTGATCAATTATTATTAAAATTAAATAAAAATAGTTTAAAATCTGTGCAATCAACAATTACATACGAGTACAATACATACTTTGATACTGCACATCCATACCTAATAATTATGATATATTATGCGAAAGTAACAGCCTGTCTTTTACGCTTTCACGCCTAAACGGAAACCGCTGAACCAATTTTTATGAATTATGGTACAGAGAATGACTAGAGCAATATACCGATATATACATACAATATTACCTGCAGCTCGTATAACGCCTCGCCACATGGGCCGGTCTCCGGACCGCCTCACGTCAAGTTACCACTCGGCGCTCTCCAAGACCAGCTCTCCATCACAGCTGATGTCGTCATCGTTATGCGGCGACCTTCCCGGGATACCCACAGCTATGAGCCAAAGCTTCGATTCCCCAGGTCTCATGTATGCGACCGAAAAGCGGGAAAAGGAGAAGGAGAAAATACAAGGTATGTTTTTTTATACTATTCCGACTGTGAAGCTGACGCGAGTACAACTCATGCATGCAAATATTTTAATAGAGCGGAATTGGAACCCGCAACCTCTGATGAAGTAGTGGAACGCTCTATTGCCAGACTACATAGATCGTTATTAGTAGGACATAAGCGTGATAAAATGTCCAGTTGATGGTAACAGGCTCGTCTCCTATCGTATAGGACAGTGAAACAGTATGCAAAATGGGGGTAGGGTATTTATAAGCATCAATGTACCCCTCAGATGCCTCAGACTATATGCATAGTTACCGTCATATATCGACCCCAAAGTGTGCTCTATATGCGTTTTTGGGTGTCTTGAGGATAGCACGGGCTATTACGTCGGTGGATGAGCTCAAATCCACCAATCATAGATTATATCAAACCAATCTGCACGCGCTTGGGCGTCGTTTTTCTCTTGAATCGGGGTTAAGATATACGCCGGGAACGACACAAGTCTAATAAACAAATAAGGCTGTTGCTTGTTAGGAATAAATACAAAAAATTATAATTACGATAATTCTTCTGTATTGCAGAGCCAATAAATCTCCAACAAAGGCCAATGAACCATTCATTAGAAGCAGCTTCCAAGATGGTGCCTGTGCCGGAGTCTTTAATGAGTCCGGACTACCAGGACCCAATATATGACATCCAAAGAACAATACCAAAGCCGGTGAACCACTCCGTCAACAGCATCTCGAACACGTCTTCGCAGTCCAGCAATAGCAGTACTCACGAAGATAAACCTAGACAAGTAAGTCCACTGATGATATCAATCAAAAAGCGTCGGTAGCTTAGTGGTTAAGGAGTCGGCCTTACGATCGAGAGGTCCCGGGTTCGAATCCTGGCCATTACACTACCAATTAAGCAATTTAGCTTAGCTGGAGGGGTTAACGGGAATATTAGTAATTTCGGTTGCTAATATTCTTTAAAAAAAAAAAAAAATCAGGCGTCTCGGTCTGAAAAATCGTACGCGACTATCACTAGGAATAATCGCCATACCGTTATCATATCAAAGTGTTTACACAAAGGCAAACACTAAATTAGACGGTGAGTAGGGTAGCCAGAGCTCACTGGAGAGATTTTGTGCTGTCAGTGGGAAAACCAAAGGCTTTGACCTACTTATCTTTTGCGCTGACAGCACAGAATCTCTTTGTTCTTACAGGGTCGACAGCACGAGTGTGACTCCCCTGGTGTTGCACTCGCCCATAGGCCACGGTAACCTCTTACCATCAGGAGGGCCGTGTGTTTGTCTGCGAGCTAATTAGTATAAAAAAAAATATCGCCTACGATTATATCATACAAGATTACCATCAGGCGAGGCGAAGTCAAATTGACGTGTCCTATATAAAAAAAAAAAAAAAAAAATACAATTATAGCTCAATAATTCTGTTTAGAGTGTTTAGACGGTCATTACCAATATTCAATGAGCAGTTTTCCAGTAGGTATAATAATCAGTTGGTTTTTTAGTCATCAGGAGATGGCGCTAGTATAGCTTTTGGTAATTTTAATGTACTCTGTGGTTTGTTTGTAGTATTTTTTCATGAATTTGCGATGTTGCCAAAGTTTAATTTCATTAACCCATATTATAATAGATAAAATATAATAAAACGCTTAATTATTTTCGCGTCAATGTCTGTAATTTAAAATAATAATATTATATTTAAAATAATTGTATCAGAAAAAATTACAGAATATTTATGTAAAGTAAATCATTACAAAACCGAAGAACTTTTTTTCCATAGATTAGGGAACACTAGATGTGACACCACACTCTTCTTACCAAAAGTGCCGGCTGCGCCATCTAGCGCGTCTTTGGGAACCCTATAAATACCTACTGGAAAACTGCTCATTGCGAGGCATTTCTCGCCAGGCATGGATGAGCGAGCGGCTAATGTTTCTGCGAATGTTTAGACGAAGCAACTTTCTTCTGTCCTTTCGAAATCGTATCATGCAGGCGGAAAACTCTCCCCGTCTAAACGACGCCTTATATAGAAAGGTTCAGACTTATTTTTTTGCCGTATACTCGATTACAAGTAGAACCGGAGATTTGACTAAAAGTATATTTTTTTTAAATATTGTAGGACATTCTACACAACGCTATCTAGACCCAAAGTAAGCATAGCATAACCAGCTTGTGTTATGGGTTCTAGAATGCAGATAAACATACTTAGATACTTTTTTTTTTCGTAAATACATATTATACATAGAAACACCCAGACCAATGCAAATATTCATATTCATGCATACAAATATTTGCACTGAGCGGGGATCGAACCCGCGCCTCCTGCGCAGCGGCCGCGTTCACTACCACTACGCCACAGAGGCAATTAATTCTTTATAAATATTATTGGTTTCTCCAGGCAAAGAATTTGAAGGGATCCCCGAAATTACCAAAGAGTGCGACTTCGTCTCCTAAACTGAAGACTAAGATGGACCAAAGAAAAGGCAGCCTAACCAAACTCGAAATCAAGAACGACGAGAGGAAGTCAAATTGTACGTGTAACCCCATTCCTGGTAAGACGAGAGTTTCAAACTATTTGTGGGCGTCTTCGCATGGCCTAAAGCTACTACAAATTATACACTTGTTTAATGTGTTCAAAATCCCCACGAATAACCCTAGTTAAGTCAGATTGGAACCGACTAAAACGCACGCCGTCTGTGGGTCGTCGGAGGTGAGTTTGCCGAGCTGGCCCTATCCCGGTGTGAGTGCCACGGAGTTCTCACTATAATTATACATATTATTATTACCTTCCCCCTGTACAAACTCCTTCTGAGCATTTAGCTTTTTTCAACATTAATCGATTTACCAAATAGTTTAATCGTAAAAAAATCCGAAGGATTGTGAGACCTTAGCTCAATAATCTAGTTCACTAAAATTATACAAGACAGTCTTTCCTAAAACAATAAAACTTTCTAGGTATAACTAACGATAATTCAGACCACCTGAGTGATATAATGAAGCTGGCGTCGAATCAGAGGCGGCAAAAGAAAATGAGTGTCGAGTCGATGGCCGCCGTCACCATACAGAAGATGTGGAGAGGATACCGGAGTAGGAACTTGAATAAGGATACCTTGAGGATCCTGCACGCGATACAGGCGGCTAGGGCACGGCAGCATATACAGTGAGTATTGTATACAAGGTGATTTTGTAGTCGTTTCGGAGCGGAAGATTTTGGGCACAATTTCGATAGCGAAAGCGTCTGGAAGTATTAATTTGGCAAAAAAAAAAAAAATTATAATGTATTAGAATAAAGGTTCAACCCCACCAAACGGACGGCATCGGCCCGGATTTTACAATCTTTAAACACAATGAAATCTTATTATCACAGTGTTTGAAGTTTATATTACCAAGTCACGCACAACAGCTTGACAGCGACGTGCCCGCCGCACGTGCATGACGCACGTCAAGCTGTCATGCGTGACTTGGTAATATAAACTTTAAATGCTGTGATACAAGATTTATTTTGTTTAAAAATTGTAAAATCCGTTCCGATGCCGTCCGTTTGGTGGGGTTGAACCCCAATGTACAGGTGAAAGGCATACTGTATTTACGTGTCTTTTGAGGATAGCATGGAGTGCTACTGCGGTGGATAAGCTGAAATTCCCTAAGCATAGATTGTTACAAAACAATTCACGGGCGCCAGGGCCTCTGTCTCGTCCCTTAGGTCCAAGATACGGTCCGCGGCGGCGGCGCGCATTGCGTGCCTCCCCATGCCCGGGGGCGAGTTGGGGACTCCGTGGTCCCCACACCGGATGAGGGCCAGATCGAGAGATTTGGCCCTGGGTCGGCCGGGGTGCGAGGGATATGGCTACGACAACCTCACCTCCGGCGACCAACGGCCCACAGACGGCGTGCGTTTTAGTCGGTTCGAGTCCGACATTACCTCCGGCTCCGGCGGGGGAGGTATCCGTGGGGATTTTTCGCACGTTAAAAAAAAAAAAAGGTCTAAGATACGTGTCCCGAGGTATACTTTAAGCGGCTTCACACGCTAGTTCTATGCGTTCCGTCTAAGTTATTCTTTTAGTCTGAGATATGAAAATTGAGAATACTCGTAAGTAAACTATTTGGCTGTTTTGTAGACGGTTGACGTGTGACATGGACGCCACGAAGGCAGCGCTGGAGAGCGAGAGGAAGATACAACAGTTGCAAATGCAGGCCATTAATGCACTCTGGAAAAAAGTGTCCACCTTACAGGCAGCTGGTAAGTATATCATCCACTTTAGACCACTATCTCACCTGCTGGAAAGTGTTCTTCTTCCTAGCCTTAATTCCCATCCGAAGCTTTCACCTCGGAGTCTGGGGTCCGCTTTACCAGTCTTAACTGCGGATTCGGTACTCGATATTTTCCGTGAAGCGACTACCATCTGACCTCCACAACTCAATGGTGACATTAGGCGATATCGAAGCATTGCAGCTAGAACGTTGTTGTTGGAACTTTTAGGGCTCCGACTACCCGTAACGACTGCCATAGATGTTCATATGGCAACCGGGACCGACGGCTTAACGTGCTCTCCGAGGCACTACCAGACCAATTCAAATACGTATATTCACAAGTGATGTCGTGACCGAAGGTGACGCACGCTTAGAAGTAACCTATTCACTCTAGACTTGAAGACATCCAGCCTCCTTAGACAAGTGACAATTCGTTGCTCGGCGTATGATGGAATAGAATGACAAATGTATAGGATTTGACGTTTTTGACATTCGTTGACGCCTGTCATATACGTCAAATCCCATACATTTGTCATTCTATTCCTATTCCATCATACGCCGAGCAAGGAATTGCCACTTGTCGAGAGGGGCAGTACCCCTAGCATGAAAAACTATCGTAATCGTAACGTGAACGTATCGAGGGAACGGAGCATTGCGATTGGTAGGCGTCAGACCTACACAGGTTCGCAGTAGGCAGGCGGCCAATCGCAATGCTTTATTCTGTCGATTACGTTAGTTTTTCGTGCTCGGGGTATAGGCCCTCGATTCTGCTAAAGTAAAACCACTGTCATACCATGGCCACTGCAAAAAATATCATTTTTAAACTTTATTGCTAATTGCTATAGACTTAAAGTTCAAAATTAAATGAAAAGAATTTCATTACCCTTTTTCATTCACTCTACAAAAAGGTATTTAATTTTAAGCTTTAATGACATTAATTTAATGTCTAAAATTGCTGTGTGTGTGTGCTGGCTGTGGTATGACAGTAACTTGCTTTACCAGAATCGAGGGCAGATGATCTAGCGGGGTGCAGTCAATTGACGGACCATTATATAAAAAAAAGCAAAAGAATCCGGTAAATTTTTTTTTTTTTTTCAATGTGTAACATTTGCGTTTACCTCCAGCAGTATCATATATTATTATCATCGTATTCGTTTTGCGATCGTGTGAAGAAACATATTATTGCTTCAGATAACCAGAAAACTAGGATTACCGAAGCAGAAGACAACAGCGACGTGTTGCGGCAGCTAACAGACACGTGCTTCAGCTTGCAGGCACAGGTGAGTGATACGAAATATATCCGAAATGAATGTATTATAACAATATCTATTTGTCTGTTCTTTTTAAATGTTATCTTGTCATTATTTTATTTTCTGAGGTTACAAGACCTCTTTTGTGATTTCTTGACTCTGCGATTGGCTTAACTTTAGATTGCCCGCACTCGAGTTTCGCGTCCATATTTTTTTTACACAGCGCTAATATTATTAGAAGCCTCCGCGCAAAGTTTCAAGTTGCGGAGTTCAATGGTTAACGAGAAAAAAAATAATCAAAATCATATAAATTTAGCAATATTTTGTCACTTTTTACCACAGAACACATACTAATAATGCTTTTGACACTTCGTTTTGGTAGTAAACGTTTTATTTTACGTAATGTTAACGCACTAAATTTTTTTATTCCATTTAATAATTAAATAAATGCCTATATTTAGTGTTTTAAGCATATTTTATTATATTACGTGAATTTTGCTGATTAAAATGAATGCTATTAAATTTAAATGTGGGTGCTAGCACCTCTGCCTATGTTATGTTATGTTAAATTTATACATACAATAAAATTATTTACCGACTATGCCGACATGTGAAACTAAACGTAAAACGTCGTCAAAGCGCGGTATTAGGCTCCGCGCACACGTACGGTTTCCGTCCACGGTTTCCTGATCAAAAAGTCAGATTTGAAAAACCGAATGCTCCATTTTCATACAAAATGTTCTACTAGGCGCACACGTCCTTACTTTTTGCAGAACGGAAAAACCAGCGTTGTCAATTCCCGAGAGAGTGGGGACTTTCAAGCTGATTAGGGAATTTGTGGGGATTGTGCTTATGTGGGGCATTTAGACATTCACACTAGACCTAAACTCAGAAGTAATAAGTGGCAAGTATTATACATATTGATAAATTATTAAAGCAAAATATCCGACATTAAGGTACTATTTAACTCTTTATTGGCAATATATGTACACGAGCCGCAATAAACATCGCAAGTGGTGAATATAGCGGGAAACTTCAAGAGAAGTAATATAGTTATCAATGTCTAATATTGGGGCCTTTCTGTTGGGTTTGTGGGGAATTCAGATCATCAGTAATTGGCAACACTGATTGTGTCTCGCTTCCGGGGTTGCCAGATTGTATTGTAACTTTTGTTACATTTTGCGTAACTTCTTTCACGTTTACTACGTAGGAATCGTGCGGTCCATGGTCCTGTATGGGTGCCCAATGTGGGCGGATACCCGAGATAAACCGAGAGGATTTGTCTCTACTATATAAAAAAACAAGAATACGTAACTTTTCCCCCGAAAATGCAATTTTTAAGCTAGCTTGTGTTACATTTGACAATCTGGCACTGGCAACACTGCTCGCTTCGAACTAATAATAAAAAAACCTAATGCAAAAAACCGAACGTGTGCGCTCGGCACACGGAATTCCAAATCAGGAAACCGTGGACGGAAACCGTATCCGGAAACCGTACATGTGCGGCCACCCTTAATGTCAAACTGTCAATGTGTCAGTCAATGTCAGTCATCGTTAGCGTCCCTTGCAGTTGAGAGTGTTTCCGTACTCCTGTCAGTGAAATAACGTTTGACTACTATCATGTCTTCTCCGAAGCCCCAGGTTTCGCGTTCTGACGTGATGTCTGAAGAATCGAGTGTAGTGCAAGTGTTGGACTCTAATGAGCCACTTGTGGCGACCTCTTCTTCAGGCCCTTCGTGTGTGCAAGAATCGAGTGTAGTGCAAGTGTTGGACTCAAATGAGCCACTTGTGGCTACCTCTTCTTCAGGCCCTTCGTGTGTGCAAGAATCGAGTGTAGTGCAAGTGTTGGACTCAAATGAGCCACTTGTGGCTACCTCTTCTTCAGGCCCTTCGTGTGTGCAAGTGTTAGACTCTAGTGAGCCACTTGTGCCCGTGATGCCGTCATTTGAACCAGAAGCTGGTAGTTCCCGTGCCACCGCTGTCACTGCCGCACCGACGTCGTCGGAGGGCAGTCCAAGTGATGCGGAACCCCGTGCGTCTGGGTCGTCTGACCGCCGTAGCCATTACAGTGCGCAAGAAATAAGGTTGGTATATGATTTATTTTCTTGCCTGCCTTATTCAGAAGGAATACTTCATAGATAAGCCAAATCTTGTAAGCTGAATCAGTTCTAATTTACGTTTGGATTGTTTCAGATCCCACTGGAATATGGGAAAACTGTTCAAAAGACTGGACACAACACCTCACTGTATCCAGTTTGCTGAAGAACGCAGACTCATCCCTACACTAAAAATCTGCAGCTACCATAGAAAACCAATGGCTCTAAGTTATTCCGGGAAAGCTGGGCAGTTAGGTGCTTTCCGTTGTGGAAAAAGTAACTGCCGGAACAAAACGGAGAGTCGAGCAAAAGGCACGTGGTTCGAGCATGTTCGGCTGCCTTTGGAATTAATTTTTCAAGTAATGTACATGTTCAGCCACAGTTATACATACCTGCAGGTGCAAGTGGAGACAACCAGAGAAGATAGAGAGACCGTGCTGTCTACAAGTACAATTGCAGACTGGTATTCTTATTGTCGGGAGACAATCATTGTTTATGAGTTGGAACACCAAGAGGCTCACTCCAAGATTGGTGGTCCAGGAAAAATAGTACAAATAGATGAATCAAAATTTGGAAAAAGGAAGTATAATAGAGGAAGACACATTGAGGGCCACTGGGTGTTGGGCATGATAGAAGATGGCAGTGACGATTTACGGCTGGAAGTGTGTCCCAATAATGAGAGGTCGGCTGAAATTTCGGTGCCACTAATACAAAAGCATGTATTGGAAGGTAGTGAAATCCACACCGATTTTTGGAGAGCTTACGATTGCCTTCCTGAATATGGATACATCCACAAAAAAGTGAACCATAGCGACCCAGTAAATAAATTTGTGGCACCAGATGGGACACACACCCAGCGCATTGAGAGCCATTTGCGAAATTTAAAAGTGATGTTCAACAAAGACCAATATAAAGGTAATTTCACGGATTGGCTGATTGAATATTCATGGAGGAGGAAGATAAGGATAGAACATAAAGATCCTTTCGAGGAACTATTAAAAGCTATAGAATATGTTTACAAAATAGATTAAACAACTGTTTATATTTCATTGTTTTATTTGAATTATAGTAATATTCGATAATACCTGTGTAACAGAAACAAATCGCTGCAAAACCGACTCCATGTAGTCTTGTCTGCCCTACACCTAGAGCCCAAGCCGAAGCTGCGGTGGTGAGTGTGAAACACATCTGCGACGATAAGCTCGCGTGGGACCGCCGGAGCCGTGCAGCGCCGGAGCCGTGACAGAAGCCATGTCTGCTACACGCTTACTTGTTTTATCATATTAGACCACTCAGAAGTCGACACATCGCGGGGGATTTTCACTCTTACCTCATCTGTCATTCCATGAACGAGGTACATATATGATAAAAAAAATCTTCAAAATCCATCAGCGGATGCAAGGGGGAGGGATCGGGACTGGTATTTTTCCCTTTCTTTTATTCTGCACCCCCTTTCAACATGTAAATCGATGTCAATACAAGAAAATGCGAAAGTTAGGTTAGAATTTTAAAAAATTCGTATCTCAAAAAGGGGGGGCGTCCGCAACTTTTCCTTCACAGGGGGTCCTACACCCCCCCCCCCCCCCCCCCCCCCCCCCACCAACTCCCAGCGCTTAAATCGAGTGCGGGCAATCCGAAGTCCTACCCTGCGATTTTATCATCATAAGCCATCGTGACTCGTTATTCTGCTTCATAATTACGAGATCTCTTACTTTATGATCTTGAAGTTCTGAGGTCTCGTAATTCTGTGATTTTGTCTTTCTGAGGTCTTGTCATTTCATAATTTTGAGATACTTAAACTGAAAAAACTGAATGTCAAGATCACAAAAGATCTGGGGTCCTACAATTCTGCAATCACGTTATATTGAGGTCTCGTATCACTGTGGTGTCATTATTCTGAGGTCTCGTTATTCTACAGTCTTATTATTCTTCAATCTTGTAACATGAGTATGTATGACAGGTGTTGGAGCTGCAGAGTTGTATGCAGGAAGTACTGAAGGCTGTGTCTAACAAGAGTCAAGCGGAGCCGGTCGGCACGCAGACAGACATCACGGCCATCATCACTCCACAGGTGAATACTTTTATTATTTACATATGAAAGTCATCACCACCTTTGCATTCCCTGAGACTCCGAGAACTCCGAGAACTTGGCTGTATCGAAATATTACAGTTAGACCAGTCTTTGGTCTTTTTGCCTTCAACTACCCGTAAAGACTATCATAGAATACCATATTGGAAGTGACTTCCGTCAGCGTCGACCAGAAAAGCTTCTTAGAACGGCGCTTTGCGCATTCTGACTAAAATATAAATATTTAAGCATTCAGTACATATGCCAACTATTTAAATCGTTATATTAAGGCACTTCATCCCACGCACACTCAAGCTGTGGAATGAACTCCCTGCGGTGGTTTTCCCAAGCGACTACAATATGGGGTTCTTCAAGAAGGGCATTAGGTTTCTTCAGGGTCGGCAGCGCGAGTGTGACGCCCCTGGTGTTGCATACGTCCATAGGCCACGGTGACCGCTTCCCATCAGGTGGGCCGTGTGCTTGTCTGCCAACTAAGTGGTATAAAAAAAAATCGATTAAAATAGAAAAAGCGAATACAGCTCACTGGCATTCCCCCTATAAGGGAAAGATCGCAGATTCAAGTCCCGCCTGAGCTGTATTAACTTTTTTCTGTGTTAATCGACGTAGTCACGAAGTTTGCCGCTTATGCTAGTACAGCTGGTGTTGTGTATTCGTGCAGGAGGAGCGTGTCACGTGGTTGCGGAGGCCGCAGTCGTTGCCGCTGTCCGTGGCCGAGCCGCCCACTCCGCCGCCCGTACAGCGGGAGAGGGAACATGTGTAAGTACTGCTAACTTTTACTGCTTCCGGTAATCTCTGTAAATCCATATCCATACTCCATACTAATATTATAAATGCGAAAATAACTCTGTCTGTCTGTCTGTCTGTTACACTTTCACGCCTAAACCGCTGAACCGATTTTGATGAAATTTGGTAGGTATAGGGGTAGTACAGACCTTGAGAAAGGACATAGGCTATGTTTGGTCGCGATAACCGACATCCACGCGGGCGGAGCCGCGGGCAAAAGCTAGTAAATGAATATAAATAAAAACAACAGAAGTGTAACGTACCCTTTACTAGAAGAGGAAAAAAGTGAGTAATGTAACTTACTGTTTAAAAATCGTAAACCATTTTAAAGTAATGTGTACAGAAAGAGCGTTTCAGCTTTTCTTTACCATCCATCTCGAGACATATAATTTGGACCTCAAATGTGCTCAAAATAGTCAAAATGGACTCTATATGCGCAGTACACGTTTCTTGGGTGACTTTGGAGGGAAGCGCGGGATGCTACTGCGTTTGATGAGCTTGAATTCATCATAATTATTCATTCATTCATTCATAGATTATTACAAAACAATCCGCGCGCGCCAGAGCCTCGTTTGTCTTGATTTAGGTCGATATAGCGATAATAATATAATAGCTTTAAAGATAATAGAATTTTATTACTCAAGCCACTCAAAAACGCTTCATACAAAATTCTGACTAGCAAGTGACGTCACGCGCTAGTAGCGCGTTGTGCAAAATGTATGCAGTGCAACTTGCAAGAAAATATTAACACAATATTTTGCGTTAGTCCATAATAAAAGTATATTGAAATGAAATGAAAGCATGAAAGCCGGCATGACTACGGCTAAACACGCTGGACATTAACCAGACTGTTGACCATCTTGCATGCATATATCAATAAGTATATATATGCATGCATACACGTTTTTATACAAATAAATGATTTTGATTTGATTTTGATTTGATTTGATTTGAATGAGGAATGTAATATAGGACTCAATTTGATTGTTTGACTACTTTAAAGGAAACAGTTAAGAGTCATAGTTTCAGTTTAGTTAGCCCTTTCTTTTCGCGATAACCAACATCCACGCGGGCGGAGCTAGTCTACTATAAATCTCTCATGATATAATGGTTATTATTATTAAATCTGTTGTTCCAGTGAGAAATCAAACGAATCGGCCACTCTGGGCATAGAGCGGACCGAATCGGTCATAGAGGAACAATCGTTGGAGCCAACTGACATCGACACCAGAGAGGATGACGTCATCGTCGACTGATATACTACGGTATGCCGATTTATACTCACCTATGAGTTCTTGAGAGTAAGGCATTTTTTGATTTAGTTGATTTTAAGAGGTAGTGTACTAAACAATACTAAAATACTGTCCATCACTAATTAGGGAGACTACTATTGGGACTAGCAACCCTAAAGTATTACCCAAAATTAATGGGAGAGTAGACCATATTAACGGCACATACAAAACGAAAAAAGAAAATAATTAGATAATTTTTAGTACCCGGTTTTTGGTTTAGCACGTTGCAAAGAAAAATGCTAGTCTGACCAAAATTGCTTCGATATTGTAGAGCAATCTCTCAATACAAAGCCTTTATATCTTTATAGAGCAATTAGAACCGGTCTAACAGTTTTAATGTTTTAACAAACGGTTTTAACTACTCTATATAGGTATTAAACTATTAGTTCGAAGTACACTACCTTTTGAACAGGGCGTTATTCTATGATTTTCATTATTGAAAGCATAACCGACAACATACAGAATGTGTGTGTTTGGCAAATTGAATCTAGTTATACTAGTCGTAAGGTTCATATTCGTGGTACGCTAAAGCAAAGCTTGGTTTGTAAAGTGGGCTTGTTGTTAAGGTAAGCTGTAAGAATGTATTAAACTGGGTGTTAAACTTTAAGAGAAGACGTTGAAGTATTGTTCAGGTTTGAGTGTTTTGATACTTTCGTCAGATGTCTGTCAGAATTCCACAGATTTATATATTCGACTATATCTGAATCTATATTCACAAAATGTTTTAGTATATTATTTATAGACGCGCGAATGTCTAGAATAGTCTATATTGCGATATTCTTTATTAGATTATTTTGTTTTATTCGAAAGATATGGGCGATACACATGCAATATTAACTTTTAAACTCTCGCGTTCCATGATATACACTAGTGCAAGGGAATCAACGCGATCATGGGATATGTACATACATTTGAATATAACTTTGAAATTGGTAGGAGAATAGGTATGTATGTACCATGATCGCGTTAATTCCCGTTAACATTATTATATACGCACTCAGGAATTATGTTAACAACATAATAAATGGTGTATAAATAACTATTTACTTCGACGAAACGATATGCCAATACGAAGAAATGCGACAGAAACACAAATACTAAACGGCTTTTATTATACTGATCGGCAAACTTGATGACAATATACTCAGGTTGCTGTGTTAAAGGACTCTTTGGAGGCAGGACACGACGGTATTTCCGTCCCAATCGAGCAGTCCGCCTGGGGAAGTACCTTCGCCCTACAGAATACCTTGGCTATAATGACCTCGTGTTGTGTTCCCGGCGGTGAAAGTTAGCCAGAGCTCACTGGAGAGGCTTTGTGCTGTCAGTAAGAAGACTAAAGGCTTGTCCTACTTGTCTACTGCGCTGATGGCACAGAATCTCTCTGTTCTTACAAGGTCGGCAGCACGAGTATGACTCCCCATGGTGTTGCTCTCGTCCATAGGTCACGGCAATAACTTTCCATCAGGTGGGCCGTGTACTTGTCTGCGCCCTAAGTAGTATAAAAGAAAAGGCTAGCGACAATCGACCAATCATGGATTATTTTAATCACGGGCTCGAAGGGCTCGCCTCACTCGTTGATCAGTCATTTTGTTAGTTTTTTGCTTGGATATGCGCGAACTTTTTGACGTTTATTCACGAAGTTTGCCGACAAGTTTAAGGGTTCATGATTAAGAAGATAGAATAATAAAAATAATGTGATAGCATTTTAAAAGACATTTTTCCATTTTTTTTATATATTCGCGTAAACTTCTGACAGTATTAAAAACGTTTTTAATTATTTCGCAACTTGATAGTTTGATACTCAAACAGAATATCAAACTCAAAATGAGGTTAATTAACTAAAAGGATCAAGTTTATTTTGTCCCGTACAACAGTAGTAACATAGGTGTATTTGCATCTAACATCTACCACATACAACATATTATTTGCATCTAAAATAACGTCTCAAGAATACCAAAAAGTACACAAAGATTAGACTGCTTGAAAAATAACAATTTCGATTTTTTAGATGTAAGTGTGTTCGTGAGTTTGTTTTAAGTGTTAATTTATTATATTTTGCCTTAACTTGGCCATTTTTTTGCACTGTCAACATTTATTACAATTTATACTAAGACCACAGAATATAAAAGCAAGATAGGCTAACCCTAGAATCCGATTCAGTAAAGACACGTTTTCAAACGTGTAATTTCAATTCGATTAAAAAAGGAAACCGTAAGAAAAACTTCGACATTCCGCATTATCAGAATCTGAAACCTAGCCACGTTTTCATGGGGTTATTAAACCGAATTCAGAATCACTCATAGTTTGATTCGTTTTCAATTGGGTTTTAAAATTTTAGTTTATTGTTTTCTTATAATTTGAAATCACACGTTTTTAAAAAGTAATAGCCCTGACTCTAGCCTCTTTTAGTATACAAGTGTCCTCATACTCTATCAAGCCATCATGGCACTGTTTAATGTGCTGTGGTTGGTTATATTTTCAACACAAAACAAGTCTAAAAGTTTATATTAAGATGGTTCACCTACAAACGTTGAACATCTTCACAGCATTGTAGTACACGAGTGATAGCTACACTTTTTTATTTATATTCTGTGGTAAAGACCAATCCCATAAGACTGTTAACATGCAAAGAACGAAATTTTTTTATCATCCTTGCCTCATGTTCTGGTATTTTATTATTTATTTTTTGATAGCAATCTCAATGTATAAGATTTTTTCAAGTGATAATATTATTTCTACACATTTTATTTTTAAGCTATTTTGGATAGGAAGATGCATAATATAATTTTTAGTCATACCTAATTTAAATATTAAGTCGTATTTAGTTTTAAGTATACACAAAACGCAGTTGTTAGTTTCAAAACTAAATATATTTTATTATACCTCGGGACACGTATCTTGGACCTAATTCGCGAGGCAAGCTAGGCTACGTTTTGTAATAATCTGTGCTTGGTGAATTTGGGCTTGTCAACCGCCGCCGTAGTTCCCCGTGCTATTCTCAAAAGACACCCAAGAAATATGTACTGCGCGTATAGAGCACATTTTGGGGCCAAGATATAATTATGTCCCGAGCCAAGATATATTTATTTTACTCTCTGAAATGACATCATGTCAAAGTATCTACTACTACCAGAGGCCTTAGACAAAGTGACATTCTATTGGCGAAAACGCCAGTGGAATCGCTAATTGTAGTTTAAAATTGACATAAATCATTAATATAACTATATTTTTTTAATGAAATTTGAGTCTTTGTAACTCGAAATACATTATTTAACTTATCATTATTGGTATAATCACCGCAATGTCACGAAATCCATTGTTAAAACCTTAAAAATGGTTCGCTTCAGCGCGATTCCATCAATAGAATGTCACTTTGTCTAGGGCCCCAGTTCTCGATTTACACCTAAAAACGCTTACCTACTTAAGCAGTACATTTTGTGTCGTGATTGGGATCAAGATGTATGCCGCTAACTATAATTAATAATATTTATACAGTCACGAATCTATTAAGAACTATGAATTGTTAAAATTGTAACTTAAGTATAACTGTGTTGGTGTCAAGTCAAATTTATCTATTTTTTTTTACTGACACAGCTGCTCTCTAATTCTAACAATAAAGATGATTTTTTTTTCTTAGGGAAGGTTAGGTTATTTTACTTTTTTTAAATTAAGAGACGGGTGAACCCGCGTTCAGGATAGAACTACAAGTTCGAGCGAGTAGCGTAGAAGGTGGTGGTAGTCATAATGCAATACCGAAGAAAATATTTGACACGTTGTAGTAATACTAAGTACTGAGCGAATATTGTTTCAAGTACATCATAAATAAATAATAATTAATGCAAGTAAGCTACACTTTTAGTAAGTTTTGTCACGTTTCGTATTAAGTCGGGTATTATATTGTCATTATTATTTTTGTATATATCGTGATCTCTCGGAAACATGTGGTGTCTGCCTACCCCAGTGGGAAAGAGGCGTAATGATATTTACTGTAGCATTCTAACGATACATTACCAATAATATAATAATGTGCAACACATGTATTAATTCACCATTAACCAATCAATAATAAAAGTTCACACACATTCCTAATTTCAGCGTGAGATTTTTGGAAATTTCAGTATTGACACACAGTATTAACACATACTCATATTTGCATGCAAGCAAACACAGCAAGCTGTCCTACATTTACGTAGCAAATGCTTTTTGATATCTCAAGAAGCATTTTACTTGTAATTTACTGTATGCGCAGCAAAAGCTGCTTCGGTACTTCGACATCAAAACAGTATGCAGAAGGCACACAACAAATTACCCTACGATATGCTTCTTGACAAGAGATGTCAAGAAGCATTTGCTGCGTAAATGTAGATCAATTTGCTGAGTGCTGACTACGTGTCTTGCACTCAGAATAGGTACTAATGTGTGGTCTACCTACTAAGTAACTCAAGTTTTCTTCAGCGGTTATTTTATCACAATTATTAAACTCGCACACAATACCTTACGTATTGAAACTTAATACTGAAATATTTTTCACTTTATTACGCCAGTGTTAGTAAACGAATCTCTACGCCTTATTTATTTTTTGATATAATTATCTAATCTAATGTATAGTTTAAGGGACGTGGCTATTTGAATTATTTTCTAGAATATCTCATTTCGAAGTTTCATCATGATTTAATCTTATTTCGAAAGCTGGGCAGCTTACATACAAGGGACGAGTTTCCGTGGCGTTTAAACTTTCAATTGTTGGTCGAATAATTCAAGTAACCACAATAATAATAAAAGCTCTAATATGCTAAATACTAGTCATTTTTAACAACGCATTCTCGTATAATTCGTAGTGTCGAGTGCAATTAATTTTAGCTTCGCATTACATGACATTAATGTGTTCACAATTATCTATACAACTCATAATAATAGTTTATAAGTAGGCACCGATAGGAACAATATTGTGAGTCGCGTTTTGACTGGACTTATTACATTATATTTTTGCCACTTAAAGTGATTCTTTATCAAGATTTTTCTTTATAATTAACTTGTCTAAGAACTATATTGTACCAATTAAGATAGAAAAAAGCGTATACAGCTCAGGTGGGACTCGAACCCGCGCTCTTTTCCTTACAGACACTTATATTATACGCTTTATTTCGTAACATTTATGGGAGCATTTCATGTTGTCTCTTCCTCTCTTGCCACTTTAAAAATAGCCTACAGTGAACAAACAATACTTGTCGGCTATTTATGAATAAGGGAATAAATATTAGTAATATTTATAAAATATGAAAGCCAGCTGTTCAAATCGATCTGTTTGATATGAAATTATTCGATGTATGGAAGTCTGCGTGCGAAGGACTTTCTAAATATTAAGTAAATGATAGTTGTAATATAACAGTGAAGACGCGATATTGGAAATGAAATACTGTCTCCGATGTTGTTGTATACTAAGCATAATTTGATATAAATCTGTAGTGTCTTCACAATTTTTTTAGCGAAGCTCTCTGTCGCTTTGGGTCCTTCGTGCCACACTGAGCCTACAATGACGTACAGTCGAGTTCAAAAGTGCAGTAGGAATCCTACGTAACTATAGCGTCAACATTCTAGCGCTACTTGTGACCTTTTTCTTTTAAGACAATTTACACACACACATAAATTGTTCTTCCGTAGGAATATTATCGATAATTTCGTTGTCACTACCTAAGCAACCCGTGGCCGAGTGGTTAAAGCATGAGGTTTGTGGAAATGCAAAGGTTGATGGTTCAAATCCTACGATCTTGCAATAACACTTTTTGTGTTTCATTTATAAATTAATATCATTGTATTATTAATTGTTAAATTTTAGCAAATATCAACATAAAATGTAAAAAGGATGCCAACTTCATGCAAAATTACTTTATCAATATTTAAAATTATATTTTTGTCATAAATATAAAAAATCCTTATAAGCTGGAATCGAACCTGGCACCTCTTATGATTGTGAATCAATAGTATCTTGCTTAACCCACTTAGCTATCAGTCAATTTACTAAGTTGGTAAATTACTGTATTAGTATCTAATGAAATACACACATATGTAAACACAAAACCGGGCCGGCGCGCGGCCGCACGCCACACCATTTTGAGCCTTGTTGTACTAATGCACTTATGAACTCTGACTGTACCTTAAGCGTTTATTTTCTGGCTGAAAAAATTGGGGCTATATAAGGCATATTGTGTATGTAAACTTAAACACGCTCTATCTCTGTTCATCTGTTCATCTCTATCTGTCTTTTTAGACCAGAAAAATAATGCCTTTAGCACGTTATTGTAGATCCACTGACACTAAGATTACATTTCAGCGAAAATTCGTTTAAATAAGCAAATTTTAATTTTGCTTAGTCACTTTGAGTAAAGTAATTATGTGTTTAAGTGAAATTAAACGCGTTTATATTCGTCAGTGAAATCAAGCCTTAGCCTTAAACGACTGTTGAGTTTTGAAAGAAGTTGTTACGAATTGTGAGGGTACTATCAGATATCAAAACACTTGCCGTCCTGTGTGATTTCAATTTCATCGCGTACCCACCTATTTGTTATCCATTACGTTATAGCCTGTATTTATTATGTTTTATAAAACAATTTTAAAAATGTGGGAGTTTTATTTCTTGTGTAATCTTCTAACCTAACCTATTTAGGAGAAGTATACCTAACCCTGTTTACCCGGCATAAAGTGTAACGCAGTAAGTCAGTAACCTTCAGGCTGTTTCATGAAAATGTCTTCATCCAGAAAGCCGTACAGCAATGCAGTTGCTACATCAAATTGCAACAATGACAATTTTTCCTTTTCAGCTACACCAACACAGCTCTGATAGTATTCATTTTAGCTACAGGGCTAAATGTTTGATCGTAGTCAACATCCTTTTTCTGTGAGGAACCTTTCACAATAAGTCTAGCTTTGTGTTTTCAACAAAGCTGTCTGGGTTCTGTTTAACCTTATAAATCCATTTACATAGAATCACTTTCCTGTATTTAGGTAAAATTATTAACTCCCACGTCTCATCCCTACTAATATTATAAATGCGAAAGTAACTCTGTCTGTCTGTCTGTCTGTCTGTCTCACTTTTACGACTAAACCGCTGAACCGATTTTGATGAAATTTGGTATAGAGGTAGGTTAGACCTTGAGAAAGGACATAGGCTATGTTTAGTCGCGATAACCGACATCCACGCGGGCGGAGCCGCGGGCAAAAGCTAGTTCTCTTTAAGTGAGCTCAGCTCACTCTGCATAGCTTTCTCTCAAAGATGATGTTTCGGGCCTCATCTCATCGCATTCATAGTATCGCCTCTTTATAGCTCTGAGGCTCCATAGCCGTTGAGCATTCCATTATGAAATCTCTGAATTTTTCTGGGGTATAACAAGCGATCGGTCTCGAAGGTTTCTTTGCCGTCTTTAACCTATTGGAGGCCCTGGGCATATTAGGATAATGGGACCCCTATGACTTTGACAGAACACTATTTTGTTATAATAGACAAAGAAAGTAGATAAAGAAGGTTAAATATTTATTTTTATTAACAATCACTTGAAACGAATAGATTATGTAATATAGTATAGTACACAAAAGTAACTTTTTTTAGCATTTACAGGTTAGTGCTTGAAATCTATGTTAATTGAAGAAGTGCCCTTCTAGATTTCAGATGGGCAAAATCGTTGTATCTTCAATTTGGTTTTCTTTCAGAAGTTGATATGTTTTTAATATACAATCCTTATTTTCACTGTCAACAATTTTCAAGTATTCTGTTAAATGCAAACATTCTATTTCTAACTCTTTCTCATTAACATTAATAAAATTCAGCAAATTCTTTGCAACTTTGCCTACTAAGTTTAATGAATGTCCCGCACTTGGTACAAAGGTGGCAAATACACATTTCTCCTTGATTCTTGCTTGTACCACAGTATACTTCCCCGACATAATATTTGAAGCATTGTCGTAGCTTTGTCCTCAATTTTCAAGATGGTTTCCACTAAATACCCAGTTTTATGCTCTATAATAGGTATAAACTTCAGAGAAACCTTCAACGGGAACATTGTCATTCTCGTATCGAATTATAAAAGTTAGCTGGTCAACATGAGACAGATCGGGTGTACTATCAACGCTAATGGAGAAATATTTTGCTGATTTAACCTCATTTAAATTTTTTTTACAACCTGTTTTCCCATTACGTCAATAAACTCGTTAAAATATTCGCTGATAAATAAGAAATGTTTTCTTTTCCAGGATTCCCAATTTTTTTTAAGTGATCTGCTATAAATGGATCGAATTCACTCAATAATTCCACACATCCCAAATAATTTCCATTAGTGCGCTTCAGACCCACGGTACCCCTGGTCATTGATGTGAACCGATTACGATTTTTAGAACCGGTATATAGGGGAAGGGGGGGCATAATGGGGAAGTTAAGGAAAATTAACAAGTTATTATATAATCATCAAAATTTATTTATTAATAAAAATTAATCACAAGTCTTTGGTTGCATATTAAACTATAACTTGGCATTATAATTTAGTGAAGTAACTAATCAAATATATATAGGCATAATGCATCCTCGTCTATATTTACTGCATTAGAGTGTGATGTTTGAGTCTTCTGCTTCTTCGAGTTTTTCTTTAACTTGGAATCATTTGGATCTGATCACTTCTTGCTTCGATTCAATTGCTTACGGTCCTTCAACTCATTTTCGTTGGGAGTTGATGTCAAATGTTTTTGTATGTTCGTACACTTCGTACCATTTCTAATAAATATCTACAAAACAACAAATTATAATTAGACAATGAACGCGTATTTTCCTTCATAGTGCTTACCTACAATATCAGGGGCATAATGGGGATAGCAGTTACGGGGCACAATAGGGTACCCCATCGTGCCCCATAGTTACGACCCCATTATGCCCCCTTGTCTGTCTTTGATTTTAAAAAATAATAAATAAAACGGTTCGCCAGTTAGACTAATTTTAAGGATGCCATAGTGGTGTCCATACTTTTTTTTTTTCACCGAGATAAGATAAAGTGGGTCGAAAGTAAAAATGTATGAAAATTTGACGACAAAAAAATATTTTGACTTATTTTTGTAAAATAACTACAAATATTCTATAATTTTTCAGGGTGGTAATGGATAGCCATGCTTTTTAGCTTGCTAATACAGAAAAGGGTTCAAAAATATTTAAAAATTGTGGGCCTGGTAGTTGAAAATATCATAAGGGGTAACGAATTTTGAAGGATTTAAAAAAAAATTAAATAATTTAAAAAAAATAGAGATATATTTTTTTTCTTATTTTTTCCAGAGCAGCCATAAGTAGGGCCACCCTCTGTTGCCGGCTTATCCTTGAATTTTCGGACATCCTGTATATTCGCGGCATGATTCTGCAAAGAAATCATCTTCATAATTTCCGTCTGGCTCCTCATATGGATCTGAGTTAGTCTCTAGTGGGTCCTCCATCTTGTTTTATCAGCACCATTAATTTTGTGCTGCTTCCACTCGCTGCTTTTCATTTTGCTTTGGCCTAGATTTCCATTCTTTTTTGGCCACTAGGAGAGCTGTCTTTCTCCTTAGCTGTCACGCTTGCTTCTTCGTCCAATAGACGAGCAGTCAAATTGCCAATGGTTTGTTGCTTCAGATCTAAAGACATCCATGCTTGTCGCAGTGACCTGTACTTTGAGGGCAAAGTGCCAAATATTTTAGGGATGACTGCCATGTCTGACAGCTTCACCACCGCTTTATTTTAGTTGTTTAGCTAAGGTTTCCACTTTCGAGATGTGCTGTGCCACATTGTCTCCCGGTGACATGTTATATTGATAATTTTTTTCGTCGATTAGCAGTCTGCACAGTTCACTTTTCTGTTCATAGATGGATTCTAGTTTTGACATTATTTCCGTGACAGTTTCACAATCAATGTGATTTGTTTGAAGTCCATGGACGAGGTTATTATTAACATCGCCATGCTATATTTCGATTTTATCCGTATAAATGTATAAATATCTAATTATTTATTTAATGTTTTCAATATCAATACTAGTTTTGTTTTATCACAATATTTGTGATCTCTATAAATTTCCTTTGGCTTCGTTATGGTTTCTTTTTCGTGTAATATCATTTGACAGTTTGTCTTTCTGACACATGACATTGGCGAATTGTGGTGGACTTCCACAAAAAGCCACTCTTAAAAGTTGAAGTTGAAGCTATCACTTTTCGACCAATCGGCACTTTTTTCTTTTGTTTTCGGCACTGTAATGTCATTTCCTTTAGCCTTCAAAGCATTTGAAAGTTCCACTGACGAAAATTATTTCCATCAAATTTTTCTATATTCATGGACCGCGTGGCGTCCATTTTAGGTTACCGGCAAAGACTTTCTTTACCAATTTCTTCTGTAGGTAATTGCACTATGCAGAGTTTTCTGGGCCCATAACCAACTAAATATCATGGGTGCGATGAAATAAGGATAGCCGATTCAATCAAAAATAAACCTTTTCTTTATTACGAGGCAGTAAGTACAGATCGCTAAGAAGACACAAGTTCAAGAGAGTGCAAAAAAAATGTTACCGTCCTACAAAAATAATATTATTACCAGAGTTAAATTTAGTTTCTGAATACTCCCACTAAAATTTAACTCTATTTGAAATAAATTAATCAATCACAAACAAAATCTGATCTCTCAAATAGGCAAAAGTTTGACTGGGTAATGCTTTGATCAATCTATCAGCTAATTGACTTTTAGGTACTTGGAACATAACTAATTTTAACTAAACCTAAATCAACCTTTTCCCTTATGAAATTATACATAACATCAATGTACTTTGTTCGCTTATGATATACAGGGTTATTGATTAATCTGACTGCACTCTGATTATCAACATTTAATGTAATACAATCACAACTTTCATCTAAATCAGACATTAATTGCTGTACTTAACATAATATCTATTTAGCAGATTCACAAGCAGCTTTAAATTCTGCCTCTGTGATGGAAAGAGCGATAGTCTTCTGTTTAGACTGGACCATGTGATTGGTCCTCCATTCAATGTATCAAGTAAATTGCCAATCGCCCATCCTTTCTGTCTGAATCCCTCAAGCCCTCCCAGTTGACCCTCCCAACAAACAACGTGAGGGCCTTTATTTCTTAACTCATCCCCGATTACCTTCATAAGATCCGGCCTTTCGTTGTAGTAAATCAAGCTTTCTTGGAAAAGCGAATGTGTCCTTTCTATAGATAAGACTTGGATAACCAAGGAATTGTCCTGTAACTCTGAAAATTGGGCCATTAGACAACTGCTGATAGTTGTTCCACTTCTCATAATCAAGATGATTGGCTATACAGATCCTTGAATAATCATTGGAGCTTTGCCCAGCTGTATTGTCCATTAATTTGTTAGTAAGTGTGGTTAGATCGTCAGCCATAGTTAAGCCCTTAAAGAGTGGAACAAAGTGACATTTTATTAGGTACTCTGTAAGCACAAAGTACTCTCTTAATTTTCACGACATAAGTGTAAAGAATCTGCCGATTCTTTTAGTTCCCTCTCTTTGCCTTTTAATCCGATGACCTTATCTTATTTAGGCAACCCAAACCTATCTATTGATTTGACAAGTTCTTTCCAATTAGTTGCTGGAGTGTTGATGAAAGTGTTTAATAGTTTTTCCGACCTTCAGCAATATGATGACAAGTTCTTTAATTATTTGCAGATTTGAACAATCGAGTTGGTTTTTTTCAGTTATTGTTAATTTTTCATTACTAAATATTTCTATGATCTCTTCCCACATCATCCTTTTTAAGTCATTCATTTCTTTCATCTGATGTGCAATCTAACAGAATTGTTTTCGTTAGCACTTTTTGGACTTTAACAAACCGAACTTTTAAAGCAAAAACGGCATCATAACGTCCTGCCCATCTAGGTTTAAGGATTTTAATGTTTTTGAAGTTGAAGACTCACTTTCTTTATTAGATACTAGCTTTTGCCCGCGGCTCCGCCCGCGTGGATGTCGGTTATCGCGACCAAATATAGCCTATGTCCTTTCTCAAGGTCTAATCTACCCCTATACCAAATTTCATCAAAATCGGTTCAGTGGTTTGGGCGTGAAAGCGAGACAGACAGACAGACAGAGTTACTTTCACATTTATAATATTAGTAGGGATAAAACTTGATAAAATATTCCATCTTCTGATACTGTGCTCAAAAAAATTATAAATTTGTTGAACTGTTTAAAAAATGCATATCAATAACATCTCTCACTGCATCATTGAGTACCTAATTGCCCACCATATATTCATATAACATATATATTATAACACATAATAACTTATAATTAATCCTATATGCTAGAGCTTATATGTATACTATTATATTTACATTGTTCTGCACAATAACCGGGTTTGAGAAAATCGCTCTATCGGCCGAAAGATTTTTCGGTGTTCGCAAAGACAACCCGTAGCGTTCTTTAAACTTCACCCACCAATTCCAACTTGCAGATCTCTTTTTGTCATTAAATGTTCAGCTTATATTCGCAGCTTTTGCTAAAGACAATGCAATTTGCTTTATTTTGGTAACTGTAAGACCAAAACCACGTACGTAACTGTGATATTTAAGGGAGAAGAGAAATGACACACACGAAGTTTTTATCCCTTCAGACTCATGTCCACACCATTTTACCAAACTAGTGTGTCGATGGTATAATACCTGTTACTCGTGGTCATACTTATTATATTTCTATCACACTAGTATGACTATTGTGTAACATATGTTACTCGTGGTTATATAGCTCGGTGTGACCAATATTTAAATAAGACTCGTGTACACACAAACTTGCAAAGAAAAAAAAATCTTTACCTATTACTCCTGAAAACAAATAATGATGATCGCAAATACAAAAGAACGAAGAAGTCTATAATTTAAAATGTGAGTTTAGGTTTACTATCCCAAAAAGCCTTTTAGGTTGATAATGACCACTTTCTTAAAATGACCACTTTCCTAAAATGACTACTTTCCGGAAATGCCCACTTTCCGTATAAGACCACTTTCCTAAAATGACTACTTCCTGAATTGACTACTTGCCTAAAATGTCTACTTTTCTGAAATTACCACTTTTATATTTTATCTTAAGATACAATATCGCTCGCCATACAATTCAATGGAGTATCAGGCTGATACTCCATTGAATTGTATGGCGAGCGAGATCGGAGTAGGTAGATAGATTTTTGATACTTATATCAAAACTGGTCACCGAAAGAATAACATGGATAAGCGCAATATAGGAATTTCTTCCGGTATTTCCGATTTCAAATAACAAATGTTTTTGTTCTCAATACAAAACTATAGTAAGATATCAAAACTATTTAAGCTTGTTTTCATTTACCACTTGAATAATAAGAAATTGAAATGAAGTGCATCTCCGCCCTCATCGTTATTTGTTCCGTATAATTTATGCCTAGTATTTTACTTTACTTTATTGGGACTAGTTTTTGCAAATACTTAACAATAACATGGTAGTCATCAAGATTACGCGTTGAATAAAACAAGGTATATATAAAATCAATGTTTTTAATATTAAGTAGATGTATATACAATTCTGTATTCAATACCGATGAAGATTAAAATCATATTTTTAATTTTCATCGGTTACACTTTCAGCATCCTGGTAATCGTGTTCTATACAATTAAAATAAATAATCATGACTTTTTCTATATTTTCTATTTTTAGTCTATTTCTTTTCACATCTAAAATCCATTTATATGTGGAAAAAGATCGTTCCACATCTGAGGATGTCAAAGGAGCAAATTTATAGAAAGGAATCAAACCAAATGCTTCATTTTTTTCAATTGCCTCACTATGTGCCCTTAGTGTTTCTAAGTCCGGGTTTCGTTCCATAACATTTTCTATTTTACTTTTAATATTTTCTGAGTTACATTCATTAATAGCAGCTCTCACTTGGTCAAAAGCTAAAAGTGAATCCATCAAACTTAAATTATGTTTCTGTAATTCTTTTAAGGAGAGTTGAATTATTAAATAATTATCTTTGATATAGTGTAAATCGTCTTTTAAATTTTCTTTCTCTATAATTAATTTAGCTTCTCGGATAGATATGGCATCAGAGCTGCTTAAACAATTTAGTACATCCTTAATTTTTTCAAAATGTTGAGCATAGTGGAATGCTGCTTCTAACTAAGTGCCCCATCTAGTAATAACTGGTTGGGGAGGCAGCGGCAAATCAGGATACTTTTCTTTTAAAATTTTGATTCGGCTTGGGGCTTTTAAAAATACTTTTTTTACGTTTGATATTAAAATGTTGACATCCTGATATTCAGATCTAATTTGCTCAGATACTCGGTGGAGCGCGTGCGCCAAACATGTTACATGCTTCATTTGGGGTAAGTAACTTTTTAAATTTCGTCCTGCAGCTAGCATATAGGCTACGCTATCGGTGCATAGGACAAGAACGTTATTTACTCTCGATTCAAAAGAGTCTTCCCATAAATTTTCTAAACATTCCAACACAAATTGCGTGATTGTTTGTCCGTTAACTACAGTTAGCACTTTACACGCGGTCATATAAGGTCTACTAATATTACTAGCATGTAATGGTTTTATTAAAAAATGGACTATATATCGACCTAAAAAGTCGGTCGTTTCGTCCAAAGATATCCATAGTTTTTCATGTTTAACATTTTGCTTAATAGAATCCATTTTATTCTTATAAAACTTGTCTAAGTATACTTTACGTAACTGAGATTTATCTGGCAGTTTACGATTAGTACACGTACAACAACAAGCGCTACACATATATTTATTAAAGAATTCTTGAAAAGTAGCATTTTTCATCTGAGACCATGGAATATTGCACAAAATGAGAAATTTTATAAGGTCAAAATAAAATTCTTCTTTGGGCCGCTTAAACGTGCCTTGGTGTACTGCTTCTTCGATATGTCTTTTAATGTTGCATTTATTAACGCTTTTCAAATGGCTTTCACATTTTGAACAGTATATTATACCACTAGGATGATCGTAAATTAGTTCGGGATGACTGGATATCCAATTTTCTACAGTAGTAGCCTTGACATTCGCCATATTTTAACTCTTTTGGAGAGAAGAAACTTCGTAAGACACCTTTAACAAAGAGATAAAAAATACCTATAATAATTTTGCTTTTAAATGTTTCATGGCTCGATTAAAAGAAATACAGATTTACTATTCAATATTTTAGAAATTGTGTAAATACTGTATAAAAACACTCAAGGGACTGTGCATAGTTTAACGTTAGAGAGAGTTAAAGGGAAAGAAGAAAAATCAGAGACAGTTTAAAAGTTAGTCTGTTTGTCGTTAATATTTACGAATGGTGCGAGATTATTTCTATATATGTGGACACAGGTCACGGAACATGAATTATTCTTAATACATAAACATAATATATGGAATCATGCTAAAAATGTGGGCAAAAATAGAGCTGACTGAATACTAACTACATTCAAGAACATCATATTTTTATTTCACACTAAGTTTGATATTCTATTAAAGCTTATACGATTTTACAATCCATGGCATGGATAACAGTAAAGCAAACTTAAACAAGACAAAAAAAAAATCCAATTTTGTAAGAAGTTAAATGTGTATTACTTACCAAAACTTGACGTAACTAAATCCAATTCAATAATAAAAAGTCTAGATCCTATATCCGAGCCAAATTGTCGTTTTGAGCAGTTCCAGAAGTCCGTATGTACATAAGCCAGGGTCAAAAAAGGTATTCACAACACAGTAACAAACAAAGAAGTGCACTCAACGAACCGAAGTAAGCAAGTAAGCCATCTAGATGCACTATCTCGCATGTCAACGTTAAAATGAGACGGTGCATGTCTTGTTCTCTGTCGCACTTACATTGTTTATAGGTGACGTCATACATCAGACATGTCGCAAGAGCAAAACTCGTAGCATACGTACAAAAAAAATGTTATATGAGACGACGCATATTTTGTTCTCTGTCGCACTTACATTGTTTATAGGCAACGTCATACATCGGGCATGTCGCAAACGGTGCAAAAAAACTTTGCAAAGAGACGGTGCACGTCATGTTCTCTGTTGCACTTACATTTTTTATAGGTGACGTCAGATATCGACTTATATAAATATATCGATGAAGACATAATTCTTCGTCGATTTATTTATCTAATATCGATCAATAACATGTTTGTAACCTTATAATTTTTAATTCAGTAAAAATAAACCAATTCCAATACTAAAAATCTATACTAAGTACTACGAATTTTTAATTTCCGAAACAACCACTTCCGAAATTCCGAAAGAATGTCCATATTAATATAGACGTTTTGATACAAGTAGCAAAAATCAATCTACCTACTCCGATCACTGAATGTATCACACACGACGAAGATCCATACCATACTAATATTATAAATGCGAAAGTAACTGTCTGTCTGTTTGTCTGTCTGGCTGTCTGTATGTTACGCTTTCACGCCTAAACCACTGAACCGATCTTGATGAAATTTGGTACAGAGTCGGATTGCTTGAGAACGGACTTAGGCTACCTTTGATCGTCAAAAAGAGGGTAGAAGGGGGGAATAGGGTTATGGGATGGAAGTTTATTTTACAGTTTGTCAATTTTGAAGATATTCTGATGAAATTTGATACAGATATAGATTAGACTTTAGGAACGGATATAAGCTACCTTTTATCGCGAAAAAGGGATTAGAAGGGGGTGACAGGGTTAGGGGATGAAAGTTTGTCATTTTTGAAGATGCCTGATGAAATTTGGTACAGAGATGGATTAGAGCTTGGGAACGAACAAAGTCGAGCAACGAGCCGAATATAGAGGCGAGTAGAGATCGAATTGAGAGGTGAGTTTATTGCTCAATAATCTTTCTCGTCATTTCCGGAAAGTGGTCATTATAGGAAAGTGGTCATTTTAAAATAGTGGTCATTATCAACCTAAAGGCCAAAAAGTTTTACACGCCGCTAAAAAACATAAAACTAAACTAAACTATAACTAAATTTATTTCAACAACTAAATTAAAAAAGCTTTCAGATCCCCTATAAAACAAAACACTAAGCAACCCCAAGATCAACGCACGATTTCTAAAAAATGTCTTACTGTTAATTGATTATGAATTAGCTCCATTGGAGCATTAATAATTAAATTGTCTTTTTCTTTTTCTATTCTCCTTCGTTTAGTTAGATGGCACTTCACAATTAATTTCTATGTCCTCTTCATACAAAACAGTAAGCAACTTTGTAATTGTAACATAGTTTTTATTGATACGGCGCACATACGGCAAAATGGGGTTATTACCATATGTTCTACTATTTGTTCTACTAATAGAACATTTAGGAAAAAAAAATCACATTTGTTCTATTAGAGAGACATTATTTAGAATAGAAAAAGGAGGAAAAAACAAATATCGTTGGGTGGTTACCGTCTGTTCTACTGTTCCATATGTTCTACTATTTGTTCTACTAATAGAACATATAGGAAAAATAGTCACATTTGTTAATATAAAAGAGATATTATTTAGAATGTACTACTTTTTATCCTAGAACAAAAGAATCATTTAAGTACCTTCAGTAGAACTACTTGGTACATTTTTGTTTACAATCAAAAAGGAAATAAAACATCTGCAAACAAATGAACATAACAAAAACAAGGGACTATCGGAAAGTGATCAGACATTCATAGAGCTTATATAAAGTATTAATTATTTTATTAATTCTAAGAAATGCCCTACAGTTATTTCCTTATTTACTAGTTGCAGTTGTGCCTCCAAAATTTCATTGTCATTATTAACACTGTCAATTTGTCTAGACGAAATCTTTTTTCCTTGTCTAATTTTGAATAAATTTGAGATAGTCTCTTCTGCGTCATCTTTTAATATTTGCAAAAGTTGGATTATGTTAACTTTGCGCCGTGAATTACAAGAAGCATTCAGTTTTTTGTTCCAGCTCTCCACAATGTTTGTAGTTCTGTGTCTCTCCGAATAAATACACCAAGAATCAATAAATTTTTCATCTTTTAACACGTTCAGGACGGCATCGGGTCGAAAACATCTGAAGTGAACTATTTGCGCGGGCCGGAGAGAGATTTCTATTGCTATCGCATGGGCCTGGGTAGTTTTCTTTAGGATTTTTTGTAGTGAGAGTATGACAGATATATTGACTGGTATTCTGCCGCCAAATAGTACCAATAAAAGGAAAAATATTGTATCAGATCTTGAAGACCTGATACGGCCTGCAAAGAAAGTTTGTCCTTGCAGGACGGATATCGGATGTAAAAGACCCGATGCCTGATAACCCGATAGCCGGCCCTTGGTGACAGGTCAGTTAATTAGTGATGTGCATAGTAATTAGACGCTGCGATATTCTATTTGCGTTCGTTCCTAATTAGCCCTGTAATTAAAGTACAAGTGCAAAATGAAATGTTAAGAACCCGGACGAGTTTTACAGACTGCTTTTGACCGATGAGTTAATAGGTTGGGCTACCAATAATAATGCAAGTGAGGATGAATATCAAGCCAATAAGCATTCCTTGATAAAAGGTTAAAAAAAAAAGGAATTGTTTTGGGTGCTACAATAAACTAAGAAGAACACTTAGTTGCAAAGAGGCTGCCAAAAAAGTTAAAAAAGTGATGACTCATTGTGTCCAATGTACAAAAACATATTGTCATGACTGTTATAATGAATCGCATACTGTTTTTGAGGTGAAAATAAATTGATTTTATACCTATAGTCGTTTCATTTGACATCACTAGCAATCATATAAACTAGTGCCGGGATCAGGTGTATAAGATCCTATAATTTTACTACTAATTTAATCTCCTTTAATTATTATTTTTTCAAAAACGGGTTTAATGTTGTTATACAGTGATTCAATAACAATGCATTTCAGGAAAAAATATTTAAATAAGTCTTCAACTGGATGACATATTTGACTTTAATGTCAAAAGGTGTAACAGGTCCTTTCCACCTGATGCCGGCTATGACTGAAGTTCACCAACAGGTCTTGTAAACCCTATGCCGGCTCAACGATAGGTAACCATAATCGGGCCCCGTCCTGAACGTGTTAACCAGTAGTTTTCCATATAAGTGATAAATTTTTTTGTTTTGTTATTTGACAATGCGTTATTCTCGGCTGCTGTGTTGGACATAATGGACATTCTCATTTTAACATATTGCCAACCTTCGTTAATATATTCCCGAGGAAGGAGGGGTAATGATCTGGCCAAGTTTACTTTATTTTTTGACCACTTTGCTTTTGTTACACCAATAGCTTTAGCTTTGCGCCAAATTGCATTCTTAAAATGGAAAAAACAGCCTTTCAAAGTTATTTTGGGAAAAACTTCAACTATTGCACTTCTTGCTGCTTCTTCGTAATCTGAGGTGAATTTTAAAGGGTTCCATGTCGGTATTTGGAATTTGATTATCTCGAATAAAATTATATAAGCGGTCTTCGACATGTGGGTCATTAGTGCGTAGATAACTGGAAATACGTTAGCTTCAGACAATGAACTATTGACATCAGCACATATAACGTAAATTTGACTGAAAGGTTTTGGACAACTCCTAAATGTGCCGTCTCCAAAAAAGTGCGTAAATTCTGGAATTACATTTTGTAATTTTTGGTCACATAAAACAATAATACGTACACCATCGTTACTGTCATAATAATCACCCAGTACCATATTATGAAACTTAGGAGATATTTTCACGTCTTCAGCCCGATCAAAATTTACTTTGTCCATATCTACTCCTTTATTCCTTGCGTTGTACAAAGTATTCTTTACACTCTTGAATTCCGGGAAGTCTGCTATTAAATGAATACCTTGGTCTTTAAGTTTCTTCTCAGCTTTTTTATAATATCTTTTAACGGGTAACGAAAAATCAGCAGACGATGCTAACTCCTTCTTACATTCATGAAGTTGAAAATCAATTACGTTTTTTCCAAAATTAGGGACACAATCATCTTTATGGTTCTTGTTTTTTTATTATAGTTGAACCCTAAAAATATGAAATAATAGGGATGAAATAAATATTTCTAAGGCAGTTAAGTGTAAGTTTATTAATATTATTTTTTTCTTAAAAAGTACCTTCACTTATCATTTTTGTACTTACTTTTAAAGTAAGGGATCCAGTACAAGAGTATTTCCCATTAACTCTACGCGAGCATCTCCAAACTTCACCACCAACTAAGTAATCCCTATTTTTGTAATACTGATAGCCACCATGAAGGAGAACTTTACCACGACCTTTATTAATATACAATAAATCGTCCATTTTTAGAAATAAGTATTTTGAATAAAAATTATAGTATGGAAACCAATTGACAAACCAATTGACACTATTTATTAATCATAATTGTTATTTACAATAACGTTCAAAGAGGATTTATTAAATCTAATGTAGGTACCTCTTTATCTATTTAATTTTCCTTATGTTAAGCGTACGTTCAGACTTGCGGGAATCGCGCGGTTACGAATCGCGCGGTTTCAAACCGCAAAATTGTGATGCTATTCAGACACGCGCGGTTAGTATGCGATTTCCGTGCGGATAATAGCGTCAGTTTCAAAATGGAGGTCGATGAAGAAGTGTGTTTACTGTGGTTGCTCCTTAAGAAAAAGAAAAGAAAAAGGCGGTATTGGGTGCATCCAATATTACGTGACCAATTTCCAAATATCTCCACCAACTCTTGCCAAGTATTGCAGGTCTCTTCTCCACCTCATCAATAAATAGTTCAATGTCGAAAAGATCCATGGCGTACTCACGAGCAGTGACGTGCTAACCGCGCGGTAGCCGCAACGCAATTGAACGCGAAGTAAAGACTCCATAGTAATGGAACCGCGCGGGAATAGCGCGATTCTATTTTCTGGCGGTTGGGTTGCGGGAACCGCGCGGTTTGATTAACCGCGCGGTTATGTCTGAACGATTACTTTATAACTCATACAAATAAGAACAGCGCGATTTCCATGCGATTTTGAAATCGCGCGGTTCCCGCCGTGTCTGAACAGGCGCTAATAAAACTCTTTTGAAGAACATAACAACCGGTAATTAGTTTCCTAATTGTTCTATCAATAGAACAACTAGGAAATCGATTCCTGATTGTTCTATTAATAGAACAAGTAGGAAAACGATTCCTAATTGTTCTATTAATAGAAACGAGTAGAACAAACGTGATTATTTTTTCCTAAGTGTTCTATTAGTAGAACAAATAGTAGAACATATGGTAATAACCCGGCAAAATGATCACTTTAGTGGGTCAAAATTCATAGATAAGCAATAATACTTGCATTTATACTTTGTAATGATTCTTACCTATGAGGTTACTTTGTGTAGGCATATGGGTAAAGGTATAAGTAGGTAGTACTTTATAAAATAATATTGAAAATCAAATTTAGTATATTTTACTTCAACTGCACAAAAATTGTAAATTATTCATCAACTATGTTTTGAACGGGACAAGATTTTTATGTACGAGGGCGGGTCAATAAGTCCGTGACTTTTTCAATGAAATATAGGTTTTTAGATAAAAAGTTATTTTATTTTTCAACATAGTCTCCTTTGCACTCTATACACTTAGTCCAAAGTTTCTCCAGTTTTTTTATACCTTCTGAATAAAAAGATTTGTCGAGGTCATCAAAATAGGCATTTGTTTGCGAGATGATTTCATCGTTAGAGCCAAATCTCTTTCCGCCAAGCCATTTCTTTTAGTTAACAAGAAATAGTCACTCGGGGCTAAACCTGCAGAATAGGGTGGGTGAGGGAGAAATTCGTAGCCCAATTAAACATCTTCTAACATTCCTGCGAAATTGTTCCACGGTTGCGTTTGTGGTCGATTGTGAGCAAACGCGGCACCCACCTTGCGGAAAGCTTTCTCGTACCCAAGTGTTCATTCAAAATTGAAACCACTGAGCCATATGAGATGCCTATGGCTTCCACAATCTCTCTCACTTTAAATCTCTGATCGGCTAAAACCATATCGTGATTTTTTTTTATGATTTCGGACGTGGAGACCTCAACTGGGCGTCAAGAACGTTGCGCATCTTCCGTGCCTGTGCGACCACATCTGAATTCAGTAAACCACTTTTTACCATTTAAATAGATGGTGCAGAGTCCCCATAATACTTATCAAGCTTAGCCTTGGTTTGTGCGATGGTTTTTTTTCGCAAAAAATAATGCTTAATAAGCACTTGAAATTCACTTTTTTTCCATTTTCTTCTCCAAAAGCGAGCTAGTCTGCTATCAACAACTGTGAAACACAAACGAAATGACGTAGCTTGTTCAAATTTTGACAATAGTCTACTGAAAGATGCCTGTTGACAGGAGCAGAGTTTTTATTTCAATAAAGAAGCGGGCAATTTAAAAAGTTACGGACTTATTGACCAGCCCTCGTATAGTTCGTTACATATTGTGTAGGTACCTATATATTATCACTGTCGTCATAATACTGATCATCCATTGTTTCTTCATCCTCGTCTTCGATAGTTTCTCCAATTATTGGCATGTTTAACATTTCTAGCACTTCCTTAGGAAATTGTTTATTTTTTTTTAATATGTCTCCTCCTCTTAGATGCTATAATTGGATCGGAAGCTATTAGCATCCAGTGTACAATGTCCGTGTTTGTATGGATCCTGGAGGGTTTTCTGGCATGAAAAAGTCGCATAGCTTTGTATTCTTTTTGACTTGTTTCCAGCACATCTTCTGAGAACAAACCCACAGGCAAAGGTAGATTTTCTATTATATCTGCACCATGTATGAGTAATTTATGAACAGATGCACTCATTTTGTACCAATTATATTTTGTTAAACACATTTTTGCGGTTTCGATACAATAATTTTTGAAACATATGTAAAGGGTAGTTTGTACTAAACCCACATGATATTACACTTAAAATGTTGGCGAATCTTATAATAATTTCCGGGTCTAAGCCAGTGATAGCTCCAGATTGGGCAGGCTCAGCAAAAAATTTTCTTGCTGTATTTCCATCGTTAGTGTTGCCCCCACCTTGCTTTGGTTGATCAACCACTAATCCCATTTGCTGGTAAAACTTTCTACTAATTTCTTCTTTCCTTTTTTTTATATTTTCTTTGGCTTCTGTGCCCCTTGCTTGCCATTGCCGTAACTCCAATTTATACGCAATATGTAACAAGTACTCATAACATCGAAGATACGAATGGAGTATTGATATCCCAAATTTAAAAGTCGTGGTAGGGTACTGTTTCTCTAACAGTACTTCTAAGTTGTTCAGATCTTTAGGTGTAGCTCCACATACGTTACACGCCTGTGATGACGAAGTGTCAGTTAACACGTTGCATGTCTTTCCGTCCATCATTGTACAAACAGGATGATGCTTGAATGTGTACGTTTTATCTCCAAGAGTGACCTCAGTAGTCTGCAAACTTGTTATTTGCTCCTCTATTGCTTCGTAATGGAGTTTTACTGATTCCTTTGTCTCTTTCTCAATCTGCAGGCGAATGATGCGATTATATCTTGACGAAGACGGACTTGGGTTTTGCCAGAAAATAAGTTTTCCATTCGTTGTGACCTCTGACATTTGCAATGGAACTATAGTACATAGAATTATATTTGTGTCTCCATACAACGAATTATTCGCAAAACATTGTTTATAAATGGAATGTCCACCACTGCCGTCTAGACCCCACTTGTAAATTGTAAATAACTTCAATCGTTGAATTCTTCTCGTGATCGTGGTGTAACAGCAGAACATCCTGCTGCACATGAGCAAGTCTTTGAATGGTATGGTCCAAAATATTTTGAACTGGAATTTGCACTTCAGTCTCTGTGATTTTTATGTTATTACATTTCATAACTAATGCATGATATTGCACTACCTGTATCACATTTCATACATATTTTTTGTTCTGCACGGTTAATGTTACAGTAAATGGTTGGCACTGACTCAAGTTTAACAAATTAAAATCAATATTACCTCGTCACTGTTAATACTGTCCCCTTCTGAGCTGTGGTCTGCCGCCGTCGTTGTCATCCAGTGCTGGCCGGATACGTTTGGGCACATCCGCTGCAGGTGTCCCATCCTGTTACACACGGGGCTACGTAACGTGCAAATCTACATGTAGACTCGGCGTGTGCTCCACCGCAAGCCCGACATGTCTTCTCCTGCGGTGTCGGCGCCGCTCGACCACGCCCCGCAGTCACCGCACCCCGGGTGCGCTGCCGCTGCCCACGTGTGCCTCGCGATTCGGCCTCCCGCGCCGGCTCACCAGCATTTCGTACATTCTTTTTGTGTGCCACTTCGTCGCCAGTTCCCTCCTGTGGCCGTTGCTGCCATTAATTGGCAATCCGGGTTCAGGCGGCCGTACCATTGTACGTATTTTGGACCACAATCGCCGCATCTTTCTCCGTGGACTCCAAGCTGACGGCCAAATTATACGCCCTTGTGAAGTCCAGCTTGGGTTCCGCGAACAGCCTCTGCCGAATTACATCGCTGCTGATACCACAAACTAATTGATCTCGTAGACTTTCGTGTAGCCAACTGCCAAATGTAGTTATGTAGTTTTTTTAAAATAGCAAGTACACTGCTATTTTAAAAAAACTGCGATCGTTTCGCCATTTTGTGGCGTCCTTTTCCTGAACTTGTAGCGCTCCGCCAGTTCGCTAGGTTTGGGTTGTAGATGATGCTCCATGATTTGTACAATTTCTGCCATTGTTTTGTACAATTCGCATTGCGGTACAGATCGTTTTCCTATGCAAGTATTTTAGGTCTATGTTCTTAGCACACCCGACTTCTTGTAGCACATACTTTCATACTTGCAAGTATTATCTGCTCGTACCAGGGCGCCGTACTTCGAAGGGAGCCCCGCGCTACTTGCAAACGTGAGTAAAGTATTCAGCCGCGGTGGCGGCGGGCGGCGCCCATATTTGAAAATACTTGCATAGGAATTTGAGCCGTATTTCATGTCGTCGTAGTTAAAATCGTGTCAAAATCGTATAAACAAAAAAATACTTCGAAGTTCATAGTATTTTTCATTTATAAATTAGATTGTGTTCCTTATTCGCATAGTGGTACAGATCCTTTTTCTATGCAAGTATTTTAGGTTTAAGGTATCAGGGCGCCGTACTTCGAAGGGAGCCCCGCGCTGCTTGCAAACGTGAGTAAAGTATTATTCAGCCGCGGTGGCGGCGTCCATATTTGAAAATACTTGCATAGGAATTTGAACCGTATTTCATGTCGTCGTTCGTCGTAATTAAAATCGTGTCATAATCGTATAAACAAAAAAAAAACATTGAAGTGTATAGTATTTTTCATTTATAAATTAGATTGTGTTCCTTATTCGCATTGTGGTACAGATCGTTTTCCTATGCAAGTATTTTAGGTTTAAGTTCTTAGCACACCCGACTTGTAGCACATACTTTCATACTTGCAAGTATTTTTTGCTTGTACCAGGGCGCCGTACTTCGAAGTGGAACCCTGGTTTTAAAACCTAGTAACGTAAATACGTCTCATCTCTAGTAAATGTTGACACCATTTTTTAAACCTTGATTGCTTGTAATCTTTAGCTTAATAGTGAGGCGTCTGTTTGTGCCTAAATAAAAGAAGGTACGAGTACGAAACTGGGACACAATTTAATATAATAGAATACAATACAAATTACAATGAACGTCACTTGGAGTCGGCGCGTGCGCTAGCGAGCGAGCGTGGAATCGCGTCGAGTTAACGTGGCTGACTGATCGGCCGGCGCGGAAGAGTGCGGCGTGCGCGCGGGCGTCCGCGCGGCCGCGAAGGTAGGTAAGTACCTACCTTCGGATTCGATGCTACGACTCGCTCACAGCGCTGCGCGCCGCGCCAGAATACAAAATAAAATAAAGTAGGCGCCACAATAGCATTTGCTTTCTTGCAATGCTTTTTTCCCTCCTTCCACGTGAATCCACAATCTCGATCCACATGTGGATCTGGGGATACTTATTTTTCCACTTTAATCCATCGGTGGATCCATGGATACTTTTAATTCCTCAAGAATCCACCATCAAGCCGGTCCGCAATCCCCGCGAGCCGCGCGTCGATCAGAAACGCGATCTCGTCGCGGCTCATGGGCGGGGGAGCAGTTTCGGCCTGCTGCTTCCAGGCCCGCATTTCGGCTCGTACAGCTGCTAGCTCGGTTTGCAACTGGGCCACTTCTTCGCTCTCTGTGCGTGACCGAAGCGCGCGCGCCTCCTCCATTATGGCCGAGCACGCTAGCTTCAGGTCCCGCTTGTACTGCCCCTTTAAATTAGAGCTCTTGGTGGCGATGGTATTAACCATCGCCACTGCCGCCTCGATAGAGCTCGTCAGCTGCTCCGTGCTGACAGGCTGATTGGAGTTATCCCCCTGCGGGCTCTGCTGGGGCTGCGGGGTGCGGGTTTCTCTCACGTAGAGAGTCCGCTGCTTCTGCAGCTCATCCGCGAGCTCCTTTTCCACGCGGAGCTGAAGCTCTCGCTCCGTGGCCGCGTTCAGTTCGGCCTTGGCTTTCGCCAGGCCAACGTATTCGCCCGTACTGGGCGGACGACCACGGGGCTTCTTAGCGGCCTCCGTGAGCTCCTCCTCTGGGACGCGCTTGCGCCAGAGCTTCCCCATTGCTGGGGAAGACGGGCGCGAGCCTCCCGGGCTGGTGCTCGGAGCGTCGAAGCGCTCCAGCACTACCACCGCCTCTGCGAGAGAGCCGAGAGACCTTGCGGCCTCCGTCTCGATCTCCATCTCCTTCTCCTCCTCCTTTTGGTTTTTGTTATTAAGTAAATCCATAGCAAATCCCACGAGTAGAGACGAAATATGTACACTCACCGGGTGACGCTCATTCCGGTGAGCGGGGTATGTACTGTGGAGGTCCCCAGGTATCCACAGGTTTTAGACGACTTCACTGTCGGGTTTATAGACTTTTCCTTGTCGCGGGCCGGCCAATTAAGGCAAGCCCCACGTTCCCCAGGTTCTCGACTTCCCGAGTGTGGCTAGCACTCAGGTCGTTGAAGATCCCCCGGAGGCTACGCGACGCGGGAAGGCAGCCAAACCCCCCAACACCGACGGTGGCACGAGTGCCCGTCAACCCCCACGCGAGCAGTGGGCCGACCCGTCACCTGATCCTCTCGGATCCCGCCTCGCGGACCTTGCAGGTCCGCCATACCACGACCCCCTTATGGGTCATCTAGCCCTGAAAAGGGCTGTTGTGGTGGCCCTGACAAGGGCCTGGAGGACGCCTCGCGGCTCCCTCCACGCGGACCTTGCAGGTCCGCCATACCACGACCCCCCTCATGGGGTCAGCTAGCCCTGAAAAGGGCTGTTTTGGTGCCACTTTGATCCACGAGGGGATCCAAAAATACTAATATTTTTCCTATGCCACTGGAATCCACAATCTGCTGACTATCAAAATCTTCAGAGAAGATCTTCAAACTTAATTCCATGCTTTTGTGTCATCTAAATAATAACTATTAGTGTAATAGCCCTTTCCTAATACTCGTAAATGACTCTTAACAGAATTTTTAAATTTATTTTATTACAGAGGTAAAGTCATGATATCCTTGGGAATTTTGTTGTAGAAACACACGCCAATACTCACAAAAGAGTTATTAACTGTAGATAACAACAACATAACAATAACAACAACAACACAACGATGATAACAATATCATCTACTTCACTTTCTCTAAAAATAACCCAACGCGTATTTCACCTGAATTTAACTCATCCTGACATTCTTTAATAAAGGAGAACGGGCAATTTTGTATGAGATGCGTCCCAACCCTTGTAACAAGTTGCACTAGTGCAAACATGTTCATTTAGTCTATTTTTATGTAAAACTGAAAGTTTTTTATCAAAAATTTGTGCAGGTCCAAAGTAATAAGGGTGTAAGTAAAAAATATTTTTTGTGCAAATAGGCTTTGCGGTACAGTTCTACGGTTTTGTATCATTTAGCCGACGGTCATTACAACTACGGTTGACTCAACTAGGGTTAATTCACCTACTGGTTGACATGGTTCATGGTTGTACCGATCACATATTTTCATAATAACTAATGTATGAAATACCTACATAATGGACGATTCACCGACGCACACTGTTTGAATGTAGAACAAGCTAGGTGGTCAAAAATATTTTTACAACACACCTGCTCATAACAGTGATATTATTTTACCGCAATTAAGCACGGAATGACACCTATTATAAAACTGTGACTTTTTCATTACTATTATTCACAAAAGTGAGTTATAGATTCTTTTTAAATTTTATAGGAATTATTTTATAGACAATTATAGACACTATAATTGTCTATGTTCTTAAAAAAGTTTTGATACAAAAAATAACGTGTTTAATAGTAGGAATAAATTAATACGCCTATTGTATGGTCATTTGATGCATTTTCGTATTTAAATAAATAATTTCAACTTGTAATACTTGTGTAATAAACAAAATTTTCGCTCAAATTTAACTTTTTTTTTTTCTCTAAGTACAGAAAAAAAAACAGAGTAAAAAAAAGTTAAGTTCAAACCTCATTTTTTTTTAAATATGGTCGACCGCCATTGTTAAATGCGCGCGCATAGGAAAACGAATTAATTTGTAGTATTGTTTATTTAGTATTTGTAGTATTATTTTATTCGCAAGTGTGTTGTAAAACGTCGTATGGCACGTGTGAGCATGATGATTACCGTCCTCGGCTGTCTTAAGACCCTCGCCTGGCGGCTCGGGTCTCAATGCCGCCTCGGCGGATCACCAACGTTGCTCACTTGTACCATAATGTACTATTACCTTTTTTGCCATTAAATTTGTTTTTATGTATTAAGGGAAGCCTAAATATAATATATAGAGCTATTTTGTTTTAAATCTACGTAGTTGCATTTAACATCATGGATGGGGAAGAGCATCGACGACGACGTGCGAAGTACAATAAAACTATAGTAAATAATGTATGCTCACTCAAATTATTCTTGTGGCTACAATACTTATGTACATGACATAGACATACATTGAGTTCCTAGATGTTAATCTACTTTTGTTATAGTTTTTTTGACTTAGCGCTATGTAAGAAAAGTCACGTAAAACATAAATAAAATATTTAAAGAAATTACACAATTATTTATTTAAAAGTAATAAAATTACATTGTTGGTTCTTTAAATAACTTTAAAACATCTGAAGAAAATGATTTCGACTTCTTATCTGGGGCCTTAAGGCCGCTTCCCACCGTCCGCGATTCTGCGGATCATCACGCACAGCCGACGATCGCGGACGGCAACGCACGCAGACAGGGCTCTTCCAACGGTGCGTGTCGGTCTGTGTAGATCTTTTGATAACTTCATTTCAAAATGCAAAGTGAAAGAGAACGTGTCGTCGCTGCAGCCGCGGCTGTGGTATTAATTAACAATTACCAAATTATGCGATCTAGTAAAAGTAAAAAGAAACCACGTCGCTGGTGGATATCAGCATACAAAAAAATGTCGTTTAACGTAAGTGTACATAGACATACCTATATCTAAATTTATTTATTTTTTGTTTTGTCACCCATAGCAGTGGAATCACGGTAGAAAATTACCGAATGACATAAAATACTCCTTGTCTTGTGATCCTACCGGTGCGCGGTGGGATTATGATTCGGAAAATGATCGCGCCGCACCGCACCTTTGAAGTTACCGCCTCGCGACGGATACCGGCGCACCGCCACGGACGTCCTCTGCTACCACGGACGAGACCCTTCCCACGGTGTGCCGTGCGAGCTGGTCCGCGTCCGTCCGCGATATCGCAGACCGTGGGAACCGGCTATTAGACAACATTCTATTGATAGAATCGCGTTGAAGCGAACCGTTTTTAATTTTTAACAGTGTATTACGCGACATTGCGGTGATTATAGTAATAATGATATGTGAAATAATGTATTTCGAGTTACAAAGACATAAATTTCGTTAAAAAATAATATTTATATTAACTATTTATGTCAATTTCATACTACAATTAGCTATTCCACTGGCGTCTTCGCCAATAGAATGTCACTTTGTCTAAGGCCCCTGGTGTTTTTCGAAGACCAGTTATGTATGGGTCCGAAGAAATTAATAAATAATTAAAAATTTAATATCAGCATTACAAGCAATTCTTGATGTTTTTCTAGAATATCCTTCTCTTATTTTCCTTACTTCTTTATTTCTGGCTTCTTGAGCCATTTCGTCGGTCGAATGACGAAAGGGCGTATCTGGAATTTTCTAAATGTTCAGTAGAGCTGTTTTAATAAAATTGACCGTTTTGCACGATCATAACTTCATACCTAAAACTTCTACGGGAAGCATTGGAACATCATTTAGATCGCCAACTAATTACCTTTAAATGCGTTTATTTGTTATTTGTGTACTTCTACTAGTTGTGGATATATTTAATTTTTTTTTTAAAAAAGATTCACTTACGTCCTTTCGTGATCGCTAAGATTTTCATTATTTTAAGATTCGCCCATGCCATATTAACATTAAATAAAAATAAAATATTTTTTATGCAGATAATATTATATTTATTAGTAAACAGTAACAATTAGGTACTTAATACGATAGAAGAAGACAAATGAAAAAAACCAGGACGTCATAAACAAAATCAATCGTTACAATTATTTATTCATGGGGTAAATTTTTATAGTAAAAAATATGTTCTTGGGCTCTAATTAGTGGTGTGTCCCCACTGCATAATTTTACAAGGTCATCATATTTTTCTTTGGTAATTTTATTGGGCGACTTGTTAAGTTGTTCAACAGTACCTCTTAGCCATTGCATATTTGGTCTCTTTAGTGATATTGACCTGTATTCCCTTTCAGTGTGGCTACATTTGAAAAATATGGTTGTAGGTGTAGTTTTCACTACTCTGAACTCCATGACATCTGTCCATTTAAATGAGTCACCAGTCTGTTCATCCCTTTTCAGCTGTAGTAATTTTAATTTTAGTGAAAGATCTTTAAAATTTTTCAATTCATCGTAGTTCAAGGTTCGGACTATATATGGCTTTTTACGAGCCAAACGTATAATTGGCTCCAATTGACAAGGTACAAAAATGTTTCCAGCTTGTGACATCGCATACGATACAGCACTATGTACGGAATCACCTTCGCTCTGTCCATGAAAGGAACAGAAGTAACGCAAGGATATTTCTTCGACTGATTCACTTTGGTTTATAAAATATAGAAGCATTGCTACCACCACAGAATTCTTGTTCTGGCCTGAACAGCCATCGCAATACAGGAATACTTCTTTCACTCCCTTTCTGTCACAGTCTGTCAAGAAATTAAAAAGACAAGTAGAAATTTCCGATGCACCTCTTTTACTAATTGTCTCATTCCATATGTTGCACACACAATCTTTGGAAGCGAGATCATAAATTGTGAAATTATAATTAGCCAATCGTCTTTTATAAAAAAGTGCACTTTCATTGGATTGTGGTAAGTAAATAACTTGTTGTAAATCGAACGAAGCACAACAAGTCGTCTTATTCTGTATTGCTCTAATCTTACAATCATCTTTCAGTCTACGCACTTCTTGTTTTTCCTCAATATGGGCATCATATTTATCTTGCAGCTTAAGCTTAACTTCACTGGTACCTTCCCTGTATGTATTACATAAACTACATTGGTCCTTTTTGGGTCGATGGAAGGATAAATTCATCGTTTTAAATACATTTCTATAAAGTGTTATACTAACCGGTTGCTTGTATTCTTCCAAAAACATAGAATATATCTTTCTCAATGAAAGGTCAGGGTGAAGATATTCTTTTGCGCTATCTTTCCTGCAGTAGTGGGACTCGACACGTGGAAATCGTTTGATGTGTTCAGTAATAAGTGATCTCAACTGCTTATCCCTTTCGTGGTAAACCATTTGTCTTCCTCCTCGTTTATCTTTTTCCACTATTCCCGTGGTTTGTAATTTTTGCAGAGACGTGCGCAGAGTCTTTTCTGAGATACCCAACGTGTTGAGAAACATTACCTTGCAAATTTTTACTTTTTCTCCTTTAAATGGCAAATAATAACAATATGTACATTTACGCCGAGATTCTGTAGCAGTAGTTTTTCGTCCCGTGAGTTTTTTTTCAACAAATCTCGTTATGTATTCTCTTTGCAAGGTAAGATCTCCTAATTGATAGTAGTCCAGGAATATATTTTCGCGTTCTTCTTCAACAAATTTAAAACAATACATACCTTGCTTAGCGCAGTTTTCTAATTTACATAAAGGACCAACCTTCCTTCCAGGGACGGTTTTTTTCGTGTAAGGTGAAACATATTCTTTGCCTGTGTGCCTCAAAAACTTTGCTTCTTTATATTTGTTTTTTCTGAGCGGTTTTATTGTTTCTCCCTCTTTTTCGGTGCCTTCCATTACAAAGTCTTCAGGTACTAAACTTGCTAAATCGGATTGATGTTCCAAATTAGAAATCTGTCCTAAAATGCTCGGTGATTGGCAAGTATCAGACAAAACTGCAGTTGCGTCAGAATCGTTTGATTCATTAACATTACTTTGGTCGAAATGAAACATGGAGTGCTTGAATTGGTCTGTAATCTTATTATTATGGTCAAAGCAGGACTGTATGCCAGTTAAAGTGTCAAAATGAAAATCACAGAGCAAACAAGAACACTCAAAGCATGTAGTTAAAACGGGATTAGTGCAGTTAGTAAACTCACAACTCTGTTCAGTGTCCAATACATCATCAGGTTTTATTACTGTCATGGTAGATTGTAAAGTTAGATGATTTTCGCAGGTAGGAGAATTGTTGATAAAATGATCATAGCAAAGAAAGCATTCACAGCGATGGCAAATACTAAATACTTCTTCAGTACAAATAGAAAACTCACAGCTTCTCTGATATTCATGGCGTTCATTTTTGTGCAAGTGAACGTTAGAGCATGTATCAAAAACGCTATAGGTTGTATGTTCCAAATGAGGTAAATATGATAAGTCAATGCTGGTGTCATGATTTTCTTGTACTGCTTGAAGTATTTTATGATTAGAACAAGAAGCTTCTTCGTTATAATGTTCTGAGCACAAATAAGAAGTACAATCGATACAAGTAGTTAAAACAGGATTGTGACAGTTTATGTATTCACAGCAGTAAGCTTTACGGTTGTTAGTAGCATAAAAGGAAAGCGGTTCGTCATCTGATGAGGATAATTCTTTTGCTTCGATAACAGTTACTGTACCATACCACCATTTCCGTTCATATAACATTTTTACCTTAGAACCTAGTGTAATCTTTTCAAATTTTCTGACCGGTAACAATTCTTGTATGTTGACGACATTTTGAGTGCCATCTTTCCATGTCACTAATACATCCATAATTTCCAAAAAAGATATTATAGTAGGTATGGTAGTTATCTGAAATAGAGAAAGAAAAATCATTATTGGTAACACATATTGAATGAAAATCTTGTATTTTTTCACTATTTCAATTTATTTATTATCCTAACCGGTTTCGGCTTTTTGGTCGTCGCAACATTTTACAGTACATTGTTACATACATACATACTCGTTAGTCTCAACATTTTACAGCACATTAGAACTTTTACTCAGTACGTGTAGCAAATTCCACCTAGTACTAACAACCAAAATTTTACCTACTTAATAGTACTTAATACATGAAATTATTAACTTACCGTTTGATTTGCACAATTAACACTTAAAACTGATTGTATAACAAGTAATTTATTCACTCTTACTATATTAATTATATTAAAATGAACGCAAACAAACCGCACACTTGCAGAGAAGAGAGTGAATGAGATTCGAACAGGTCATGACACGTTTTGTTTGTTTCACGCCGAATGTGCCTTTTCGTGAAAATATTTTATCGTCTTGATTAGGCGTAACTGATACACTGCCTGTTCGTGATTTTTAAAATTGGAAGAAAAGTAGTGAGGGCTCTTCGTAGTGGCGTATATCTTTAGTTCCGTTAGGATTTTAGTTACGTCTTTTCGTGACATGGTAAAACATGCCCTTAACATTACAATGACAGTAGTAACTCAAAATCGTCGATTTGTAGGATACGCCCCTTCATGATTCGACCGACGATTTGACCTATTGGAATAATGCAAAATTTTATAATTTCACTTCCGTGATAAAGGATTTTATGAAGGGTAACCGGCATGTTATACCAACTATAATTTTGTAAGTAGGTATATTTGAACTATTTTATTCGCCAATTCATCATAATTATCCGTATTATTGGATATTGGACCTAGTATTCTGGACCCATTAGTACAGCCTATTGACTCGCATCACAAACCGATAATTATTAGTACTAAGTTTATTGAAATGTTCAAACTAGTTGACAACCCTACGACACGCTATGTCTTCTCAAAAGGTGATTATGAGGCTATTAAGTTTAGTATTAATTAATTAAGTATTCACGCTGCATACATTTTTGGCCCAAAATTGAAAGTGCCGGCCAAAGTAAAATAATACGATATTAAGGTGCGTACAAATTATATAGCATAACATGTTATAAAACAAAGTTATATAACATGTTTCAGTAATGTAGACACTGAAGTTAGTACAATGTTGCAAAGTTATAAAACAATGTTAGATAATGTGGACGTGTTATATAACACAAGTTATACAACATGTTACATGATCTGTACGCACCTTAATATATTGAATCATCTTGTTATGAAAAATATCAATATTTTTCATAACAAGATGATTCAACATATTATGCTTACGAATCATCCTAAAAAAATGTTCCGACCGATTCCGAACACATTGTTCATTCATCTAAATTCCCCTACCTAACCAATCGATTGAAAAGAGATGACATGAAAAATCTAATATATAAAATTCTCGTGTCACAATGTGCGTAATCGAACTCCTCCGAAACGGCTTGACCGATTTTGATGAAATTTTTTGTGCTTATCCGGTATCTATGAGAATCGGCCAACATCTATTTTTCATCCCCCTAAATGTTAAGGGTGGTCCACCCCTTAATTTTATTTTTTCATTTTTCAGACAAAATTTTTTGTTTTTATTTTTTTATGATACATCATACAAAAATACATGCAACCCTATATTTTCACCCCTCTACGATCAACCCCTATTTTTTTTTGTGAATTATAAACTTTAATCTAATCTAATATATAAAATTCTTCTGTCACGGGGTGCGTAATCGAACTCCTCCGAAACGGCTCGACCGATTTTGATGAAATTTTTTGTGCTTATCCGGTATCTATGAGAATCGGCCAACATCTATTTTTCATCCCCCTAAGTGATAAGGGTGCAGCGGGAACGGGATTTGAATACCACGCGGGCCGAAAATATGGCGGTACGAAGTTCGCCGGGGCAGCTAGTATCATATAAAAAAGAAGAAAGCTATTTATTTATTTATTATTTATTATTTTATTGTACACCAAATTAAAGAGATACATTATTATTTAACTAAAACTAGAGAAACGGTACAATGGGCGGCCTTATCGCTTTAAGGGATTTCTACCAGGCAACCTTTGGATGGTAATTATGGCTGAAGGATTGAGTGGTAGTTGTTTTGGCGTACCTTCAAAAACTGAATGTAATAAGTACATAATACACATATATATTCACTCCTAATTTACATTATATACACACATACACACATATATACATACATATACATATATACACAAACACACACACATATATACATATACATACATACACAAATACATACATACATCTATACATATAATAAAATTGTAACCGATCGGTGTCTGTACATGGCATGGAAATGAGAAAAACCATTATAGGAGGACTTTATTAACGTAATAGAAGCCAAAACAACGTTTGTTAGAATTTTTGTCTGTTTATCTGTTTGTCTGTTTGTCTGTTTATCCTATTGTTAGTCACTTGGACTTAAATGATATAATCCGCTCGCGATCAGAATGGGATTGATTGATTGGGATTTATTTTTTTACGTCCGACCGGCGCACATAGGAGTATTTCCATGTTAAATCCGGTCAAAATTATTTAGTGGCTTATTTAATAATAAAATATGGTAATACGATTTAATTTCCATTTCCTGTTCATCATCTTCATCTATATTTTCGTAACTAGTATTTTGTTCTGTTGTCGTTGATGGTAAAGATGGCGGCGCAATTGCGACCATTAGCTCAAGCGCCTCTTTTGAAAAACTCTTTCTCTTGAATTGTGGTTTTGGCCGTATTGAGCTTAAATAAGGATCGGAACTCAATAACAATCTGTTAATAATATCTCTGTTGCAGTCTTCTCGAGAAAATTTTCTAGAAAAGTCGAGCTTGTACTGCCTAAAGTTTTTATTTCGGGCCTCAGCCGCCTCCTCCGACAGTTGACCAATAGGCACGATAGCGTGGCTTATGACTTGAGCTCCATGAATCAATACTTTGTGGATTGTAGGTATCATTGGATACCATTTATACAGATCAATATATGACTGTGCTGTTGCCTAAGCGTAAGAATCAAACTTTTCAACGTCTATACTGATTCCGCTGGCAATCACCTCTAAGATTACTCTTCATCGTTTGATAAGGTCTAAATTAACTCCAGTAATTTGAGATGACATTTCTTGGTCTGCAAAAAACCTTCGTGATGTATTTCCGTCATTGTTGTTCCCAAATCCTGCTTTAGGCACGTCCACAAGCAGTCCCATTTGTTCCCTAAAGTTTTTTTTGAATTTCCTCTTTTGTTTACCTAACGGTTTTTTTTTCTGCTGGTGTACGTGCCTGCCATTTTTTTATTGAGAGTTTATAAGCGAGGTGGAGCAGGGACTCAAAAAACCTTATTCTGGTGTGAAGCACAGATAGTCCAAACTTCAATGCTTCGGCATTAACGTCCTGCACTTTTTTTAATTCATTAAATCTTTTTGAAGTCTGTCCACAAATATAACGGCGCATAGTTGATGCTGTGTCGGTAGTAGCATTGCATACTTTGCCATCAATCATTGTGAACAGCATTGTATGTTTTATTTTCAATATTCCACCAGGAGCTGTAATTTCAGTTTTCGATCGATTCTTTGATTGACCATCAACATAACTTATCTCCTCCTTAGTGATATCTTTTGATTCACTGATAAATCTGATGCGTATTGATCTACAGAATCTAACTGATGATGGCATTGGATTTTGCCAAATTATTTTAGTTTCTCCATCTATATTAACAATCAGTCGCAAAGGAACTAGGGAACTTTGAAATAAATTTATCACTTCTGCAAGGTATTTGTACAGGCGGGATGCTGTGTGATCTAGTAATCCTTGCAGTTGAATTTCTATACAAGTTTCAGTGACGTGCATTGTTTCTTCCTTGGGGTAACAATCCTTTTTTGCCTTTTGTATTAATGAGTAACATGGATAGATACTCTTATTAGCATTATAAAGGATTTCCTCTTTCTTCTTGTGAAGTCACCTTCAACAAAAATTGACAGTGCCTCTTGTGGTGTGTGCTTTTTTACACTTATTTGGTTTTGGGATAAAGTGTAAGATTTACGAACTTTCGACGCTCTTGTTGGCGTTGCCATGATTTCTTTTATCATTACTGAAGCATCAGTGTTTCCTATATTGCGTTGACTGACTCCAGCTGCATGTATTAGTTCTTCAGCAGGTATTTGCTTCCGTATCTCACTAATTTTTCGTCGTTTACTACGCTCACATAAGTTTTCAAAAGATTTTGTTGGCCGACCCGTTTTATACGTAGCCTTTGCACTAAATTTCTGCAACTGTATAGTTGATTCGAGCCATTTGTCGTTATAACGTAAAAAACGCTCTTCTTTGCCTTTCGGCCGCCATGGTAACCGAGGTTTGGTAATCAGTTACCTATGAAGAAATTTTGCTCTTTCCTGGTAATCCTGTTACAAATGAAGATTTTTCCGCCTGCTTTCATAATTTTTTCGTAACCAGTTACCAAAGAAAAATTTGTCCTATTCCCCTGTAACCAATTACCAAAGAAGAAATTGCCCTCTTCCCTCGTAACCACGAAGAAATTATTATTTGCAAGTGGCAAACCATTTTTCTCATAGACAGAGAGAAGTGATCCTATAAGAGTATTTTTTTACGTTTTAAGGTACGGAACCTTAAAAAAACAACTAAGTATTTTTTTTTATCGATTAAGAAAGGGAAAAAAATTCGTATGAATTAAGTTCGTATGAATGTCGGTAGATGGCTTCACCGTCCCCCTTAAGACGGTTGTATAAGGGAATTTGGATTGATTTCGTACGTGTCTCGGTGGCTTAGTGGTCAGAGCGTTCCCCCTGTAAGGGAAAGATCGCGGGTTCGAGTCCCGTCCGAGGTCGATTCTTTTTCCCTTTCTTAATCGATTTGAACAGTTAGCATAGTAAATGCTTCAAAATTTCATTCAGATATTTTTTTTAATTTAAATTTATTATAAAATAAACCAATTTTAAAAACAGGCAGGCACTAAAAATAATTAATTTCCTTAAACTTAAAATAATAACCTGTCCACTATTAATAAAACTGAAGATCAACTTCTTATATGACATTTATGTTTAGCTAATTATGCTTTAGGTCTCTAAATAAATGTAAAGGGGCAAATAATTTCTAAGCAGTGTCCTGTTGAAATTTTATCTGCCTTAAGTTCATTAATAGTTGCATTAATTTCTTCGTCAATCTCTGTTTAAATTTTATTTCTCCTGTTACTTTTGAATCTTTTGTTAATATAACATAATTTTGTTTCCATCTCCAATGTTTCCAATATCAGGCCCAAATTCGGGTTTTTTGTCCCAATGAATCTATTTAATTTATTATGCCACCCTTCGAGGTGATTTGTAGTTCTTATGCTTTCTTTTTCACAACCACATTTTTTTGCAAAAACAGAAGCCCCTTTATTGTACCATGTTTTATTAAAATATCTATTGAACTGTTCAATATCTTGACCTTTTGGACTTTTCTTCATCACATATTCATATCCTATTTCTATATTTTCTTCAGGCAAACGAGCTAATCCGACGCACCGTGCAACATGCCTCTGCTTTACTTTAGTTTTTATTTTCTTAGCTTTGCGGAATAGACATTGGTTAAAAATTAAAATGATAGTAGCAACCTTTTGTGATAATTTTCGGAAACACTTCTTTAACCGCTTTTATTGCGGCGGTTTCATAATCTAATGTGATTTTTTCAGGTTTAAAATGTTCACCAACTGTAGCAAATATTAATCGGTATAAAATTATATATGTCTCCATTTTCTTATCAGGAAGTAGAGCGAATATTAGTGGATCAACTCTGCCGGTCTCTTCATTAAATCCATGTATAGTATAGAGTTGTTTAAAGCTGGATGGGCATGATCGAATAGTTCCATCTGCTAAGACATGATTATAATTACCCAAATTATTTCTGACTTCTTCGTTGCAAAATACAAGGGATCCGTGTTTTATCATCATTCGGATTCTGGTAATCTGCGAGGAGAAAGTTATTGAATTTTTTTGGTACAACCACTTTACAGCATTCAGAGGGATGATAGCGCAATTTAGGGGCACCAATTACCTTATTGCGTTCATTGTACAGACCGGTTTTTATGTTTTTGAAGTTTGGTACTTTGTGTAGTAAGGCGACCCCTTCATCTTTCATATCACAAACCATTCTGTTGTATTGTTTTTCAATAGGCTCGAAGTTGCAACTCGTTTTTTGTTTCAGTTTATCCAATCTTTCCCGAAAAATATTTTCACCCACGTCTTCGCAGTAATAATTATGATGTTCCGCTTCTTTTACTATTTCATTCTTAATGCTTAGCTTTAAACTTCCTTTACAATCGATTTTGCTGCATAGCCAAAAAGAGCTACCATCACGGTATATCCTCCTCCTATGAAATCGTCGGCCATTATACAACAACAACACGCCACCTCTACGTGATGAGATGAACTTAACTGGATGTGGGCTCATTATAGAAATACGACGATGAACAACTACCTATTTTATTATTTTAAAATTATTTTTTAATTATTTAATTTAATTATTTTCACACAATCAAAAGAAATTTAAACGCAAATGAAATCAGAATATATTAAATGTCAGTATCAATTCAATGACAAGTGGTAATATTCATAAAAAGAAAGACTATCTATGAAGTACTAATTGTCATTCAGTAAAGAGAATTTAATCTGATTTACTGCTAGTGGAGTACCACTTCAAAAAAGAACAAGTTTCATTATGTTAAAAAGTCTTCGTTTGTAACTGGATTACCAGGAAAAAGCAAAAATTCTTCATAGGTAACTGATCTGGTAGTGGAGTACCACTTCAAAAAAGAACAAGTTTCATTATGTTAAATTCTTCGTTTGTAACAGGATTACCAGGAAAGACCAAAATTTCTTCATAGGTAACTGATTACCAAACCTCGATTACCATGGCGGCCGAAAGGCTTCTTTGCGACTTGCTGCAACCCATTTTTGTTTAAATTCAGTCTTAAAAAATCTCAGAGTACGATCCAACATAGTTTTTTTATCATCAGAGCATTGGGTTATTTCAACTAATTTCGTTTCCAAAAAATCCAACTTTTCTTCAATTTTCTTTCCTTTACAGTCACGTATGATGTCGTACAAAGCTCTTCTGGTAAAACTTATAGTTGATTCTAAATTATCTGAAAATAAAAAATAAAACAACATAAAGTCAAATATACCGACATTTTACTCTATCATCTTGAAATAGTTGAAAATAAAAATGGCGTGCGTAGGCGTGGCAAATTTTTATCGTATTACTAAAACATATACTAAACAACATACTCGTATTAATCGTAATATAAACGTTTGACAAACCTTGACAAATAAACAAAAACACGATTGAATAAAATATTATACACAGTTTATTTCTAATTTTCGCTTCATCTTTCTGTTTTTTTTTTAATACTTTAATGATACACAAAGTTTTTAATTATTATGTTGAAATAATCTACGTACCTTTTACTTCCATAGTCACAATGTTTTTTTTCACTATTTATCACACCAAACGTACAGTTCAAACTTCAATGCAGTGAACAATGCAAACGCCGAGAACAAAGACATGCGGTTTAGACAATGACTGGGTTCCGACTGCTTGTGCGGGATGGGGCGACTACTTGAGTTACGAATGTGATCCATCTTAAGTGGGTAGGTTATTAAGCTGTAAAAGTGTGTGGCTTTAATATGTTTTTATTTAACTTCGTAATTTCGACTTTTGACCGGATTTAACATGGAAATACTCCTATGCGGCGGCGCCGCTCGGCACGCCAGGCTGGCCCAGGGCATGCAATATTCGCTTAATTTTGGTATTTGAGTTTTACGAATATCACTTACCGTACTATTCGAGTTGGTATGATTGAATAGTGATGACACAAAATATTTATGATTGAATATTTGATATACTTACATCATTTAAGCTAATTTTCCATCAAAGAGCATTAGTTTCTGTTGTGCATACGATTAAAGAAATAAAAACCTAATGCGTCTTCTTTACCCGATATATGGGTAAAATTAGGCATGTAATAGGGTATAATTACGCACACGGGGTAAAATTACGCATTTAGATTTCTAGGATGGTACTTTCATAAAAAAATATTGCCAAAAATCAACATTTATTAGTTTTTAATCTGCTAGAAAATGAGATTAATATCTATTAATTTACAATCACATTAACTAGTTTTTCATGAATTTGCGACGAATGAGATAATTTAGATCCTTGAGAATGTTGCATGATTTTCTTGTTTTTCACAGAGTCAACTGTAATTACATTTGGATGAATTAAGTCAGCAATTCAGCATGGAAAGTGCCACGGTGATGTAGGTTTTATCACGGGCTCATATGCAGCTTTCCAAGTAGACTGGTATCGTTGTCAGATTGACGCATGTTCCATTTTCCTGCAATCAAGGTGGCCACCCTAAACCTACATCTGGGTCGCAAGTCCCAGTCGCCGTCACGGTGTTCCTCTCTGTATCACGCTATGGACCCGGCGACCGCACGGTGAATCCATGGAGTGCTGAGAATCGGATCTCCTCTGTGTATTCCGAGGGAGAAACAATCACTTCTTTGGTTCTTAATGTCCTCTCAATTTTTGCAAAAAGACGGTCAGGAGGAATGAAAGAGTGACCTACCACTGGAAAAATGATTTCGATTTCATTTTTATATTTCGAGGTGCTTCACTGTATAACCATTTTCCAAGCATACTAATCATTCCCGTATTTTTGTTTAGTCCGGAGCATCCATCGCAAACTATCCTTAATATCTTCACGTGCGGTTACTTGTCGAAAGTGATAAACTGCACTAATAATTTGGTTGCTGCCTTTAGTATGTTCCAACTCAGTCCAATAATTGAACAAACATTCTCCGTAACTAGTTTTGCTTTGGAATTTCCTTGTACTACAGCGAAGTGGTAGAAGTTAAACTGCCTGCTAAAAGCCGACTGATCAGGCAGTTTTGGGAGTGGTTGATTATTTTGGCAATCAAATTTTATTGTTTTGATGCTTTCATCATCCTCTTTTAAAATATTATGAAATGCTTTGTACTTATGCCGGTGGATCCTCTTCTCTATTATCAGTGGGGTGAGCACGAACAACTATCGTAATCGTATCGTGAACGTAACGAGAGCACGGAGCATTGCGATTGGCCGCCTGCCTGAAGCTTGCCAATCGCAATGCTCCGTGCTATCGTTACGTTCACGATACGATTACGATAGTAGTTCATGCTCACCCCACAGCTCATTTCTCTTTATGGGGTCTTTTTCAAGTTTCAGGCGTTCTTGTAACGAAATGCACGTGGAACATACATCTGTTCTAGGAGACCAGTTGTATTAAGTATTTAAAATTTTTCGAAAAAAACTTTGCTTCACACTTAAATCCCCATCTTTTTCTTCGTTGTACATTCGCCACATCTTTCGGATATTTAATCCAGACTGCAGATAAATTCTGTTTGTGTGCGATCTACAATAGTGACTTTCAATACCTTTAAGCTTTTCCAAAAACCGTTCAACAGACAATCTTTTCGCTTCAAATTGTGCACTTTTCGGTCTCCTCCTCTATTTTCTTTTAATGGTGAATCGCTAGTATAAGAACGGTTCTTCACCCCCTGAACCCGATCTTTTTTAATCTGGAATGCGTTCAAAAATGTTTTTTGACATAGGTTTGTGACCACCTCCGTTGGTTGGAATATTCTATTTGATGGTCAACTTTCTCTTACTATTTGGAATGTTTTTTTTTGTTCATTAACACGACAATATCTTAACAAAAAATTATCTTGATCGAGTTTTGTTTTCATCATCATCATCATCATTTCAGCCATAGGAAGTCCACTGCTGGACATAGGCCTCCCCTATAGATCTCCAATAGGACCGGTTGGAAGCGGCTCGCATCCAGCGCGTTCCCGCGGCCTAGTTAGCCTAAGTTTTGTTTTACATTTATAAAAACGAATGTGAAATTTTCGGATATCTTGACAAGTGAAAAGGTCGCAGCGAAAAGCCTTTTGATTATGACCGCAAGAAGGAAAATAGGGAGTGATTTTGATTCATATCTGAAACAAAAAGCAAAATCAATGTAAAAATTAAATATAATGAATATTTAAAAAGACCCTATGAAGAAAAGTGAGGCTAAAGTAGAAGAGAGGAAATTCTACCAAGTTAAGAACCTCCTCATTTTTTGATGACGGACGAGAAGTAAATGTTTTAGATACTTATTATATTTTGTATAGTAACGGTTGATTTTTTATAGTTTTGTATGTTATAAAATTGTTTTTATAACATACAAGACATCATTATCATCATCGCTATTGGGACAGGCCTCCTCTCTGGAACAGGGAGTGGGCCGCCACAATCCACCACGCGGCCCCAGTGCGGATTGGTGGCTAAATACAAGTTAATAAAATATCATCGTGATTTTAATCATCATTATTGAATAAGAAAAAGTAAGTTTTAGGTAATATTTTACTACTTTTTCGGCGCTCCTGTTCTCGTTTCCAAGATTGTGGATTACGTGGACGTTTCCGAGCATGCTTAAGATCACATTTTTTAGGAACTGCGCTAAATCTTTCATTATTGTTTTCTGCTGCTACTGCTACTGCTTCTTGTTTTAACAGACACCCGAATCAAATGCCGCGCTGTCATTGGTCGATTTCATTTTAGAGGATTTCGATTGTAACATAGGACATTTTAGCGGAATTTGCAACTAACATTACTTTTTGGACTGATTTTACTGTGTCTTTAGTGGGTTATGAAAGTTAACGTATAGACATATTGAAAGTAAAAATTTAAAACTTGATTTTGATGCAAAAATATGGAAATGTATCCGAAGTCATTTTAGGGGGTTTTGAAATTATACTAACCATAAATTATTTATGGTTTATCTAAAACTTTTTCAGTCAAATCTTGATTTGCAGATATGTTTTCTTTATTGATTCCAGCGATATCTTCAAAGTCACTATCCATATTAGTAGTATCAGAATCAGTCAGTTGGTTTCCAATTTCATCACATATGGTAAATATAGAAGAACTTGCGGGTAACGAATCTTCTTTGTTCATTTCAGCTGTAGCACTTGAAAGAGTAACGCCATCTACGTCTTAGTCACAGATAGTAATGGTTGTTGGTAGTGTTGCCGCTCGATATTAATATTGATAGTCTATCGATAGACTATCAATAGTCGACTATTGTTAGACTATCGATCGAAATATCGATAGTATCGATATTGTCGATACTATCGATTGTATCGATAGCACCGTTAGTAAAAATACTATCGACACACATTAATACTATCGATAGTATCGATAGAATCGTTTTTCAATACCCAATGTACTATCGATGGTATCGATAGTATCAATACTATTGATACTATCGATGGTATCGATAGTATCAATACTATTGATGCTGAACATTGCAATGACAATCGATAGTATCGAAACTATCGATAGTTTTGTTTTATCGATAGTGATCTTTCCTTCATTATTATTGGCTGGAGTCTGTAGTCTAAGGCGCGGCGCACATGGCGGGGCGGGCTGGTCTTTTTGACCGCGAAGTAATAAAGACCGCGTCTGCCCGTCGATGCCCGCGACTGTCCTCGCCGCGAACACAACGCACACGGCGGACAGAGGCAGTTAGTTCACGACGTTCGTTCTAGCGAAAAGGGCGCGGCGCGGCGCGGACTGCGGCCCCGCGCCGCGCCGTCTGCGCTACTTCATACAAACTGGTTTGTGTGATCCATGGCGGGCAGCCACGGACATGCCGTGCCGCCAGTGCCCGGCGGGTCGCCGGCGGGCACCTGCGGCGCTGTCATTTTGTCCTTCATGTGCGTGCGTTGGTAGTATAGGATTCCCTTTGCGCTATCTTTCGCGGTGAAATTGACCGGCGCTGCCCGCCCCGCCATTTGCAACGCGCTTTATATACCTTTGATTTGCCTGATGTATCGACCAGGTGACACCGGCCGTGGTCACAAACATGCTGACTATATATCATGGATCATGGAATGAGAGTTAAAAGTTATTTGTTTTTTTACACCACTTAAATGGCATCTATTATTTATAACAATATTATCTATTGCCATTGATTAGGTAAGTCTTTAGAATGAGGAAAGTGTAGAGTAGAGGAAATAAAATAACATTATACCAGCATTTTTTTTATTCAGTAAAGTTGCACAAGTTATTTACAAACAGAATTTAAAAATAACAGTTTTGACAGGCGCTTTCCTGTCAAACGATTTCTTTGTTGGGTGATTGTAGCACCAGCTTTAGAAAAAAGTCGTTCACTAGGGACTGATGTTGCTACAATCGGTAAGTATTTAATTGCACACTTATATAGTCCTGGAAACATACTTTACATGTCTTCCCATGTGTGTATAGGGTTCTGTGTGATTGGAGCTATAGCTGAACCTAAATACATTTGAACCTCAGTTTCCAAGCTAGCAGTAGATGACGACTGCCGAGATTTTATATTAGTGTGTGCCAAATGTTTATGGTACTTCCAAATATCAAAACTTGCCTTATCTTCTTTTTCGGAGTCGTCGGAAGTATCTTGTGGAAGAATATTTTTATTGGCATCTCTTGCGAATCCATTTAAATATGTAATCACTTTACTTTTCGCCAATGGATCTTTGAAATGCAATAACTTAAACCTCGGATCCAACGTTGTAGCCAGAGCCATAGTCGAGTTGTATGTTCGAGCCTTCAGCTTACCATCAGGCGAGGCAAAGTCAAATTGACGTGTCCTATATAAAAAAAAAAAAAAAGATTTTTTCAAATTGCTTAGTCATTTGTTTCGCTAATTCATTTTTAGCTGAACTACCATCGAATCTGTTGGTATAGTTTTGCTTAAAGCGTCACTTAGACAGCTTACTAGAGGTATAACTTTGCTGACGGTCACATTTAAGTCTCCTGAAATATCTTTCGTGACAATTTCATAGCACTTTAATAGATCAATTATCTCCCTGATATTACTTAGTTCGGAGCCAGTAACCATGCATGGTGCTTCATGACGACTGAGCAGAATTTTGCTTACTGAAGGAGTTAGTTCGACAAATCTCTCTAACATGTAAAAACAGGAGTTCCATCGTGTTCTAACATCTAATATAAGTTTTTTTGTATTGCCTTCTGTACATCCGGCATCTATCTGTAGTTTGCGTAATTCGTCACTTGCATTTACGCTATTTTTAATAAATTTGACAATTTGATAAAACTTTGTTTATCAATGCTGTCAACTCATTGGAGTTGTCTATTGCCTGGGTCACAATTAAATTTACAGTATGAGCAAAGCAAGGTATTAATCTTTTCTCACCAAAAAGAGATCTATTCAGCTTCATCATAGTGCTGTCATTATCAGTCACACAAGCAGAAACCTTCTCTGCTGAAACATTCCAATCTTGGAAGAGTTGGGATAATTTACTTTCTAAATAATCAGCTGTATGACGCTCGTATAGTTCTAGCACTCCTAAAGTGCCGCTTAAAAGCTGTAAGTTATCTAAAAAATGGATGGTTATTCCTAAAAAGGATTTATTTTGCATAGTTTCCGTCCAAATGTCATAAGTGACACAGTAATTTTCAGATTTTTTAATATAATCCTTGAAAATACAAGACATTACTTCATATTTTTCATCAATCCGCGATTTAATTGTTTCTCTGGTTGGTACCTTATATAAAGGCGCAACTTCTTTCATTAATTTGACAAAACCTTTTCCCTCAACAGTAGAAAAGGGTTTATTGTCCATTATTATGTAATTAACAATAGCATCTGTATTTTTTTTGATCTAGCACCATCTTTATTTGAAATACTCTTAATTTTATCAAAAAAGTCTTAACGTTCGGTTGGAGTTGTACCTGTTTTGTTTGCGACGTTTCAAAAGATGGATCATCATTAGCAGTAGAAGTACTAGGTTTCATTATCTCACTATCAAGTAATTTTTCGCTAGAATGTGATGTTTCAGGTTCACGCGTAAAGCTAAAATTCTCAGATATTTTCCTTTGTTTTGGCTGAGTGGGTGTAAAATCGTCAGACGAACTTGCACATTCTGAAATATTACCCAAATCGTTCAAAATTTGTTTATGTACCTTTTCTAAATGGCAGCGGAGATTGGATGTATTTCCTGAAGTTTTAAGATCTTTGTTGCAAAGTATACAGGTGGCAGAAATATCCGAATTCTTATTAAAGTAGGTCCAGACTTTACTTTTTAACTTCGATGGCGGCATTTTGATAACCTATAACGAATAAAACTTACATTATTAACCTTACCTTACCTAATATAACATTAGTGGTATTTTATCCAACATAACAGAATGGATACCTAAATGTAACTTTTCAAACGGCAAATTGAATTACGAGTAGGTACCTTTATTACCTTGTTACATTACTATTTCATTTCTATAAAATAAACAAAAAAAAAATACCAATAACCTAACAAACAAACATTAACAGAAAAGTAGGTAGGTACTTACCGTTTTATCATAAACAATTGAAAATATCACTGCTAATTATTCTTATAACATAAAATATGTAATAAACAAACTTGATTTAACAAAAAAAGCAAGGAAAAATGTAGCAACTCAGCAACTGTTTACTTGTTTTATACGAACGAGAGCGAACAAATAATGCGTGATTGATTGTCACCATTCATCAATCAATCGAACGAAACAATTTGTACTTTTTTAAATATTTACCGGGTGACGTGTGACGTAGCTTCTCGGTAAACATTTGAACTAGATGGCAGGCAAAACATTGATGTTTTGCCTGCCATCTAGTTGAAATGTAATAGTACCAAACATTTCAACTAGATGGCAGGCGAAATATCGATGTTTTGCCTGCCATCTTACTTTCCAACAAGATGGCAGGCAAAACATCGTATAATATAACATCGATACTTTTCAATAGTAAACATCGATGGCAAACATCGATGTTTATGCACTGAAACATCGATGTTTCGGAAACATCGATGTATCGTTTGCATCCCTTGTGTCCCAGGTGGTGCCCCATGCAACATGTGCGATGCGACTTAAAATTCTTTCGAGGAAACACCATTGCTGGAGGTAGTGCCTGGCCTATAGCGTTCACAATGCAACAAGTAGTAACTAACACTCCACGTTCTCCACTTGTGACCTTACACACATTACTTCCTTTAGCTGCTAAAACTTTTTGAGGTCGTTGCACTGTGGTGGTAGATGTTTCATCGAGATTATATATACGACTTCCATTAGCAAAGCTTGCATTGCGACTTAAAACTTGTTTAAGATTATCGAAAAAAATTGTACGTTGTGCTTATTAAACGAAGTAGCTCTAGCCATACTACAGGCCTCAGGTTTTTTAATTGATAATTGAGGATGTCTTGCCCTGAACTCTCTCATCCAATCTCGTCCTGCCATTTCATACTGCTGCCATGAAGGTGGCATATTGATTTTGTTAATTACTGCCATTTGGTAAGCAATCCTGCGACAGTCTTTAGATGTTAATCCGTAAAATCTAATTGCACAATCCAATACGTATTCCTTCAGACTCTCTTCTTGCTCATCAGTAAAAATTTTACTGGCGTTGTAATGAGGTTCTAAACTACAAGACGGATCTTGTAAGTATTTTATTACGTATCTTCGTAATGTAGGATAGGGAAGGTTAGCATCTTTTGCTGCTTTTCGGATACTTAACCCGGCTAAGTGCAGTTGTATGCCTTTTTGCATGTCTTCTGGCGGAATTGCTCCTTTTTTACGGGCTTCCCTTCCCACTGTGTTTCGCCCCAAACCCGGCTAAGTGCAGTTGTATGCCTTTTTGCATGTCTTCTGGCGGAATTGCTCCTTTTTTACGGGCTTCCCTTCCCACTGTGTTTCGCCCCATGCTGAAATAAAAAAGGAACCTTTTCAGAACGCTTTATAGAGTAAGTATTTATTTAAGTACCTACATAAATTACACACATACTACAACACACATTGGTACCTACTTATTATTACTTAAAAATAATATTAAATAGGTAGTACACAATGAACATAAATGTGGTACACAATGAACATAAATGTGGTACACATTGAACCACGGTTCATTGTGTACCGAGATTAAATGGTTAACTGTGTACCACTCCTAATTTCGAAAACCTTAGCTAATATTGTAGGCATTCAGTGACTCCAAGCTTTTTAAAAAATATACTCAAAAAAGCACAAAAACCCACAACATATACAGAACGCACTCATAGTAAAGTAAGAGCTATAATAATAAAAGTAAAAAAAAACAAAACTCACGTGTTTTTCGCCGTTTTCAAACACAATAAAGGCCTATTCGCACACAACAGTGCCGGTACGTGACCGACAGTTCCGTATCGTTCAGTTCCGTGACGTGCTAGTCATGACATATCAGTACTGACAACGCGTGCAGTGTTTTTATCCAACGAGCGCACCAGTTTCATGTAAAGATGCCTCGATATTCGAGAGCACAATTAGCAGCGATTGCTTTAATATTAGATGAAGACGAAGAAATTTATGTAAGAAGAAGGCAATGGGTTCATAACGCGTGGAGAAAAAGAGAAGAAGAAGGAGAGTTCGCCACCCTATATAAACATCTGATAGATGATGAAACAAAGTTTTTTGAGTATTTCAGGATGCCAAAACATTGTTTCAACATACTTTTATGCAAACTCACTGAAAAGTTGACAAAACGAGATACTCATTGGAGAAAAGCTATACCACCAAGGGAACGTCTAGCAGTCTGTTTAAGGTATGTGTCAATAAAACAACAAATCATAATCAAAATATTTTATATTAATGGTAAGAATTATAGAATCCCCTAACTGTGTAGTTGTTATCAGAACCTTTTACAAGTACAATCCTGTTATCTAAATTACTGTCCATCACAACATTTTCATAGTTCACGTGGGACCTGTTTTGGCTCATAATGGCGCTTCCATGATCCTCCACCACAACAGTTTCATAGTTAATCGCATTAGACCTGTCTTGACTCGTAATGGTGCTCCACGGAGGACAGAATATGATTAGTAAACGGAGATGTTCCAGTGAAATTTCTCGTAATAAAAACGCGTCGCCAAATGCGGGTGAGAAGAAGACGCGGGGGGCATGACGCCATACCTCGTCCCCCACGCGTCTCTTCTCCTAAGTCTAAGCCCCTCCCACTTTTTAGAATGCCATCTAGTGTGGCATAGCGAAACCAAATAGAAATAATGCATGCAATTTTCATTGTAGTTTTACCACTCGCCACAAAGCGCTGCACAGAATTCTAGAATAATCTATGTGTTTAATGACAGCGGGACCACTTACATATTGACCACTATATATACAAGCTGTTGCCCGCGGCTCCGTCCGCGTGGAATTCTGATATAAGGAATATAAGGACATAATGATTGGGTTGCATTATTGGAGTTTTAGCGCCTTCGCTGGCATAGGCGGGTGCGGGTCGCGGACGTCAGGCGCGGGCGCCCGTGCCGGGCGCCCGCCTGTCCGCTGCGGACGTCCGCGACGGGCGTCTGTCACCAGTATAATTTCAATAGCGTCGGTGTACAGTCGATAACTATGGATCATTTATTGATATATTACTTAGCCAAAAGACGACGACGTGAACAAAGGCGTCAGCCAGTTAGCCCATATTATGTCACGTCTAGATTGTTGTGTGGAGAATTTGTAACCAAGTTTTCGTATAAGAATGTACAGCTATCATAATTAGTTTATTGTAAATCAAAGACAATTTTGCACGGTTTGTCAAAACTGAAGAGAAAGAGGCGAACTCCTTTGGTTCACGGAATTTTTGGTTTTACTTTACACAATATACCTATAAGCAGGGCTGGCTCGCGACTCGCTTGGGGGTACAAGTGGTGCAATGCATCCGGGAGCAGGTTCCTGCTTTTGCATTTTATATTGATATATTATGTTGTTCTATGAATAATATAAGACTGACCTTCAAAATAACATTCTATTTGAGTTTCGTTTACCAAAAAATTTCAAAGGTATTTGCCGTACAAAAGCTTTCAGTTTGCAGCTAAGGATTATTCTAAGTTTATTGCAACGACTGTACAAGCACGGCGCGTGTGACACGGATAACGTAGCGGCGGTCGATGATTTTGTTGAAACAGACCCGCTCGCGTGCTCCGTCGCGCGGACACACGGCGCGTGCCCCGCTGCCCGCGTGGCGGGCCCCGCCGCCCGCGTCACGTGTGACGGGTATCCGCCTCACGTAGCGCTGCTCTTGAAATAACATGAAGCACGCGAAGCGGACGTCCGCGACCCGCACCCGCCTATGCCAGCGAAGGCGCTAAGTACGGATCCCTAACTTTTTCAAAAAGGAAATTAATAAAGCAAGAAAATAATGTAGAAATATAAAAAATGATGTTATTATATTGTAAAATTTTCACTTATGTATTTCTGGTATACGTATATACAATTAGGTATAGCAAATTTAGGCTTTTTATTTTTTAAATCACTTTTTTGTTTTATAGAAGTCATCTTCATTGAAGGACCTCGAACAGATTCTGAAATATTTTATGGGGTACCTACCAGCTGGAAGGTCTATTTAAAATACGTACCTATCCACGTATTTTTTTATTTCTGGGTTACTGGGAAATCTAAAATGATATAATATAATGTTGACAATTTTATTGGCTTCCTAAAAATAATGTGAATATAGTGGTCTCACTACTATGATGCACACCATTTATTTTAAATAAGGCCATCTGTAGAATTATAGCAGAATCATTTAGCCCCCCTAAATGATTTGGGCAGATACCGACAGATGGCTTAATTTTTTTATTTTCAATTTTCAATTTCACCCAAATATAATGTAAGAATTAATAAAATAACAATTGCGGAATTACTAATGAAGTCCGGTGAAATTATTGTGGTGATTTTTTTTTAGAATGAATTGAATTGTTGTTACAACATTATACAAGTAAGACAAGGTTACTTATTTCTTCTCTCCGCTAGATGGTTCTATAGAGACATTTTTTTTCTAAAAATGAAAATAAAAATATAGCGGACTTACTGATGACATGTTATATCATCAATATATTTAAACATCTTATCTCTACAATTTGTACACCCTTGTACCGCACACTTCATTCTTAAATCGGGTCAAAACTATTTTTATCTTTGAACTTTTAACCAAAAATGACAACCTATCGCAACGACGTGCCACTAGAACTGAGTGGTGACGTCACAGAACTGACGTCTATATATAGGAGTCCTTTTGACAGTATGGAAGCACGCGACTCGATTGCCTTTGCAACAACTCCGCTATCATTTCCTTCTCCATGTGGTGCTCCCATGATCCTCCACCACAACAGTTTCATAGTTAATCGCATTAGACCTGTCTTGGCTCGTAATGGTGCTCCCATGATCCTCCACCACAACAGTTTCATAGTTAATCGCATTAGACCTGTCTTGGCTCGTAATGGTGCTCCCATGATCCTCCACCACAACAGTTTCATAGTTAATCGCATTAGACCTGTCTTGGCTCGTAATGGTGCTCCCATGATCTTCCACCACAACAGTTTCATAGTTAATCGCATTAGACCTGTCTTGGCTCGTAATGGTGCTCCCATGATCTTCCACCACAACAGTTTCATAGTTAATCGCGTTAGACATATCTTGGCTTGTAATAGCGCTTCCATGATCTTCCACCCCAACGGTTTCATTCATCGTGCTAGACGTATCTTGGCTCGTATTAGCGCTCCCGTGATTTCCCACCACAATAGTTTCCAAGTTAGTAACATTAGTAGACCTATTTTGGCTTGTAATTATTGGGCTTGAATCATGCGTAAGCCTTGGAAATTTGTTTAAAACTGGATTATTTGCTTTGGTTTTTTGAACATGAGCCAATTTGTTTCTTTCACGATATATCCCAGATTTCTTTTGATCGAAAGTAGGAACAGAACAGAACGTAGAACAGAAATTTATCCAGAAGAGGTAGAAATACCTGAACAGTATGAAGAGTTTTTACTTGCAGATTATTTACATAACGGTATGCGAATAATTGTATTTAGTTCAAAAGACGCTCGAATGCGTCTAAAACTTTTTTACTGTTTTTTATTATGTACCAATATTTTATTGAATAAAAAAATATCCAGTTAATATTTAAATTTACCAGAAGAGGTAGAAATACCTGAACAGTATGAAGAGTTTTTACTTTCAGATTATTTACATAACGGTATGCGAATAATTGTATTTAGTTCAAAAGACGCTCGAATGCGTCTAAAACTTTTAACTAATTACTTTATGAATGGGACCTATCAAGCTTGCCCAAGTCCTTTTCGTCAAATCTATGTTATTCAAGGAGATATAGGTAGTGACCAGAATAGTACCAATATTGTGCCATTAGTGTTTGCTTTTATGAGTCATCAAACAACACAGGCATATATGACCTTGTTTGACTTAATAAAAGCACAGGTTCCGGAATGGCGGCCCAAGGAAGTGACTATTGATTTTGAAAAAGCAGCTATGATGGCACTGTCAAAACTGGATGTAGAGATTCATGGTTGTCACTATCATTTCTCTAATGCTCTCTTTCGCAAAGCGAAGACTTTGGGCATAAAGCGAACTAAAAGTAACATGAGAATAATTTCCCTGTGTACTAAACTTGCTTTACTTCCTGAAAATCATATTGAACATGGTTGGAATTATATTAAAAGCGAAATTTCTCAAAATAAGAATAAGCTAACAGAATTTGTGAAGTATTTTCAAAAAAACTGGATGTATAACCGCTACTATAGAATATGGTGTGTGTTTGGGCTACGCCACCGCACGAATAATAGCATAGAAGGATGGAACCACAACATAAATACGAATATTAATAAAAACGAAGGGCAGTTTTTACAAATATTGTACATTTTGTACCAAGAATCATCATTGGCTGCTTTCAATTGTGACCGTTGGGATAGATTTAAAAAAAGGCAATCGTCTAAACGCCGCTAAATAAACGTTGAAAATGATGACAATATTTTAATTGCACAAATGCAGCTCCTGGATGGCGAAATTACCGTGGGGCACTTCTTAGAAAAACTACGTTAAATAGTATAAATTAAGTTTTTGCTACTGAGTCAAAACATATTCATTATTATTTTTATTCATTTTGAACTTACGAGTGTTTTTTTTTTTTTGTTTACTATAAAAGTCATCTATTTTTATTTTGTTTAATGTTTCGTTTCAAGTTGTTCAGAATTACATTTTCTATAAGTATGATTCCCATTAGTTTTTTCCTAGGATCGATATTTTTCGATTCGGTGAAACTTAAATGTCTCAGTACATAGGTACAAAATTTTAACTCTGGATCTTATCAAAACTGGATCTATTGAGAGAAAAATATCTCACTAGACCCATAATGGATCTGGTCAATGGATCTATTGAGATTGAACACAATTATTAGATCCTGTTTATTTTAAAATATATTTAAAATGGATTTATTGCCAACAATAATTCTCACTGGGGGTCCATATATTGACTCACCTAAAGTTCTTTATCCGAAATTGTTCTTCCTAACGATTTGTAATCCGAATGATCACTCCTAAAATTTTTCATCCTAAAGTTTTCATCCTAAAATTTTTCATCCTAAAAATTAAATGCACAAATATGTAATATACATACTTACTTAAGATGTTTCCCGAATCGTGCAATATGTAACAAGGCACTTTTAGGCGGTTTTAGTTAAAATGCATATATTATAATTATTACCTATACTAAAAATATTAATTAGATACATTTATTATTGCTTAGAAACATTTTTGTAAATATAAATATAAATATTAAACATGAAAACACCCAGCGCAATGCAGGCATGTTAATCCAGAATCCTTAACAGGCATGTTAATCCAGAATGATTTTTTCTGACACTATTTTAATTATATAGATAATAATAATAATATCGTGGTAAAAAAGATTACCTATAGTTCGAATCACATATCTTGAACCTAAATCGCAATATGTAAAAGGGGCTGGTGCGCGCGGAATGTTTTATGATAATTTATATTTGGTGAATTCGAAGTGCTATCTTCAAAATATATTCAAGAAACGTGTACTGACTGCGTGTATAAAGCACATTTTAGGTCCAAGATATATGAATTGAGCTATACTTCCACCAAAACTCACACAAAAAACATTCACACTCTCTTAGTACATAGGTACTTTGGCATATCAGTGTAGTGCATAAATAACCTATTTAACGACCTCACAGGTCGGATGTGTGACATAAAAACTTAAATAAATCACTTCAACTCTTACGCAAAAAATTGTTTATGTGTAACTTGAGCAGGCTCACACAACAGCGGCGCAGCGACCGCCCTTGCAAGTGACGTCATGGCTTGATCACAGCTAGGGCATACGAAACCCGAGCCAATTTTGAAAACCCGGGTTTTCGGGTTTTAACCTAATCAAAACCCGGGTTACTTCGGGTTTTTTTCGAGCTTTTTGGTCCACTTTATTATTATTTTTTAAATTACAAAGAAGCTATAAGCTATGCCCCTGACGGGTAAGATTCTTTTTAAGGGTACCAGATTTGACTAAAGTACCAGAAAAATGTGGCAAAGGGTGATCGCGAGGTCTACTCTTCACAGAACTAAACAAAAAAAACGATACGTTCTTATTTTAAACAGCCCTGGATGTTTCACCAAAAAATAATGACGATCCGAGCTTTTAAAACCGCTAGATGCAAACGATTGATTTTTGTTTTTTTTTTCACAACAGCTTGTTGTGTGCATTCATGTCCTTGATGATGTTTCAGCCAAAAATAATCAAGGATCTTTCAAAACGTGACAGCAAACTTCCCCCCCCATTTTCCCTTCTATCAAAAAAAGCTCTCGACAAAAGTTGTGTTTTAAATCAAAGAACATGTATTGTGTGCCAAATTTTGGTGAAAATCGGTTAAGAAATGCACCCTGCAGATCGGAACTAACATAACCACAGACATAGATAGATACTGATAAAAGCAAAATAGGCCACCTTGTCGAAACGGAGATTCGCTCGCTCGGTTAACTAAACCGTGCTTTCCAATTCACAAAAATTGTTTTACTATTATAAGTCATTTCTACTGTGCTCGAAAGTCGAAAGCAGCTTGGCCTGTCTTCTCCAGAACGCTATTCCTATTTAATACAATCAAATTGAACCCTGGGCGCACCAGGACTCCGTAGAGCCTCTGCACTCCACGACTGCATATAAGCTTTACCTTCCTGTATGTCGCTAAGGAAGTCACTAATAACTCGTCTGAAATTTGTGGGCCCGGTTTCCACCAAAGCGAAGAGGAGAGAGAAGAGCTGCGAAACTGGCAGATGATTCCCATCAAAGCGGAAAGGAGATGCATAGCGGAGATGAGATGTGAGCTGTGTTTTGCAGAGGCCATCAATCAAATGACGCCTTCTGGTGACCGAGGCGCGGGGAACGGGGATTGCGATCGGGGCAAAGCCAACCGCCGCAGGCCGCCCTGCTACACACTTCTCCACTCTTCCGCGCCGCTAAAAAATCAGACATCTGCTTTCCTTTCAGCTTGATCCGTTTTCTCCGAAGCTGAGCGGAAAGAAGTGGAAATAACTTTATCTGACGAGGGCTAGTTTTCAACAGCGGATAAAGTTGAGAAGAGCCACCAGCATTTTCTCGTACACCTACTCCAAAACGAACGATAGACCATCGACCATGGAGACGGTGTACAAATCCTTACCTGGCTACTCAGTGCCACCACTACAGCTTTCTCCTACATCTTAGAAAAGTAGCCGTGGTGAAGGTACTCATCCAGCAGCTTCACGAAGAGCAAGCAGTTGGCCTCAATGGTGCAGATATGTGCAGTGAGGCCGTCCCCTGCGGAGCATTCTTGGGATTGAACTTTTGAAGGGCATCAAAGAGTTCGCTCGAGTAAGGATGCGTAATTATCTTGATGGGAGTCATTATGATAATGACCAACCCTTTACTATAAGCGAACTCTTTGATGCCCTTCAAAATCTCCCTTCCTCCCTTGCTCATCCGACCTTTTGAGCTTTTCTCTTCTTTCGCGATGTCCGTCGTCTTCTCCTACCCAATCTTGTAGGTAAAAAGCAACTCGGCCGAACCCTTTGCGTCCTATACTCATAATTACTTATCAAATAATGAAAAGAAAAAAACCCGAAAAAACCCGGGTTTTGATTTAAAAAACCCGGGTTTTTTTTCGCACTGAAAACCCGGAAAACCCGGGTTTTTTCGAGTCGAGTAAACCCGGGCTCGATGCCCTAATCACAGCCGCTACTCGAGTCTAGTCGGCAGTATTCGGAATCGCGATACGATACGAAGTAGTAAGATACGATATACGAATAACGAACCTCGCACGCATTCCTACGAATATAGTGTTTCGTCCGATATATAGTTTCAGATTTGACCAATATCGGATTTACGATATTGCCTCAATATAGTGTTTCAAAAACTATATACGATTTGTATCGCCCATCCCTATCGATGGGAAACATGTTGTGTGCCAAGCACCTCAAAATAGTGGTAGCATGTTTTTTAATTACAAAAATACTTTCAGTGTAGTACTACTAGCAGTTGTAGATGCAGAAAATAATTTTGTTATTGTGGATGTTGGTTCCTACGGTAAAAATAGTGATGCAGGAATTTTCTCAAACTCTCAATTTGGGAGAAAGTTTATGAATGGTACACCGAACATACCCCCAGTAAAATGTTTACCTGGTACTGCTGATTCTATGCCACATGTATTCGTAGGTGATGAGGCGTTTCCCTTGGATTACAATCCGCCGCCGCGTAGTTGTTTATGATTTATAGACCGGGCGCTAGAGGTGTGAGTATGCAAAATGTGAGTACCGAATTTCGCCAACGGATTTAAGTGAAGAAAAGGTCCAAGAATGATAATGTGGATCTTGCCGGTCTATTTTCTGGTCCATATTTTTTACCCCCTCTTGCCTTATTCGTAAAGGAAATGTATTGAGTAGATACCTACATGATATAAAATCATTTTAATGAATATTTCCGTTATAATTTATAGTTTGTTCTAATGGTAAAAGTGAGGATGGATTCTTAAATAGGTACTTAATATAAAAAAAAAAACGCAAATAAAAGTAATATTAAAAAAAAAAAAGTTATTCGAACAACCAGCGAATTCAAGCATAAATTTTCTTAAAGTAGATAAAAAATACTTATTTTTAATTTTGACATTTGTTATTGATGCATTTACATAATGAAATACAAACCAATTCAGATTTTTTGCAATTACAAGACCTTGTGCGACAATTTAAAGTTCATTTACATGGGGGGAATTAATAACTCTGGTAAAGACGGCTTGTATAGTCATTTTGTCGTGGACGTAAGTCACTGTTGAGCTTTTCGTAACCAAATGAACATAATATAATTAATGGGTGGTAATTGTGTTTGATGAGCATTTTCCCACATAAAAGTTTCTACTGTAGCCCTTAATAAATACAAATGCAAAAAGCATCTGACTGAAGTACATCACTCTCATCACATTGAAATTGAAACCTATATTTTGAGATATCAGTATAAATCTGAGTTTCATCATCATCATCATCATTTCAGCCATAGGAAGTCCACTGCTGGACATAGGCCTCCCCTATAGATCTCCAATAGGACCGGTTGGAAGCGGCCTGAGTTTATCAGGAGATAATTTTATCCTAGAAAATAAATATGTGCAACTGCTTCTAACTGTTAGGTCAAGGTTTCCCTAAGGCACGAGAGCTGTTTGTATATCTCTCGTTCAATTATCGCAAAATAAGCAAAATTGTTCGTTAGGTTTTTTTCTTTTGAAATTAACCACTTCTATCGACATTTCTAACGTTTTTCAATACACTACACTTTTATATGTATACTAGCCCTTATCGCGGCTCCGCCTGCGTGGATGTCGGTTATCGCGACCAAAAATAGCCTTTGTCCTTTCCCAAGGCCTACTCTACCCCTATACTAAATTTCATCCAAATCGTTTCAGTGGTTTGAGCGTGAAATCGTAACAGATAGACAGACAGAGCTACTTTCGCATTAATAATATAACTAGCTTTTGCCCGCGGCTCCGCCCGCGTGGATATCGGTTATCGCGACCAAACATAGCCTACGTCCTTTCTCAAGGTCTAATCTACCCCTATACAAATTTCATCAAAATCGGTTCAGTGGTTAAGGCGTGAAAGCGTGACTGACAGACAGACAGTTACTTTCGCATTTATAATATTAGTATGGAAATATAGATTCAGGGTTGGCAGTCGGCAGCACGAGTGTGATGCCCCTGGTGTTGCATACGTCTATAGGCTACGGTGACCACTTTCCATCAGATGGGCCGTGTGCTTGTTTGCCACCTAAGTAGTGTAAAATAAAAATGGATACAAAAACACGACTTAATAAAGCAACTTCTTTACGTCAATAGATGTAGAAACACAGTAAACGCATACGCGCGCTATGCTTACTTTAAGGGCGCAGAGGGGATGTGAAGGGAGCGGGAAGGGACCATCACACCCGGCGGCAAGATTTCTTTGTCATTATTTAGAGGATCAGGTATAAGAATCCGGTCATAGTTGCCGTCACTCGGATTTTGCATACTCAACTACCTCTAGTGCTTGCACTATTATTAACAGACTGTACAACGCAGCTAGGGCGCACGCGGCGCCGCTGCGTCATAGCAACGCAGCGGCGTCGCACTGCTCGTGTGCCCGCTACTGCGGCGAAATTTCTGCGGTGCGTCGCCGCAACGCATCGTGTGCTTTCGCTCTAACCTGAAAAAAAAACCGGGTTTTCGGGTTGGAAAAAACCCGGATTTAAAAATCAAAACCCGGGTTTTTTTCGAGCTTTTCCTAAATCGTTTTCTTGTCAACGCAAGTTCAAGTATACGCTACTTCGATTGCAAACTAACGTATGTTTTGATGCATTATTACGTAAAAAGTAGTGTTGCTGCGTATCTACCTAATGAATTAACGGGGTGAAGTGCGGAGGGAGAGATGTGTGGTTCGTCGCGCACAGCGCGGGCGCTGTGACTCCCGCCGCTCCCGCGCCATTTAGTTAAGTAAGTTAGCAACAAGCAAACGTGAAATGCAGCGTGTGGTGTGATTTTGTGAAGTGTTGTTCTTGTTTGTCTACCCTGTGTAAATGTGATAGGAAGTATTCAATTTATTTTGTCATTCTACACTCTACAGAACAGAACGTAACTTATAAATCACTCAGTGTGTTATTTCGGAATTCTCGCCAAATCTTTATTGCTTTCGTGACGCTGTGCAATTTTTACTACCCAGTATTGACATAAACATAGTCTTGATATCCCCTAGCCCTTAAATGCATGAGTTTTGCTTCTTAAGCAAACTATTTTTTTTTTGATCCAGGGTTAGCTCTATAATATGGGAAAAATAATTAAAAAAAAATTAATTTTGGAAAATACTATGTCTCCTGTTTGCAACAAAGGGTTTCCAGCGCCCTGGTTCACCCTGCAGCCATCCCAAGACCACCATCGAATCTGTCCATCCGTAAATGCGTATATTTTGACTACTTAAACTATTAATGACCTTAGTCATTAACTTGGCTAATAATAAAGCATGTACAGAGAGCTGAATTTTCAGAGGAAATAAATGTATTAAGGAATCATAATACATTACGTAGCAAAAGCAATTTACTAAAACTAAATCCGTTCCTTGATCAAGACGGCATTTTACGAGTTGGCGGCCGTCTTAGTAAATCACATATGAGCATGGAAATGAAACATCCTGCAATATTACCTTATAACTCTAGATTAACTACTCTTTTAATACAGCAAGCACATCAATTAACATTCCATGGTGGACCTCGACTAACTTTATTTTGTCTCAGACAGAAATACTGGATAATCGGTGGCGGCAAAGCGGTAAAGAAAGAAGTGAGAAACTGTGTTACTTGTAGAAAGCACGATCCAAGATTACACACTCAATTAATGGGAGACTTACCAGAAGCTAGAAGCAATCCTGCCCCACCATTCTACCACACCGGGGTAGATTACACCGGTTACGTCGTGCTAAAATGCAACAAGGGACGAGGCATTAAGTCAACAAAGGGGTACATTGCATTGATCATGTCTCCAAAAAAAAAAAGGGTTGGTGGAAATTTAAATCATTATGTCGTTAGTACTGGACTATCAGGCACAAATGAGCACTTAGTAAAATTATTTTACTCATTATGGTAATTATTAAAACAATTATTGTTTTTATTCAGACATAGGTTTACTTTGCATTTTGAACAGTTTATAGTTGAATATCCCTTACAGTTAGGGTATTTACACCGTAAGGTAAGGATCCCCCAACCAGAGGCCAATGGCCTACTCCATCTCTTCTAACTTCCTTTGGTGGGGCAACTGTAACAGCACTTCTTTTCTCTTTTGCTTGTAGTTCATGCTCTAGGGTACTAGAGCTTGGGCGACCCCTTTTATTTTCTTTTGCTACTCCTATGTGACATAGAGTAAAAGCCAATTCATTTCTAAATAGACCTAAATTGTGGATATCTTTCTTGGGCACATTTTTGGCAATCAAATTCTTTTTATTAGTGATGCAACGGAACTGGCATAACGGAAGCAGAAACGGAAACAGATGTCAAAAGTAAATCTTAACGGAAGCGGAAACGGAAGCGTTAACACTATGAAAAAAGCACAATTGTACATTAAAAACTTTTTTTATTAAATTTGTATTTTAGTAGTCAAAATTAAACAGCGGCAAGTTATATTTAATAAAGAGTAACTTGGCCGCTTTTTCACCTTTCAGCCTATTTCGATGTTCTTCATATATTAAACCAGCTCCGCTAAATAATTGCTCACTGGCTACACTGCTGGGGGGAGCTGATAAGTATTGGCGAACTATTGGCAAAATATGGGGGTATTTGTGCGCATTTCCATTCCACCACATAAGGGGATCCTCATGAAGAGGTAGTCTTTTTTCTTTCTTGTACTCCCGAAGGTGTGACTGTATCTTTAAAAGTAAATTGTCACCATCGTCAGCTGTAGAAGAGTCCTCCTCCTGGTCTTCATTTACACTTAACATCGATTCCAATATTTGCAATGATGCTGATGATTTGGAAGTAGAAGGCTGCACTTCAATGTCTTCAATTGCAATTTGAGTTCGGCTTCTTTTGGGGGAAGGTTCGCAGTCATCATCTTGGATGGAATTGGATTGTCTGGTTCTAATAGTGTTAATCGTCATATTAAGTAATTTAGATTCAACCTGCTCTGCAATGACGCTGGTGAAAAAATGCGATTTGTATCGCGGATCCAAATACGTCGCAATAGTGTATTTGTCGTTTTCGACCAGGTTTCCAAATCTTACACTTGAATTCAATTCATCGCGTAATTTTGTTATAAAATTTATGAATTGTTCTGAAGTATTAGGTTTCGTCTCTTCTTGTTGTAATGTGGTCTTAAGAACTTGAATTAATGGTATGACTGATGAAATACTGATTTGAGAACTACTTAGCTTTCTTGTTATTTCTTCAAATGGCTGCATTAATTGCACAAATTTTTGAATATTCATCCAGTCTTCGGGGTATATCATCGCGATTGGATTTGTGCTTAGGTACAAGACAAGCGAATCTTTGAGTTTTGAAAACCTTTCCATCATGTAGAATGTGTGTATTGCGCAACTGATATCCTCAAAGCCTGACAACTGCATTGCTCTAACCATGTTGGATCCACGATCACGAACCATGCAGTGAACTTTTTGGCGATCAATGCCCCATTCTTCAAGAATCGTTTGAAACTTTGTTGATATTATGGTGCCCGTATGACGTTCATCCATGACTTCACATTTCAAAATTATAGTCTTTTTGCGAAAATCTTTTGAGATCCCATGAGCAGTTAAACTAAGCAATGAAACAGCAGAATGAAGTTCCGACCATATGTCGCTTGTAAAAGATAAGTTGTCAAATTCTTCAAGTAAATCTTTGGTTTTCTTTGCTAACTTATTGTACAAATTGTCGCACACATAGGAAGAAAAAAAATCACGGCCTCTTATCTTGTACTTTGGAAGAGCAGCTTGCATTACTCTACGAAATCCTGTACCTTCGACAAAATGAAAGGGTAAGTTTTGGAGGGCAATCATTTCAGCAATCGTACGATCCATTTCTTGAGATTTGTGATGCGATGAATCCCAATAATCCTTTACTTGTAGACTTTGTTGTAATGTTAATTGTCTTTTAGCGTTTTCGGCTGGAGTTAACGTAACCTACAATTACAACAACATAAATTGGTTACGATTACTTCACGAAATAAAACACGTATCCATACTAATATTCGACCACTAGGCCACGCACGACCTCACTTACTCAAAGTTGGTAAAGTAAGTAATAAATAAATATTAACTGACCATTTGTTTTTTCGTTTCCGATGAAACTTTGACAGCATACTTTAACTTCTCAAACTCTGCAAACCGTTCGGCATGAATTGATTTTAGGTGACTCTTTAAAGCTGTAGTTGTCAGCCTTTTCGCGATTACACTTTTTCACAAAGTTTGCATTTGGCATTCGAGTCGCCGATTTCATCAAAATAGTTCCAAATGGGACTTGTTTTTGGTTTCATAATTGCACTCTTATTGCACTAAATACAACTAGGTATCAAGCAAACAAGAACAGAAGAAAAAACAACTGAAAATGTAACTACTCAAAGTCACGGGGCGCGGAGATGCGCATAGTGAACTAAAAACAATAATTAAATAAACGAACGAACTCGTTGTGACACGTTTGTCGTTTGTTTATCGCGCGCCCCTCCCTCCCAAAATACTCGGAAGGATTCGGCAATTATCGGCAGCACGCGCGCCTGGGGCCCTAGACAAAGTGACATTCTATTGGCGAAAACGCCAATGGAATCGCTAATTGTAGTATGAAATTGACATAAATAATTAATTTGTCTATAATTTTTTAATGAAAGTTGTGTCTTTGTAACTCTAAATACATTATTTCACATATCATTATTACTATAACTACCGCAATGTCGCATAATCCACTGTTAAAAATTAAAAACTGTTCGCTTCAACACGATTCCATCAATAGATTGTCACTTTGTCTAGGCCCCCTGGACGCTCGACGCTCGTGTCATTCGTCCACGCGCGGCCCCCGCAACCGCCCGCGCCGTGCCGCCGTCGCGTCTGCTGCACCGCTCCTCATCGCTTTCTCCCCGCTTCCGTTCAGAGTTCTGTTATAAAGTTTGCGGAACCAGAAGCAGAAACGGAAGTGAAAAAAACATGCGGAACTTCTGCAGTTGCGGAAGCGGAAGCAGAGTTCTGTTGCAACACTACTTTTATATAGTATCCAGGCATTTATGACTGCCAGGTCTAAAAGATGGAAAAAAGTACGAATATACCATTTTCTTGACTTGAGCCTAATTCTGTATCTCCCCAGAAAACTATCCATCAAGACTACTCCGCCCATAATATGGGCATTGTATTCACTAATAATTTTAGGGCATAGAATCTGGATTTTTTCCTTCTTTTTTTTGTCATATCTAGACACATTATTCAAAGGTAAAGCTCCAACATAGGATGAAAGTAATGTGACAGCTTTGTTGTCCTTCCATGCAACAACACTCATATCCACATTTTGAAATGTAGTCACTCTTTCTTCATATGAGCCTCTTGGTATAGATTTACCCATAAATTGTTTCTTATCAGGCAACTTTGAATTCGGTATTCTATTTACCTGAACTGTACCTACTGACAGGATTCCTTAAGTTGCCAAATAGTACACCAATGACGACGACTGACGGCCCACAGAAGGCGTGCGTTTTAGTCGTTCGAGTCCGACATAACCTCCTCCTCCGGCCCCGGCGGAGGAGGTATCCGTGGGGATTTTTCGCACGATAAAAAAAAAGTATCTCGCATGGCTGCAATAGATGGAATCACACTCAGAACGTTCGTAAAATCTCAAAATTTAAAGCATCTGTTAGCCGAGATGAGCACGTGTCGTTATTCCCATTTAATCTCAAAATATTTTACGTATTGCGGCAAGCCAATAATGTGAGTACAGAATTTAGTTGTTTTTCTTTAAATCTTTGTCTATATTTTACTGTTAGATAATGAAGTTAATGTCTTTTTACACAATTTAAAATCTTAACCTCAAAAGAATCAAGTGAGGCAAGTTTTTGGTAGTATGGGCCATACTTGATAAAGTGACCATACGTCCCGCTTTCAGGCAGTCTGTTTAAATTACCGTGGTAAATGGCCGATGACGTGGATAGTTCATTTAAAATACTTAAACTAGAGTTGTCGATGAATAAAAATGCTACAAACAGAAATAGAGCAAAATAATGTGATTGCTGGTTTCTATGCTATATGTGGCTTTAGACAAGTTATAGGAGCTATCGATTGCACTCACATACGCATTCCCAAACAAGCAGGAGATGTTGCACAATATTATATAAACCGAAAAGGATACAGTTCAATAAATGTACAAGTATGTTTTTCATTAACTACATATTATATGCTTATCCAACTCATCTTTGGCAGACATTTATTTTTTCAAATCTATATACTTATCTAGGTTCTCTATTTTTATTCCTACAATTTTATGTCATAATTTAATATTGCATAATGTTACTTGTCCTAACATTATTTACGCATAATACTCATTTGCCATAACTTTTTAATCATAATTTTTTTAATCCTATTTACTATAAGTAAGCATAATATTTTATAAGCATACAAATTATATTGACTAAATAAAGTTCTACATGGTTATAAAAAAAAAATAACCACGAAGGCCTAATGCGGGAGCTTCGCTCCGCTCCGCTCCCGCATTAGCCTTCTAACCTAATCTATCCAAGTCGGAATCAGGGGCTTTCTCAATAAATCTATCACTGTCTGTTAAGAAATTATTATTTCTTTTTGATCATTATGCCAAATAACTATTAGACAAATAAACAATATGCTTTACAACTTTATGCATATCAAAGTTATGAATAAAAACATTAGGATATACAATATTTATGCTTAATAACATAGTATGCTAAAAACCAATTATGACACACTATTATTATGACAAAGAAAATTATGTCTAACTTGTTATGACAATTTAAATTAGGACAAAAACCATTATGAGAAAAAATGGGATCCCACCTATCTATGAAATAAAATCATAATATGTGAACTGTGTTCCAGGTTGTGTCAAATGCTGATTTGGAGATTATGGACATAGTGGCACACTGGCGAGGCAGCACACATGATTCTAGAATATTTAATGAGTTTGAGCAATCAGAGTTCAAAGGCAGACTTTTAGGAGACTCTGGTTATGCATGTACTCCTTACCTATTCACAACCATCTTGCACCCGGCTTCCGAAAAAGACGCACTGAGCAGGAATCGAACCTGCACCTCCTGCGTTGCAGTTCTGTTCACTACCACCACATCACGGAGACTGTCGATGAAATGTTTATTAGAAATGAATCTGTAACTATGTTCTTATGACATCATTGTCACATAATTGAATGAAAGCATCTCATCACTATCACTATCATCATCATCATCATCACTATCACTACATATTATAAAACAAAGTCGCTGTCGCTGTCTGTCTGTCCCTATGTATGCTTAAATCTTCAAAACTACGCAACGGATTTCGAAGCGGTTTTTTTTAATAGATAGAGTGATTCAAGAGGAAGATTTATATGTATAATACATGTATAATATTGTAGAGAAACACAGATAAATTTAGAGATATGTAGCGGGAACGGGATCAAAAAATATGGCGGTACGAAGTTCGCCGGGTCAGCTAGTCACATCATAAATCCATAATGATTTAATCCCAAATACTTCAATGCCATCGGAATCAAATATATTATAGTCCCTCAACAACTCGGCAGGATTCAATAAGTCTTTCATTTCTATTATTACATCATTAGGAGTTGTGGGTCTTGCTCCGCCACCTGTTTTATTGGTTTCCTTCTTGAAGGTGTTGTATGTCTTTCTTGCATTTATTTTCATTGTTTTCCATTGAATTTTTAGGTGATCGAGCTGTCTAGGCCGTACATTTAACTCATTAAACCTAACACAAAAAAAAGATTGAATAAGTGGTTAATTAAGGTAAACAGTAGACAGCCTCCGTGGCGTAGCGGTAGTGAACGTGGCCGCTACGCAGGAGGCGCGGGTTCGATCCCCGCTCAGTGCAAATATTTGTGTTCATGAAATACCCTTCTGACCCATGGTAACACTGATTGGTTACACTGATGTAACTACGGAGCATACCTATGATCGGTAGTTACACTAAAATTTATTTATAATACTGACCGCCTAGATTCTACGATAATTAAGATAAAATGTTATTCATTGTCACATTGACTTGTGTCCTTTCCGACAATACATGTGGAAATAACATAAATAATGGATAATTTTAAAATAATCAAGCGCAAGGGTGGACAAGTGCTTTTATTTGACGGCAATATTACAAGCACCGCAAGTCCCTACTAATATTATAAATGCGAAAGTAACTCTGTCTGTCTGTCTGTCTGTCTCACTTTTACGACTAAACCGCTGAACCGATTTTGATGAAATTTGGTATAGAAGTAGGTTAGACCTTGAGAAAGGACATAGGCTATGTTTGGTCGCGATAACCGACATCCACGCGGGCGGAGCCGCGGGCAAAAGCTAGTATGCTAATAATTCGTTGATCTGGTACTGCAATAACAGACGGAAATTTAAGTGTACTGGTTCTCTCACTTTACTGGTAAGTGGAGTTACGTCTACATCAAAGATTTCTGATTAAGTCAACATTAATGCATAATTTTTAAGTATAACTTTTTGCTAATTTATTTTTAGGACAACAAAATTATCAAATCTGTTGAACACAAAACGTCACCATCCGCATCGGGTCACTGTAAGCAAGATGAAGAGAAAAACGATGCTGCACTAACTATCCATAAACCACTACTAAGATAAAATTAAAAATGAAAGCGCAATCTAGTGAACCAATTCCTACAATTTTTAACAGTCATGTTAAAAACTTGCATGATTCAGAAATTAATTTTGTAACGTCCATACCTGCATTTCCAAACGTAAAACATGCCTTATATAATGCCCGAAAAAAAGAGCAGCATGTTACGAAATTGATGTATAGTAATCTGGATGAAGTGGAAATACCAATTCAATATAAAGACTTTCTGTTAGCATAATTCATTGAAGATGGAACTCGGATACTTGTGTTTTGTAAAAATGAGGTCAAAACATACATAGGTAAAATAAGAGTATTTCGGAGACGATACATTTTCAAGTATACCAACTCCATTCACTCAGTTATTTACTTTACACGGCGTACTAACTGACGATTCTTCAGCAAAAAATAACGTTATACCCCTTGTATACGCTCTTATGAATGATAAAAAGGAAAGTTCTTACTTTGCACTGTTTGACATAATCAAGACCAACTTGGTAAACTGCAATCCATCATAATTCCACAGCGACTTTGAATTCGGGCCGGGAAACGCTTTGACCAAAATTTTTCCTGATATAACTTTAAAAAAGTGTTACTACCACTTTTCTAATTCTATTTGGCGCAAAGCTAAATCGTTAAAGGTCAATAAAAGTAAACGCTGCCGTCGTGTCGTTGGCTTATGTACCGCTTTAGCGATTTTGCCTCGAAATTTAATAGACGAAGGATGGAAATACATACAAATGCAAGCCACCGATAACGAAGACATGAAAAAAATTATATGTTACATGAGGCGGACGTGGTTAAAAAATGACGATTACATCAATCAGTGGTGTATTTTCAATGAACGCCACCGAACAAATAATGTTGCTGAAGCGTTTCATTCCAAATTAAATCGACTGATAAACAAAAATTACGTCACCATGAAGAAGCTTTTAAAAGTCTTACTTGAAACCAGCTCAGAACCTCTAGTTCCAATAAAAAGACGAAAAGAACACATCGAAAACGATACTTTCATCATGAACAAACAATTGGAACTAATGCATAATGAAATAACGGTCGGACATTATCTAGAGACCATGCGGTAAATTTTGTAGTTACTGCAAGGAAAATATTTTTTTCATCCCACCATCTCGGAAAGAGCATTTTTTCTCTTCGATATCTGAGCGCAATAGTATATTATGGTAAAAGAGAGCCGAGGACGGTAATCATCATGCTCACACGTGGCATACGACGTTTTGCAACACACTTGCGAATAAAATAACACTACAAATACTAAATAAACAATACTACACTACAAATGAATTCTATTTCCTATACGCGCGCATCTAACAATGGCGATCGGCCATATTTAAAAGAATGAGGTTTGACCAATGATATTTTCATAACATAGATATGTAATTTGCGGGAGCCCCTTGTTTCGCAGACAGAAATTTCATAGAATTTCGTTTCACAGAAAATGTTTCACATAATATTTGTACTTATATTTTTATTTCGAATATTAATGTTTCAAAGACAATTTACCAGAATGAAACATATTTCACAGAAAAACAAATAAATGAATTTTTATTTACATTTTTTTGTTTAATAAACTTATCAAACACTAGAATTATTTTTTAAGGAATATTAAACCACCACTGTAACTACCGATCATAGGTATGCTCCGTAGTTACATCAGTGTAACCAATCAGTGTAACCATGGGTCAGAACCGATGAAATATGGGTATTTGCATTGGTCTGGTCGTGCCTCGGAGAGCACGTTAAGCCGTCGTCGGTCCGGTTGCCATAAGAACATCTATGGCAGTCGTTACGTGTAGTTGGAGCCCTAAAAAATTAAAAAAAAAAAACAACAGTCTAACTGCAAAGCTTCGATATCGCCTAATGTTATCATTAGGCCGTGGAGGTCAGATGGCAATCGCTTCACGAAAAAATATCGAGATCTAGCCAAATCTGTAGCGAAGAGTGGCAAAGCGGACCCCAGACTCCGAGCTGAAAAGCTTCGGATGCGACTGGGAATTAACGCTAGGATGAGAGTGAGAGAGGCAAACAGTAGTATCAAGTAGTTATCTTACTTTTTGTGTACTTCCTCCCACGCTTTGCATTTTTTTTTATTTGTGTTGGTTGTCTAATGACAGTAATGACTTATTTTCAATGAATGTATTTTAGCTTATTTATAATTAATACTTTATAGGATACAGCAAGAGAAACGAACGCGAACAGAGTGGGCGAGTACCGAATGTTGCCACTTAACATTAGTAAGAAGGCGGGAAATTTAAATACATTTCACACACCCACCAAATTAAAGCCTTTAACTAACATAGAAATTTACACATATGACAAATCATACAGATGAATTGGTATGCTGATATGTTATTCAACTATAATGATGAAAGAAACTACTTATTTACTTATTTAAGGTTATACCAATCTTATCTCTAAGATATTGAAATCTCACACGAGCAAGAGCTTTTGTAAACATATCAGCACACTGTTCTGTAGTACATAGGTACTTTACACATATTTCTTTTTCTTGACATTTTTCTTGAATAAACTTATATTTAACATCAATGTGCTTACACCTTTTATGAAAGTCCATATTTTTAATCACTGATATTGCACTTTGATTGTCTATATTTAAACTGATACTGTCTTGATTATATGCACTAATATCAAGTAGTAGTCTTTTGATCCACAATGCCTCTTTTGTAGCGGAACATGCAGCCATGAATTCTGCTTCTGTTGTAGACAGGGCTATGCTTTGCTGTCGCTGAGTTGCCCATGTTATAGCTGCAGCATTCTTGGTAAACACATACCCAGTTGTAGATCTTCTTGTGTCACTATCGGCTGCATAATCAGAGTCACTGTAGCCCTCTACAGTATTATTCTTCACTTTCGAATATAGTATGCCCAACTCTTTGGTTTCTTTTAGGTACTTTAATATCTTCTTAACAACAGCCCAGTAAGTACTATCATAACAGTCTAGATAACGACTTATTAAGCTCACTCCAAACATAATATCTGGTCTACTTACTATTGCAAGATGCATGAGTGAACCCACTGCTTCTCTGTATGGTATTTTCACTTCAGATACTATATTTTTCTTCTCCAGTTTGGTGTGGGGGTCTATTGGAATACTATTTCCATTTGCATTAACCATATTAAATTTTTGTAGTAATCTTTCAATATACTGTTGCTGATGAATAAATATTTTACCATTTGATCTTTCTATCTGTAATCCCACATAATTTGTAGGCTCCATGGTTTTTATTTCAAAGTATTGTTTAAGGTTATCTACAACTTTGTTAATAGCATCGTCATCTTTACATATTATCAACCCGTCATCCACATACAGGAGATACATTGTAAACCTTTGATAATGCCGTAAGGTGAAACCGGTAAGGTTCAAATAAATAAATAATTGTGGAAAAGTACAAGTGATTTATTCAATATGTGTAGCAAGTTCCACCAAGTGCCATCAATCTCCAGTATAAACAGTCTATTTTTATTTTGTTTATATGACCAGTAAACACACATTGATCAGAGTGGCTATTAACAAAACCAAATTTATGTAATACAGATTTGAATTTATCATTCCAACACCTTGGGGCTTGTTTTAAGCCATATAATGATCTGTTCAATTTACATACAAAGTTTGGTGGAGATTCTATTCCTTCAGGAGGATTCATATAAATATTTTCTTTAATATCTCCATAGAGAAAAGCTGTTTTAACATCAAATTGTATAATTTTTAGATCATATTGACATGCTTCTGAGAGCAATATTCGCACTGAGTCATATCTCACTGTTGGAGAGAATGTTTCGGTGTAATCTATCTGATAATGCTGGGAACACCCTTTAGCACAAAGTCTGGATTTGTATATTATACCAGAAGGATCATTTTTAATACGGAACACCCACCTGCACCCAATTGTCTTTACTCCAGGGGGTTTTTCCACCAGGGTCCATGTTTCATTGTTCTCATGTGCTTTTAGTTCCTCCATTATAGATTGTTTCCACATTTTTTCATTTGGTGATGATATGGCTTCACTGTAGGTCTGTGGCACATCTGTTTCTGAAATTCCTTTACATAGATAAGTATTATCATCTTGTTTCTTTGCCATAGATCTAGTTTTAATATTGCTGTCATGTACTATGTTAATTTTAGTTTTAGGTATATACAGAGAGTCATTATTTGATTGATATGAGTCATCAATTGACTGAAATGAGTCATCATTGCTAGACCTTCCAGAAACTTGGAATCTCACTCATTGGAATTTTCTTGTAATTCAGGACTAAGCATTATGTGTTTATTTTTATTAACCTCAGTTTCATCTGTAGTTAGGGGCACAACTATATGGTTTTGGGTTAATGAGCTTTCCATAAAAACAATATCTCTACTTATTACTCCTTTCTTTGTCTTTGGATCAATGAACTTATAGCCTTTTGTAGTATCACTATAGCCAATAAAAATCATTTTGCTTGCCTTAGAATCCAGTTTTCGAAGCTTCTCTTTTGGTATTTTGACCATAGCCTCACAGCCAAAGATTTTCAGGTGACTTACATCAGGTTTCTTCCCTGACCACATTTCCTCAGGTGTAGCATATGACAGTGCACGGGTAGGGCAGCGGTTGGTGATGTAAGCTGCTGTGGATACTGCTTCAGCCCAATAACTTTTCTGTAAATCAGAGTTAATTAGCATACAGCGTGCCCTTTCCATAAGTGTGCGATTCATACGCTCAGCTAAGCCATTTTGTTGAGGCGTATATGAATTAGAAGTCTGATGGATAATGCCTGATTTCTTTAAGTAATTGGAGAACTCATTACTAAGGTACTCTCTACCATTATCAGAACGTAGACATTTTATTTTAAAATTCAGTTGATGCTCTACCAAGGCTTTATATTCTTTAAATTTTAAAAATACTTCTGATTTATTATTCAAGAAATATACATACACTTTCCTTGTATAATCGTCAATGAATGTGAGAAAATACCTGGCTCCTCCTAGTGATTTTACCTCCATGGGTCCACAGACATCAGAATGTATCAACTCCAGAGGATTCAGTGCTCTGGAACCTTCAGAAGGAAATGGCAACCTGGATTCTTTTCCTTTTTGACACAGCTCACAAACCATTTGGTTTTTGTTTTGAATCAATTTCACTCCATCTGTACAATCACTTAATTTATTTAAATCATTAAAATTCAAATGTGCCATCCTCTTGTGCCACAGTAAGAAATCAGTCTCATTCATTTTACAACTGTATGCTGTGACAGTGTCAGTATTCAGCCTGTACATGTTATTGATGAGATTTGCCGCTGCTACTTCTGTATTCATCTTATTGAATATTTTGCAGCCCTGTTTTGTGAACTGTATGGAGCATCCATTCTTCATAATTTGGCTTACAGACAATAAATTGGTTGTCAATTCAGGTACATACAATACATTTGTAATCTGGATAGTTTGGTTAACATTATCTGAACCAATTACATTCAAGTCTATCTTGCCACAACTTTTCACCGGAAGCATTGTACTATTTGCTATCTTTATACTTGTGATCGGAGGGGGTACTTCATCATAAAGCCAGTCTTGTCTCATGGTAAGATGCATTGAAGCACCTGAATCTATGTAGAACCCATCATCATACTTAGTTGCAGCAGAGAACACAGCTACATAGCTTGTGTCTTTATTTTTGTTTTGTTTTGCTTTCTTTGACTTACAATTTTTGCTCATGTGTCCATATTTGTTACAAATAAAACATCTTGGACCTTTCTTTGGGTTGTTCTGATGATCCTTTACATTATTGTGCTTTGTATAAAGTACTGTAGTGTCTGAATCAACTGATTTTACTTCTTGAAGTAATTTTGTTTTGATTAAGTCAGCACTAATCTTTACACCAGAGCTCTCTATGCCCATAATCATTGGCTTGTAAGGATCCGGTAAACCGGCCAACATCAAAGTTCCCAGCCACTCATCATCAATATTGAAGTTGATGTTCCTCAATTTGTGAGCGGAAGACATTATTTTATTCACATAAGATTCTACACTTTCACTCGTCTCTAATGTAGTGTTAATTAAGTCCTTTAATAAGCCAACTTTTCTAGTTAATCCACTGTCTTCAAATGCTTTGGTAAGATTATCCCATAATTGTTTGGCATTTTCTGCTTGTTGGATGTGTACATACAGGATTGGATCAACCAATAATATTAATTTGGACTTAGTTTTAACGTCATCCTTCACTGCTTTTGGATCTTTGGGGTTTGGTTCTGCCGATATGCAATTATGCAAGTCTTCGTGCTGTAGGTATGCTTTTACAGCAAAACTCCACGTAGACCAATTTTCCCGTCCCGTCAGTTTGGGAATTGACATAGTTATGTTATTCATTTTGCAAAGAAATCTGAAATAGCTGAAATACGGAAAGAACTCGCGAACCGGTAACTTTTAGGTTATGCACGCGTGAGCACTTTTTTTTTTTAACTATTTTATTTTACGTTAATCACTTTATTGTAATACTGTTAACTTATGCAAAAGAACACGTTAGAGCTATCTGGGCCCAGAACCTGTTGAATTAAATGAAACGAGTATGTATTTTAGCTTATTTATAATTAATACTTTATAGGATACAGCAAGAGAAACGAACGCGAACAGAGTGGGCGAGTACCGAATGTTGCCACTTAACATTAGTAAGAAGGCGGGAAATTTAAATACATTTGACACTCTTTTAAAATGGATCGAAATAATTGCTGAAACAATAAAATACAAGTACCTACTTATTATAATGCAATACAAAATCACCAAACTAATTTTAATAAAATTTATCATAACGAAATATATTTCGACGTGACTTACCTTTTCTTCTTCATCCTAGTTGATAGATCTTTTCCGTTTTTGGATCATTTTAAAGGATTTAAAATACAGAATTATAAATGATACTATGAGTTTTTTATCAATTCAATTCAATGTTTTGGTGGTTTTTTTGAGTTTTTTATCTTTTGAATAAAACCGCGCGTCAACAGCACTGTCAAGTGTCCATAATGTCAACCACAGAACATTTATTTATGTCAACTTTAAGCATTACATTCGTTCTTAGTTCATTCAGAGACACAATCCTACAATCTTAATTACCATCCAAAGGTTGCCTGGTAGAAATCGCTTAAAGCGATAAGGCCGCCCATTGTACTGGTTCCGTAGTTTGATACTTTATATGATGTATTTTAATGGTGTACAATAAAGTATATAATAAATAAATAAAATAAATAAAACATTTTTACTGTTAAAATAACTGGGTTGCCATAAAACACGCCTTAATCCCAGTGTAAGGAATGTATAGTTACTTCGAGGCTACTCCACGTTTATTAATGACAATATAATTGTGTGCTTATTACGACGTTACTCTGAGATTAACTAGTCCAAGTGTAACTTCAGAGTTAGTATGGATTACGTGATTTTATTAATAAGAGAGATAGAGATTAAACATCATTAATTCATGCGTGAGAAAATCATAGACGGTACCGTTGTATTAGATTATATAAAAACATCAGAAAATGTAGCTGATTTTGCTTACTAAACCTTTACCAGGTCCTGCATTTGTTAAATTAAGAACATACTTGGTTCTGTTATAATTAGAGGTTCTTTTGTCTGAAGAAATTCTATAAGATGTTCTTTTGTTTAAAGAAGTTATTTTTGTAAAGCGATTAATTTTAAGTTTTTTTATATATATAAAGGCGTACACAGTACGTAGATTCGAAGACTCATGTCCTCATTGTATCAACAGGCTTTATGCATAGGGGTGTAAGTCCCATTTTGTTTTTATTTAAGTTGTGTTGTATGTACTTGTTTTGCATGTGAGTTTCTTATGTAGAGGGACGGTGTTAAATGGCAACATAAGAAATTATGGCAATAATATTTCTTGTCTATGGCAACATCATACTCTTTGACTCCCTTTTGTTCGTCGGCCATAGTCATCATAAGTTTTTGCGCTCTGTCTAAATAATATTAAAACCAAGTTTGTATTGTGGTTTACAAACTGTATGCAGCGGTCTTATCATTTATCTCAATAATATTATGTAATAAAACACACCGGGACTATTTCTCAACTCTAATTTATGGAAAAATGTTCTTCGGTTTTGTAATGATTTACTTTACATAATGTTTTGACATATTTTTTTGATAAAATTATTTTAAATATAATATTATTTTAAATTACAGACAGTGGCGCGAAAAGAATTAAGCGTTTTATCATATTTTATATATGGGTAAATGAAATTAAACTTTGGCAACATCGCACAAACAAACCACAGAGTACATTAAAATTACCAAAAGCTATGCTGGCGCCATCTCCTGATGATTTAAAAACCAACTGATTATTATACCTACTGGAAAACTGCTCACTGGGTACTTTACTGTCAGATCAAATTAGTCACTTTTTACTAAACATCAAAATAGTAAGTAAATACTTTAAATTTCTATGACATAAAAAAAGTAGGATGACATATTATTATTATTTTTTTTATTCAATAAGTTCAGTATATTTATTTATTTCAACCACAGGAAAGTACCCAATCCATTATTATTATACCTTACATTTGGCCACAATGCCACATTAAATCATTCATTATGTAATCTCTCGTAGTTTTAAAATTAAACAATATTAGCATACAAAGGGGGTTGGGTAATATGTTGGCGTCGTGTTGGAATTGAGCGGCCATCAATGAAATTGGTATAATATGAAAGTACAGTATAAAGTGATCAAAAGTTACTATGGACAAACTTCTCTAAACTATATCGGGACTTAGCTATACAGGGTGGTATTTTTCAACTTTACTTAGATGGAAGTACTCTAAATACTGGAGATAGCGAATTCCACTGAAAGGAAACATTCCCTTATTTTTTAAATGAAACAAAACTGCATTCAAAGTTTTCTGAAAATGCCACACCCGGTAGTCGAACTGACTAAAATCTTCCTAAACCTTCTATTTCATGGATTTCCTTTCATTAAATTTACCAAGTTTGTTAAAGAGATTTGATCCTTATGATCGACCCTATCAATTGATGCAATAAAAATACAGGGTGTTATTTTTTCGAATTGTAGTCGGTTCGATTATAAGGCGTGGCAAACGATTTTTCAGCATTCCTTAAATGCAGTTCTGTTTCTTTTTTATAAACATACTAAACTGTATTCAAAGTTTTCTGAAAATGCCACACCCGGTAGTCTAACCGACTGAAATCTTTCTAAATCTTCTATTTCATGAATTTCCTTTTATTTAATTTACCAAGTTTGTTAGAAAAATTTGATCCTAATGATCGACCCTATCGATTGATGCAATAAAAATATAGGGTGTTATTTTTTCGAATTTTAGTCGGTTCGATTACAGGGTGTGGCAAGCGATTTTTCGGCATTCCTTAAATGCAGTTGTGATTCTTTTTTTACATAAGGAAACATTTCCTGTGAATGAAATTCGCTATCACCTGTATTTAGAGAACTATTCCTAGCGAGAAGGAAAACGGAAAGTTCCCCCCACCCCCTCTCCCCTAGCCAGATGGACTGAAATGGCGCACATTGGTAGAGGCCTATGTCTAGTAGTAGTCTGCAATAGGCTAATTGATTACAATAATTACTTCTTGGATGTTAATATGTAGGAAAAGTACCTACTCTTACTACCGGAAATAGCTACTTTCATTCAAGGGAAACACTCTCTTATTTTAAAAAATACAAAGCTGCATTTAAGGAATTTCGAAAAATCGCTTGCCACGCCCTGTAATCGAACCGACTAAAATTATAAAAATTACACTCTGTATTTTTATTGCATCAATCGATAGGATCGATCATAAGGATCAAATCTCTCTAACAAACTTGGTATATTAAATAAAAGGAAATCCATGAAATAGAAGATTTAGAAAGATTTTAGTCGGTTCGACTACCGGGTGTGGTATTTTCAGATAACTTTGAATACAGTTTAGTACGTTTTTAAAAAAGAAACAGAACTGCATTTTAGGAATGCCGAAAAATCGTTTGCCCGCCCTATAATCGAACAATTCGAAAAAATAGCACCCTATAATTTTATTGCATCAATCGATAGGGTCGATCATTAGGATCAAATCTCTCTAACAAACTTGGTAAATTAAATAAAAGGAAATCCATGAAATAGAAGATTTAGAAAGATTTTAGTCTGTTTGACTACCGGGTGTGGTATTTTCAGAAAACTTTGAATACAGTTTAGTATGTTTTTAAAAAAGAAACAAAACTGCCTTTAAGGAATGCTGAAAAATCGTTTGCCACGCCTTATAATCGAACAGACTACAATTCGAAAAAATAACACCCTGTATTTTTATTGCATCAATCGATAGGGTCGATCATAAGGATCAAATCTCTCTAACAAACTTGGCAAATTAAATAAAAGGAAATCTATGAAAGAGAAGGTTTTGTAAGATAGTCGGTTCGATTACCGGGTGTGGCATTTTCAAAAGTCTTGAATGCAGTTTTGTTTCTGTTTAAAAATAAGGTAATGTTTCCTTTAGGTAAAATTCGCTATCTTTAGTATGAGGGTACTTTCCTTCAAGGTAAAGTCGAAATGTTGCACCCTGTATATCGCAACTCCGATATTACTTACAATGAAAATAATGACATTTGTACGTGTGTTTAACACAGTACAATGAAGTGGTATCAAAATTATTGATGGCCGCTGAAAAATTTAAGGACGCCACTGTCCATACTAGATTACCCCCTTTAAACTAAAACAAAACATGTTCCTATTTCCTGAAGTATCAGATAATAAACAACTTTGAAGTCCCTGTGACATTTCCAACTTTTGGAACCAACTCTTGAAGTCTCCTAAACGCTCGAACTTTGGAATCTTTCAGCTACTCCAACTTTTGGAGCCTCTTAACGACTCCAACTTTTGGAATCTCCTAGCTACTCCAACTTTTGGAGTCTCTTAACTGCTCCAACTTTTGGAGTTTCTTAGCAGCTCCACTTTGAAGCCTCTTAGCTGGTCCAACTTTTGGACATTATTTTTAACTGCTCCAACTTTTGGAGTCTCTTAACTTCTCCAACTTTTGGAGTTTCTTAGCAGCTCCACTTTGAAGCCTCTTAGCTGGTCCAACTTTTGGACATTATTTAACACAAGCACTATTGTTTATGTATCTCTTTACATTATTATATATCAATGTTTTACAATTAATAGACGCAATATACAGAATTGCCAACTTTTTCCATAACAAACTAAACTAGATAGCGATAGACATTGAAACAAAGAGAACTTAGTTATACTGACTTAAAGCACATTTGAGATCAAACATATTATTTTACTAACTATATAATAATGAACATTCGTAACAAATCACCATTGCTTAATAATGCTAATTTTCAACTCGGCAATCTATATTCATACAAATTTCAGAGTTAGACAGCATCATCATCAACTTCGTTATCATCGGTATCCATATTACTCTCATTAAGCTCCAAAGCGGCTATGTGAACCCATGGCAACATTCTGCTTGCAGCCACTACGGATTTGCGTTTGTTCTTGGTGCTACTTAAACCAGGTATTGCGGCTAATTCATGCCGGTCATTTCTAAGTAACGTAATTACTCGATATGGCCCTACGTAAGCTAGGCAAAGTTTTTTTTACTCTTACTATCGTTATTGAACGACGTTTTTGTAATATTGACTAAATTATTTGTGAAGTCCATTATCCCTAATTACGTAATATTATCTTTGATACCCGGATCCGGAAGCCGGATTCCGGATCCAGCTTTGTTTGTAAAATATTACGTATCCTACTTAAATCAGTCACCTAGCTGGAGAGTGAGTAGCCAATCATCACTGGTAATAGACATTATCATAGACTTCACAGAGTTTTACTTACTTCATCAGATGATGGCTTAAATGTACAGTTCTCAGTATTATGCCCTACCTTATTACAATTGGTACACTTTTTGAGGGGCTTTGGACACTTTAAAAAACTGTGTCCTCTCTCTCTACAATTGTAACAATGAATATTAAAGGGTACATTGATTTGGTTTGTCGACTTGTTATTGTTGTTAGTATCCATGTGAGAATCGTTTCCTGACCTATCCTTGGCCTTTATTCTCAAAATATTACATTCGCAAAATATTATATTCTCAAATGATTACATTCGCTAAATATTATGTTCTCAAAATATTACAAATACAGTCAAACACAGTGACAAATAAAATTTATTGTTATATATTTGGAAAGAAATAATGAATAACAGTTTTTTTATATTAAGCACTTAAGGACGGTGATTTAACGAAATTAACATATTTAAGCATTCTAATAATGAGGTTTTATTAGATAAGCAATCTGATATTATGTTACAATTTTTTTTATCCTTTTCAATATACCGCAATGATCTTTTTTTATCAGGACAGTGGAAAGCACTTCTTACTAATCTTTGATTTTGAATTTGAGCTTCTGCTTTTAATGCCGCTAAAAATTGGAAAATTGTAGGTTTTGATGGAATTCGCGAGTTAATTCTCCTGTGCCACCCTTCTACTGCGTTCGTAGTCCGGTTCTTTTCGCCATAACAGCTAAATAGGTCTTTGGTAATGGTTTGCATCCACTGGTTATTAAAATAATCTAAAAATTTGGTAGCAGCTTCCGTCTCTGGTGCCATTTCATGTATTGCGAGATATGCTTCTGGGATTAAAATAGGTGGTAATAAAGCCAAACTTGTGCACATATGTGTGATTTTGCGATCCAGATGAGTTTCGTTGAAATTTAATTTTTTACTCATTCTAAATATTGCATTCAAAAAATGGTAATAGCAGCCTTTTATTTGTATATTTGGATATATTTCTCTTATAGCTTGTATGGCCGCAATTTCGTAGTCACATTTGTATGAAGTTATATTCATATTAAACTGATTTTTGAGTACAGAAAAGAATCTTTTGTACGTATTTGTATTCTTATTTGGTAGTAAGCCATAGACGATAGGTACAAAATTAATAGTGTTATTGTCTCGTGCAATATCTATATGCAGAGAATATAATTGATAAAAAGGCGACGGGGTCACCTTGAACGTTCCATCCCCATATATAATATCAATAGTTTGGAATAATTCGCGTAACTTTTGAGCGGGTAACGTAGAAAATAGTATGATTTTATCATCTGCCTCATTATCATGGTCATCGTATAAAAAGAAGTCTTGTACTATATAGTGAGGCAATTTTACATTACTTGACTTTAAATACTTTGATGTTCTAACATTTAAGAATTTATTCCTCACCCTATAAAGCGTATCCTTTTTTGATGAAAATGTTGGTATCAAATGTTCTCTATTTTTAAACAAATTCTGTCCCAAGAAGTGCTCTTCAAAAATTTTTGGTATTGCTCCAAAATTCTCACATACTTTTTTTTGCATTTGTCCATAGCTTCATCAAGAACATTTCTTTCAAAATCAACGCTGCAGATGTGTTTAGGCTGTCTAATGACTTTCTTATTAGAAGATAATGTAATCGAAGTCTTGCACTCCTTTTGGTTGCAACATCGCCAATTAGTTGTACCATTTTTGTTTTTCAAAAAAAAGTTATATTTATAGCCATTAAACAATAAAACAGGCTTTCCTTTTTGGCTTGTAATAAATTCGATCTCTTTATCTTCAGACATTTTTAGTGAATTTGAATGAATAATTTCAATTTAATTTGGTTTAAGATGACAGTTTAAATCAATGACTAGACAATAGTTTTCATTTATTCATAATTTATTGTAATAGAGTAAGTACTTATAGCAAAGAGTTTATCTATTCAAGTACAAACCTGTTTGGTATTTTATCATAAATATACTTATTGCCGATAACTGAATAGTCATCTTATGTAGCAAATACTGAGTTACTTGTTTACCTGGTGGTAGAGCCTTGCTGAAACCGTAAGGAATTAGCACGAATAGGCCGGCTCGACCGGGTAGGTACCACCCTTTCACAGAATATCGACATGAAACAACAGGTGACTGTTGTGTTTCATTCGGTGTGTGAAGAAAGAGCTTGGTCAATACCCCCTTCCCTCACCTTCCTCTTCCTTTATCCTTCCAATTCCAAGATTCCATTAGGGTCGACAGCGCGAGTGTGACGACCATGGTGTTGCACACGTCAATAGGCCACGGTAACCACTTTCCATCAGGTGAGCCGTGTGCTTGTCTGCCGCCGAAGTGGTATAAAAAAAAACTAACTCTTTAAAAAAAATAAAAAAAAATTTTGAATGTGATTGTCCAATGTGTAATATTTTGAGAACATAATATTTAGCGAATGTAATCATTTGAGAATATAATATTTTGCGAATGTAATATTTTGAGAATAAACGATCCTTGGAAATGGTTGAACGCTCTGAAAAACCTGGGCTCTCCTTATTGCTCATTAAAAATTGCAATAATTGATCGGGGTGATTGCACCGTAATGCTAGAGCACTGGATTTAATTGTTTTGTCGCTAATACCATGGATAATGCAATCTACAGCGCGCTTATCTTTAATGTCGCACTGATTTAAGAGAGCTAATTTTTCATAGAAGTAATTTTCTATAGGTTCACTGTATCTACTTCTACGCTTCAACATCTCCTCCAGGGCCTGGCCATAGTTTTGTTCACATGGAAACGCACTTAAGAGCTTTTCTTGCCACTCGGGCCAATTAAATAAAATGGAGTTTAAACTTTCGTACCAGGTTTTGGCCAGATCCTGCAGTTTATGCAAGGCAAAATGTACGGTGGTTCTTTCATCCCAGCCATATACAGCAGAGCACTCATTTACCTTCTTTATCCAAATGTCAATGCGTTGATTTCTCAAGGAGGGATTAAAATCCGGTAGTATATTTCTATGGTCATTATGATTTGAAGGTGCAATTGCAGCTGTAGATGGCTGTGACGCTAGCCGTTTCATGGAGCTCAATAAACTAACTATGTCCCTAGTGGAAAAAGAAACGCTCTTTGATCTTCTAGGTTGATGTCCTTCGTCGGCGTTATCATAATAGGTGTTACGCCCACCTCTACGATTACTGGGTGTTGTAGAGACCCCTAGATGTACTACATACCACTTCTGAACTGTAATAAAACACACCGGGACTATTTCTCAACTCGTATATTATAGTACAGTTACAATTATCCAGGTAATGGTAAACTCTAATCCAAACTGATCATTCTCACATCCAGCCTTTGCGATCGTCCACCATCTCAATCCCCGCGCTTTCTTTGACAGTTCTCGGTGTTGCCCGTAAAATAAAAACGTTCTAAAGTTACCAATTATACAAAATACAACAATATTACACTTTAAATCTATTGCGTTATTAGTATATTTATTAATTATCTTCTTATATTTTAACTAAACCTTAAAATTAGAAGTGATAATTATCTTCTGGTCATAAAACAAATATACAAAATTTGTAAGTATTTTGCAAAGATAATGCAAGAATGTATGTCGAGCTTTACGGTTGGCATCCAATGACGCCAAGACTACACAAAATTCTTGTGCATGGCCCTATAGTCATAGAGCATGCCATCCTACCTATCGGCCAGCTCTCCGAAGAGGCTGCAGAGGGCCGTAATAAACATTACCACTCTTACCGGCAAGATTTCGCAAGAAAATTTTCAAGGCTACACTGAAGATGTCATGAAAAGGCTGCTCCTCACGTCTGATCCATACATCAGGTGTACACGGAAGCGCAAACTCTCAAAAAGCCAGCCCTTCTTACATGAAGCAATAGAGCTTTTTGAGCTCGAAGAATTTGATAATTCGGAAATGGAAAACAAGTAATATTATTGCTTTGTGTTTTTTTGCGAAAATATAACTTTTAATTCAATCACCTATGCATCCATTCTATAAATTTTTTCATATTTTTTCACACCTATCATTCTATTAATTTTATTAATTACTTATTCACTCACGCATATTGATATTTTGTTTAATAAAACAAGAGAGTAACTACAACAGACGAAGGCCGCGTTTACACCTGAAAGTTGTAATCACGTAAGTCACTTACGTAAGCAACTTGTGGCTTACTGTAATTTTTTACTACTTTTGTAAATTAGAAAATTACAAGTCTAAACGTGTTCGAGTTTGCTTACGGAAGCAACTCTCAGCTTATCAAACGAAATTAATAAGTTGAAAACTTACTCTAGAATGGCGTCTAAACAAAAACGAAATAAAACCTGATCACCAAACGAGGTCAAAAGTTTATTCACCGCTTTTGAAGCACGTGGGACTACAAAAATAAGGAATACAAGAACCGTGTAAAACAAAATTCACTCCATGTGGTAAGTTTATTTATTTATTTGAATATTCATATATTCAACTTGCATATTAGCAGTGGACTGCAATAGGCTACTAATTGATTGATTTGACCCACCACGATAGCGTGATGATATAATATATTATAACCTGTAGATCCAGAGATTTTGTTTTTGTGAATTGAAAAAGTGGTAGAGGACAACCTCACAATTCAAAATAACAAACTTACCTCTTTTTAAAATAATAGTAGAGAAAAAGGATAAAATAAAAAAACCATACGTAGATATTAATATTATTTCTTTTTAGTTTTTTAATTTCGACTTGTATTTGAACTTATTTCTGAACCTAAAATTCCCCACCATTGTCTGTTCCGTTCTCAGTACCTTGATGCTCTTCCGCGTCTGCTTTTCCACCATAGCTTTAAACTCCTTGAAGTACTTCACCACCTCGCTCTTTGACTTTAGGGAATATACGAATGACATTCTTGCTGTAATCATCGATAAATAGGAGAAAATACCTTGACATTGCTACAGACATCCCCATGCACCAATTCTAATACACTCTCACTCCTGGTACCTTTGTGAGAAAATGGTTGTCTCGCTAGCTTTCCTTCACAACATGTGATACATTGGAACTTGTCAATTTCTGCCTTGTCGGGATATGAAATTCTCTCCTGAGCGTTCATACTGTTCAAGTCTTTACTGTTAATATGACCCAATCTTTTATGCCATAACATACTAGTTTCCTGCATTGCCGAGCCAACAAACAGACTTTCTTGTTTTATTTTATGCCATAACATACTAGTTTCTTGCATTGCCGAGCCAACAAACAGGCTTTCTTGTTTTATATTCGATTTGTACACTCCATTTATTAACTGTGCTTTTCCAACAAGTACGTTTCTGCGATTGTATACTCTGCAAATGTCTTCACTGAAAGTCACTTTGTTTCCATTTCGCATCAACTCACTAACTGATAGGAGATTAGTTGTGCGGTTAGGAACGCACAACGCTTTTTTTACTGTGATATCGAACTCTGAACCATCCACTAAAGTCGTCAACTTAATGTTTCCTGAGCTTTTGCTGTAGTTTGGTTAGCTACTATAATCTGTTTCACGGACGGCTTGAAGGAAATATCGAATAAACGTTCTTTGTCGGAGATTATAATGAGTGCTGGCACCTAAATCAATGTACCAATCCGTCTTCTTATATGTCGAATTCATGTAAAACGTGCTAAATAATGTACTTTCTTTGTCTTTTCCGGTTTAATTGCACTGATTTTTATAGTGTCCGACTTGCTTACATTTTTTAATGAGTGGCTAGCGGAACAAATAATCCACTTTGTTCAACTGTTTGTTCAACGAATTGAACAAATTCAACTAATTAAGTGTCATGGACGACTGGCGTGGTGCAGGAGCGGTGCGGCGAATTAGTGAACCATTCGGGATCTACGTTCTTCGGAAAGTATCATGTTCTAACGCGAAAGAGTTGGCACGCTAGCGTTTAAGTACTATATAGTTCTTAGAATCGAAAGGATATCGCTATGCAGCCGCGAGAGGTTTGCTGTGGCGAGGTTCTATATCGCGGTTTACTATATCATCCCCCTCCAGTTCAGGTTGGCGTCCTCGCTCCTGGACTTCACTTGGCTGGTTCACCATATAAGTGGTACGTAGGTCTTACTTGGTTTGAGATTTGATACGGACCACGGTCACGTTTGGATACAGATTTTGTCGCCATATATTTCACTGAGTTGCTGATGCTGTTGATGGGAGGTTTAAGTACCAAATCACCTACCTTAAATTTATCTGGGGGCTTACGCTCATCCTGGTCTCCTGCTGGTAATGGGCCGAGAAGATCTTTTGCCATACTGTTGGTTTCGAGTAAGGTAATATTCTAGGCTAACGACACAGCGCACACTCAAATAGGTTAACTAACTTTGTAATATGCGTTCTAGAATACGAATAACCATAGTGATACGAACGTACTTGAAAAAAAAACAAGAAAACAAATACAATGCAAATTTAATATGTACAAATAATAATAATTAAAAATCAAAAACCCAACTACTGTTTAAAAACCAAACTATCAAACTATCCGACGGTTCCACTTGCTATTAAACATATTTTGGTCTCTTCGACAGTAATCAGGTTTTACTTTTAATATTTTATGCATATCTACAATGGTATTCCCCAAGGCTAAGAATTGGCCAAACAGTGCCAACCATCTGTCCTGTTGGTCCAATTCACGATCTCTTAGCCCCAACCTCTCCCTCTTACATTCTCTCTGGAAAACCCGCCACTCATTGTCGGATGGGACAAAGGCCTGTCTTGCCAACTCCGACTGAGTCTGAGCGCGGGTTCTCCTATGGATCGGTGAAGGTAGATTGTGATCCAAACGTCGCCGCCTCCGCCGTGGTGTTAGTGGCAGAGGTGCGGGAACTTCTGACGGGGAGTGTCTATCTTCCAAAGTATTCCCCAAGGCTAGGAATTGGCCAAACAGTGCCAACCATCTGTCCTGTTGATCCAATTCACAAACTCTTTGCCGCAACCGCTCCCTCTTACATTCTCTCTGGAAAACCCGCCACTCATTGTCGGTTGCGACAAAGGCCTGTCTTGCCAACTCCGACTGAGTCTGAACGCGGGTTCTCCTATGGATCGGTGAACGTAGATTGTGATCCAAACGTCGCCGCCTTCGCCGCCGCCGCCGCCTTCGCCGCCGCCGTCGCCTGTTGGTGGCAGAGATCTTCTAAAGTGCGATTGCTTGGAGAAGGTTCCATGTTAACCGATGAGGGTAGCTGGTTTGCATCGGTAGTACCGACGTCGATTGGACTCCAAACGACCACTGTTGCAATGTAAATAAGTAATATTGTAGCTAAACTAAAAAGACAATTAAATGAACAATAAGTCCAGGGACTTTGAGATACCGAGGAAACGCCGGAATACCGGGAACGCTATCTAGTTCCAAAGTAAGCTTACTTACAGATGTTCAGAAGTGTGTCGCTGAAAAATTTCGACAGTTTCCAAGTTTCTTAATTGTACACCATCTTATAAATATTGGTAATTGATGCGTATGAAGCTTCTGGTACCTACAGAAGCAATGTCGACCTTAATAGAAATAACTTAACAATAGCCAGATCTTCCTTAATTTTTGTGGCCATTGACCTAATATTTTTGCGATTATTAATAGTATTTATTGTGGAAGTATTTTCTGGAATGAGAGATAGCAAATTTTGAAATGCCTCATCATTCATGTAAGAATCTGCTGTAGACATAGACAAATATCCAAAAGGTTCAGTGTCTTGGAGGGAGAATATGTATTTAGTCTATGATTTGTGTTATGACAGATGTCAAAAAACGGGAAAATAGATGGGATGGATATTAGACTCTCTCTTGGCACGTTCTTGGCGAATTATTGTTATTATTGGCAAACAGATTATATTAATAAAACGATTATTGATTACCCAGTCTTTCATCTCAGAAGTGGCAAAAGGACATTCACGAAGCCATTTACGCAATTATTACCTACATCCTGAAGTAAAATATTGGATAAATAATCATGAGTGATATTGAACGAGGAAAACGACGCCGACATCGGAAGATGGAGGTAGATGCTGGGCATAAACAGAAGAGAACAAAAGTTCGTACTCGAAGACGCAGTATAACACCACGTCGTGATTGTGATAGTAAGCGTCGCCGCCGTCGCAGTCGTAATGCTTCATCATCAACTGACAGAGACAGCTACGTGAGTCGTTCCAGAGTTCGAGAGCGAAATAATAGCACTCAACGGCGCAGTCGTACTCGTACACCACAACGAAATCGTGAGCATCGTGATCGTTCCGTGAGTCGTTCTGATTTTAGAAGTACAGATAACAGCACTCAATTGTTATTGACAGAGTTAATCAAATCAATATCCTGTAGCCGCCCTGAAAGTAATAAATTTCCAATGTTGGGCAATGTCATACCAGAGTTTGATCCCATGTCCAAAGCCCAGACTATTCATACATGGTTAAACAAAGTAGAAGAATGTGGCCGATTGTATAAATGGGGCGAAGATCAAATCATCCATTACGCGCTGCCTAAACTCAGTGGAGTGGCCAAGACATGGTATCAAACTCTGCCATCAATGTCTTTTTCATGGCGTGAATGGAAAATAAAATTAACAGAATCCTTTCCATCAAGTGATGATTATGCAGAACTGTTAACAGAAATGTTGGCCAAAAAGGTGAAATATAATGAGTCATTAGAATTATATTTTTATGATAAGATAAACTTATTAAATAGGTGCGAAATTAAAGGTAAACGTGCCGTTGATTGTTTAATTTATGGTATAGAGGACAGGAGTTTGAGATTAGGCGCTAAGGCAACTAAATGTGAGGAGCCTGAACAGGTACTCCGATATTTTCAATCTATTAAACAGCAACCACGGGAGTCTGATAATAGGATTAAACCCCATTATGATAAACGGTTAAATACCAATGGAAATAATGCAAATAAACAGATATCTAACACACCCTACAAACATAACAGATCTCAAGAAAATGTAAAACTTATAACATGTTTTAATTGTAATGAAACAGGGCATTATAGTTTTAATTGTACAAAAAAAACTCTGAAGTGCAGTAATTGCAATAGACTAGGACACCTATCAAATATTTGTCCAAAATTACATAACACATCCAAATTAGATAAAGAAAATGAAAAATCAGTCATGGCATTAAATGCAATGCTTATCTCTAATAACGACAAATATTTTATTCCATTACAAGTCAATGGTCAAGGTTTATATGGGTATGTTGACCTTGGTAGCCAGTGCACATTACTACGCCATAGCACAGCACAGAGACTTGGTATTAGCTGGTCATCAGAGCAACTACCTACCATGCGTGGTATTGGTAACAATCTTGTTTTACCAATAGGGAAAGTGGTAATCAAAATCGAAATTCAAGGTATATTACGATCAGTAGATAGTTATATTGTTGAGGACAATGTAATTAAGTATGAGATTTTGATTGGACATAGCTTCACTGAGTTACCGGGTATAACTATAACAAAAACAACTGATGCACTGATTTTTGAACAACATTTAACTAATAAACTAAAACTTACCCTTTGTAATGATGTATTGATTCTGCCACATGACATTTGTGTAATAAAAATAAGTACTGACATTGATTATACAGGTACAGTACAAGTTAACGGTTCTTTGCGAGGATTACCAGGCAAGGAATATTACCTGATGCCCGGTGAATATGATATAATACATGGAACCGGCGCACTATTAATACAAAATATATCAGTTAATAGTATAAAATTAAAGCATGGACTATTGATAACCCGGGCCTTGCGTTCTAATACTTCTTTGAACATAAACTTCTTTGATTTCAATGATACCTGTATTGATAAATCTCTTAATTATGATGACAAATTATCTGCTAATGAAATATTTAGATTAAAAAACACTTTACAAAAGTACAGAGAATGTTTTTCTGAAAATATGATGGAGCTAGGGTACACCAACGTGGAAAAGATGGAAATAGAATTGATTGATACAAAGCCTGTGGTCTATAGACCTTATAGGTTATCTTATCCAGAAAGAGAACTTGTTAAATCAATGGTAAAGGAAATGCTTGAGGCTGACATAATTTGTGAATCCAACTCTGCTTATGCCAGTCCAGTCCTTTTAGTTAAGAAAAAGACTGGGGATAAACGCCTCTGTGTTGATTACAGAGCGTTGAACAGAAAAACAAAAAGAGAACACTTTCCTCTACCATTGATAGATGATCAGTTAGATCGGTTGGCAGGCCATTCTCTTTTCATTAGCTTAGACTTAGCATCAGGCTATTACCAATTACCCATTGATGAAAAATCACAGGATAAGACTGCATTTGTGACCCAAGACGGCCAGTACCATTTCACAAGAATTCCCTTCGGATTAACCAACGCGCCCTCTGTATTCCAGAGGACGATGAATAAAATATTGTCTAATATAGCTTATACTATAGTTTTCATGGACGATATTTTAATACCAGCGCATACATTTGATGAAGGGCTAGAGCGTTTGGAAGAAGTTTTAAGTGTATTTCGCAATGCCAACCTTACTCTGAAGTTAGAAAAATGTTTCTTCTTTTATACACAAATTGATTTCCTAGGTTTTGAAGTAAGTGGATCAGGAATAAGACCTGGTTCACGTAAAATAACAGCAGTATCTAACTTCCCAACTCCCAAGAATGTTCATGACGTCAGACGTTTCATAGGGTTAGCTAGTTTCTTTAGACGTTTTATAAAAAATTTCTCCCTGATTGCACGTCCCTTAACCGATTTATTAAAAAAGCAATTTACTTGGAAATGGACGGAAGAGCATACATTGGCATTTGAAATGTTAAAATGTAAATTAATAGAGAGACCCTTACTTGCACTATATGACGCTAAATTAGATACAGAACTACACACAGATGCATCGAAACATGGTATTGCAGGGATTCTCATGCAACGTAGTCAAGATGGATTGATGAGACCCGTAGCATATTACAGTCGAAAAACAACAACTGACGAACAAAAATTTCATTCGTTTGATTTAGAAACACTTGCTGTAGTAGCTTCGTTAAATAGATTTAGAGTTTATTTATTAGGATTAAAATTTAAAATAGTGACAGACTGTAATGCGCTACGGACCACTATGACTAAACGAGATCTAATTCCAAGGATAGGACGGTGGTGGGTACAACTTCAGGAGTACGATTGTGAAATAGAATACAGGGCCGGTATAAGTATGTCACATGTTGATGCACTCAGTCGAGCTCCTGTCGATGAACCTTCTGATGTGACACATGTAATTGATGTGCTTACTTTGGACACACAGGATTGGATCGCCACAGTCCAAAGTGATGATGATGAGATTAAGAGAATAAAAGAAATTTTATCAAGTCATGATACTACATTCGTGATGGATGTTCATAAAAATTATCAATTAAAGGGAGACCATGTGTTTAGACAGATCGATGGTGGACTACGTTGGGTAGTTCCAAAGTCAGTCAGATGGCAGTTGTTAAAAATGAACCACGACGATGTGGGTCACTTTAGTTACAATAAAACATTGAAAAGACTTAAAGATTCATTTTGGTTCCCAAAAATGGGTAGATTTACAAAAAAATATGTAAAAGCATGTTTAGAATGCGCATATCACAAAACACCTGGAGGACCAAAAGAAGGCTTACTTCACCCTATTCCGAAACCAGACATTCCATTTCACACAGTACATGCTGACCATTTAGGCCCATTCGTTCGCTCGCGTAAAGGTAATATGTATATTTTGGTAGTTATAGACGCGTTTACCAAATTCATTAGCATAAAACCTGTTCGAGATACCAAGACTGCTACTGCTATTCGTGTCTTTCAAGATTATTTCAGTTATTTTGGCGCACCTACCAGATTGATAACTGATAGAGGTACATGTTTCACAAGTGCTAAGTTTAAGAGTTTTGTTCAAAACACTGGTATCAAACATATCCTAAATGCCGTAGCGACACCGCGAGCAAACGGACAAGTCGAAAGATTTAATCGTACAATTTCAGATGCTCTTAGTACCAAATGCCACAATAAAAACGACAACACTTGGGACGAGTATGTGAGTGAAGTTCAACTAGGACTAAATACGTCAGTCAATAAAACTACCGGTAAAAGCCCTTCTGCATTATTATTTGGATACAACGTCAAAAGTATATCGGAAAACATTTTAAGTGATGTTATAAATACAACAGTAGATCGGGTAAGTGGTGAGGACCTCATAAATCTAAGGAAAGAGTCTAGTCGTAAAATTGAGAAAGATCAAGAAATAGCGAAAGAGCGTTACGATAAGCATAGAAAGTCAATAACAGAATATAATGAGGGAGACCTTGTTAGACTAGAAAGAACAACATTTGATAAAGATAGAGTCGGTAAATCTAAGAAACTTGTTGCTAAATATCATGGCCCGTATAGAATTGTTAAAAAATTACCACACGATAGATATTTAGTGGAGGATACTCCTATTACAAAAAAAAAGGGTAAAAAGTACGAAAACGTTGTTTCCATTGATAAAATACATCCTTGGCTAAACTTTAAGGGGTTCGAAAGCGAAAACGATAGCGACGATAGTGACAAAAACAATGAGAACGATAAATGAGTAGTTTTTTTTTGTTGATTTATATTAATCAAGTATGTTTAATTGATTTGTTGTGATTTTATGACGATTAGTGTAAATGTTTAATTTGTTATTGGTGTTAGTCACACAGATCGCGACAGACTGTACTGATATAGGTTGCGAACGCACAGATGGCGTTGATCGTAGCAGACTATATTGGTATGGGTTGCGAGTGTCAGTACATTTACGCAGAGATAACGCAGATCACAACAGATATTGACATGGGTCGTAAGCGTCATCTTGATTGTCCAGAAGACGCAGATCGCGACAGACTGTGTCGACATGGGTCGTGAGCGTTAGTGCCGATTGCACAGATAACGCAGATTGCGGCAGACTGTGTCGGCATGGGTCATGAGCGTCAATATTGATTACACAGATGACGCAGATTACGACAGACTGTGTCAGTATAGGTTGTGAGCGTCAGTACAGTTCACACAGATGACGTAGATGGCGACAGACTATTCGGCATAGATTGTGAGCGCCAGTGCCGATTGCATAGATGACGTAGATCGCGATAGACTGTGCTGATATAGGTTGCAAGCGTCAGTGTCAATTTCAAAGATGATTTACCTATGTTTTATGATTATTTGACGAATTATATTTTATAGAACATAACTATAAGACAGATATTATAATACGTTGATTCATTGAAGTGTATGTTAATTTAATCGATATGGCAGATTGTGAGCGCCAGTGCCGATTGCATAAGTGACGCAGACAGATCGCGATAGACAGTGCTGAATAGGTTGCAAGCGTCAGTGTCAATTTCAAAGATGATTTTTGTGATTATTTGACGGATTATATTTTATAGAACATAACTATAGGACAGATATTATATAAGATTGATTCGTTGATGTGTATGTTAACTTAATCGATATTGTTAATACTACATAGATGTAGATTGAGAGAGAGATTGTCAATAAGACTGATTGTAATGCTAAAAGAAGTTCCTCAACTTAATTCAAATTGTTAACACTGCATAGGGTGCATATTGTGAGAGAGATTGTTAAGAAGACTAAACATAGTATCAATAGCTTAATCGATATTGTTAATACTACATAGATGTAGATTGAGAGAGAGATTGTCAATAAGACTGATTGTAATGCTAAAAGAAGTTCCTCAACTTAATTCAAATTGTTAACACTGCATAGGGTGCATATTGTGAGAGAGATTGTTAAGAAGATTAAACATAGTATCAATAGAAGTTACATTACATAAATTAATCAATATGTACTGTTTAAATGTCATAATTTTATTACAACATACTTTGTTAGAGTTGGTGTGAGGACACACCATTACAATTGTAAGGATGGCCGAGCTGTAAGAATCTGCTGTAGACATAGACAAATATCCAAAAGGTTCAGTGTCTTGGAGGGAGAATATGTATTTAGTCTATGATTTGTGTTATGACAGATGTCAAAAAACGGGAAAATAGATGGGATGGATATTAGACTCTCTCTTGGCACGTTCTTGGCGAATTATTGTTATTATTGGCAAACAGATTATATTAATAAAACGATTATTGATTACCCAGTCTTTCATTCATTATTGAAAAAGGACGCCCATGGACAGCTACTAACTTAGTACATTCCTCTATTACTGTGGCTGATATTGTATTTTGGCGGCTGTAAGTTGTTGTCATATATGTCGTCTGTTGATAAGATCCGAGACTTCTTTAAATAAATCTTGATGAACATGGCGTAAATGTTTCAGTAAATTGCCACTACGTTGATTTATTTTTATTTTCCCTTTCTTACATCTGCAATCGACCAAAATTAGTCATAATCAGATTTGATCACTCTTGGGAATTTAATATCCATGCTACATTAAGCATTGGCAAGATAGTTTAGGTGGTTATGTCTCTTATCAATATCCGGGTTAGGGGGCAAGTCGTCCACTTCGAAACTGGGGCCAGGACGAATCCTACCTTATCTAATTTGATTAATAGACAACTGGGCCCACCTTAATTTAAGTTTTATTTATTTATTTAAAATGTTCACAATAGAGTATTACTTAGATATTATTACAATAACATATTAACTACTCGCTTAAACTTTGAGGTTTTTGTGCGAGTAGCGTTCGCCATGCAGTTATCGATGATGAGTAGGTATGATGACATCACTATAGTACGTACATATATTATGCATACAATATTATAGTTAAGTTACTAACATGACGTCGCCGGGCCGCCGCGCCTCCGTGAGTGCGCACTCACACACAGACGCCACAACACCGCTACGTCACAAACATGCAATAAATGTATAGTCATTATCTTTCTTAAGGAATTGTTTTATTGAGGTATTTAGTTTGCGCGTGAATTTGGGGCATTGTAAGAATTCTTGAGCTAAGCCATTTGGTAGCACTACTTAAGAACGTACTTAAGTACCTAATTAAAATAAAAAAATGATTCTAAATTGGTTTTTCATTTCGTTGGTTTAAGCCTAAGAATGGGGGACATTCTGGGAAAGCGACATTTTGGGAAAGCGACATTTCGGGAAAGCGACATTTTGGGAAAGGGACATTATGGGAAGTTGACATTTTGGAACCAGGGGACATTTTGGGAAGTCGACATTCTGAGCCTCAACGAAATAAATATATACTAATATTATAAAGCTGAAGAGTTTGTTTGTTTGTTTGAACGCGCTAATCTCAGGGACTACTGGTTGAAATTGGAAAATTCTTTTAGTGTTGGATAGTCCATTTCTTGAGGAAGGCTATAGGCTATATAACATCACGCTACGACCAACAGGTGCTGAGCAGCGAGGGTGAAACCGTGGGGAACAGCTAGTACTTAATAAATAAAATTAAAGTGTAGGTAATCTTTAAGATTTTGACTGCTATTTTTTTTCCACAGTTTTAACCCATAAACCAGACTCTACCTGCTACGGAAATATGGATACGGAAGATTTAATTACGCTTGATGATTTGCTTGGGCATCCCTCTAGCACTGTAAAACCATTGCGAGAACTTGCTTTGGTCACTTTAGGTAAAGCTGATATGAAAAAAGTAGATAATAATCTCAAAGATTCGTCTGCCATTGCAACAATAATTTTGATGGAAATTTTTGATCAGGCATGCAAAAGAGCAAAACATGTTAAGCGCTGGAAAAAAGCTAATCCTTCTTCATGGAAAGTAAATGTCGCAAAGAAAAGACGCGCAGAAGGCTCAGTTTATCAAATAAAAAACAAAATTAGACCTGCTAAAACTCCAAAACAGATAGACTGCTCGAAGTGCACGTTTGATTGCTCTAATAAAATCAACGAAGAAGCTAGAATGTTTATCTGTAGAAAGTATTGGAGCTTAGACTACGTTGGACAAAAAAATTTAATTGGCCAACATGGAAGTTAAAATAACCAAAACGTTATTAATTGAAAGAAAACGAGCAAAACAAAGGGCTTACACGACGCAATGCTTTTTTAAAATAGACGATAACAGATTTAATGTCTGTCAAAAGTTTTTCTGCAAAACCTTGTGCATTGCCCAAAGCGTGATACATAATGCCATTAAGAATAGAGATCTCATCGGTCACTTTAAACAAGACAGCGATCCTCGTGGACGACGTGAGCCAACTAATAAAACACCCCCTGAAAAAGTTGAAGAAGTTCGTAATCACATTGGATCGTTCCCGTCAATGGAAAGTCATTATTTATGGAAAGATTCCAAGCGCAAGTATTTGGATTGCAAATTGTCTATTGGGAAAATGTACTCTCTTTATGTTGAAGAGCTTGAAAAACTTAATAGCAAACCCGTGTCCGAAACAACATATCGACGAATTTTTGGAACCGATTTCAATTTGGGATACTTTAAACCAAAAAAAGACCAATGTCTGATATGCACTAAATATGCTCGTGGAGATACAAATAATAAACCGGATCTGGAAATAGAATACCAACAGCACATGGCTAGAAAAGAAGCCTGTAACAATGAAAAAGCAAAAGATAAAGAGAGGGCTAGTGAGGAAAGAGAGTTTGTGTCAATATCGTTCGATTTACAATCAATTCTGCAGATTCCGAGTGGTGACGTTGGCCTAATTTGTTTTCGGGGGCCTCGTCCACGGGGGCGTCGACCACTGGGGGCGTAAGCCACGAACCCTATTATATTATACAAGAAAATTAACTGTATATAATTTGACAGTTTATGAAAGCGCTTTACCTAACAATGCTTATTGCTTCACATGGTCCGAAATAAACGGAAAAAAAGGAAGTTGTGAAATAGGGACCATCTTGTACAACTATTTATCCGAATACATGCCGAATTATGTGACTGAAGCATGTTCTCGGACACATGTGGCGGTCAAAACCGCAATAAAAACGTGGCTGCAATTTTACTATGGGCTGTACAAAAAATAGAAAATTTAAATATCATTGAACAAAGTTCTTAGAAAGCGGACACACGTACATGGAAGCAGACTCGATGCATAGCAGCATTGAAACAGCACAGAAAAATACAGCAATCTATTCCATGTCGGATTGGATTAACATATTCAAAAGAGCAAGATCTAAAAATATATACAAAAAAGACAACAAAAAGTTGTGAAAGAGCCATATAAAGCCAAAGAATTTAAATATTTTGAATTTAAAGATTTGAAAGATCTAACGAACCAAATTCTGAAAAACACTACTAAAGATACAGATGGAAACCAAGTGAAATGGTTAAAAATAAAGCGATTGAGGTATATTAAAGGATAGTCAAAGATTTTTTACAATTACGACATGTCCGAGAATTTTTTTCACGATTGACGTTACTAAAAAGTTCGGGCAAAAAGAAAACACGGATTGGGCAAATATAGAACCGGAAACACCTAGAGATCATGGTTATGGTACGAGAAATAAAAGGAAAAAGACTCACGAAAATACTTCATCAGTAACACCCGAAACCAGCACAACACAATATTTTTACCGCAAAAAGTTGTGAGATCCATGTAATACCAAGTCGGTTAATTTATTCAGTCCCTACTTCAGGGACCTTCTGTCTTAAATTATTACGTAATGAACTTTTACGTAGTGACATTTTTTTACAAGTACTGTTTTTGATGGCATTTTATAACTTACTCCAACACTGACCGAAAAAATATGGTGCCATTTTTGTCGCTGGCACCGTGGTGTGGGGGATGACATCTATAGGTGGGTACTGACCGGCGTTACGGGGCGTAATGTTACGTGTTACACCGCGAGCATTCGTGCAGTCAGTACATCGTGTTACGGGGAAACCAGCGAGCAACGAGCCGCTCGTTGCTCGCTTTGAGTGCTCCATCCAACTGTCGGTTTTTTGGCGAATCCTTTGAGTGTTACGCGGTTCGGTCAGTACGCTCTTGCAAGTCGTCCCGAGCGCACGCGCCTCTCAAGTAATCACACGTCGTTCCTCTCGTATTTATTTCTTAAAACATGGAGTGGCACAAAGAAAAAACTCTGTATTTTATAGAAAAATACAGAGAAGAGGAAGTGTTGTGGAACCCAGCTCATCCAGAGCATTATAACAAACTCAAGAAAGAAGACGCTTGGAATAGATTGGCTTTATTACACGACAGCGAAAGAGAAACATGTAAAAAGAAAATGACAAGTTTACTGGCATCATTGAGGAGAGAAAAACAAAAAACTAAACAATCAACTAGTACAGGAAAAGGTACGTAATTATTTATTAAGTTTTTAAGTACATAGGCCCACAAGTAACAGATACAATGGTTATTTATTTATTTATTTTATTATTTTTCTAGCATAGATTACGATGTTCACGAAATATACTACTTTGGGTCGACGTTTGTTAATTTCAACTTCAATTTCAGGTGCAGATGAAGTATACCATAGTACTTGGTTTGCATACAAAGCTATGATATTTCTACTGGATAGAAATACACCTCGGGCTACAACAGATATTGTAAGTCCATTTTAAGCATAATTTTCTTGCCAGCTTACAGACCCTTGCTGAATGCAGTATTCAGCAACTTCATTACGAATATTGTAAGCAGATCTTGTAGCCCTTCGCGGTCTTATTTGCAAGGGTAACATACTAGTCATGTCATTGTTACCTTCTCTCCAGTTTCCTAATCTGACCTGGCCGTTCGATTCTTCGTCGAAGCTACCTGCAGGGGTATATACCTGAGCATTATTACCTTTTCTTAAAAAATTGTGAAGGCATGTTATTGCTGTTACGACAGATGTCGCGGTTTTCGGTTCTAACAACATAGGTTTCCGCAAAACTCTAAACACTGCAGACAATATGCCGAACACATTTTCCACCACTCTACGAGCTCTGCAAATTCGGTAGTTATACTGGGTGGCGCAAAAGTAAAGACCCTATTTGGTTCGGCTATAACATTTTTTCTAAATTAGAAAACTAGATTTAGGTTTTTTTAAATGTATATTTGTACCATTAAATTTCGTACCATTAGGATTTAAAGATGATGTCTTTTAAATGGTGACCTCCAGAGTTGATACACATTTGAGCCCTATTTATGACATTTTGCATAACTTGCCGTAACACTTCCTGCGATATGTTCGTTATTTCTTGACGAATGTTTTCTTTTAGAGCTGCGAGAGTCTGTGGCTTGTTCACATACACCCGAGATTTCAAAAAACCCCAAAGAAAGAAGTCTGGACTGGTCAGATCGGGTGATCTTGCAGGCCAAGGCAAATCGCCAAAACGAGAGATAACTCGGCCTGGAAAAGCGTCCCTCACTAAGTCCATAGTGTCGCGCGCTGTGTGTGCCGTAGCGCCGTCTTGTTGAAACCAGATGTGCTCCAGCCCCAATTCGTCCAAACTGGGTATCAAAAACTCACGTAACATGGTTCTGTAGCGTTCTCCAGTGACAGTTATCGCATTGCCTCCAGCGTCTTCGAAAAAATAGGGTCCGATCACTCTGTCAACACAGATGCCACACCATACAGTAACTTTTAGTGGGTGTAGAGGTGTTTCTTGAATAATGCTCGGATTATCAGTGCCCCAGAACCGAGTATTCTGCTTATTGACATGCCCTGAGAGATGGAAATGCGCTTCGTCACTCATAACCAATTTTGAAGGAAAATCATCCTCTTCAAGGTTGAGGTTTATGACGCGCTGGCAGTAATCTAGACGAGCTCGGTGGTCAGCAGGCAGCAGCTGATGAGTCATTTGAGTTTTATACGGGAACATCTTTAAGTCTTTCACCAAAATACGCTGCAGGGTCCGTCTGGAAATGCCCAATTGCGTGGCACGTCGCCTCGTTGATGTTTCTGGACACTCTTCCACATCTTCGCGCACAGCATCGATATTTTCAGCTGAACGGCCTGTTCTTGGTCTCCCAGACTTAGGTCTATCCAATGTTGAGCCAGTTGCTTCAAGGCGTGTGGCAAAGCGTCGAATTGTGCGACCAATCGGTGCCGGACGGTGGGGAAATCGTCGACGAAATTCACGTTGTGTTCTTATCACTGATGAATTATTCCGTAAGAACATTGACACAATTATTCCACGTTCTTGGGGAGTAAAACGGTCCATGTTTATTTTCAGTGTATTTTACATTTGTTCACTACACAATTTTCAACAACAGAATGACAGAAAATGTCATATAAAAAAAATAAAGGTATTTTCTTTAGTGCCAGTACTTTTGCGCCACCCAGTATATTCTTTCCTTTGAACCACGTTCATGATATCCTGCATATACTTTCATCATATTTTCGGAAAGAGCAAAAGCTTCATCGCCAACAAAGTAAAACGGAATTTTTTCTGTTCTTGCTGGCAACGCAGTGGGTTGAGGAATGTTTAGTGCATATTTTTTTAGTTTTTCGTTTAATTCACAGTTGTTAAAAACTCCTCCATCAGATATTCTTCCTTGACATCCAATGTTTACATACAAAAAGTTATATTTGGCGTCAACAACTGCTAGTAATACGATGCTGAAGAAACCCTTGTAATTATAAAATTCACTTCCACTGTTGATCTCGGTGACTGCAGTAAAATATGTTTACCGTCGATTGCGCCTAAGCAATGTGGAAAATTCCACAAAGTATCATAGTCATTTGCTACAACCAACCATTGCTCCGGTGTTTCTGGCATCTGAAATAATGATTTTTATTTATTTTTAGCTACGTGAACGTGAAGGTGCTTTAGAACAACCGCCTGATGATTGCCCTCCGCCTGCCAATAAAAGCGACAATGAACGCCCTCCGCCTGCCAATAAAAGCGACAATGATTGCCCTCCGCCTTCAAAAAAAAGGAAGAAAGCAGTCGCCCCAAGCCCGGAAGAAATAATGGCATCCACTTTCAATATTTTAAAAAAGAAAACCGAGCAAACGGAGTCAACTTCGCACAAACTTGACGAATGTGAAGCCTATGGTATTTTTTTGGCAAATAAATTAAGATCTTATTCAAAGACAACAAAAATACATGTGCAACATTACATATCAAATATATTGTTTAGTGCTGATCGCGGAGAATATTACTATGTTGGCATGAATACTAACAATTATTATTCACAAGGATACTCTACAGGACCAATTTCAAGACCCTCACCGATGCCACAGCAAAGCCCTGAAACACCTGCATCAAATACGTCCCATCAAAATGACTGTGGGACAGCTATGAGTGAACAATTTCTATCAGAATTTGGTGATCTAATTAATTAAATAATTTGATATGTTATGACTACTTTTTCTGATTTAATTAAAACAGTACATACCTTTCCATATTCTTTTAATGCTCCAATAAGGGCTTCGCTAACCTCTTTTACTATAAATCCTATTCTTTGCTTTGATATCTTGAAAAGATATTGCATACTAGTATAGGAATCTCCTGTTGCATAAAAACGAAGTGTTAGTGCTAATCGTTCCGTGACACTGATTGCTTTTCTATAATTTGTATCCTTTTTATGTACACTTGGTCCAATTAAATTCACGAGTTCTTCAAAATCGATCGGAGACATGCGTACAAAGTTTTTATACTGTCCAGTAATCATTTGGTTTTTTAAAATTGCTATCAATGACAAACCACCACATACGCCTCTGTTTTTAAATAAGTTTGATGTCCAGTAACGTTTTCTCTTCTTCTTAATTTGGATGAAACAATAATTAAGTAGAATCAAAGATACCAACGCGTCCTCGTTGTCGGACATCTTGAGTGAACTAACGGCGAAAGCGGAGCACAGAGTTTTGACGAGCATGTTACGCCTATTTTACAACATAGCGTAACATGCTCGATGTGTAACACGCTCGCTGCGAATGTTACATTACACCTCGTAACGTTGGTCAGTACCCACCTTATGGCTAGTAGTTTGCCAAATTTAAATTTCTCTACCATAGGAACACCCAACAATCTCGTAATATTTAATTCCGAATTTCAATATTCCGATTTTCAAAATTCCGAATATTATAATTCCTAAGAAACAAAACTCTGAGTATTCAAAAACACAATAATTATTTATCCGAAACTCATAAATGCAAATGTTCATTAATCCGAATTTCATTTGTACGAATAATTAAAAATCCGTAGTGTTATTGGCCCGAAAAATGGGTAATGCTCGCTTGCATGCTTCCCTGTATGTTTGATTGTAGGGTTTGTGTTGTTTCGGAATTTTGATGATCGGAATTTTGATGATCGGAATTCGTATTTATGATATTTAGGATTATTAATAATTCGGAATTGTAATGGTTAGGTATCTTAAAATACGAAATTGTGACATTCGTAGTTATAATCATTAGGAATTTTAAAATATGGGTTTTCAATATGATACATCGGATTTCGGACTTTCGGGATTTTGAATCATACGGAAATATGAAATTCGGAATTTTGAAATTCGTGAGTGAAAGTCACTTTCGGAATATAGTTTTTTGTATTTATGTAGTATTTCCCTCTACCATGTCTGCAAAGGGAAGCCAGCGGGAATCGGGTTACAGGGACCCTTCGTCACTGATGGACATCCAGCTTTGCCATTATTTTATGTGTTATTATCCTATTACAAACATTTCTACCAAATACATACCAGGAAATATACAAATATGTTTATCTGGATGTTAATGCATATTGTATCGAAATCGATACATGCATTTTTGTAGTCAATAAAGTAGTTTATTTATATGGCAATATGTTTTTGACACAACGAAAACCATCGATATTATATTCAAATAAAAAAAACTGACAGCTGGGATTCGTGGCGCCATTTTCGACTCAGGAAGATTTTTTGTGCGTGGTGTATGAATAAAAGATTTTCTTGCTTTCTACGTGAAAATCGTTAAAATATTCTTGTTGGAAAATTAATAGCAATAAGGTAAGTTCTTCAATTTCTTTTCTCTGCTATTATTTATCGACTATATTCACAAACACTGTTATATTTGGAGAGATTTTTGTTTGTATCGAAAACGATACATTATGCATTTACTGCATGTTTTATTGAACAAAATGCTTATTATAGTAATGTGATGGACTTTGTATAATAATGTAAAGGCAATGAAAACCACTAAATTATCAGTAGTTATGAGACGATTTAAAAAATATATAAATATATTTTAATAATATAACAAAAACCATTATAATTGCAATAAATACAGGCTATTTGCTTAAGTTTTAGCCAATTTCATAGGTACTGTGTTTCATACTTTCGCTTTGCATGTGTGTTGTATGGGTTATTTTTATTCATTTTCAGTCATGTCAATAACAAAAACTACATTGAGAGCATCATCAAAACAGCCTCGCGTAAACTCGGAGTCCTGAACAAAGTGAGACGTTTTTTCACGCCGGAGCAGCGGTGTCTTCTCTACAAGACACAAATTCGCTCTTGCGTGGAATACTGCTCGCATCTCTGGGATGGCTCCGCAAAGTACTTACTAGATGCTCTCGACAGGTTGCAGCGACGTGCGGTCCGCATTATTGGGAATCCTGAGGTCACTAACACCCTCGAGCCTTTGCAGTTGCGTAGAGATGTGGCATCTTTGGCGGTTTTCTACCGTCTCTACCATGGTGAATGTTCTGATGAGCTCTTCCAAATAATCCCACCCTCTCCTTTCCTATATAGGACAACACGTGCAGGACTTAGATGCCACCCGCATACGGTGCAGAATATTCCATCAAGAACCAAGCGATTCGGCGACTCCTTCTTCTGCCGCACTATTAAGACTTGGAATTCCTTGCCAGCTCACGTGTTTCCTTCCTCCTATAGTCCCGGGTCCTTTAAGCGGGGCGTGAAAAAGCATCTGATGAGGCCGTCAAGCTGAGTGCCACCATTGTAACATGGTACGTGTTGTAATGGTGGCCCTCTTTTCAGAGACTTTGCCTTCAGCTTACCATCAGGCGAGGTGAAGTCAAATTGACGTGTCCTATATAAAAAAAAAAAAAAAAAAAAAAAAAAAAATGTCTGCAAAGAGAATTGAGGACTATTTGCGGCAGCTAGAAAACGGAGAACTCTGTTCAGACGGTGAGGAATCTGACAGAGATGATCTAGATTTCTATCATTCTCGTGAAGCATTGGAGGCCGAGTTAGAAGGCGATATTGATCACAGAGCCGAAGTAGACACCCAAGACATCGCGCAAGACCAGTCAACAAACGTAGAAATGGTTCGTATTGACAACACTGACAATGTTGATCCACCTCTAATCAGCGACGTTGAGAATTCTGCATCTGGGAATTCGAGTTTCAATGCTCCCAGCACAAGTAAACTACCCGGATATACTAACAGAAGAAATCTTATTAGGAAAAAAGACTCTTTGATATTCAATGCAGACAGGTTGATATTCACTGGAAATACTTCTTTTGTCACACAAATTAGAGAATTTAGAACTCCATATGAATTTTTTACTTATTACTTTACCAAAGACTTCATGGATAGAATTCGTCGCAGTCCTAGAACAACGACGGATTTGACTTTTTGCAAAATTTTTTTTTTTACTCTAATTAACTTAAAATATGGTACTTTATAAAAAAAATTAAACATTTTATCAAATTTCATTACAAATGAACCAAATACAGAGTTGAATACTGACGGTTTTGATTAATTAACGTAAAACAATGACGGATTGATACTTGCACCGTTGTCTGTCGCTGTCCCCTGCCCCCCGCGCCCTTTCCGCTCCCGACGCATTGGCATTACCGTCGATGTTCTAGGATAAGGTCACGTCAGGAGGAACAGTCTTCAACGGATAAGTTTGGTCACAATGTACTATAAATTACATAATTTTTTGTTTATTTTAAGTAAATATAAATTTTGACGTCTTAGAACAGCGGTTTGTCAAATCCGTCGTTGTCCTTGGGATACTAAAATATTTTTTTTTATGTCTTTGTTTTTACCTTTTATCTTTTAAAATAACATCATTCAGTTCATCCATGATTAAAATTGTTTGCTTTTATTATGATTTTTTTCAGTGACGCATAATAAAATACGTCGATGTTTTACGTACCTATAGTAGGCGTATGCTATAAACCGTCATTTTTCTAGGGATAAGCGGAGGACGAATATACTGAACCGACGTTGTTCGTCGTATAGATTATAATATACGTCTTTATTCTATTTCATATTTAAAAAATGTTATATTAATTTGTCAAAATACTTACATTACCTTAGATTATACAATGATATAATTGTTCCTAGAAACCTTATTCTGTGGTTTTATTTTAATTAAGGTTTTTTTTTCACCTGAACGATGTTCGTCGCACGGCAGTATGGTACCTACTGGTATGCGACGAACATCGTTCAGCCAATCAACAGACATGCTAATTTGTAATGATCCATTTTGCTCCCAACATTAACCAGATGAGTTGAAATGTCTATCAGTGAACACTATTGGTACAGATTCTGTGATGGAGCGTGTGATTAATACACAGCTTCTGAGATACCTTGAGGGAAACGATCTCCTGAGCGACCGACAGTACGATTTTCGTCACAGTCGCTCTACCGGTGACCTCCTGGTGTATCTCACTGACCGCAGAGCGCAAGCCATCGAGAGTCGGGGTGAGGCACTAGCGGTCAGCCTAGATGTAGCGAAGGCCCTCGATCGGGTCTCACACAGAGTTCTTCTTGTGAAGTTGCCACGCTATGGACTCCCCGAGGGACTATGCGAATGGATTGCCAGCTTTTTATCTAACAGATAAAAAGCTGGCAATCCATAACAGTATCCAAGTCGTCGTCGATGGCAGCTACTCGGACCGCATGAACATAAACGCTAGTGTTTCACAAGGTTCCTTGTTGTCCCCGACCTGTTTCAGCTGCATATCAATGACATGCTGTCTGATGACTCCATTCATTGCTATGTGGATGACAGCACCGGGGACACGTATTACATGGGCCGTGCAAATATCCCTAAGTCAGAAGTGGAGGAAAGTTGCGAACAACTTGTTTCCCAAATCGAGACTACTCTCTCTGGAGTATTCGATTTGGGACGACTAAACTTAGTCCAATTCAACCCTACTAAGACACAAGTATGTGTATTCACCGCTAAGAAAACTCCATTCATTGTAGCGCCGCAATTCCTGGGCACACCGCTTACCATTTCCTCGAGTATCGGGATCCTTGGTGTCGATATCTCCAGCGACGTCCAACACCGTAGTCATTTGGAAGACAAGGTCAAGCTGGCATCAAAGAAACTTGGGGTGCTCAACAGGGCGAAGCAGTACTTCAGTGCGGGGCAACAACTCCTCCTTTATTCGGTACCACATGAAGTACTGATGTCACCTTTTTGCTGGAGCGCCTGCGTGAGCTTGACCCTTTCGACTCGGTGCAAAGATGGGCGTTAAGGCTCGTCGGCAATCCCATACTCACAGGCAATGTGGAACCTCTCACTCTCAGAAGAGACTTTGCCTCACTGTGTGTGTTCTACCGCCTATACCTAAAATGGTTTGTGCTCAGATGAACTGTTTGACATGATGCCCACAGCTACATTCTATCATGGCACTTCTCGCCACAGGCAGAGAATTCATCCTCACACATTGCGTCCGGAAACGGAGCGCACTGTGCGGTATGAAAGGAACACATTTTCAACATTTTCATTCCTCACACACTCAAGCTGTGGAATGAACTTCCCGCGGTGGTTTTCCCAAGCGACGACAATATGGGGTTCTTAGAAGGTTTCTTCGAGGTCGGCAGCATGAGTGTGACGCCTCTGGTGTTGCATACGTCCATAGGCCACGGTAACCACTTCCCATTAGGTGGGCCGTGTCTGCCACCCAAGTGTAATAAAAAATATCGTATTAATAATACCAAATAAATACTTACTTTTACGAGTATATAAGTAATTCATTGTTTACTCTATTTACTTTTTTATTTTCTGTCTTTATCTTGAGACTTTTAATTATTATGATTAAGTATAATTATTATTGATTAATAGTTTGGGTTTCTGCTACCTGGTTAAGCTTATGTTATCTAGGTTTAGTGATTAAAAATGCCAAAAACAGATTTTAGTCAAGATCTGATTGTTTTTTTATAAAGTTCTTATTCTTATTCAAATTCAAATTCAAATTCAAATTCAAATTCAAATTCAAATTCAAATTCAAATTCAAATTCAAATTCAAATTCAAATTCAAATTCAAATTCAAATAAATTAATTGCAATTATGAGAGTTAAGTTTATTAATTTTAAATTAAAGGTTTGAAGAATTAATTACTGTTTTAAAAGGATTGATCTTAGTCTTTAGGTTGTCTTCTTATTAAGTAGAGCAGTAATTATTACAATTTTGATGCATTTTTTTTTAGTAATTTTGTACTAATAATTTCGTAAGTAAAACATTTGAAAGTTAGCTTCTTTTTCATTTCTTAGTCCAAATCCGTCACAAAATTTTGAAAGGATTCCCTTAAAAAGTGACGGTATGTACTGTACGCCACTTTTTAAACAAAGATAGTCCGTAAAATAACGACGTATCAGATTATTCGTCACCTTAGTGTCCACAGAACAACGACGCATGTGACTTTTTTACTAATTAACGCAATATTTAAAATATGTTGCGTATGTCATGTTATAACGTATTTAATTCATAGCAACATATCAAAATTTTAGAAAGATTGAATAAGTAGTTTTCAAAATATGACAACATCTATAGATGAAAAACTTTAAAGTGCTCTCCTGTAAAGTTAGCAAAAGTCACATCCGTCTTTGTTCTACGACTGCGACGAATTGTTTGTGAAAGTATAAAATATTCCATTCAAACACAACCAAACAGACCTGAAAATTTGACTGTTGATGAACTTACAAAGTTTTTAGGGATTTTAATATTTATGTCTGTCTACCACTACCCTAGTGTAAGATCGTATTGGGGAAAATTTAGATTTCTTCCTATCAAAGAAGCCATGACGGTGAATAGATTCGAAAGGATTAGAAAAGTGCTGCATTTCAACGACAATAACGACCATCTATCCGTCAGTGATCCAAATCATGACCGACTCATAAGCTGCGTCCAGTCATAGATCATATGAACGACAAATTTTCTTCTATCCCTATAGATCAGATATTATCCATCGACGAGCAAATGTGCGCGACTAAAATCGGCCATTTCATGAAACAATATTTGCCAAACAAGCCCCATAAATGGGGATATAAGCCCCATGATGGCGCGTATAGATTTATCATCTACTCAGGTAAATCGGATACAGAGAGATTACCAGGTGAACCAGATTTAGGACCAGTTGCTCAAACTGTCATCAAATTAGTAAGAGTTGTTCCCAGACATCAAAATCATATTGTGTATTTCGATAACTATTATACGTCGATTCCACTCATGGTATATCTGGCAGGAGAAGGCATTCACGCCTTTGGTACAATTCAGAGGAATAGGTTGTGAAAAGAATGCAAACTCATGGCGAAGGAACAGTTATTGAAGCAGTCTCGTGGCACCTATGAAGAGAATGTCACTAGTATCGATGGTGTAGGTGTAACAGCTGTATCTTGGGAGGATAACTTACGTGGGTGCAGAACCTGTGGGACAAATTCAAAGGTATGACAAGAAGGAGAAGAAAAGAGTAACCATCGCGTGTCCTAACTTGGTAAACGAATACAACGCACACATGGGCGGCGTTGATCTTATGGACTCATATTTAGGGAGGTACCGGATTCGGATGAAAAGTCGCAAGTGGTACATGAGAATTTTTTTCCATATTTTGGATCTCACTGTAATTAACTCTTGGGTACTCTACAAGAAAGTTATTATTATTATTATTATTCTTAATCAGGCAGCAGTTGATTCAACTGATAATACCTATATCCTGCTATTCTTCACCAGCTTAAACTTGAGTTCCCAAATGTTTCTTTAGAAAGAGGAGAAAACCCCAAGTGTATAATGAAACTTGCAGATTTTCGGTCAGAGTTGGCAGACTATCTCTGTAAGTATACTGCTGCACCTACCAGGGTTCGCTCAAGTGATAGCGTTGAAGAAGGACACCAAGAGCCAAGATAAGAAAGGGTGTGGTATGTCAGCAGAAACCGCCAAGGGAACTTCGCCTTGACGGTTTCGAGCATGACCAAAAACGAGGGGATACCAGGATGAGATGTATGATGCCTGGGTGCACTTTACTTAGTATAATATACTAGTAAGTGCAAAGTATATTTGTGCTCAAAAAAAAGTAAAGACTGCTTTACTTCATTTCATTCATGTACAGATTTCTAATACTCGTAGAACTACCTATCTTAACCTACTTATAGGACTATACAGTACCTAAATGCATAATGTATCGAAAACGATACTTAGGTTATATAAATAAATATATAATTATATAAAAACATGAATTTAATTTTTTTTACTATTTTTCCTATTATCTAGCTAGACCTAAAAACCTATCACATATATTTTTTTCCCGAATTTTAAAAGTTCTATGCATTTAAGGGTTAATGTTCTACTCGTGTAAGATTAGTATAGGTTCTTCAAGAAGGGCATTAGAAGTTTCTTACTGGGTCGGCTGTCCTAAAAATACTATTGGTCCGATATCGATATAAACTTTCATGACTAAAAGTTCAAAAGTGAGCACAGGAAATTTGATACACCATTTGAAAGACGACCATTCATTATTGGAAGAAAAAAACCCTGCTGCTGCGACATCCAAAAGTTTAACAACATCATTTGAAAGACGACCATTCATTATTGGAAGAAAAAAACCCTGCTGCTGCGACATCCAAAAGTTTTCAAAGTATCACCACAGATCACATCCGACGACATCTGCTCCATCATCTTCAAAAAGCCAAAATAAGTGGATGCTCGCAAGGGATTTATGTTTGTGTGGCTCTGTCGATCCCTCACAGCATTCGATACTGTTAGTAATGAGGGGTTAAAAGACTGCCTGATGAAATATAATGCCATATACAAAATAGAAGATTTACCTTCTTGAACCACTGTTTCTAAAGAGGCTTCAAGTGATATATACGACTGCATGCTAGCACACATGAAGCAAGATATCCTGGCAAAAATTGGAAACTGAATGAAGAGCTGCATGCTCTTACAACAGATTTTGGCAAGATCTTTACCGATGTTGCAGCTACATAACGTATACTCTGCAATATATAGCAGATGATGCCAATAAGATGCAAAATTATACTTTGGGTACAAGATTATTTGAAGGCAAAATGACTGGAGAAGCTGCATTCACTCAAGGTATTATAATTATCTTCCTTTAGTCTCCAAGGAAAGTTTTTGTATCTTGTTACTGATTCTGGAGCAAATGTGAAAATTTGTTAGGACTTCAAAGCCACTTATGTCTGGGACACGGTTTGCATAATCTTGTAACAGTAGACGGTATCAAAAAAACTCCCCAAGTACAAAATCTCGTGGTAAAATGCAAGAAAGTTGTCAAAACTTTATTTTCTTTCTAACAAGGTAATAAAGGTACCTACCGTACCCTACTCGTATATTCTATTTGTCGTTTGAAAAGTTACGTTTATCCATTCTGTTATTTTTGATAAAATACCACTAATGTTAGGTTAGGTTAGGTTACCTACTTTATACATGTTATGTCAATAATGTAAGTTTTATTCGTTATAGGTTATCAAAATGCCGCTATCGAAGTTAAAAAGTAAAGTCTGGACCTACTTTAATATGAAAACGGGTATTTCTGCCACCTGTAAACTTTGCAACAATGATCTTAAAACTTCAGGAAATACATCCAATCTTAAAACTTCAGGAAGTACATAAACAAATTTTGAACGATTTGGGGAATATCTCAGAATGTGCAAAGTTCATCTGAGGATTTTACACCCACTCAGCCAAAACAAAGGAAAATATCAGAATTTTAGCGTTACGCGTGAACCTGAAACGTCACATTGCAAAGAATTACTTGATAGTGAGATAATGAAACCTAGTACTTCTACTGTTAATGATGATCCATCTCTTGAAACTTCGCAAACAAAGAAGGTACAACTCCAACCGAACGTTAAAGACTTTTTTGATTATGGCTGCTATAACCCTTTAACGGTTATAAGGATCTAGATGAGATAGAAAGATTTGGTTTTCGGATTTGTTACATGAGATGCCTAAAATAAAAATTGATATCTAATTTTTTTTAATTGGTGGTAAGAATATTCCCTGTACCTGTTTGAAAGTAATCAAATGGTGGTATGTTATTCAAGAAACTAATAAAACAACATATATCTTACAAAATAACTTTATTAAAATCACATAATTGAATTCCAATAAGAAAATAAAAGCATGGTGTTATGCATAAAGGCACTCCACATTTTTTTTTTTTTCTCTTTTTTTTTTGCGTCAACGACCACGAAGTATGAAGTTATGAGGTTATGACGATGTGTTGCTTGGGTGTTGCGTCACTTGACTTGCATAAGTACCTATTGCGCAATATGGCGCCGGCGCACAGTGGTCTGAAAATCGAGCTCCCCTTTCATAGAAAATCAATGTGGGATATTCATAAAACCAAAATATGGAACGTGTCAGGTATACATTACTTTAATGCATATTGTAGTATGAATGATTTTAGTTACTTCGCGCCTGAGAAAAAAAATATTTAGTTTTTTTTTGTATGGGAGAAATTACATAAAGTACATTTTCTTGCGACTGAATGAAACTGAAAGGCTGGTACTCATACTAGCTATTGCCGGTCTTAAGGCGATTACGTTGACATACCACTCGTGTACCTTTAGGTGCCGCTTCACACGTAGGAATTTTTTGAAATTTCTAAATTTCGGTATTGATTTTTTAAAGTATGTGACGCATTTAAATTAAGTTGGTAAGGAATTTGGAATAATTATATTTATAATATGTCGCAAATACGCGCCTAATGTTATAATAATTGTTATAATAAATTCAATTACTTTAACTCAGACTCAGAAAATAAGTTAACTTTAGAAATTCGTTTCTTTACGAATACTAATAATTAGGGCACTGCAACTAAAATCTACCTTAAATATACAAATAACTTTTTACAATAGTAACCTCATTAGCTAAGTGGGTGTTAATAATTTTTATTATACCTAATGATAACAGAGGTTCGTTATCATTATCAATTACGGGAATTACTAATTACTTTACTAAAAGTTCAGATTTATTACGTGTCAATTTGCTCCGACCCTTAATGAGGGTAGTCATACATAAATAGAATGTTTAGCATGAAAACACTGACAGAATCAGTAACGTTTAGCACTTGTGCGCGTAAACTTTATTTTTTATGTTCTTTCCAATTTTCTATTGCGATGGAAGGTTTTGGTACCAATCTTGATATTTTCATGTTTGTGGCCAACAACACTTCTTTCTCAGATCCCAACGTGTTGTTTGAAGTGTTTTTGAATAGTGTTGATTTGTCAGAAAATGAAAAGAGAGACTTGAAACAATTCTGCCAGACTTATGTGTGTGCATTGAAAAGGAAATGGATCTCATGTAATCGCACGCGACATACTTTCATTAAAAAGTACGAAGCATGGCTCCAAGAAGACATCAAATGGCCTGAAGTCATCAAGGAGAAGATGACTTCCTCAGTAACACTAGATCAGTCACCATGTTTCAGTTCCGAATTTCCCGTAAACGAAGGTGCATCAACATCCGCACAAACACAGACTTGTAGTGTTGGAACCTCAACATCTCTTGGAAACCAAAGAAAGCAGTTTTCGGAGTTAAGCCCGTTACAGAAGAGAAGGAGAATAGAAGAGCTTTTAAATCATCCAACGGAAAGCCTTGCTTATGCAACTGGCTTGAAGGCGCAAAATAAAGATGTAGCAGACATAATAAAATTAGTCACAGAGAATCCCGAAGAGGCTACAAAGATAAAAGATATACTGAAAACTAAGAAAAATGTGCCCATATATTCTGCTGATAAAGCTTTAGGTATTTTGACTTCTTTGAAGCTGTCGAAGTGGCAGTATACTACTTTAAGAGCTTGTGCAAAGGAAGAAGGAATCCCACTGTATCCCTCATATACAACTGTCCTAGAAGCGAAAAAAGACTGTTACCCACCTAAGGATAGCATAGACATTTCCGAAAATGGGGTACGAGTTAAACTTCAAGCAATTTTGGATAAAACTGTATCAAGACTTGGAAAATATCTACGTTTGCCCTCTTCTCTAGATAGCAAAGAGCTAACACTTCTGTGTAAGTGGGGCTTTGATGGTTCTTCAGGGCAGAGTTTGTACAAGCAAAGCATGGTGGAAGAAGATGATTCCAGCGTCTTCATGTGTTCTTTTGTACCTATAAGACTAGATTGTGATGAAGAAAAGGTATGGGAGAATCCAAAACCGTCTTCGACAATGTTTTGCAGACCTCTTTTTTTCAAGTTTGCAAGTGAAAACAAATTGGACATTAAGAGAGAACAAGCCACGATTGAAGCTGAAATTGCTGCACTGGTGCCTTCTTTATTGGGAAATCATGCAGTTAAAGTCAAAGTCAAAGTCTTTATTTCTCAAAATAGTGCAACATTGTTACAGCTTTTTGACGTCAAAAACTCCTTAAAACTAAGTTTACCACCGCTTCCTAAGCGCTAATGGAGAAGAAACGGCGCAACAAACTCCACTGCGGCATTTTAAGGACGTCAGTTTACAAAAAAAATAAAAGGGTTTCTTAAGACTAAATATGAACATATGTACATTTGTCTCGCGTCAAGTAGGTATATAAAAATAAAAATAAAACCTTATATAAAATAAAATAAGACAACTTCAAGAGGGGCCTGCACCATGCTCAAGCCATACATTTTTGTCTTTAATATAATCGTCTGTCCTATAGTATGCTTTTTTGCATAGGGTGGTCTTTACATGATTTTTAAATTGGTTTTCAGGCATACCAAGGACCGATTCAGGCAACTTATTATAAAATCGTATACCTTCCCCTTTAAAAGAATCACTAACTTTGCTAAGCCGATAGCATGGAAGGAGCAGTTTATTTTTATTGCGCAGATTTCTGTCTGTAATGTCACTTACTTTTGTAAATTTAGTAATATTTTGCCTGACATATAGTATGTTTTCAAATATATATTGGGAAGCTACAGTTAAAATATTAATGTCCTTAAATCGTTCCCTAAGAGAATCTCTCTTGCCTAAACAATAAATGGCACGTACTGCCCTTTTTTGTAATATAAAGATAGTCTCTAAATCTGCCGCATTTCCCCAAAGTAGTATTCCATAGGACATCAAGCTATGAAAATAACTAAAGTACACCAGCCTAGCGGTAGCTACGTCTGTCAACTGCCTTATCCGTCTGACAGCATAAGCAGCAGAGCTGAGTTTATTGGCCAAAATAGTGATATGGTCACCCCATTGTAACTTCGAATCTATGGTAATTCCTAGGAAAGTAGTGCTTCTTACAAATTCCAATCTTTGTCCCTCCAGCACGACATCAACGTGAGCTTGCCTTACATTAGGCAGTGTGAACCTAATGCATTTGGTCTTTTCTGCATTCAACAGTAGATTGTTTATAGAAAACCAATTTGAAATAGAGTTTAAAATATTATTAACAATAGTCACATCTGTATTACGCCGATCCACTTTGAATATTAGCGATGTATCATCTGCAAACAATACTATGCCCGCTTGTGTCTCGATCATATATGGTAGGTCATTAACGTAAACCAAAAAAAGAAAAGGTCCTAGGATTGATCCTTGGGGTACGCCTATTTTGACGTTACATCCGTTTGACTTTACGTTATTCACATCAACAGTCTGAAGCCTATCTGTCAAGTAAGATTCTAATAGTTTTGTGGATTTCTTGTCAAAACCGTAGCGACGTAACTTGAGCAAAAGTGTCTGATGGTCTACACAATCAAATGCCTTAGAAAGATCGCAGAATACCCCAATAGCATCCCGCGATCCCTCCCAAGCGTCGTAAATTAGGTCAACTAGGCTAACTCCCGCATCGGTGGTAGATTTCCCGCCAGTAAAGCCATATTGTTGGCTGTGGAAAAGATTATTGGTCTTGAAGTGTTGTTGCATCTGACTGAGCATCACTTTCTCAAACACCTTACTCAGAGTTGGCAAAATAGAGATGGGACGGTAGTTCCCAAGTTCTGACTTAGATCCCTTCTTAAATAATGGTATTATTTTACTATGTTTCATTAAGTTGGGAAACGTGCCTTCATCTACACATTCATTAAATATAAGTGCCAAATCAGGTGCAATGATATTAATTACATGACTAATTAAACTAACTGATATGCCCCAGTAATCTATGGACTTTTTCATTTTCAGATTTTTAAATGCTTTTAAGATGTCATTGGGATCAATATGTTTGAAGCTAAATTTATAAGAACTAATATTACTGTCGAGAAGGGCCACAGCACTGTGAGCGTTAGAATTAATAGAGGAAGTGAGTTTAATCGGAATATTGGTAAAAAATCTTCAAAAGCATTGACAATATCTTTTGAAGAGGTAATATCCTTGTTTTCTAATTTAATTTTAGTAACACTATCCCTCATTCTACATTTACCAGACTCTTTGTGAATAACTTTCCAAGTTTCCTTCATTTTGTTAGGGGCCTCAGTTATTTTTCTTTTAATGTGAATGGCCTTTGCTTGTCTACATACTTTTTTGAACACCTTGGAGTAATTTTTAACATGTTCAATGAAACTACTGTCAAATCTGTACTGTTTTTGGGCGTATAAATCGAATAGCGTTCGTCTGCTTTTATAAATGCCTACAGTAGCCCATTCACAGAATTTAGATTTCGCACTATGCTTTTGACATTTTTGTTTGAATATGTGCGAAAAAGCATCAGTTAATGTACTGAATAAACTATTGTAATGAATCTCAGGATTATTACCTAAGTAAGCTATAGAATTGAGTTTATTCTCTAACAAGTCCTTAAATTCTTTGATCTTATTAGAAGTTATGGGTCTACACATTATTTTCTCTTTAGGTTTACTATTATTACCCTTACAAAAGGAGACTATTTGACCACAGTGATCTGAGGGCAGCTTGCTTATTACAGACTTGTTTATGTACACGCTATCACTAAAAAAATTATCCAGACAACTGGCAGTGGTAGCAGTGATTCTAGTTGGTTCACAGAAAATATTTTCAAGATTATAGCTCTTGAATATGTTTAGAAATTGAGTACTTTTCCTACACTGTTCTAAGATGTTTATATTAAAGTCACCGCACACAATTAGACTCTTCCTTTTATTTGATGCTATCCCAAGGACTTGGTCCATGACCCCTACAAAAGTTCCAAAATCACTACTGGGTGGACTATATACGCATACTACTATACAACTATCAAGCTCGGCACAGGCCACCTCAGCACATCGCTCAACAGAAAGTCTAACAATGTCACTCCGCTCTTTGCTGCGGAGACAATTTTTAACTAAGACCATGGAGCCACCTCTTTCAGCAGACCTTCTGTTAAAGCAACTTACAATATTGTAATTGTCTATACTAAACATCATCTCACTCTCCTTGAGCCAATGTTCAGTCAAACACAAAATATCCACATTTAATTGCTCTAGGAATAATTCAATAACTAATTCCTTGCTAGGAAGACCTTGTATGTTTTGATGAGCTATCTTTAGCTCTGGCATTCCTATTGTCTGGACACTTAGTTTAAATCAATACTACTATTTGAACATACAGAATTGTTACTACAAGTACCTAGCAAATCTATAGGTATCAGGTTATTACTTTGTTTACAATGTAAACTTGTCCAGAAATTAATATTATGTGCTACTAATGTAGCAATTTTATATTTGTCATACTTTGTAAGATAAATACTATCTTTGGTCTTAAAACAATAATTACTAATAAAATTATTAGTGTCAAAAAAAGTAAAAGTGTCATTATGACGACATGTCAGAGTATGAATAATATTATTCAAATAATGTATCTTATTATTATATGATGGGGACTGGCAACACACATATGGGAATGCACATAATATTATTTTAAATACTCTTAGTTTACTTAGGCGTTCTATACAATACAATAATTCCCTCTTGCCCACTTTGTTGCTCTCACCTACCAGTAATACAATAGTGGAATTACTATTACACTTAGAAGACACAATTTTATCTATAATTTGATTGTAAGTTGCATTGGGCAGGGAATAGTGAATACAGTTCTTTAAATATTTCCTAAACATATAACCCATATTGCGACCCACACTGTCAGAGAATACCATGGTATTACTAGGTGGCTCAATGTTGTCAGAAGAATCACATCCAGTGTTCAGAGTACTGGTGCAAGTAGAGGGAGCTGATATGATTTCACTGACAGGGGGAGTGGAGCATGGCAAAGATTTTTCACATTCACATCTTTGCCTGTACAGGTTTTCTAGTGAATAAAACCTTTCTTCATTACTGTGGCATGAGTCCACTAGACTATTTAAGGCCTCAAGGTACTCGCCTATCTCCTTTTGTGCAATTTCATATTTTATTGTTATTGAATTTAAACAGTCATTCAAACGCCTGATTTCCAACTGCAGCTGATATAAATCAGACTCATATTGGTCTGTCTGGGTTTTACCTACATCTAGTATCTCCCTTAATTGTAAATTAGACTTACAGGCACTATGATATTTTTTAAGGCCCATTTTGAGGTGCCTGATCTGTTTCTGTGACTTAGAAATAGATTTATTAAGTTTTGTATATTTTTTAAATTTATTTCTGCCAGTACTAACTAATTTTATAGAAGAATCTAATAATAGTGATTGATTGTCACAGGTTTTATTTATTGATGCAGTTGGACTATCAGGTATTGAGATATCTACCAGGTTAGCGGTGATGCATGGGTCGAGACAGATAAGGTCAGGCTCCCCAGCCACCAGCTCATTATAGAGGCTGTTGGAGAGGGCAGCCTCATCGGCCAATCTGACTGATTCCATGTGAGTGATTGAATTATGTACATCACTCAATTCACACTCCAGAAAGCTAATGCGTTTCAAGGCTTGTTCATGGGTGTTGCTGCATTCCTCTAAGCCGGTCAGTGTTGCCTGGAGGTGATCCCGCTGGAGTGTGAGCTCCACAACCTGAGTATGTAAACCGATTAAGTCTTTTTTAAGTTGGGTGTTTTTATCTACTACAATTACAATTATTACAATTAGAATTAGAATTAGAACCTCCTTTTCAGTTAAAATGCTCATGACTATGATAGATGGTAAAATAGTTTCTAAATTATCAGAAACATCAACCCAGACTTGTGACATATGTAAAGCAACCCCATCTGAAATGAATAAATTACATGTGATCTCAGAGTAAGTTTTGAATGCTTTTATAATTTTCTTGGCTGAGAATAATGTACTGTTATACATATTTTTAAATAATTTTTTTTTTTGTTTTCCAGAAAACCAGTGTCAGCGGAAATATACCAATATGGGTTGTCTACTCTCCATGCTTGGATTAGGTGTATGGAATGTTTGCTTCACATTTCCTACAGACTTGATTTCAAAACATGGCAAGCTAGGGATGCAGACAGCAAAGAGTTATTGAAGGCAAGAAAGCAAATGATCCAGCAGAAGTTTCGTGATGAAATGGGCCTCTTAGTAGATATCGTCAAACAAGGTGAGTCTTGAAGTGCAACGAGTTGTATTGAATGATTTTGACAATGTTATTTACCAAATACCTTGTTTCTGTACAAAATGGTGAAGTTCTTGCTTTTTGTTTCAGGTGCAGGCACTACAAATGATGGCAATACAGCCCGAAATTTTTTTTAGTGATCCTGTAAAAACGGCAGCCATCACTGGATTGGATGCCACTATAATCCAAAGATTTGCCACAATTCTAGGTGTGATAGCATGTGGGGAGCCCGTTAATGTTGAAGCGTTTGCAAATTTTGCGCGCCTTACTGCAGAAAGATATGTGGAACTCTATGGTTGGTATTATATGCCATCAAGTGTTCACAAACTTTTACTGCATGGTGCTGAAATTATCAGGCATTTCAACATTACCCCCATTGGCAAATTATCTGAAGAGGCATCGGAAGCCAGGAATAAAGACTTCAAGAAAATCCGAGAACATCATTCGCGGAAGTTTTGTCGTAGAGCAACAAATGAAGATATTTTTAATGGACTCCTTGTATCGTCAGATCCGTACCTATCCAGCATAAGACCTGTACACAGAAAGTCAATCAAAACAGCTGTCTCTGATGACATGAAAACACTTCTCATTAATGAAGACGATACAAGTGTGGACAAAGAAAATATTGAATTTGTTGATGTTAGTGTTGCAAAGCTGGATTCAGATTAGGAAGATTTTGATAATAATGATTCGATTATGTTTGAAAAAATATATTAGTTTTAGCTATTTAACTGTTATATTATTTTAAACACTTTTTTTACAATTGATTGTACAGTTTTTAATCGTATTAAATTTTAAAATATGAGAAAAATGTTAAATAAGGGTTTTATTCCTTCTTTAAACAGCGTGACTTTTTGGTCGTTGTTTTCCTGTTATGAGGTGATTCTGCTCATAAAAACAAACAACTTTTGTTACGGAAACCACCTTGTAAAGAAGAAAAAAAAAAACATCTGTTTCATACATTACGGTCAAACAAGTATTGAACTTTAGTATGAAACAGCAAACATTTTTTCGCGATTTAGAGGTTATTTCCATAAAAAAAGTTGTTTGTTTTCATGAGTATTTCGCGGGACAACAACAACTCCAAAGGCACACAGTATAACATAAAATATTCAATACTGAAAATTCGAAATTTCAAAAAAATCCTACGTGTGAAGCGGCACCTAAAGGTTCACGAGTGGTATGTCAACCTAATCGCCTTAAGAGTGGCAATAGCTCGTATGAGTACCAGCCTTTCAGTTTCATTCAGTCGCAAGAAAATGTACTTTATGTAATTTCTCCCATACAAAAAAAAACTAAATATTTTTTTTCTCAGGTGCGGAGTAACTAAAATCATTCATACTACAATATGCATTAAAGGAATGTATACCTGACACGTTCCATATTTTGGTTTTATAAATATCCCACATTGACTTTCTATGAAAGGGGAGCTCGATTTTCAGACCACTGTGCGGCGCATCGAGAGAAGTTGTATGTGGCGGGATTGGATTGTTAATGTATCTATTGATCATCTAATGCCCGCTACAGACGCACCAATTCGGTCGGGTCCAACCATCCGACAGCCGACGAAGCAACCAACCACCATTGCTTCCAGACGTTCCGACGGTCGGCCATCCAACCGTATTTCACCATCTCCCTCTGTTTTAAGCAAATTGCTGTGGAGTGGGCGAGATAGCAACAGACGTTCCGACGGTCGGCCATCCAACCGTCGTCAGTTTTGCCAACTTAGTGGATTTTCCACTAAACAGAAATTAATAATATAATAAAATGGATCTCTGCCTTTTTGCCGAAACTTGTTTGGCCGATTATCACTTGCCAACTAACGTTTCGCAGAATTTTATTTCGTATAATAATCATTTGCCAACTTGTGATATAATTTTGTTTTTATTACCCAACCTCACAGTTGCCAATTTTACGTTTGGTCTTCCTTTTAGAATGACACTTTTCAAAATGCCAACTTTCAAGTAGCGAATGTTGTAGTTTGCGGAAAGCTGTGATTCCGTAGCCGACCGCATACGACAACTGCCGACGCACGCAGCACGTGCGCGTAATTCATTGCGGCTTCTCAATGGTGGCCTTTATCCGTACCGGAGTTTGACAAGTAATGGTAACGGCATGCGTCGGCAGTTGTCGTATGCGGTCGGCTGCGGAATCATACCTTAATATTTCGAAAAAAAATTGGGAAAGCTGCAATCCTGAGTCTTCGATCAAATTTTGAAGAAATTTATTTACAAGGATGCCTTTTTTATTTGAGGCAAATTATATACAAGTTGTTATTATTATTTAATTTGTTTTTCACTCGTGCATTGTTGGTCGCAGTTCTAACCTAACCGATGTAGCATATTTAAATGCCATGTGTAGTGAAATAAAAGCGATTTAGTTCCGGCACTTCGCCGGCCGCTGCCGCGGCACGCTCGCTTGACTCGCACGGCTCGGGCATTGTTTATCAGCATACTAACCTAACCTAGCATGTAAAATTGTTTTTTTATATATTTCCGTTAACGGTTAACCCCACCAGCTAAGCTAAATTACTTGAAGTGGGTTCACGTCGATATAGATGACTCATGAGTATAGTAATAATATAGGACCGACTATGGTACCGACTCCATAACCACTAAGCTACCGACGGCGACGCTTTAATTTAGAACTGTTGTTATTTTGTTGTTGACAACCTCTGTGGCGTAGCGGTTTTGAACGCGGCCGCTACGCAGAAAGCGCGGGTTCGATCCCCGCTCAGTGCAAATATTGTTATGCATTAAATGGATATTTGCATTGGTCTGGTCGTGCCTCGGAGAGCACGTTAAGCCATCAGTCCCGGTTGCCATACGAACATCTATGGCACTCGTTATGGGGTAGTTGGTATCCTAAAAATTCCGACAAAAACGGTCAAGCTGCAATGCTTCGATATCGCCTCATGTCACGATTGGGTTGTGGAGGTATGATGGCAGTCGCTTCACGGAAAATATCGAGGCTAATCCGCAGTTAAAGGTGAACGCACACCTAGCCGCACCACACGCACTGCAGTCGCCGCAGTCATCACTTTTGTTAATGGCCTCGCACATCTGTCCGCACCACAGTCGTTCTTGTCGCCGCACGCATAGCACTGAATTTCTTTTATTCAGTTTCTAATTTATATCATACGTGGACGTGAAAAGATCATTGTATTGTTGAACCAACGTCATTAAAATAGAGTTAACGATTCTTGTAGGTACTTATAAATCGTAGAAACACAAGTTAGTAGCCCGCCGGCCGCAGCGTCCGATGCGTGCGGGCCGACCTTGGTGACTTCATCAGCTGCGGCTTGGGGAATTCGACCGCTTCGTGTACTGCGGCAACCGCCGGTGACTGCGGCGCGGCTAGGTGTGCGTGGTTGCATAGAACTAAACTTCATATGTGTAATGAATTCGGAATGCGGCGACTGCAGTGCGCTCGATGCGGCTAGGTCTGCGTTCACCATAAGACTGGTAAAGCGAACCCCGGACTCTGAGGTGAAAACTTCGGATGCGACTTGAAAAAGTTGTATGTTGTTGTTGAACTGTTGATATTGAATAATTTGTGTATTCTGATTTACCCACTAATTTAATTTACTTACAAATTGTTTTAGTTTAAAAGTTTAGTGATTATGGATCTGGGATAATTTTTCTTAGTGGTTTTCTGGTGGTTTTAAGAGTTGAATCTGGTGGAAAGGTAGTATAACTGTTGGCAACACTGCCGTGCCCGTCAGTTGCCTTTATTATCGTATAGTCGGTATAGTGTACAGACGTCATGCCACCAGTTCTTTCAAGGCAAGCGATAGCCGGTATAGTTGTGGCAGCTACGTTAGTGCCCCAAAAGAAAAAAAGAAGGAATAGGAAAGAATGGGCAAAATTTTATTTTCGGCAACGGGAAACATTCAGCTATATGAAGTTTCTTAGTGCTCTGGACGAAGAAGATTTTCGTATATATCTCCGCATGAATCAAGAAACCTTCACGGAATTGTTGAATTTAGTGAAACCACTTTTAACAAAAAGTGATACAATTATGAGGAAAGCAGTTACAGCCGAAGAGAGACTGGTTGCAACATTAAAATATTTAGCTTCAGGAAGAGATTGTAGAGAACTTAAATTCTCAACTGGTATTTCACCACAACTGCTGTCCGAAATTATACCAGAAACTTGTGAAGTTATCAGTAAAGTTCTCAAAAATTATATGATGGTAAGTTGTAAGTACCTAATTCAATAGCGGAGATAAAGGCCCTTTGCACATTATAAGATACGTACGCCAGACAAGAAATGTGTCGTGTCTGATGAAGCGTACACCTTGCACACGGTAAGAAATTTTCGTGTCTGACAAGAAATTTCTTACGTAGCCACAAACATTTATGTTTGTTGCAAACATTTCTGTTTGTTACAAACATGTTTTGTTTATCATTCTGCACAGAATGATAAAACATGTTTATAACAGAAATATAATATTAAATATAGGTACCTACATAATTATACATACCTACCGACATACTTATTATACTTTGGGGATTTATAGGCGTGCTGTAAATCTCCGAAGGGGTAAGCACCCATTCAAAACCTGATCCAGCCAATATTTCTTAACCTCTAATGTTAAGAACGGCCACCCATCAAAAACCTGACCTAGCCAATAGGTATGACTTAACCTCGTTATGTAGGTACAGAACGAAGTACCTACCTACTTAGGTAATTTCTTATTTCTTTAGTTCATTCATTAGTATGTACCTAACCATAATTTGACGGAGGATACACAATCATATACCTACCTAGGTAGGTACAAAATAGACAGACGACAGCGTCTTTTTTGATTGCATACCTATCTATATCATAGACGGGAACTTTAAACCTATACAAATAAATAAAATTGGAGTGTCTGTTTGTAATATTAAAATAACCGGTTTCTAGTTTCTACTACATGCATATGAATGTATTGTATACGGTGCACATATCAAAATATATATTTTTAAAAATTTTGTCTGCCTGTCTGTTTGGAACGGCTGGACCATTTGGACGGGACTTTCTCTGGCAGATAGCTTATGTAGATAATAAGGAGTAACTTAGGCTAAAGTTGGCACGGAATACGAATTCCACGCGGGTGGAGCCGCGGGCAACAGCTAGTATAATAATATGACGAGATTCGAGAATCAGCGATGGGACATAATACAAAGCTGGTACCAGAATTAATGCGAAACGAAAGAAAGTTTTTAATGACCTACGTACCTACATACCTACCTATATGTCCCAAACAACTTTTGACGATTTGTATAGAGGCTGTTGGAGAGTTCATTGAAAAGATTAATAAAAATATTTTATCCATCGAAGTTAGTTTTACAATTTCTCAAAACTTGCTTGACGTAATTAAATGTCCCACCTACGTAAGAAATTTCTTGTTTAGAGAAGACATGTCGAACGTGCATCCACCAAAATGCGTGTGTCTTATCAGACACAAGAAAAAAATTCTTACAATGTGCACGGTCTCATAGAACAACAAAGGCGACTGCATTTCTTGTAAGAAATTTCTTGTCAGACACCAGAAATTTTCTTATAATGTGCAAAGGGCCAAAGGACATGGGTATATTTTGTAGGTATAAATATAAAAGAATAGATAATTCTATTTAGGAATATTCATTATCTATTTTAATTCTAAGAATAGTAGATATTTAGTAATAATTTGTTTATTAGATAATTAGTATCCTCATGTTGTATCCTAAGAGTTTCTTATCTTCAATAATAAGAAATAATGATAAGCTCATTCATTATTTCTTATTATTGAAGATAAGAAACTCTTGTACAGACTTTCCGTTACCCCTAAAAATATATGGTATTGTATAATTATGGTCGAATACAGATTCCGACGACGGTAAATCAATATGTGGTGAAAGAACTGATTCAATTGAGTCATTTGGTGACGGTGGGGTTTGAATTGGTGGATAATCTGGCGAATGGAGGTGATGTGGTGAAGGTGATGAATGACTTGGTGAAGAAATTGAGTGATGTGGTGAAGGTGATGGATGATCTGTTGAAGGAACCGAGTGATGTGGTGACGGTGGTAGTTGATGTGGTGAAGGAACTGAGTGATTTAGTGAAGGTGGTAGATGACGTGGTGAAGATGATGGATGACATTTTGAAGGTATTGAGTGATATGGTGAATGTGATGGATCATGTGTTGAAGGAATTGGGTGATGTGGTGAAGGTGATGGATCATGTGTTGAAGGAATTGGGTGATGTGGTGAAGGTGATGAACGACGTGATGAATGTATTGACTGATTTGGTGAAGGTGATGGTTGACGTGGTGAAGGTGATGGATGATCTGGTAAATAATGAAGGACCTTCTACGCCGAAAAAGAAAAGAATTTATAAACAAAGATTTCGCGACGAGTGGCTACGTCAGGAAAGTTTCAAACAATGGTTGCGACGTGATTTGAAAGATCCGTGTCGAGCATACTGTGTGTTATGTGATACATCGATGATTGCTGATATTGGGGCATTAAAACGCCATAGTGAAGGTAATAAACATATTTTTAAAAATTTTTTTTTTTTTTTTTTTTTTTTTTTTTATTATGCAACTTTTAATCTGGTTAATCCTACTATAATACAATTTAAATATTTACAATATTAACAATAAAACTAAAAATATATACATAAAAGGACAAATTAAAAACTAAAACCGAACGCGTCGTGGAATTCCTCCGCATCGCATGCCTCTTGTGGTAACGTTCCCAGAAGACTGGCAGCATTGCCACGTTGTATGGCAATGCTTATTCTCTGACCTAAAAAGAGGCCAGCCTTCTGGTCACGAGAAGCGTCGACCATACGCTTCGCAATCTCCCTGAAGAGATTGCGCGCGCTCGGACCCCATGGTCCCAACGTTTCGACTCCAAACGGCACAAATTCATAATCTCCAATGAGATTGGAGTATTTGCGCCGCTTGAGAGCCTCTGCAGAAGCAGCAGCAGCACCGGCACAGCCAGCCGTGCCAGGAATATGGGTAGGGGCAATGGTGTCGACGCATGTTGCGTCCCACACCAGAGTCCTACCCATTTTCCATGGCATTAACGACATACCATCCGGTCTCTTGCCATCGTCGCGCGCCAAACCGTTTGGTTCAAGCACGGCTGGCACACCGGCGGTGACAAGAGCACGGCGGATAATGTCGTTTAGGCTGGCGTGTCGTGGAATTCGCCCAGCGCTCCTGCAGCACGACAGGCCATGGTGTCCGAGTCGGTCAACTGCTTCTCCACAACGGCATCGATGCGGAGAAACACACGGCGCGCCTAATCGGAGGCACGTTGCGATGCGGAAGGTAGTGTCATCTAACATAGTCCCTACGTTAGATGACGGAAGAGCTTGTAGCCAAAGACCCGATTCCCACTCACCAACCGCCAATAAACGGGCACGCTCAGTTTTTAAAACTAAACCTTCTTTTCAAACATCTATTGCCACCGTGTTTAAAAAGCCATCAACGTCTTTATAGAAGATAAGCGTAAAAAAGCAGAAATACAATTAGCAGCTTTTATGGCAGAACATAAAATATCTCATAGGGTTATGGACCATCTTGTTGAGTTATTGCCAAAGACATTTCCGGATTCTGAGATTGCACAAAAAATAAAAATGAAGAGCACAAAACTCCGCGCCGTAATAAATAATGTTTTAGGTGCGGCTGAAAAGCGGCATTTATGCACGGATTTAAAACGTCAAAAGTTTTCAGTGTTGATTGACGAAAGTACTGATATCGGTACAATTAAGACAATGTGTGTTGTCGTTAGGTATTTTTGTCCGACTAAAGGTCAAATCGTCTGTAGATTTTGGGACTTAATCCAAATTTATGGAAGTGACAACACGAACCACAGTTCTTCAAGTCATTTTAAGATCATTCAATTTGCATTGAGAATATTATAGGGTTTGGATCGGATGGCTGTAATACTATGATGGGGTGTAACAACTCAGTATCCAGTCGATTTCGTTTAGCGTGTCCAAGCATCATAGTTTTGAAATGTGTTTGCCACTCGCTCCATCTTTGCGCAAGCGACGCATGCAAACAATTGCCAATAGAGTGCAAATATCCACAAATTATTAAAACCTTCTCAAACTCGATGGTTATCTTTGGCTGCAGTTACGGAAAGAATTATTGAACAATGGGATGCGTTAGTAATTTACTTTAATGGTAAATGGCTCGAAGATCAAGAATGCCAGAATATTCATAATTGTCTAAACGATCAACCAATAAAGGTCTACTATTACTTTTTAAACTGGATGCTGCCTAAATTTACGAATACCAATACTTTATTTCAAAGTGAGACTCCAATGATCACCAGAATACATACGAAAATGAACGAGCTATACCGTGAATTATTGATGACCTATATAAAAAATGACTATTTATCAAGCAATCTCGATCAAATAGACCCTACCAATGAAAGGTATTTTAAAAATCTAGACGATGTTTATTTTGGTTTAGGTGTTCAAAAACAGATAACTTCGTATGATATCTCTCCACAACAAGTCCAAATCCTTAAAGAGAAATGTCGAAAGTTTATAATAAAAGCCTGTGTTGGTATTCGAAAACGATACAGCTTAAACGATCCAGTAATGGCTACAATTTCACAATTAGATCCCGATAATTGTATGGATACGATTGACAGCCTCCGTGGCGTAGCGGTAGTGAAGTGAACGCGGCCGCTACGCAGGAGGCGCGGGTTCGATCCCCGCTCAGTGCAAATATTTGTGTTCATGAAATATGGGTATTTGCATTGGTCTGGTCGTGCCTCGGAGAGCACGTTAAGCCGTCGGTCCCGGTTGCCATAAGAACATCTATGGCAGTCGTTACGGGTAGTTGGAGCCCTCAAAAATCCAAAAAACAGCAGTCTAGCTGCAAAGCTTCGATATCGCCTAATGTTACCATTGGGATGTGAAGGTCAGATGGCAATCGCTTCACAGAAAATATCGAGGTCTAGCCAAATCCGTAGTTAAGACTGGCAAAAGCGGACCCCAGACTCCGAGCTGAAAGCTTCGGATGCGACTGGGAATTAACGCTAAGAGGAAGAAGAATTGTATGGATACTAGACATCGCCCGGAATCTCTACAACAAATATTTGAAATATTGCCACGACTAGCACCGAAATCTCTGGAAGAACAGCAGAAAATAGATGATCAGTGGAGAAAATTACCAAGTTTGATTAATACAATCGATAGTAGTCAAGCACCCGATATTTTTTGGCACCAGGTATTGATGTTTCTAAATCTGTCTATAGATAGTAATTTAAACATCGCTTAAAATATAGGTAATTTTTATATGCTTTATAATTTTTCAGGTGATGCAAAAGGTAGACTTCTCAAAATTAGCAAACTTCATGCTGGATATTTTAGCATTGCCTAATTCAAACGCAGAATGCGAATGAAAATTTAGCGAAATTAATGATATTAAAACAAAGCAAAGGAATCGGTTGATTACAAACACAATTAAGGGAAATGTTTTAGCGCGTCAATCTAATGGTCCGATTCCTGCGGAGGTCAAAACCGCAGTATAATTATATATTTATTGTAAAAGCAAATTTGAAAAATGTGAATCGATTCATCAGGTCACGATTCAGATCGATTTAAAAATCGATCTTTATAAGTACTCGTAGTCTTAGGGTTCCTTAATCAAAGTGGCAAAGACTGAACAACTATGGTTTGTCACATCAGTCCGTATCTAGAAATTCTAAATTTTGAACTCTATTTCGTTTATTTATTTATTTAGGTTTATCCACAGCAAATGTATTATAAATTGATAATAAGACATGTTAAGGAATGGCTGTCTAAATCATTACATGCTAATATAAGTTGTTTCAATGATAGACGAAAGAACAACTCTGTCGAGGCATGGCACAGCCGTATCGAGAAGCGAATGAACGATACAAAGGAAAAATTGAAATTCGTAGATTTATTGCGGAAAGAGGCAAAACATCAAGATATCATAATACATAAAGATAAGTTTATTTGAACGTAATAAGAGAAAAAAAGAGGATAATTTTATTTATCGAATATCAAAAGCGGCATTGATAGGATCTTACCAAATTTGGATAGGTAGGGGGGGGAACACTACTGACGGTGGAGGTGAGCGCTGATGCATCACAAGGTGGCCACCCTAAACCTACATCTGGGTCGCAAGTCCCAGTCGCCGTCACGGTGTTCCTCTCTGTATCACGCTATGGACCCGGCGACCGCACGGTGAATCCATGGAGTGCTGAGAATCGGATCTATAATGAAAAATTAAAAGATATGATATAAGAAAAAATTACGCCGTTACAGTTTCTAAAAGACTACAAAATTACGGAAACAGTGCAACTCGGCCCAACTAGATAGATAGATTTACCCCTACGGGGTATCCGTAGGGGTAAATCTATTATAGATTCTATACCATTATATAATTGTAAAGTGATCGTGTCTGTACATTTGAGATATTTGAAAAAATACTTGGGTTATATTCACGATACTGAACACAGATGAATTGATTTATTATTTTTTATTAAAGACGCAAAAACTGCTGAATGGATTTCAATGCAGTTTTTTGTTGAAAAGGCTTAGGCAAACTTTAAATATTACGTTGTTTGATCGCAATCGGTTGAATAAAACTGAAGATATGATCAAGATATTGAATTTCGATGAAATAGAGGTCGCCTCAGGAAAGTTAAGAATGGCTTTTTTATATTTTTAAGTTTTCGTTATCGTTCGATGGCGCTTACTTAATTTTGATGCGGTTTTTGTTACAAAGGGTTGACTTAATATCTTAGTTAGATCGCAATCGGTTGAGTAGAACCGACCAACACGCGGGCGGAGCTACGGACAAAAGCTTATTAGATAATAAGTGACAGATTGATTAACAATATATGCTTGGAAAATGAATAATAAATAAAAAATTGAGAAAAATAAATAGTACTATATTTGCTCTAAATTTCCTGAAAGTACTATACTTTTAGGACTGAAAACAATAAATACTATATTTCTCGAAAAAAAGGTGCAACTCTGAACTGTATACAGGTTCTAGATAGAATTTTGATATTTCCTTCCTGGCATAGTGAGAACTTGGGAATATTTTTCTTTTCTTTCTTGGACATTTCAGTGATAATTTGCAACACTTTGCTTAGGGAAGTGAGAGTTTGAATGTCTGTGATATTTGAAAGGATGGCAAAATGCCCTCAAAAAAAGCAAGCGGCGAAGCCAGATTTACAGTTGTCATAATATCCAGGTGTCAAAACAACACATTGCCAAAACGTCTAGTAGCTATAATGTACAGTACAGTTATGAAAACCACAAATTAATTGTTAATCAATCTGTCACTTATTATCTACTCGCTTTTGCCCGCAGTCCCGGCCGCGTGTAAGTCGGTTCTACTCGAAAACCACAAATTAATTGTTAATCAATCTGTCACTTATTATCTACTAGCTTTTGCCTGCAGCTTCGCTCGCGTGTAAGTCGGTTTTACTTGAAAACCACAAATTAATTTTGTTGTTGCTTTTAGCTTTAACCAGTAAAGTCTTATTTTTTTTTACAGACATTGAATTAGTCTAAGCAATTTATCTAAATTGGTTTGGTTGGGATCTCTATGTTAATTAGTTTTTATTGCTGCCATGACTCTTTCATCCCTCCATTTTATATTCAAGACAAAAAATATTCTTTCTGTAAAAGCTGAAGTAGCAGGTATGGAGAGAAAAATTTTTACCATTTCTCAGATATGTTTTTACATTGAAATATCTGTTCGTTATTAAGTTTGGAACTAATTTTTCTTTTATGATAGAAAATAAAATTGTAATATCAATTACAAGTTCAAAATAATACTAAATTAAATTAACACTACACACTATTATTACTAAAATAAACTTAATTAAATAAATAAAATATTTACATGCATAATGCGTCGTGAAATTCCTCCACATCGTCACCGACCGGTAACGTTCCCAGAAGGCTGGCAGCATTGCCACGTTGAATGGCAATGCTTATTCTCTGTGCAAGATAATAGTAATTATTTCTGAATATAAACCACCAACATTAATATTTATTAAGTTAATGAAATTTGAAGAATTTAACAAACTGTCAAGTTGGTTGAAATTAATAATAGTGGTTAAGTTAGGTAATTGGCATTGTAACCAATACCAATTACCTATTAGCCAATTACTTTTTTTCTAAAAATAATAGTAAGTTTTTATTTATCTCACTTGAAAGCTCCAGTAATTTTTCTTCAATTTTCTTAATTTTTCTATGTGTCATATCTATCATCGTTTAAGGAATTGGTGATGGCTTGGAACATTCCATCTGCAGTTCCATCAGGGTTTTCAAAAAGGTCCAGAAGTTTATTTTGAATGCCGTTTTCATTTGTAAAATACTGTATGACTAGTGGAAAGAGTTTGATTTTTTTTTGTTCGATGCATCACTTTGTATACAGTTAAATATACCTTTATTTAGATCATTCAAAACAATATTTGAGTCCCAACTCCCAACACTTCTGTTACCAGAGCTTTCATTTTAGTACGGCCCAAACGGATGTTTTGAGCCGTTTTAGAGTCAGTATGTATAATTTAACCATATTTCACACCACAAATAAGTAACGGTAATCTTCGTTTTCGACCTACTCTGGCGTTATATCTTCTCTTCCATCCTTCTAAAATAATTACGTATGCAATTTATTACTAATACTAAATCAATGTAATGCAACCAGGAAAATGACATTAAATAAATGTCATTTATTCTTTATTAATAATAACAAATACATATTTTAATAAAGATAACTAATTAATTATACAATTTATATATGTACAAAATTAACAATAAAAGTAAAAAAATATACGTAAAAGTACAAATTAAAAACTAAAATCGAACGCGTCGTGAAATTCCTCCGCATCGCATGCCTCCTGTGGTAACGTTCCTAGAAGACTGGCATTTAAATAATATCTATTATTAGAATATGACGTTTCAGCCAGCATGTTGTTTTTACTTATCTTAAGTATTGACGTGAACGTAACGATATGAGACATCTACGAGTATTAATGACTGTCCTTACATTATTGACATTTTCACATTTTGGACGTTTTACTAGTAAGTCATTTTGTCACTCTAGACGTTCTCATTTAATAGACGTTTAAACCTTCTGACCTTCTGCAAACAATGTCATTTTTTCCTTATGAACCTTCTGATTCGAAGGGATCCATACTACTGTAAGATAAATTATCTTTAATTGTGTGAAATAGTATTGTCAATTCTGCAGAAATTATGTCTTGAGTAGCACCAGAATCAGCCAAAGAAGATGATGACCCAGAACCAGTAGATGTTCCTAAAAATCGTCTAAGTGTAGAGGCAGACTTTTTCTTTACTTTTTATGTTGTTTTGTTTCACTATGCTTTTTCACCCGTAAACAATATACAAACAACATGCTCCAAACATACACCACAACCACCATCAACCCATTGATAAATAATAATAAATTAGAGTCATTCTATCCCATGCGCCCAGAGAGAAATAAAATATCATTTCCTCAGAGTTATCGATTATTTGTATTCATTAAGCACCTAGAGAAAAATATTCGCAATTAGCGTTCAAACTTCGAACCAATTTAATACTTACTTGACCAATGCCACTGTACACATTGTACATTGCGCTCTGTATTTGCTAGCATCGGCTTTGCACCTTGTGATTCCCAGTCGACTTCATATTTTTAGTTTTTTCCTGGGAGGGGGAGTCGACGCCATTGTCACCACAAATCGAAAGATGGTTCACGAATGTGGTCTTTTTCTTAATATTAGGATATAATGATTGAATAGGTATAAATAATTGTAAATATATGTATGTATACGATACGTGCGTGGCGTCAGCGTTACCTAGCGAGTCCGTTTGAAAACCAGCGCTGCACATACTGGATACCTAGTGGTTCTTTAGGTTCGCACAATGTGAAATTTGTCTTTCCAATTAACCTACTGTCACAAATTATTATATTATTTATAGCATGCACATTGTGAGGATCTTAAATTTTTTTTTCTTTCTTTCATGTACGCACAACAATACTAGCAGTGCAAAATTAAAAATATTACGAGGAGCGGCGCGAAACCTTTTTCAGCTATAGTCGATGCACACGGACATAGGCAGTAGCAAAAATGAAACAAAAATCGTAACAGTGATTTTCGCTCTATTGCCAAATAAATGCAGAGGACGTACGAGATATTTTTTAAATCGGTCAAGCACACCTTGCCAGACTGGCAACCACGTAAAGCCATTATACATTTTGAGTAAACCGCAATTCGCTATTAAAACCTGTTTACCTAATGTTATAGATAAAGGTTGTAACTTTCATTTCAAGCAAGCGTTGACGAAAAAATCAAAAGCCCTTGCTTATTTCAACAAGAGAAGAAAAAGATTATGTGGATACATGTGCTGCTTTGATGTATTTGCCTATTGAGGAGGTTGAAGACAACAAATTTTAATAATTATCTTGTAGATACGTGGCTCAACAATCCTTCTCTACATTACGGCATTAACAAATTTTAATAATCATCTTGTAGATACGTGGCTCAACAATCCTTCTCTACATTACGGCATTAACAAATTTTAATAATCATCTTGTAGATACGTGGCTCAACAATCCTTCTCTACATTACGGCATTTGGAATTACACTACACCACTAATTTAATTAAGGCATGGCATAAAAGCCTTGACGGAGAATTAAAAAAGAAACCCCGATTGTTGTAGTTATTTTATTTATTTATTTAAACTTTATTGCACAAATAAAATGTACAAAGGCGGACTTAATGCCATAGGCATTTTCTACCAGTCAACCTTAGGGTGATGCAGAGAATAGTTGAGGTAGGTGCTTGAAAATTGTTATGAGAGTGTGTAATCTAGTACAGTATAAATATTGGGTGAACATAATCAAACAATTACCATATTAAGACATATATATATATATATAAATACCTTAGCAATGAATATACTTATAATAGGTACTATTTATAGACATAAATACTCCATATTGTATAGGTACACATAATTATCGTTACATAATATATCTACACACAGGCTCCGGTAGCCTTAGCGATACTTTAAGCTAAGCTTTTATTGTAACTATGTATTCTGGTAAAATAAATAAAAAATAAAAATAAAAATCATATATATGGGTAGTTCCACAAAAGTTGGGTAACTTTGTGTTCCAGTGTTATTTTATTCAATTTTTTATTAATTAACTAGTAATAAAAATGTCTGCCATATGAAAAATTCTTTTTTTTACTATGTCACTCACTTTCGCTACAATCGTTTATTACTTTTTACAAAAAAAATGTCCTTTTCTATCGTCAATATCAGTCCCTAGCCATGTCACATTTCCAAAATAATGTTTTCGTTCGACTGATTTTAGTACGCCTTGATGATATTTGAACTTTATTTAACTTAAATACACTAAAAATTACATAACCTTGTTCATTGGATCAATTAAATAAACAAAATTAGATATTTTTCATATTTATCTCGTAAAAAAAGTAGCGTCATCGATAAATATAGTCAGGCCCTAGCCACTCAGTAAATTTAAAAATACGCGGCAATCGAAATAAGCGGCCATTTTAAAATGAACGCGTTCAAAAGTGACAACGTGAAGCTACCCATAAGCGCGGGCCGTTCCGCGTCGGCCATCTTGACATTAGTGCGATCGGCGTCGACGCTGAGGAAACACGTGCTGTGCCAGTCAATCTCTCAGGCCCTAGGTGAGTTATTTTATGTTAAGTTAATTAGTTATTACTCTCTCTTGTTTGTGTGTACATGTAATTTGTTTGTTCTGATGTTGTTGTTATCTACAAGTCTCGGTATTTCTTTTTAAAAGTAAATTACGAGTGATTTTGTTGTGATTCGTCAGTCCCTAGACCATCAGGCCCTGGCTGTTAATGTGACTAGGGACTGATTCAAAGGCTAGGGACTGACGGTCATAGTCTTTCACATAGATTCGTCATTCAGAAACTTTTGTTTGTTGTAGAATATGCCGCCACGAAGAAAAATATCGTTATCTAAAGTAGAAAAAGCAAAAAAAAAGTCAGAACAGGCAAAAAAACGTTTAGAAAAAATTAAAAGTGATCCAGTTTTGCTAGCAGAGTACAAGGAGAAAGAAAGGTTAAAATACCTCAGAAAAAAGGAAAAAGGGCAGAGAAAATGTGTCAAGGATATGACTCCTCGTGAGCATAGAAAAGTGAAAAAAAATTGGATTACTTACTCAGCAGCTTACAGACAAAATAAAAAAAATGTTAGACACGCTGACCAATACATGGAAGAAAATACGCCACCATCATCTGACGGAGAAAATGATCTACAGGCCCCAGTAGAAATAAATCCTGAGCGGCAATTAGATGTTATAGATGTTCCGTGTATTGCTGATCAAAGACAAGCTGAAGCTAAAAGGAGAAGTATTTTGCAAAGGAAGATAAGAAATAAACAACTACAGAAGAAGAACCATCTTATTACTAAATTAAAGAAAAAACTTAATAACGAAAGACAGAAGAACAAAAGATTAAAACACAGAATTAAACAATCGAAAAAGGCACTTACGCCCAGAAGCAGAATTGAAGAAATGGCAAATGACCCTAATAAGAAGGTAGAATTAGTAAAAAAAGCACTGTTTGGTGAGATTATTCAGACGCAAGTCTTAGAAGAAAAAAAGAAAACAAGTAATAATAATAATAATAAACAAATTAATAAACCTGCTACTCGACCTAAGCATGCTGTGCCGGCCTGGCAGTATAGGATTGAGTGTCGTATTGCTGAGGCTAGGGCACTTATTGGCAAGCTAATCTGCTTCAGATCGGGCAATACGCGCCCGAGGGTGATGCGCTTTGTGACACAGGCATTTTCAGGGACTAACGTTAGTCCTCAACTGTACGCGTCATGTGTCACAGAGCGCATCGACTTTCTGAAGCAGAAAGTTTATGCATGGGCAAATCGAATCCGTCGCTATAAAAAGCGCGTGGATAGGTATAACCAGAATCGCATTTTCCAGAAGGATGAAAGGTGGGTTTATCGGAAATGGGAACAACCCGAGTCAGGTGTGGACGACGTTGCTCGACCGGATGCTGATGCTACGAATACATTCTGGTGTAGCATCTGGTCAACACCTGTCGTCCACACGGAAGGCGATTGGATAAGAGAGGTTGAACAGGCGTGTGAGGATATACAGATTATGGAGCCAATCATCATTACGCCTGATGATGTTGCGAGTGCAGTCCGTTCGTTACCGAATTGGAAATCGCCAGGACCGGACGGACTGCACAACTTTTGGCTGAAGTGGCTCCGTAACTCACATGCTTGTTTAGCAACTCAATTCCAATCGGCTTTAGACTCGGGTTCACTACCTAATTTCGTAACAACTGGCATAACCCACTTACTTCATAAGTCCGGTAGTGCTACGGATCCCAAAAATTATAGACCAATTACTTGCTTACCGACGGTCTATAAGCTTCTTACTTCCATTCTGAGAGTCAAAATTAATTCTCATTTAGAAAAAAATTCGGTCATCTCTATCTTTCAGAATGGATGTAGGAAGGGGGCCCGCGGCACTAAAGAGCTCCTTATAGTTGACATGGCCATTAGTCAACAGGTGCGTCGTAAACGTAGGAATCTGGCAACATCCTGGATAGATTATAAGAAAGCTTATGACTCTGTACCACATACATGGCTTCTGAGGGTGCTAGAGTTGTATAAGATTGATACAACTTTAGCCACCTTCTTGAGGTCATGTATGGGGCAATGGAAGACAGTTCTTCGCTATCCAGGATGTTGCCAGACAAACGATGCACCCATAAGAATCGAGAGGGGTATATTCCAGGGTGACAGTCTGAGTCCCCTGTGGTTCTGTCTAGCACTGAATCCTCTTAGTACAATACTGGAGAATTCAGGGCTAGGCTATCGGTTGCGGAGAGAGGGTCGAGTTATATCCCACCTTCTCTACATGGATGACATCAAATTATTTGCTCCAAATAATACCCAATTGATAGAACTACTAAAGATGACTGAAAGCTTTAGTAGCTCTATCAAGATGGAATTTGGTTTGGACAAGTGTGCGGTCATGCATGTGGAAAGGGGTGGAATAGTGGAATCTGAAGGCTTAATACTTTCGGATTCCATTAAACTTAAATCTCTTTCCTCAACCGAAACCTACAAATATCTGGGTATGTCACAGGCATTAGGAATTCCTGAAGCTGGCGTGAAACAGGCATTGCGGGAGCGTTTCTTTGGCCGCCTGAAAAAAGTCCTAAAAAGCTTTTTATCGGGCGGTAACAAGGTGCGCGCCTGCAATGGTTGGGTCATGCCAATCCTAATGTACTCCTTTGGCATACTTAGATGGACTCAGACTGAACTAGACGCCCTGGATAGAAAAGTACGATCACTGTTAACCACATTTCGGATGCATCACCCACGATCTTCCGTAATGAGGTTGTATATCCCGCGGAAGCTGGGGGGTCGTGGCTTCCTTAATATTAAGAACCTCCATAACCGTGAGATATACAACCTCAGACAATATTGTCTACAGCAAGCAAACACGGATATGCACCGTGATGTGGTTGCAGTGGACAATGATTTAACCCCTCTTGCGTTGGCTAAAGAGAACTGGCGCAAACCTGTAGTACTTAGTACTGCTGATCGCAGGGAGGTATGGATGGGCAAAGAGCTACATGGACGGTTTTATCGGGCCTTAAATGGACCCGATATAGACTTAAAAGCGTCCGTATCTTGGCTACGGTTCGGTGATCTTTTCGGAGAAACCGAGGGTTTTGTCTTTGCAATTATGGACGAAGTTGTCATGACGAATAATTACCGGAAGTATATAATGAAGGACGGTACGGTGGACATCTGTCGGGCATGCCACCGCCCCGGTGAATCACTCAGACACATTATTTCTGGTTGTTCTCGTCTTGCCAACGGCGAGTATTTGCACAGGCATAACCAAGTGGCCAAGATTGTACATCAGCAACTTGCCCTGAAATACAACCTTGTGACTTCGGAGGTGCCATACTACAGGTATGTGCCCGACCCAGTTCTCGAAAATGGTCGTGTCACATTATATTGGGATCGATCTATTATCACTGACAGGACTATTGTCGCCAATAAGCCTGATATAGTGGTGATAGATCGATTAGAGCGCCTTGCAATGATTGTTGATATCACCATTCCTCATGACGAAAACCTCATGAAAGCCGAAAAAGACAAACAAATAAAATATTTGGATCTGGCTCATGAGGTTGTTGACATGTGGAATGTTGATTCAGCAATCATTGTCCCGATAGTCATATCGGCCCATGGGCTGATTGCTAAGAGCCTCGACCAACACCTTAAGAGGCTCTCGTTAGGCAGCTGGATCAAGGGCTTGATGCAGAAGGCGGTACTCCTCGACACGGCACGTATTGTGAGGAGGTTCCTCTCTCTGGAGCCCTAACCACCGGTAGCTTGGTCCCTATACCCGATACCGGTGGGGCACTATTTTTTATATTTTTAAATATATGTTTTTGTTTTATATAATTATGTATTTAAAAATATAATTTATAAGAGTTTTTAAAATAATAAAGAGGAATAATAATAATAATAAATCTTTATTTGCGAGAAACATGGTTTTACAATAGGATGTAAGGCAGTGTTTCAAATAGTACAGCATGTTTCACCGTATTCGGTGTGCAAATATTTAAAAGAATTAAATTATAACTAGATAAACGTTAAAAAACATTATACAATTAAAAATAAAAAACACAAATATTAACAATAATTTTACCTACACTATTTATATTCTACTACTTATTCTATATTCCTATTAAACTAAACTTAAATAGATTTTTTGTATCTGTAAGTAGTGTGTGCCATAAATTCTTTTATTGTGTAGAATCCCTTCTCAATAAGCCATTTTTTTAGACGAGGTGAGAAGCGATTTAGTGGAAGTTCCCGAATCTCTTTAGGAATTCTGTTAAACACCCGTATACACATACAGAAACAATTTTTCTGCTGAAGCGTTGTAGACATGTGTGGCAGCCACAGCTTGGTAGGGTCTCTACTAAGATACTTTTTATCTGTACATGCTTTTGTGAACAAGTCAGGGTGCTTTTTAACGAATAGGCCAATTTCATGAATGTAGATGGATGTGAGTGTCAGTATATTTAGTTTTTTAAAGAGGGGCCTACAAGAGTCAAGTGGGGCTGCACCACAGATTGCTCTAACACATTTTTTTTTGCAACAGAAACACTTTCTCTATTGCGGTTGAATTTCCCCACAGCAATATTGCGTACCTTAATAGAGATCCCACGTACCCATGATAGGCTAACAAGGCGGTCTTTTCGTTTGTCATTTTCCTGGTCTTCCTAAGCGCAAATATGAACCTGTTAATACGTTTGCATAATTTTTCTACGTGAGCCTTCCAGTTACAGTGATTATCTAGTGTAACTCCTAGAAATGTAGTGTCTATCTCTTGCGCGATCTCATTATTTTCGAATTGGATATTATTTATGTTGGGTACTGTGCTATTGTAGTGTTTGTGTTGTATTATTTTGGTTTTACTTAGATTTGCAGTCAGATTGTTAGATTTTAACCATGTGGAGATGATTTCGATTGTATCTTTCAGGGTTTGCCTATGGTCAGCCTCACTGTTCTTATCTTGGGAAACTACAACGGAAATGTCGTCTGCGAACAATATGCACTGGTGGCTAATGGCTTTCGGGATATCATTAATATAGAGGAGGAATAGTAGTGGACCCAGGACGCTTCCCTGAGGAACACCGACTCCATTATATTCAAATGTAGACCTATAGGAAATAGTGGCCAGTTTATCGTCCATACGTGTTATTTCTACACATTGTTTGCGTTCGCTCAAATAGCTACGTAACCAATCTAAAGCGGTTCCTCTAATGCCATAGAGCTCGCATTTGTTCAAGAGGATCTTATGATCGACAAAATCAAAAGCGCTGGACATGTCAAAGAATATAGAAGAGACGAGCCTTTTTTTGTCCAGCGACTCCGTAACACTTTGTATTAGAGAGAACGCAGCCAAAGTAGTGGATTTATTTTTTTGGAAACCATTTTGCTCTTTCATGACTATGTTATGTTTATTTATAAAGCTTGTGATCCGTGTGTGCATTAACTTTTCGAAGACTTTTGAAAATATCGGTATAAGAGTAATGGGTCGATAATTAGCTAATTCATCCTTACTGTCTTTTTTGTGAAGCGGTTTCACAATAGAAGTCTTAAGTTTTTCAGGGAATACTCCATGATAAAAAGAGAGATTAACCACATGACAAAGTACCCTCGAGATCTCTTTAAAACTGTGTTTTATTATTTTTGTAGCGATTTCATCATACCCTACCGCGTATGTATTTTTTAATGACATAATCGCGTTTTCAACCTCTTTTTCAGAACAGGGTGTTATGAAGATGCTAGAGTCGACTCTGCTAATCAGTCTATAGTCAGGGGTACAGTTGTTTGGTTTGTTTGTTTTTGAGATATAAAATTTATTAAAATGGTTTGCAATTTCCGATGGTTCTGTTATTGAGTTTCCGCCGCTATTTATGTGTTGTATTTCTGTATGGTTCTTTATATTGTCTAGTTTATTTCCTATTATGTCCCATGTGGCTTTGCACTTGTTTTCCGATTCATAAATGTGTTTACTGTTTATGTTTCTACGGGAAGCTATTATGCATTTTTTAAGCAGATTATTATATTGTATATAGTTTCTTTTGGTGTCATCATTTTTGTTCTTATAGTAGGCATATCTTAAATTTCTTTTTGTAACGGATGACTTTTTTATACCCTTGGTGATCCATTTTGGTGTTTTATTATGCATTTTGATTTTAATTTTGTTTACCGGAAAACACAGATTGTAGAACATGGTAAAGATCTCATGAAACATATCATATGCCTTATTACAATCCTCTTCCTCGTTCAGTACATCTGACCACGACAAACTAGAAATACTCTTTTTGAACTGTATGATATTGTCTTCACTATAGTCTCGTCTGTATATGTATGTGAATAGGGAGTTGGGTTTATCATATCTTACAGGAAATGTTAGTGTTTGACCTGTGTTGCTGCCGTGTCCCTGCCACGCGGGCGGCCCGGGTATTGCAGAGCACTCACTGTCCACGTATGTGAGTCGCGTTTCATGGCATGTTTATTAATAACCATCACTGCACCAGGGCGGCTAGCGTGCCTATATCTGTTGTTGATGGCAGGAGTGAAGAGATTTGACATCATGCCTGCTGGAGTCGGGTGTACCAAGTCTGTAGCGCACGAATGCGTCTGCCAGTCTTCTATTGAGAGCGGTATCATGTACGGTACCGCGTTGCAGTGCCCCATGAAAATGGCCGGTAAGTTTGCGAAAGAATCCTGTACCGTGCCAACCCAAGATACGGACACGCCGCTCTTGTCTCCAATAAGCACATGAGGCGATTCCACCTCTGCGTTAATAACACCGTCCGAGAAAACATACTCCCCAGTCATGTCCACGTTATACTGCTTCGCCCATTGTAAGAAAGACGGATACGGCATGCACACATGGCTGCCCCAAGACTCATCACCTGGTGATACACCGTAGTACAAGTTAACTTCTTGCCGGATGGTAAAATTCCCATTTATGGCTCGAGCCATAAGAACGTCAACGTTGGAAGCCAACACCATACCCTGAGTCATATCTGCCACCCAGCCACGTATAGGAGTCTGTGAAAATGGGTCGTCATTCACTCCCAGCCCCGACCAGGCCTGCCGAGAGACGTCGCTTTTTGCCAGAGCCAGTCCTAGAGATAGAGTCAGGGACACACCCTGCATTGTCAACACGTTTGATATTCCGTCAGGTGTTCTGAAGCGATATGAAAAGTCGTTTTTAACTATCATGCCCATACCCAGCAAAACTCGGTATGCTGAGTTCGCCACGTTGCACTGATACTGTGGAGCTGTTACGTCGGGCCTCTGATGTTGCCAGTACGTCGCCGTACCTGCGTAGACGTTGTCCTTAGCAACTGCAACTGTTGCGAGGGTGGCGTAATTATGGGCATGCTGCTGGATGGGGGAGACCGCCCCGAAGTCATAACCATGGATTAGTCTTCTGATTCTTATCCGTATTGCTGCCTCGTCTCCTTCATCAATGCTAGCCGTTGTGTGTCTAGGTTGTCTTGTGGAGTACGCGTGTGCACCGATGGTCCACCCACCGCCCAGTTCGTCCTCGTAGTGACCACGCTCGTCCCCGTGCAGCCTTGGTGTCTCAGGCACATACGAAGAAAGTTCCGCAGCTAGAGTCACGGCGAGCTGGAAGGCCATTGAGGTGCAAAAATTGCTCTCGAAGTATTGCAGCGCTCGCACCATGTTCTGGCAGGATGGGGGATAGGTCGCATTGGTAAAGAGTGCATAAAATGCATTTTGCGCGTTGACCCAAAAAGTGTTGAAAGCCTGTTCACCGGCTGCGATTCTAGTTCCGCGGTAAACGTTAAGGTTTCCGATTCTTGCAATGTTGATGGTTAGCCCTTGTGCATAAGTGTTCTCGTCAACCAAAACCAAGACCAATTTTGTTGGCCCAGGGATGTGCACCTGGTGAGCAGCGGGCATAGATGTGTAACGCGCGTTTGCAGCCAATCCCTCCGTATTGACCTCCGCACGTGACAAAACGCTCATGCGACCAGCCCAAAGATGTGTGGGCAGAAACATTAGCAGGAATTCCAATAACCAGGGGTTCCCCAAAATGTCTGAACTAATGGGTATTGCCGTCCATGTTGTGTCCATCCCAGACAATGGGATGCCATCATTCCCCTCTAGCGCCATCGCTGGGTCCAGGTTCTTTAGGTGTGCCGCAAATGCTGGTAGAGTGACCGCTACTATTCGGATTGGAGTGCGGTCTGCCTGCGCTACTGTATTCCAAAATGTGCCCTCCAACGTGCGGGATGATAGTCGCATCCTGCGCAAAAAACGTGACTCGCAGGAGTCGTATTTCCACACGTCCCCGGATCGTGGGTATGCGTATAGGAGACCACGAAGGGCGGGTGCTGTGTCAATGTATGATGCGTTATATGAAGCGACGTACGACACCACTTCTTGTATGATAAGATAAGATAAGATAAGATTCGTTTATTTGTCAGAATATTGTATAAAGTTGTTACAAAATAGGTGTCCATAATATTCTGCTGTCTCCAGCGTACAAATATTGAAAGGTTAATATAAAATTTAAATTATGTCAACATACAATTAATAATTCCTCACTTGAATGATACAGTCACAACAAAAGTTTATAGTTATAAGATGTCAAATTATAAGTATACAAGTCAGGAATCACTGAGTAGATTCATATTGGACTCAAAACGTTCGCTTAGGAAGTCTTTCGTAGAATAGTAACATTTATTCAGAAGGAATTGAAATAGTTTACATTTAAATGTCTTAAGGTTTAGGGTCTTGAACTGAACGGGTAGTTTATTATAAATACGAATTGCCATACAATATACATTATTAGAAAATAGTTGAAGATTTTCCTTAGGCATAATATGTAGCTTATGATTTCGCCTACTACTTGGTCTGGTCACCATGTCATTATGGAGATCAAACAGACCGATGTGACCGTGGACAAATATACACATTTCAAATATGTATAATGTGGGTAGTGGTAATATTTTGGTTCGTTTAAACAGCGGTACGCAACTATCCATGGACTGCGCTTTACAGATTGCCCGTATACATTTTTTTTGGGCCCGGAAAGCCAAAATAAGGTTTACAGAATTACCCCATACTATTAAGCCATAACGCAACACTGATGAAACATATCCATGATATGCACACAGCGCAGCCTCCAAACCAGCCACGCGTGTCAATTTGTACAGGACAAATACAAATCTATTTATTTTAGTGCATAATGTGTCAATGTGTGCCTTCCAATTACAGTTTTTGTCGATGGTAATACCTAGAAATTTGATATTATCAACTTCTTCAATAGGTTCATTCATATGCTTTATTTGGAGTAACGGACGCTTGCTATTGTAAGTTTGGAATTGAACTAGTTTGGTTTTTTGTGCATTTATGTGTAAATTGTTACTTTTCAACCATGTTGCAACATTGTTCAATGTAAAATTGATTTCTTGTTGATATTCAGAAAGATTATTCTTCGTAGATTGAATACTGATGGTGGTGTCGTCAGCATATAAAATACAGTTGTGTGAAGTGATACTAGGCAAATCATTTATATAGAGTAGAAATAACAAGGGTCCCAATATGCTGCCTTGGGGCACACCACAGTTATTTGAACGGTATGGAGATCTAAACGTATTTCTGTGGTATCCAGATAGACTAGTTACCTCTACACATTGTTGTCTGTTGGTTAAGTAACTCTCTATCCATTTGTAAGCATTCCCTCTGATGCCACATTGGCTTATCTTGGTCAAAAGCAGCTCATGATTTACAAAATCGAATGCCTTAGACATATCCAAAAATAAAGATGTTACAGGTATTCTATCATTAAGACTCATTGTAATAAATTTTAGAAAGGTGAAGCATGCTAAGGTTGTTGACCTTTTCTTTCTAAAGCCAAACTGTTCATCCCGCAATATCCTGAATTGGGTAGTAAATGAATAGAGTCTGTCATGCATGGCCTTTTCAAAAATCTTGGATATAACGGGTATCAAGGTGATTGGCCGGTAATTATTCATATCGCTTCTGTCACCTTTTTTATGAAGTGGTTTTACAACTGAATATTTCAATCTTGATGGAAAAGTACCCTGGTCAAATGAAAGATTGATAAGATAACTTAGAGGGAGTGCTAGGGGTTTTGAACAACGTTTGAGAATTCTGGTGTTAATGTCATCAAACCCAGTTGAGTTAGTGGGATTTAGAGAATTTATAAATTTCATAATATCCATGTCATTAGTAGGTGTTAAATAAATGCTATTAGGTACATTAGGTAGAATTGGTGTATATATAGTGCTTGGGGTAGTATTGGAGTCAGGTCTATTTGTCATGTCAATAAAAAAATTGTTAAAATTGTCAGCTATCATGTCAGGTTGGTTATAGATGCGATTATTAAAATTTATGGTTGTGATGTCATGTAAATCCTTTTGGTCATTGCAGTTATCCTTAATTACTGTCCATGCCGCCCTACATTTGTTCTTTGATTGCATTAGAAACTGAGTGTTGTCAACTTTTTGTGCTTGTGAGATGCATCGTTTTAAAATTCTAGTGTAATTGTTATATTTATTCAAAGCATGTTTTTTATTTGTGGATGTGAGTCGATACTTAAGGTATAAGCGTCGCTTATTGACACAACATCTCTTAATCCCTTTTGTTATCCATTTGTTCTTAAGGGGTTTATTTTTTATCTTAACCTTTAATATGGGAAAACATAGGTTATAGAATAGAGTGAGTAAGTCATGAAAATGGTCAAATGCAGTATCAGCATCGCTTATCTCATATATTTCTGAAAATGACAATGCAGAGATACACGATACATATTACATACAAATTGTTCTCGCATCCCCGTCGTATGAAGGTTTCGGTAAGGCATATGATATCTATATTCAATTTATAACTATTCAATTCCAGCAAAGCTACCTCTAAGAATTCTATTTTATTAAGTACTCCAGCTATATTTTGATGGAGAAGCGCACATTCATATTTAGTCTCGAAAAAATGTTGACTTACTTGTATTAGGGCTGTTTAGGGGCCTCACAGGGTCGTTATTTGATTTAGGGCGTATGTCAAAGTAATACGGAATAGTTTTCTGTCTGTAGGTTGGCATTGATTTTTTGGCATTGTTTATTAACTTCGCAACACATCTAGACTTTAGTTGTTGTGTTACTAAACTTTGATATGCTATATTGTCAATCTCTATATTTAATTTAAAACACAAAAACCACTTAGATACAACGTTATGCCTATTCACATTATACATATTATCAGTTGTGTCAATAAAGGTACAGTTTGAGTAATTATTTACAAATAGTCTAATATTTTGATTCAATAACTCAACATTCAAATACCTATTATTAATTACATTAATTATAAAAACTTTATTATTCTTTAACTTATGAAGTGATGAACAGAGCATGGATAAAAATGAATACGGGTTTTTATCATTACTACCTAAACCTAAAATAACAATATCGTCATCGCTTAAATCTTTTATAATTTCGTCAATGTTAGTCAGAATTTCTGCTCCAGTTGCATATGGTTTGGTTATGCCAAATACAGAATAACGATTATTCCATTTGTTATTATTCCTTTGTTTAATTATTTTTTTTTTTTTTTTTGAGTCAGTCCGCGTACTTCTTGATCGCCTATAAGCAGTATTTTTGGTGTGCTCGTGATATTGTTTTATTATATGGAGGGTATGTCACGTGCCAATACCCCCCGAGCGGCACTTAAATACGGTTGGGTTGCCGCACGATCGCTATTTGATGCGTATGATTCTATGGCTGTGTAGGCTGCACTTCGAGGCGGTTTGACAGGTTCATATCCTTTAAACATCATAGCCACGGTCTTGACCTCACGCACAGGAACAACCAAAGCACTGTTTGACTTTGAGGGTGGTGTTATTGTCCCGGCGCCTACCTGTACCATCTCAAAACCGTCTCCATTCGGTACGCTTTGTACGACGTTCTGTGGTCTTGGATCCACCTGTGTCCCCGCGTCGTTGGCTGAATTGGGCACCTCTCCCGTGTCTGAGTCTCCAGGTAAGTCTTCTGGTGGCTGTGTTGTCAGCCTACCTTCGTCATATGCCTTTGCAATACTTGCTGCAACATGATCGGACAAGGCAGCACTTCTGAAGTGACACCTATTATCAAGTTGTGTCAGTACTGCACCCAAGGTTGTTAGGTATAGCCCTCGACCTTGCAAGAATCTTCTTCGTGTGATGGCGTTTATTTGCTCTATACGAGCAATGACTTGTGCAAGTGCACCATCTGCGAGTACTGTAGTTCTGTCCTGTCTGCGAGGCGCGGCTACCGCTACTGGTGCCTCACGCACATATCCAAAGAAAGTAGGGTAATGATGATTTTGTGTGTTCCAAGTTGTGATTGCTACTTCGCGTGTGCTTCCTCTCGAGGTAGTAAAATCTGAACATGTGGGTATATCACTCAGTTTAGATATTGCAGAGCCAGCCATAGGCAGTGGTGCCTTAAATGTAGATTTGAACAGGCCAGCAGCCTGCTCGTTGGCGTCGATAGAGTATGTGTAAGCCATTACGTGTCAACAACCGTCCACAGTGGCTTCACATATGCGTTTCAGCATGATAGACTGAGTCTTGTTAAGCCCTATTACCCTCTGTTCATTCCTCACTATTGACACAATCATCAGAATTATAGCCAAGATCAGTAGGGCTAGTGTAAGAAGTAATTTATAGGTCTTGGTTCTATCAGGGGTGGCCAAGGCTAGTTCTGAGCCCGAAGGCGACTCCATGTTCAATTGGTCTCTCCACCCGCTAAACAAGTCTAGTTGGGTAGTTATTTGTCACAATAGAAAATCTGGCACTTTTTTTGCCAGTATCACTCTCGAGATATCGAGAAAAAGGTCTGTCCGCACATGCAGTGGTTGCTCAACGGTCCTCTCTGCTGGGGTACATATCAGGAAAAAAATAATTTGAAAGCGGTATTGTCTGGTTCTGTAGCAAAGAAGTATAAAATATGGAGGTTAGGAGGTAAAGCTTTAACATATAAGAAGATGGGATTCAATCGTACAAATTCAACAAAGAAAGGCAACAAGAACAGAGTTATGGCAGATATTCAAAAGTTTTATGAAGATGATAGCAATAGCCGATGTGCAGCAGGGAAGAAGGAATGTATAACTCACAATAATATTAAAAAACAAAAACGTTACATGCTGGATTCCTTGAAAAACCTACACCAAAAATTTCTGTCCACTAATTCAATAACAATAGGGTATTCTTTGTTTTGCCGGTTACGTCCATTTTGGGTCGTCGAGCCTAAACTTACCGATCGTGACACTTGTGCTTGTGTCACCCATGAGAACGTTAACCTGAAACTGGTTGCATTGAAAAGTGTAAACATTTTAAATTTTGCGTCCCACCAAAGTGCTCTTCAATCGCTTTGCTGTGATCGCTACTCTGAAAAATGTTTATCAAGAACTTGTGAAGGTTGCTCAGTAAAAAATTTACCCTATAACGAATTCAACAACAGTGATGAAATTCTAGTCAAGCAATGGAGAAACAGCAAAGAACTAATCCAAGATATAAAAACTAAAAAGGAGCGATTTGTAACAAAATATAAAAAAGAAACACAAAAAATTAAGCCTTATGATTTAATTGGACAGCTAGAAGAGAGTGATCTACCAAAATTATTTCAACATGAAATGAACATTGTGCACCAATACAATGCAATTAAATCTCTCAAAGAGTCACTGACTGAAAAAGATGCCATAATCCACATGGATTTCTCGGAAAACTACACCACTAAATACAACCAGGAAATCCAATCGTATCATTTTGGCGGATCTCGTACACAAATTTCGCTACATACTGTGGTAGTCTATACGAAAGACAAAACAACTTCGCATTGCACTGTCTCTTTAAATTTAGCTCATGGTGCTGGAGCTATTTGGGCACATTTAGAACCAGTACTCATAACTTTACCTCCGACTGTAGAAAACCTGCATTTTTTGAGTGATGGGCCCGTAACCCAATATAGGAACAAAACAATGTTTTATATCTTAGGATGTAGCATTCAAGAGTTCTATCCGCTCGCAATTAAGTATACATGGAATTTTCACGAAGCAGGCCATGGCAAAGGAGCTCCAGATGGTGTTGGAGCGACATGTAAACGTAGTGCAGATCAACTTATAGCTCATAAAGGTGACATAACAAATTTACATGACTTTGTTGGCGTACTTCGTGAAAAATGTCCAGGTATAAAGATTTCTATTATTGAGGATGCCGATATTGAGAGAGTAAATAAAATAATCAAGGAGAATGAGGATAAGCAGGAAGTTTTTAAAGGTACGCTCTTGGTACACCAAGTGAGGGGTAATGTTTTCATCCCGAATAAACTTGAAATGAAATCACTGAGTTGTTTCTGCGATGATGACGCCTGTGACCATTATAAATTAGGGATTTTGCAATACCAGACCAATGCAAATCGCCTTCAAGTATCTGCGGTATTTTCAGATTCCGAAGATGATATACCACTAGCAAGCACAAGTCGAGACTGGCAAGAAATAACTAAAACAAACTATGTCAGAGGAGATTATGTTTTAGTCAAGTTTATTGTGGGAAAAAAAGAATACCGGTACGCTGCGATTTGCACTAATTATGACGATGACGACGGAGAGCTGACAGTTGCATTTCTTCAAATTTGTAACGAAGATGGGACAGAGTTCAAACTCAATAACAATGATGTCGCTGACGTGCCTTACGGAGATGTGATAGAGAAACTGCCAGTTCCTAAATTAGTAATTAAGAAAAATTTTAAATTTTATAAATTTAACAAGCCAGTCAATGTGTATGAAAAGTAAGACAAATAACTACGTGTTCTAGATTTTGATTATTGTTCTATTAATTATAGGAAAAATAAGACTGCAATTTTGTGTTTTTAAAGTACAATTATTTAGAAGAAGAAAATATTTTTGTTCCTTGTTATTATAGTGTTATGTTTTGTATGTTTAGTGACGTGATCTCAAGTGATTTTTAATTATTATTGGTACCTGCTGTTATTATTGTTGGATTTATCTAAAATAATAATAAAGACTGATTTGAAATAGATATGTGTATGATTATGTGTGGTTTCATTATACAATAACTGTATGGCATCAGTCCCTAGCACAACCCGTCAGTCCCTAGAACACAGATTTCAGAAAAACACAAATATCTCTTAAAATACCTAGTAAAGTGACTGGCCCCTTCAGATACTATAAGTATATAATTATATGCACTGTATTTACTAAAAAGTTTTTGATTTAGTATATAAAAACACATATGGCAAGATTTGGACGAATTTTACCCAACTTTTGTGGAACTACCCATATATATATATAAAAAATTCACAATTTATTTATTTATTTATTTAGTCGTACATACTCATGTCATTACAGGCACACCTAATGCGACAGAGCAGCAACGTAATTCTAACAATAGATATTATAACTCACAAATTAATCATGCAATAATAATTATAATAATTTAAATTGTACATAATTGAAATAAATAAAAATTTAATTGGCATAACATAAGTAGTGTAGGGTAACCTTTACGAACTCACTCAGTGAACACGAGAATATATCAACTTTTTCTGCAACTACGTTAAGGGTGGTAATACCTCGCGTAAGTGGAGTGTTGTCCAACAATTTAGTTCTACCCCGCTGTACCTCGAATAGGTTCGGGCGTCTACGACGCTGTACATACCCATCCGGCACGGATAAACCTATCCACTGCAATATACACGGATTAGTCGTGTAACCACGGAACACCCTTACAATATATGTTACCATCGCTAAGTCCCTCCTAACTTCCAGCTTGTTGTATCCGACCATACCTAATACAAATAGGGTTGGATACATCAAGGGGTAGATGGGGTACACTCCATACAATCTTGAATATAGGTATCTGGTGAATTTATTTTGTATGCGCTCCAACATAAGACTGTATTTGGCCTCATGAGGAGCCCATATCATACCGTTACCTTCTAGCTGGCTCCTTATTAGTGCATTATAAAGGGCTATGATAGCTTTCACATTTGTAAATGTCCCTGCCCTACGAAGAACAAATCCAAGCCGCGTGTACGCCTTTTTACAGATGTCAGTTACGTGTTCACGGAATGTTAGATGACCGTCCATTCGAACGCCTAGATCTCGCACTGATTGCACCCTATTCATGATCGCACCCTCCATGTCATAGCTGTACTGGATCGGTGTATTTGCACGACTAAATGTTAAAATAGAACATTTTGCAACATTAAAAAGAAGCTTGTTAGTACGACTCCACTCTATTACTCGATTGACATCTTGCTGGAGGCGCTCACAGTCGTCCTCACTCTCGATAGCCAGGAGCAACTTAAGGTCATCCGCAAAAAGTAGACACTTAGCGTCCCTTACGACTTCTGGCAGGTCATTTATCATTATAAGAAACTCTAACGGACCCAAATTGCTACCCTGACTCACTCCCGATCTAGTAAAATAAGGTTCGGACCGGTATCCACCAAACTCAACATACTGCTGTCGGTCCCTCATGTAGCTCGCAAAAAACTTAAGCAAACTTGGTGTGCAACCTACTCTCGCTAATTTTGAAAGCAAGATGTCGTTGTCCACCAAATCGAATGCTTTTTTAAAATCAAAGTAGGCGACATCAACTTGTACCCCTGCATCCACATGCGGGACCAAATATACCATGCTATTCAGTAGGTTACTAGTCGTACTACGCGCAGGTCGAAAGCCATGTTGGGCATCTGATAGTTGCGATGTGACTTGTTGCAGAAAACTTTGCTGGACAGCTGACTCGAACACCTTTGCTGGTGTTGACAGGACTGCAATGGGTCTGTAGGACTCGACCGACGATCCCCCTCCCCCTTTCGGTATAGGTATAACCCGAGTAACTTTCCATTCTTCTGGGAAATGCGATTTGCCTAAGCATATATTAAAAATATGTGTAAGTGGTTCGGCTAACACAAAACGGCAATCCCGCATAACGAACACCGGAATACCATCCGGACCAGCCGATCGCTTTGGCTTAAGGCGACTGAGCGCCGTCCGCACAACGTCCATAGTCAACCGTGGAATATGAACGCGCGCGCCGTCCACTCCGCCCGCCGCCACCGCCTCGTCAACATCCAGCCGCGCTTGCTGGGTGTTATACACAGAATAAAAATAGTCTGCAAACTCCTGTGCACATTCCGGTATTGGTACCACTGCCCCACCCCTCAGAATGGTTTTACTATTGTATGAAGAGTTTTTGGATCTTATAAAATTCCAGAATGACTTGGGATCATCTACTAGGCCACTCTGCACTCGATCTTCATAATTTTTACTCTCGCGGTCTATACATATTTTAATACGCGCCCTGCATGCCTTGAAGGCCTCATAATCGCTACGTAACTTTGTTGTTTTATATGCCTTATGTAGTTTTGCTTTCAATTTCAAATCAGATATTATTTGTTTCGTATACCATTCCGGGTAACTGTACCTTGAGTTTTCCGGTTTGGGTCGTTTTTTAGGTACACACTTATTAAAAACCTTATTTATAATTCCATAAAAATAAGCTAAGGCTTCATCTGGCTGCCGCAATTCATAGATCGGATCCCAGTTGACCGATGCAAGTAAATAATATAATACATTAAAGTTCGTTCTATAAAAATTCCACTGAGGCTCTAATTCAAGAACGCGCGCGTTATGATTTAATGTCGAGGCCTGCAATTCTGCTGGTCGCGCACATGCGCTAGCGTTAAGCCGTATGTTCACGGCGAGCGGCGGGTGATTGCGGTCCACACGCACCAAGGCTTCGTCCGCCACGGATACCCGCACGTCATAACGCGAGCACATACCCGACGAGCACAACACCAAATCTAATTGTCTTTCGTTACAATTAGGTATATCGTTTAACTGAGTGAATTCGCAAAAGGTTAAAAAAAAATTAAAATAATTTTTTACATTTTCATTACAAGAATATAAATTAAAATCACCTATAACAATAAATTGTTTATATTTTTCGCTCAACCGTTCAATAATTCTAAACAATATCATATACTCCGATTCATTAGACGCTGGAGGAATGTAAACAACACAACATATGAATAAGTATCTACCTTTTACATACACCGCCGCACAAACTAGTTCAAATGCGCACTTATCTATGTTGATGTCGTCCGGCACATTCAGTCATCGCAGCTCCAATCTGTGTGTAGCCACAAAAAATGCACCGCCTTGCTTTCGGCCGTCCATACGGTCGCATCTTAATATCTGGTAGCCTGGAGGAATAATCTCTGCGTCCATAATGGAATCATTACATCCTGTTTCCGTGATTGCTATAATGTCAGCACTCAATGATTCCATATTTTTACAGATAGTATTCAACTTTGTCCGTAGGCCTCCGGCATTTTGGTAATAAAAATCATAACTAGTATGATTTTGCTGTATTTCCTGATCTTCGAAACCAAATCCACTCACAAAATTCTGCATTAATGGGCCAGACTTCCGGTTGGCATAGAATTTCATACTTAGATTCCGGTATTGTAATAACAAAGGATGCATAGCCTCTATCTATTTTATGCTTGATTTTTTCGACCTTTACGGGAGCAGCTGGCCCGCATATATTTTTAACGTGCGATATCAGTTTCTCATTTGTGGTTTCAGAGGTCAGCCGCCATATGTGAAGGTGCTTCATTTTTTCAGTTGCCTGAATTTCCACGGACCCTATATTAGTTCCTTTCTTAACATTTTTTCTATGGAAACTACCCTTTTTTGTTCTAAATTCGCGCCACTCATTCTGTCCCTCCTCTTCGCTACTCATATTTACTACGGAAATTTTCCGAATCGTATCAGTAGGTTTGAGTGCCGCAGTATCCCTTTGTGACGAGGCTATTTTCGTGGCCCCACTGGTATTGTTTACACTCGCGCGAGTATGAACTATTTTTTCCTTTGTGGTCCTCATACTCCTAGTTCGAGATACCTCTGCGAATGTTGCTGGGCTGCTTACGATGGAATTGGACTCCTCGTCACCTGGTTGGATGTTAAGGGATGCATTATCAGTATAATCCATACACTGACCACCAAAACACTTTTCTCGTTGTACCCTCATATGCGTTTTTAGTTCCTCCAATTCTGTTTTTGTTGAAAAACATATTTCTTGAAGACGTTTAATAATCTGAGTTTGCATGTCAAGTCGCTTTAAAACTTCCACTTTAAACTCTCTAAACTCATTGATTGAAATGCTGTAATTATCACAATCAACGGTGGTTGCACTTGTCGTCTTAACGCGACTTCCTCTCTTAGAATTTACGTTAGTGTTGGGTGTATATGTTTTCAACTCGGGAGTACCTCGGACTGGCGTGTCCGGGTTATTTCGCTTCGGCTCTGAACAAACACATTCCGGGCATATCCACTCACGGTTGTCAGATAAACCGTTAAAATCATGCAATGACCATCCGAGGCACTTGATGTCATACACTTGCTGGCATTTTTCTTTAGCACACTTCATAAATAATCCATCTGGCACTTTAGTCCCACAGGCACGGCAATTCATGGTTATATTGAATCCTTTTACAATTTTACCGTAATAAAATGTACAATAACTCGGAAACACGTCCGTACGTCGCGCTAGTTCGGGCGGTATTATTATACAATTCGAGAATAAGCTCAGTATTTCGAAAAGTATCGTACTCCGAAAGTAAATCGAAGTCGAAGATCAACAAATAAAGATTTAAATATAAAAATAATTAACGGTAAATATAAAGAAAAGTTAATGAGCATCGTCGATGCTCTCCATCAATACAAAATACTGAGTCGTTAAAAAATAAAAAAAAGATAAATTTCGAAAAAACAAACGACCATTAATATCCCATAGACACACCGATGCCTATTAGATTATATTTGAAGTGCTTAAATTCCAAATAAATGGCTGTAGTCCAGTTAAATATACGTGAGACTTTGAAAAAAGTACCATAAAAGCTCTCCGTAGTATTTTCCCAGAAATAACCATAAGCGGTTGTTATTATTACCATTTTCTAGAAGGCTTGGTCAGAAAAGAAAAATCTTTAAAATAGCTAAAAGCCAAAAACAATTTTCTTGAATAGAAGTCTGGCTTCATTGCAACAAGACAAAATTATGCATTTTGGGAATACATTGAGCAACAGTTCAACAAGCAAACGCAAGTTCAACCCTTTCTCCGATATTTTAAATAAATCTGGCTAAGCTCATCAAACTATGGTTTGTGCTGGTTTGTGGGTAAATACACAGATCTAATAATAAATTAATTATGCGTTCTGTGTCTCTGAAAGACAAGTATACAGTGAAAGACAAGAAGTACGTTTATCCGCTTTCTAGAACCCATTACACAAGCTAGTTTGGATGAACCTTTGTTACCATCAAACGCCATTATTCTAGAATTTTGAGAAAATAGAAAAATCAGTGATCATCAGCTATATTTACTTTCTCAAATAACTTTAGCTACCCCGCCAACTCAAGTTAGTGTTGAAAGACTTTTCTCATCTCTGAAGTTTGTACTGAATAATTTGAGACTGTCTTTGAAAGATTCTAGCATAGAAGATATTTTGGTAATAAGAAATAATACATTGTATAATAAGTAACTTAAATGATTTATTTAAATGAATATGTAATGCTACGCTATGCTACGGTATTATACATCTACTTCTTGTCAGTCTTAGTTTTATATTATTTCTAGAAATCCAGGGAAGGTTTAAAAGGATTTCTCTTTGTGAATAAGACAACGTCAGCTAGTTCTTAACTGAATAATATAAAAATTAGAGCATTTTAAAGATTTTAAAAAGGATGTCTCTACTCGTCATTATGTCGTGTATTTCGAGCGCGATGCTTACGTTTTAATGAATCAATATATTGAAGTATATTTATGTATGCTTCAGAGCGCAAACAAGGTGGCAAAAATTGTAATTCACCAATCAATAGATTTCCAAAATAATAATTCCTTTTGTCAATCTCCTTTTCAAAAATACAATGGATACAGTCAATGCCACTTTTTTCATTTCTTCACCGTTGCCACTTGTTTCTTCTTGTTGTTTTGAACCAGAATGGACGTCTTCATTTTCAGCATTAATTGTATCAGAATCTACATCTTCAGTTTCAGTATTTAACTTAATTTCTTTGATTTTTTTATCCGAAGCCTCATTATTTTTATTTATAACCTGGGTGTTACTATTAAGCATATATAAGGGAAGGTGTTATACCTGTGGACATTCGCCGGATTTTGAATGAAAATATTTTTTTATGACTTAATTATAATTTAAAGCCATAAAGTATCACAAATATTATTACAGTAATAGTTAATGCTTAACAATTAGCAGTCCTTAGTTTTGTACAAATTATAATTATTATAATAAATGACTTTTTTTTAAAACACTAAATTTGTCCACAGGTACATCTCATGATTGTACCTATGGACAGCTATACTTGTACCTATGGACGGCAATGTACCTATGGACTGGTCAATTTTCCTTATATAATAATTCTATAAAAATCAACAAAACTAAACAGATACTGTTTATATAATGCTAAGGCAGTGTCCTCAGAGGTATCTGAATCATCATCATCATCATCTAAAATATAACACTTCTCACATACAAAGTCCGACTCATCATCTGATTCAAAAATATCTCTATGTGATCTTGATACACATTTCTTGTGATATTTTAATTCACATAGAGAACAAAATAAATGAGCATTTTGGTAACACTTTCATGTCTTTTACATCCTATACACATGGCATAAGGTAACACCTCGTCATCCAGAATTGTGACTTTTTTTTCTGCAGATGAGATGTTCTTTTCGCTAACGCCGACCTTTGGTAGCCCTTTTGAGGATTTTTTTGTCTTTTTCGGTATATCTTTTTTCTTATTTTTTTTCTTTTTTTCTATTTTTCTTTTTTTTCTGCTTTATTAATTGCTTCGTTCTTTATTTCATTTTTTTCAGGAGTATCAGTTAAAATTCTACTCTTTCCAGGTTTCCTTCCTCGTCTAGCTGCTTTTCGAGGGTCTGCTTTTAGGAACGGGCATACAGATTCCGGCGTTATTTTGTGAAGCTCTTTTTTCGGAGTGATTGGTGCATTTTCCATATCTTCACTAGTCCCATCCAGAGAGAACTGACAAACAGCAGTAGACTTAGTTTCTGTATCCTGATTTGTATGACGAATTACAGATGGTCCAGCAATATGCATTACCTCTTCTACACTATCATTAGGTTGTTGTATCTTGTAGACATTAAGATTTTCATCATGATTGCAGTTGAAGATGATTTTCGACCCTTCCGTGAGAGATTGACTTTGAGTACAATTATCTGAAACTGTGGTCAATGGCTCGGGTCGATCAGTAACAAATGAGCATAAAAAATCTTCTTCACTGAATAATATCTCTATTAAATGGGCAAATGCCTGTTACTTTGAAACTTTTAATAATGTTTTGGGGTGTAAAAGCAAGAGGATATGCATCACCGACAATTTCTGAAATGTCGTAAATTGTGATAGGTTTTCCAGGGTGATTTAGTATCCATTTATCGGCTGCTTTGTTGTATTGCGCCTTAAATGGTCCAAAAACGCAACGATCTAAAGGTTGTAAATTATCTGATGTGTGTGGAGGCAATGTGAGCAGAACTATACCATTATCGACGGCTTTTTCAATGATATCAATTGAGATATGTGTTTTATGGTTGTCCATTAACAAGAGGACCGGACATTCTTTCGTAGGTTTTGCAAACTTAATGAAATGATCCAGATATTTCCTGAAGATCAATTCAGTTGACCATCCGGATTGGTTAGCTGCACCAATCGTACCTGGAGGAGCACCTTTTAGCATGTTGTCTTTAAAGAAAACTCTAGGAAATATTATCAAAGGGGGAACTGAATTTCCAACAGTATTTATACAGGCAATCATGGTGTTATTTACTCCTCTTTCTCCTGATGTTAATAATTATACTGATATATTTTTTATTTTGTTGTAAAAACAATAACTGTTCTACTTTTCGACTCCCCAGACGGGCCCTCCTCTCTGTTAATATGTTCCCCGCTACAGAAAACAACCGTTCACAAGGCATGCTAGAGGCCATTGCGTTTAACTTTGTTTTGGCCAGTTTCGCTAATTGTGGATAAATTGTCTGATTAATTCGCCACCACTCCAAAGGATCTTTGTCTGGATTCAAAACTGCGTCATCTAAATACTTTTGTGTTTCAATAATTGCCCTGCTATTGGCCGTTCCTGCCGGTCGTACATTATGCATTTGCCTGTTGTAATGTTTCCATAACAGACTGTTAGATTTTTTTTTCCTGGTTATCGGGTTCATCAGAAGTTGATGCTGAAGACTGACATCTTTCATTTTCATGAATCATAGCGGTTACTAGGCTCACGATATGCCTTTTTGTATTGTCTGCAACATTTTCATTTTCAAAGTATAACTTATACCTCGGGTCTAAAAACATAGCGACAGTATAAGTTCGACTATGTTCCAAATTAGCAAACCGCGTGCTTATTTCTGAGAGGAGATCCTGGCGGCACATTTCAACCTCATCAGGGAAAACGTCAATATTATTTTCTTGCCGATATGTTAAACTTGCGATCTCATTAACCCTAGCTCACTAACCTTATTTTCTAGTAACATTATCACTAACCTTTCGTCTCTCAGACTACAAAATAAAACACAGATATTTATTTTAATCAGCCTCTTTTAATATGTTATACTAACTTAATCAACATGTTTGAGTATTAGGTAATGAAATAATAACATTTGTTTACTAAAAAAATAATCAGTGCAATTATTACACGTAGGAACAGTATGTTCGCCACAAATAGCCCTTTTGCAGCCCTTACAGAAGTATTTCGTCATACGACGCTTTTTAGCAGGACAAAAGCTGCAAATTTTTCGTGTTCTGGGTGCTTCATGACTGGTACTTACTTGAGAGTCTTCAATATGAAGTATTTCGGCAATAATCTGCTTTAAATTTCGCTGTAAAGTTACTGTTTCATAACGTTCTTTCAGCCAAGGTTTCATCAACTCGTCTGCAATTGCTAAAGCAAAGGGTCTTCTTTTCATAGGTTTGTTATTATCCCGAATTGCGTTGGATACGTGTATGACATATGAGTTGACAATGGATAGGTTTAAAATGTTATAAAATAAGCACATCGGCCATCTATTTGTTTTGCGATTGGTAGACATGATCGAACACATTTGATCTACTGTATCAACAGCACCTTTTGTTGTGTTATAAAATTCAATGATTTCGGGTTTGTTTGAATCATTATTGATGATAGGTTGGTCATGAGTCGTAGAAAGTAGGTATACGACCTTGTTAGACTTAGGTTTGTAAGATACCAATGTCAACTCTTTCTGAAAAGCAAACATTGAACTGCCTACTGGTCTATTTTTAGTGTTAGCCATTTCCTTGGGGATCTCTCTTTTATTACTGCGTACAGTTCCTACTACGGTTAAATTATAAGGTGGTTTTAATAGTTCTGTAGCCAATGGAATCGACGTAAACCAATTGTCCATTGTTACATTTCTCTTCGAGCCATGTATCGGTTCAGATATTTCTTTCACAAAATAGGTTGCCAATGGCTCATTACCTGTGTTTGTATCTTTTCCTAGGTATGGAATTGCATTACACATGTATTTTGTATTGGAGTCCGCCATCATAATCAACTTCAAACCGTATTTATTGGGCTTATTTGGGATGTACATCCTAAACGGACAACGCCCTCTAAATCCGACCAGCTGCTCATCAATCGTAACATAGGAACTTGGTTTATACCATTTTTTACAATTATCTATAAATGTTGTCCACAAGTCTCTAATTGCTGCCAGTTTATCAGATTGTCTTCTCTCCAGTCTCGTATCCCTATCATCAAACCTCATGCATCTAAGCAAAAAATCAAATCGCTCAGCACTCATGCAAGCTTTGTAGGTTTTTGCACATCTGTTAGTATCAAACAAAATCCTTGACGGTAAATGGTTATTTTTTAAAGCTGCACATTGGATTAGTAGCCCCAGCAAAGCCTTAATTTCATTTGCAGATGTTTGTGATGTAGTAAACTTAGAAAGTTTGTACTTAGGTACTGTTTTTGATGCATATCTCTACGTTAGTGAACTTCACAATACTGTCCACCATTTCCTCCTCAACAAACAGATGGAATAAATCTTTAGGCTCCGTTAGTAATCTGGCTGTATCTGTAGGACCAGGAACAATATGTAGTACATTACGAGCAGATGTACGGATATGTGGATTACGAGGTATCGTGAACCACCTCCTCTGTCTCGGTACAATAATAGATGAATGAGACTGCTGCTGTGGTGCATAGTCATGCTCAGATTCTGCCTGATTAGTATAGGATGTCCCTGGCATATCATCATCGGAATCTCTAATAAATCTTCGGTTATTAGCACGACGCGAGATGAATAATTCATCGTCTGAAAAAATTACCTCTTCCTCACTTTCATCAGTGTCGAAGTGAACCTCAGTTTCCAAGTTATTTTCCTCTTCAGAGTCTGATGACTGAACTTGATCGTTCGGTATTGATTCCGTGTCCGACTCGACTAACCATTGTGCATTTTTTTCGGTATGTTTCCGCAAATCCATCTAAAAATAAAAATAATCGTTAATCTAAAATATCTCCAATGTTCTGACGACTAATTTACTATTATAGATTAGTATAAAAGTGACAGCAAAATAGTTACACAATTATTTATTAAGTAAAATAACAAAACATGTCCAATTTTCGTTCGTTTATAAACGACTTATTAAAAAAGCGTTTTAAGTAAAAAGCACTTTTTTAAGTCTGCTTAAAAGTGTAAGCTTAAGCGTATTAAGCGTTGTGAGAATAAAGCCGTTTATCACACTACTAGTAAGGAATACGCGGATAAAGGTCGTAAATCTGAAGAGTTTCATGTCAATGACCTAGTTTTAGTTAAATCGCATGTATTAAGTAACGCTGCAAAAGGGATTTCAGTTAAGTTCGTACCGAAAAGAGATGGCCGTAGTTAAAATAGCTAGTCCGACCACTTACATACTTTCTAAAGTCAATGATCCAAACGACATTATAGGCAAATTTCACGCGTCACAACTTACGCCATTCATAAAAAGGGACGAGGTTTCTTTACCGATTATACCTAAACGTAATCGAGGTCGCCCTCGTCATGTTGAGCCTGGTTCTATCTCACCTGATCGGGTCTCTGAACCTGATTCTGTCTCTTCAAGACGGGTTCTTGAGCGAGGACGCTTTATCGAACCCGAGGGGGAGTGTATAGCGGATAATGTAAGACTCCCTCACCGCGATACACGCGGCAAGGCGCCAAGACGGTATTCACCGTCTCGGTAATATCCGAACGCGCCCATAAGCGCTAGCCAATCACAGGCCCGCGCGATCGGCTCTCTGGGAGTCGGGGAGAACAAGTACCAAGTTTAACACGTATAGAATATTTTCGTATTAAAATTAGTTTATTTAATTCTAATACTTGCTCGAAATCGTGTAATATCACAATAAACAAGTATTGAACTACAATAAGGCTCCTTTATTGGCACCAACCCCGACTACAAAGTGTGATTTTGAAACAGCATTGATAAACGGGTATAGATCAGTATTTCCAGATGGAATGGTTAGTGGGTGCTATTTTCACTATAATAGTGTCATTTGGAAAAAGGCAAGAGATATAAAATTGAGTGAATCTAGACTGGGTAAAAAAATTTCGAGACTGACAGCAAATTTACCACTAGTGCCCCTTGAAAAAATGAATGACGCATGGCTATCTATACTTGCAGAAACTCCTAAAACAGTTGAAATGGAAAAATGGTTCAGGTGCAAAATCGGTCACTAAATATAAATTTTACGAACAAATGCTGTTCTTAAACAAAATTATAGGTCATCGACCGACAGAATCAAATATGCCACTTGCTGAAAACGAGAGTATTCCAAATACAGAAGAAAATGAAGTACCAAAGGTTACAGTCCCGAAAAAAAGGAAGAGAAAAGACACAGAGAATGATATTGAGAGAAAAATTTCGAGCTTAGTTGATTCTGTCGTAATGGAAGATAACAGTAGAATTATGTCGTTTTTCCGGGGAATTGCACCAACAATTGAAAAATTTAATGACGCTGATATCGTCGAATTTCAGTTTGAGAAACATAAGTCAAAGAACTCGATCCCCTTATGTTTATAATTCGACTCCAGCGCCAAATTATTCCCAAATTGCTTATACTTCAGGTTACCCCGAAAATCAATATAGGGGATATCGTACTGCTACAGCTTCATCTACAAATTATAATGTAAATGATCGCGCGCGTGAATATGAAATATCAATTCCAGAAACACCTGAGAATACACAATCTTTTCATCAAATAGACGACACAGTATCTGAAAACAGCCATTTTGATTTTGATTTTTCGAAGTCAGTTTATTAATAAATAATTACCTACACATTTTCACAATGACTTGTTAGTTAAAATTCTGCTATAGGTGTATCTTACCATAATCCTAAAACTCCATCGCCCATTGTCAAAATTCTTTATGAAGTTTTAAAATATGAGAATTATACATAGTTACCATACCTTAAGGTAACAGCCAATCTTTCAGCGGGTGTAATAGATAGTCGCATATTAGTGTCAGCATGTCGTAATTGATCATATACTAGTTCTAATAATTTGCGAAAACTTTCATGAGTCATTCGAAAGAAGTTATATAACTTTCTTCCGTCTTTCTTTAAATCCTCCATCAGAGTATGGAATACTAAGACTCTCTTTCTAATAAAATAGGATGCACCCACAGCTTTTTCCTTTTATTTTGTAGCTGCTGTTTTTTGTATAAATAGTAGGCTAGAATAAGCTTTTTCTTTGCACTCGACATAACGTACGTGCACTTCTTCGCCCTTCAAATATAGAACTGATATCGACAACAACGGACGCGTTCACGTTATATTTAGCGGATCGTGTACAAAGGTAACCGTTTCGCGTCGGCCCGTTACCCGTTGACAAAAACGTTCGTTAAGAAGAGCTCTAAGTCCACCGCCATGATAAATTGTGCAGCAGATCGACACCGCACAAATAACAGTGTAGAAGCATGGCATCGGCGATTAAATGTTAGGGTGCCACACAAAGCCACACTAATTTTGTTTATATATTTATTAAAAAAAGAAGCACGATTAGTCGACAAGAGAATAAAAAACTTTTATTTTGAGAAACGACACAGAAAACGAAGCGATATAATGTTTGACAAACATTATAGAGAAGAATTAATCAGGTTAAATGATGGTCATGTAACAAGCATTGAATTTTTAAAGATAATAGGATTATTGAAATATAATATAAGGCTTAAATATAGTGTATAGTGTAGAAGTATGTGATTCGAATTGATTTCATTAAATGAATTATTAGAATAAATTTCGCTTTTTAAAAAATTATATTCTCCATTTTATAGATTCATTGAATAATCATATGGCGACGTGACATCATTTTTTTTAGACATTTTGCGACTTCGACAAAATGCTATTATAACATAATGAGAAATGGACGTAAACAATATTAGTCTTTATAATGACTGCGGCAACTTGCGTTCGAGGCATCTATCGCCCGACCCGTCCAACCCCTCTCTAGAATTCAGCCAATAGATGTTTCCGTATATGGACCATTGAAAAGCGCTTACAAACAGGAGTGTAATATATTCATGAAAACTAATATCAGACATCAAAAGGTCGCTACAATCTCAAAAGTTGAATCTGGTTTTGCCGCTACTGGTATATAATATTCATTTAATGCGGAGGTTTTCTCAGACGATGATTTTCTAGCTGCCGAGTTATTCAATATTAACGAGCCGATAAGATAACCAAACACCAGACATCCAAATTGTAACAGGACCTGCAAATCTCAGTCCGTCTTCCAGATGTCGTCGTCCTGCTTCAGAATCAATCCTCACTCAAGATCAAATAATAAAGATAATTGATATTCATCAACCTACACAGCCATGCACTGATAACAATAATCCGATTTCTTTGAACTCCGATGACGTCCAAGTTTCTCAACCTGTACAAGCAAATGACAGCAATAAAGTGACTTAGTATCCAGTATGCCTGAAATTTACCGTTTGCTAATCAATCAATAGACCTAAATAAAACATCACTCGTTCATTATTTAACCCGATGCCTTCAACTTCTAAACAAATAAAATCACTGCTAAAGATTTAATTCCCGTTCCAAAGCAGGCCACTGAAGCTAAAAAACGAATGAGATCACGAAAACAGTATTCATGGATTATAACAAGCACACCTCTCAAAGAAGCTTTATTGGAGAAGGAAAATAGAAAACTAGCAATAATAAATAAGAATGTAGGGCAGGCTAAAACAAAAAAGACTAAGACTGACTGAAACTAGAAAATGTTGTGACTAAGACTAAAACAGCAAAAAATAAAATGAATACGATTTCTAAGAAAAGGAAATATAATACAGAAATAAGAAGAATTAAAAAAAGATCCCTCAAGACAGTGACAGTAATACTTCGAACTCGGTAATCGAAATTGAAGACTTAAGAGAAGACGATGACACAGATATCGATGAGGACATCCACAATAAATGTCTTATCTGCGTGGATTACGGCCGAGACAATGAAATTTGGTACAGGTGTGTACTCTGTGGTCGATGGGCTCATCAAGAATGCCCAGGATATGATTCCCCTGAGGATTATAAATGTGACTTATGCATCAGTCATGCTTGACTGGCATTAGACACACACCGACCGGTAATAACATCATCCTAGGCGTTCAATACCAGTTAATGCCATTATTTTTTTCAATGTTGATTGTACAAAATACATAATAAATGCAGATCTCAATTGCGAGTATTAACATAATTATTGTTAGAAGACTAAGATTTAAGTAAATATGATTATATGTAAAGATATAAGTAAGAAGAGATTTAAGTTTAAGTTTAATTTGTTAAAAACTGAATAAGATCGGATCTGAAGCGTCGGTAGCTTAGTGGTTAAGGAGTCGGCCTTACGATCGAGAGGTCCCGGGTTCGAATCCTGGCCATTACACTACCGACGGACGTGAACCCACTCCTAGCACAAGCAATTTAGCTTAGTTGGAGGGGTTAACGGGAATATTAGTAATTTCGGTTGCTAATAATCTTTAAAAAAAAAAAAAAGATATACTTGATTGAACTCTGAGATATGATTGATTTCCCTTAAGTGACCGGTAATACCCATTCATACCATAGAATATCCTACAATTAAAAAAGAAGAATATTGACAAATGTGCAATTCCATAAAATTACTGTTTAATCATTTCTAAATTTTATAGGAATTTTATAACTTGTCTAATTTTTAAACAAATAAACCGAGAGACTTTCTTCATAATTCTTGACACTGCGTTGGCTCAGTTGTATAAAGTCTCCTGTAACCATCTGTAAATCAAAGGGAAAAAATTTTAGTTATCAAAGGTTTATTATGTATGTAGACAGGTACTTTCCTGTGTGTATTTAATATTTATATTGTATTGTTTAGTTAACTGAAATGGCACAGGGCTTTCCTCTTCTTCTTCCTCTTTGCGTTATTTCCCAGTCGCATCCGAAGCTTTCAGCTCGAAGTCTGGGGTCCGCTTTTTACCAGTCTTAACCACGGATTTGACTAGACCTCGATATTTTCCGTGAAGCGATTGTCATCTGACCTCCACAACCCAATGTTAACATTAGGCGATATCGAAGTTTTGCAGTTAGACCGTTGTTTTTGGATTTTTGAGGGCTCCAACTACCCGTAACGACTGCCATAGATGTTCTCATGGCAACCGGGACCGACGGCTTAACGTGCTCTCCGAGGCACGACCAGACCAATGCAAATACTCATATTTCATTCACATTTATAAGTACTAGTACTTGATGTTAGAAGTACTTGATGTTAGATGTATGATAATTATGAAGTAATTATTTTCATTAATGATTAACAAAATCAGAACCCCCATTTCATCATGTAGTATGATAATGTTTATGTACCTAAGTAGTTATTGTTAGTGACAACACTGCCAACATAAAAAAAGCTATCACTGATATTGGGTGGAAGCACTACGGGTGCTGCCGGCAACACCTTAAGTTTGATTGTTCAAGATGCCCTAAAGTTAGTGCAAGCTTCTATGGACAAAGTCAAAACTATCGTCCGTCATTTTAAAACCAGCGCAGTAGCGTTGGAAAAATCATTAAAAGCGCAAGCCCAGGAAAACACATACGACTACGTGCCACCAAAACGGTTGATACAAGAAGTTCTTGACCCGGTGGTGCTCAACTTTTATGTAATGCAAAAATTCGTGCAACTTCTTTACCAGTATTACTGTTTTTGTTAAATTAAACGCAACACATATTGTATCTTGAATAGCATTAATTTTGAATAGTAAACAAACGCACTTATCGGTCTTTTTTTTTTGCTAAGTATTCTACTCTCTCTGCCATGTCGTCGAATGTGTGGCGTAGTTATTACATAATATATAAGGTGTATACCAATGTACTCTGGGCATTATTAAATCTATAATCGAACAGTGAACATCTCTCTTTTATTTACCATTGCACCGACCTCACCAATGCACCAAGTAACAAGTGTTCGCTATTTTACTACAATACTCTATATAATCTCAAATTAATCGGGCAATCCACCCCAATTTCCATTTGGTTATGGGCCCAGGCATAGTATACGGCAGAGAAAACGTTTTTGAGATTATATTTATTGAATCATCAAGGTCAAGTGCCCGAAACACTGAAGAACGGTAAAGTTTTAAACGTATATTGCGGTTGAAGCAAACAAATATGGATTACGAGACGGGAGATAGAGGCGTCAGTGGCGGCGTTGGTGCAGGGAGTAATCATTACCTCAGTGGCGCGGAAGATTGAACCGCGTGATCATTCATACTTAATGTTATCCTCAAGGCAGCAGGATTGTATAGCATCGTCAGTGGAGTTGAGCCTTGCCCGGACAGAGCAAATTTAGAAGAATTCTAAAAGTGGAACACAGGAGATGCAAAGGCGCAGAGTATCATTGTCGTGTTTAAAACAGTAATATTATAATTATAGTTTAAAACAGTAATATAGCGAGTAAATTATGACCCAACAAAGGACCACGCGTCTAAATGCCATTATGAGGAATATTGAACGAAATGAAGAAGTCCCAAATAATTGCAATAATGGTAAGTATATACCTACCTACATCCTACATATCAAGTTTACATGCGTACATCCGGTCAATGGAATGTCTCTTAAATATAGCGTACAGAGAAAGTATTCGGAAATGGCAAGTCAGAGGTGAAAATAATAAAGAAATATTTCCATCCAAAGGTTGCCTGGAAGAAATTGCGTAAAGCGATAAGGCCGCCCTTTGTACTGCTTCTGTTATCATAATTCCTGTATCACAATATTGTAATTTGGCGTACAATAAAGTATATAATAAATAAAAATAAGAAAAAAACAAATTCAACAAAAGTTCAAAGAAGTTGGGCTTATTATTTGATAAAGTCAAGCCAGGTTTTGGAACCAGTAATGATGGAAATACAGCGAGAGCATTGTTTCATAATTACGAGACAACTGCCCAGATAACAGATTTAGATAAATTTTTAATCAAGAAACTTGGAACCATCCTCGCAGCCACAGCTTCTGGTTATAAAATAGATGGCGAAAAATTTCAAAAGTATTGTGCAGGAACAAGGGAATTGTACATTAATTTATATCCATGGTATAACATACCAGCTATTGTGCACAAAATATTAATACATGGAGCTGATATTATAAAAAAAACTCTGTTATACCAGTAGGACAAATGTCTGAAGAGGCTTCAAAAGCTAAAAATAAAGAAATAAGAAAGGCTAGATTGGGGGCGTCAATGTCGTCTGGTTAGGTTCCGGGATTTAATCGTGATTACGATTAAATCCCGGAACCGGACGTATTACCCAATAGGAATCTGGAACAAATACGTTCCAGATTCCTATTGGGTAGCCTCATTTTTACTTAACTTTTAATCTCATTTTTAAACTCAATTTTAACTTAACCTTATGAAGACCTCATGTTGAAATTTCCGAGTGACGCCTCGTGATATATTTTGGCTGCGAGGTCCACGCCCAAGGATGCCGTGAGAGCGCCCTTTTAAATTTAATTAAATCCTATTTTAAATTTCATTATTAGAGAATGCATAAGTGATGTGTGACACAAACCTTTATACTTTAAGTAGGTACCTAAGAACTAGTACATTATAAGACCTCTATGTACGTACATTTTTAATGGTGTACAAAAAGTGTAAAATAAATAAAAACGTACATGCACACTGGGACTAAAATTAAAGTCAACAAACCTCATTCTGGGATTTTATTTACCACTCTCCTGCAGATTAAAGGCTTGAATAGCCGCTAGTTATCCGTTGAATTTCTTTTATTTAGGGGTTCTTCTTGGTGCCCGAATTCATTGGTAAATATTTACATTTTATTTTATTTTATTAGGAGAATTTTCCATACATACTTCACAGCACTATTACATAAGACAGATGACAATTATAAGGACAAACATCTAAAAACAGAAGCGTGGAAAGACGTTTGTCGAAACATTTTAGAATCATTTGATGACTAGGACATTATAGAAAAAACTAAACTGGGTGAGTATATACTAACATTTATTTGTTTTTAATGTTTTTATGATAATGGAGTACATTCGTGGACTCGTCAAGATATATTTTTATGAAGAAATAGAACTTGCGCTGTTGTAATAAGATCTATAACATTATGGTATATGTATTAAAATAATAGTTTAAGGCGAGGGTCTTAAGAGAGCCGAGGACGGTAATCACCATACACGCGAGTGGCATACGACTATTTTCAACACTTTTGCGAATAAAATAATACTAAAAATACTACATAACACAATCAAAACACAATAGAAAAAATCTATTTGTTGTCATATGCGCGCGCATCTAACATTTTTTTTATTAAGGTATTGCATAGCTTCTATCGCGGGCCTTGAGCGTGGAGACCGAATCCAGAAATTCCGTAACGAAAAATGGTAACACCCTCAATTCCGAGCTCGCACGAATCGAGCCGAGCTGCTCCGAAGTAGCTTCGCTTAACGTAAGTAATTATAATTGCATAAGTTGTTAGTTTTCAAATTCAAATTCCAATTCCAATTACAATTCAAATTCAGACTCAGAACTCAGAACTCAGAACTCAGAAATCAAAATCAAATTCAAATTCAAAATATTATTTATGAAAATTGCATAAGTTCATAAAAAATGCTATGCAATAGCTTTACCGTGGCAGTCCCCGAGTGCCACACGTCTTTTTAGGTGCTATCACCATGCTGCCTCGTTATCTACTTACAATTATGATTTTTTTTTCTCTGTAAATACTCACAGAGAAAAAAAAAATACATTTTAGTGAAAGTTTTGTTTATTAAACACGTACTACAAGTTGAAATTATCTTTTAAAATACGAAGTTGCATGAAATGAGCAAGCAATAGGTATACTAATTCGTTTGTAATATTGGGCACGATCTTTTTTGTATCGAAACTTTTTTAAGAACAAAGCAATTTAATCAATGAAATTAAAAGAGAAGTCTATAACTCACTTGTGAATAATAGCAATGAAAAAGTCACAGTTTTATAATAGGTGTCATTCCGTGCTTAATTGCGGTGAAATAAAAGCCTGTTTATAAGCAAGTGTGTTGAAATAGTAGATTATGGTACAAGTGTGTAAAGTTGGTGATTACCGCCGAGACGACATAGAAGAGTCACAAGAAGATCACAAGTCTTAAGAGAGCCGAGGACGGTAATCACCATACACACGAGTGGCATACGACTATTTTCAACACACTTCCGAATAAAATAATACTAAAAATACTAACACAATAGTAAAAATAATTCGTTTTACTATGCGCGCCATAGATATCTTGATATAGATAATAATAGAGTTCAGTGATGCGCGTGCATCTAACATTTTTTTTATTTTGTTCCTTTCGGAACATGCTAAGGTGCTATCACCATGCTGCCTTGTCATCAGTTATTTGGATGATATATTTTTTTCTTTGAAAAAAAAAAATACATTTTAGTGAAAGTTTTGTTTATTAAACACGTACAGCTTGGCAAAATAGTCATGAAACGGAACTAAAATATTTAATCACTGGCAACACTCTGTCAATTACGTCAAGTTAGTACTCGTAGTGTCAATAAATACATTCTGCGATCGTATTTTCATATTTACTTGAAGTAAATTGTATTATTGTAGTGTTGTATTGATATATTGAGTTCAAAATGAGTAGGCCTGTAATTCGCAGCTCCACCAGAGGGGTTATTTATAAAGTTTACAGGAGATGTATGTTGGAACGCGAAGCCGGCCAGTGTCTATCCGATCTGAACGATATTTATAATAGGACGGCCGAAATGACTGGTAAAGTATTGTTTTATTAATTTATCAGATATAATTTTGTGTTATTCAACTTGTGAAACGTAGATTTAACCTCTTAAACAATGATTATTTGCTTTTTAATAAATGTCCATAAATTTGAGGTTATACTGTTTACAATCGATTTCTAGAGTAGTGCGTTCTAACAGTATTGATAGTTTTTTTGATGATATTACCCAAAAAAGTTTATTATTCAGATTTTAGGGTGTATACCTCATACAACCTTTTATGTTATTTCTATATAAAGTTCGCATCTTGTTTTAGGCAAATCCGTCAGTACCGTTAGGCGAATCGCGCTGGAAGGAAACAGAAACAAAGGTGTTTTCTCCACACCAGGGAAACATAGAGCGGGACGGCCTCGGAAAGACTTGGACGATTTTGATTTATGTGCAATCAGACAAAAAATTCAATTCTTCTATACTGTGAAAAAGATTGTAAGTAGTTTTTATTTGAAGGAAATGTTTTTTAAGTTTATACCAAGTTCACTGAGTTCACTTTTTGTCATTTTTAGGCGCCTACTTTACGAAACCTGTTACCGGTAGTTAAAGAAGACCTCGGATTTAGTGGAAGCCGTGAACATTTAAGAAAGATTTTACTAAGACTGGGCTTTAAGTACAAAAAATGCCAGTCGGACAGACAAGCTTTGATGGAAAAACCAAACATTGCAGCAAAGCGTGAGGTTTACCTACAAAAGATCATAGCAAACCGGAATTTACCGGATGATTTGCGCAAAGATATAATTTATCTAGACGAGAGCTATGTCCATACATCGTACAAATTGAAGAAATGTTGGCAATCTATTGATGTTAGTGGAATAAAAGAAAATGTGTCCAAAGGCAAAAGGTGAGTAGTTGTTAAATCTTTACAACTAGTATTCTCTATACCGTGTCTTTTATTTAATATGCAATGGTTTTTTCAGGTATATAATTATACATGCCGGGAGTGAAAATGGATTTGTACCAAATGCCTTGTTGATATTTAGTGGGCAAAATAAAAATGAAGACTACCATTCAGAAATGAATAGAAATAATTTCAAAAAATGGGTCACCGAAAAATTAATTCCTAATTTATCCAAACCTGCCATTATAGTCATGGATAATGCTCCCTATCATTCAGTAGTTCTTAATAAGGCACCCACTTCCGCATCAAAAGTCAGTGAAATAAAGTTGTGGTTGTCAGAGAATAATATACCATTTTCTGAAACTACAAGAAAGCCAAACTTACTAATGCTTGTGAAACGACACAAACCGGAGCCGATCTATGAAATAGACGAAATTTTAAATGCACATGGTCACACAGTGGTAAGGCTTCCACTTTACCATTGTGACTTAAACCCTATAGAGCTAATCTGGGGTATTGCAAAACACGAAATTGCATCACATAATGTCGGATCAGTTGACATCAAGGTAATTTTATAGTTATAAAAAGAAATTGTTTAAAATCTTATAACGAAATAATTGAATGTGAATTGTTTTTATTTTAATAGGCAGTGGCTGAACAAGCATTTCAAAACATATCTGCTGATGACTGGAGAAATTCGTGCCAACACGTTGTTAAAATAGAGAAAGAATACTACGAAAGGGGACGAACTCTATATGAAGATATTGAACGAATAATCATAAACCTCCAAGACGATAGCAGCAGTAGTGAAGCTAGTGAGGATAGCGAGCACACTATTGAAGAAGACCCACATGAACGCTCTGATGAACACTTTTCTGGCGTGGAGTACTTGGACGAAAGTCTTTTGGATTCAGACTAGAACAAATTAAATTTTCCTATTAAATCGTTTTACATTACACTCAGTTCAATAGTTTTATTCTTTTTCTTTTAGGAATTAACGCGAGGACTAGCATTAATCCCAGTCGTATCCGAAGATCTCACCTCGGAGTCTGGGGTCTGCTTTACCAGTCTTAACTTAGCTTTACCACGTCACTACGGATTTGGCTGAATTTTGACATTTTTCGGAAAGCAACTGCCATCTGACCTCCACAACCCAATGGCGATAATAAAGCATTGCAGCTAGACCAGTTGTTGGACTTTTTTAGGGCTCTAACTACCCGTAACGACTGCTATTAGATGTTCGTATGGCTACCAGGACCGACGACTTAACGTGCTTGCCAAGGCACGACCCAGACCTGTACAAATACCCATATTCATGCATACAAATATTTACACACTGCGCTTCCTGCGTAGCGGCCACATTAACTACCGCCACGCCACAGACTACTTAATAATAAATATACTGAATATACATATACGTTTTATAGATAACTAGCTGACCCCAAGAACTTTGTATAACCCGCGCCACGTATCTTGGATCTAAATCGTAAGACATACGAGGCTCTGGCGCCCGCGGATTGCTTGTAATATTCTATGCTTGGTAAATTTGAGTTCGTCTACCGCAGTAGCATCCCGTGCTATCCTCAATAGACACCCAAGAAATGTGTACTGCGCGTATAGGGCACGTTTTGAGCACATTTTAGGTCCAAGATACGTGGCGCGGGTTATACTTACCGCCTAACAGTCGATTCTTTTTTTTTCTCTCCGCAAGAACCATCCTCGTATTTTAAGGAATATTCTAAAAAAAGAATTAGCGAAATCAGCTCCGCTGTACTCGAGATTTGCACTTAGCACACATTTAGGGATTCATTTTTATATTATTTATATAGTTAATTAGGAGAAAATAATAAAATACTGAACTTTATAGCAAATATACTGACAAACAGAAGTAGTAGGTACACTTTATAAATGATGTAATAAATCCAAGTATCAAAACTGTTATTGTCGTTGTATATAGGGTGGCTACATGCACGATTGTGGCGCCCCTATTAATTTCACGACTTTTTTGCCAAGCTGTACTACACGTTGAAATTATCTTTTAAAATACGAAGTTGCATGAAATGAGCAAGCAATAGGTATATTAATTCGTTTGTAATATTGAACATGATCTTTTGTGTATCGAAACTTTTTTAAGAACAAAGACTCCTAATCAATGAAGTTTAAAAAAGAAAATCTATAACTAACTTGTGAATAATAGCAATGAAAAAGTCACAGTTTCATAATAGGTGTCATTACGTGCTTAATTGCGGTGAAATAAAATCGTATTTATAAGCAAGTGTGTTGAAATAGTAGATTGTATAACAAGGGAGCAATATAGTATTTTTACGGCGAGGGCGCACTTTGAACCACGAGTCTAGCGAAGGTTTCTAGAATAGAACCCCGAGCTTTAGCGAGCTTTAGCTTTATCGCCCGAGGGAAAAATAATTTGCTCCTCGAGTTATATACTCTACTTTTCATCCCCTTTCTATGAGAAAAATACATCGGTACTGATTACTTACATAGAATCATTCTCAAATGATTTATTTTACTTTATTTTTGTCATAATTCAAAAAATTACAATTATGTCAAGACATAATTGTAATTTTTTGACGTTCATGTGCTCTTTTGTGCCTAAACTGAATAAACGAAATGGATTCTTTGATTCCATAATACAATTCGCGCGCCGGTTTTTTTTTTACATAGCACGGGTCACCATACCGCCGCCGTGCAGCCAACACGAACCAGCCAGTAATTAAAAAAAAATTGGTTCCATTTCTATGAATAATATGATGTTCCAAATTCAAATCACTTTTCCGCCCGCTAAAAAGCTCTGAACAGAAAAGTGCTACTTTGCTCCCACTTATAGAGGAACAAAGTGACACTTTTCGAATAGAAGGGATGAAAAGGAATTATTACTTCCTAACCTATTGTATGAATGTGTAAAAAGTGTGTGCAAAAAGTCAAGAATTAATTCTTAGTCTGTTGTGGCTACTCTCTGGTTTTATTAGATTGTGGGCCCAGTCCCATATAATAATAATTCCGGAAAAAGCGTGGGAACCTTGAAAAGTAAAAGGCGGCTAAATTGATTTACTTTGCTGTGCTTTATTGTTAATACATAGTGTTCGATGTGATTATTAACTGTAAAAATGGGGGGAGGAGTTAAAAAACGGAAGAAATCGGATGGCCCCGATGATCTTCCTTTGTCGAACACCGACTCGACCTCGGACTCTGATAGCGACCAGATAAACTATCTGGTGTACAGAGTGCCAAGGCACTCTAGGAAGTACCCGGAAAATAGTAATAAGTCTTCGTATATAGTTTTCCTAACAGATGATAACAAAGATTTTAACGACAAAGATCGGCTTGCTATATCTCATGCTTTGAGGAAATATTGCATTACAGGTATTCTTCCTCTGAAGGCAATAAACAAATACAAAATAGGCATAAATTTCGACCTTTCTAATAACGCGAACGTATTCATTCAAAACAAAAAATTATTAGAAGAATTGAAAATGAAAGGCTACCATTCCAGCAGCTGATACGGAAGTGACAGGTGTCCTCACGTCAGTCTCTTCTGACTTATCAAACAAACAAATTTTTACACTAATTGGCAGTTCCCGGAACGTGATACAGGTGAGACGCTTCATGCGTCGTGTGCGGGGCGAGAGTGGAGCTGTTTCATACCAGCCCACTCAGACCGTAGCCGTCACATTTGCCTCCACGGAACTACCGCAGTACGTATATCTCGACTCTTGGAGACACAAGGTAAGCGTTTATGTTCCTCCAGTGAAGCAGTGTCTTCAGTGTATGAAGTTTGGCCATATAGCGAAGTTTTGCAGAAATGCTGAGGTCTGCTCAATCCGTACACAAAACATAACTTCAAACAATGTCAAGTAAATTCTGAAAATGCTAGATGTGTCAATTGTGGTGGCAGTCATATTGCTATATCAAATATTTGTCCGATTAAAAAAGCCAAAATAAAAGAAAATAAAATAAAATCAAAATCAGTACAATATTCCGATTTATTCAATGAACATTCTTTCCCACAATTAACCATGACATATTTTATATAGAATCTCAACTCAAAAACTTAACCAAATCTTTATTAATGTTTTGACAAAAACAATTACTAAAATGGTACTTAATCAAAAAGACACTCCTATAAATTCTGTATCTATTAAAGAAACTCCACAACTAATTCTTCTGAATTGCTCTTCTTCTTATAATGGATCTTAACATAATGCAATGGAATGCCCAAAGCATAATAAGTAATAAGATAGTATTAATTAAATTTCTTAATACTCATAATATACATAAAGCAATAATATCAGAGACATGGCTGTTAGCCATGTCTCTGATATTATTGCTTTATAGCTCTTAAAGCTTTTAACATAAAAGGATATAATATTGAAAGAAATGATATTGGTAATAAGCATATGTAATGGCGTAGTTATTTTAATTCATAACAGTATCAATTATAGAAAAATAAATACATAATATTATGATAACTCCCTACAAAACATTTGTGTAAGAGTTACTATAAATAATAAAGAAATAAGTATAGTTAGTTTTATTGTCCAACAAATTGTACTCCTTCTTTTAATAAACATAAATTTGGATCAATACTGAAATCTGTTCCTGAACCAATGATTTTTGCAGGTGATTTTAATGCTCATCACACATCTTGGGGATGTAATTCAGATAATCCTAGAGGTTGAGATGTCTTGTAAATAGTTGATAATATTAATCTTGTTCATTTAAATACTGGTGAAGTGACAACAGTGGGTTCGCTGACTTGGCGACCAAATGCATTAGACTTGACTCTAGTTACCCCTACTTTGGCTTTTTCTTCTAACTGGTCTGTATGTAAAGATCCTCTTGGAGGCTATCACCTCCCTGTAATTATAAATATTGGAAATTATGTAAATAGTGGTGTATTTAAAAACAATTGTAAATTGCAACTGCCCATTTACCCTAAATTTAAAATGGTAGATTGGAAAATGTACACACATTATGTAGATTTAGACTTAACAAATTTTCAGCCATATGACTTTATACTAGGTTTTTGGAAGTTTTGCATTCTGCAGTGATAAATCTCTTCCATATTTTACATCTCAGTCCTCTACAAATTCTCCTTCAAATAGTTTTAGTCAGTTTAAGAAGAGACCCCCTCTTCCATGGTGGAATAAAAAAATGTACAGAAGATCGAAATTTCAAATCTGCTTATCGTAAATTTAAAAACAACCCCTCAGATGAGACTTATACAGGGTGATCAATCCTAATGGGTCAGTAGGGAGAAGTAAGAAACTATCAGAGATCCTGGTCGAAGTGTCTGTGAACAAATTCAGATTTTTGTTTTTTTTCGTCGTTATTGTTGATGGTGCTAATCATAAGTCACAGTACATAGCATATAACACAATAATAATGTGAAAGTTATCTAAAATTAACACAAAGTGGTTTTGAAAAGGCTCGTTTGATGTAATACACAACGTTCATCCCAAGAAAATAAAAACTTATTAAGTGTTCCCTTTTCAAATCCATACTAATAAATGCGAAAGTAAATCTGTTTGTCTGTCTGTCTTTTTGTCTGTCTGTCTTTCTGTCTGCCTGTCTGTTACGAATACCAATTCATTTTAAACAATTTAAACTAGCTGTTGCCTACAGCTCCGCCCGCGTGGACGTCGGTTATCGTGACCAAACATAGCCTGTATCCTTTCCCAAGGTCTAATCTATCTCAGTTCCAATTTTCTTGCCTGTCTGCTACGAATACCAATTCTTCCACGCGGGCGGAGCTGTTGCCCGCAGCTTCGCCCGCGTGGACGTCGTCGGTTATCGTGACCAAACATAGCCTGTATCCTTTCCCAAGGTCTAATCTATCTCAGTTCCAATTGCCTTGCCTGTCTGTTACGAATACCATTTCATTTTAAACTAGCTGTTGCCCGCAGCTCCGCCCGCGTGGACGTCCGTTATCGTGACCAAACATAGCCTGTATCCTTTCCCAAGGTCTAATCTATCTCAGTTCCAATTTTCTTCAAAATCGGGTCAGTGGTTTAGGCGTGAAAGCGTAACAGACAGACAGACATACGGAGTTACTTTCGCATTAATAATATTAATATGGATATGGACTTGAAAATGGAACACTTAATAACATTTTGTTTTCTTAGGATGAATGTTGTTTTTAAATCAAACGAGCCTTTTCAAAACCACTTGGTGTTAATTTTAGATAACTTTCACATTATTATTGTGTTATATGCTATGTACTGTGACTTATGATTATTATGATCCGTATCAAGAATGAAAAGACAGTTCAGGACGTATGGAATCGTCTGAAATCACTCTTCGATGATTCAGGTTTTCAAAGAAAATTTGTTTATAACGTCATCTAATACTTATCAATTCGGCTAGAAGATTGTGAGTCAATGACATAACGTGACTCAAATAGTAGATACGGCGCATACGTTACGTTACGAGGAACAGAATTTCAAATTACTGATGAGTGGTTTGGATGTTTATTGTTGACAGGATTAACGACAAAATTCGCCCCGATGATAATGGCAATTGAACACTCGGGCATGGCAGTAAGTACAGACGTCATCAAACCAAAATTGTTGGATATGAGTGCAGAGGTTGGCAGCTTTGAAAAAGTAGTTGCTTTTTTGGTCGAAAAGTTGGCAGCAGCGCAAGAAACATAGTGGCAGCACTGCAGAAGTGCCAAAGTCAAAAACGTCACCTTCAAAACCTGTCAGTGAGAATGTTGTTGTTGGACTTATATTGTCCCTATGCACTCTTACCCAACAAAACCCAGACGACTTAACTATTTAATATACTTAAAGATCGAGTAGGACTGGGTATGGGAAATTAATAATTATAAATGTGATTATCAGGTGGCTACAATGAATGCAGTCAGTGAAATTTTCCCAAGTGCGAATGTCAGCGGTTGTTATTTCCACTACCAACAGGCAATTTGGAAAAAGGCTAAAGCTATGGTATTGACCACTTCAGCGGAAAATCGAAAAGTAATTCGCATGGTAATGCCGCTTTTACCACTATGTTACATACCAAAAGAATAGCAAATTGTTCACGGAATGATAGAACGATTGCCTCCTGCAATGAAACAATTCCTAAAGTATTTAGAACGACAATGGCATCGCCTAACTCCAACATTATTAAGCTGTACTGGTCAACGTCATAGGACCACCAACGCACTGGAAGGAAGGCACCGACGACTCAACGTATAATACCTAAACATCCAAGTTTATTGCACTTTATCTACAAAATTCGAGGGGAGTCGAAGCATTTTATGTGATTATTAACAAGTCTATAAGTAATATTTCAAAGTTTAAGAAAGAATAGAAGAAATAGAGACATGCTATTTGATGAGAAATATAAAAAAATCTTGATTGTTTATTTACAACTTTTAAGGTGAAAACCATGAGCAATTTTCATATAATTGCTATAATATCTATTCTGCCGTGGTATAACTAAAAAGCCGTTATGTAACATTTTGTCGATTTTTATGATCTATATTTACAGTATTTTCCTAACTGGAATAGTTACTGAAATAATAAACGTAAGAAAGCCGTTATATGATTTTATTTTACTTGTGTATTAAAAATGCCGTAAAGTGACTTTGTTAATCTATATAGCCGCTAAAGTTCAGTAAAATCAAATATTAACAAAAAAAAACTTAAGATTGTTTTGCTAGATTGCGGACGGATTTTAATTCACTTTAATGTGATTAGGCCGGGTGGTTAATAAGCGTTGAGGTAGTCACACGAATTTAGTTTATGTAACTTTTATTTTATTTTTACAGTAAAAACTGCTGAAGCGAAATGGAAAAAATTGCGTGACAATCATCGTGACGCAATTAAAGACAAAGTTCTACCAGAAGTGGCCAGGCGGCAAAATAAACCTGCCAATAGAAGTATCAAAAACTAATGGAGTTTTTGCTACCATATATGCAAAACAGAAAACGAACCTCAAATTTCAGGAAATATTCAGAATCGATAAGAATGATACAAAAATCATGACAATGATACACAAATGTCAGCCACGTTAAATACTCCACCTCCTCCACCTGGAACTGATAATGAGCAACTTTGATAGACCAATTTAACATATCATTGTCATTTTTATTGATTTTTTTAAATATTTGAAATTGTTTTTAATAAGTAGGTAATTTCTGTACCTTGCGCCTTGTTAGGGTTCCGTAGCCAAATGGTAAAAAACGGAACCCTTATAGATTCGTCATGTCTGTCCGTCTCACAGTGTAACGAATGTATTGGAAAACCATTAAAAATCATAAGTTCATTGTAACGGTATATTATAATTTGTAAACTATAAAAGTCTTTTCTATAACCATTTCCCTCTTCCCAGTTATAAACTAAGAAAAAAAAAGTCATACCAAAAAAAAATTAAATAAAAAAAAAACAAAAAAAAATCAAAACAATAAAAAAGTAGTCATTCGCTATCTGATGAAGAAGTTTCTTCGTTCGATGAACTACCTGACAACGAAATATCGTGATTTTCTTTAGTTTCGATGTATTCTTCGACATCTTTACTAAAATTGGATGTTATTTTCCGATATTTAGCAATACCCGGATCAGATATAGGTACCTATAGCTATAAGTACTTTTTGACACTGAACCTAAATCTGAATACAAAGCTAATGCTCTAAGTGTTTCTAATTCTAACTCAACACTCTGGTTCTATTTCAGAAGATCATTTAAGTACTCTACTCTGCGTTTCTTAGACGGAGTGCGTAACTCTGAAAAATCTTTCTCAGGTCTTCCTCTTTGCCGACATGTTACCGCTTGTCGAAGGTCTTGGTTCCAAGATATATTGAAAAACTGAATCTTCCAACTTCACTTCAGTCTCTAACCAATCACTATATTTGCTTAAAAAAGTGTTCTTTGTTCGGTGACTTTCAGTCCACTTTTTGCTGATTTTCAATAAAATAAATTGGGCCGATTTTAATAGATTGGTTTTTATATGATCGGGGATGGCATGCAAACCATAAACATTTATTATGATTGATAATCACGTCTACTTTTTAATTTTTGGCGACATTTTCAGTGATTTCAAAACAAGATTTAAAAGTCACTTACGACGTAAGTACTCGCTAAAAAAAATATAACTATTATTTCGGCAAGAATCGGCAAATACAACTAATGTAATATATAAATGTACAATAGTATTCATTCACATTAAAAAAATTAGAAAGGTATAATGAGGTGTTTTTTTTAAACCTTCGATAAAGTTACAAATCCTTTTTTGTTTAGCCTATATTTATTGATCATTTATACACACCCATGGTAATAGATTTTTTAACAAATAACTAGGTCAAAGCACTGAGCAATAGATAAATATTGTTAATAAAATGCGATACTCGTTATATACAGGGTGGAAGATTTTAACCTTACCTGGAGGGAAAGTACTTTAAATACTGGAGATAGCTAATTTCACCCAAAGGAAACATTCCTTTATTTTTAAAAAGAAACAAAACTGCATTCATAGTTTTTTGAAAATTCCCTTGCCATGCCCGGTAATCGAACCAACTAAAATCCAAAAAAATAACATCCTGTATTTTTATAGCATCAATCGATAGTGTCAATCATGAGGATCGAAACTCTCTAATAAACATGGTAAATTAAATGAAAGGAAGTCAATAAAATCTTAACTTATAAATTCCATTCCAACAGTACAGTACTTTTGCTCAACGTGCCATCACATACCTTATCAACAATAACTCCATTTATCTAGTAAAATGAGTACTAAATGACTAAACTTTGATTCCGATTTAGAATGTAACGTTATTGTGTGACTGCCTGAGGTAGTCAAGTCTCCCGATTTTTTTTTATAATGAATATTAGTAACCGAAATTACTAATATTCCTGTTAACCCCCCAAGTAAGCTAAATTGCTTGTACTAGGAGTGAGATCACGTCTGTAGTGTAATGGTCCGGATTCGAACCCGGGACCTCTCGATAGTAAGGCCGACTCCTTAACCACTAAGCTACCGACGACGACGCTGCTATTATGTCGATTTAGGTCCAAGATACGTGTCTCGAGGTATACTTGGTTGGGCTTGGAAAGCACTTCGTGGTACACCGCATCGCACCCTGGGCAACGGAGATGGTGAGAGAATTGCCTAATTGGTTCGTCTTATAATACTTTAATTGAGACTTTTGAATTAACCTGAGACGGCATGCGGTTTTAGTCGGTTTGAGTCGAGAGAGTAAATACCCCTGCTGGCCAGTGAGGGCCAGCCATGAAAAACAGGGACAAGTAATTTAAATATGGAATTTTATTCTTAATATGATAGGTGATGGATCCTTGAGTAAAGTTCTCTATTTTGTTAAATTGAATTTGAAAATTGAGTTTTCAGGGAATTCCTTTCATTTCATTAACCATGTTTCTTAGACAGATTTGATCCTTATGATTTATACTATTGATTGATATCATAAAAATACAGGATGTTATTTTTTCGGAATTTAGTTGGTTCGATTACCGGGTGTGGCAAGCGAATTTTCAAAAACCTATGAATGCAGTTTTATTTTTTTTTAAAAATAAAGGAATGTTTTCTTGGAGTGAAATTCGGTATCTCCAGTATTTAGAGAACTTTCCCTCCAGGTAAGGTTAAAATCTTCCACCCTGTATAAACACAAGAATGCACAGTAAGCCACATTCAACAGCGAAATTATTTTGATGTCTAGTAAATGATAACAAAGTGGGCACTTTGAAATAATATTTTGAACACCTATCTTGAAAATTGTTTGATTTGGTGTTGCAATTACGTAGTCTGGATTCTGTCTAATGATATACCATACCCTACACATGTGTAAAAAATAATGCATTATTTTATTTTTGTATATGGGGCGACACACTGTGCGTCTGTCTGTCCGTCCGTATGTCACAGTCACTTTTCTCCGAAACTATAAGGCCTATGCTCTTGAAACTTGGTAAGAAGATGTATTCTGTGAACCGCATTAAGAATTTCACACAAAAATAAAAAAAAGCATTAAATCTTGGGGGTCCCCATACTTAGAACTGAAACTCAATTTTTTTTTTTCATCAAACCCATACTTGTGGGGTATCTATAGATAGGTCTTTAAAAATACTATTGAGGTTTCTAAATATAATTTTTTTCTAAACTGAATAGTTTGCGCGAGAGACACTTCCAAGGTGGAAAAATGTGTCCCCCCCCCCTCTAACTTCTAAACTAAGAGAATGATAAATCTAAAAAAAAATATATGATGTAAATTGCCATGAAAACTACCACTAAGAATTGGTTCGAACGAGATCCAGTCAGTAGTTTTTTTTTAATACGTCATAAACCGCAATTTTCGCCTTTGCTGCTACGGAACCCTTCATGGGCGAGTCCGACTCGCACTTGGCCGAATTTATTAATTATATGCATAGTTGATTTTTATTGTTTTAAATTATGCTTGTATGTGAAAAGTGTTACAATTTCTTCGTCAGATATCATTATATCTGACGAAGAAATTGTAACACTTTTCTATTTTGAATAACTTTATAATGATGAACATGTGACTCTGAACCGCTTTTTTTTTTTAAATAAATGGTTATATGTATGAATTGAATTGTTTACTTACTTTAGACATATTGCAAGCTTTTCTTCACTTGAAATCGATCTCCTGCTATTAGTGTCCTTCTTCTGTATATCGCACCTTTGCAACCAAAGTGTCACTACTGCAATTTTTTGTAAAAACGAGTTAAGTATGCAGAAAAAACCGCGATAATCGACTCTATATACATACTTAAAACGGTCATAATCGCATGATAAACATCGGTATGAGGGCGGGGGGGACGTTATATTATTTGACGTGAATCGGCAGTGTATGCCAGTGTAAGTTGAATGTAAACGTGTGTGTAAACGGATAGTGACGGCTGCGTCCGTTAAATAAGACAGTCGTGAATATACTCTAGTACTGAAATATCGTGTATAATTTCTTAACGCTAAACTCCTTCTATAGGTAACCTGAGTTAGACATACTTACCTAAAGTGGTGACCCCGAACGGAACATTTGTTTTTGGCAAAAGTTTAGTGTTTCGGCATACACAAACATTTCAATTGTTTATTTTTCGGGCAAATACGAACATAAGCACAACAAATGAGTACAGGTACTCCGACTCCGTTCTCCGTTCCTCCGACTCCGACTCCGAGTATCCAACCCAAGGTCGAAGGAGAAATGGCCTTGGCTAGCGTCACCGTATCATCGCGGATCCCGGAATTTTGGGCAGACCAGCCACGACTGTTGTTTGTCCAGTTCGAAGCGGCAGTAGAAAGCCAAAAATTGAGTGACGCCGCTAAACAAAATTTTGTCGTCACTAAATTAAACAAGGGCGCCATCCAGCAAGTTAGTGACCTCTTGTTGTCACCTCCGGAGACCCACAAATATCAGAGCCTCAAGGACAGACTACTGCAAGTCTTTGAGGAGTCCGAAACCAGGCAATTCCAGAAGCTGTTGAGCGAGATGGAGCTTGGCTCACAAAAGCCGTCTCAACTTCTTCGCCGTATGAGAGATCTAGCGCGGGGAAAAATACCGGATCAGACTCTCAAGATTATGTGGAATAGTCATCTTCCATCGGCGGCGGTACAAGCGGTCCTAGCAGTCACAGAGGTGAAAGACCTGGAAAATTTGGCAATTGTAGCAGACAAGGTCATCGAGGCCACACGACCCGCCGAAGTAGCCGAGGTTTCGTCGATGGAGACAGCCAAGAAGACCGTTTCTATGAACGACCTGGCAGCCGTCGTAGCCAAATTAAGCATCGAGGTCGCCGAATTACGTCATGCGCGGCAAACACAGCGGGGAAGAAGCTCATCCAAAGGTACGCGGTTTCGTTCATCTTCTCGCAAAAGGGATACGAGTACCAGGAGGCGCGACCCCAATTGGAAATGTTTCTACCACTACCGGTATGGAGCGAAGTCTACAAAATGCGTCGAGCCCTGTAATTGGAAGGCAGCTACGGCGGAAAACTAGCTGGTACACGAGCAGTGACGGAGGTTTGTGTAAATTACTCTAATAACCGTCTATGTGTTAATGATAGAAATTCTAAATTAAGATTTTTGATAGATACTGGTGCCAATGTATCTGTAGTACCAGTATCATTTAAATATAAGTCTAGAGGTATTACATGTACCGATTACAAATTATATGCAGCGAATGACACCGAGATTAGAACGTATGGTACGTGTAACCTGGTTTTAGACCTTAATTTAAGTAGGGCATTTAATTGGTCATTTATTATAGCAGCGGTAAAACAACCAATACTTGGGGCTGACTTTTTAAGTCACTACAAGTTGTTGGTAGATTTAAGCGCGCGGAAATTACGAGATCAAGTCACTAATTTTAATATTGTCGCATCTGTTAGTAACGAGTCTGACATGTCAATTAAGTCTATAAATAGCAAGAACAAATGGCATGATCTATTACTAAATTATCAGGACATAACCAAACCACCTTCGTATAAAGAGATACCCAAGCATTCGGTGTGCCATTATATAGAAACTTCGGAGTTATGACAGAATTAGGCATTTGTCGTCCATCTAAGTCCCCTTGGGCCAGCCCGTTGCACGTGGTACCCAAGAAGGACGGTGGGATTCGACCCTGCGGCGATTATAGACGTCTTAATGCGATAACAAAGCCCGATCGCTATCCGATACCTCGGATACAAGATTTTAAATACGTATTAGCAGGTAAGAAAACCATATTTACACGATTAGATGTAAATCGCGCGTACCATTTTATTCCTGTCGCACCACAGGATATCGAGAAAACGGCCATAATAACCCCATTCGGACTTTTTGAGTTCAAAAAAATGATATTTGGGCTATCTGGGGCCAGTCAGTCGTTCCAGAGGTTCATGGACACTGTAGTGCTAAAAGACCTTGATTTTTTATTTAATTACATAGATGATATCATTATTGCAAGTCCTGACGAGATTTCACATAAGGAGCATCTAAATACGGTTTTCCAGAGATTTAATGAATATGGAATTACCATTACATAACATAACATAACATAAACTCACGCCTATATTCCCCGAAGGGGTAGGCAGAGGCCATTAATTTGTCAAAATGCGTTTTCGGTGTTACTAAATTGGAATTTTTAGGTTTTGAGGTATCAACGGACGGCGTTCGCCCGTTTAGTTAGAGAACAAAGTACAAGCAATTGTAAATTTTCCTAAGCCCGAATCGGTAGACCAGCTTCGTCGATTTTTAAGTGGCTATTACACCTTCCTAAATTTAGAATCCGATATTTAGGACGTCCTGAATTTAGGAAAGTGTAATCGCATTTAGTATGGTAGCATCCTAATTAGGAAACGATTTAGGATGCGGACGGCTTCCGACGTCCTAAATGGCTAAATCGGATGAGTGTAATCGCATTTCCTAAATTTAGGACGCTCAGTAGTCGCTCACCGCCGCAGTATCGATATATATTGTATCGATATTCATAATTTTATAATAAAGCTATCGATATATCGACATAATGTATGTATCGTGTGTATGTAAGTATGTATGTTTGTATGTATGTATGTACGTATGTATGCATGTATGTACGTCGTATGTAATGTATGTATGTATGTATACGTACGTACGTATGTATGTATGATGTACGTATTTATGTATGTATTTATGTATGTATGTATGTATGTACACACGGCGCCAGACCTCGGTTTACAGGCCACACCAACATAAAGGAAGTGTGCGTGACAGCAATACTATTAATACATTGCTTAAAGATGTGTGTCATAACAAGTAAACCAATCAGGGCCTTTGACGCACTCACACAATTGCTATTTTACTTACATAAAATGCACCAAGGTTATAATATCATATTCTAAACTAATTTTATGAAATGTATGCAGCATTTTGTTTCTATAACTAATAGGGGTTATCAAATTTAGTCACTATACTATCTGTTCTCATAGTCGAGATGGATAAGAATGCAAGTAAGTAAGTTTGGACCTCACCGTTGTCGCCGGTCGTTGGTTCGGAACTTAACAACGGAATTCTCTTTTTGTCATTCGTGCATCTTTATGTCAGTCAATTTAATAGACATAACATTTTATTTTATGTTCCAATATCTTTTTAGAAGTTTATAATAATTATACTTATGTGTTTTTTATATTTTTTATTAAAGATCAAATATTTTTATCTGATACTTAATTAATTATTATCTATAAATAATTAATTATACCCATACTTAACACGTTGAACGCCATGTCGGACAATGCTGTCCGACAGGCGAGTTTCCCCTGAGGCCAGCACATTTTACCATGAAGTGTCCAAAATCGCCAAGTTGTTTTTTTGTAAATATTCTTAGGAAATAACTCAAAATTAATGGCCGACTTACGGGAATAACGATATTGTCATTATTTCCTGAGATATTATACATCAGACACCATTGTCCGTCATGGCCTGCGAGAGAGTAAAACCGGTTTTCCCCTCGCAGAGGCCGCGCGGGTCACATTGTCAGCCCCCTCCCGCCACGCTTTTTTTACGATTTACGATAAAAAAAATATTTTTTAAACCTAATATCTAACAGATAAACCGAAACAGAGTAAACCTTAAAAAAAATTCTTGTTAAAAATGCCTTCTTACAAAAAACCTTAAAAAAATTTCTTTTTAAAAATGCCTTCTTCCAAAAAAATATGACCTACTAAACCCATTACTTGTTTAATATGTACTTGACTGTAACAATTGAACAATTCAAAACACTTATTTTACACACCTAGAATATATTTTGATAACAATTTATTGAAAAGCCTATAATTTCTAAGTCCTTTTGGTTATTCTCGGGCCAAGCGGCAAAGAAGTACTGCGGGGCCACGCGGGTCGCTCTGCGTACAATTTAGGCTTGTATTATTGACCGACAACTCAGAACAGACGTATAAACATAGTCCTGACTGCCGTACAACATTGTCCCCCACGGCCCAAACGGAATATACTGATGTCGCCCAACATTGTCCGACATGGCCTGAATGAAAATATATGGTATTATTCCTTGGCGTTCAACAACACAACGTATACACACGAAAATAAGAAAAAAAACATATGTGATAGTACAATAATATTTAATTACAGGCATATGACTGGGACGGAATATTTGCTGACAGCGAACAATTTGTCAGCAGAATTACATAATTTATTACAAATTTATCATCATACGTAATATAAAAATATTATTACTAATTAAAAGCTAAGTTCATATTGTACATGTTTGTAAACATTATATATCGATAAGTTTATCTGTTACAATAAAAATATGGGATTAACTGAAGGAACAACCACTTTCGTAATAACGCACGTTACGTTTCCTGATTTTATTTGTTCAGTGAAGTATGTAGAAAATAAATACATTATCTATAACTATTTTCTACAAGGAATGCCCATCAATCAAATCGGAATCACGTGTCATGTAAGGTTGGGAACACATGTAGTAAAAAACTGGTTTTAACTAGTGTGAAATATTTCAAAACTGTTTTTATATTCAAAGTCAAAGTCAAAATCATTTATTCTGTGTAGACCATTAAAACGGCACTTACAAAACGTCAAAATTTAATGGTATTATTGGTTTACTATTTGTGTGAAATATTTCATAACTGTTTTTATAATGAAAGTCAAAGTCGAAATCATTTATTCTGTGTAGACCATTAAAACGGAACTTACAAAACGTCAAAATAAAAACTAGGACCACCGGTTCTAAATGCGGTCCCGACCTTAGTAGACTCCCAGAATAAACTTAACGGGCTGACCCTACCTACAGTTTAATTTTACTGTAACGTTGCATGTTTATAATTCATGTACATACAAAAAAAAATCGATGAATTAGTACATATATTTTTCAAGTATTTATCATTATTTTAAGTGCCTACCTATATTTACATGCCTTGAGGCGGAATGTGGCGGAATGTGACAGCCACATTCCGCAAAAAAAAGAAAAAATATAAATACTTAATTTATATTTTTTTTTTTTTACTACTATTACACAACTTTATTTACAAACATGTTCACCTAGTCTAGATACAATATCAGTTTTAGAAACAAAGTCAGCAAACAGCTCATTTCCAAGCTCATGTTGGTCGTTTAAATAATCTCGAAAAAATATATTGTGACAGTACGGTTCGAATCGAACGTCGAAGTGCCGCCAAACATGCAATTAAACTGAAAAAAGCGGACCCCGGATAATAATTTTACTTACACTAAGTTTACCACTGTTTCCTAGGCGTTAGTGGAGAAGAAACGTCGCAACGTCTGCGCGACGTTGTAGACAAGTTTACTTACCACCGTAGACGCTAATGGATGGGGAAGGAACTGTTAAAAGTGGACCGCGGAGTACGAAGGTGAAAGCTTTCGCAGCGACCCCGGCAGGTTTTGACGTCAATAATAATTCGACTTGTACAAAGTTTACCGCCGTTTCCTAGACGTTAGTGGAGAAGAAACGTCGCAACAACGTGTGCGCGACAAAGTCAATAATAATTCCACTTGTGTTAAATTTAACGCCGTTTTCTAGACGTTAGTGGGGAAGAAACGTCGCAATAGAGAGAAGGTGAATCCCACGGAAGCAGCAAAGGATTAACCAAACTAAATTCGTTCTGTGACCAGCGATCAAGTCAAATTGAACGCAGTCCACATTATGTATGAGCAATGTTGACGATCACTATATATTTTGTATAGATATGCGTTAAATCGCTTATCAATACAAAATATATAGAGACCGGCCACATTGCTCATACATAATGCGGGCTGAGTACAATTGGATCTGACCGCCGACGACCCCAAAACGTATCCAATATGGAAAATCCTCATCAGCTGGCTAGAACAGCCAATATCCCCAGGCAATTTCGCATCAATACTTAAGACATTGACTTTGTGATTTTTTTTTTATTTAAACTTGGGCAAATCGATTACCTCTTGACGTTAGTTTACCGCCGTTTCCTAGACGTTAGTGGAGAAGAAACGTCGCAACAACTTGTGCGTGACGACGTCAATAATAATTCGACTTGTACTAAGTTTACGCCGTTTCCTAGACGTTAGTGGAGAAGAAACGTCGCAACAACCTGTGCGTGACGACGTCAATAATAATTCGACTTGTACTAAGTTTACCGCCGTTTTCTAGACGTTAGTGGAGGCGAAACGTCGCAACAACCTCTGCATGACGACGTCAATAATAATTTGGCTTAAAGAATATCACCTTAAGTGTTTAAGACAATTTAAGGTGATATTCTTTAAAACACCCGATCATGCAGAGGTTGACATCGCACGCTTCGCACTTCCACACAGTGCAGGTATCAAATTTTTTTAACGCGCACAACTTACAGCGCGTCTTCCGTTTCCCAGTTTTGATTGGGAAATGGGGTGCCGCACGCGTTCCAAGTAACTGTACTGGCCGTATAGTAGGCGGGCGAAAGGCCTTAATTATCTCGTCAGCCAATTTGATGCGAAATTGTCGCTGGGGGATATTTACCGCTTTTGCCTTCGAGTAGATGACAAACGCGTTGTGGATTGACACGTTGAGAAGTCGGCGGAAAAGTTTTTTGTACCAGACCATATTGCGAATCCTCTCTACGGGAAACGCCTGCAAAAGTTGATCTTTTTTGTCGACGCCTCCCATAGAGAGGTTATAGTCCAGTACAGCCTGGGGTTTGTATTTATAGTACCCGTGTTTTTCTTTTCCGCCGACTTCTACCTTGTGGTACGTGGAAATTAGTGATACCACATTCGCATCTCTCCACACCGTGATTGTCATGTCCCTCGTATGACTGAAGGCCACTTCCCCGGGCCGCATGTTCACCTTATTTTTGTGACGGACACTGTCGGGCACGAACTCCCGATTTAGACGTAAAGTACCCAACACGTCCGTCTTCTGAGCCTTGAGCGTGCGCGCCAAGAGTGGACTATTATAAAAATTATCCATCACAAGGGTGTGGCCTCTGTTGAGGAGTGGTCTAACTAGATTTAGTACCACCCTTGACGTCGCACCCTCAGGTTCAGCGTCATGCTGGGGCTGGGCACCGACATTATGCCCTTCGGTCTTGCCGGTGTATACTATCATGTTCCAGAGGTATCCGGACTATGATTCACACAATTCGTAGGTCTTTATACCTACCTGAGCTGCCTTATTATTGATCAGCTGGGAAAAAGAGAGTCTGCCCTTCCACAGTAATAGGGACTCATCTATGGCTATCTCTTGCTCAGGTAGGTATAAAGTAGTGAATTTGTGATTAAGATGGTCTATAATTGGTTTTATTTTAGTGAGTTTAGTCGGGATACCTCTGGCACATAATACATTGTCCACAAAATGTAGACACCGTTTAATAAGGTAAAACCGATAATGGGGCATAATATCGGAGAATTGGCCGAGCTTTAAATAAGGCAAACAGGGGCTCCAGTACTCCCGTTCGACAGGAAGTGGGACAAAGCTTTGCAGCATTAAAATGCCGAAAAACGTCCACACTTCCTCGGGAGTAATGGGAGTCCACTTCCTCACTCTCGCGCCTGGTGGTAATGCCGGGTCGCTACGGAGACGTTCAGCGTACTTATTCGTCTCTCGTACGATTAGGGCGATTATGTCCTCGTCCCAGATTTGCCGGAAAATCTGGAACTCAGACATATCGGCCGCTCCCCTAAACGTAGGGCCCGCTGGTCCACTGAAAACTTCCCGTTCCCCAGTGAAACTCTGAGGGTCATGGGACCAATCAAAACACAACATGTCTTGATTGACCACTTCCCTCAGAGCTTCATCGTCCTGCCGGTCCAGGACCTCCATAACCTCGCGAAGGTCGCTCGGCAAATCGTCAGTGACGAATTCGCCAGCGTGCCTCCTGCGAGTCGCGTCTCCGTCCTCATCATCGCCTTCCATGTCGCTCCCCGGATAGAGCCTCCCCTCATTCTCCGCCCCGTCGTCGTAGATCATTGGGTCTAAAACCAAATGATATGTATATTAACTACATATCAGCTACTCTTCACATTTAGTCTCTGATGCAAACAGATAGCCATCACAGGCGCTATATTAGCTTAAAAAATTACCTGCAGTGTGCGACGTTGACGGCTGAGGCTCCGGGTGCGACGACGTTGACGGCTGAGGAAGCCCCAGGAATTGGGCAGATGCAGGCGGGAACCCAACCAGTTCAATCGCAATATCCACCACTGCCCGCTCACTGATATCAAAAAAACAACACCTATAAGGTGCACGCAATGAACCTAGAAATGCAAAACGAATGGTTGACCCTAGGTGAATTTTGTATTCCCATAGCCTTAATATGGCGTACCATAATATACGACTGGTCACCGGCCTTACTTAAATTTTACCTAAATGCATTCCAGTTGACCCTCCCCGACCAAAGCAATCTAGTCAGGTGGGGAAAAGCCACAGATAAAACATGTAACTCATGTGGTGAAGCAACTGGAACGGCTAGGCACCTGCTAGTGGGTTGTAGGACGCTATTAGACCGGGGTCATTACTCGCGCCGACATGGTAAGGTATTAGAAATCATACGTGAGGCTGTAAGTTTGGCGGTAGCTAGAGCGAAAAAAGGATTAACCACAAACCAAAGAAATGACATTGTGTTTGTAAAGGAAGGCTGCTCAAAGAAATCACCTCAAAAGCCATATTCAATTTTGATAGCTGCCGTTGACTGGACAATACTCGTAGACACGTATGAGAAGCACTATAAAATACCGGAGGATATCTGTGCATCATCATCCAGACCCGACATATTCCTTTTTTCACGATCGCATAGGCGTGCAGTGCTTGTAGAACTCACAGTACCGTGGGAAACTAATATACCTAAAGACCACGCTATAAAGACAAACAAATACTTTGACTTGACTAACGAGTTAACCAAGAACGGCTACGTGGTTAAACTCTACGCCGTAGAAGTAGGAGCAAGGGGAATTCCAGCTAAATCCCTGTACAACTTACTTAAAGACCTCGGATTGCCAAGAGCTTCAGTAAGCTCTTTACTAAATCGAATATCAAAAGCGGCATTGATAGGATCTTACCAAATTTGGATAGGTAGGGGGGGGGAACACTACTGACGGTGGAGGTGAGCGCTGATGCATCACAAGGTGGCCACCCTAAACCTACATCTGGGTCGCAAGTCCCAGTCGCCGTCACGGTGTTCCTCTCCGTATCACGCTATGGACCCGGCGACCGCACGGTGAATCCATGGAGTGCTGAGAATCGGATCTCTTCACCCTCCTCCAGGGTTACTGCGCCCACAGAGGGGGTGAACACCAACGGGTCATTGCTGAGAAATAACACATTCGATTCAACTTATTTTAAATGCTACCTACTAAGATAATTTAATTTATCTTTGAGTCAAAGGCTAAATGAACTTACATCGGGGGTGGTGTTGCTGGCTCCTCCACGCGGGGTGGCCTGCTTACATCTGGTGCTAAAAATTAACATATTGAATTTAGATTAGATCGCGCAATGAGGGGTTAATGAGGTTATAAGGTAATTGGTAGTTAAATTACACACTTATTCTGCCCAATTCCCGTGCTTGAAGCCTACGCGGTGGTGGCGTCTCCGGGGTCCCCGGCGTCAACGGGCACCGCCGCTCCGGCGACACATTTCTGTCAATATGAAATGGATGATCAAAAATAAAAAAATCCCCACGGATACTCCCCCGCCGGAGCCGGAGGAGGAGGTTATGTTGGACTCGAACCGACTATAACGCACGCCGTCTGTGGGCCGTCAGTTGCCGGAGGTGAGATTGTCATAGCCATATCCCTCGCACCCCGGCTGAACTAGGACCATATCTCTCGATCTGGCCCTCTTCCGGTGTGGGGACCACAGAGTCCCCAACTCGCCCCCGGGTACGGGGAGGCACACAATGCGTGCCGCCGCCGCGGCCTGCTCCTGCTAGGGTGACAGGCGGCTCCAACCGTCACCCCCCAGGCCCGCGCTCATGTGGGACGGAGGTTATTCTGCGACCTCCGACGCCCGAGTTGCCGCCGCTCGTCGTGGGCCGCGCGGTTTGCGATTCTCCTCCGCTCTTCGCGGGCCGCAAGGACTGCTATTCTCCTTCGCTCCTGCTCCGCCGCCTCCTTCACGAGCATTACTTGCTCGCAGAAGGAGGCGCCGGCGGCCACGTTCGCTGTGCCTTGACCTTGGTTGAAACGAAACTTTGAATGAAACGATGAAATAAGTACATTTTATGCAAGTTAATAGCTTTTTGCAATAGTATCATTTTCAGTAAATTTTCTACGGCGTTCACCGATATAAATCTTTCGATGATCATCATTCATCATGTAGTAGGTGCGGTACTAATACAAATTAAATAAACTAGGTAGTCATTAAAATACCAGCACGACGTAAATACATACTTGTTTCAAAATAAGTACCTACAGAACAATTTTTAGTTCTTACGAACTCATTATTATAGGTAGGCCTATAATAGGTAAGTACCAATGTCGTAGGTTCACGACGATTTAGTTATTTAACTACCTACATAAATTATACGAAGGTATCAACTAGAACGTAATGGCTTTGGTACTAATTCATCAAAAAGTAATCTGTGCATAAAAATAGTAAAAACTTACATTTTAAGCTCTTCTAATTTAAAAAAAGAGAATTTAGAGTTCTTTATTTGTAAATTTCGACATATTTGTATTGCGATCCCAATATGATGCGATCACATTACGCAAATTACGTCACGCGTGTGCTCGCCGTCGCGCGCCGGCCCCCACTGCTATAACAACTCAGGGGTTTGGCGCGTCGTAGGTGCTTATCTCCGCAGCTACGGGCGAGTGACGGAGGCCTGGCAGTACATCAAATGTAAATCATGGGTTACAATCAGAGTAAGCCTCAACAAAACAATGTGGCAAAAAGAGTTAATTACTTGGAGATTATTTTAATGGTGTTAGCTGTGGCACTTGGGTTAATATTAGTGTGGTGGAGCAGGACACAGTGTAAAAAACGAGTCCGTAACTGGTTGCGCAAGGAAGCTGCCGTTGTGGGACTGTCTCCACCACCGGTGGTTAAGGTCCAGGCTGTCCAGCCACCAAACCTAACACGCCCTGCGGAAGTGTATTGAATTTATCTTTATTTTTTTGTATACTTTGTGTGAACCTTTGTGTAACTTTGTGTAATCAATGACTGAAATAGTAAAAATTTGGGTAATTTTTTTGTAATGTAAAATTTTTTTTGTAAGAGGGGGGCTACTGTAGGGACACAGTATGCCAGTGTAAGTTGAATGTAAACGTGTGTGTAAACGGATAGTGACGGCTGCGTCCGTTAAATAAGACAGTCGTGAATATACTCTAGTACTGAAATATCGTGTATAATTTCTTAACGCTAAACTCCTTCTGATATAGGTAACCTGAGTTAGACATACTTACCTAAACTGGTCAGCAGCGTTAGAACAGTCGCGGAGTGACCTCGCGAGTTTGTGACGAAGTGGCACTACGGTAAGTTATGACTTATTTTTCACTTATTTCTTGTAATTTTAACGTTACTTTTGAATAAAAATAACATTTTGTTACAAATCTTTGATTTTTTTTGCTGTAAACATTACAGCACTTCTGATTATAAATGACAATTAAGCATAAAACTCATCTGATACATGGAACTAAAACGTTACTTCTATTTCAAAATGACATTATTTTTATAGCGAATAGTATTTTTATTATGGCATAATGTTATTATTGCATAGAAGTGATCTTTTAGTTTATATAATCTTCTTTTGTCTTGATAATAACAAACTGGCATTTTTGTATAATAAGATCGTTTTATACATTTTCCTTGTTTTGTTTTTATCGTAATAAGGGTTTTTAATTGAAAGTGTCTTTTTATTATTAAAATCATTGGTTAATTTTATGAGAACAAGACGCAGTTTATTAGTAAAAAAGACAATAAATGTTGCAACTTTTTTAAATTTTCTATCACAATATATGGTATTTTACCTAAAATTACTTATTAATTTTAAAAGATCTCTCTTTATTATTGTAACTAAAGTTGAAAAATCACATCATTATGTTAATAATAGTTATAATAATACTAATCCCATCAAAAACAATACTTGTAAAAAGACGCCAAGCCTCGCCGCCCTCGGTTCTTCTACCGCAAAAAGTTGTGAGATCCATGAGAGATCCATCCATCCAAGTCGGGTAATTTATTCAGTCCCTACTTCAGGGACCTACTGTCCTAAGTTATTACGTAATAAGCTTTTATGTTTTAAATATCATAAATTGTCTTGGCAATCGCACTAAACAATCTTATTTAATGTGCGATAGATTGTGTTTCCATGCGATGGCCAAGTCAATTTATTATATTTAAAACTTAAAAGCTTATTACGTAATAACTTTGACCAGTAGGTCCCTGAAGTAGGGACTGAATAAATTAACCGACTTGGTATTACATGGATCTCACAACCTTTTGCGGTAGAAGAACCGAGGGCGGTGAGGCTTGGCGTCTTTTTACAAGTATTGTTTTTGATGGGATTTCAATTCTTTTTGTAGATTAGCACGCCCACGTCGACTCCCACTTCCGCTCCCACTTCCGCTCCCACTCCCGTTCCCGCTCCCATTCTCACTCCCACACCCACTCCCACTCCTACTGCCACTTCCAATTCTTCACTTTTCGTCATCCAGTTTATTCAGTTAGTAGTTTAAGCGTAAAAGCGTAGTAACAGAACTAATGACCCCAATTCTGTCTTGTCACAAGCTAACTAAAATAAGCTAAAAATCTCTAAATGTCAGTTTAGTCCTGTCAAAATGTAATTTCGTATTCTGAGAACACACAACTAACTTAAAATTAGCTTGACACAACTAAAATTAGAGAAAGTACTCAACTGTCATTTTTGGTTAAACGGTATTCTGTTGTACACACGGCGCCAGACCTCGGTTTACAGGCCACACCAACATAAAGGAAGTGTGCGTGACAGCAATACTATTAATACATTGCTTAAAGATGTGTGTCATAACAAGTAAACCAATCAGGGCCTTTGACGCACTCACACAATTGCTATTTTACTTACATAAAATGCACCAAGGTTATAATATCATATTCTAAACTAATTTTATGAAATGTATGCAGCATTTTGTTTCTATAACTTCTTCCTCCTAGCGTTAATTCCCAGTCGCATCCGAAGCTTTCAGCTCGGAGTCTGGGGTCCGCTTTTACCAGTCATAGCTACAGATTTGGCTAGACCTCGATATTTTCTGTGAAGCGATTGCCATCTGACCTCCACGACCCAATGTTAACATTAGGCGATATCGAATCTTTGCAGCTAGACCGTTGTTTTTGGACTTTTTTAGGGCACCAACTACCCTTAACGACTGCCATAGATGTTCTTATGGCAACCGGGACCGACGGCTTAACGTGCTCTCCGAGGCACGACCAGACCAATGCAAATACCCATATTTAATGCACACAAATATTTGCACTGAGCGGGGATCGAACCCGCGCCTCCTGCGTAGCGGCCGCGTTCACTACCGCTAACGCCACGCATTTTGTTTCTATAACTAATAGGAGTTATCAAATTTAGTCACTGTGCTATCTGTTCTCATAGTCGAGATGGATAAGAATGCAAGTAAGTAAGTTTGGACCTCACCGTTGTCGCCGGTCGTTGGTTCGGAACTTAACAACGGAATTCTCTTTTTGTCATTCGTGCATCTTTATGTCAGTCAATTTAATAGACATAACATTTTATTTTATGTTCCAATATCTTTTTAGAAGTTTATAATAATTATACTTATGTTTTTTTTATATTTTTTATTAAAGATCAAATATTTTTATCTGATACTTAATTAATTATTAATCATCAAGGAAATATACAAAAAATATATTAAATTATAATATATATGAATTTTATACACTTAGTTTCCTGTAAATAAACTAGACCAATAGGACTTCAATATATTGAGGAACAAAAAGTGCACCTCGCTCGAGGACCGAACCCGGTATTGATTCTATTGGTTCAGCTGCATATTTAAACCATTCAGCTATATCTACTTATTCGTTTTTCGCTAAATATGCTATTATAACTTGGTGCAGTGGCTATCATCAATACCTATATTTCATGTAAGTAAAATAGCGAATGTGTGAGTGCGTCAAGGGCCCTGAGACACACATCTTTAAGCAATATATTAATAGTATTGCTGTCACGCACACTTCCTTTATGTTGGTGTGGCCTGTAAACCGAAGTCTGACGCCGTGTGTACGTATATGCACTAAAATAAGAAATGTTCTCACATCTTCTTTTCTCTTTATAATATTTGTATCTACACATATATTGTAGATCATTATGTACATATAAAACTTATAAAATCCAAGTAAAACAAAATGAAGTACATAGGTGCAAGCTATTTTAAACCTTATTGACCATATAAATAAGAAAAATAGATGATTGTGTACACAAAATGAATGAAAACATATTATTGAAAACAAAGTTAGTACATATTTTCTGTATCCACGTTAATGACGTGTGTAAATAGAAAGGCCCTGACGAGGCAGCTCTGCTCAGTCGGCTCGGGCAAGGCACGATCCAGTAAGGACAGACCTTAATTGTTTATATGTAATAAACAACAACACTTTGTTTATTATGTATTTTTAATTATCTACCCAACTTATAAAATTAAATTACCTACTTGACAATAAAAATGATAATGTCACACAAGGGCGGATCCAGGGGGGAGGTCATGGGGGTCATGACCCCTCTTGGGCTGGTCATCTGAGTACCAATTTTCCTAATCTCAGCACAAATTTCATAAAATAACGCTACATGACCACCCCCTGACTTGATTGCTGGATCCGCCCCTGATGTCACATCACAATGGTTTATTGCATACAAACCTTATTTATAACTTACTGATTTGACGTTTAGTAAAAAGTAACTAGGTAATTTGACTTGACAGCCAAATACCCAATACGGCCCTGGGTTTTGACAGGCGACGATTCGAAATCTACATACGATGGCGAAGGATCGCGCATGCGAAATCACGTTGTCATTTTAAACGGAGCAATCATAAGTCAGGGAATTCGCGCATGCGTTCTACATAGACCAATCAGTGGGGCGAGCACGAAGATTTGCGAAAAAGTATTCGTATCGTAAGCGTACGAAAAATGTATGGAAAAAAGAACAGCGCCCCTACCGTGCGTCAAAGTAACTAAATTTGGTAGCACGAACCACTTTAGCCACTTTCGTAATGTAAACGTATCGTCAGCCATTCGATACTCATTCAAAATATGCCATTTTATGAGTAAATCGGTGGCATGAATTTTTATTTGACATACGTTATCGTACATTTCGACCGAGTTGTACGAATATATTGTCACTCAACTTTTGACGGTGACAAAAGTATCGAGCACTTCAAAATATAGCGGCAAAATTTGAAAATAATAATTGTTGTAATATAAGTTAGTGTGTTTTTTATATAAGTTAGTGTGTTTGTTAGTGTATTATTATTAGTATTACAAAACACAATGCAGAGACCATCGCTGTACACACATACGTCTCCTACACTTAATATTCTTGCAGCAAGTTTGCTTGAAAATGAAAGTCTTCGAGAAGCTACGTAAGTTTGACTTTGTTCATAATAAATCTATATTATATAATTGCGGAGGATCGGCAAACGTGGCGCATATTGAGAGAGCCCTATGTCAGCAGTGAACTGCAATAGGCTAATTGATTGATTGATTGATATAAAATAATAGACAAAGTGACATTTTATGGACGAAAACGCCAGTGAAATCGCTTATTTATAGTATGTTATTCACATTTTTTTAGTGAAACTAGCCGTAGAGCAAGGCTCAGAAAGGAACAACATCCTCTTAATATAAGCAATGTTGAATTTAAAAAAAGGTATCGCCTCTCAAAAGCTGCCTTTGAATTTCTTTGTCGGCAAATTAGAGAGAGGACTTCTTTGCGTGCAAGTGCCAGACTGTCGATAGAGCTTAAGGTAAATTCATATAATAATTATGTAAGTGTGGTTCCCGGCAGAGTAGAATTTGGGGCACCTCATGTCTGCCCATGCGGTGTCATACAAGGTGGCTGTTTAAGACCGATATGTCCTCAATAACAGTGCCTGGAATATGGCAATAGGCTGACCCCCTATTAGGTGGGACGGAATACAATGAATGGTGAAATGTGGATGTTAATTCTGCTTAACCCTCCGGGGATAAAGTTGTAATTATAATGTATGTGTGTCATCCACTCAAATATTATAAATGTGAAAGAAACTGTCGGTTTGTCTGTTATGCTTTCACACTCAAACCACTGAACTGGTTTTGATGAAATTTGGTACAGGGGTAGATTAGACCATGGCAAAAGGACATACCAAGTGGGCTGAGCCGCGGGCAACAGCTACTGTGATATAATTTAAATGACAGGCTCTTCATGTCATGTGTGAGGACCACAGTATTCCCTGCCTCGGGAATGATGCATGCGTTACACCTTACATTACACCAATTAGGTACCTCTGTAGTTTTAAAAATGTTTTGTGTTAAATGAACGAAAAAACAAAAAATGTGTTAAATGATTTAAATGTTACAGATTCTTTGTGCGCTATCTTTTTATGCCACTGGATCTTACCAGCGCATAGTGGGCATAGGGCAGTATTTGGGTCAAACCACTGTAAGTAAGTGCCTCCAAGAAGTGACTGATGCCCTCAACACACCAGCAATGTTGGCGCAATTCATAAAATTTCCCAATACGAGAACTGAAAGGGATATAATAAAAAATAAGTTAGTATGAATACTTTTCATCTATTTTATTATAAATAAATATTATAAAGAGGTAACATTTGTGATGCTGTATGGGGTAATCTCTCTGTGTATTTTTTCTATTATCATTATAATGAAGTCTGATGCTAATAAAAAATATTTTGACCAACAACATATTATGGGGTAACAGCTAGTTTGTTCATATTCAGAATGTTTTGAATTTATTTTTATGTTACAGATTCTATGCTAAGTATGGATTTCCTGGAGTTATTGGGTGTATTGATGGGAGTCATTTCCATATTTTTACTCCAACTACTGATCGCGAACATTTGTTTTACTGTAGGAAACATTTTCATTCACTAAATGTGCAAATGGTAAGAGGAGTCACATCATCATAAAATTAAAGTACCTACTAGTATATGATAATACATTGCTTTACATTTAATTTCAGATATGTGACAGCGACTGTAAGATATTAAATGTGAACGCCAAATACGGAGGGGCCACTCATGACGCGTTCATATGGGAGAACAGTTTTGTACATAACTACATGAAAGGGTTGCATCAAAATAATGAGCAAGTGTGGTTATTAGGTTAGTATCAAACAAGGGTCCTTAGGTCACAGTCACCACTTTTAATCATTTGAATGAAATTTTGAAGCATTTATTAAGCTAACTTTTCAAATCGATTTAGAAAGGAAATTCCTATCTAAATCCACTTTTAATCAGCTAGGCCGTGTGCTTATCTGCCACCTAAGGCCCATTTATTTTTTTTATAAGCAAACAGATTAAGCAATATTGGTTGGGTTAGGTTAGGATGGGTATATATATATATATATATATATATATATATATATATATATATATATATAATCTAATATATAGAAAACAATGCCACTTTTCGTTGTTATTTTATAACTCAAGAACGGCTGAACCGATTTGGCTAATTTTAGTCTTGAAATATTTGTGGGTGTCCAGGGAAGGTTAAAAGGATTAGAAAATAGGTGCAGCGGGAACGGGAAAAATATGGCGGTACGAAGTTCGCTGGGACAGCTAGTATATAATATATATGGTTGCAAACATGGTTGTCTTTATCATTCTGTATAGACAGACATTTCTTAAAAGACAAGCACATTTCTTATAGTGTGCAACATGTATGCTTCGCCAGACAAGACATTTTTCTTGTCTGACGTTTGTGTCTTATAACGTGCAAAGGGCCTAAGTGGTAGGGTAGGCCTTCTTGGTATGGGAACACTAATTGTGAACTACAGGTGATAAACTATTGTTTACTTTATTTATAGGTGATTCTGGCTACCCTCAACGTCCCTGGATGATGACACCAATATTGGACGACGCATCACCATCAGCACAGCGCTACACCACCGTACACGGAAAGACACGGGTGACAATCGAAAATACATTTGGCCGGCTGAAAAATCGCTGGCGCTGCCTTTGCAAGGATCGTACACTGCACTATGCACCGGAAAAGTGTGCGAAGATAATAACTGCATGCTGTGTGCTACACAACCTCGCTATTGACTTCAACGTCCCAGAACCTGACAATAGCATGCCAGAACACTCATCTTTCTCCTCTGAAATTTTTCGAGAAGCTAACATAGGTGATGATTTGCTCAGGGGAAGAGCGATAAGGAACATGCTTGTTAATACCATTAATAGATTACATCCACATATAATTTAAGTTAGGTTCAATTAAAACAATAAATATAATCACAAAAAACAAATATTTATTAAGACATTATTTACAAAGCTATTATTGTACATATTTTCTTACATTACTTAAGATTACATACTAATTTTAATATACCTACCTATTTTTGAATGTTTTTTTATTTTTTCCTTTAACTAAATTTACACTTACAGTTTTTCATGTACCTAACAAAAATATTATTTTTTTAAATAATTTTTTATAATTTCCAAAGCCTCTTTCATAAACTCCAGCCACGCACCTTGCAATAGCAGCTCTTCATCCTTCTGACGCACTCTCTCACGTATTTCAAAATCTCTTATTTTTATTTCCTCATCCTTTAACCTCAACCTTTCTCTTTCCATCTCTTCATACACCTTATCACGCTCCCTAGCATACTCCCTAGTCTTCGAATCTGAATCAATTAATGTTTTTGCAACATTAATTTTTTCAGATTCAAAAGATTTTTTGCTTCTTTTCTTCGGGGGAGGCTTCCACTCCTCTTCTATTATGACGACTGGAGAAGTTTCACATTGATCTTCAAGTGGCGGAATAGGTGCGGGCTGGGAGTTCGTGCCCGGGGTATCCTCATCTGCAATATAATAATACATTAATTAATGCCTAAATGCCCGCTTGACGGCAATGGGCTCGCCACTACGTCGGACTGAAAATCATAGTTGGTGAAATGTGGGGTGTTAATACACCTCTGCCTACCCCTTCGCCGATTTACAGGCGTGATGATAGGATTAGAGAGGAGAGATTTAGAGAGACATATCCATACAAATCCATACTAATATTATAAATGGGAAAGTAACTCTGTCTGTCTGTCTGTTACACTTTCACACCTAAATCACTGAACCAATGGGAAAGGAAATAGGCTATCTTTGGTCGCGATAACCGACATCCACGTGGGCGGAGCCGTGGGCAATAACTAGTATGTCATAAGTTGTACCATATAAGGTTACTTTTGAGGCGCCATCAAGCTCTTCGGACCGCATGTCATTCTCACCTGGCAAAAGTGTGCCAACATTGGACTGGGTGCTTGTTCCCGGGGTGTTCCAATCTACAATATAATAATAAATTTATTAACTTATGACACATGATAAGCTATAATAATAATAATATTCTACAAAATTCTACACAACGCTATCTAGACCCATGGTAAGCTTAATTAATTAGCTTGTGTTATGGAATCTAGAATGCGGATATACATACTTAGATACTTTTTTTTTTGTTTGTAAATACATACATAATATGTATGTATTTACAAACAAAATTATACATAGAAACACCCAGACCAATGCAAATATTTATATTCATGCATACAAATATTGGCACTGAGCGGGGATCGAACCCGCGCCTCCTGCGTAGCAACCGCGTTCACTACAGCTACGCCACAGAGGCAGTCGACCATTTACCATATAAGGGTGTTTAGTCAATTTATTTACTTCATTAATTACCTTCAATAAAACTTTCTGAAGGGACTTCAGGGATTCCACTCAAGGATGGAGCTGGATGATCGGCATCCTAGAATAATGATTAAAAAATTATTGACATGCTTTTAGAAATAATCCTTATCCATACTATAATATTATAAATGCGATTCCATTCGATATCGCCTAATTACATCATTGGGTTGTGGAGGTCAGATGGCAGTCGCTTAACAAAAAATATGTAGGTCCAACCAAATTCGCAGTTAAGACTGGCAAAGCGGATCCCAGACGCCGAGGTGAAAGCTTCGGATGCGACTGGGAACTAATTTATTTATTATTATTATTTATGTTGAACGCACTAGCAGCTATTGAGCTGATGTGTGTGTGTCTTGTGATAATTAAAGACATTCACATTGGCTGCCAAATCAACGTCTGCCGGGAGTCTATTCCACTCTCTAACAACACGGTTACGTAGGGAGTATTTCCGGGGTTCAAGTCTGGATCGCATTGTGCATAGCTTTAGTGAGTGACCCCTTAGGTGACTGTTTTCATTGAGACTATATATGTCTTGGATGGTATTGTTATAATAATGGTTGTTCAGTATTTTGTAAGTTTCTATGAGACTGTTGAGATTCTATGAGATTCTAGAATATTCTACTGAGCTTTTTACTGAGCTGTTTACATTTAGTTAAGTACCTAACCGAATGGAGTATAGAGACCCAAAGTAAGCATAGCTTAAGTAGTTGAATATTCATCACACAGAGACTGATTATTATAGTTTGTAACTATGTAATCCAAAAAAGTGCATACCCGCTGAAAGCCAGCTTCATCTATTAGCATACCAAGTGCTGCCTGCATTCCAATTATCTGAATGACCCTGTTCTCCAGATCTGTCATAGATATTTGGAGCGCAGGCCCGCCACCAGTGCCACCAGCGGCTCTTTTAATTTTGGCAAACTTCTTTTTGGAGTTATTTTTATAATCACTCCATACCTTGTACAATAAAGCAAATTAGTAAACAAAACATTCCATAAAAGCACAAAAAAATATAAAAAGTAGTACTAGCTGCTATGATGGATCCTTCACAGTACAAATGTCTTCGCTATTTTACATGTTTCTTAAAAATTTATTATTTATGTTACTGTGTGTGTGCAAAGAAATAATTAAGAGTTAATAAAATAATAGTGAAAGTTGTTTATTAAGAGGCTCCTTTAATTATTGCTTTTATAATCGCTTCATACTGTATACAATAAAGCAAATTAGTAAACAAAGTATTCCACAAAAACATATAAAAATACAAAAAATGCACATAGGTTTAGCTGCTATGATGGATCCTTCACAGAACAAGTTTTATGTTGTTGCCTTTGTACATGTTCCTTATAAATTTATTATGTACTGTGTGTGTGCAATCAAGAATTAAGAATTAGGAAAAAAAATTGTGAAAGTTGTTAATGAAGAAGAAGTTCCGTATTGCTTTTATAAATAACTAGCTTTTGCCCGCGGCTCCGCCCGCGTGGATGTCGGTTATCGCGACCAAACATAGCCTATGTCCTTTCTCAATGTCTAATCTACCTCTATACCAAGTTTCATCAAAATCGGTTCAGCGGTTTAGTCGTAAAAGTGAGACAGACAGACAGACAGACAGACAGACAGACAGACAGAGTTACTTTCGCATTTATAATATTAGTAGGGATCACTCCACACATTGTGCAATATAGCAAATTAGTAGAGATGTGCCGACTAGTCGCCGACTAGTCGGTAAAGCCGACTGTCCGGCCACTTTTGTAGTCGCCGATTAGTCGGCGACTAGTCGGCAAAAAGCGCCGACTATCCGGCTTCATACCGGTTTACTTTTTTGTTTGTGTACCTTAGATAATAATGCATTTTAGTAGTATCTAATTTCTAGCAGTCTAGTAGCTATCCAATTTTAAGCGGCTGAAGTTCTAAAGCTATGAATAGGATTCTGCAGCTTATTTTTATCCATAACAGTAAAATTTTGCACTCCAATGGCATATAATACAATGCCAGATAGCATAATTATATTTTGTTTGCTTAATCATAGGTTTGATTTGAGGATGATACTTAAGCAGATTGAACAAATACTTTTTTTGACCACTGTTATATAAAAAATCATAAACATTGTTCAAGAAGGGCAAAAATGGGCAAGAAAATCCCATTAATTATAATAGCTGAGGGTTGGGTGGTCCTAAAGAACCCAAAGTTTCTATGTTTCTATACATTTCTGTAAATACGAGTACACAATGGTCTGATAAACAAAAAATAGCGTAAAAATTTGTATACGTACTAATTATTTTTTATCTGATAAATTATATGCACCTTTTTTTATTGAATCACTCAGTAAGTGAACAACTTACACTACAAGAGACAATCAACTGCATTAGATACATTTCGGAAATAGAAAGAATGATGCCCACTTTCCATACATCCGTTGACCTGTCACTACATTTTTAAAATGCTATCGTATTACTGTACTGGTATCATTGATGAATAGATACTACATCTTTAAAACCATAAAACCAATAATGGTTTAAATCTTTAGACTGAAAAATGTGTAATCCTTGTGTAATCAAGGTATTAAAACGTGTAGGTGAAGTATTTATTTATCTGTGCTTTGACTAATGAACTGTGTGACAGTGTCAAAAAACTTAAGGGGTCCATTACACGCTCATGCAAACGTCATGCATCATGCCGTTAATGATGAATATTATTGGTCAATCGGTTATTAGACGTTATGTTATTGGTCACTCACGGCGTGATTGATGGTTAAACCATGGCAAAACCTAGCGTGTAATGGACCCCTAACAACCAATGATCGTGTTCTGACATACATTTTACTTATACGCGGGTGCGACCGGGTCTAACGCTAGGATGATGACGATCTCATATTATCAAAAGTTAATTCTTCACAGTCAAGATTAACAAGATATAGGTAATTATTTAGATTTATTTCATGTCATATGCTCATATTCAGTGATTAAATGAGCTTTCAACATACAAACTGTTTGCAATTTTTGTCATCATCATCATCAGCCTTGCATTCATTCTGGTTACATCCACGGCCTTGCTTCAGAGTCCGGGGTCCACCTCTTCCAGTACTACCACGACGCGGCTGAACTTATATATTTTCGGTGCAGCAACTGCCATCTGACCTCCAAAACCCATTGGCGACATTAAAGTATTGTGTAGACTAGTTGTTGGATTTATAGGGCTCCAACTACCCCTAACGACTGCCATTAGATGTTCGTATGACAACTGGTACTGACGGCTTAACGTACTCTCCAAGGCACGGAAATACCATGACCCAGGCCAATGTAAGTAGACATTTCATGCATGCAAATATTTGCACTGAGTGGGAATCAAACCCGCGCCTCCTGCGTAGCATTCGAGTTCGCTACCGCCATGCCACTGAGGCTAAGGGAATTTTTGTATTCAACAATAACTAAATAAAATACTTTTTATCTTTGTTGCTATTAGAGAAATGACAATATGAAAAGTCAAAAATGAATATCAATAAGACAACAGTTTATTCATTACAATTGGTATTTTTATTCGTCTATTTTATTTTTATAATGTAAGTATGTGTTCTCTTATAATCATCATCAAAACAGTGTTGTGTTTTGAATTGAAGGCAGGAATCTTAGAGCCCAGGGTCTGTCTTCCGACTTTTCTAAAAGGTTAGGGCCAGTCCACACGGCGCGTTGCGTTGCGTCGACGCAGCGCTGTGCCACTGCGTCGTTTTAAATACAAATAATCATAGTGTCCACACGGCGCTGCATCGACGCAACGCACACACGACGGAGCTGCAGCCCCCGAGGCGAAGCGGATGGGGGTGTACGCGTTGTGACTGCATGCATCGTAGTAACGCTGCGCTGCGGTGACGCAGCGCCCGTGTGGCCAGCTATGCGTCAAAATATTTGCGTTGCGTCGACGCGACGCAAACAACGCGCCGTGTGGACTGGCCCTCAGGGTCTGTCTCCACTTTTCACTGTTTTGGGCATCACTGGTAATGAGATAATTGGCACGCATATATTATCACATTCTGGCGGTATTGCCAGATATTTTTATCACGCACGTAGCCTGGGGGTTGCCGAAAAACTTGTCCAGCAATGAGGCTCTCCTGTATTTTATCTGCTATGTCATGGACAAGGATCCCACGGATGCGGACATTGCTCTCCTCTCAAATGGGGTGATATCAGAGTATCAAATTGAATTTGAACGCAACAGAAAGAGGAATTACACTACACATCAGCAATAAAACGAAACCATGAAACCAAATGAAGCTGTCACAGTCATGTCATGTCATAGTCGGTGTTTGTTTATAGCGTAGAGAGAGGACAAATACAATTATTATTTGTAATCGTAGCAGGTACCAGTAACACAATATAACAGTGGTATACCTACTAGGTATACCTACTAGGTATACCTAATACGATTATTTCATATTATTTTGATATCTTATTAGGTACCTAATAGTCAAAATAATAGCGACAATGAGCGATATTATAATCTATTGCGTGCGTTAATCCTAAGCCTGTTAAAGTATGAAGGAAAAGTTGGTCACTATTTCGTATTTATGTTATAGGCAATGTGTATAATCCGGCATTGTATAGAATGCCTAAGCATTCTATACATTGCCTAAAACGTTCAGGCAATGTGTATAATACGATTAATTTCATACATTGCCTAGGTATTGTATTAAATGCCAGAAGCGCATCAGGCAATGTGTTTATTGGACGGGTTGTTGTAAATTCGTCTCTTTAAAATGATATTTCATGTGCGAAAATTCGTCTCACCTTAATAAATAAGTACTGCTAGCAAACAAAGTACCTAATAGATTAACAAAGCGTCATTTATTTGCGATCCCTTAAGAAGCCCTCTATGGATTTGAAAAATGGATATTACTGCTGAAAGAAAAACTGTTCACTCCGACTTGGATAGATTAGGTTAGAAGTTAGGTTCGTGGTAATTTTTTTTAATCATGCAGATCTCTATAGGCCACGGTAACAACTCTCTTTCCATCAGTTTAGGTGGCTGACAAGCACAGGGATGATGGTAAGAGAGTGGTTGCCGTGGCCTATAGAAATTCTGTATGGTAATAAAAAAAATAACCACAAAGGCTAATGCGGGAGCTCCGCTCCGCTCCCGCATTTACCTTCTAACCTAATCTATCCAAGTCGGAATGTGCAGCTTTGCTTTCACTGCTATGTGAGAAATATTCTACGCAAAAAACACGTAGGTACTTAGCCATACCTACCAATAGAACACAATACATGTCTTATCAGCACTTTCGCTGGTGGAAGTTGAAATTAGGATTAGCTCTCAAAAGATTAGTATCTATCTAACTAAATCATAGAGAAGAAAAATAGATTACATACATTACCTATGCTTCGACCGGCATTCTATACAATGCCTAGGTATTCTATACATTTCCTAGGCAAAGTGTAAAATAGTTTAAACTTTGAATATCATTTCATACATTGCCTGAACGACCCCGGCATTCTATACATTTCCTAGGTATTGTATAGAATGCCTGCATTATACACATTGCCTTTTGTGACTAATATTTGTCCTACTGGGTAACAGGAAGAATAACGTAATATCTGTCAAGTCATTTGTTCATTAATACGATTATTCTAAATAGTCCCGATTGTAACATCTCTAAAGAGAATATAATCACAACGTGACAGAGAGTAGAGAATATTTTCCGTCTATGGTTTCTGCTTTAAGATGGTGAATTTCGTCTTACGCAGATTGATATATTGCTGATCATTCTGATTATCATTAAAAAACTGATATCTGATTTTCTAGCCTAATACTTTCTTTCTAAGTTTTTTTGTTAAAAATAGAAAAAAATATGCTATTTTATGAGCTAATTATCTAGGCAATACGGGCAAATTGCTTATTCTGATCAGACAGGTGAAAAGTGGGCATTGTTCTTTTATCTACACAACTTTTTGTTTGTAGCTTTATTAACTGATGAAACAAATAATTTATTGAAATAACAAATTGTAGCATAACGTGTACAGAATAGTCCTATCCTAAGCACGTATCAATAGCTTTTTCTAACTATTTTCATTTTGAGAAAATTGAATTTCGTCCACCTAAAACTTGAAAACTGATCAGCGTGCGGCTTGCTCGCGCGAACGATCTGTAAACGAAACGTTCCGGAAATACCCGTAACCATGATCGGCTTGGCCGACTAGTCGGCCGATTAGTCGGCTGTTTAGAAACCGAATAGTCGGCTAGTCGGCTAGTCGGCCAAAGTTATGATCGGCACATCACTACAAATTAGTAAACAAAACATTCCATAAAATCATAAAAACACTAGTGAAAGTTGTTAATCAAGAGGCTCTTTGGTATTGATTTTATAATCGCTCCATATCTTGTACAATTATTAGTAATTAGTAAACAAACCATTCCATCAAGATGCAAAAGTCAAGTGCTCAAAAACAAACCTTGCGCCATTTCTCCTCGGACCTAGAATCTCCAGTACCATCACTGTTTAATTTGTTTGAAAGCTCTTTCCATTTCATTTGTACGAAATGTCGACCTCGAGGGCCGCCTGAAGGCCTAGATAAATCTCCATACCTGAAATAATAGGTACGTTAAGCACAATATGTAAGTAACACAATTATGAGTAATGCGTTTATTTAGACTCACCTCTCCATAAACTCTACCATCATCACATACTGTAGGTGACTAGTTCTCATTTTACAATACAATAACAATGTAAGTCGTAAAAGTTTGTTTATATTTCAATTCAATTCTTATTTCTGTCCCGCGTTTGCTTTAAGCATTATGTCATGATTGTCATGTTGACATATTAAGCCAATTGAAGACGTATTGTTCAGAAACCAAAGAAAATATTTCAAAATGAATTTATTGTTATTATATTTATGTCGATTATTTTGCATTTCACAATCTTTTATACCTTATTTAAGGACTTTCTTTTGTTTATAGAACTGTGTTTAGCGTTAATTTCTCATAAATAGGTCATTTAGTGAAAAATACCACAAATAGCATTATTTTATTTACTTTTCGAACGTATAGTTCATTCAACACCAAGTTTAGTTCGTTCCCAAAGGCTCATCTCTATTTACGTTAGCAAAACGTCACTGGGGCTATTGTATCGAGCTGTCGATAGCTAATACTTTGTGTTCGTGCTGCCGCCTAATGTAATACTCCGTCATCGTATCCATGCATCGATACGGTCACGCTACGAATTCTGTCATTTTTCGTGCTAGCCCCTCAGATTCGCGTACGCAGTTCGATAGGGTAACGAAGTTGTCAAATTTTAGTGTCAACTCGTGACATTCCTTTGACTCGTTAAGACGTGTAGCGATGCGCTTCAATAAAATCATGTCGAAAAAAGAAAAAGAAAAATTGTATGATCAACAAATAAATCGCGAGGTTTTGATTGCTGCAATCAAAGACAGGCCAGTTCTATGGAATAAATTTTTGGAAGTTTATAAGGACAAAACCGCTAGAACAGCAGCATGGCGGGAAATATGTATAATTTTGAAAGAAGATTTTGAAGAAATGGATCAAAAGGACCGACAGTTGTTTGGTAAGTTTTTATTGAGAAAATTTTAAATACAAATCTATACTGCCTATATTTTGTTGTCTTGCCATGGCACTGATCCAGTTTCTGATAGAAAGTAGGTCATAAATTCATTTCTCATTGAATTGCCAGATCCGACACTCGGTGATACTTCCTGGGGTAGTAAATTTTCAAAATTAAATTCTTTTTCAAATTCAATTCCCTCCTTTTTTATAATCAAATTGTGGAGAACAGTACAAGCTTTCACTACTGAAATAGCTGTTTCTCGTTTAAGGTCTATGGGTCTATGTAAAATTCTCCACTTATTTGCTAGAATACCAAACGCATATTCAACGTATCTTCTCGCTCTGGTTAAACGATAATTAAATATTCGTTTACCTCTGTCAAGATGCGTTCCACCAAAAGGTCTTAATAAATGTGTGTGTAAACCAAATCCCTCGTCGCCAATAATTACGTAAGGAACTTGAACTTCTGATTCTGTAAATAAAGGCCTAGGTTCCGGGTATATTCAAACGGCCTTCTGTCAACATTTTCCAAAAACTTGACTCTTTGAATATTGATGAGTCGCATTCTTTTCCATAGGAACCTACACTGACGTAAACGTATCGATTATCTGAATCTACGACTGCTAATAACACTATTGAAAAGAAATCTTTGTAGTTCATATATACTGAACCACTATTTGATGGCTTTCGAAGCCGAATATGCTTCCCGTCAACTGCTCCAAGGCAGTGAGGGAAATTGGCCTTTTCATTAAATCCGCTTGCTATCTTTAACCACTCTTCTTCCTTATTAGGAAGTGGTATAAATTCTTCATATAAATTATTCCATATACTTTGCGTCACTTCTACTTCGATGGTGGAAATGGTTGATTTGCCAATTCGATAACTAAAATGAAGATCTTCATAGGAAAGTCCTGACGCCAAATACCTAAAAAAATATTTCACAAAAACCAAATTAGTCCGATGAAGAACTCGTATTTTCATTCAGAATAAGCGTTTCCATTAGGCACCCAAACGATTTCATATGTTTGACTGGCTGCCTAGTGGGATAGCTTAGTCTAAATGAAAATACAACTTCTTCATGCGCTTCTTCAATTATACAAATTCAGCTTACTAAGCATCCTCTTTTTATGAAAGCAAAAAACCATTATAAAACGTATAAAACCGTTCATACAATTTTATGACTTATTGTTTCAGGAAGTTCAGTAATGAAAAGGTGGACATAATTGAGAGACACTTGGAGGAAATCATTAGATGAAAACAAAGAAACAAAAAAATCTGGGTCTGGTACAAAATCTAAGCCCTACAAACATAATCAAGAGTTGAGCTTTTTGAAGCCAATTATTAAGCCAGGTGAAACATATGACAATAATCCAAATACAAGAGATGAAGCCCAAAGAGAAAATGAAGATCAACAAGAAAATCAGAAAGAAAAACGCTTAGAATCATCATCAAAAAAGAAGAGAGTGGATAGTGGTAGCGAATTGGATGACAAAATGATGAAACTTGTTGATCATCAATTAAACACAATTGGAAGTGATGACCGTAACTTGAATTTTTTTAAGGGTGTTCTGCCATCCCTTCGGCATTTTGATGATGATCAAATACTGGAATTCTAATCTGGGGTCATTAACCTAATACAGAGTATTAAAACTGGACGAAACTATTCGAATTGGCTTCAAAATTACAATTCACATCATCACAACTATAATAGTGGTGGTTATTATACTAGGCCTCAAGAACAATCACCAGGAGGAACGTCTAATAAAAATAATAATACTCGGCCTCTTCCTGAAAGTTCATCGATAGTAAATACAGAAGCGTCTGCAGAAGCGCCCACCCCTCTACAACCTGGAATATCGCTATTGCAGCGTGTGTCTATCTCAAGTGATGATCCAAGTGCATCACCGGAAGTATCCACAGTACCATCTCTAAGTCTATTAAGTGATTATCTGGATCTATCAAATTTCTAAAAACGTGTTCTAAATTATCATAAATATAATCAATAAATAAGAATAATAAATAATATAATTAGTTTTTCTTGCCTTATAGTTATCGCCAACTTCTCTTCAGGGCTAATGGCCTTTCTCATACATACATGTATCCAGTTTTCTCAAATCCGTATCCAACTTTTGGAGAAGGTAGTCAAAGGTATCTTTAGACATTCTAAAATAAGTGTAAAATTTGGTATCATCTTCTCGTAACGAGCTCATCAAAGTATGAAAAGCCCCAACACTTTGTCTTTGCCTTAAAATTGGATGCACCCCGTGTATTCTTCTTGTTTTTCTATTTTTAGATCGACGATAATACCAGTACAAAATTAAAGTATTCACGTCCATTGTGTTTGGTAGTTACTCTCAACTGAACTCAATCACGAAACAAATGTGAACATCAATTCGGCTATTTTGACGAATCGCGAAAAAAACACGATTCCGTATTCAATGTGAACATCTATCCGTCAAGGCGTATCGTGTTTTATAACGAATCGTCAAAGACGTATCCCGTGTGAATGCGCCCTAAATTGAACTGCTATAATTTTACAGTAAGTATTTATTGCTGCAATTATTATGCTAAAATTACTGGATAAGTAAAACCGAAAGAATAACAAATGTTTACTTGGTTTTCAGGTGACAGATTTCAAAGAAAAACAGACCTCTTGTTTCTTTTGGCATGAAGGTTTAGGAAACCTTGGAGTAATTGAAATCGGTTCATGTGTTTATATCTATCTTCTAGGATTAGCCCAGAAACATCCTAATTGTGACGTAATATTCTACTCAGATAATTGTTGTGGGCAACAAAAAAACAAGTAAGTGTAGTTTAATCATTTCAGTTTAAAGATGGACGTTTTCTCACTGTTGTGCACTGTTATATTTATTTATTTTGAGTATATTTAGTTAGATCAACTATTTAGTGGGAACTACAGTACTCTTTTCAGTATTTTTTTGTTTTGTATTTCAGATTTATGGTGAACCTGTATTATTACGCTGTAAATACGCTGCCAATCAATTCAATCCAGCATAAATTCCTCATTCGGGGACATACACAGAGCGAAGCTGATAGCGTTCACTGTGTAATAGAGAAGAAGCGGGCCAAAAAAATCTGGACCTATTTATGTTCCTGACCAGTATTGTCAATTGATAAGGTCAGCAAAAAAAAACAGGAAACCCATTTCTTGTAAAAGAAATGCATTTTTCAGATTTTTATGATTTGAAATGTCTTACTGAAGATAACAATTTGAATATAAATAAAGCCAAAAATGGACGCGCTATTAAAATAACAGAAATAAGACAGCTCAAATTTATTAAAGGTAACGTACGTTTATTACTTCAAAATTTCATACGAGGGGGCGAATGGATTGAAGTAGAACGTAATCATACAGTGACACGAAGCACAAGAGTCCAACAACCTCACGAAGTAACATTAAAGCAGGCTTATGACTGTAAAATTCCTATAGCAGCTCGAAAGAAGGCAGATATTCAATCATTAATTGATACAAACATTATACCAAAAGTTTATGAACCTGTTTATAACACAATATTTTGATATTCATATTATTATTTGATAAGGAAAAACGCGCGAGGCGAAGTACTCATGCTTTGTGCCATGATTTTAAACGTAAGATTATTACTGATTTTCTTTATACTTATTATCAAAACTGTAGTTCCTATTGGATAATAATGTCCTCAATAAAGACTGCTGTGAAAATGTGATTTTAATACTTAGAAATTTAATATTTACATAAGTACTTATCCATAGATTTTTAAGTACTAAAGATATTTGTTATTTCGTTATTTCGTTATTTCCAAAACACGTCAAAAAAATAAAATAGGCGTTAATATAAAAGCCTTTTATTTAAAACTAGCTTTTGCCCGCGGCTTCGCCCGCGTGGATGTCGGTTATCGCGACCAAACATAGCCTATGTCCTTTCTCAAGGTCTAATCTACCCCTATAATACCAAATTTCATCAAAATCGGTTCAGTGGTTTAGGCGTGAAAGCGAGACAGACAGACAGACAGAGTTACTTTCGCATTTATAATATTAGTATGGACTACAGAAATGGTATCGTACGAAAAAAGAAACTCTCGAAACAAAAAACAAAAAATGGCATTCTAAACGTAAAGTATAAACGTAAAATATAAACTGATAAAAACTTGGTTTACCTATACTTAATAGGTAACAAAACTTAGGCTTATAAGGGCATTTTCGCGAAAATGGCTACCAACCCACTCATGTGATGTCCCATAATATAAGTTCCAAATAACTGAGGTATTTATTTACATAAAGTGTTGAGTTATTATTGAATATTTCCAAAAGACTGAAGCTTGAATAAATATAAATTCAATTTATGGTCACGGAGCATGGACATGTCCACTTAACACATATTATAGGGACAGAATATAAACTTTAAAATCTTAAAATATTTGTACAACAATATATTATATAGTTTAACATACTTAAAAACTACAAATAGATATCAAATACTAACTTATGTGAAGTATGTAATAAGAAGCAAATAGCTAAGAAATAGTTCAACATAGGTCTCATATCTAAAAGAGGACAGTACTGCAAGACGTAAGATGCCGCATTTCTGGATTTAATTTTATTACTTTGTTTGAAGTTTCTGTTCACAATTTAAGTAAAAAAATAAAGCTTCAGTCTTTTGGAAATATTCAATAATAACTCAACACTTTATGTAAATAAATACCTCAGTTATTTGGAACTTATATTATGGGACATCACATGAGTGGGTTGGTAGCCATTTTCGCGAAAATGCCCTTATAAGCCTAAGTTTTGTTACCTATTAAGTATAGGTAAACCAAGTTTTTATCAGTTTATATTTTACGTTTATACTTTACGTTTAGAATGCCATTTTTTGTTTTTTGTTTCGAGAGTTTCTTTTTTCGTACGATACCTTTTCTGTAGTCCATACTAATATTATAAATGCGAAAGTAACTATGTCTGTCTGTCTGTCTCGCTTTCACGCCTAAACCACAGAACAGATTTTGATGAAATTTGGTATTATATGGGTAGATTAGACCTTGAGAAAGGACATAGGCTATGTTTGGTCGCGATAACCGACATCCACGCGGGCGGAGCCGCGGGCAAAAGTTAGTTTTAAATAAAAGGCTTTTATATTAACGCCTATTTTATTGAAAAATCCTCAATTTTATCATGAATGTGTGTTTTATTTTCATTGCTTCAATTTGTTGGTTTCCACTAAAATATAACTTCATTAAATTAAATAATTTATAAATGCGAAAGTAACTCTGTCTGTCTGTCTGTCTGTCTGTCTCGCTTTCACGCCTAAACCACTGAACCGATTTTGATGAAATTTGGTATAGGGGTAGATTAGACCTTGAGAAAGGACATAGGCTATGTTTGGTCGCGATAACCGACATCCACGCGGGCGGAGCCGCGGGCAAAAGCTAGTTTTAAATAAAAGGCTTTTATATTAACGCCTATTTTATTGAAAAATCCTCAATTTTATCATAAACGTGTGTTTTATTTTCATTGCTTCAATTTGTTGGTTTCCACTAAAATATAACTTCATTAAATAAAGACATAAACCAAGAGTAAACCTTATTATAACGTTTTTAAAGGAATTATTAATTGTATAAACATGTCATTTCTGCAGGAAAACAGTTAGTGATTTGTAACAAAAAGTCACTTTTGGTACCCTTTCCTCAGTTCCTGGCATTTTTCTCAGAAACCTCTTTGTGTATTTTGTTTTAAATAGTGATCAATTATCCATGAATACCTAATCAATTTAATACTTTGAGAATTGTCTCAATACTGTAAAACAGAACAGAGTTATTTCCAAAACACGTCAAAAAAAAAGTATTTTGCTCTTCCTTTAAAGTTAGGTTTCATGCAGAAGTGACACTTTGGTTGCAAAGGTGCGATATATGGTTTACTTTATAATATAAAGTACCATTTTGTGCATTGAGAATTTTCAACTTTTTTTCAGACGTGTGATGATGAAATAATGTTCGAAACTTCATATAGGGTATCAAGAAAACTTTTCTATGAATTACATTGTCGAATCCAGAATCTATGTTTTCTCCAAAAAAGTCGCAACAGTCAATGCTACTTCATCTGATTCGTTATCTTCTGCGCGATTCCAAAAGTATGCTCCGCTCGGCTCCACTCCGTTCCGCTTCAGTGTAAACACTGACTACTTTTCACTGTTCTTCACCGCTCCTCTCTGCCCAACTCCGCGTCAGTGGAAACATGGCCTACTCAAGTTTTTGAATAAAAAATTTAAGCTATATTGAGCTATAATGCCGTTAACTGAAAAAGTCATACATGTGTTTAACGATACTTAACGGTTTTATAGTTTAACTTTATTGTAAAAACATTTCGACGGATTAAAAACATGTCGACGGATTCATCGTTATGCGCCAGTTAGCGATGTTTCACATATTGAATAAAATCAAAGTGGTAACAACAGTGAGGCTATATTGCCGTTATTCTAAATTAATACGCTAAAAGGCTGCTATATGATCTTGCGGGGGGGTGATGATCGAGGCGGTGCAATATGGTAGAGGTGTGCTTTACTCGAAACAATACTGATCTTAGGTATAAGAAGAACTTTGATGATGATTATATTTCATTACGTTCCATGAATGATAAATATTTAAAAAAAACCCTCGTATAATGATCCTTGTTGTTTTTATGAAGATTTTTACAGTAATACTAAACTTACTAAAAAAATAGATTTCACGTTCCAATTGTTATTATGTCTTAAAACTACAGACAATTGATTTACCATCTACCTGTACTCCGGAGGACCTAATGAGTGCCTCCGAGAATGCGATTCAGGTAGCAGCATACTGGGAAGATAGAATTTGAGAGTAGAAGCACCATCGATTCGACTGAATGAATGAATTGATTTAAATCGTGGTTGAAATTCTAACCTCAATTAATACTGAGTGGTGTAAGTGAAACAGTGCCGCTGGGGTTACTGAAACATCTTTCATTTTTCCCATGTCAGTTTTCACCAACATTTTGTAGAAAAAAATTGATATTAGCTTACCTATTTAATTATACACACATGATAACAGTTTAAGAATATAGGTAGATTTTTTTTTTATTTGCTAGCAGTTAATTTATTTTGTCTTTTTTCTAGGCTATAAAATATGCCTCGAAAATACACCCGAAAAACGGACAAAAGTGCTTAGTCAACGGAAAAATTGCAAGATGCAATTGAAGCGGTCAAGAATAGAACAATGTCAGCACTCAGCAGCTCATATTGCTTCAAAACATTATAGCATCCCACGACCCACCATATGATAGTTAATCGCATTCACGGAAGAGGTTTAAAATTGTTATGTATGTGTAGTGCATAGGTAGGTAGCCACACTATTGTACCGGTGTGTGTGTGTGCAGCGCGCCATCAGCGCGCCACCCCGCGCCCCCGCGCGACCGCCGCGGGCTTGTCCTTGATGGAATAAATCAGTGTGCAACTCGCCAACGTGTATGATTGTCGCGCCCCGCTACCCTATCTAACAGTGGCGACGAGCGAACTCAAAATTATTTTTCGTTTTTCAAAATGTCTACAGCAACATACGGCGTAATTTCCACTTTCGACCACAAAGTTCAAGAATGGAATACATTTAAGTCGCGGCTCAATCAGTGGTTCATTGCCAACGATATAACCACCGAGACGGACAAAGCCGCCATCAAGCGGAGGGCGATATTGTTGACTTCGTTGAGCGAGTGTACATTCAAGCTAGCTAGTGACTTGGCGTTGCCGAACAAGGTGGAAGAACTGAATTATAAGACCATATTGAAAATTCTCGACGATCATCTGACACCAAAAAGGTTCGGTTTTGCAGAGAAGTCGGTCTTCTATGCGGCGTCACAGCGACAGGGAGAAACACACACACACCCAACCTCAAAAAACTCTCGCCTCCTCCCTTCAAATCACACCAGATCATCAACACCTTAGACACATCCAGCTCTTTCACAACGAAATGGATCCTGGACCAATGACCACCTCCTTACATACACAATCACCACCTATTGAATCCTTGATGGATAGGGGCAATAAAACAAATTCATCCCTCAACTCCACATCCTGTTGTTCCAGGTTTAAAATTAGGATATCTCATGGAATCATTTCTTTAGGATTAGGGATTGCCAGTATGGGCCTTATTATAGCTATTTTGGGATTAGTAAACAAGTCAGATCCGTATATAACTGAAGGACAGAGATCAGAAGATACAAGATTGACTCCTCGGAAACCTAATGATGATCCTTATATTAATATACTGGACCTTTCTTATCTTCCCCCCTGGACTAGATTAAGGATTATTCCCATCTACCCTCCCAATTGTAGTGCAGTCCACCCAGGAATACTTTATTGGGAATCCTTGGTTAGTTTTCAATGCTCATTTCTCCATGGGAATCCAACTATTATATCTGAGGTCCCTCTATTGACTAACAGACCCTTGACTTATCTTGATATCCAGTTGATCAATGGAAGAAATCAAACTGAGCATATTCATCCTGATGAAATACTACAAAAATCCGCTCTGAACTGTGAAAGAGGATCGCCATTCACTATCCACTCAACAAGACAGTTTTCATTGACTGTTGTTGATTTCACTTGTGTCAACAATCAATACTCTCCGGTCAGAACCCCTCATTCTAGATATGAATCTTTACCTCCAAGCCATTTCTTGAAGACCTGGATGTCATCTGAGAATCTTCCCAGTTACTGCCCAGACCTGATTAAAGGGAATCCCATCTTGGCCTCAGTTTCCCAGGTTTTAGAGAAATCTATTTCAATATGTCCAACACTTAGTTGGAGTCCACAGGACATCTTCTTCAGAGAACCAACAGGACATTGTAGAGAAGGAGAAACTGAGGTGAGTATATATTGGTCCCAGACAGGATATTTCTTTATGCTGCAGTTGGTGCCCACTCCAGAACCTGATGTATCTCAACGATGAGAGTAAAAACCATAAGAAAATCTGTTGGTTAGAAGGAACCATTAAGAAAAAAATAGGTAAATCTGTGTACCTAATATATGTACCACAATACGATTGTGATGTCACTACACAGTGATCAGATTCGGAAGCGTTTACTATCTTCCAGCAGTGTCGACCTGGCCTGGGACCTGAACCTGGTGCCCGATGTGAGTAGCACTAGTTCGGAGCCTACTACACAGCCAGAAGAGGGAAGAGGGCTGCTATCGGAATCGGTGCAAGGTGCAACGTCGCCTCCAATGGCCCCCGCCTGTACAACGCGGCCGAGCAGCCCCGCCGCTACTACGAGTATGTGTCTGGACGCGCCGGTGACTCCGCCGCGCACCGCTACTATGGCTCGAAGGCGTCAAGCTATAAGCCCCGTCTTTTCGACACCACCAAAAACCCGGAGTACCAGTGATGGGTGTGATAACACAGCTGATAACGAGCCAACAGACACTAGTGTTAATTTGTAATTAGTTTAAATCTTAAGGGGTATGTTCCAGATTAAGGGGGAGGGATGTTATGTATGTGTAGTGCATAGGTAGGTAGCCACACTATTGTACCGGTGTGTGTGTGTGCAGCGCGCCATCAGCGCGCCACCCCGCGCCCCCGCGCGCCCGCCGCGGGCTTGTCCTTGATGGAATAAATCAGTGTGCAACTCGCCAACGTGTATGATTGTCGCGCCCCGCTACCCTATCTAACAAAAATCTAATACCCTGGGCAGAAATTCAATTTTGTCACGTGATGTAGAGGAGTCATTGGCTAAAAATCTCCATATTATGGAAAAATATGGATTTGGATTAACAAGAAAGGAGATCTTTGAAGTAGTTGGTGAGTATGTCAACAAAAATTGCATTGTTAACCCATTCAAGGACGGTGAAGATTGGTTTCTGGGATTTAAAAAAAGGCATGGCCTATCAGTCAAAAAATCGCAGCCAGTAGAATATGCTAGAAAAATGCGTGTAGACCTATATTATACAGGGTGGAAGATTTTAACCTTACCTGGAGGGAAAGTTCTCTAAATACTGGAGATACCGAATTTCACTCAAAGAAAAAATTCCTTTATTTTTAAAAAGAAATAAAACTGCATTCATAGATTTTTGAAAATTCGCTTGCCACACCCGGTAATCGAACCAACTAAAATTCGAAAAAATAACATCCTGTATTTTTATGACATCAATCAATAGTATAAATTATAAGGATCAAATCTGTCTAACAAACATGGTTAATTAAATGAAAGGAAATCCCTGAAAATTCAATTTTCAAATTCGATTTAACAAAACAGAGAACTTAACTGAAGGATCCATCACCTATCATATTAAGAATAAAATTCCATATTTAAATTACTTGTCCCTGTTTTTTATGGCTGGCCCTCACTGGCCAGCAGGGGTATTTACTCTCTCGACTCAAATCGACTAAAACCGCATGGCGTCTCAGGTTAATTCAAAAGTCTCAATTAACGTATTATAAGACGAACCAATAAGGCAATTCTCTCGCCATCTCCGTTGCCCAGGGTGCGATGCGGTGTACCACGAAATGCTTTCCAAGCCCAACCAAGTATACCTCGAGACACGTATCTTGGATCTAAATCGACATAATAGTAGCGTCGCCGTCGGTAGCTTAGTGGTTAAGGAGTCAGCCTTACGATCGAGAGGTCCCGGGTTTGAATCCTGACCATTACACTACAGACGTGAACCCACTCCTAGTACAAGCAATTTAGCTTACTTGGGGGGGTTAACAGGAATATTAGTAATTTCGGTTACTAATACTCTTTATAAAAAAAAATCTGGAGACTTGACTACCTCATGCAGTCACACAATAACGTTACATTCTAAATCGGAATCAAAGGTTAGTCATTTAGTACTCATTTTACTAAATAAATGGCGTTATTGTTGATAAGGTATGTGATGGCACGTTGAGCAAAAGTACTGTATCTGTTGGAATGGAATTTTTAAGTTAAGATTTTATTGACTTCCTTTCATTTAATTTACCATGTTTATTAGAGAGTTTCGATCCTCATGATTGACACTATCGATTGATGCTATGAAAATACAGGATGTTATTTTTTTGGATTTTAGTCGGTTCGATTACCGGGCATGGCAAGGGAATTTTCAAAAAACTATGAATGCAGTTTTGTTTCTTTTAAAAAATAAAGGAATGTTTCCTTTGAGTGAAATTAGCTATCTCCAGTATTTAAAGTACTTGCCCTCCAGGTAAGGTTAAAATCTTCCACCCTGTATATCCATACCTCGATTAACTGGAGAATACTGTGAACGATTTAGATGATTTTGTCGCCCGAAAAGGACAACACAACTGTCCTCTTAGGATGCAGTGCATCAGGAGAAAAATTGCCTCCTCTCATCATATACAAAGATAAAAACGTTTGGGATGAGTGGACATCTCAAGAGGCCTACCCAGGGACAGTATACGCGGCTACTCCTAACGGTTGGATGCCCTAAATCGTGAGCTCGCCCGAAGCTATTTCAGAGTTAGGGCGGACAATAAAATACATGTCACGATTTACCTACACACGACGCGATTTATGGTACGATCTAGGGTCCTCCCCACCACTGCGACCGATATCGCCTCTGATTTAGGGTCGTGTGTACCCGCTTTAACTTCGTACCGCCATGTCAATAAATGTCAAAATTCTTACGATACTAACGTCACTCCATTGTTTCACCTTCCCGGAACCTACATTTTTTTTAATTATAATAAATTAATTAAAGTCCGACCAATAAAATAAAAAACCCGTACTGGGGGCGCCACAAACATCTATGATTATGACAACACCAAGTATAGTGATACACATGTAAAATGCCAAGTGTACAAATATTTTTTCAACACACTTGCTTATGAACAGGCTTTTATTTCCCCGCAATTAAGCACGGAATGACACCTATTATAAAACTGTGACTTTTTCATTGCTATTATTCACAAAAGTGAGTTATAGTCTTCTTTTTTTAAATTTCATTGATTAAGTTGCTTTGTCCTTAAAAAAAAATTGATACAAAAAAGATCGTGTCCAATATTACAAACGAATTAATAAGCTACTGTTACACATGCTGATTACTAGCACGAAAGCATGCCACTATTGAGCAATTGCTACTTAGTAGTATGTGTGTCGAAACATTGCTAACAATAAGCATGCTCATTTTGAGTTTGCTCAAAAATCAACGGGTGTGCGATTTCTGGGCATGCTACCTGCCGCGCGGGTGAAGGGGGGCGTGCTTTTAGCGTGTGTGAACAGGTTTGCCTATTGAGCATGCTAGTATCGATCAGTCGTTCGCAACAGGTGCGTGTGCCCAGTTTTTGTAACCCGCAGCATCTTCTACTCGCATTTCTGTAAGCAATTGCGCACTTGCTCCTAAGTCCTGTCTTCTAGATCAATCACGAACCCAAATCTTTCTCTTTCTTTTCTTTTTTTGCCGAGCTGATATAAGCTTCTGGATGCATTGCATCGCCAGCAAAAGGATGATCTTATTCAGCTCCATACGAATAGCTGTTTGATTGTCCATGGCTTTGTTTGATTTGAACTGACAGAGAGTGAGAGAGCATGCTATAAAATGGCATGTGTATTGGAGTGTTTGCTTTGAGCATGCTTATTCAGGAGCATACTTAAAACTAGCATGCCTATTGCTAGCAAATGTAAACTGCTCATAAGCATGCTCATATTGAGCATACTCAATAGCATGCTTTTTAGCATGCTATTTTAGAGCATGTGTAACAGTAGCTATATGCCTATTGCTTGCTCATTTCATGCAACTTCGTATTTTAAAAGATAATTTCAACTTGTAGTACCTACGTGTTTAATACACAAAACTTTCACTAAAATGTATTTCTTTTTCTCTGTGAGTATTTACAGAGAAAAAAAAATCATAATTCAAATAAGTAAGTAGATGACAAGGCAGCATGGTGATATCACCTTAGCCTGTTCCGAAAGGAACAAATAAAAAAAATATTAGATGCGCGCGCATATTTATGACAAGTATGACAACAAATAGATTTTTACAATTTTATTGTGTTTTGATTGTGTTATGTAGTATTTTTAGTATTATTTTATTCGCAAGTGTGTTGAAAATAATCGTATGCCACTCGCGTGTATGGTGATTACCGTCCTCGGCTCTCTTAAGACCCTCGCCTTACGGCTCGGGTCTCAATGTCGCCTCAGCGGTGATCACCAACTTTACACGCTTGTACCATAATGTGCTATAGTTTGATTGGAAACCGTTGCAGAAATAAAGTGTCATTCACAAGAGCATGGCATTTATATAATACTAGCTGGTGCCCGCGGCTCCACCCGCGTGGATGTCGGTTATAGATAAAAATGACGAAATTTCATACAAACTGTCATCCTCATTTTCCATCCCTTAACCCCCTTTTTCGCGATTCTATATCAAATTTCATCAAGATCGGTTCAGTGGTTTAGGCATGAAAGCGTAAAATACAGACATACAGACAGCCAGACAGACGAGAGTCACATTCGCATCTATCTTAATATATATAAATCTCGTGTCACAATGTTTGTCCTCAATGGACTCCTAAACCACTTAACCGATTATAATAAAATTCGCACACCATGTACAGTTCGATCCAACTTGAGAGATAGGGATAGTTTAAATCTCAAATTATAGTCGCAATTTTAATTTATCGCGATAACCAACATCCACGCGGGCGGAGCCGCGGGCAAAGGCTAGTACTATTATATAATTGTAAAGTGGTCGTGTCTGTACATTGGAGATATTAAAAAAAAAACTTGAGTTATGTTATGTTAACGATACTGAACACGAAAATATTTTTTTTGAATTTCCTGTCTGTTTGTTTGTTTGTCCGCGATGGACGCAAAAACTACTGGACGGAATTTGATGCGGTTTTTTTTGTTAGAAAGGGCTTACTCAGACTTAAAATCTTACGTTTGTTTGATCGCAATCGGTTGAGTAGAACCGAAGATATGAGCAAAGGTCGCGTTAACCGAGATGCACACGGGCGGAAGGCTAGTTTATAATATTAGTATGGATATTATGTTTTAAAGTTTTCTGGTTAAAATAGAAAAATAGACGAGGCGTGTTATACTGGTAACAAGGACTGGGCACAAATCACAACACAGTAGGTAGTATCCGTATAATAGTTTACTGCTTGGAATGGTAAATACAAGTTAGACATACAGTTACATTACACTATGTATAGAACAGGGACCACTCGACATTGTTTTTCGGACTGCATAAAATTCTTGTATTTTATGCCTAACAGCACAGAGATCAAAATAATCGAGCATGATTTTCTTTTTTGCGTTAGGCTTATTTTTCTTAGGCGTAGAAAATACATTTGACGTTTGACCTTCTCTTCGTATTTTTATTACAGAAGATCGGGATATACCTAAAAATGTGAATAATAATTAGTCACAGTTAAATCAGTAGATTAGGCCAATTTCAATTGCACGTACTCTATGATGTACCTACCCGTCATGTTGACAACAAGGTCCGTGATGTTATTAAAGGCCAACGCAAACGAGGGATTTTTCTCCGCGGCGGAGCAAAAAGTACGCTCCGTCAATAAAAAGTCCTCTGCGGAATTACCACGTACTCAACGCACACGGTGTGCGATCATTTGCTGTCCGGAAATGTAGAGATGTGCACGTCCTAAGAGGACGTCACTATAATTCAAACTTTCTCAACGTGAATTATAAAATTAATATGAAATTGTTATTATTAATTATTTTACAATAATAAATGAGCAAAACTTACCATATTTAGTTTTTTCTTCATTCGATAATAAGTCCCATACAGGAGTGGAATAAACCTCTTGGCATACCTGGTTCCATAACTTTTTCTTTAAATTTCGGTCGTGATACTCTTTTTTTGACGTATCATATAAAGCAGTTCTTTTTTCGACTTCTTTTATTAAAATATTACATTCTATTTCCTGGGTCATCATTTATCGTCGTGAATAATAATTAAATTATATATAGGAAAGAAATCGCCGCACTTGACGTTTAACATTATCTTATTTATCTATGACTGTACATACATAAACTGCATGTATACAGGGAGATAAAAAGGTGTAATGTCAATGAAGTTTGACCAAAAAGTTTTACTACGAGGAAGCACGGATACATCACTATCGAGCGCACAACGCGGATTAAAATCCGTCATGTGCGTTGCATCGCACAGTCACACGTGCTTTATTTTTTTCGGAGACTCCCCCGTACTTTTGTCCGGTCCGCTCCCTGCATGTCCGCGGTAATTCGAGCGACTTTTTGTACGCGGTACTTTTAATCCTTCGTTTGCGTTACTCGATACAATTGTAAGCGATCTATTTTAGAGGACTAAAAAGGCCGCGGATAAAAATCCCTCGTTTGCGCAGGCCTTTAGAGGAACAGAGTCCAATCCTTCCGACTTTTTATCCGACAAATACTTTGTTATATTTTAAATTACTTTTCTTAACTGGCTTTTAATAGTTTTCGGCATATTACTATAGTTTTGTAGTTTTGTAGCGCACTCAAACTCAACAACACGCACAATTGACACCACACTGACAGATGACCATAATGACATCGTATAGATTGTTACCATATGAAGAAATTAGTTCCAATAGTTTACCGCAATATGGCGAGGTATTTTATTTTACTGGTCAGGCTTTAAAATAAACGCCGCGGTAGCCTAGTGGTATGGGTAATGGACTGCTGAGACGAGGTCTCGGGTTCGATCCCAGGTTTTACCATGGCACACACCAATGACTTTTCGATGCTTTTCGAAGTTATGTGTGTATTTATCGCAAGTTTATAAGTGCCCAGTTAATGGCAATAGGCTCGCCACCTATTACATTGGGACCTAAACATAAACGGCGAAATGTGGGTGCTAGCACCTCTGCCTACCCCTTCGGGGATATAGGCGTGAGTTTATGTTATGTTATGTTATAATAAATTGGAAAAAGCTAAATCAATTCTCGGGCGGGACTCGCGATCTATCGCGAATATCGGTAGATTACTCCCACCATCGCCGTAAGATGGATGTATTGGAAAAATTGGATCACTCTCGGGCGAAGCTCGGTGGCTCAGTGGTCAGAGCGTTCCCCATGTAAGGGAAAGATCGCGGGTTCGAGTCCCGCCCGAGAATTGATTTAGCTTTTTCCAATTTATTATAATTTGTTTAGTTTAGCAAACTAATTGCTTTAAAATTATCTCAATTTTTTTTTTATTTTTCTCTCCGTAAGAACTTTATGGTACGGTAAAGTTCAAATTGACTTTTAACTATCACTAAGAATCGTTTGTATGGGAGTATAGAAGTGTTGTTTAAAAAATTTAAAAAAATATCTGAACAGGTCTAAACCTGTTCAGATATTTTTTTAAATTTTTCTCTCCGTAAGAACCATCCTTCAAGGAATATTCTAAAAAAAGAATATAATTACTCTGGTGTTAATAATTTAGGGATCATCATCATTATCATCAGCCTCAACACCTTCGCTACCTTCGAAATTTACAAATCCAAGGCAACCAAAGAAGAAGAAAAATGAGGACGAGCAACATGACTTAATGACATTAGCCAGGGATCATTTCAAAAAACCGGAAAATTAATATCAAGCAATGGCAAGAAACTGAGCCTTTAAAATGGAACAGATGTCTGCAGAACAAAGACGACTGGCAGAAAAGTTCATAAACGAAATACTTTGTGAAGGAGAAGCGAGAAATCTTCATACATGTCGACGGAAGACCGTTACATTCGTAATATAAGTTAGTTTTAATTATTAATTTTAAGAATCTTGATCCTAGACATAGTTTTCATATGTCCATCATTCTAAAATAGTTGATTCAGTTTATAATAATTGTTAACTTATTGTGTTTAACAAGCTTGGCAAACATGCTATGTAAACATGCTTCGTAAACACGTCTTTGATGGTTACATCGTTTAATTTAAAGAGGAAGGTTTTGTTTGTTCTTTTATAATTAAAATACTTGTTAAAATAGAAACTCAATTTATGGAATAAGCATTACATTTCTATAATAACAGTTTATGATATTGTGATAAGAGAAAACGTTGCTTGAACTGTGGCGCTGATGGCACGCGACAATTCAGGCAACGGGATGATTGTTTTACCATGTCCTTTTAATTACATTAACTTAAATTAATCATCTTGAAGTAAAACTAGATTTTAAAATATTCTTTATTTAATTTAAGAAAGCATTCTTACATTGAATTCGTTTGGATTGAAAGTATTTTAGTAAAGTAATAAATGTAAGGATTGTAAGCGTTCGAACTAGGCGCTTAGGAACTAAAAACAGTGCAGGCGACTGGCACTGCACTTCAAACCTCGGACGGGGAGAGTTCTCCTGTAAGTACCTCCACCATTGTATTGTGTGGCTTGTAGCACTAGACTAGACTATTATAAAGATAAACTAACTGAGACTGTGATCTTGTAAAACTAGGTTATTAAAGTGTTTAGATAAACTAACTGAGACCGTGATCTTGTAAAACTAGATTATTAAAGTGTTTTGTACTAAGTTGAGTTGTTTTGTCATGAGTAACCCCGGTAGGGAAAATCCCTTAGGACCTAGTACTCCGTTATACACATTCAGTAATAATTAATCCAAGCAGTCAATATTCCATTCCCTAAACCCCATCAGTCTTATTACAAAAAACAGAACAAAGTCTGGTTTAGACCCGAACTACAAAGTCCAGGCTTAATCTCAAGACCATGGTTTACACCTCTCCTTATTACAAAAGCTGAATAATCCGGAGACTACTTAGTACCTGGTTTAGACCTTGGCCTAAATAACAACCACAGATAACTCCAACTATTGTTCGTTCATTATGATATCATTCGGTCGCAACGTTTCGTTTCTAAAATTTCTGAAATCACTAATAAATAATATTTACTAAAAATGCTGAAAAAAATATTTAATCATAAATATTTTCATTAAATTCAATTGCATGTGTAATAGTTATACTTTATTTTATAATATAATATCATTATTATGCTATTATTTAGCAATCATTGTTATAATATTGTTATCATTGTTATAAGACGTTAAATGGAACGAAACGTAGTTTGCCGGAGTTCACGCGTTCTGTTCTAAAATTTTTCCAATTTTTATACCCACTTTTAAATTTAGTTTAGTATACATAATATACCTATTTGCACGTTATTTTACGAGTTGGAACGAGAAAAGAGAAAGAGAGCCGAAAATTGGACTTCCAAAAAAAAAGTACCTATGCCAAAATATGACGTATGTCAAGTCTGATGTATTATTAATGTGACATTACTTAGACCAACCTTAAACTAGGGGGCACGCAGGTTTATCTTTAGACCAGAGATAGTCCTTGGTTTAGTACCAAAACGCTTTTTGTAATAACATTTTTCTTAGACCATGGTCTAAAGGCGATTTAGACCTGGGTTTAGAGTTAGTCCGTGTTTTGTAATAAGGCTGCATATCCCCTTCTATACTTACAATCTCCTGTCTCTCACTCTCAGTCTTCTGTTCCGCAATCTCCATCTTCGCGCGCATTCGATCACAATATCATATTGCGTTAGCAATTGCTTCATCAGGTACGAGTATTGCAGCCACTTTACTTGATGGCGGACGGACGGCACATTCAGCACTAAAGTTGCCGTTGAACATTCACACAAATCCAGATGCAGTGTGCTTGTGCAACTCTAAAGTTTTGCAAAAATGCAAAGGTTGGGGGGATTTGGAGATGGGGAAATTGGGAAATTGGGTTATGAGAAGATTGGGAGACAGTTGTTTTTATAAGTATAGGAAACTTCAATTTGCTTACACCTCGCTAAATGGTAAGCTGAAGGCTGGGGATTGAGAGATTGGGACGTTTGGATTTAGTACATTTTAGACATTCGGACATTTGAGCATTTAGACATTTGGATATTACTTCATTGTTTTTAACAATTCCTATAATTATATAAAGTCCTACGTTTTCTTTTCAGTGGAAAAACATGGTTCGGAACTATATGAGAAATATATGATGAAAAAGAAATGGTCCCGAGTGAACTAAACCAAAATTAAATGAGGCTGTGGATGAAGTAAAAAGTGGCAGATTATCAGAGTACCAAGCTGCACGCTTCAAAATACCACGTACAACCATTATGTACTACCATTATGTATGAGTCACGTCAATGGAATACGAGGCCAAAAATCGAGTAATATGGGGAGACCAAAAGTTATTGGTGCAGAATACGAGCAAAGGCTGGTCAACTGTTTGCATGTTATGGAGAAGAATGGGTTTGGGTTGAATCGAAATGGGATATTTCAACTTGTCCAAACTTTTGTAAGAGAGATTTTTTTTGTTTTCAGCCAATTATGAACCTTATCATGTTTTGTTTGCACAGAGAGTTAAAAATTTCGGAAAAAGTATTGTACACACTTCCCCGTATTGACTTACAAGCTTTTAAAAGTAGGCACCGTCGAAATATTCGACGGAACATTCAGTAGACAGTACGCAGTTGTCCTAGTCTTTGCTTACAGTATTTTTGTTTCGTATATTCAGTTAAACCCAATATGGGTATTTTTTTGGACGTAGATGGCTTTCTAAATAGATCGGATTTTGAACAAATGTTAAATAACAATTTGATTTGGCCTTGGAATACAGTGCATTTTATTTTAAGAACGTATTGTATAAATTGTGGACTTGTCATCAATATTCTACCTACGCAACCACAACATAATATATCATGATCATTGATTTGTCCTTAGATTATAATGTACTATTATTACTTGAACAATCATGGTTTTGGTGCAATAACTGTACCTGTGCGCTATATGATCAGCGCTCAGAAGATGAGGGCGAATATTGTCATCAGGCAGTTAGTTAATATTTACTACTCCTTATTTTTCATTTAATCATACATAAGTTTTATGCTATAGACTTTTTTATTTTTTTAATGTAATTTTTTTAATGTAAAGGATAACAATTTAGGGTTTTTTTTATTTTTTAAATAAAATAAATATTTCATAGATGTTGAATGAATGTGTATATTATAATACATATTTTTAGGAACAATTTGAATACGAACGGCTATATGCGCAGCTTCAACCAGTGCTACTATTCATCTTGCAACCGAAACAAGTGATATTATTGATACTACAGATAGCCCTGAAAATTTTGTAACCAAGAAAATCAAAGACCTTTTAATGTGCCAGAAAGTGGTGACGATGCTGATTTTAGTGAGTCAAATGACAACCTTTATGTATAAACCACTGATGAATCTGATAATGAGTTAGATTTTTATGACGTGACCTCAGTTATCAACAAGACAGATATAGATATAGACATAAACGACTCTAAACAGAACCATCACATAAGTTAAAATACAATGATTTGTTCTAATTTATAAGAGCTTTTAGGTTTCTACAACAGAACGGATTTAGCTTTTAAAATGTATATTTGGTTTCCGAAAGTTTGTTGCTATGACATGCAGGCAGTTCTGCAAACACCATGCGGAAACGATTCTTTTTATAAAAGAAGACTTAATGTAAACCAGCGTTGCCAATTTAGCTCTTTTAGAGCTAAATTTAGCTCTGTTTTCAATTAATCAGCTCCATAAAAACGATGTTAGCTCTTTAGCTCTTTAATTTTAAAATTTCAGCTCCATTCCAATGCATGAAAAACAAACTTCTGTTCTTCAAAATTTTAGGTGTGTATCCGAATTTCATGCAGACCAACGAGTAAAATAATACATCGAGCCATATTATTTAGTCTGTGATTTGAACTACGGGTGGGGAATTACCGTATAGTTTTATTTCGTTCGTTTCATTTATGTACTTACTACGTTTCGTTCGATAATTCATTCTTTGATTTTGGTAATTGGTGTACGATCGTGGTGGAGTACTGTGTTGATTATTTGTGTAGTTGTAGTGCGAATTACAATAAATTAGTATACGAAAGTGCAACAAGCAAAATGTCATCGAGTAGGCCATACACACAAAAGTTCCGTAAAGAATGGCTCTCCGAGACTGCTTTTGAAGGTTGGTTGAAAGAAGTTAGTAATGACAAAACCAAAGCGTATTGCTGCTATTGTTGATGTGAATTAAATGCGAAAAAAATGATTTATTGAACCACGTTACACGCAAAAAACATATCAAAGCTGCAGAGCCATTTACATCACGACAACAGAAATTGGTCTTCCAACCCAAACCTAAATTTGACGATGCAAAAAGTTCAGCTGAGGCTTGTTTATCATTATTCATAGCTGCTAAGAAATCCTAAGAAATGATATTGGAGATGGACCATATAGCTTATTGCTTGACGAGAGCACCGATATAAGTATAACCAAGTTACTATGAATAGTAGTGCAATATTTTAGCAAAACATCATTCGAAATTGTCACTTCCTTTCTTACGTTAGCAGAGTTAAACAAAGGGGACTCTGAATCTATTACAGAAGCTGTAAAAAGTACTTTGCTGTCATATGGACTTGAGATCAAAAAACTTTGTGGTATTGGAGTTGACAATGCAAATGTTATGACAGGAATACACAATGGAGTATACCAAAGACTGAAATTGGATGTACCTCATCTTATTATGATCAAGTGCTCTTGTCATTCTATACAACTCGCTGTTTCTCATGCTTCTGCCGAACACTTACCCAGACATTTAGAATATCTAGTTCAGGAGACTTATAATTGGTTTTCAAAGTCCTCAAACAGGCAAAACGAGTACAAAAATCTTTATTTGACAATAAATGACGAAGAACCTTTAAAAATAACTCAAGCCTGTATCACGAGATGGCTTTCAATAGAACCAGCAGTAAGAAAAAAAGGACCAGTGGACATAATTAAAATTACATTTTAACCTCACGAGACGTAGTGAAAATTGTTACGCCGCAGAAACTATACAACCTATACCAAAATCCTACAAATCGTCGCTGCGCCTGGAAAATCCGACAAACGTTTTTTTTTTGCAAAATTGAGCTTTTTGGCTATCTAAGATAACTTTTGAAGCCCGAAAAGCCTGTAAAACCCTTTTTGTGATAAGTCAATTAAAAACGAAAATAACAGAAACAGCTATGTGTTTATCAAATAAAAATAGGCGTAATAATGCGCTTTGTATCAGTTGGTCACATGGCGTTTTTTCCACTCACATTCGGGTGACTGCTCTGCGTCTTGCCCTGCGCCTCGCTATGCACATAACGGCAATATCACTTATCGCGCAAATGTACTAAATGTCACAAGTTTGATTGTTGTTGTTTATTTTCATAAGTTTCATAGGTACGTTAAATTATTTTGGTGGGACCATCGAATTACATTGGAGATAAGTTTCTTATAAAAGAGTACAAAGTACAATTGAAATAAACGAGTCAAATGTAAGTTTATTGAGATTTTACAAAACAACCTCGATTAGGTAGGTATGTATGTATGTATCATATAAATTCAATACTAACTACCTACCTATGATCTTCAACCTATTTAGTTAATGATAAAGATATGGTTAGGTGCTAGTTTTTTTTAACTAGGTATATTTTTTAACCACCCAGAAAATTATTATTTTCTGGGTGGTTTTGTTTCTATTACTGTTTAAAATTGCTTGTTTTGGTTCGCTGGTTCTTGGTGTGTACAGCTTTGCTATACTTTTTTTCAGATTGGCTTTGCTTTCAAAATAAAGGGCAATAGTAGATCGCATCGTATACTAAGCATGGCCAATAAGAAGAATGCGCATGGGAGTGATGCGTGTTATGCGGAGGACACGCTAGTGACGGCAAGCGAGGCCACACACCGCGAAGCGACCCTGAAGGCCACAACCGCGGTTGCCCAAGTCGTGGAACGGATCCGGCGGCTGGGTCTCGAGGTGGCTCTGTAGAAAACCGAGGCCATGTTCTTTCATGGACCTCGGCGCGGGCCACCGGCGGGATCCAGAATCACAGTGGGAGACACTGTCATCGACATCAGGCCCCGGATGAAATATCTGGGGCTCGTGCTCGACGGTCGGTGGGACTTCGGGGAGCATTTTCGAAGTCTGGTCCACAAGCTAAGCCCAAGTATTTAAATTCGGTATGAATCAGTTTTTTGTGTCTCCTGAAACGTTCGGATTTGGCATTTGTCGGTTTTTCCAAGCGCAACGACGAAATGAAGCGTATTTGCTTTATATTCATTCTGTTTTGGAACATTTGCACAGTCTCGTGAAAATATTCCAAGCGAACAATATTGACCCTATTAAATTATTAAATGATTTCTTAATTACCATTGAATCTCTTGGTAAAAAGGTCCTTAACCCCAACAAATTGATATATTCGAAGTTCAAAATTTATAAGATTTTCTTAACCCCAACAAATTGATATATTCGAAGTTCAAAATTTAGAAGATTTTTTGATTCCACATCCTTATTTAGGATACAGAATAGAGAGCAAACTCCAAGAGATCAGAAACACTAATCGATTTTCAGCAGAAGATGAAAAACAATTCTGAGAGAAGTGCGTAAATTTTACGATAGCGTTAATTAAACAGCTCAAACAAAGGTTGCCAGACAACCACCGTATTTTAAAAAAAGTGAACCAATTATCAGTTTCAAACACTTTAAAAAAAGGCAGAGAGAATATTGCACCACTGGTGCAGGAAATGGGCCACGATGAAGAATTTATCAGTAAAGTAGAAATACAATGGAACAGCATAACCCTGGTGCCATGGCAAAAGAAGGAGAACACAATTGCATTCTGGACTGAAGTTTTCGAGTACAAAAATGCGGCTGACATAAATCCCTTCAAAGAACTTTGTTATTTTGCTCTTGCAATGATTTCATTGCCATGGTCAAACGGTGAAGTAGAAAGAGTATTTAGCCAACTAAATATTGTCAAAAACAAATCTAGAAATCGACTTAAAAATGACACCACCAATGCGATTTTAACTGTCAGATCTGGATTACGACGGACAAAAAAATGCTGCCACGACTATGAAGTGCCAAAAGAAGTCATAAATAAAATTGGTACCATGGCAACATATGATGTGGAAAACTCAGGACCAAGCACAAGTGGATTACAATTAGTAACGCACAATTTCGATAGTTCTGACGACGAATAAAAAAAAAACTCATTAATCTAACAAAAAATAATATCATGTTATGTTTTTCTACAACGTGTTACAGAAAGGTGTGGTCATATTCGGGGGACGCATTAAGTGTCATATAAATAACATATTGGCGTGGGGCACAAATCCGATTTACTTGCTATGACGTAGAAAAATGCTTTTCTTTTTTATCGACCATTTGTAAACTGGTGAAAATTGCCGATAAACGTACCGCACTACAAAATAACCGGGGCTACAGCACGCTGTTATGAGCTGTTTACAAATAAACTACCATTTGAACCCGAGTAGGTTTACCAAACGATCTGAATTGGTGAGACAGTCTCAATATCGTCCTACTCGATTTCCAGGTAAGTTAATTTTATGATGTTATCGGGCAAAAAAATTCTGGAGCAGCTTCTAACTTATTAAATAGTCTCAAAATGATAATAAAATTCACTTAATTAATAAGAAAACATTTTTATGTGTCTGAAATCATTCATGCTGAATGTGAGACTGTCTCAAACGCTGCCTTCACTTAAGGTTAACCTACATTCAATACCAGGAGCCGTGGACCACCGAATTTCCAGCCACGCCCATTAATATTATACTATTTAAAATTGGTTCTGTACCCAATTTAAATTTTTTGCATCCATTATTTACGTTTTTTTTGCAAAATGTTACGCAAAAATAGAACAAAAAGCATATTCAAATACCAGGATAACATAACATGTAAGAGCGATTTCGTCAAAGTTTTTGAAAAAACAAATGCTACGGTACCCTAAAATAATTGATAATAAAAACTTTTTCTGCAATCCTGGTAAGATTTACCTTTTTGGACGTGGTTTCTTAGCAACCACGTTGTTTAGTCAGTGTATCTAAAGTTTATAAAAATATTACGAATAAAACGAAGCTATTCTATCTGAATAAATAGCAAACATAGTATATCATTTTGAGCCGTTGCTTAAATTTTAAAAACGTATGCCGCATGCCGTGGAGTTTTAAGCATGCTGTGGCGTCATGAACTCTTCAGTACTTGTGTTTGTGAGTGATAGTTAAAACTCCTTGATTCGTGCTCGTGAAGTGATAAATTAGTACATTCCTGTGGTTGTATGTACACTTACCTGATTAGGTATATCACCGCTTCGCTGAAAGTAGACCCCGGTATGTGATAATCAAAATATCTCCGATGTATTCGTAAGCTCCATTGTAGGTACCTACACTACACCTCTACGCAGCTGTTCGCCTGATAGCCAAACTACTGTTCGGCTACCAGCCGAACAGCTGAGTGAACTTATCGCAAAAGGACAAAATACAATAGTGATGTCACCTACCCCGTTTACTAATGTATCGATTAATTTAAGGAATTTTAAAATTTTGTACGATGAATAACGATGCCATCACTTTATTACTATTTGTACTTTAGTCGGTGCACAGGAGTTCCTTATCAGACATGTGTAACGACCCTTAAATATGACCACACCTTTCTGTAACACGTTGTATATTAATAATTAAAATGTTGATTTTTAAACTTTCTTTTATTTTAGCTCTTTTTTTTCCAAAAATTTAGCTCTATTTTAGCTCTTTTTCGAAGGTACTCTTGCTCTCTTTAAAAAACTGAGTTGGCAACACTGATGTAAACAACTGCACCGTATTTGACGTAGTATCAAAAGCTGCTGAATGAAGTTGGGACTTGCATTTACTAATTTCTGAAAGACCACTGTGTTGGAAAAAATGTTTTTTTCTACACCGACAATTGTTCTGCACAAAATAAAAATAAATACCTACTAAGCCTCTACCACTATGCTATCAAAGTTTTGGTTGTGTCAATAACACACAAATACTTAGTTGTTGGACACACTCAAAATGAAGGTGACAGTGTGCGTGGCGATTTAAAGGACCTAGTAACGCAGTTTGGTAAAAACTTTACAGTTAATAATGACAGTGAACGTCTTGTATGGAACGATGTCAAAAAAATCTTCATGCAGGCGGCTTCTCCATACTTGATTTTTTATAACGACTCCTATGATCCGAATACAACGATGAAGTGCTTATATATGCGCAACAGAACGAGGGGCAGAGGTGCTGCAAATGTTGAACTACATCTACGAAATAAGTACCACCAGCGACCAAAGATATCAATCATAAAGGAAAAAGACTTGCTTTCTTTATGCGACTCAAATGTCATTCCAAGAGTATACCGAGAGTATTACTCAAGTTATTTTATTTTATTTTTTTTATTTTAGTTTATTAGGGACTACAAACAGCCACAATATATATATAGTACATACAAAGATTATAAAATATATAGTAGATTAAGCAATATTGCGGCCCACTACGCTGTCCACAGATTGATATGCTCAGTATAGCAGAGTAAGCCTCTAGAGGTTACAATTTGGAAGTCCATAGTAGTAATGAATACTAAATATTATATAAGTAGGTAAAATTACAATTACTACAAGGCAACACCATTACAGTAGGTTCAACCAACTGAACAATATACAACAAAATAGATTCAATAAATTCCATAGATTCTACAAATTCAATACTCAATTAACCAAATAAATACTAAAAATTCAATAAATTAAAAAAACAAGTCAATAAATAGATTCCATAGATTTAACAAATTCAATATTCAATTAATTCAATAATTACATAGGCTGCTACTTATGTATGCGGAATCTGGGATTCCAATAATTTGGGTCATTACCATATGTTCTACTATTTGTTCTACTAATAGAACACTTAGGAAAAAATAATCACGTTTGTTCTACTCGTTTCTATTAATAGAACAATTGGGAATCGTTTTCCTACTTGTTCTATTAATAGAACAATCAGGAACCGATTTCCTAGTTATTCTATTGATAGAACAATTAGGAAACTAATTACCGGTTGTTATGTTCTTCAAAAGAGTTTTATTAGCGCCTGTTCAGACACGGCGGGAACCGCGCGATTTCAAAATCGCATGGAAATCGCGCTGTTCTTATTTGTATGAGTTATAAAGTAATCGTTCAGACATAACCGCGCGGTTAATCAAACCGCGCGGTTCCCGCAACCCAACCGCCAGAAAATAGAATCGCGCTATTCCCGCGCGGTTCCATTACTATGGAGTCTTTACTTCGCGTTCAATTGCGTTGCGGCTACCGCGCGGTTAGCACGTCACTGCTCGTGAGTACGCCATGGATCTTTTCGACATTGAACTATTTATTGATGAGGTGGAGAAGAGACCTGCAATATGGGACATTCAGTGTGATGATTACTCTAATAAAATTATCAAGAACCGAGCTTGGCAAGAGTTGGTGGAGATATTTGGAAATTGGTCACGTAATATTGGATGCACCCAATACCGCCTTTTTCTTTTCTTTTTCTTAAGGAGCAACCACAGTAAACACACTTCTTCATCGACCTCCATTTTGAAACTGACGCTATTACCCGCACGGAAATCGCATACTAACCGCGCGTGTCTGAATAGCATCACAATTTTGCGGTTTGAAACCGCGCGATTCGTAACCGCGCGATTCCCGCAAGTCTGAACGTACGCTTAACATAAGGAAAATTAAATAGATAAAGAGGTACCTACATTAGATTTAATAAATCCTCTTTGAACGTTATTGTAAATAACAATTATGATTAATAAATAGTGTCAATTGGTTTGTCAATTGGTTTCCATACTATAATTTTTATTCAAAATACTTATTTCTAAAAATGGACGATTTATTGTATATTAATAAAGGGCGTGGTAAAGTTCTCCTTCATGGTGGCTATCAGTATTACAAAAATAGGGATTACTTATTTGGTGGTGAAGTTTGGAGATGCTCGCGTAGAGTTAATGGGAAATACTCTTGTACTGGATCCCTTACTTTAAAAGTAAGTACAAAAATGATAAGTGAAGGTACTTTTTAAGAAAAAAATAATATTAATAAACTTACACTTAACTGCCTTAGAAATATTTATTTCATCCCTATTATTTCATATTTTTAGGGTTCAACTATAATAAAAAACAAGAACCATAAAGATGATTGTGTCCCTAATTTTGGAAAAAACGTAATTGATTTTCAACTTCATGAATGTAAGAAGGAGTTAGCATCGTCTGCTGATTTTTCGTTACCCGTTAAAAGATATTATAAAAAAGCTGAGAAGAAACTTAAAGACCAAGGTATTCATTTAATAGCAGACTTCCCGGAATTCAAGAGTGTAAAGAATACTTTGTACAACGCAAGGAATAAAGGAGTAGATATGGACAAAGTAAATTTTGATCGGGCTGAAGACGTGAAAATATCTCCTAAGTTTCATAATATGGTACTGGGTGATTATTATGACAGTAACGATGGTGTACGTATTATTGTTTTATGTGACCAAAAATTACAAAATGTAATTCCAGAATTTACGCACTTTTTTGGAGACGGCACATTTAGGAGTTGTCCAAAACCTTTCAGTCAAATTTACGTTATATGTGCTGATGTCAATAGTTCATTGTCTGAAACTAACGTATTTCCAGTTATCTACGCACTAATGACCCACATGTCGAAGACCGCTTATATAATTTTATTCGAGATAATCAAATCCCAAATACCGACATGGAACCCTTTAAAATTCACCTCAGATTACGAAGAAGCAGCAAGAAGTGCAATAGTTGAAGTTTTTCCTAAAATAACTTTGAAAGGCTGTTTTTTCCATTTTAAGAATGCAATTTGGCGCAAAGCTACAGCTATTGGTGTAACAAAAGCAAAGTGGTCAAAAAATAAAGTAAACTTGGCCAGATCATTACCCCTCCTTCCTCGGGAATATATTAACGAAGGTTGGCAATATGTTAAAATGAGAATGTCCATTATGTCCAACACAGCAGCCGAGAATAACGCATTGTCAAATAACAAAACAAAAAAATTTATCACTTATATGGAAAACTACTGGTTAAAAGATGAAAAATTTATTGATTCTTGGTGTATTTATTCGGAGAGACACAGAACTACAAACATTGTGGAGAGCTGGAACAAAAAACTGAATGCTTCTTGTAATTCACGGCGCAAAGTTAACATAATCCAACTTTTGCAAATATTAAAAGATGACGCAGAAGAGACTATCTCAAATTTATTCCAAATTAGACAAGGAAAAAAGATTTCGTCTAGACAAATTGACAGTGTTAATAATGACAATGAAATTTTGGAGGCACAACTGCAACTAGTAAATAAGGAAATAACTGTAGGGCATTTCTTAGAATTAATAAAATAATTAATACTTTATATAAGCTCTATGAATGTCTGATCACTTTCCGATAGTCCCTTGTTTTTGTTATGTTCATTTGTTTGCAGATGTTTTATTTCCTTTTTGATTGTAAACAAAAATGTACCTAGTAGTTCTACTGAAGGTACTTAAATGATTCTTTTGTTCTAGGATAAAAAGTAGTACATTCTAAATAATATCTCTTTTATATTAACAAATGTGACTATTTTTCCTATAATTATGTTCTATTAGTAGAACAAATAGTAGAACATATGGAACAGTAGAACAGACGGTAACCACCCAACGATATTTCTTTTTTCCTCCTTTTTCTATTCTAAATAATGTCTCTCTAATAGAACAAATGTGATTTTTTTTTCCTAAATGTTCTATTAGTAGAACAAATAGTAGAACATATGGTAATAACCCAATAATTTTAAACGCAATGTCTGACCTCCATGCACATATTCGTTCTTTTTTTAAATACTGGCCGCTAATATTTTTTTTCTTATATACGTTAGTGTTTTGTTTTTGTTGGGTTTAAAATGTCATATCGCTGAAAAAATGGAACTCACTCGTGAAAATATTCGTGCTATGATTTATTACGATTTTCGACGTGGTTTAACGCAACAACAGTGCGTAGATCAATTAACTTCGACTTTTGGTGGTGAAGCTCCATCAAAAACGACTGTGTATCACTGGTTTAGTGAGTTTAATCGCGAGCGGAGTAAGCTCACGGACGAAGTTAAAGAAGGTCGCCCGAAATCGGTGGTTGTGCCACAAAATATTGAAGCTGTGCGAAAACTAATAATGCAAGACCGCCATGTTACGTATCGCGAGATAGAGGCCATTCTGGGCATATGTATGACGAGCATTCATAGGATATTACATGAACATTTGTCTGTAAAAAAAAATTGTTCGCGTTGGATCCCGCACAACTTAACTGAGGATCAAAAAGATGCTCGCGTCGAATGGTGCAAGAAAACCTTGAAAAAATTCAACGGAGGCGACTCAAAATCTGTTTATAATATCTACACAGGTGACGAATCCTGGATCTACGCGTACGATCCCGAAACTAAACAACAATCAACAGTTTGGGTGTTTCAAAATGAGCTAAACCCTACGAAAGTGGCTCGTGCAAAAAGCACTGTAAAGCAAATGGTGGCCTGCTTTTTTGGTATTAATGGCCATGTGGCTACAATACCACTGGAGAATCGCAGAACGGTTAATTCGGAGTGGTACACAACCATTTGTTTGCCAGAAGTATTTGAAGAAATACGCAAAAACAACCAGCGACGCAGAATCATACTTCACCACGACAATGCCAGCTGTCATACATCTCAGGAAACAACTACATTTTTGGATAGTCAAAAAATAGAATTAATGGGTCATCCACCGTACAGCCCTGATTTGGCTCCCAATGATTTCTATTTATTCCCAAATGTAAAGAATAAATTACGTGGTCAACGATTTTCGACCCGTGAAGATGCCGTAGACGCGTTCAAACAGCACGTTTTGGAGATACCTCAATCAGAGTGGAAAAAGTGTTTTAAAAATTGGTTTTATCGAATGCAAAAGTGCATCGATCATAGTGGAGAATACTTTGAAAAACAATAAAAGCATATTGAGCTATATACATTTGTTTATTTTTTCTATTTCGCATACATAAGTAGCAGCCCTCGTAATTCTATTTTATTTAATTCAATTAACTTCAAAAAATTCAATAATTAAAAAAAAAGTCAATAAATAAATTCAATAAATTCCATAGATAAAACAAATTCAATTCAATAGATTCAATTAAAATTTACATGAGAAAACATTTTACATAATAAAACTAGTAGTAATTATTCGGACCAAATAATAATGATAGTAGCAAATAATAATAGTATCAAATATAGACGAACATAATTATTATAACGATTATTATCGATCGATGAGAATTTCAATTATACTTGTCTTGTATTCAGATTTAGTGCATGTAAATAAATCAATATCAATAAATTTATCGTTATAGGTTTCCATCATTCGGTGAATAGGGCAACGCAGGCCCAAGTTAATTCGGCACAAGTTCAATGAAAACAGGGTCCATGCACGGGCTTTGCGCACGTTAGCAGTGCGAGGCATTAAGACTTTTAAAGTATTGACATTGAATATTACAGATGAAATAGGAACAATTAGATATTATCTATCCCGTATAGTTTAAATGTTATGCCGATTTTTTTTTCAAAATCATCTACCGGGTACGGTTGTAACATTTTTATAGGGGACGGATGAAACGTTACAACCGACCCCGTTACAACCATCCCCGGTTTTAACAAAACCTTTATAATAATAAATAATGCTTTATTTCGCTAATTATATCTATTTTTTATTTTCCTTAAATGCCGAGAAAACGCGTAAAAATATCTGCAAAAGGACAGAGTGACATATCGCAGTACATGGAAGCGTATGACGAATTAAAAACATTCATGTCACTTCGGGAAGCAGCCGAAAAATACAATATTAATTACGTGTCCCTGCTTCAATATAAAAGAAAACGGGAGGCTAATAATAATGAAAGCGGAGAGTCTACCTAATCCAACGCTATTCATGTTTTTGTAGCTGTAAGTTTTCCATGTAATAAATAAATAATAAATAATAAATAACATACAAATCAATTCCTTCTTGAATTATTTGGTAAAATGTGTAGATGGCTTCCTCGATCGTACCCATGCCCAATACTGTCGGCCAATCAATGGTGTCGTAGTGCTCGTTTAATAAGTTGAATTTAGATTTTGGAGATAAGCCTAAATCGGGTACCCCGCCTAAATCGGGTATGCTTGTTTGTGTGCGTGTTACGTCTATTAGTGAGAATGTACGAGTGCAGCGAGGTGGCGTGACAGTCGGCCAATCACAGGCAGTCGGCTCTCCGCTGTGACGCAAGCGCTTGCAAGGTAAGATTGAAAACAATATTTTTGATGGTTTTACTAAAAAAAAAATGACTTTTGGTAACAGTGAATACTCAAATATTGTATGGATTATGTTTACTTAAGTTTTGTGTTGTGATTTTGTAAGGAATTATGCATCTAAATTAAAAAAACTTGTAGCATTCCTGCATTTGGTTTTGAGGTTATGGCGGTTAAAAATAAAAACATGCGTTTGGGCATAACGGGTAGGGGTAAAACGGGTATGTACCCGATTTGCCCTAGTATGGTCATGTAAGTAGTTTGGGAGGTTGAAATGAGGTTTTAATTAAGATTTTTGGTTTGTTTTATTCTAGATGGTTAATAAATATAAAAGAAAAACCTCTAATGCATCATGGGACGAGGCAGTTATGAAACTTGCTATGGAAGAAGCTAGCAAAACCTCAGTGAAAGGTGCGGCTAAGAAGTACGGTATAAACTTATCCACGTTGCAGCGGCACATCAAAAAAGGATGCCCGAAGAAGAAACTTGGCAGGTACACAACTGTATTCACGGATCCTCAGGAACTCGAGCTTCTTGAATATGTGTTTCATATGGAAGGTTTGTTTTTTGGACTGACCAAGAAAGAATTCTTAGAACTCGTGTACCAATATGCCGAAAACACCCATTCAAAAATGGAATGGCAGGTGAAGATTGGTACATTGGGTTTAAAGTACGACATCCTGATTTAAGTCTACGCCGTCCAGAACCGACGTCATTAGCACGCGCTAGGGGTTTTAACAAACCACAAGTACAGAGGTTTTTCGATCTATCATATACTTACCTAGGTAGGTACAAAATAGACAGACGACAGCGTCTTTTTTTGATTGCATACCTATCTATATCATAGACGGGAACTTTAAATCTATACAAATAAAATTGGAGTGTCTGTTTGTAATATTAAAATAACCGGTTTCTACTACATGCATATGAATGTATTGTATACGGTACACATAGGTACCAAAATATATATTTTTTAAATTTTTGTCTGTCTGTCTGTTTGTTCCGGCTAATCTCTGGAACGGCTGAACCATTTGGACGTGACTTTCTCTGGCAGATAGCTTATGTAATAAGAAGTAACTTAGGTAGGCTAAAGTTGGCACGGAATCCGAATTCCACGCGGGTGGAGCCGCGGGCAACAGCTAGTATAATAATAATAATATGACGAGACTCGAGAATCAGCGATGGGACATAATACAAAGCTTGTAGGTACCAGAATTAATGCGAAACGAAAGAAAGTTTTTAATGACCTACGTACGTACATACCTACCTATATGTCCCAAACAACTTTTGACGAGTTGTTAAAATAGGTACTTACTTGAAGATTTCATTACATCGTCAAAATACGCAATTTATAGAAGCTATATCCCCACGTGGAATGCTAGCTGTAACTCTCAGGTAGGTACCTAAGGATTTTAATACCTACCTATTTAGTTCATCGAGACGTCACCAGTTACAACTCACAACCGAAACTGCATTTAAAAATGTACTAGCAAACTGAAAGTCATTTGGCATAGAATCATAACCCTCCTTTGGCTTCACCGTAGTCGGGTAAAAATCAAAAGCCGCACCGCCGCGCCGACAGGCGCTAGCGGCACGTGTAGAGTGAGGTGCGGTATGTCGGGGGAGGGGCACAAAGGCGCCGCCGCCGCCGCAGAATGAATAGGTACCGAGTGGGCCGTTCAACAACGTCTTGCGAGTTTTTGTGTAAGGTACTTGTTACCTACTTGTAATTATTTTGAAAACTTTGCTTATATTTAAAAGTAAAAATAGCAATGTTCCAATTTTGAATATCTCTCCACAATTTTTGAGAGCCATTGTGTCTCATTTAAAAATGGATCTGCATCGAGAACATTTTCGTACGATGATTGTGCGAAAATTGGTTCAGACGCATGAAACTTTGTGTAGAGGCTGGTGGTATGACAAACTAGTATGACCACGAGGAAACGGCCTGGTGGATATAAAAATATTTTATACATCGAAGTTAATTTTATAATTTCTCAAAATAAAACTTGATGTAATTGAGTGTCCCACGTACGTAAGAAATTTCTGGTCTAGATCCGCCAAAATGCGTGTGTCTTATCAGACACAAGAAAAAAATTCTTACAATGTGCACGGTCTCATATAACAACAAAGGCGACTGCATTTCTTATAAGAAATTTCTTGTCAAGCACCAGAAATTTTCTTACAATGTGCAAAGGCACTTAGGCTTACCTCCCCTAGGTCTAGGTATAAATTTTCTTTAAAACGAGAAACAGGTCAAGAACTTCCAATGTAAACACAGGATGCGCTGGATCAATTTTCGTAAAAGGAACTGTGCATTCGTCCAATTGTAACGGTAGACTACAGGAAGCTAAGTCCAATGTGTTGTTTGCATAGTTAAGTAGCGTATTGTACTGCAAGAAATCCAAAAAATCTAGTTCATTTACCAGACATATACCTGCCTCCTGAACCTCCACTGACCCTCTTTTCAGGAATATGGGACCGCCGGAACTCCATTCTATGCACGGGAGGTTGAAATCACCCAGCAACAAGTAGTTACAGATTTTAGTACTCCGAGTGATCGTCGCCCTCACATTTCGCAAAATAGCGTCAATGCCGGGGGGTATGAGATGAGTATTGGGCGGTATGTACACGACACTGACATACAGATCGGCAGTCGCGGACAGAGACTTGGATGAAATCACAATCGTCAACATGTCTGTGACAGTACCAGGTTCACGCTCAACACACCACGCGCCAAGAGTGTGGCGCGCGAGTATCAAGACACCCCCACCTATAGATTTATTGGCCGCGATTAGGTCACAATCATGGCGGAACACATCATATTTATGGTCACATAATTCCCCGTCCAAAATACCTCCATACAGCCAAGTTTCAGTGACAATAATTAGGTCATAATCATTCCCCAATATGGCCTGTTGAAATTGTAAAACCTTAGTCCCAAGACCGCGACAATTCTGATAATATACGTTTAAATTACTAGTCGCCATAGCGAAGATTTAGTAATACGCAAATATAAGCACGGACGCAATGAATATGCGAATAACACAATTCCATCACTAGGTATATGAAAGTACCCCCATTGTTCTATATGATGCAATAAATAATTGTTGATTCGCTTAACGCTATATGTTATACTAGCTTTTGCCCGCGGCTCCGCCCGCGTGGATGTCGGTTATCGCGACCAAATATAGCCTATATCCTTTCTCAAGGTCTAATCTACCCCTATACCAAATTTCATCAAAATCGGTTCAGTGGTTTGGGCGTGAAAGCGAGACAGACAGACAGACAGAGTTACTTTCACATTTATAATATTAGTAGGGATTAAATCGCAATGATTCCCGTTCCATACTGAACAAAATCATTCTATTATAGTAAAAACATGAGTTTGTAGTAAAATAATAATATGTTACAAGTTTGTATAAATAATTATTGTGCGGTAGTGATAGCGTTAAAGTCAACACAGCACGTGAGAGTGCACTTAAGTCGATTACAATCGAATACAGATGACTTCTATAAAGTTGAGCAAAAAATATTTTTGATTTTATATAGAACGAAGTAACAAGTGATTAATAATATTTGCAAGTTAGAAAATAGCACATAAATATATATTATGAATATATTGTTAATACATAAGGGGGTGTTTTCAGTCAAATTATTAACGTGAATTATCATTCCTGAGTGTATTAATACTGAGTGTGTATGGCTAGTGAACAGATTTTTTGCGTCTCTGATTAAAAATAAACCATTCACAATCTTCACAAAACATTGCACTCCTGCAGACCGCATCGACATTAGGCGTGGCGGTACCACCTCGGTGTAACATTGCTCGAACGTAAACAACTCATAGACCTCAGAATGCGTAGAAAGGACAAGCGTCATACAATTAATTATTTTGCGTAAATCAAATATTTTAAAATAATTCCTAAATAAGCTACTTTGTAATATATATATAAGCAGTAAACTATTATTAGAGATAAAAACAAGTATTATTTTGTTGGCGAAATGAAGGGTGTAAATGCAAGCGTACGATACCAAGTGAAGAGCATAGGATAGTGCCGTTAAATAATTTTCTTCAGATCATTTTCGTCCACGATTTGAAGCGCTGGTAGTGTTGCCGCCTTCCTCACGTAGATTCTGCAGTTTTTTACCCATGTATATTGGTACTCCTTTGAAGTGGCAATTTCCTTGGTCCTTTTCAGCAGATTTTTGTTAAAAAGTGTCAGATAAACATACCAAAGCTTCCATCACACTATTGCCGCAAAGACACCAGTAAGGCATACTTAGAACCTATTCCCGGAGGTATGGTAGAAGTGTATAGGACCTATACCGAAGCAAGTATTACAAAAAAACCTGGTACCTTTATGTCGACCTATGTTTGATAAGATTATAAAAGAAAAAAATATTGGCTTCCAGCAGCCGAAAAAAGATTTATGTGATACGTGCCTAAGTTATCAGCTTATCACACTAAACAAATTACGGAACAGCAATTTATTGATCACCAGCTGAGGAAAGAAAATGCTAGAAGAAAAGGATTTAAAGAAAGCAGATGAAGGAAAATGTATTTGTCTTAGAACAGGATGTTCAAGCCGTAAAAGTATGTCCTTATATAAGAGCCAGCAGCGCGTATTACCGAAGAAAGTTGATAAACCACAATTTTACTGTTAATGAATATCCGTCGAAAAAAGTAAGATGCTATTGGTTTTCCGAGGTCAACTCCGATACACAAGCCTCAGTTTTTGTGAGCTGCATATTAGACTACATAGAAGATTTGATTTCGAACTCAGAAGGCGAATCTGTGACAAAGCCTTATATGGAGTGACGGTTGCACTTACCAAAATAGGAATGCAGTGTTGTCAAATGCTCTATCCAACTTTGCTGGTATGAAGAATGTTGATATTTACCATAAATACCTCGAACCTGGACATACGCAGATGGAAGTAGATAGTGTTCACGCAGCCATCGAACGTGGTATCCAGAAATATGATGCTATTTATGTTCCGTCGCAATATGCGGACATAGCTCGAAAATCACGCAAAGATCATACGACGTCAAGATGTTAAAATTTGACTTCTTCAAAAAATTTGATGACCCTTAAGTGATGCGCTATGAAAGTATTAGGCCTGGGAAGAAAAAAGGAGATCCTGTGGTCACAGATCTTAAAGTTTTATTGTATAAACCAGATGGTAACATTTATTTTAAAATTAACATTTGCGACGAAAATTATTCATTGTTGCCAAGTAGGCCTAAAAATATAAATTTTCCAATTACAATCTACGAGCAACTTTTTATGGACTCCCCTAAACTTACTTTATGCAAATTTAATGACTTGCAAGCTCTAAAATCTGTTATACCTTCAGATTACCACTCTTTTTATGATAATTTACCGCACATGTATCTATTTTCATCTAATAAAAAGTGTTTTTTTTAAATTGACAACTCGTAAGTAATTATTGACTACTCGTAACTCGTTAGTAGTGCAGTTTTATTAATATTGTTTCCTCGTAATTGTTTGTGAATTGATTTTTTAATGAAAAACCTATGGGAACATTTCATTGTTTTTAATTTAATCAATAAATATTTCGATTACCTACCAACTACTTTTTTGTTTTATTTCAATGGGATGTATTTTCGAAATTACACAGTTTTTTGTCTCTCCTGTAAAATTTGACACAATGAAGTTACGTGTTGTCAACCTATGACCATCGAATAGTAGATTCCGGTTTTGTCGGCTCTTGAAGGACATTATAACTTCACCAAATAAGAAATAAGGTACACTATTGAACACTTGAAAATTTAAATGAAATAATAAATTGAATAAAAGGTAATAGAAGCGTCCGTTCACTCCGACCGTCGTATGTAGATGATTTCTATTGGATATATAACTCTATCTCTGATACATTAAGTGATGCAGCACCTTCTACTCAAAAGAAAACTAAGACTGACACATTCGATGATAAAATGTCACAATTTCAAGATTATAAATTAAACTAGCTGTTGCCCGCGGCTCCGCCCGCGTGGAATTCGGATTCCGTACAAACTTTTCTTTCGTGCTAAAATTGCCTCGGATACCATCCCCGTCAGCCATCAGGAGTGCCATGTGGAATTCGGACCCACTAAACAGCATGCCGTCGCGGGTCTTCAGTTGCTGGAGTGTAAAATTGCCTAGGACATTTTCCGCACCCCCCGGCTGACCCTGGGCCATCTACAATTTTAAGATGGCCCTCTCAGAAGTGGGAAGCACGATGTCCCAACGATTTCCGGAAAGGGAGGAGACGGGCGTGAAGGGATGACAGCAGGCCGGACCTATAATCCTCACGTCCGCGCTCGGTGACCAGCCCTTCCCTTTCCTGCTCTCTACTGGGCCTCCTCGTAGTCAGAGGGACATGTGGGAAGCCTTTGAGCAGCCCTCTATAGAGCTGTTCCCGTTGCTGTATGTATTTGCCGTAGGCGGTAGCGCCTCCCCTGGGTGAGGGGCGTTAATGCCTCCGTTACCCAGGATGCGTCACATGGAGGTTCCAATCCCGCATTCAGATTCCGTTACCGTTGCATCTTGTGTTCAGCTGACCTTCCCTGTCTTCGCTCGTGAAATACTTCGAACACCCGTGGTTGCACCCTTTAAAGGAATCTACACACCAAACCCGCCGACCCGCCGACACAGCCCGGCGGCTTGGTGTCGGCGACTTTGTTTCAAGAATCATGTCGGCGACTCGTACCCGCGCGTGCAAGTCGGCGGCATGGCCGGCGACTTGCGTACGCGCACGCTCAGTTGCCCGCCGACACTCCAGCGATAGTGACGTGCTTGTGTTTTTTTTTGCGATTTTCTGCAATAATGGAATGGGACGAAGAAACCACTCTAAAGTTAATAAATTTGTATCATATAAAGGAATTATTATGGAATCCAAAACACTTGGATCACAAATGTAGACCCAAACGTTATGATGCACTAAATGAGATGGCAAACGAATTAAATACAAATGTCACAGAAATAGAACGGAAGATAAAAAATTTGACAAGCCAATATTATAGAGAAAGAAAAAAGACGATTGAATCAAAAAAGTCTGGAACCAGCGCAGATTCTGTTCATGAGAGCAAGTGGTTTGCCTTTAAATCTTTGAATTTCTTGCTCAATAAAAATAAACCTACAGGAACAATCGATACGGTATGTAACATTTCAGTGATGTTGTATTATTTTATTTCTAACCTAATTATTAGAGTATTAGAGCACACAAGAATAATATGTAAGCTTGGCCCGAGTGAAGAGAGGCGCGCGGTAAATAAAGACATAGGTACTTATTTTATCTGCCTTTGTTGTTGCGCTGCCGCTATTGTTATTGCACCGAAATATTTCTAAACAAATTATTTCTTGGAATGGCATGTGCACAGATATAATAGTCATTGCAAATGTATTTTTTAAAAACTAACAACTCTTTTCTCAACAATCTTTTGATTTCGCCGAATTTCTAGTATAAACCGAGAGATTCCGTACCATTTTCTTTTTTTTTCTTTTTAGGGTGTTTTAGAAATATTATTATTAATTATTATTTACATTGATTTTTTTCATATATTCCGTGCGGTGTACCTACTCGCGGGTAAAAGCTAGTGTATAATACATTTCATAAGTAAACTGTTGGTGATTCAAATAAAATGTTATTTCAGGAGATAACAGCAACTGACAATAATGCCCAAAATGCGGACAATGATGCTCAACATGGTGAAAACGATCCACCTCAAACGTCAAACATCATTCCCCAAGCGAATAAACGTTATAAACCTAATCCAAGTAATGAGATGGTGTCGGAAGCATTAAATTTAATGAGAACAGTCAGTCAACGGACAAATCAAAAAATAAAAGATGAGGACGATTTGTTTGGCGAATATATTGCGACACAACTTAGAAAATTTGATAAAACAACAAAGGCAATAATAAAACATCGGATTAACAATATCTTATTTGAAACCGAAACTGGATATCGTTCAGGCATGTTCGAAGCTTCGCCAAGACCTTCAACTTCCCATAGTCATCCAGGATATTATTCTTCAATGGATCTATGTGATGTAAATTCCTACTACTCATCATCCAACTCTGCCGTAACAAACCCTGTTTCACTGCCTCTTGGTGAACCTTCAACATCTTCAATTGAACCTTCGTTAAGTGTGTCGCTTCAAGAGAGTGGTGATGTTGAGAACATATTATCATCTATTGAGTCAGATAAATAGGTTTCTTCTACAAATCCCCACCGTATACACTCTGAGAATAACCCTATCACCTGATGCGAGATAACGTTATGTAGGCGTTACGTTATGTATTTCGTCTTAATGTTGTTGTCATAGAATCGTCATAGTATACTCAAAAAGCATAAAAACATCAGTGGGGATTTCGCGGTGGGGATTTGTAGAATAACTCGGTAAATAAAACCACTTATAAATGAACAAGAACAAGTGATTTACGAACTTTTTAATACAAATTATAATAAAAATACAAGTACTAATACAAGTATGAGTTTCATTAAAACTTATGAGTTAGTCATTGATCATTCTGCCATGGTAATCTCCCGACATCGGAAAGAAAATATTGAACCAATTCTGTCCTTATAACCTCAGGAGATTGTGTCCTTGTAACCTCAAGGGACTGTGTATTGTCTTGTCTAGGCAAGTCAGCAAACAAATTATTTTCACGTGGTTCCCTGCGCCAATCTCCTGGATTGATTTCTCCCCTACTATTTTCAGTATCATATTCATTTTGTTGTATTATACCATGTCGTTTTACATAATTGAACAAATGAATACATGCCAAAGTTACAACAGTAACTTTTTGTGGATTTAGCTGGATGGGTTTGTTAAATATCTTAAATTGTTTTGTTAACTGTCCAAATACGTTTTCAACTACTCTTCGACCTCGACACATGCGATAGTTGTACACTCTCTTGGGAGACCCTTTCGCATAATTACCATCATAAGGTTTTAAAATATTGGTTTGTAAAGGAAACGCATCGTCGCCCAAAAAAAAATAGGGTACGGGCATAATTCTTCCAGGTAGAGGTTTTTTATCTGGCAAATTTAAATCATTATTATATAACATTCTGCATAATGAAGAGTTAGCAAATACACCACCATCGGAAATGCGACCCTGGCACCCTACATTAGCGTATAAAAACTTATAATCTGCATCCACTAATGCAAACAGTACAATACTGAAATACATTTTATAATTAAAATAATCGCTTCCACTTCGTGCTGGACATTCAATTCTAATGTGCTTTCCATCCATAGATCCAATACAATTAGGTACATTCCATCTACTCAGATATCCATCTGCAACTTTTGTCCATTCGTTTGATGTTCGTGGAATCTGAAATCGGAAATGTGCTCGGTGATAGGATAGCCATTTGCCTACTTATATAGTAATTTTTCGGAACATAGTTTTTCTGGAAGATTATAGAAAGTTAAACGCCCATATATGTACATACCTTCACATAATCCGAAAGTCCATCTACGATAGCTTGGCACACTTCTGGAATAATGTAGGAAATAAGTTGAGGAGATACTTTAAAGGTGTCACAAAGACTGTTGAATGAATCTCCCGTAGTCAGGTATTTTAATGTTAACGATAATCTGTCCGTTGGTGAAATTGCACTTCTGTAATTTGTATTTTTTTTAACTATTGTGGGTCCAACAATGCTTAGTAAATATTCAAAGTCGGTAAAAGTTAACGACATAAATGTCTTAAAATGTAAGGGTCTTTTTACAATCAAATCGTCTGTTCTTAAATCTTTTATTCTATCACTGTTACTGTAACGACTGCGACTCATCAAGCTTGGTCTAACCCAACACTGTCGTTTTCTTTTCAGGGACCCAGCTAAAATTATTCCACATGCTGCTATTATTAGATCAGCATCAGTATCCATGTTTATTGTAGACTGCAATATTCGAGAAAAACAACACGTCACGTTCGTACACACTGCAATCACTAACTAAAAAAGTTGTACTGATTTCTTGCCGCCGACTAACTCACCGACACAGCCCCATGACACATGTTGGCGAGTTGGCGGGTTTGGGTCGCCGACACCAAGCCGCCGGCCTGTGTCGGCGGGTCGGCGGGTTTGGTGTGTAGATTCCTTTAGGTTCAATACAACCGCATACACTGACCACGGAACATATGATGTCTTAAACGCCAACAACCATCCAATCTCTACAGTCCCTTGACCACTTAAGGCATTGTCCTAATAGAACGCGAATGCGCGATCATCGTAAGTTCGCGCGAATTTTACTCGTACGAACGCGCGATCAAACATATTGAACTCTAATAGGTGTCCTAACTGACAATCGCACGACGCGGTCGCGCGACTCAAATGTTTGAAACCCTATTCGCGCGAACTTAGTTCGTACGAACGCGCGATCAAACATATTGAATTTGAATAGGTGTCCTAATTGAAATTCGTGCGAAAACGTCGGAGTGGTACCGCGCCCGCGCCCCTCTCGCCTTGCCGGCCCAGCCATCCGGCCGGCCGCCATTTTGTAAACTTGACGTCAACGCAACGCACGTGTTTGATTGCGAGAATTGTTTAAAATGTCATTTGAAGATAAATTGATAATTGAGGTGCGTAATCGACCAATTCTTTGGGACAAACGCAAAGATGACTACAAAAACCGTCTAAAGAGTGACAGAGAGTGGAGTTTGGTTGCGAGAAGTCTAAATAAAACAAGTGAGTATATTTTTTATTTATTACTTATTTTCTTTACTACATTATTTACGACGAATTTGAGAAATAATTAGTAAAATTCTGTCTTGCAATAATCGCAGCTCTGGAAGTGTTATTATTACGCCTGGTCCTGTTTAATGTCGTCAATGTGTTGTGCCGTCGACGATTTATAAGGTGTTGTCGATCGCTATCGCTATAATATGTTTTGTCTATATCTATTAAAATATTGTGCAAGAGACAGATTGACATTACAATTTTAATAGCGTTTTCAACCGAGGTCTCTATAGGTTTATAAAGTATTCGAAATTTCGAGGCCATCATTCCAAATGTGCATTCTACGCCAACTCTCGTAGCAGATAATCTTTTATTGAATCTTATTTTTGTGACATCTGTCGCTTGCCTTCTTGGATAAGGTCGCATTATAAATGTTTTTAGTGGGAATGCCTCGTCTCCTAAAAACACATAAGGTGCCATAATGTTAGAGTTCGGTAATGGTTCTGCGGGAGGAAGTTGAATATCTCCGTTTTCCAGCTTTTGATAGAAACTAGAATTACTGAGTACACCGCCATCACTGTCTTTTCCATATGCACCTACGTCAATAATTATAAACTTATTTTTTGAATCTGTGACAGCTAACAGTACAATGGAGTTGTACATTTTATAATTGTAGTACATGCTGCCACACTTCGCCGGCTTGTTGACACGAATGTGTTTGCCGTCCAAATTGCCACAACAATGTGGGAATTTATTTTTCATTGAAAAAGATTCTGCTATAGTTTTAAATTCTTCAGTACTGGGAAATTTCATGTGTTTGTTATGCATATTTTTCCAAATAGCAGTACAAACTTCCAACACAATGCTTGCTATGGCTGTTTTTGAAATACGGAAAGGTACTGATAATTTCCGGAATGATGTTCCTGTTGTTAGGTACCTGTAAAAAGAGAAATATTTTTATTTTATTATAATGTAATATTTTAAAATTTATTTTGTATTCAACCTAGGTTGCTTATACTGGATGACTTTTTTTACCGTCTCGATAAAAAATGGGTATAATAGGTGAACGGAGTAGAAGGAAATGGCATACTTAGTTTTTTTTCTTTTTTTTTTGGAAAAAAAATAAAACTTCCAAATTAAAATCATTCGCGACTTGTGTATGATTTGAAATTCGATATGTTTTATCAATTGATATTTTTTTAAGGTTTACTTTAAATTTATAGCGTTTTTGATGATAGATCAATTTTTTTCTAAGCTTTGGAAAAAAGAAAAAAAAACTAGGTATGGCATAAGCTTCTACTCCGTTCACATTATATACCCATTTTTTTTCGAGACGGTAAAAAATTCATCCGGTATAGAGAAAAATTATTTGTATATTCTTATCACATTAATATTTTTGTGATTGTTATAGAAGCCGACGTCAAAAACAAGGGGAAAAATTTGAGAGACGTCTTCATGAAGGAAGCCAAGAAAGTACGTCGTCCTCGATCGGGTGACCTAGGCAGTCCTAATAGCGATGAGACTTATATAGGCAAATGGTGTTTTTTTAAGGAACTATCTTTTTTAAAAGATATAGTGAAACCTAGGCACACCCAAAGCAACTTTCAGGATTTAAATGCGGGATCTGATAACAATGAAACTCAAAATTCAGACACGGTTGAGATTCCAGAAATAGATCAAGTTGAAACTTCAGAAATGGATCAAGTTGAGACTCCAGAAATGGATCAAATTGAAGAAGTGGTGGAAAATCAAGAACCTGTTTCGGAATCTGTTAACGCAAGTTCTCTAGCTAGTGGTAATTTGATCCCCCGAAATAGATTCCCTACGACGACAGACGACAGCGAGTCTGGTTCATCTAGAGCAAGCGAGTTCAGGCAAAGGCAAAGACAGGCAAAAAAACCAGAACTGACGCTTTTTCAACAAAAAATGATTGAAGTGGAAAAACAAAAAATACAAGCTTTTAATGAGAAAAACAAAGAACAAGACGATGAAGACATGTTGTTCTTAAAATCATTGGCGCCATATTTCAAGTATTTAACGCCAGTACAAAAACTAAGACTGAAAAGTAAAATTCAAACTTTTATTGCTGATGAAATTAGTCTCACTACCTCTTCAACATCATCTACGCCAATATCGCAATCTATATTACCCTCTCCGGTAAACGCGTCACATCATTCAATGTCGTCGGTGCGGAACTACTACGAAAATGATCCCCTAGGTCTACACGAGTACGATACTGAGCTATCCGTAAATGATTACTAACTTTGCAGTTTGTTTGTTTTTTTTTACTTTGAACTTAAATAAACCTTCATTTTAATTTATACCTACGTAATTTGTTTTCCTTTCCTTCAATAAATTAAATTAGTCAGTGAAATTCAAATCCAAAAGACTTGAAATCTCAAATATAATTTATACAAAGTGCGTAGTTCCCAAATGTTCTGCAGAAATTGGCTGACTGATTTAATTAAAAAAAAAAAAACAATAAAATCGAAAAGGTACATAGTCAACAGCACATCAAGCGTAACACATTGTGTGACTTTTATACGCATGATGTAGTGTTAACTGTTCAAGTTTTATCAACTTCATCAAATAAAGAGGATTGATTCACATACAATCACTCGATTTTTTTTTGTTTTGATTTAATTTTTTTTTCTTGGCTTTCTTTTTCCTTGATTCCTTTATCGATACTGAGTCTACCCCTAAGCTATTGCACGCAATTACTTTAACACCCTGTATATTTGAACAAGTACCTAGTAAATTATTACAGAAATTACACTCACCTAATCGTCAGCACCAATCTTTCCTCCACACTTATAGGTTTTCTGTAGTTGGTAACAACATGATTGCAATCGTCTCTGATCATATTGCATAGGTAGTCAAATGCTTCGACATAGACATATAATCATAAAATGCAGACTCATCTTCTCGTAAGTCAAAATATTGATTGTGAAATTCACCACGATTTGGTCTCATTTTTAACAAAGCACTTTGCGTCCCACGTTGTTTTTTTTTCATTTCCATCTAAATCCGCACAAAACGTCATCCAAATATTTCCCGACAGCAAACATTTTGCGTGTCTGACGTCCATGGTTGTTGGTATCGACCGTGCCACTGCCCGGTCACGCTCGCTCCCGTCGTCAAATCGCGCGAGCAAGATTCGCGTAATCGCTTATTCGCGTTCTATTAGGACACCCAGTTTTTGACGTCGCGCGAACACGCGATGGTCGCATCGCTCGCATCGCGCATTCGCGTTCTATTAGGACAACGCCTAACAGTAAGCTGTAAGAGAATTCAGAATACAGAAATCGAATATTCCGTATTGGGACAATACATTAGCGTATTATATCCAAGGAATATGGTATCAGACCATGCCGAAACGCGTTCGAAAGAAACAAACAAAATGTCGGTGCATTCGTTGTATTGCCAAAAAATATAAGGTAACGAAAATGGTAGTTAGACAAAAACTAGATTTAGGTATATTCGATTCCAAATTAGTTAGGTTCAATACAACCGCATACACTGACCACGGCACATATGATGTCTTAAACGCCAACAACCTTCCAATCTCTACAGTCCCTTGACCACTTAACAGTAAGCTGTAAGAGAATTCAGAATACAGAAATCGAATATTCCGTATTGGGCCAATACATTAGCGTATTATATCTAAGGAATATGGTCTCAGATCATGCCGAAACGCGTTCGAAAGAAGAAAAAAAAAAGGTCGGTGCATTCGTTGTATTGCCAAAAAATATAAGGTAACGACAATGGTAGTTAGATAAAAACTATATTTAGGTATATTCGATTCCAAATTAGTTAGGTTCAACACAACCGCATACACTGACCACTGACCACGGAACATTATGATGTCTAACACTAAGCCTCGGCAATGCTCGTGGGGTAAGTTCAAATTTATTTACTCCCGAGACTCCTTTATTAGTCCTAATCACTGTTCTGCAATTTTGTAGTTTTTATGTGAGGGTACGAGTGTTTTGGTGTGACAACTAGCCTCAAAACACAAAACTTAAGATATTTTTACTTGTGCACTCCCAATTCTATTGAATAAACATGATCAACGAAGAAGGAGCCCAGGGTGAAAAGTCCATTAGAGAAGTAAAACCGGTAGTAACCGACCTTACGAAATTCTCACAAATTTTACCATTTTACGATGGTCACAAAAAAAATCTGCAAAACTTTATCCGGATAGTAGAAAATGTCCTTATGACGGCAGCAGATAGAAATGGCCCTTGTGTTTTACACATAATCATGACTAAACTCACAGGTAAAGCTGTTGAAGCCTTGTCTATAAGTCCAATGCCTCACTGTTGGACGGATCTAAAGGAAATTCTTTTGAGAAATTTCGGAGAGTATAAAAAGAATTGCAACTGATTAGTGAACTAATGCATCTCACCAAAGATAATACCTATCTTATTTTGTTACCGAAAGCGGATATAGGGATCTCTATATCCGCTTTTGGTAACAAAATAAGACATTAAATTTCTTATTTTGTTAATCTGCAAAACTTTATCCGGATGGTAGAAAATGCCCTTATGACGGCAGCAGATAGAAATGACCCTTGTGTATTACACATAATCATGACTAAACTCACAGGTAAAGCTGTTGAAGCCTTGTCTATTAAGTCCAATGCCTCACTGTTCATACACATACATATGTACTGGCTTCAGTACAGGCGGAGGAGTGTGGCCTTACGAAACCAGGAGGTTGCATTTGAAATGCCGAAGGATGAGTTTGTGGGCTTGTATAGGCTTACCAAACCCTTAGTTTTAGACCTTATCCATGAAATTGAGCCCTATTTGCCAGGATCAAGACGAGGTGGAATAAGTGTGGTATCGAAGGTAAGTGGTTCCTTGTTATTCCTTCATATTTTAATTTGATATAATGTTTTAGGTGACTCGGGGTACGCTTTGCGACCAACACTGTTGGCACCCATAGTGTCAACAGAACCTGGCACCCCCCAGCCATATTACACGAACATGCATGTCCGGGCAAGAAATACAGTGGAGAGGTGCATCGGCGTGCTAAAATCGCGATGGCGCTGCCTGCTTGTAGACAGGAAACTACATTATCATCCTACTACAGCAGGGTATATCACCAACGCCTGTGTTGTGTTGCATATCATCATGCATTGTAAATGCAGCCAATGTCCCTGATGCCCATCTAACACCAGAGGAAGAACAAAATGAGATCTCATTACAGGTATGGGAATAATGGTTCATATCCTATTTAATAGAAGGTACATACAGTTGACTGTTTTTTTTGCAAACTGAAATTTTCAATCTATATTTAAAGTATCATTTATTTTCAGACAAGAGAAATCCACAGGGATGTAGAACTCCAATCCCTAGCAGCAGGAGAACAGATACGAAATAATCTCATTGATAGGCTATGGGCTGCTCGGACATTGTTTTGTATTGGACTGGTTTGTACATAAATTGTTCTTGCAATTTGTTTTTATTATAATATGTAATTTATTTAGGCACTTAGGTTTGCAATAATATAATATCTTAGTTGAAAAAATGAAGTTTAATTACCAACATATATGGCATATTTTTTATTTAATCTAATTACAGTATGTAACACTACATATTATATGGTTCGTTTACCCTTCGTTTACCGCAACAGTACCATGGCAGCGCGCATTTTTACTCCCCTAGTACACCGCGATCGACCCGTGGCAGCTCACGCACCCGCAGGGTTAAAAGATCGCCATTTTTGTTTCTATGCATAAACTTGCCGAAAATTGTATAAGTATCGCATCTCTATCAGTCGAGCTATACTATTAGCCAATCAGAACGTTTGTCTCAGTGGAAAAAAAACGATTCGAACGAATTTGAAATTTAGTCCGCTCACGAGAGTCACAGCGTGACATCGCGCTCGGTATTTCTCCATAAAATTTGTTTGTTTGTTCAGTGTTTGTGAAGTTTTTGTGAAGTGTTTGTGAAGTGTGTCGATTGCTAAGAGTATAAAAACGTAAGTAATTGATACTTTATTCATTATTATGATAATTGCAGTAGTAATAATAGTCTCGTAATATAAAATTCAACGCTATAAGAAACATTGATCGCTGCAAAATTTCGTCTCCGTCATGTTTTGATGTTGTCTTATGATGTTATATTATACTTTTTACAATATAAACTAGTGAGATTTTTATGTATTCTTATTGGAAATTTCATTGCAATTACGTATTTGTAAATAATTTCATAAAATATATTAAAAAATTTGAATAATTTGACTCGAAACAAATAACGGTCGTAATACTCGTAATGATAAGTACATTTATTCAACATTCAATTCTTCGAAAAGTTAGTGAATATATAGTTAAAAATGAGTGTGAGTGTTTGAAAACATAAGTAATTGTTACTTTATTCATTATTGTGATAATTCCAGTAGTAATAAAAGTCTTATAATAATGTTAACTTCATAAAATTCAACATCAAAAACAATGATCAACGCAAAATTATGGCGCCTTCATGTTTTGAAGTCAATTTTTTATGCTTTTTACAATGCAGACTAGTGAGATTTTTATATATTCTTATTGTAAATTATATTTCGCCGCTTCATTTTTCGATATAATCAATTGTAGTCCCTTTATCATACAGGCAACATTTTCGCACTTTCAAATTTTAACAGTATTGAAACTGACTAAATCGCATTTCCTGTTCACCTACCTATTGCGCCCCCTAGCGCTGTAGCCTCATTCCTTTTTCGTGCGAGGCAACGAACGCACGCGCGCTCATCAAGATGCCTAAACGCACCGCGCAAGAAAAAATCGCTAAATACGAAGCAAAAATAAGGAAATTAATGGATGGCCATAAACGTCGTTCATCAAGAGTGATATACTCAAGTGACGACGATCAAATTCAAGGTAAGTCAAGTGAGATTTTTATACAATATAAGTGCCACCTTATATAAAAAAAAAAAAAAAAAAAAAAATCGGAATCAACTGCGCGTTGAGGACGATAGCGGGGTTAACTGCGCGTTAATCTCGAAGTACTTACTGTACTTACATAGCTACCACCAGCGTATTATCACACTGATAATTACGCAACGGCTGTACGCGAAACATAAACATCAAACTACCCACTTCTTATTATTAATGAAGTTACTTCTTGTTCTTTATAGAACAACTCGGAACGCCGTCTTACATCGAAGACGAGAGTACCAATTACTAAGAAGAAATCCCGATTGAACCAGAAGCTGAACCTGAAGATGGAAAAGATGAGGCCGTACCGTCCACATCTGCTCAGCCGAATCCTGCCATGGAAAGTTCGGATTTAGATCCTGAATTACTGCTCGCCTTAGGCGAGTCCACGTCGGATGCTCCGGAGTTTGGCCCTGACATTCACGATAGTCTTGCTAGCTTATGGCAGCCTATTCTCAAAAAAGGGCTCGCCGACGAAAATAGGGATTGCATTATAAAATCTTCCCCCGTTCCGAATAACTGCAAGCTACTGCTTGCCCCTAAGTTGAACGCAGAAATTTCATCTGCAGTACCAATGGTTGCTAGAGGGCGTGACAAGAAATTGCATTCCCTCCAGCAACAGCTGGGTTCGGGGGTTACCGCTGTAAATAAAGGAATGAATATCCTCCTTACAAGCGGTAACAAAGCAGATGCCCTTAAAAATTTAAGCGATAGTTGTCGCATCCTATGTGACCTCCATTTTGCTCTAAGTAAATACAGAATTAAACTCATAACGCCTAGTCTCGATAAAAATTTCTTACATGTTTTACATGATACTCAAAGAGACGAACTGCTGTTTGGCGCTGAATTAGGTGAAAAAATAAAAGCTAGCAAGGCTATTGAAAAGCAGGGCCAACAAATAAAGAAAAATATGCCGGTCCAGAAGACCGCTACAGTACAATCGACGGCTGTTCGTCCTACCTATGTCCCTTCGGGAAACTGGACTGCACCTCCTCACTATCACTACCCGTCGACAAGGGGGGGGCGGGGAGGTGCCAGAAGACCACAAGCAGCAGCCACTCGCAAACAGACGACCACGATATACAACAAGACGACGCAGGCGAAAGGCCGTGCTCAAGCTCAGCAGTAACCGAGGTACACGCTGGAAATATTAATAAGTTTTACCGTAATTGGAAATGTATAACGAACAACGATGTTGTTCTGTCGTGGATACGAAACGGCTACTCGATTCCATTTTGTAAACACGTTTCTCAATCCAACAACGTGCCAAATTCTAGTTTTTCACGGAAAGAAAGCGATAACATGTTGTCAGCAATTAATAAATTGCTTGACCTAGGAGCAATAAGGCCTTGCAAACCCTCTCCCGGTCAATTCATTTCTAGAATATTCTTGGCACCGAAATCCAACGGAACTTTTAGATTTATTTTAAACTTGAAGTCTCTAAATAATTTTATTTTAAAAGAACATTTTAAAATGGAAGATTACCGAACAGCTTTGAGGTTAATTCCAGACGGTGGTTACTTAGCCACAATCGACTTAAAAGAAGCGTATCTCCTCCTCTCCGTATCCGAGGCAGATCGTAAATACTTACGATTCAATTTCAAACATTGTAAACATCCTGAGATTACCACCTATGAATTTACAGCCTTACCTTATGGGCTTTGTACAGCACCAAGGGTATTTACAAAAATCATGTCACAGGTCATGACATATTTACGAAAACAGGGTTTGAAATCAGTACAATATTTAGATGATGTCCTGTGTATAGGGGATAGTTACCTAGATTGTTTAAACAATGTTAATACAACCTGTAAATTACTCTGCGACCTGGGTTTCGTAATCAACTATGAGAAAAGTGTCATAAAGCCATCACAATGCTGTAAATTCTTAGGCTTTAATTTTAATGCTAGGAATATGACAATTTCATTGCCGACCGAAAAGCGTAAAAATATTGCACGGTTGTTAGATAAATTTTCAAAGCTGCCGCGATGTTCGATTAGAGAATATGCGCAATTCATCGGAACGCTCACGGCAGCTTGTCCAGCCGTTAAGTACGGTTGGTTGTATACGAAAAACATAGAACGGCAAAAAATTTTAGCGCTTCGTACTTACGATCACAATTATGAAGCAAAGATGGTGCCATCGAAAACCATACTTGAAGATGTGCTCTGGTGGAAAAATAACATTCACCAAACAATATGTTCTATGAGAATGCAAGAATTCGAATTAGAAATCTATACAGACGCATCCAGAACTGGTTGGGGAGCAGTCTGTAAAAATAAGAAGGTACACGGACACTGGACGTTGATAGAAAAACAAAAACACATTAATTATTTAGAATTAATGGCTGCTTTCTTTGGTATAAAAAGTTTTGCTCGCAATAAACGTAACTGTGTAATATTATTACGAATAGATAACACCACCGCAATAAGCTATATTAACAGAATGGGTGGTATTCAATTCCCTCATCTAAATGAGATAGCTCGGACCATTTGGCAATGGTGTGAAACAAAGAATATTATGTTGTACGCGTCATACGTGAATACCAAAGAGAATATTGCTGACGCGGAGTCTCGAATTATCAACCCAGACACAGAGTGGGAGCTCTGTGAATCCGCCTTCACTACGATAGTACAACAACTCGGTAGCCCGAATATTGACTTGTTCGCATCCAGAACTAATGCAAAATGTCCGGTTTTCGTATCCTGGAAACAAGACCCCGATGCCATAGCCGTCGATGCCTTCACTATTAACTGGAAAGCCTATTTTTTTTACGCCTTTCCCCCATTTTCCTTAATACTTAAATGCCTAAGGAAAATTTCTGATGAAGCTGCTAATGGTATTATGGTGTTCCCTTATTGGCCATCGCAGTCTTGGTTCCCGCTATTAATGGAACTTCTCGACTCAGAAATAATTTACTTTGGTCCTTTTAAGGAGTTATTAATGTCACATTGCAGAGAGCCACATCCGCTGCATCAGAAACTTATCCTGGCTGCAGCGAGGCTTTGCGGACGGCATGGCAGCACCACGGCACCCCGGCCGAGGCGCTGGACCTGATATTGTCCTCTCTTGCACCGAGTACCCTAAAACAGTACAATGTGTCTTTGAGGCTCTGGTGGGAGTATTGTGCTGGCAGGAAATTAAATTGGTTAGCTTACGATGTAGGGTCTGTTTTGCTGTTTTTAACCGATCAGTTCAATAAAGGTTGTTCTTACGGCACACTTAATAGCCATCGCTCTGCTTTAACATTGTTGCTATCCAACAAACTAAGCTCTGACGAAAGCATAAAACGTCTCCTTAAAGGTGCTTACCGGTTAAAACCTACTGCCCCTAAGTACTCAAGAACGTGGGACCCACAGACAGTACTAAGTCTCATAAGCACCTGGTATCCAAATGTCAATTTGCCCTTAGACAAACTTACTAAGAAACTAGTAGTTTCACTTGCTCTTAGTACAGGGCACCGAGTGCAAACATTCTCAGCGATAAGACTAGAAAATGTCTCGGTACAACAAAACGGCATAAAAATAATTATTTCTAAAATCCTTAAAACCTCAGCTCCCGGCCGCGAACAGCCTATATTGTTTCTGCCATACTTCAATGATAATAGCAGTATTTGTCCTGCCTCTGTTCTCAAGGACTATATTTTTGTGACGCAAAAATTGAGAAAAGATGACAAGGGCTCGCTCCTGCTGACGCACAGACCTCCACACAGAGCCGCAACGACACAGACTGTAAGTCTTTGGATAAAGCAAGTGTTACTTGAAAGCGGAGTAGACGTGAACGTGTTCAGCGCGCATAGCACGCGACACGCGTCCACGTCTGCTGCGAGCACCGCCGGGCTCAATATAGAAGCCATCAGGAAGGCTGCTGGATGGACCGATCGGTCACAAGCATTTGCCCGCTTCTATAATAGACCCATCATCGACGAAGCGGCCTTTGCCAAATCAGTGTACCTCTCATCTTAATGATAAATATTAATATTTCGGCAAACTGCTGATTAAGCCATAAGTACAGAGTAAACGTTAAATGTATTACGAAATATTTATGTATGATTCTGAATCACAAGACTGATTTGTTATACGAACAGTGTTTTATTTCAAACAAAACTGATTTAATATCTCTTAACATCTACAATTGATTATATCGAAAAATGAAGCGGCGAAATATAATAGACGATCAAACGAACTTCCAAGTGAAGTTCGATCACTATTATATGAGCCGCTTCATTTGAAGATATAATCACCCAACCCTCCCTATGGAAAAATCCATACCCTATTAAGTTTTGTTCTCAATTCCTCTCTAAAAAGAATGAGGCAACAGCGCTAGGGGGCGCAATAGGTAGGTGAACAGGAAATGCGATTTAGTCAGTTTCAATACTGTTAAAATTTGAAAGTGCGAAAATGTTGCCTGTATGATAAAGGGACTACAATTGATTATATCTTCAAATGAAGCGGCTCATATAATAGTGATCGAACTTCACTTGGAAGTTCGTTTGATCGTCTATTTCATTATAAATACATATTTGTAAGTGATTTCATAGAATATGTAACAAAATTTCAATAATTTGACTGAAAACAAGGCGCGGTCGTAATGACACGCACACATGCTCAAAATTGATTTATGTGTGTGTGCTGCGTAGTTAAAAAATGACCGTTACGACTGCTCGTGGCGCCATAGTGTTGTGTAGCGCGGTCGATTCGCTGATTTTGGTTCTACAGCATGTTACAAAAACTCGACGAGTACAAATTTTTTGTGTGATATAAAATATTACGAAAGTAAGTATAATTTTTTGGCTGAGTAGGTACAAAATGTTTTCTAACTGGCCTTTTGTGTGATGTTGGATATTATGCAAGTAAATAGAATATTTTGTACTTAGTGAAAAAAAATATTTTAGCTATACTAAAATTTAAAATTTGAAACACGGTAGCGAAGTCACTCCCATTAAAGTCTGATACCGTTACTTCTGACTTAGCTTTCGAACCCTTTTGACCGAGTAGTTATAAAATGTTTTCGAAGTAGCTTTTTGTTTGATGTTATATATATACTAAACCTTCACGCTGTTGTCATAAATATACTAAGACCGGCTGATTAGTAGGGAGGTTAGATGGAAGTCACTCCCATAAAAGTCTGAAGCCTTAGCCGAGTTAGCTTTCTCAGGACCGGCGCGCACTGCCGGCACGGCACGGCATGCCGTGGCACGTCGTGGTATGCCGCGACATCGTAGTGACGAAATAAAGTAAAATGAATTCTAAAATCACTGAAATAAGATTCAAAAGAACTTGATTAGTAATAAAATCCCATGCCATGCCGTGCCATGCCGGCAATGGGCGTCGGCCCTTATGCTTTTGATTGAAGTAGTAAGTTAGGTAGTACCAAGGGTTTTTGTACGTACTCAGTCAAAATATTATACTTTCTATATACTACAACTTTGAAACACGCTACACCTGCTGATTGACGAACGAGGTTCCAACGCTACACCTGCTGATTGACTAACGAGGTTCCAATCAACGCTGGCTTTCCTCTCGAGGTAGGGAGATCAGATACACGCTACGCTATAGAAGTCATCAAATGATCTGACTTTTCACATCTGCTTCATCAGTTTTATTCAGAACAAAGTGACTTAGCTCGTTTTCATTATTTCAGCATGTCTCGTCCAAGAATTCTAACCGGCCTGCCGGTATTACGGAGCCCGAGTGGTGCGGTCCGGGTGACCGAAGGGGATCGGCCACTCCTAGTATCGTCACCGTCCGGGCGGCTTCACGTAAGTACTTTATAGTGTAGTTTGTGGTTTAAAAAAACTAATTTGTTGTAACTAAACTAAAATTGTTAATCATCTTTTTATTCATGTCTCTGAATAGCTAGCCAGGTCAGATTAGACTACATTTTAAATAATTACTTTTTACAGCTCTTATAGCTACTTCAATTAGGTCTCATTAAAAACCTAGTAAATATTTTTTTTTCGTTACACTATAAATACTTTTTCATCGGAATCACACCCCCGTCAGCCGTCAGAGATGGTTATATCGGACTTGAACCGACTAAATTCGCACGCCGTCTCAGTTTTTAATTACGATTAAAATAAGACATTTCCGTCACACTCCGGCTGATCCTGGGTCATCTATGGTTTTAAGATAACTCCATCCTACTTCCTAAAAGGAGAGGCATCGCGCCGTTGCCCAGGATTGCTTCTGCTGCGGTGGCAGGCGGCCGCATACCAGGGATTGTACCCGGGATACCTGCCCGCCCTTTACCTACTCCCCACTATGCTCTCTGCTAGAGAGGCTTCAGAGGGGCACCTAGAGAGCCTCTCCGAATCAATATACAGTCGGTCTATACTATCTTCCGTAGGCATTACGAGCTCCAGTTACGCCCAGGGCCGTGACGCCCAGTGCCTCGACGTCCATGTCAACGGCGGACGGGGACGCAACGCCCAACGTCGGGTCGCCCAACCCCGAGACGCCCAAGGCCAGGGGCTCCAGGAAGCGCGCATCTCCGTCCGGTTCAGGTCCTCGCCCTAAAAAATCCCGCCGCTCGTTACTGCCTGACGCCATCGAGACCCTCCTCCACGACCCCAATGACGGCAGCGAGCTGGACGAGTCGTCGGAGGAGGAGGAGGACGGCGAAGAAATGTTGACGGGCAGTGGGGAGAAGAGCATGCGTCTGACTGCCCGCTTCGTCAGAGATTATGACGTTCTGCGCGAAGAGGAGCAGTCAGACGCACTCGGCGTGATTTTAGAGGCAGAGGGCCTGGGCCAGGAAGAGCAGCGCGAGCTCCTGGCGCTTGACGCTATGGACGTCGAGGACGACAACCCTGGTTTAACTGGTGGGTCGGCAGCAGCTGCAGTTGTTGCTGGCGGAGCCGCGGCTGCTACGGGTGGAGCTGCGGCTGCTTCGGACGACGCTGCGGCTGCTGAAATAGAGGCTAGTGGAAGTGAAGCGGGAGCCATGGAGGTTGGTGACGTCACTGCGGGCCCGGGAGATTTGAATACATTCTCCTGGTCCGAAAATTTCGCTACTTTTTCGTGCCAACAGGAGGTGTATTTGAATGCTCCGGGCCCGCAGGTACAGGCAGCCGCCCCCGTGGACTTAATTATGCAAGTGTGGGACCGGCCTTTCATGGCGCAGATAGTAGAAGAGACAAATAGATACGCATGGCAGACAATCGCTGCATTATCTGAAGGCGGTCAAATCACCCGAAATTTAGAGACTTGGGTGGATACGACCGTCGAGGAGATGTAACGATTGTTTACCATTTTTATCTGTATGTCCTTCTGCTATCGCGCCAGGATTGACGAGTACTGGACGACAAGTTTTATGGGTATGCCAGAATTTAGGACAATAATGCCGAGAAATAGGTACACTATGCTGACCCGTTTTTTACACTTTGTGGACAACGACACAATAGAACTTAGGCCCTATAATAAAAAAATTTCTAAAATTGCTCCTGTACTAGATCATTGCAATAGCAAGTTCAGTAGCATGTATGTACCAGAACAAGCTCTCAGCCTCGATGAGTCGCTCCTCTTGTGGAAGGGTCGCCTTTCGTGGGTGCAATGCATCCGATCAAAGGCGGCCCGGTTCGGGATTAAGTCGTTTGAGCTGTGCGAGGCTGAGACCGGATACTTGCTACGGAGCTTGCTATACACTGGTAAAGACTGCACACATACTCCGGGACCGATCCAGGGGTTTGAGAATTCCACCGCAAAGGTGGTTCTCAAACTCATGGACGGTTACCTGGACAAAGGACACACCCTGGTAATGGACAACTGGTACAACCAGTTGTCTTTAACTAGGTACCTGAAATACAGGCGCACCGACGTCATTGGGACAATGAATCGCCGCAGAGCACACGTGCCTACGGCGATAAAATGTCTCACTGACAGTCGGATGCGACGAGGCCAACAGCTTGCTCGGCATTGTGGGGACATCACCATGGTGGCATGGAAGGATGTAAAGATAGGGACGACCATTTCCACCTTCCACAATGACGAGCAGGTTCGAGGCCGACGGGCCGGGGAACCTCTTGATAAGCCCAACATAGTAGAGTATTACAACAAAAATATGGGTGGGGTGGATAGGAAAGACCAAATGCTGAGCCCATACTTATTCGAAAGGAAGAAGGGCATGAAGTATTATATGAAAGTATTTAAAAGACTCCTCAACACGAGTCTTTTAAATACTTTCATAATACACAAGAGGAACCCGCTGGGGCAGACATTAAGCCATCGGCAATTTCGTTACAAAGTTGCCGGTGGCTTAATTGAAACTTTCAGGCCCCAGCCAATCATGCCCTCACTTTCGGTAAGTGTGGGTAGGCGTTTGGAACCTACCTATCAAAGAATCAATCAATCAAAGAATCAAAGAATCAATTTCGTTTATTCAATTTAGGCACATATAGAGCACATATGAACGTCAAAATATTACAATTGTGTCAAGAAGTATGTGAACAAAAAATAAAATATTAAATAAATTAAAGTAAACCATTTGAAAATGATTCTTTCGCTGGTTCGGTAGTTGGTTCTACTGAGAAGATACCAGCAAGAAACTCAGAGAACTCAATAGGTTGTTAACCTACTAGGTTACCAATTAGTCACGAGTCCCGTCAATGATTTTTTATTGATGATGAATGTATTGGGTACAAAATAAATCTGGTGATTTTCAATAAAAGCAATGTATGAAATGTGATTCTTATTTACTTAAAAAAAATTTTTTGAGTATTTTATTAGATTATCACACCCAAATCATACCATTTTGAAATCTTGGATAGATGCGCCAATTTTTAAAAAAGGTTGCCATAGTAGTGTCCATACTTTTTTTTTTCACCGAGATAAGATAAAGTGGGTCGAAAGTAAAAATGTATGAAAATTTGACGACAAAAACATATTTTGACTTATTTTTGTAAAATAACTACAAATATTCTATAATTTTTCAGAGTGGTGATAGATAGCCATGCTTTTTAGCTTGCTAATACAGAAAAGAGTTCCAAAATATTTGCAAAATTGTGGGCCTGGTAGATGAAAATGTCAATAGGGTTACCGAATTTTGAAGGATTTTAAAAAAGTTTAAATAATTAAAAAAAAAATAGAAATATTTTTTTTTTCTTATTTTTTCCAGAGCAGCCATAAGTAGGGCCACCCTGTGTTGCCGGCTTATCCTTGAATTTTGGGACACCCTGTATATATTTATAATATACATATGTTAGATAATTATCTAATATAGACATATTATAAATGTATATATACCTACATAATATAATCTTTATTATATAAATTTTTATTATTATTTGACGTTTTATAAGTTCCGTTTTGATGGTCTATACAGAATAAATGATTTTTGACTTTGACTTCGACTATTATACTATAACGTTGCTACTCTTATTTCCTATTTTCATTCTCGGCATTATGACTTACATTCTGGGTTCGATATCCTGTTGTTCAGTACACATCGTAGATTCCTGAAAGGTTGGCTTCATCTCCTTAGCTTCATCTTCCCTAGTTATTGCTCATTGTATTACATTATATTCAAATTTCTTTTTTTTTATGTATTTTTTAGTGTTCAATCTGTGTATAAGCAATTTAAAAATCACCAGCGATTCATAGCCGAAGTAAGTACCTGCATACAGTAATTCCTTTTGTGTTATAATTATGTTGTCGTTAAAACTAAACTGGGTATTATTGTTGTTCTGTAAGTGCCGTTTTAATGGTCTATATAAAATAAATGATTTTTGACCTTGACGTCGCTCGGACAAGGTATGTCGTCCGATCCAAATACTCAGATGACGTCTGTATGCATCAACACACGCACAGTCACACACACGCACGCACACACCCACACACGCACACCACACCCACCCACACAAACACGCACACCCACCCACCCACACAAACACGCACACCCACCCACCCACACAAACACGCACACCCACCCACCCACACAAACACGCACACCCACCCACCCACACAAACACGCACACCCACCCATACACGCAAACACGCACACCCACCCACCCGCACAAACACGCACACCCACCCACCTTCACAAACACGCACACCCACCCATACACGCAAACACGCACACACCCGCACAAACACGCACACCCACCCACCTTCACAAACACGCACACCCACCCACCCACACAAACACGCACACATACCCACACAAACACACCCACCCACACACACACACACAACACGTACACCCACACCCACACATGCACGCACGCATACGTACGTACAGGCGAGCACGCACAGAAACAGGTATAATATCTATGTAATGAATCGCTCAATTAACATAATATAAAATAACAGTAAAGAATGCGAGGAGGTAATAATTATAAAGAATAGCTATGTTAAAGATTTTAGCACCTATAACTGTTTTTACTTTATCAACATAATTTTATCTAGCCTAAAACTTATATATTGTACAAATTTCTACATTTCAATCAATAATTATTTTTTCAATCATTGCTGTATAATAATTATACGAATTATTCGTCATCATAATTATAAAATAACAGTAAAGAATGCGAGGAGGTAATAATTATAATGAATAGCTATGTTAAAGATTTTAGCACCTATAACTGTTTTTTCTTTATCAACATAATTTTATCTAGCCTAAAACTTATATTATTGTACAAAGGAGAATGCCCATTGTTGGTTTCGCTTTTAGTCGCTCGCGTCAATATTTCAAATGTTAAAAAATAATATTGATTAAAACATGACTTTTCGACCCTAAACCGCTTCTGTAGAACTTGGGGTTTGAAATTGAATCATAAGAATGCGTAAAATTATAGAATACCATTTTAGTAATACCAACACCATTTTTTGCTAATGTTGCCATTACATGAAATATAAAATAAACTATTGATGGTTGAATGTAAATATAGAAATCTTTATAAAATAAAACGGTTAAATAATAATAAACGTGATAATAATTCGCAATGTAATATTAAAATATATTGCACTTTATTTATCTTAATATATTTCGTGTATGTAGCGGTAGTTTTATTAGGATAGCAAATTATTCTTTGTTTCATTGGTAGTTTTATATGGTATCCCTCACAAATGACAATAACTAAAAACTCAACTCAGTAGTTTACAAAGAGAATACAACTTACAAGTTCATTTATTTCCTCTTCTGTAATACAACATTATTGTTTGAATAATCATGGATTCACGCTGTATTAATTGCTCCATCTCTCTTGTGCGCTTACGCCGGCTACGTCTAAGTGAAATATCTCAGATAATGTTTGATATTTTACGCGCATGGATATCACCTACACCGGTAAGAAAATATCACAAGATTTACATACATAGACATAATATTATTATACTTTTATATTGCCAGAGTACCTATAACTTTCCAAGAAACCTTTACGTTTATGTAACATAATATGTGTTGTTGATGTTACCTATTCAATTGATTTATTTTAGAGTACAATGAAAATGTTTACCTATTACCTGATCTCTACTCATCATTCATCGCTCTCTCTTACTTTTTATTATCATGTACGTAACTATTTTCAGATACAAATGCAATATGCGTGGAATGTCATGCATTGCTACAGAATGCAGCAAATAACACAGGAATGAATGTTACATCCTCAAGAGGACATAATAATGTTTGTTTTGGCTGTGGAGTATCTATTTTACGTACTAGAAGTCATAATGTAACATTGAATTGTCCTCAACGCAATATATTTATAGAAACTGTTGCTCCTCATTTGGTAAGTACCTTTCATATTACTAACCAAATTACTATTGTTTTGTTTTACATAGTTGGTTGCCGTTACTAGTTAGTCTAGCACATAATGTAAGCAAGCACACCTACCTCAAATTATATATAATATACAAATTATCAAGAACTATGTTATCATATCGTACCTACTATGTATATGAATATATGTAATACAATTATATCATCCTAGGTACTGGCCGACCAGGCCCGAGTCTCCAGCTTGGAGTTTACTCCAGTTAAATAGGGAATGATTAAATACAGTACGAGTAACAGATCACAGTGTATTAACACATCATAATTAATATTGTTTAAAAGAACATAGGAATTAAGTTTATGTGGTTGGGTACACTATGTACTCATCATCATTGTCATTATGTTAATCCTAGTCGCATCCGAGGCCCTCACCTCAAAGTCGGGCTTACTCAAATATAAAAGGAACATTATGTAATTAATCATAATAATCATCTTTTTTTATAATAAAAAAAACAATACATTTGATGCATCATAATTTCACATGACAAAGGTTTAATATGGATACTATCTATTTATATTTCAATCTGTTATTCCTCATACAGGGTGCTTCTGATTGAAAGTTAGGTAGCCTCTATGCACAAGTAGTCACTTCAGAATACATAAGTCATAAAGTATTTATTTATAATCTTTTATTTTAGGTACCACATCTGCAAAGAGTCTGTAGATCATGTTGGGAATATGCAACCAGACATGCCAGAAGGCAAATGCTACATGATGAAGCACGGCCGCCACTGTCACCACCACCCATGACGCCAACACCATCATCCAGGACGCCAACACCATCATCCAGGACATAAACACCATCATCATCTCAGATGCCACTTTACCACTTTCTTAGATGATATTTTTGATGAATATGTATATGAAGATGATTAAATATTCTCAGTATAAATATTTTTTTTTTCATTGATATATTTTTCTAACCTTTATCTTTCGAGACGGCCAAATCGGTTCGATGTTTATATACATGAATATGTCTACTCATTTATTTGCATTTTGCACTGGTCTGCGAAAGGTGGCTGGGACGGACTGGATGCGGAAGGCGGAGGATCGGCAAACGTGGCGCACATTGGGAGAGGCCTATGTCCAGCAGTGGACTGTAGTAGGCTAATTGATTGATTGATTGATTGGTCTGAGTATCACCGTGAATCGGTGAGCACGTAAAGCCGTCGGTCCCGGTTGTCATACTAACATCTATGGCAGTCATATAGAGGAAGTAGGTGAAATGGGCAACACAACAGCTGATCACCCGTCCGGTCAACGGCGTGCGTCCTCACTGGCAGTAGTAAGTAGTACTAGACGAGGTCCACCATCTCAACATTACATGGTAATAATTTGTAATGCTACATTGAAATGGGATAATATCTATAGTATTTGAGGAGGTTAGGAACAAAAGCAACGTCGACATCAGTCGCTCGATCGTAGGTACATTTTGGCGGCAGAACTACTATTTTGCGGACAAACCCTATTATTTTGGCGACAGATTAATCCCACCCCATTTAAATATATTCAAATTAGAAATCCCTATTCGTGTATGTTGTCGAGTTTATTTAATGATAATCAGTTACTCATTAACGTATATTTTAGTGTCACAAAAATGCCAACATTAAGAAAATGAACTCAAATGTCAATGTCACAATATTTTCTTCTCAATGTTATTGGTTTTCTAGTTTTTATCATTTAATTTCTCAATAACCCGAAGTTCTGTTACAATATACGTTTATATTTCATATAATACTTAATACAGGCTTTATAACGCAGTTTATACATATGTGACACGGCAAAAAAAAGTGTGAAACAATCCGCATACTAATATGGGCATTCTCCTTTCTACATTTCAATCAATAATTATTTTTTCAATCAGTGCTGTATAATTCGTCATCATAATTATAAAATAACAGTAAAGAATGCGAGGAGGTAATAATTATAATGAATAGCTATGTTAAAGCTTTTAGCAACTGTCTGTTTTTTTCTTTATCAACATACAAGAATTGTATCGTAACGTAAATTTGTTTTTTATTCGAGGAGGTAATAATTATAATGAATAGCTATGTTAAAGCTTTTAGCAACTGTCTGTTTTTTTCTTTATCAACATACAAGAATTGTATCGTAACGTAAATTTGTTTTTTATTCGAGGAGGTAATAATTATAATGAATAGCTATGTTAAAGCTTTTAGCAACTGTCTGTTTTTTTTCTTTATCAACATACAAGAATTGTATCGTAACGTTAATTTGTTTTTTATTCGAGGAGGTAATAATTATTTTATTTTATTTTATTTTATTTTATTTTATTTGGGGAGCTTACAGCTACATTCACATATACACAACATTTAGGTTAGTACACGCCAATTACAAGCTTCCACAATTATATCAACCAATTATATAAAACAAAATGGTTAACAGCTGAGAGCAAGAATACAGGAATAAGATTGAGCAATTAGAAATATCAACATCTACACACTTTCAACAAAACACTTCGTTAGACAAGATCTGGCAGAATGCTTACCGGTATTAAAGAGATCCAGGTTACTGTCAACATTCAATTGGTTAAATTCACTAATAATTCTAGGCAGAAAGCTATTCACTCTAAAATTGGTGCGACACGGAGGCCTGCACAATAAGAAATTCTTACGTAATCTTTTAACTGGCACTCTTAGCTTAATTTCAGAGAGAAGCCCAGGACAGTCGATCCCACCCTGAGCAACACTGAGAAGAAGAGTTACATCAGAGATTCTTCTTCTTTCGTGCAACGGTAGGATATGCAGTTTAACACAGCGCTGCTCATAGGTGAGGTCGGCTAGGTGGAACAGTTTGAATTTAAACCCCAAATATCTAACAAATTTTCTCTGAATCATCTCGATCTCATTAGAGTAGCAAGCATAGTATGGGTTCCAAACCTGTGAAGCGTATTCCAGGTGACTTCGTACGTATGCGCAATAAAGTATTTTTACGGTTTTCATATTTCTGAAGTCCCTGGAGCACCGGATCAAGAAACCTAAAGCCCTAAAGGCCTTATTAACTAATTGACTAACATGCTGATTGAATAAAAGCTTGCCATCGTGCACCACACCCAAGTCTCTAGAGACAGTCTTCCTCTCCAAGTTATGGTTTTTGATTGTGTAGTCGTATTCATATACTTGACGCTTACGTGTAAAAGTCATAGAAAAACATTTAGAAGCATTTAAATCTAATTTGTTTAAATAGCAGTATGAATCAAGACGTTTGAGGTCCTCCTGCATTAAATCGGCATCGTGAACATTGTTAACCGTACGGAATATCTTCATATCATCAGCAAAGAGCAAAAAATTTGAATATTTGAAACAGGGGCCAATGTCATTAATAAAAATAACGAAGAGTAGGGGGCCCAACAAGGAGCCCTGAGGAACTCCAGAGGGGATTTTAACCCATGACGAAGCATAACCACCCAACACCACTGCCTGGGACCTGTCTAGCAGATAAGAAGAAAACCAGTTATGGAGTCTACCGTGGATACCGATATCCAGAAGCTTTTTAAGTAGGATTAAGTGATCTACACGATCAAAAGCTTTGCTGTAATCGGTGTAGACCACATCCACCTGATTACCACAGTCCATATTACTGGTTAGGTACTCATTGAATACCAACAGGTTGGTAACAACCGACCTGCCCCTCAAAAAGCCATGCTGTTCAGGTATGAACACAGACTTCACTGCCTCATAAAGCTGATTAAAAACAAGGCGTTCCAGAACTTTTGCAATTAAACATAATTTTGATATAGGCCTATAATTTGTAACTGCGCTTCTAGACCCACTTTTATGAATAGGAGAAACGAAAGCTGATTTCCACATAGTTGGAACGACACTTTCATTCAGTGACCGTTGGAAGAGTAAAGTGATAGGCGTGGATAGTTCCTTTGCACATGAAATCAAAAAGGAAGCTGGTATTGAATCCGGACCAGCAGACTTGTATGGATCAAGTGCTTTCAGTAGTTCGTGGACCTGCCCTATATTTATCTGAACTGTGGAGATGTCACAGACCTGGCCTTTTATAATGAATAGCTATGTTAAAGCTTTTAGCAACTGTCTGTTTTTTTCTTTATCAACATACAAGAATTGTATCGTAACGTAAATTTGTTTTTTATTCGAGGAGGTAATAATTATAATGAATAGCTATGTTAAAGCTTTTAGCAACTGTCTGTTTTTTTCTTTATCAACATGCAAGAATTGTATCGTAACGTAAATTTGTTTTTTATTATAACATACATAACATAAACTCACGCCTATATCCCCGAAGGGGTAGGCAGAGGTGCTAGCACCCACATTTCGCCGTTTTTGTTTAGGTCCCAATGTAATATTATATATATAGATATATATAGTTTTTATTATAAATATAAAATTATTATAACACTGTATGCCTTTCTTTGCTTACTATCCCTTCTCCAAAGATCAAACAATCAAACACAAGTTTATTAAATTATAAAATAACCGCATCTGTGGTTATCATTTGACAAAAAAAAAACAAATGACAAATTTTCATTTGACAAACGTTTGACAAAATTATACTTGATAAATGTATCATTTGGCAAACTATTATTTAGTAAACTACTCATTAGACAAAATATTTATTTAATTTTTTTTTTAAAACATTTCACACATTGATTATTTTAAAACATGTTAGATGACAAACAAACAGTGATAGATTATTGAAAAAGCTGCTCATTCCGTCTTGGATAGATTAGGTTAGAAGCGAAGCTCCCGCATTAGCCTTCGTGGTTATTTTTTTTTTATAACCATGCTGAACGTTTTCAAACGTTGTTTGTCAAATGATGTTTTGTCATACGTTTTTTGGTAAAACAAGGGTGAACCCTCATCTGTACTTACATTGGAGATACTATGAAACAATCGTAATAAATTCTTAGAAATCCCATGCAGATATTGCGGCCGGTGCCGGCCGCCTAAGATACAAAGAGCTTTCTTATCTTTTGTTTACATTCACAGATGGTCAGCGACTGTGAAGACCTTTAACTTTTGTTTATAGACATTAGCTAAGTAGGTAGGTATAATACGCGCCTCATATTTTTTCGTAGAAAACCCATGCAGATAATAATATTGCGACCAGGGTCAGCCGCCAAAGACAAATATGTAAAATATATCTTTAGTTACATAGGTTAAATTAACTGATGATGAAGATTCTGAACATTAAATTTTAGTATGTTCGCGATGGACGATAAAAATTACAAAGGTTTCGGCAGACTTGAAATCTGCTGTTTGTTTGATCAAAATATGTTGAGTACCTATCAAGAGTAATCAGAAATATATGACCAAAATCGGTAACCGACATCTATTGGCCTGCGGCCCCAGGTTCCAGCCAAGAATAATATGACTGGTAATTATGTTCTAATAACTAACGCAAAATATACCTATTATGGTGTCGGCAGCGCGAATGTGACGCCTCTGGTGCTGGATACGTCCATAAGCCACGGTAACCAATTTCCATCAAGTGGGTGCCTGTCTGCCACCTAAGTGGTATTATAAAAAAACCTATGTAGGTTTGAAACATAGGTACATATATTTATGAATCACACAAATCTCTGACCTGTATGGGAAACTAACCCAGAACCTCTTGCACAACAGCCCTATGTTATACCACTGCGCCTCAAAGGCAGTCAAAGAGTTGTGGGCATTTTTTATTTTTTGTGAACCTCCAAGCGATTAGTAGAAAATATATATTTTAAATAGTGTGGTACCTATATTCATCAATTTGACCTCAAGCTGTGGAATACAATGGAAAGCTTACAATAATATGTGGCCCTTCTAGAAGGGCATTAGAAGGCTTGGTAGTACGAGTGTGACGCAGGCGCGGATCCAGCATGCTTGAGTCATGTCGGTTTTTTTATGAAATTTATGCTGAGGTTAGGAAAATTGGTACTTAGATGACCAACCCAAGGGGGGGGGGGGTCATGACCCCCATGACCTCCCCCCCAGGATCCGCCCATGGTGTGACGCCCTTGGTGTTGCACACATCCATAGGCCACAGTAACCACTTTTCATCAGGCGGGCCGTGAGCTTGTTTGCCACCTAAGTGACATAAAAAAGTTTCTAACTACACACGATAGAAAAATGAAATGAATGAATAGTAAAAAATATTTATTTTGCTTAAGGGGATAAACCAACTGTCTCGAATAAAAGTAACATTAGGAAATTTTAGAACAGTAATAAAAACTAATGTGGCCAACTGACCACTAATTTCTAACAAAAAGGTACTATAAAAACTAACAACACAATTCCATAAAACAAATAATACTTTTATTAAGTACAACAATAAAAGTAACATTAGGTAATTTAGAAGAGTAAAAAAAAATGTCACTAACTCAACACTAATTTCTAACAATAAGGTTCTATAAATACTAACAATACAATACCATAAAACAAATTATATTTTTTTACAACAACATTAGTGAACAACCTGTATAGGCGACAGGCGTTCGCACGGAATCACAGGGGGGTCAACATATAGAAATTCTAGTTATACAAATATGAGGCAAACATGAATTGAACCTTGATTATATCACTTTGTCTCTTTTTTTCCAATATACAGTTGTGTCTGCTAAAAAGAGACAAAAAATTTAAGTTATTGCTCACTTGGGAAAATGAGTATGAGAATTTGACAGCGTGCCGACGGTGCCAACATTTATGAATGATTTGCGCCAACATTATGAATGATTTGCGACAGCCATTGTTGAATTTTTCTAGAACATACTACTATTAGCATAATAGTGATGTACTCCAATAAAAGATTTGACGACGAAACTATTCTTCTTTACAAAAATGTACTCTTTTGAAGAAATACGAATTGACAAAATTGTAATGTCTTCTGTTTTTCCGTATTAGAACTGGGCAATTATGGTATTGTTAGAAACGTCTTGATCATCCGCTGGTTATAGGCAATATGACGTGTGAATGACTCTCTGAAACTCTGACTATAATGAAAAAAAACTTGAGATATATAGACCGTGTTTGGTATGAAATTAAAGGGCTCAATTAGCACATTAAAAACATGTATACATTATAAGGTGTTGCTTGCACCAAAATAATACAAATAAAAATCAAGTTTCAAACTAAAATCCGACTACTGCAAATCACGCTCTAAGAAGTATTAAGCAAGAAAATATCAAGAATAGCCGTGGTCGTATACCATTTACTCTAATAAAACAATACATTCTAGAGATTCGTGATTTTGCAGTAGTCGGGTTTTAGTTTTAAAGTTATGGTAGTACACTTTAACAGGTAGTATAGAAAGATATCGACAAATGTTACGATAATAGAAGGTAATCCCTAGCATAGTAACCGTCGGCAAACGTTCATTCATAAAAATGGAACGTAGGTAATACACGTTAATTCTGTAGGTATAACCTATCTGTTCTATTATAAAGAACAATGCCCACTTTTCACCTGTCTGATCAGAATAAGCAATTTGCCCGTATTGCCCAGATAATTAGCTCATAAAATAGCATATTTTTTTCTATTTTTAACAAAAAAACTTAGAAAGAAAGTGTTAGGCTAGAAAATCAGATATCAGTTTTTTAATGATAATCAAAATGATCAGCAATATATCAATCTGCGTAAGACGAAATTCACCATCTTAAAGCAGAAACCATAGACGGAAAATATTCTCTACTCTCTGTCACGTTGTGATTATATTCTCTTTAGAGATGTTACAATCGGGACTATTTAGAATAATCGTATTAATGAACAAATGACTTGACAGATATTACGTTATTCTTCCTGTTACCCAGTAGGACAAATATTAGTCACACATACACACATAATCACGCCTTTATCCCCGGAGGGTTAGGCAGAGGTGAATGAACACTCACATTTCACTAAATCATTGTATTGGGTCCCACGTACTAGGGGGTGAGCCTATTGCAGTAAATAATAGTGGCTGTTTGCACTACTTTTCAATCAAACGACTACGTCCAGTTATTCAATATAATGTAAATGTTATAGGCAATGTGTATAATGCAGGCATTCTATACAATACCTAGGAAATGTATAGAATGCCGGGGTCGTTCAGGCAATGTATGAAATGATATTCAATGTTTAAACTATTTTACACTTTGCCTAGGAAATGTATAGAATACCTAGGCATTGTATAGAATGCCGATCGAAGCATAGGTAATGTATGTAATCTATTTTTCTTCTCTATGATTTAGTTAGATAGATACTAATCTTTTGAGAGCTAATCCTAATTTCAACTTCCACTAGCGAAACTGCTGATAAGACATGTATTGTGTTCTATTGGTAGGTATGCCTAAGTACCTACGTGTTTTTTGCGTAGAATGTTTCTCACATTGCAGTGAAAGCAAAGCTGCACATTCCGACTTGGATAGATTAGGTTAGAACACAGATGGGTGGGTTAGAAGGTAAATGCGGGAGCGGAGCGGAGCTCCCGCATTAGCCTTTGTGGTTATTTTTTTATTACCATACAGAATTTCTATAGGCCACGGCAACCACTCTCTTACCATCATCCCTGTGCTTGTCAGCCACCTAAACTGATGGAAAGAGAGTTGTTACCGTGGCCTATAGAGATCTGCATGATTAAAAAAAATTACCACGAACCTAACTTCTAACCTAATCTATCCAAGTCGGAGTGAATAGTTTTTCTTTCAGCAGTAATATCCATTTTTCAAATCCATAGAGGGCTTCTTAAGGGATTGCAAATAAATGACGCTTTGTTTATCTATTAGGTACTTTGTTTGCTAGCAGTACTTATTTATTAAGGTGAGACGAATTTTCGCACATGAAATATCATTTTAAAGAGACGAATTTACAACAACCCGTCCAATAAACACATTGCCTGATGCGCTTCTGGCATTTAATACAATACCTAGGCAATGTATGAAATTAATCGTATTATACACATTGCCTGAACGTTTTAGGCAATGTATAGAATGCTTAGGCATTCTATACAATGCCAGATTATACACATTGCCTATAACATAAATACGAAATAGTGACCAACTTTTCCTTCATACTTTAACAGGCTTAGGATTAACGCACGCACATAGATTATAATATCGCTCATTGTCGCTATTACTTTGACTATTACCTAATAAGATATCAAAATAATATGAAATAATCGTATTAGGTATACCTAGTAGGTATACCTAGTAGGTATACCTAGTAGGTATACCACTGTTATATTGTGTTACTGGTACCTGCTACGATTACAAATAATAATTGTATTTGTCCTCTCTCTACGCTATAAACAAACACCGACTATGACATGACTGTGACAGCTTCATTTGGTTTCATGGTTTCGTTTTATTGCTGATGTGTAGTGTAATTCCTCTTTCTGTTGCGTTCAAATTCAATTTGATACTCTGATATCACCCCATTTGAGAGGAGAGCAATGTCCGCATCCATGGGATCCTTGTCCATGACATAGCAGATAAAATACAGGAGAGCCTCATTGCTGGACAAGTTTTTCGGCAACCCCCAGGCTACGTGTATGATGAAAATGTCTGGCAATACCGCCCCACCGGGTAGCAGAGCAAACCTAAGAAGTCTTAGCTCAACTATCGTTGTAGAATGTGTTATGCGTGCCAATTATCTCATTACCAGTGATGCCCAAAACAGTGAAAAGTGAAGACAGACCCTAAGGGCCAGTCCACACGGTGCGTTGTTTGCGTTGCGTCGACGCAACGCAAATATTTTGACGCATAGCCGGCCACACGGGCGCTGCGTCACCGCACCGCAGCGCAGCGTTACTACGATGCAGTCACAGTCACAACGCGTACACCCTCGCCCGCTTCGCCTCCGGGGCTGCAGCTCCGTCGTGTGTGCGTTGCGTCGACGCAGCGCGCCGTGTGGACACTATGATTATTTGTATGTAAAACGACGCGACGCAGTGGCACAGTGCTGCGTCGACGCAACGCAACGCAACGCGCCGTGTGGACTGGCCCTAACCTTTTAGAAAAGTCGGAAGACAGACCCTGGGCTCTAAGATTCCTGCCTTCAATTCAAAACACAACATTATTTTGACAATGATTATAATAAGAGAACACATACATTATAAAAATAAAAAGATATACGAATAAAAATACCAAATTGTAATGAATAAAATGTTGTAAGGTTGTATTATTAATATTCATTTTTGACTTTTCATATTGTCATTTCTGTAATAGCAATAAAGTTAAAAAGTATTTTATTTAGTTATTGTTGAATGCAAAAATTCCCTCAGCCTCAGTGGCATGGCGGTAGTGAACTCGAATGCTACGCAGGAGGCGCGGGTTCGATTTCCGCTCAGTGCAAATATTTGCATGCATGAATATGTCTACTTGCATTGACCTGGGTCATGGTATCTCCGTGCCTTGGAGAGCACGTTAAGCCGTCAGTACCAGTTATCATACGAACATCTAATGGCAGTCGTTAGGGGTAGTTAGAGCCCTATAAATCCAACAACTGGTCTACACAATACTTTAATGTCGCCAATGGGTTTTGGAGGTCAGATGGCAGTTGCTTCACCGAAAATATGTAAGTTCAGCCGCGTCGTGGTAGTACTGGAAGAGGTGGACCCCGGACTCTGAAGCAAGGCCGTGGATGTAACCAGAATGTGCATTCATTCTGGTTACATCCTGATGTAACCAGAATGAATGCACATTGAAGGCTGATGATGATGATGACAAAAATTGCAAACAGTAAATTGTATGTTGAAAGCTCATTTAATCACTGAATATGAGCATATGACATGAAATAAATCTAAATTATTACCTATATCTTGTTAATCTTGACTGTGAAGAATTAACTTTTGATAATATGAGATCGTCATCATCCTAGCGTTAGACCCGGTCGCACCCGCGTATAAGTAAAATGTATGTCAGAACACGATCATTGGTTGTTAGGGGTCCATTACACGCTAGGTTTTGCCATGGTTTAACCATCAATCACGCCGTGAGTGACCAATAACATAACGTCTAATAACCGATTGACCAATAATATTCATGATTGACGGCATGATGCATGACGTTTGCATGAGCGTGTAATGGACCCCTTAAGTTTTTTGACACTGTCACACAGTTCATTAGTCAAAGCACAGATAAATAAATACTTCACATACACGTTTTAATACCTTGATTACACAAGGATTACACATTTTTCAGTCTAAAGATTTAAACCATTATTGGTTTTATGGTTTTAAAGATGCAGTATCTATTCATCAATGATACCAGTACAGTAATACGATAGCATTTTAAAAATGTAGTGACAGGTCAACGGATGTATGGAAAGTGGGCATCATTCTTTAGGCACGGAATAGATGCTATTCCGTGCGAACGAGAGGCACGCGCCTGTCGCACGGGCGCTCTCGCTCGCACGTAAGCGTCGTGTAACGCTGTACGCACACACATGCAGCCATCATGTAGCGATTGCGTGCTCGGTAGCAAAAAACTTGCCACTCGAGACGTTGTTTGAACAGATGTTTACAATATTTTTTGCTTAGGAGCGTTGTAAGTATTATACACCATAAGAAAGCTGTTGTTCTCTACTTTTGAAAATAGATAACGAATTGTAGATTATATTTTGCTTTCCTGATATATAAAGTGAATTGTAAACACTTGACTTTTCGACGTGATTATTTTCTCATAAACTAGATCTTAGACAAACTAATGAAATATATTTCTCAATTTATGCACTTGATTATCATAACTGAATAGATTTCTAACCATGAGAACAAAAAATTAACTAGATTTATGCCATGATTTACTCATAATAAATTTTGCAAAACTTGATAAAATGCGTGCGAATCGCGGTCAGCGGCAGTTTTACTGTATATTTCAAACTCTATAATCATAAGATCTTTCTATGAAAGTATAGTCAGTGTTATACATTTTTGTAAAGGTATTATCATAAAGTATTATAATAAATAAAATATTGATTGGTGAAACATTCCGTTTTTTTTATTTTTATTTTTCTTTGTGTTCAAGTATTGAATAGTCGTCTTTTTTTACATTATCGCATTTCAAGCGGCCGTATAAAATAAACATTCCACACGAATGTTATTGTTTATGTTATACTACGTAGAATATTTTATCAGCTTCTTAGAAGTACCATTCGTTTAGTTGTAACATAAAGGACCGCTTTGTAAACAGCGATAAGGCGGCTCAAGTGCGAACGACCACTTGAGTCAGCAAAGTCTCGGTTTTAGCGCTGCGCGGAGGTCCGGCATCGTGGCGTTTGCAAGGTTAATACACAGGCATATTATTCATACAGAAACTTATTTAAGTAAGTTGTCTTTTTATAATCAGTCTTATATTACGCAGTCCATCTGCGACACGTCCCATGGTGTTGAGCTAACTGTGCGGAGGCTGCTGCAGTCGCTGCATCAGATTGCAGCCGTCCCTTGTGCGTTGAGAATGAGTGCTTCCTCAGGCAGTATTTTTGTAGCCAGTTTTCGCCAACTGAGGATACCTCGTCAAGAACTCCATAATAATCTCCCACTGCGCCTCCCTGACATTGTTTTATACCTTTCGGCCACTTTCATAACTGTTTTTTCTTAACTGGTTAAGAAAAAATACCTTTCTGTATGTTTTCTTAACTGGTTAAGAAAAAATACCTTTTTGTATATTTTCTTAACTGGTTAAGAAGAAAAATTATATGCGCTTTTTCATAACCAAGTATCAATCAAAAATAATTTCATAAGGGCGCGCACACGCCCTAGGAAAAATCACCGGGCCTATACAAGAACCGTTTGAAAGTTTTCATAACTGCAGCAATATTATATGCACAGGAATCACTATATTTGGTCGGTATTCCGCCTGACGCGACAACGCGAGAATCAAGTTTGAAGTGAAACACAGCAAAACTCCTAAACAGTCTCATAAGTGGATTTAAGTGGACTTGATGAATGGAGTGAAGAAATATGAAAAACATTTTAATTTCTCAGACGATCAAAAATTTGACATTCGTTGACAAAGAACACAGATTGTTGCCAGTAAATTAACAAAAAATATTAAAATAATATGTTGAATGTTATTTAACAATTTGATGGTTTAAAATGGGTTTTTGAAGTCTATATTTTGATGATTAAAATAAATAAATTGCACCTATACGCTTTTGAAACTTTTTTTTACTTTAAAATCTTGCGTTAAAAATTACCATAAACGTTACCGGTGTTTATATATTGTGAAATTACCTTTTTAGACCTTCAGCTCGTAAAGTAGGCTGTATTACATTAATTTTAAGCTTATAATATCAATGTTGGCAAATGAATGGACGAAAAATAACAACATGCAGTATGGGGTTTATTTTTTATTGCTTTTAATAACTATTCTTCCAATGTAGAACAATATTTTTCATTCATTTTCAATAGTTCGTATCATAAAAAGTGTATATTTTCAAGATTTTTAAACTAAAAAAGAACCGCTGGAAGTGATCCCTCAACTTTGACACCATTAATGACAGTAGATTTCCAACCCTTTAGTGTAGTGGAAGATGAAGGGTTTAGGAAGTTTGTAACGGCATTAAATCCTAGCTATGAGTTGCCAAATAGGAAAACCATATCTTATGTATTTTTGGCATCAGAATATAATGCACGTCATGCCGAAATCCAGTCCTTGGTGCGAGAACGTAGTGTGAGTATTTGCATCACAACGGACTGTTGGACATCCAGAAATATGGAGTCGTATATGGCAACTACGGGGCATTTTCTGGACAAAGAAAATTTGAAATTTCATAGCATTTTGCTGGCATGTGCTGCCATTAATGAAAGTCATACAGGCCAAAAAATTGCAGAAGAGCTCCAAAATTTATTCAATGAGTGGTGCATTGACAACAAAGTTAACCTATTGGTTTCAGATAATGCTTCGAACATGATAGCAGCTCCCTCTGTAGCAGAAGGACAGATACGCAAAATCCCGGAATAGCAAAATCCCAGATTAGCAGAAGGACGGATTAGCATAAAGGCAGATAATGTACTGTCGTGTACATTATAATACAAACCAAACCTTATTATTAACCTTATTATCTATTTGTGACCTCTTTACCTCTTTCTTCTAAATGGCCACTTTTCATAAACAATCAGACGATCTATATTATATTTATTATTCAATGTGACATGCAATGTTTGTTTTTCTGATAAAAGACATTTTCCTCAGTTATCTAATAATTTAATATTATAATTTAAATAATGGATCAAGCTAGTTCCAGTAACGGTGGATCATATTTAAAATTTATTAAAAGTCAAAAAGGTAAAAGTGTTTTGTTACATGCCGGCCACAGGTACAATTATGTGAAGAAAAATGAGAGTGGGACCACAAATTGGCGCTGCTACAACAAAAAACAATGTAGCACCTCTATTACATTGAATGCTAAAAATGACATAATAAGGGAAGCGAAGCACTCTTGCATCCCTGATTTTCAACGCAATACAACGGATGCAATATTAGACCAGTGCAAGGAAGAAGTATGTAAAAACTTTGAACCAATACAGAGAGTATTTGAAAACTACATTTATAAGAGAAAAGAAGAATCGAATTTGCTGGCAATTGACGATGATGATTCGCCTGTGTTTTCTATGAAAAGGGACACTCTATATAGAACTCGGCGAAAATATCTGAAAGTCACTGAATGCAAAGACATGAAGAAGCTAAAACTGCCACACTGTTTAGTGGATAATTTTTTTTATATGATGATGGTGTGGATGAAAGAATTATATAATTTTTGGAACTACACTGGCTAAGCAACTTTTAATGAAATATGAGGTATATTACGGTGATGGAACATTTAAGGTAACACCGACACCCTTTTATCAGCTATATACCTTACACGTAGACATTACCAATAATAACGAAGATACTGTCAGCTTTGTACCCCTTCTTTACATTCTGTTACCAAACAAATCAGAAACTACGTATAGAAGACTTTTTTTAATACTCAGAGACCAATTTAAAATGAAAATCACGGTCTACAAATGCGATTTCGAATTGGCAACCATAAATGCTGTCAAATTTGTTTATCCACACGTGACTATCAAGGGTTGCTTTTATCACTTTGTTAAGAATGTCTGGAAGATGGCTAAAAAAATTGGGTTAACTGTAGTTGAAGGTGGGCACAAAATAATAACTTTATGCACACAATTACCTCTATTGCCAGCAATTCTGATTCCGGAAGCCTACCTTTCTATATTTGATTTGTGTCCCGAAAAACCAGAATTTTTCGAATTTCAAAAGTACTTCAATAACCAATGGATCCTCAAAATCACAAAGGACATTCTTAGCTGTTACAACGAAAAATTTAGGACAACGAATGGTGTTGAGGGATGGCACCGGAGGATTAATACAAAAATACCTACGAATCCTTCACTCTTCCTATTTGTACAGCTATTAAAGAAAGAAGCATATTTCCAAGATCTGAAGTTGACCGGCAATAGCATACCACAAAAACGTTCTTCTCTTATTACAATGAAAGATAAAAAAATTGATCAAGCTATCACGAGCTTTTTGAATAATAAAAATTCTGCAATGGAATGTTTGATACGTTTGGCCAAAGTTAATAAAACAAATTAAATAACTTTTAAAATTTATTTTGTCTTTAATAAAACGAATTAAATAACTTTTAAAATTTATTTTGACTTCAGTGTGTATCTGTACTTCTGCCTTTATGCTAATCTGTCCTTCTGCTAATCTGGGATTTTGCTATTCCGGGATTTTGCGTATCTGTCCTTCTGCTACAGAGGGTATAACCGCTAGAATTTTGAATAAAAGCCACTATGGCTGCTTTGCCCAAAAATTGAATCTAATTGTTCAGGGAGCTTTAAATAATGAAAGAGTGTCTTGCACCGTTGGCAAAGTGCAGAAAATAGTGGCCCATTTTAAGCGCAGCACCCTTGCCAAGGAGAAACTGCTAAAATATCAAGCCACGGCACAAAATGTCTCTCAGCCTAAAAATGTTATTTTATCAGTACCTACCGACGCGTTGGAATTCCGTATACCTTATGCTCGACAGATTTAATGATTTACAAGAAGCTTTGCGAGCTACAATATCAAATTTAAGTGTGAATCTCCCAATTATACCCATGGAGTGGAGTGCATCTATTTCGTAATAGTAATATTGTAGTATTTATTAATAGATTCGTAGTACAATCGTATCCAGTCTTCTGTCTCCTTGCACGATAGTACTATTGTAATAGAACTCTGAACAATGGAAGTAGTAGGCATAGAGAACTGTACTCTCCTCTTATCGTCGGTGGTCTTATTTTGTCCCAACCGGGGCCAACGGTTATTTCTGGCGATCTTGAAGATTGGTGCAGAAGGCCTGGCGCATTATGATGCCGTCCAGTGGATCCATGCCATGGGCATCGGTCCCGCTGACGTTCTGGTAGATGGACTGTTGCCAGAGCATGGGTATCTGGTGGATTTTGGAGGCGGTTCGTTCCGGCTATTCGCCAACTCTTCGGGTTTGTTGCATTTACACCAGTGCTTCCAACTGCTTCGTGCCTTGGAAGAAGTAGAGCTGGACGTTCTGGATGTTCTGGATGAAGCGGCGTCCGGAGGATAAACTCTTCTTTTTCTTTTTCCTTTTTTTTTTTTTTTATAAAGTGAATTCGTCTTGTTGAACAAGTTTTTTTTTTTTCATTTCCTTTTCCGTTGAATTGATTACGTACTATATTCCGGATCCTTCCTGTGCTACCAATGTTTGGATAACCTCCCCTGCGGTTTCACGTAGATTCTGGATATTCGATGAGGTATTAAGATACCGACAGCGACTATCGGAGTCAGCACTCAGCAGGTTCACGATTTTTGGAAACCTATGCCGCGCCGCGCACTGCCTCGAATATTCTACCGACTGCGCCAATTACGTTTTTCGCAGCCAGAGGGTACAAAAAGGAAACTAGAATCACTTAAACAGGATTTATTATACCTATTTAATTCAATCTAACTAGCCTAAAGGTGGTGAATGTACTCGACGTTAGAAATACATTACACCCTTAGAGTATACATTATAAATATAGAGCGCGCCTATCACTCAGGTCTTTGGCGCCGAGTGTTAGCAGATACTTTGCGATGGTATAGTGCACCTATAGTGACGTTTCATGCATTACCGAAAATATCAATAGATGCACTTGTTAATGTAGTTTGTTGTTACGAAGTTCTTTGTTCGATTTGATATGCATGGATAAAATTAAAGCCAAAATACCAAAAACGGCTACATTTTGCGGTATTTTTGCGTCATTATTACTACAAATATACGATGTTGTATAAAATTTTGATTTAACATATCGAATTAAATATTATTTGCGAAGTAATTTTGACGGGTATTGTTTTGCTACTGATTGAGGTTGAGCCAGGAGCCTCGGTACTGTTCATACCCGTGATAGCAGTTCATACTTGTAAGGCGCGCTCTATAGCAATGTATACTCTAAGATTACACCGTACTAGCCTAAGCGAATGAGTTCGATATTAGAACTACATTCTTAACTATACTAACGACTACGTTCGATGCTAGGACATAAGTGAATCTTTATTTTATGTCGCGGCCACACATTGGGTATATTTGCACCAATGTTACGTATTGGGTCCAACACACCAATGTGGGGATCCGTCTTGGATCCAATGTGAACATTGCATCCAATCACAATCGAATGTCCAACACCGACCCGCGTCGAGTCGGTTTTTGAAGTAAGTTCAAAGGCGAGGGGTATGAAGGGGGAGTGCGCGCGGGCATCTTGGACGAAATGCCACTCGCGAGCTACACATTGGTCTGTTCATTCGTCGCGAGAATTGCTGTTGTTCGTACGTGTACTTAGTTGTGCAGCTACGTAATTATTTTCGAAATGACAACGCCATCGATTGACTGGTCAAATGAACATGTTTTGGAGTTTATTGAATTATACCAAGGGGAACCAGCATTATGGGATTCAACCAATAAATTCCATAAAAACAGAAATGTTTTAGCAGATGCATGGGAAAGAATCCGCTCCTCGTTTAGTTTAAGTGGTGTCACCATTGCAGAAATTAAAAGAAAAAAGGAGTCGTTAATGACAACATATAGATATCATTGGAATAAAAGAAAGAGATCGATTAAATCAGGTTCCGGTCCAAATGAAATTTATCAAACAAATTGGTTTGCGTTCCAGGCCATGCATTCTTTTTTGGGTCAAAATTATGAGTGCAAGCCTACACAGGACACGGAGGTTAGTATACATAGTAAATCAAGTACTTTTGTTGTTTTTAATCGATATTTATTTCAAGGACAAAATTATACTTATGTAGTAGGTAATACAATTATTGAATGAAAAAATTTGCAAATTCCTCTCTTACATTTAAAGCACTAATCGGTGGCCTAATAGGAAGTCGCGGAAGTGGTCTGAATGCATCAGCATGTTGGTCCTGCTGTCTCCAAGCTCCTTCATGTAATTCACCATTTTCTATAATATCAAAAGTTCCTTCTGGGGCATAAAGAGACCTAGAGGAACGGCTCTTTTTTAGAAAATTATGTAAATAAATACAAGTCAAAGTGATAACTTTTGCTTGTTCGGGTTGTAGTAACAGTGGTACTCTAAAAACTCGAAATACCGACGACATGATTCCGAAAGCATTTTCAACTACAACTCGAGCACGAGATAGCCTTTTATTAAATACTCTGTTCTTGCTGCCTTGTGGTGGATTCCCAGGAAACGGTTTCATTATCCTGTTAGACAGCGCAAATGCGCTATCACCAACAAATACAAAAGGGCAGTTTTCTAAACGTCCAGGTAGACAAGTATCATTAGGAAAACTTGTGTTTTCACCATATATTTTTTCCATCAAAGCGCTGTTGTTAAAAACACCTCCATCGCTAATCCTTCCCTGACATCCAACATCAGCAAACATAAAATTGTAGTTGCTGTCTACAACCGCTAGCAGAACGATACTGAAATATTGCTTATAGTTATAATAATCGGATCCACTGTGAATGGGTGATTGTATTCGGATGTGCTTTCCATCTATACTTCCTAGGCAGTGCGGGAATTGCCAACGTTCTTGAAACTGTGATGCTATCCATTGCCACTGTTCTGCTGTGGTGGGCCACTGAAAAAACAATATAATATTTATAATATATGTATTTCTTTTAGTATTAAATAATGTACAGTCAGCCACAGCAACGGTGATGCACTTATGAATTTTAATGCTTATAGCAATATAGCCGAAAAGTGGATCACAGCCGCGCGCCGTAGTGGTCGACCCCACCTAAATTGTTTAACTAAATGTGCTTTTTATTTTAGGCATCCGGAACCCAAATGGAAGAGTCGGTTCGTTCTCCATGTCAAACAATCGCACCACAAGAAACTGTTGCAGAAACAACTACTAAAGTAAGACCAGGCCCGTCGTACGTGCAGAAAAAAAATATACCTTCTGATATTAAAGAGGTGAAAAACCAGATGGATGATGCTTTCAAAGCCATAACGGCCCGTTCACGACCTTGCCGCTGCGAGCGGCAGCTAAGTGCGGGGCGGCGAGCGGTTGGAACAAAAGTATGAAAATGTTTGAAGCACGCCACGAGTCGCCGCTCATAGCGAAAACGCGCGCGGTTTTCTCCGAGCGAATCACTACAGCGGCGCGCGGTGTGGGAAGCGGCAGGAACAAAAGTACAAGCCAATGAGTGCGACGCCACGGAACAGAGCGGCGCGCACGGCGGTGTAGGAGTGACGGACTCAGCGGCGTAGCTTTAAACAAAAAAGATTAGACGATTTTGTAGCGGCGGGCGGTAATGGATCGGCGAAATGAGCGTTCGGAATTTTGACGGTCGGCCAGATTATTTCGAATTTATGACGTGAACTCGATACCAAGACATTTATAGGTAAAATCTTAAATCGACCGCCTATATGGAAGTCAAAACATCCCCAACATAAACTACCCTTTTGGATCAGATGTATTGTTTTAAACATAGGTACGTCTATGTGCTTCAGAATATAATCAAAAGTTTGTACACTCATTCTTGTGTACTCATAAAACTTATGTGGATATATCTTCGTATAGGTCACGAAATTCGCCATTTAAATACCGATCTTTATCTCATATTAAGTAGATCTTGTTTTAAAAATGCGCTGCTTTCTATACAGAGAAGGGATAATTTTGATAACGCCATGATTTCAAGCACGTTTTGACTACCTAAATACGTCCACCGCGGCCGCTGCAACTAACCGCTACTGAGAGTTCGTGGCGTGCAAAACGCACCGCTTACCGCCGCCGCGCCTCTTGCCGCGCCGCGGCCCGCTAAGACCGAAGTCGTGACCAGGCCGTAACTGTCGCTTCAAAACGCCAGCAAGATTACGATGACACCGACTTTTTTTGCCAAATGCTGGCAAAAAAAATGAAAAAAATGGATGAAAAAAAACGCGACAAATTGATGTACGACATTCACACACTTTTGTATAATTCAAACTGCAACGAGTACCAATCATCTCCTGCAACCACATACAGCGACTCTAGTGTAGAGTACTATGTGCCCCAGAATCCAGTTGCAGGCTATTCCTACAATCAAGATTTAGCTCATGTGTATGCAGTTCCTACTCCTACAGCCACGAACCAACCGGTATATACTTCCCAGCCAAAAATTGTAATTAATTCACAAGAAATCATACAAAAAGCGTTTGAAATGAGCGGTGAAGGTGACACAAACAAAAAATAAGTGATAAATATTATGATTAATACTACATACCTACATATAATAAATAGATGGAAATTATTGTTTTTATTTAATTACCTTGACTTCATCTTGGAGAATATTAATAATCGCCTTACATACTTCAGGTACAATTTTTGATATTATTTGGCTTGATATTTTAAACAGAAAATGAAGAGATTTATATGTGTCGCCTGTTGCAAGAAATCTTAAAGTCACTGCCAGACGGACTTTAGCTGGGATGGCCTTTCTCCAGAGGGTATCTTTCTTTGCTATTAGTGGGCCGATTTTTTCTAGTAAATATTCAAAATCAGATGATGACATTCTGCAGAAATTCTCAAAATGTCCCGAAGGTTCATGAAGCATCTCCGCCAGTAAATTATTTCCGTATCTATAAAAAAAACAGTTGAAATGTATTTCTCTAGGTAGGAATAGACTTTTCTATTTATTCACATATATTTACCTATATATTCTTTATTGCACACAAAATAAAAGAACATACCTACAAACAAATAGCAAAATACAAATAACTTATGTACAATGGCGAGCTTAGTTCTACCAGCGAACCAAAATGCTGTAGAAATGGATCCCTGGCCCATGAGCCGCAGGAGAAAGCTAATTTGTTGGTTAATCTCTTTGCGGCCAACTCCCGGATCGATGATTGCGGTATGCAGCCACCGACACTGCCCTTTTGTGGCCATGCGATGCCTGATATCCGTATCAGGCAACGCGATGTCCGTGCTGTATTGCGGTCACTCGATGTCCGGAAAGCCAGCGGACCGGATGGTATTCTAGCGGTGATTCTTCAAAAATGTGCAGCGGAGTTGTCTCCAATGCTGGCGCGGTTGTACCGGATGTCGTACATCTCGGGTACAGTGCCTTCGGCTTGGAGGGAGGCGAATGTACAGCCGATCCCCAAGAAGGGTGATCGCTCGGACCCTACCAACTATAGGCCCATAGCCGTCACCTCAGTACTGTGCAAAGTACTTGAGCACATTATCAACAAACAGCTCATGCGTTACCTAGAGGATCACTCCTTAATCAACGACCGGCAATATGGTTTTAGACCGAAGCGGTCAACGGGTGATCTTCTAGCGTACGTTACCCATCTTTGGGGTGAGGCTATGGACAAGCATGGCGAGTCGCTGGCTATAAGTCTTGACATCGCCAAAGCGTTTGATAGGGTCTGGCACAAATCGCTTCTTTCCAAGTTACCAGCCTTTGGTCTGCCTCCTAGACTGTGCGACTGGGTGGCTAGCTTCCTGCAGGGGCGCCGTATTCGCGTCCTCTGTGATGGTCGAACTTCGGAGTTCTTGCAGGTAAATGCTGGCGTGCCGCAGGGGTCCGTCTTATCACCCACTCTCTTTCTTCTGCATATCAACGACATGCTGTCCACTGGCAGCATTCACTGCTATGCAGACGATAGCACCTTACACGGGAGTTATCACGGACATCCTGCGGCCAAGCAGTCTGATATCGCGGAAAGGAGGCAGCTTCTTGTTAGTGAACTTGACCAGACCCTGAACCTCGTTTCTCAATGGGGCTCTGAAAACCTGGTTGAGTTCAATGCCAAGAAGACGCAGGCATGCGCGTTTACAGCAAAGGTATCTTCTTTCCTTCCCCTTCCAACTCTTCAGAGCACGCCACTGCCACTACAGGACAATCTCAATATCCTAGGTATGGATGTTCGCTGCAAACTGAACAACAAAAACTACATTGAGAGTATCATCAAAACAGCATCGCGTAAACTCGGAGTCCTGAACAAAGTGAGACGTTTTTTCACGCCGGAGCAGCGGTGTCTTCTCTACAAGACACAAATTCGCTCTTGCGTGGAATACTGCTCGCATCTCTGGGATGGCTCCGCAAAGTACTTACTAGATGCTCTCGACAGGTTGCAGCGACGTGCGGTCCGCATTATTGGGAATCCTGAGATCACTTACACCCTTGAGCCTTTGCAGTTGCGTAGAGATGTGGCATCTTTGGCGGTATTTTACCGTCTCTACCATGGTGAATGTTCTGATGAGCTCTTCCAAGTAATCCCACCCTCTCCTTTCCTATATAGGACAACACGTGCAGGACTCAGATGCCACCCGCATACGGTGCAAAATATTCCATCAAGAACCAAGCGATTCGGCGACTCCTTCTTCTGCCGCACTATTAAGACTTGGAATTCCCTACCAGCTCACGTGTTTCCCTCCTCCTATAGTCCCGGGTCCTTTAAGCGGGGCGTGAAAAAGCATCTGATGAGGCCGTCAAGCTGAGTGCCACCATTGTAACATGGTACATGTCTGTAATGGTGACCCTCTTTTCAGAGACTTTGCCTTTAGCTTACCATCAGGCGAGGCAAAGTCAAATTGACGTGTCCTATATAAAAAAAAAAAAAAAAAGTTATTTGTCTAGTACTTAATAATAATACATAACTTACTTTATTCCTGAAGAGTGCAATTTAATCACCCACCACCGCCTTTTTTTTCGTTGTTTTCTTGTACGATGCAAATAATAAGCATATGTACCTAAACCATATGCATAGGCAAATAAATTGTCGTCCATCGTCTTGTCGCTCTGAGACTCCAATGTTTTATTTCCAGTATTTTGCTACAAAGTACACATTGAAGCCAATGTGTGGTGTAGTAGTTGGACTCAATACTGATCATTTGGAATTTGAGTCCAGCTTGGACGCAAAGTTGAATCCAATGTGTAACCGCAGCATAAGCATTGCCATTCAACGTGGCAATGCTGCCAGTCTTCTGGGAACGTTGCCGGTCGGTGACGATGTGGAGGAATTTCACGATGCATTATGTATGTAAATATTTTATTAAGTTATTTTAATTTAATTAGTTTTAATTAATTTGGTTCCTTTTTTTTTAGTTTTAATAGATTTTAGTTTAATTTAGTTCGTATCATAAAAAATGTACATTTTTATAAATAATTAATATAACTGTTTTTTTTTTAATGAAATTTGTGTAATATAAAAAAAAAGTCAATAAATAGATTCCATAGATTTAACAAATTCAATATTCAATTAATTCAATAATTACATAGGCTGCTACTTATGTATGCGGAATCTGGGATTCCAATAATTTTAAACGCAATGTCTGACCTCCATGCACATATTATTCGTTCTTTTTTTAAATACTGGCCGCTAATATTTTTTATCTTATATACGTTAGTGTTTTGTTTTTGTTGGGTTTAAAATGTCATATCGCTGGAAAAATGGAACTCACTCGTGAAAATATTCGTGCTATGATTTATTACGATTTTCGACGTGGTTTAACGCAACAACAGTGCGTAGATCAATTAACTTCGACTTTTGGTGGTGAAGCTCCATCAAAAACGACTGTGTATCACTGGTTTAGTAAGTTTAATCGCGAGCGGAGTAAGCTCACGGACGAAGTTAAAGAAGGTCGCCCGAAATCGGTGGTTGTGCCACAAAATATTGAAGCTGTGCGAAAACTAATAATGCAAGACCGCCATGTTACGTATCGCGAGATAGAGGCCATTCTGGGCATATGTATGACGAGCATTCATAGGATATTACATGAACATTTGTGTGTAAAAAAAATTTGTTCACGTTGGATCCCGCACAACTTAACTGAGGATCAAAAAGATGCTCGCGTCGAATGGTGCAAGAAAACCTTGAAAAAATTCAACGGAGGCGACTCAAAATCTGTTTATAATATCTACACAGGTGACGAATCCTGGATCTACGCGTACGATCCCGAAACTAAACAACAATCAACAGTTTGGGTGTTTCAAAATGAGCTAAACCCTACGAAAGTGGCTCGTGCAAAAAGCACTGTAAAGCAAATGGTGGCCTGCTTTTTTGGTATTAATGGCCATGTGGCTACAATACCACTGGAGAATCGCAGAACGGTTAATTCGGAGTGGTACACAACCATTTGTTTGCCAGAAGTATTTGAAGAAATACGCAAAAACAACCAGCGACGCAGAATCATACTTCACCACGACAATGCCAGCTGTCATACATCTCAGGAAACAACTACATTTTTGGATGGTCAAAAAATAGAATTAATGGGTCATCCACCGTACAGCCCTGATTTGGCTCCCAATGATTTTTATTTATTCCCAAATGTAAAGAATAAATTACGTGGTCAACGATTTTCGACCCGTGAAGATGCCGTAGACGCGTTCAAACAGCACGTTTTGGAGATACCTCAATCAGAGTGGAAAAAGTGTTTTAAAAATTGGTTTTATCGAATGCAAAAGTGCATCGATCATAGTGGAGAATACTTTGAAAAACAATAAAAGCATATTGAGCTATATACATTTGTTTATTTTTTCTATTTCGCATACATAAGTAGCAGCCCTCGTAATTCTATTTTATTTAATTCAATTAACTTCAAAAAATTCGATAATTAAAAAAAAAGGATCGCGGACTCGTGTCTCCCCTGATGGCTCCCCTAGGGGAGACAACAGGACTTCTATAGTACTGATGTCTCCCCTAGGCGGGGGAGACATCAGTACTTACTTTTAATGTTATATTTTGAGTACTCGTATCTCCCCTTTCATTTCTCTGTCATGTTCAGCCATACTGGCCACTTGAGGATAAATAAGTATTTATGTAATATTTATTATAAATAAACAAAATACCTCTTTTGCAATGTCAAGTTGTCATTTGTATTGCATTATATTCATTACCTATAAATATTGCGTCCCGGATATTTTCCATATTAATTACGATATGAATGAAAATTTGAATTTTGTACATAGAAAGGGTGGAAAAGTTTTGATACATGAAGGGTTCCAGTATACTAAACACAAACAATATTCCAATAATACGGAAAGATGGATTTGCTGCAACAAAAAGAAACACAAATGCTCTGGAGCAATAACTATAAATGTAAGTACCTACATACGACTTTAATAAATATTCAGTGTCTACATGTATTAAATGCGCAGTTTTGACTTATTATAAGCCCAGTTAGTTAGTCGTTTGTTGCCCGTGGTCCGATCACGGAGTTCTACTGATCAAACCATGGGCTAAACTTTATTTAATTTTATCAGATCGCAATTACCGCATTTTCAACCCCTGAAATTACATTGCGACTATGGCTATTATGTTCTTTTTCGATATTTATACATAGTCGGTCCATAGGAAAAAATATTCATCTTGGTCCTACTCAATCAGTAGGTCTAGTACCAATTAAATTTAATTGATGGTACGATTGAGCGAACCACTGCCAAAAAAAATTGCCCATGGTTCGATCAGTAGAACTCCGTGATCGAACCACGGGCAACAAACGTAGTTAGTTTAGCATTAACTGGGCTTATAAGAAGTCACCAAAATGAAATTAAAAACAAACTATTAATATGTTTAGGATAACCAAGTTTTGAAATTGACGCAACATGAATCAAATAGTATGGAGTGCAGGCCTAACGAAGCTCGAAATGAGGTTGCGTTAACATTAGAAATAATCAAAAATAAAGCAGCTACTACTATTGAGGAGCCTGTAAAAAAAATTTATGAAGATTTGGTGGAACCATTGTATGATCGCGGTCTTAATATATTAACAGAAATACCTTCCTACCAAAGTTCGAAAACTGCAATTTACACAAGACGAAAATTAGAATTAAATGTTAACAAATTGATTTATAATAATATTATGGAAGTGGAAATCCCTAAAAAATTTCAAGAAATTATATTAGGAGACTACAATACCGAAAGAAAAAGGATTATCGTATTATGTTCACAAGAAGGCAAGCGACTATTGGGGATACTGAAAGAATATTTTGGTGATGCAACATTTAAGAGCGTACCTCGCCCCTTTAGACAATTACTAACATTACACGGTGACCTAGGGAGTACCGCTGAAACTACAAATATTATACCCATAGTATATGCTCTGATGAGCGACAAGACCGAAGAATCCTATTCCATTGTATATGACATAATTAAAGCAAATATTCATGATTGGGAACCCAAAACATTTCATGCAGACTTTGAAATTGCTTTAACCAATCCTCTAAAAGAGTTTTTCCCAAGTATTATTATTAAGAGATGTCATTATCATTTCATTAATTGTATTTGGAGAAAGGCCAAAATCAACAACATTAAATTGAAACTACATCGCCAAATCGTAGGTTTGTGTGCAGTGCTTCCACTGTTGCCTCGGGATAAGATCTTAGAGGGATATGAATACATAAAAGACCGGTGTAAAGAATTTGATGAAATAAAATTAAAGTCATTTTTAGAATATATGGAAAAAACTTGGTTGAAAAATGAGCATTGTATAACGGAATGGTGCATTTATGATCAACGCCACCGGACCAATAATTTTGCGGAAGGATGGCATTCGAAACTTAATCGGCAAATTAACAAGAATTATGTGACGATCGCAAAGCTCTTTTCGGTGTTAGAAAAGGATATGTCTATAAATAAAATTGCAATCCTAAACGTTGAAAATGAGACCCATTCCAGTAAAAGAAGAAAAATTCAAACCGAAAGAGACACATTTATTTTGAATACACAATTACAATTAATTCATGGAGAGATCAGTGTAGGGCATTTCTTGGAAAAAATGCGTTGATTTTGTTGTACCTAGTATCTTCTTTAGTTTTCCGTTACAGTAAGTATAAGCGAAATAAAATTTTATATTACGTGTATGTGGTTATATTATTTATATAAGTAAGAACTTATTGTAATGCGTAGGTAGGTAGGTATGCCTGTCCGTCATGCTTGACAAATGTATTTTTTTCTTTAATGGTTTCAATGTACCTACCTAAATTTGACAAAGGGAGATACGAGTACTCAAAATATAACATTAAAAGTAAGTACTGATGTCTCCCCCGCCTAGGGGAGACATCAGTACTATAGAAGTCCTGTTGTCTCCCCTAGGGGAGCCATCAGGGGAGACACGAGTCCGCGATCAAAAAAAGTCAATAAATAAATTCAATAAATTCCATAGATAAAACAAATTCAATTCAATAGATTCAATTAAAATTTACATGAGAAAACATTTTACATAATAAAACTAGTAGTAATTATTCGGACCAAATAATAATGATAGTAGCAAATAATAATAGTATCAAATATAGACGAACATAATTATTATAACGATTATTATCGATCGATGAGAATTTCAATTATACTTGTCTTGTATTCAGATTTAGTGCATGTAAATAAATCAATATCAATAAATTTATCGTTATAGGTTTCCATCATTCGGTGAATAGGGCAACGCAGGCCCAAGTTAATTCGGCACAAGTTCAATGAAAACAGGGTCCAACACGGGCTTTGCGCACGTTAGCAGTGCGAGGCATTAAGACTTTTAAAGTATTGACATTGATTATTACAGATGAAATAGGAACAATTAGATATTATCTATCCCGTATAGTTTAAATGTTATGCCGATTTTTTTTTCAAAATCATCTACCGGGTACGGTTGTAACATTTTTATAGGGGACGGATGAAACGTTACAACCGACCCCGTTACAACCATCCCCGGTTTCAACAAAACCTTTATAATAATAAATAATGCTTTATTTCGCTAATTATATCTATTTTTTATTTTCCTTAAATGCCGAGAAAACGCGTAAAAATATCTGCAAAAGGACAGAGTGACATATCGCAGTACATGGAAGCGTATGACGAATTAAAAACATTCATGTCACTTCGGGAAGCAGCCGAAAAATACAATATTAATTACGTGTCCCTGCTTCAATATAAAAGAAAACGGGAGGCTAATAATAATGAAAGCGGAGAGTCTACCTAATCCAACGCTATTCATGTTTTTGTAGCTGTAAGTTTTCCATGTAATAAATAAATAATAAATAATAAATAACATACAAATCAATTCCTTCTTGAATTATTTGGTAAAATGTGTAGATGGCTTCCTCGATCGTACCCATGCCCAATACTGTCGGCCAATCAATGGTGTCGTAGTGCTCGTTTAATAAGTTGAATTTAGATTTTGGAGATAAGCCTAAATCGGGTACCCCGCCTAAATCGGGTATGCTTGTTTGTGTGCGTGTTACGTCTATTAGTGAGAATGTACGAGTGCAGCGAGGTGGCGTGACAGTCGGCCAATCACAGGCAGTCGGCTCTCCGCTGTGACGCAAGCGCTTGCAAGGTAAGATTGAAAACAATATTTTTGATGGTTTTACTAAAAAAAAAATGACTTTTGGTAACAGTGAATACTCAAATATTGTATGGATTATGTTTACTTAAGTTTTGTGTTGTGATTTTGTAAGGAATTATGCATCTAAATTAAAAAAACTTGTAGCATTCCTGCATTTGGTTTTGAGGTTATGGCGGTTAAAAATAAAAACATGCGTTTGGGCATAACGGGTAGGGGTAAAACGGGTATGTACCCGATTTGCCCTAGTATGGTCATGTAAGTAGTTTGGGAGGTTGAAATGAGGTTTTAATTAAGATTTTTGGTTTGTTTTATTCTAGATGGTTAATAAATATAAAAGAAAAACCTCTAATGCATCATGGGACGAGGCAGTTATGAAACTTGCTATGGAAGAAGCTAGCAAAACCTCAGTGAAAGGTGCGGCTAAGAAGTACGGTATAAACTTATCCACGTTGCAGCGGCACATCAAAAAAGGATGCCCGAAGAAGAAACTTGGCAGGTACACAACTGTATTCACGGATCCTCAGGAACTCGAGCTTCTTGAATATGTGTTTCATATGGAAGGTTTGTTTTTTGGACTGACCAAGAAAGAATTCTTAAAACTCGTGTACCAATATGCCGAAAACAACAATATTCCACACCCATTCAAAAATGGAATGGCAGGTGAAGATTGGTACATTGGGTTTAAAGTACGACATCCTGATTTAAGTCTACGCCGTCCAGAACCGACGTCATTAGCACGCGCTAGGGGTTTTAACAAACCACAAGTACAGAGGTTTTTCGATTTGCTAGAGGGAGAGATCGATAAACATAAAATTGACGCGACGCGCATTTACAATGTTGACGAAACTGGAATTCAGACTAATAGCAACAAGCCGCCTAGAGTTCTTAGTAGATCAGGAAAAAAACAGGTTGGTGTGATATCTAGTGTCGAGCGTGGTAAACTCACAACAGTGGTTTGCTGTTGCAATGCAGCAGGTGCGTTTATACCCCCATTTTTAATCTTTGGGAGAAAGCGAATGGTGCCAAGACTTCTAGATGGCGCTCCACCTGGATCAGTCGCAAGCTGCACAGACAACGGCTGGATAAATGGCCCAACATTCTTAGACTGGCTTCGACATTTTGTGGCTATGACTAGGCCAACTAGTGAGCAAAAAATAATTTTAGTAATGGACAATCACGTGTCACATAAATATTTAGAAGTCCTGGATTATGCTTCAAAGAACAATGTGATTTTTGTGTCTTTTCCACCACACACAACGCACCGATTACAGCCTTTGGATACGTGTGTTTACGGACCACTTAAAATTATTTCGAACAAGCTGTTTCGGTATTTCAGCGTACCCACGTCGGGCGCATTATTTCACAGTATGACGTGGCCAGATTGTTTGGTGAAGCCTACATGAAAGCGGCCAGTGCCCATAACGCAATAAAAGGGTTTTCATCTACTGGCATTTGGCCAACCAATCGGAACGTATTTGACGAAAGTGATTATATGCCATCTACTTTGACAGACAGGCCGGAGCCAGTTACTGGAAATGAGGAGTCGGCAAATATTCAACCCGCTGTGTTGAATATCGAGATACCTAATAACGATAACACTGATATTACAGAAACACCGACTATTTTAAGCGAAACAGCAGAAGTGACAGCAGGACAAACTGAAGAAACAGCATCTGAGATGCAGTCCAACAATTCTCCGCCACTAGTAGCTGACACAGACTTGGAGTTACAGGTTACTGAAGTCAACAGGCCCACAACTCCGGAAATGCAGCCGTCACCACCAATAAAACAGCATAAAACTCCAATAGACATCAGACCACTCCCTCAAATCACACCGAATATAACTACACGAAAACGTAAGGCACAAAAGGCTGAAATACTAACAAGCACACCAGTAAAAGAGGAACTAAGGGAAAAAGAAAACAAAAAGAAGAAACCTACTAACACTAAACTTAAGGCAGTGAAGAAAAATTTAAAGGAACCCAGCACTAATAAGAAGGAAGTAATAGCTTGTTGTAGTAATACCAACAAGAGACAGGTAAGATCCAAACGTGGTCCAAAAAACAGTCAGAATGACAAAACTGAATACGCTTGCTTAGTCTGTGCTGATCTATATACTGAACCACCTCTAGAAGATTGGATCAGGTGTGACGATTGTGACATGTGGGCTCACGAAGCGTGCACTTCTTATTCTGGCAGAGGCAATTATTACTGTGATGCCTGCCAAGAGTAATTTAGTTTTTATTTAATTCTTATTTACTAGTTTTTATTTAGTTGTTTTGTTCCACCGATGATTTATAATTTAAACAAGATTAAAGATTGAATACGGGTCTAATTAAACATTTAGGAAGTTTTAATGAGCAAATATAAGTGATCTCATGTTAAAGTATTTTGTAAAACTATAAAAATAACAATAGGTACTCTAGTTTATTTTTAAATTCTTCTTAGTAGCTGTTTGTTGCCAAAGATGATTTATAGTATAAACAAGATAAGATTGAATATGAGTCTGATTAATAATTTAAGACGCTTAAATGAAAATATAAGTGATTTTATGTTAATAAATATTGTAAAACTATAAAAATAAGTTGATTGTTCTCATTATATAGCCTTTACCCGTTATGCCCTGATGAGGTACCTGATTTAGGCCCCCTATAAGGGCAAAACGGGTATTTGGAAGGGTCTCCTAATTTCTGTTTTTCTAAGATTGTTGAAGAGAATGGTTATGTTTGTTATTTTTTTATATACTATATTAAATAAACATTTCCTTTAGTAAAACTATTTGGTACATTTTACGTTTCTAAGTATTTTTTATTTCACATGTCCCTTAGCGTACCCGTTTTAGGCTTACCTCCCCTAGGTCTAGGTATAAATTTTCTTTAAAACGAGAAACAGGTCAAGAACTTCCAATGTAAACACAGGATGCGCTGGATCAATTTTCGTAAAAGGAACTGTGCATTCGTCCAATTGTAACGGTAGACTACAGGAAGCTAAGTCCAATGTGTTGTTTGCATAGTTAAGTAGCGTATTGTACTGCAAGAAATCCAAAAAATCTAGTTCATTTACCAGACATATACCTGCCTCCTGAACCTCCACTGACCCTCTTTTCAGGAATATGGGACCGCCGGAACTCCATTCTATGCACGGGAGGTTGAAATCACCCAGCAACAAGTAGTTACAGATTTTAGTACTCCGAGTGATCGTCGCCCTCACATTTCGCAAAATAGCGTCAATGCCGGGGGGTATGAGATGAGTATTGGGCGGTATGTACACGACACTGACATACAGATCGGCAGTCGCGGACAGAGACTTGGATGAAATCACAATCGTCAACATGTCTGTGACAGTACCAGGTTCACGCTCAACACACCACGCGCCAAGAGTGTGGCGCGCGAGTATCAAGACACCCCCACCTATAGATTTATTGGCCGCGATTAGGTCACAATCATGGCGGAACACATCATATTTATGGTCACATAATTCCCCGTCCAAAATACCTCCATACAGCCAAGTTTCAGTGACAATAATTAGGTCATAATCATTCCCCAATATGGCCTGTTGAAATTGTAAAACCTTAGTCCCAAGACCGCGACAATTCTGATAATATACGTTTAAATTACTAGTCGCCATAGCGAAGATTTAGTAATACGCAAATATAAGCACGGACGCAATGAATATGCGAATAACACAATTCCATCACTAGGTATATGAAAGTACCCCCATTGTTCTATATGATGCAATAAATAATTGTTGATTCGCTTAACGCTATATGTTATACTAGCTTTTGCCCGCGGCTCCGCCCGCGTGGATGTCGGTTATCGCGACCAAATATAGCCTATATCCTTTCTCAAGGTCTAATCTACCCCTATACCAAATTTCATCAAAATCGGTTCAGTGGTTTGGGCGTGAAAGCGAGACAGACAGACAGACAGATTTACTTTCACATTTATAATATTAGTAGGGATTAAATCGCAATGATTCCCGTTCCATACTGAACAAAATCATTCTATTATAGTAAAAACATGAGTTTGTAGTAAAATAATAATATGTTACAAGTTTGTATAAATAATTATTGTGCGGTAGTGATAGCGTTAAAGTCAACACAGCACGTGAGAGTGCACTTAAGTCGATTACGATCGAATACAGATGATTTCTATAAAGTTGAGCACAAAATATTTTTGATTTTATATAGAACGAAGTAACAAGTGATTAATAATATTTGCAAGTTAGAAAATAGCACATAAATATACAGGGTGGAAGATTTTAACCTTACCTGGAGGGAAAGTTCTCTAAATACTGGAGATAGCGAATTTCACTCAAAGGAAACATTCCTTTATTTTTAAAAAGAAATAAAACTGCATTCATAATTTTTTGAAAATTCGCTTGCCACACCCGGCAATCGAACCAACTAAAATTCGAAAAAATAACATCCTGTATTTTTATGACATCAATCAATAGTGTAAATCATAAGGATCAAATCTCTCTAACAAACATGGTAAATTAAATGAAAGGAAATCCCTGAAAACTATTTTTTTAAATTCAATTTAACAAAATAAAGAACTTAACTCAAGGATCCATCTGTGGGGTGAGCACGAACAACTATCGTATTCGTATCGTGAACGTAACGATAGCACGGAGCATTGCGATTGGCCGCCTGCCTGAAGCCTGCCAATCGCAATGCTCCGTGCTATCGTTACGTTCACGATACGATTACGATAGTTGTTCGTGCTCACCCCACAGATATCATAAATATCAACCATAAAATTCCGTATTTAAATTACTTGTTCCTCTTCTTCATACGAATACCCCCACTGGCCAGCAGGGGTATTAATGTGGCATTCAAACCGACTAAAACCGCACGCCGCCGTCAGGTTAATTCAAGTCTCAATTAACGTATTATAAGGCGAAGGCAATTCTCTCGCCATCTCCGTTGCCCAGAGTGCGATGCGGTCCTATCACGCAGAGGTTCCCAAGCTCAACCAAGTATACCTCGAGACACGTATCTTGGACCTAAACCAGGAGACCTGAGTACTTTAAGGAGTTACCCAATAACGTTACATTCTAAATCGGAATCAAAGTTCAGGCATTTAGTACTTATTTTAATACATAAATGGCGTCAAAGATAACTTTATTGTTGATAAAGTATGTGATGGCTCTTTGACCAAAAGTACTGTGTCTGCTAGAATTGAATTTATAAGTTAAGATTTTATGGACTTACTTTCATTTAATTTACCATGTTTTTTAGAGAGATTTGATCCTCATAATTGACACTATCGATTGATGCTATAAAAATACAGGATGTTATTTTTTCGTATTTTAGTCGGTTCGATTACCGGGTGTGGCAAGCGAATTTTCAAAAATCTATGAATGCAGTTTTGTTTCTTTTTAAAAATAAAGGAATGTTTCTTTTGAATCAAATTCGCTATAACCAGTATTTAAAGCACTTGCCCTCCAGGTAAGGTTAAAATCTTCCACCCTGTATATTATGAATATATTGTTAATACATAAGGGGGTGTTTTCAGTCAAATTATTAACGTGAATTATCATTCCTGAGTGTATTAATACTGAGTGTGTATGGCTAGTGAACAGATTTTTTGCGTCTCTGATTAAAAATAAACCATTCACAATCTTCACAAAACATTGCACTCCTGCAGACCGCATCGACATTAGGCGTGGCGGTACAGTACAATTAAAATCAGTTGAACATTCGGCTTTTTTCGGGTACAATCGCCTAAATTCGGAGACGGAAATGACACGACATACTTTACCGCGATTTCTTTTATGTAGCATTCAATTTGAAGTATCCTAAACGCAATGTATACCATCTGCCAAGATGACATTACTAACCACAGACCTAAGAAAATTATAGAGAAGCGACATGAATTTGAAAATTTATTATTTATTGAAGCTTCAATATTAATGAATTTGAAGATATAAGAAATCGCGGTAATGTACGCGATATTTTTTATTTAATGTATACAAGTATAGCTATACTTGTATACATTAAATAAAAAAATACATAGATATGTTACGGCTAAAGATAGGTGTGAACATAAACTTAAGATTAGCCGGCTAAACTTAGATTTATCTTCGACGAGGTGTTAATGTTAGTTTCTTCTATCTTTAGCCGGCTAAACTTAAGTCTAACCGCAGGCCCTTGGCTAAAAATGTAGAAGGAAATGGAAAAGGAATATCACTCTCATTTCAGCTTTTCTATGCCGCCAATAGTGCAAACATCAAAGTGTCCACTCCGCTCAACCAGACTTGGATAGATTAGGTAAGAAGACTAATGCGGGAGCGGAGCTCCCGCATTAGGCCTTCGTGGTTATTTTTTTTATGACCATCAAGAAATTGAAGTCTCGCAAAGCCAAACGCAATTAAATACAGACCGGCAGCAGGCGTTGCCTAGTCAATCATTTGAACTGAAAGGTGGAACGAATACATTTCTAGCCGTTTCGTTTCGGTTAATGTGCACATTAACCGGCTAAACATGGAATATCCCGACGCAAACTAACATGTTATCGAACTTTAGCTGCTTCTCGAAGATAAACCTAAGTTCAGCCGGCTAATCTTAAGTTTATGTTCACACCTATCTTTAGCCGTAACAGATACAAGTCAATATTTTACTGTTTGATGTACATAAGTAACAGTACGATATTACATCGGATTAATAATAATTGATAATAATCACCAAATTAAAAATTTAAGGAACCCACTTCTACCGATTTTTGTTGATAATTTATCAATTAAAAAAGTAGAAAGTAAATTTTCTTCTTTTATAAATAAATTATATTCTTTATTAAAATAGTTACATACATTATTTACAATTTCACGAGACTGAGCAACAATTATTTTACCACGCTTTAAATTTGTTGAAGTCATGATACATAACTACTGTAAGTTAATTTTGATAAAATTTGATAGAATCGAATATGTTCACGAATGAAATTAGCGTTCATAAGCATAAATCCTACTAATATTATAAATGTGAAAGTTTGTGAGAATGGATGTGTGATGTGTGGATGTTTGTTACTCTTTCACGCATAAACGGCTGGACCGATTTGGTTGAAATTTGGTATGTATATAGGTTATACCCTGGATTAACATATAGGCTATATATCAGCGATGAACGGGATCAAAATTCCACGCGGGCGGAGCCGCGGGCAACAGCTAGTGTATCATATACGTCAAATAAATCAATTATTTTTCTTATATTTCAATATTTTTGTGTTAGTTTTGAGCTACAAAGGAGGTTTTGTTGCTCATATCGTGCTTGTATTGTATTCATTATGACAACGGGTAATATAATTAAAGGTCATATCTGCAAATTGATAACTCTATGTAAGAGACGAGGGATTCACGAAAATTACCGACGTTGACCGAATGTTCAACTGATTTTAAACAACTCATAGACCTCAGAATGCGTAGAAAGGACAAGCGTCATACAATTAATTATTTTGCGTAAATCAAATATTTTAAAATAATTCCTAAATAAGCTACTTTGTAATATATATACAGGGCGTCCCACGGCGATGCCACATGGAGGGAAAGTACATTAAATCCTTAAGTTAGCTCATTTTGTTTAAAGGAGACTTCATTTTATTTTTAAAAAGAAACAAAACTGCATTCAAAGATTTTTAAAAATTCGCTTGCCACACCCGGTAATCGAACCGACTAAAAGCCGAAAAAGTAACATCCTGTATTTTTATGGCATCAATCGATAGTGTCAATCATAAGGATCAAATCTCTCTAAGAAACATGGTAAATTAAACGAAAGGAAGTCCTTGAAATCTAAAATTATAAATTCAATTTGGCAAAATAAAACACTTTAACTCAAAGTTCATCATCCATCTGATACCATATTAACAATAAAATTCCATATTTAAACTACTTTTCTTTTTTTATCGTGCTGACACCGCTGCTGGTCAGCAGTAGTATTTAGGTATGTCGAACTCAAACCGACTAAAACCGCACGCCATCTAAATTAACAGGTTATAAGTTGATCCATAGGGCAATTCTCTTGCCATTTTCGTTGCACAGGATACACCGCGTGCAGGTTTCTAATCAAATCAAAGAAATCTCTAGTGTTGATACCTTGTAAGAATTTCTTACAAGGTAATCAACACACAGCCTCCGTGGCGTAGCGGTAGTGAACGCGGCCGCTACGCAGGAGGCGCGGGTTCGATCCCCGCTCAGTGCAAATATTTGTGTGAATGAAATATGAGTATTTGCATTGGTCTGGTCGTGCCTCGGAGAGCACGTTAAGCCGTCGGTCCCGGTTGCCATGAGAACATCTATGGCAATCGTTACGGGTAGTTGGAGCCCTCAAAAATCCAAAAACAACGGTCTAACTGCTAAACTTCGATATCGCCTAATGTTAACATTGGGTTGTGGAGGTCAGATGACAATCGCTTCACGGAAAATATCGAGGTCTAGTCAAATCCGTGGTTAACCACGGATTTGACTAGACCTCTAAACTGGTAAAAAAGCGGACCCCAGACTCCGAGCTGAAAGCTTCGGATGCGACTGGGAATTAACGCTAAGAGGAAGTATCAACACATCAAAGATATCTCTAGTGTTGATACCTTGTAAGAATTTCTTACAAGGTATCAACACTAGAGATATCTTTGATGAAATTTATTTAGTAAAATGAGTACTAAATGAATGAACTTTGTTACCTGTTTAGAATGTAACTTTATTGGGTAACTGCATGAGGTATGTGTAGGTAGGGTAGGTAGTTATTATTGGGTGCTTGATTAGAAACCTGCACGCGGTGTACCCTGTGCAACGAAAATGGCAAGAGAATTGCCCTATGGATCAACTTATAACCTGTTAATTTAGACGGCGTGCGGTTTTAGTCGGTTTGAGTTCGACATACCTAAATACTACTGCTGACCAGCAGCGGTGTCAGCACGATAAAAAAAGAAAAGTAGTTTAAATATGGAATTTTATTGTTAATATGGTATCAGATGGATGATGAACTTTGAGTTAAAGTGATTTATTTTGCCAAATTGAATTTATAATTTTAGATTTCAAGGACTTCCTTTCATTTAATTTACCATGTTTCTTAGAGAGATTTGATCCTTATGATTGACACTATCGATTGATGCCATAAAAATACAGAGTGTTACTTTTTCGGATTTTAGTCGGTTCGATTACCGGATGTGGCAAGCGAATTTTTAAAAATCTTTAAATGCAGTTTCGTTTCTTTTTAAAAATAAAATGATGTCTCCTTTAAATAAAATGAGCTAACTTAAGGATTTCAGGTACTTTCCCTCCATGTGGCATCGCCGTGGGACGCCCTGTATAAGCAGTAAACTATTATTAGAGATAAAAACAAGTATTATTTTGTTGGCGAAATGAAGGGTGTAAATGCAAGCGTACGATACCAAGTGAAGAGCATAGGATAGTGCCGTTAAATAATTTTCTTCAGATCTTTTTCGTCCACGATTTGAAGCGCTGGTAGTGTTGCCGCCTTCCTCACGTAGATTCTGCAGTTTTTTACCCATGTATATTGGTACTCCTTTGAAGTGGCAATTTCCTTGGTCCTTTTCAGCAGATTTTTGTTAAAAAGTGTCAGATAAAATACCAAAGCTTCCATCACACTATTGCCGCAAAGACACCAGTAAGGCATACTTAGAACCTATTTCCGGAGGTATGGTAGAAGTGTATAGGATCTATACCGAAGCAAGTATTACAAAAAAAACCTGGTACCTTTATGTCGAACTATGTTTGATAAGATTATAAAAGAAAAAATATTGGCTTCCAGCAGCCGAAAAAAGATTTATGTGATACGTGCCTAAGTTATCACACTAAACAAATTACAGAACAGCAATTTATTGATCACCAGCTGAGGAAAGAAAATGCTAGAAGAAAAGGATTTAAAGAAAGCAGATGAAGGAAAATGTATTTGTTTTAGAACAGGATGTTCAAGCCGTAAAAGTATGTCCTTATATAAGAGCCAGCGCGTATTACCGAAGAAAGTTGATAAACCACAATTTTACTGTTAATGAATATCCGTCGAAAAAAGTAAGATGCTATTGGTTTTCCGAGGTCAACTTCGATACACAAGCCTCAGTTTTTGTGAGCTGCATATTAGACTACATAGAAGATTTGATTTCGAACTCAGAAGGCGAATCTGTGACAAAGCCTTATATGGAGTGACGGTTGCACTTACCAAAATAGGAATGCAGTGTTGTCAAATGCTCTATCCAACTTTGCTGGTATGAAGAATGTTGATATTTACCATAAATACCTCGAACCTGGACATACGCAGATGGAAGTAGATAGTGTTCACGCAGCCATCGAACGTGGTATCCAGAAATATGATGCTATTTATGTTCCGTCGCAATATGCGGACATAGCTCGAAAATCACGCAAAGATCCATACGACGTCAAGATGTTAAAATTTGACTTTTTCAAAAAATTTGATGACCCTTAAGTGATGCGCTATGAAAGTATTAGGCCTTTTGCACATTATAAGATACGTACGCCAGACAAGAAATATTTCGTGTCTAATGAAGAGAACACCTTGCACACTGTAAGAAATTATCGACAAGAAATTTCTTACGTACACCAGAAAGGAGAACATTCACTCTCCATACATATCTGGGCTAATTTTGAAAGTGCCGGCCAAAGAAAAAAAATACGATATTCCGTTAGAGCTTGTTCTTACTAGCATTTTTAATATTGCGTCAAAGTTGAAAGACCACTTCCAACGGTTTTATTTGAGTTTAAAAATCTTAAAAATATACACTTTTTAAGATACCAACTATTAAAAATAAATGAAAAATATTGTTCTACATTGGAAGAATAGTTAAAAAAAGCAATATAAAATAAACCCTATACTGCATATTGTTGTTTTTCGTCCATTTATTTAGATCCAAAATTGAAAGTGCCGGTCAAAGAAAACAAATATGATATTCCGCTAGAGCTTGCCCTCATTAGCACTTTTTATTATGTCGTCAAAGCTGAGAGACCACTGCCCTCGGTTTTATTGGCGTTCAAAAATCTTAGAAACATATAATTTTCATGATACGATATATTGAAAATGAATGAAAAATATTGTTCTATATTGGAAGAATAGTTATTAAACGCAATAACAAATAAACCCCATACTGCATATCGCTGTTTTTCGTTAGTTTATTTAGGTCTAAAATTGAAAGTGCCGGCCAAAAAAAAAATGATATTCCGTTAGCGCTTGTCCTTATCAATTGGCATTTTTATTATGGCGTCATAGCTGAGGGAACACTGCTTTCGGTTTTATTCGAGTTCAAAAACCTTGGAAACGCACATTTTCAATAAAATAGATAATTGAAAAGGAATGATAAATGTCCTATTATATTGGTAGAATAGTTGATAAAAGCAATAAATAATAAAGCAATAAAAATAAGCATATAAAAATAAAATACACGAGCAATAATACTGTTTCATTGCACTTCACTCTGCTTGTTTTGTCTATGATGTATAATGTTGACGAACCTGGACATGACGTGACTGCTATGCTATCGTCCACAAATCATCCTTGGCATTGCCATTAGTGCCTTGTGACTGTGGAATATGATCAACTCATATACTAAGTTCAATTGGAAATGCACCTTTAACCAATATAAATCAATATTTCCCATTCATTTTCAATAATTCGTATAAAAAATGTATATATCCAATATTTTTGAACTCAAATAAAACCGAGGGAAGTTGTCCTTCAGCTTTGACGCCATAATAAAAAGTGCTAATGAAGACAGCTCCAGCGGAATATCATATTTGTTTTCTTTGACCGGCACTTTCAATTTTTGAACTAAATAAAATAGTCATACTGTATACTAAATATTTAACCCTAAATAAAATCTCAAGGAATCGATTTAGAACTTTGGTGTAGTAATAAAAAATGCTTACAATGTTGTGTTCTATCAAAATCAAGCACTTTTTTTTAGTGGCCGGCAAAATAAAAATTAGCCCAATCTGAATGATCGCCTTTCTTACGTAGCCACAAACATTTATGTTTGTTACAAACATTTCTGTTTGTTGCAAACATGTTTTGTTTATCATTCTGTATAGAATGATAAAACATGTTTGTAACTCATATAACAACAAAGGCGACTGCATTTCTTATAAGAAATTTCTTGTCAAGCACCAGAAATTTTCTTATAATGTGCAAAGGCACTTAGGCCTGGGAAGAAAAAAGGAGATCCTGTGGTCACAGATCTTAAAGTTTTATTGTATAAACCAGATGGTAACATTTATTTTAAAATTAACATTTGCGACGAAAATTATTCATTGTTGCCAAGTAGGCCTAAAAATATAAATTTTCCAATTACAATCTACGAGCAACTTTTTATGGACCCCCCTAAACTTACTTTATGCAAATTTAATGACTTGCAAGCTCTAAAATCTGTTATACCTTCAGATTACCACTCTTTTTATGATAATTTACCGCACATGTAACTATTTTCATCTAATAAAAAGTGTTTTTTTTTAAATTGACAACTCGTAAGTAATTATTGACTACTCGTAACTCGTTAGTAGTGCAGTTTTATTAATATTGTTTCCTCGTAATTGTTTGTGAATTGATTTTTTAATGAAAAACCTATGGGCACATTTCATTGTTTTTAATTTAATCAATAAATATTTCGATTACCTACCAACTACTTTTTTGTTTTATTTCAATGGGATGTATTTTCGAAATTACACAGTTTTTTGTCTCTCCTGTAAAATTTGACACAATGTAGTTACGTGTTGTCAACCTATGACCATCGAATAGTAGATTCCGGTTTTGTCGGCTCTTGAAGGACATTATAACCCTTTCGGACCATGCCATCCGTTTCCCAATACACCCGTTCCCAAAACATCCGTTCCCATAATGACATTTTCCTAAATTACCCGTTTCTTAAAATATGCGTTTCCTAAATTACCCGTTTCTCAAAATATACGTTTCCAAAATTACCCGTTTCTCAAAATATACGTTTCCCAAAAGATCCGTTTTTTCAGATCAGTCTCCCAAAAACACGGTTCCCACGTGGTGTTGTGCTAGTCTGTCTAAATAGAGCTTAGAAACCAATCATCATCATCATCATCATTTCAGCCGTTAGACGTCCACTGCTGGACATAGGCCTCCCCCAAGCGTCTCCACCTAGACCCCACTTAGCTACCATCATCCATCGGTTTCCAATTAGATTAATTATTTAACTATTACCTGTGACATGTATACGTGCATAAATCAAAATAGATACAAAATTAAAAAATAGCCTCTTCATGGCTTTAAAAAAACAGGAGGAAGAGTGACATCGTATTCGATTTAGAGTACAACAAACTGTTACTTCAGTTACAATGTGGCGATATTGATTCGTTGTCGTTTCTATCTAAAGTAACACGTCTCAGAAAGCATTATACACTAATCAGGAATGATAATGTATAAAATAGGTTAATTTTCCACTTTTTTTTGTTTCTTTTTGTCTTGAGAAGTTTTTTAAGCGTTTAAGTATAGACGTAGTAAGGTACAGCAGTTAGGTACAAAATATAATGGTTGTTTGTAAAATGTTTATTTTTTTTTTCTTATAAAAAATGGGTGCAAGCAATTTTCGACCTTATGGACAAAACTTAAAAACCATTTTTTCGGATAATATGGATGACACTAATCACGAATATGTGAAAAATCAGGAAACTGTGCAAAGTCGATTAGGTCGAAAATTGCTTGCAATTATCATATCACTTTCTTTCGTTTTTTCAACATTCATTTGTTTTATCGACGTTCATTTGTTTCGCGATGTTCATTTGTTTTTTAACGTTGCTAACTGGATATATCTCGAAGTGAATTCGGATGTTCTGGGAAACGTTTTTCTTGGCATAAGGGTATTTTAACGGTTATTTTAGCATACGGATGTTCTGGGAAACGTTTTTCTTGGTATAAGGCTACTATGAAAAACGTCTCTAATAGAACGGATGTTTTGGGAACGGGTGTATTGGGAAACGGATGGCATGTTCCGAAAGGATTATAACTTCACCAAATAAGAAATAAGGTACACTATTGAACACTTGAAAATTTAAATGAAATAATAAATTGAATAAAAGGTAAAGGAAGCGTCCGTTCACTCCGACCGTCGTATGTAGATGGTTTCTATTGGATATATAACTCTATCTCTGATACATTAAGTGATGCAGCACCTTCTACTCAAAAGAAAACTAAGACTGACACATTAGATGATAAAATGTCGCAATTTCAAGATTATAAATTAAATAATCAAGAACACCCACATGTGTCCTTTATTAAAGGAATTTTACCATCTTTGGCATCATTCGACAATGATGACAATTTTGAATTCCAAACGGGTATTATGCAACTGATCCTAAAAAATTAAAAAGAAACGCCTTCGTAATAATTTATATGATACTTATGCAAACTATGGTGACTATCAAAACCATTTATCACAACCGACAGGATATTTTACACAAGATCCAGGTGCATCAACTTCGACTAGCAATCAAGACAACCGACTTCACAAGTTCGATTCCTAATATTTACAAGCAGACAAGAAGAGAAATTAAGTCCTTAGGATATCATTTGGTTACTGAGATACCAAAATATAAGAATGTAAAAAGTTTATTATATAAAAAAAGGAATGAAGCAGCAGGAGTGCACAAATTGCATTGCGAAAGACCAGAAGAAGTAACTGTACCCAGACAATATTTATTACTACTCTTAGGTGATTACATTTCTGATGGGAGACGAATTTTAGTATTTTTAAGTCCTTAATTTAATAATTTGGTATCTCAGTAACCAAATGATATCCTCATTTGGTTACTGAGATACCAAAATATAAGAATGTAAAAAGTTTATTACATAAAAAAAGGAATGAAGCAGCAGGACGTTTCTACGAGATGTGGCTCCGATGAGTCTCTTGAAAACGGTCTACAACTCTCTCTGTGAGCCGATTCTCTCATACTGTATCACAGCCTGGGGGGGTTCTGGTAGTACTCGCCTGATAGAGTTGGAAAGAGCTCAACGTGCCGTGCTAAAAACTATGATTAGAAAACCTTTTCGATTTCCCACTAATTTGTTGTACAAGGAAACTCAGCTGCTCAGCGTCAGAAGGATATATATCCTAAGAATTACTTTGCTAACCCATAAGCAGGTGACCAGTTCTGGTTATCATGGGGAAATGATCTTGAAACGGGTTTACAAACTTCCTCTTACGATAGTAAAAACAGAATTCGCTAGACGTTTTAGTGCCTACATGAAGCCTCAGGTATATAACAGGATAAACAAAATCTGCCACATTGGTAAACTTTCAGTGCATGAAGCTAAGGACCTTATAATAAAAACCTTCCTTACCTGGACCCATGATTACACTGACAACTTCCTAAAACCGGGGATGTGAGGTCTTGGATTTTTTGTTTTGTATGTCTTAACCTTTTGGAAAATTGTATGTTTTAGCCTTTTGGACTGCTTGTTTGTTTTAACTTTTAGGTAAAACTTATGTTATGGAAGTATAGGTACATCAGCTATATCTTACCTACTGTTTTATGAATGCTGAATTGAAAAATAAAAGGCTTCCTACAGGACAGGCTTAGCCTAGTGTAGGAAGCTTTTGGCAATACCAGACTCAATGTATAAGTATAAGAATACCTGGTGCACTGTTATTTAATGTTAAGATCTTTTTGTAAAATACCTGTTTCACAGAGTAATACTTATATAAAATAAATAAATAAAAATAAAAAAAATAAAAAATAAAAAAAGGAGTGCACAAATTGCATTGCGAAAGACCAGAACAAAGACATTTCATAACATAGACATGTCATATGCTTACAAATCAACGTAGAAAAATGTGCCGAACTCACACACACACATTTTTAATTCATCTACACTTCCCTACATTACCAATGGATTGAAAAGAGATGACATGAAAAATACAATATAAAAGAAGAAGAAAGCTATTGTTTGTCACTTCGACTTTAATGATAACAATGTACCAATCACAGTGCGGTTGCTACGTCGTGACATAGGCTAACAAAATTATTGAAAAAGAAGGTACAGAGCTCTCTGAATTGAGGTTATTGCCTAATTTTGTTTAGACAAAGATGTTTGTTTGACTTTGTTAATGTATTATAAAAAAGCTAGGTAGTTATATTTTTTAAATTTCATTATTTTGTTGCTGTCAATAGTACAATTTTAACAAGTACCTAAGTAGGTACTTGCCAGTAAAGTGAAGTTTGAGATAATTGCCTAATTTTGTTTAGACAAAGATGTTTGTTTGTTATTGTTATTGTATCTTCTTATATATAAAATTCTCGTGTCACAATGTTCAATGATTCTCCTGAAATTTTGTGAGCATATTGAGTAGGTCTGAGAATCGGCCAACATCTATTTTTCAAACCCCTAAGTGAAGTGATAAGGGTAAAGCGGGAACGGGATTTGAATACCACGCGGGCCGAAAATAAGGCGGTACGATGTCCGCCGGGGCAGCTAGTTAAGTATAAAAAAGCTAGGTATGTTTATTATATTTCATTATTTTGTTGCTGCCAATAGTACAAATTTTAACAAGTAGGTACTTACCTAAGTAGATACTTGCCAGTGAAGTGAAGTTCGCACTTATTAACTTACTTGAACCACATAGTATTAGTAGGCAATTATAAAAAACAACAAATTAAAATTGGGAGGTAGTATGTAGTGAGTTTAATGCCTACGATATTCTCATCTGTACTTTAATCTATGTTCGGAGCACAAACGTCCTTGTCGCTCACGCACCAAATTATATCATACTGTCTCTTTTTATTTTCGTGCTGACAATTTTAACTTGAATATTATGAAAGTAAGAAATTTTGTCTTTATCAGTCGAAATAAGTATTATTTCCATGTGATATGAAATCCCTTTTGATGTATTAACTTTAGAGTAATAGTTCGTGCAGTGTCTATAAACATACGATGGCATTTTCGTTATTTTTTTAAGTCACTGATGCTTCCGCTCAACGTCCGGCCGGCGCCGCTCGGCAAGCGGTACTAGAGGCAAACGTTCCAATTGACTCGTTTTCGAATCTTCACGATTTTCGCGCAATAACGTATCTACCTCTTTTTATATATAATATCTTTGGACCAGAAGAAGTAACACTGTACCCAGACAATATTCATCACTACTCTTAGGTGATTACATTTCTGATGGGAGACTAATTAATGTAAAAGAATATTACGGCGACGGAACTTTCAATTGTCCGAAACCTTTCGCCCAAATCTATTCTCTGCATGGGGACTTCTCCAGTACTCAGACGGAGTCGCGTATTTTGCCTATGGTGTATGCTTTGATGTCGGACATGTCAACTGAATCGTACATAATCTTGTTCAGAATAATTTTGTCACAAAGCTTACACACACATTCACGCTGCATACATTTTGGTCCAAAATTGAAAGTGCCGGCCAAAGAAAAATAAACGATATTCCATTAGAACTTGGTCTTAGTAGCATTTTTTATTGTTGAGGGACCACTTCCAACGGTTTTATAATTTTATTGGAATATAAAAATCTTGAAAATATACACTTTTTATGATACGAACTTAAAATATTGGTTTACATTGGAAGAATAATTAATTAAAGCAATAAAAAATAAACCTCATACTGCATATCATTGTTTTTTGTCCATTTATTTAGGTCCAAAATTGAAAGTACCGGTTAGTAGGATGTTATTGGGCATTCTACTACACTTTCCGTTCTTTCGCCTCACTTCGTTTGCCTTCGACACTCGCAGTGGCTCAGAATGCCCAATAACATTATTTCTGATTGATCAATGATGACAGGTAGCGTAGTAACAGATTAAGTGATAAAAATGAGAATACATAAGTAGGTATGTACTTCCATAAAAATAAAATTTGTTAAGTTAGTAAAATAATACTTCAATATGAAAGGCAACGCGTATGAACATGTTTCGTGTACTCGTAGGTACAAGGTTCATTGCACTTGTTTATGAATTAAATACGCAAGCTTGCAATTAACAATGTATGCTACATGTTGTAACCTGTCTTGTCCATATACAGGTTTAAACTTGAATTAGTAATCTGAGTCTAATTCATACCCATTTTCATGTTGTAACCTGTCAATATAAGATATAATGTGAGGTTGTAACATGATATCAAGAGAATATTATGTGTGATTGCATTGTTAATTATCAATTTATTAATCCATTCTTCCTTTGACTTCCATGAGGTGTACACGATAGTAAAGAGTACAAACTGTTTATTTCCATCACAGCACTTACAAATAGCTGTCAAAGACCTACCTCTGCATCAACTAACTACTACTACTAACATGGTATGTTTGATTTCCATATCTAATGACTTTTGATACCTAATTATTATTATTTATTTAGTTAACGATAAAATGAAAGAAAAAATATATATAGATATATATATATATATATTTAACTTATAAAAAACATAACTGTTTGTTTCAGAATACAAATTCTTCTGCACCATCAATGGGAATAAATGAAAGAAACGCATTATTGAGTGGAATATATTCACCGGACTCTCTTCCAGACGCAGACGTACAAGATCCATATGCATTTGATGAGGAATATCACAGATCGTGGATAATATCGCCTCGAAATAAAGTAAACATACGACATAAGGACGTAAACAGGAATCAAAAGAAAAAAGTTGGCAAAATCATAAAGAAACATGGTCAAACTCAACCGTCATAAATAATGAATAGTGAGACTGGCAAAGGGAGGCGGCGCTTAATAAAAAAAGAGCTGAGTGAAAATGGTGATACGGAGGTGATAAGGGCGCAATACGTAGTTAAAGATCTGGTTGATGAGATATCGGACCAGGCAGAAAATTTAATTCACAATATTTCAAAGAAATTGTGTGGTTATTCTTTTCATAACATTTATTAATTTTGTTTCGATTATGTTTTGACTTATGTTTTCGATTATGTTATGACATAGAGACAAATTTACCAGCGGTGTACAAATTGGTGGTGGACACCGGGAATAATCCAGGTTGTCATGCTAAATATAAGCAGTAAGCAGAGATTCGAAAATGTCGAACAATCCGATTCAATTATGATCATTATTTCGGTTGTACCAGTTCAACTTAAGTATGATTGTGGTAATAACAACACAGTCCTCATTTGGCAGAATCCACGCCCCTCTTCCCCAAGGTATTGCCTGCCGTTAAAGTTAGAAATGGCTCATGAAACAGCAGAACTATCAAGATCTGTAGCTGAAAACGTTCAATCTGTGGTAGATATTTTAACACCAACGATTGTCCAAATGGAAAAACAATATATAGTAAAACATAAATTGATAGTGATTATGCTTGATGGGATGGTAATTAATTGACTTAAACAAATTCTGCCATGCGTTGTTACATCTGTATGGCGCATTTACATTAGTCGGTTAGACTGTATTCGGCTGCAGGCCGCATTCGGTCACCGACTAATATAAACAGGTATTCGTTTGGCCGCGTTGTCGGTGTCGAGTGCGCCGTGCCCCGCCGTCGCCCGCCGCTCGCAGCCCGCAGCTCAGTTCGAAGAGCGCGAGCCAGTCCGCCGCACGCGCACGATTGTGCATATTAAAATGGCCTCTCGAAAATGACGCACTTGGTAGAACTGTATCGGGAAAACGAAGTTCTATGGAAAGTTACACATAAGTCGTACAGAAGTCGAGAAGCAAGAGATAACGCCTATGCAACTCGTTGCAGACTCGTTGAATACGCCATCACTTTCATTGCAAGACATAAGCAAGTAAATAAAAAATTTACGGTCTACCTACATAAAAGAAAGAAAAAAAATTGACGCTAGCTTCCGATCCGGTGCCAGTACACAATCTGTTTATAAACCAAAGAGTAATTACATATTATTTATTTATACAAATTGGGAAATTCCATTTCAATTCGAAACCTTTAGCGATTTTAAGCCAATCTTCTTCTGTTTTCGGGATCTGAAATGAAAAAAAAAAAATTACCTATTTGGACTTACCTATTTAACAACCAGGATGATCCATTTATGTATTTACAACAAAAAAAGTATCTAAGTATTTATTTCCGCATTCTAGATTCCATAACACAAGCTAATTAAGCTTGCCATGGGTCTAGATAGCGTTGTGTAGAATGTTGCAGAATATTTATTTATTATTTATTTATCCAGTACCTAATTTAAATGTTTTATATTTCAGGATGAAAATTTTGATTGTGCTTCAATAATCAGCGATACAGGCTGTGATGTCACGCAAACTCCCACATTAACGGAAGATACACAGTCGAATTCAAAAGTGCAGTAGCAACCCTACGTAATTATAGCGTCAACATTCTAGCGCTACTTGTGACCTTTTTCTTTTAAGACAATTTACACACACAAATCAATTGTTCTTCTGTAGGAATATTATCGATAATTTCGTTGTCACTACGTAAGTAACCCGTGGCCGAGTGGTTAAAGCATAAGGTTTGTGGAAATGCAAAGGTTGATGGTTCAAATCCTACGATCTTGCAATAACACTTTTTGTGTTTCATTTATAAATTAATATCATTGTATTATTTGTTAAATTTTAGCAAATCCCTACTAATATTATAAATGTGAAAGTAACTGTCTGTCTGTCTGTCTGTCTGTTTGTTTGTCCGTCTGTCTGTCTCGCTTTCACGCCCAAACCACTGAACCGATTTTGATGAAATTTGGTATAGGGGTAGATTAGACTTCGAGAAAGGCTATGTTTAGTCGCGATAACCGACATCCACGCGGGCCGAGCCGCGGGCAAAAGCTAGTTATAAACATAAAATGTAAAAAGAATGCCAACTTCATGCAAAATTACTTTATCAATGTTTAAAATTTTGCATGTCAAAACCAATAGTAGAAGAAAATCTTAAGGCCTCATACGCATTGTCCGGTTAGCCGGAGTGCGGACAGCCGTCGGGTTAACCGCAATCAAAAATATATACGCAAAAGTATTTTTTATTCGCACTGTGATGTGGCTGCCGCCCAACCGCTCCGGTCGCTCGGAGCGCTGCGGCCCGACTGACGGCTATCCGGACGGTCGCTGTACGCACTACGCGGATGCACTGCGGTTTGCTAGTTTACGGTTGCTCGCCATTGAAGGTGCACGTATTAAGTATACATTACAGACGAGACGCTCGCGACAAAAATTTTCGGCTATGGATTTCGATGCCGAACGGTTTATAATTGAAATTCAAAACAGGCCAGCAATCTGGAATACGAAATCTGCAGAATATTGTGATAGAAACTTACGTCAAAAAGCTTGGGAGGAGTTGGTGGATACCTATGGAGCTGATTTACCACAGGATAAAAAAAAAAAACAACTCGGTAAGTACAATTACTTTATATAGTTTAATAATTATATGTTGTCACAGTATAATTAGATGTGATTATCCTGCCAGCTTACCCTTCCTTCGTTCATGAAATAATCTGCAAATAATTCTCGATATCTCAATCCAGTTGTATTGTTTCTGCGCACAATATCTGGAGCAATTGTGTCAGTCAGTGGATTATTTAGCGAGTCTTCAAAAGAATACCCATCTCTGTCTCTCACGAAGTTGTGTAAAATGCACGCCGACTTAATAATATCATTAACTAAATCGGTGTTGACATTAATGGGTCTATGGAAAATGCGCCACTTATTCGCAAGTATCCCAAAAGTACATTCAATGTAACGTCTAGCTCTGCAGAGCCTATAATTAAACGTTCTTCTCGTAACATTTAAGTCACGTCTTGGATATGGGCGCATCATGGTTGTACTTAAGGCGAATGCCTCATCTCCTACAAAGACGTAGGGGAAAGCAGTGCTATTGGATTCTAAAATCGGCGCAGGTTCAGGAATGTTCAAACGATTCTCCTGCACTTTTTTATAAAAGTTCGAATTCTGAAATATTGCTGAGTCCCCGAATCTACCAAATGCTCCAACATCAATTAATACAAATTTAAAGTTGCTGTCACAAATCGCCATTAAGACCAAGGAAAAAAATCCTTTATAATTATAGCACATAGATCCACTATTGTTAGGTGCTATAGTTCTTATATGTTTCCCATCACAAGCACCTATACAATGCGGAAACTGGGCTCTCTTGAAGAAATCCTTTGCAATTTGAAGCCACATTTGTTCTGTTGGTTCTGGTAGGCATATCTCTTTTAAGCAATACCATATTGCTGCACATACTTCGCGAACAATTTCGGCAATGGTGCTAACTCCAATCCTAAAGATGTAATGCAATTCAGCAAATGAGCAACCAGTTGCTAAATATCTGAAACAATTGTTTTTTTTACAGGTTTGGATCTACAAAAAAAGTGGAGAAACATTCGCGACGCTTTTGTAAAGGCCCATAAAGCAAAGGAGAGCAAAAGCGGGTCTGCAGCAAAAAAGAAGGTTCCATATGTATTCTACGATAATCTTTTATTTTTAAAAGATACGGTAACTGTTAATAGCACAGATGGTAATGTTACAGTAAATGAAGATGTAAACATGACTACACAGAATGAAGACAATCTTCCATTAAATACGCCATTGACGCCAAAGAGACGTAAGAATAAAAAATATGATGACGCTATTGGTGCACAGTTAGTCGGAGTGTTAACTAAAAATGTAGAAAGAAGGAATTTGGAAGATGACGAGGATCGCCTTTTTTTCTTGTCTTTGGTTAAAGAATATAAGAAAATACCAGAACACTTGCAAATGCAGACAAAGTTAGATATTTTAAGGCTAATTAAAGATGCACAGAAGCTTTGCAACTATCCAAACACAACGTGGGGTATTGGAAGAAACGATACCAATCGTGGATATCAAACGGCCCATTATTCTAGATATAATCTCTACACCCAGCCTATGCAATCATCGGATATTGGACGACCACCTTCTCAAGGCTCTGCAGCGAGTTCGTTGCAAAACATCGAAGTACAATCGCCATTATCAACTTACAGTCAACAGTCTCAGAACAGTCAACACTCGTTTTACATGGATTTTTTTAATTCTATACCAGACGATTGTGAAAATCAAAATGTTTAACCGTGCTATGGTCATTCTTTTGATAAATAAATAAAAATAAATTAGATAGGTATGTATTTTATTTCACTTACCTTAGCACTAACGTTAACTTTAGTTCAGGTTTAATACAATTCCGAAATTGTGTGTCCATCTTTGTTATGCTGGTTTCCAAAATTCTAAAAAGTTCTTCAAATGATTTCAGACTCATTCTAGTGTATCCAAAAAACTTATCGTCATACTTTTTCAGTTCTTCGAAAAATATTTCAAATTGCTTGCTCTCATCTCGTGTTTGCAAATAAGGATGTACCCAGAACCTTCTTCTTTGCTTTTTTTTCTTTATATATCGCATGTAAATATAATAAATAGCTGCAACTTCTTCAGCGTCCATCTTGGAAATGGTCCTGCATGCTATGAAATGTTCCGATGAAACCGCAACGTTTATCCGCACTGTCCGGTTGCAGTTGCGGCTAGCCGCCACCCGGTTAACCGCAACTGCAACCGCATCCTGCGGCTAGCCGGACGGCTGTTCGCACTCCGGCTAACCGGACAATGCGTATGAGGCTTAAGTGTGGTCTGTCATCATTACATGCTTAGATTAGGTTTGCGGAGTTCATATTGCACCTAGGATATAAATTAAAAGTTGCTAAATGGCAAGCAAGAGATGGCCAAAGTAAATCAATAATATGACATGAAAAGCGTCTCATACAAAAATAATTTTGGCAAAAACTAGCTCTACACATCGATAAACCAAAACAAGGTGGAGGTACATCTACTGACGGGAATACTGCACGAGTCATATTCCTTAACACGCAGAAGAAGTTTCGGAAATAACGAACACTGGTGTAAATCATCGGCTTATTAATCGCTTGCACATCACTTTGAAAGTGATGTAGAGCGGCTGCAAAGTCAATGTGGACAAATTCACAAAGTTTTGCAATAGAACAGTCTCATGTTTTGTGATGAATTACCTACCCTTGGTATAACATGCCAACTACTTTACACAAAATACTGATTCATGGGTCAAATATGGTAGAACATGCCAACTACTTTACACAAAATACTGATTCATGGATTAAATATGGTAGAACATTCTGATATTGCCATAGGATTAATGAGTGAAGATGCTCAAGTACGTAGAAACAAAGATGTTCGGCAGTACAGAGAGCGGTCTTCCAGAAAATTTTCTAGAACATTAACCATGGAAGAGACTTTTAAAAGATTAATGGTATCGTCAGATCCCTATCGGGACTAAGGAAGTTGGGTACAAAAAAAATATCTTCCTATGTACCAATAAATCTGATAGATGAACCAAATATTGATTAAATAAAATGGTCAAAAACAGATCTATAATTTTTAATATGTAACCATATTCTAAGATAATTAGTAATACTACCTACTGTCACAAATTGTTTATAGTATACCTACACATTGTGAGGATTTAAATAAAATATTTTTCTTTCTTTCTTTCTTTATAATATTTAGGTTTTGTCCGACTTTTATTGATGTTTCGCCTGTGTGCGGTGGGATGATGTACCCGCATTATGACTATAATGTGGTACCTATGTTGGGCTCGATTTAGATCCATTGAACCGCCAGTTACATTTTTGGACAACATATTTCATGAATATGAGGATGATGATATAGATAGACATCATAGATGAATAAAACTTGCTTAAAAATATTCTAAAATATTTATTTTTTACTTCCTATACAAATCTGTACATTTAGCATAACCTAGTACCTAAGTACTAGCTGACCCACCGGCTTCGCACGGTACAGTCCTCGCCTCCACAACTCGCGCGCCCTGCCCCGCACGCATAGCACCTCGCAGTTGATCTTCAGTAATCAGTTGTCGTTGTGTACTGTGCGTTTCCTTGTTACCAATTATCTTTGACCTTTGCTTGCTTATCAGACTGTTGAATATTGCCATTGTTTTGACCTTTTTTTTTTTTTTTATCGTGCGAAAAATCCCCACGGATACCTCCCCCGCCGGAGTCGGAGGAGGAGGTTATGTCGGACTCGAACCGACTAAAACGCACGCCTTCTGTGGGCCGTCAGTTGCCGGAGGTGAGATTGTCATAGCCATATCCCTCGCACCCCGGCCGACCCGGTGTGGGAACCACGGAGTCCCCAACTCGCCCCCGGGTATGGGGGGGCACGCAATGCGTGCCACCGCCGTGGCCTGCTTCTGCTAGGGTGACAGGCGACCCTACCCGTCACCCCCAGGCCCGCGCTCATGGGGGACGGAGGTCATTCTGCGACCTCCGACGCCCGAGTTGCCGCCGCTCGTCGCGGGCCGCGCGGTCTGCGATTCTCCTTCGCTCCTCGCGGGCCGCGAGGGCTGCAATTCTCCTTCGCTCGCGCTCCGCCGCCCACTTCACGAGCATCACTTGCTCGCAGAAGGAGGCGCCGGCGGCCCACGCATCCGCGCAGCGAACCATCGCTGCGAGCAAGGTGGAGAGCGTGAGAGCTCTCACTCTCAAGGTCGCCACCAGCTCCCGTCTCGGCGTCTCCCACGCCGGACACTCAGTGAGCGTGTGCAGCGCCGAGTCCTCGCTCGCGTCACAGTGATGGCACTCGGACGTTGGCTCTTTCTTCGCGGTCCGATGCAGATACCGTCCGAAGCATCCATGATCGGTGATGATCTGCGTCAGCCAGAACGAGAGGCCGCCGTGTGGCCTCTCTAGCCACTCCCCCATGATGGGTCATTGTTTTGACCTGTGCTTGTTAATTGGACTTCGAACATCTTTTTAAAATGGAAGGAAATAGGCGTGAATGTGTTGTTTGTGAGCGCTCTACATACGGTACCTCGTGTTTGTAGTGAACACATAACGGCACACAATTGGGACCAGTTGCTAAACGGCAATGTTCCTCATGATTTTAATCAAGACCATATATTGGATATAATTTCAATTTATAGAACAGCTTTAAATAATCCATCGACTATTTTTTATTTTGATTTGCAAACAGTAGATGAAAATGAGTAACGACACTGGACAGGACTCACAATCGCCGAAATCAATTCGCTACTCGAACAAACTCCATCACTACGACAGCAGTCGAACGCAGTGAATATGGTTCTAGGTGGATATCTTATGAAACTTCGGATAGGCGAACCTAACATACGCCTAGCCTAGCATCACTTCTAAAAATATCTCGTCGACCATTCGGACGCCACTTAGTGATGGCGACAGAGTGCTTACTGGCAGACTTCGTGCCATCACACTAAGCTGAAACGAATTGCTTAACAAGAATTTGTTGATACCAAATGCCATTTTTGAAAACCAGAATAATTCAAAACTAATATCGATTTGTGACGGCACGTACATTTACATCCAGAAAAGTAGCAATTTCACAACACCAAAAGTGTAGATGAATTAAAAATGTGTGTGTGTGTGAGTTCCGCACATTTTTCTACGTTGATTTGTAAGCATAATATGACATGTCTATGTTATGAAATGTCATTGCTTACTACTCTGTGTTTTAATTTTGTTATTACATATAGTTAGTGTTTAAAAATGGTGCGTAACTAGTAACTATCAGAAGACTCCAGGGTCGAAGCCCTACAGGAACTACAAAATGGAGGACCTTGAAAAGGCGATGGATGCAGTTCGGGGTGGAATGTCAAAAAAAAGGCCGCGGAAACTTTCAAAGTGCCTCGGCCAACGCTAGTGCGTAAGATACTCGGCAAAAATACAAAACTTGTTGGACATCCGACCGTCTTAAGCAAGTCTGAGGAGCAACTGATATCGTAAACCCTCGCAATTGTTCTGCTACTGTCCTGTTTGCCACACGGGGTGGACCGCATATCTTCTGATCTTTTGTAAGTTCTCCAAATGCACCAGAGCTTACAGATTCTCTTGACACGATGAAGAAGACGTCATGTTGCGATAAAATCAAATACAAGAATGCCCCAAAAGCATCCCCTGTGTCCGCGACTCGCCTTTCCGACACCGTTAGCGCGCCTGTTCTGCGCTATACCGGCGCCGCGCCCGCTCTTCGCCCGCACTTCGCCCTAGCCTTTGCTCTTGTATTTGTCCCGCGTCTTAGCTAGACAAAAACTAGATTTAAGTATATTCGACACTAAATCAGGTTCATTCAACACAACCGCATACACTGACCACGGAATGATGTCTTAAATGCCAATAACCCTCTAACCTCCTCAATCCCTTGACTACTTACGGTAAGCTGTAAGATAGAATACGGAATACAGAATTCCAATATTCCGTATGGGGCCAATATGTTAGCGTTTTATATCCAAGGAATATGGTCTCAGACCATGCTGAAATGCGTTCGAAAGGAGAAAGACAAAGAGGTCGGTGGATTCGTTGTATTGCCAAAAGAAATAAGGTAACGACAATGGTAGGTTGTCGTCTGTGTGGCATTTTTCTCTAAGTCAGAAAACGTTTTCGTGAAAACGTTACCCCAATAATCGATTCCAAATCAGTTAGGTTCAATACAACCGCATACACTGACCACGGAACATATGATGTCTTAAACGCCAACAACCCTCCAATCTCTTCAGTCCCTTGACTACTTAAGATAAGCTGTAAGAGAGAATTCAGAATACAGAAATCGAATATTCCGTATTGGGCCAATACATTAGCGTATTATATCCAAGGAATATGGTATCAGACCATGCCGAAACGCGTTCGAAAGAAACAAAAAAAAATGTCGGTGCATTCGTTGTATTTCCCAAAAATATAAGGTAACGAAAATGGTAGTTAGACAAAAACTAGATTTAGGTATATTCGATTCCAAATTAGTTAGGTTCAATACAACCGCATACACTGACCACGGAACATATGATGTCTTAAACGCCAACAACCTTCCAATCTCTACAGTCCCTTGACCACCTAACAGTAAGCTGTAAAAGAATTCAGAATACAGAAATAGAATATTCCGTATTGGGCCAATACATTAGCGTATTATATCCAAGGAATATGGTATCAGACCATGCCGAAACGCGTTCGAAAGAAACAAAAAAAAATGTCGGTGCATTCGTTGTATTGCCCAAAAATATAAGGTAACGAAAATGGTAGTTAGACAAAAACTAGATTTAGGTATATTCGATTCCAAATTAGTTAGGTTCAATACAACCGCATACACTGACCACGGAACATATGATGTCTTAAACGCCAACAACCTTCCAATCTCTACAGTCCCTTGACCACCTAACAGTAAGCTGTAAAAGAATTCAGAATACAGAAATAGAATATTCCGTATTGGGCCAATACATTAGCGTATTATATCCAAGGAATATGGTATCAGACCATGCCGAAACGCGTTCGAAAGAAACAAAAAAAAATGTCGGTGCATTCGTTGTATTGCCCAAAAATATAAGGTAACGAAAATGGTAGTTAGACAAAAACTAGATTTAGGTATATTCGATTCCAAATTAGTTAGGTTCAATACAACCGCATACACTGACCACGGAACATATGATGTCTTAAACGCCAACAACCTTCCAATCTCTACAGTCCCTTGACCACCTAACAGTAAGCTGTAAAAGAATTCAGAATACAGAAATAGAATATTCCGTATTGGGCCAATACATTAGCGTATTATATCCAAGGAATATGGTATCAGACCATGCCGAAACGCGTTCGAAAGAAACAAAAAAAAATGTCGGTGCATTCGTTGTATTGCCAAAAAATATAAGGTAACGAAAATAGTAGTTAGACAAAAACTAGATTTAGGTATATTCGATTCCAAATTAGTTGGGTTCAATACAACCGCATACACTGACCACTGACCACGGAACATTATGATGTCTAACACTAAAGCCTAGGTTACACGGTGCGAGCTAGCATGCGAGCTGACCGTGTCAGTTACTGAGGTGCAATAGCTCGCACTGTGTGACCGCATCATACGAGAAACTGTTATGTGCGAGTGGGACAGTTGCTCGCAAGCGAGTTACTTCAACATTTTTTGTTTTTACTCGCTACTGGCCTTCCCCCACCACGCCACTCGCACGTCGCTCGGTCGTCAACTCGCATGATTTCGCGAAATGACAGTAGCTCGTACGCTCGGGCCCACGCCGCCGGTGCAGTGTTTTTGTAGGTTTCTTGCGTTGACATCAAAATGGCGGAAAGGTGGACATCCGATCAAAATATAAAGTTTGTGGAGCTATACAAGAATCAAACGAACTTATGGAATTGTTTGGATCCTAATTACAAGAACAGATATTTGCGTAAAGCGTCGTTAGAACACATCCGCTTGGAATGCAATTTACAAAACATGAATGAAGTTACAAAAAAAATCAAAAATTTACGCTCAACGTATAACCAGGAGTTATTGAAAATTGAAAAGAGCAAAAAAAGTGGATCTGGCACTGATGAGATCTATAAACCATCTATCAAATGGTTCGATTCTATGGATTATATTATGAAAATAATTAATCTTAAAGAAAAGGAAACATCAAGTAATTTGGTAAGTATTTTATTACAAATTATAATTACAAAGGCACAAGGCACATTCCAAATCAGTCAGGGTCCACAAAATTTACTATCCTTTATTTTTCTCTTCCCTTTTATATTCTAATTACTACTAGGTAATTATAATTACCTAATCATATAATTTTGCCATGCAACTGCTCCGTCGTCATTGAAGTAATTTTTATATTTATCACGCATTTTCTCTGCTATTAATTTCGATCTATTATTAATTCTCGAGCGACGAATACTCGGTAATTCATTAATTTCGGACCTCCACTGGCCCTGAATGATTTGAAAGTTTATGATGTCTTCATAATCTGTAGTTCCTGGTGGTGTATAAGTATTTGATGCAGTAGTACGTAACCAGTTGTGTAATGTACAAGCACATAAGACGATCTTTATCGTAGTTTCCTCTGTAACTTGAATTGGCTTTCCCAAAACACGAAAACGAGATGCTAGAATGCCGAACCCATTCTCCACAATCCTTCTTGCTCTGCTCAACCTATAATTAAAAATCTTTTCTGCTGTAGTCAATGTATTTTTGTAGGGCTTTAGTAAATACGGTTTTAAAGGGAAGGCATCATCTCCAACTAGAATACCATTTTCAGGCAACAATAAATTGTTTTCTAGATAAGGATACAAAGAGCAGTTTTGGAATACCCCACCATCTGCGTTACGACCATATGAGCCTATATCTACATATCTGAAAGTATAATCGTGATCCACAACAGCCATGAGCACTATACTATTTGTTCCTTTGTAGTTATAATATTCACTGCCACAATTTGGTGGTGCTTGAATTGTTATATGCTTCCCATCGATAGAGCCACAACAATTAGGGAAATTCCACCTCGAAGCGAATCCTATTTGGATATCTTGCCATTCTTCCACATTCGGTATCTGAAAAATAAAAGAGTAATGTTAATTTCAGGAACCATATCATCCATCAACGTCAGGAAGCAACGTCGCATCAGCGTCAGGAAGCGAGGAGGCCACGAATAACGTGGACCTTGATGCTAGTGACAATAGCAACAAAGCTGCTCATATAAAAGTGGTAAAGCCACCAAAAACTCTAAAGTTAAAAACGAAATTATCATCAGAACGGTCTGACATTCAAGCAGCCGTAAATGAACTCAAAGAACTAAATAGTAGTTTAGTAAACGTGTCTGCCCCGATTACAAGAGAATTAGAAGATGAATGTGATGTTATTGGAAGACATGTAGCACTGCAGCTGAAACAGTTATCTTCGATTGATAGAATTGATGCGACAGATGAAATACAGGCGATACTCTCTAGATACCGTAAGACAGCCCTCTGTGGTAGAATTGTGTACACACCTTCTAATTACAGTTCCGAATGTACGCCATCACCACAGCCTACAGTAAATTATGAAATGTCTGCACTCTCTATGCAAGTGGAACAATCTTCACAATCTATACTCCATAATGAATGTACGCTATCACCACAGCCTGTAGCCTACCAGCTTGTAGAGGTCGCTACTGAAGCTTATCAACCTGTTGAACCTACAACATCTGCATTCTCTGCGCCACTGCTGGATCAATTTGAATCTATACCCCAATCTAATGATGTACTTGCTGCAGCAATATCAATCTCTAATATTAAAAAATAACGAACTAAGCTATGTAGTACTGTAGTTATTAAGTATTAATATGTAAAGTTCACGTTTAATATGTACAAAAACTTTACAAAACCATTGTGAATTTGATTATGAATAAAAAAAAATACTTACTTTGATATAACCTTTTAGACTTTCATTGATAGCAGCACACACTTCTGGTATTATTTTAATGATGGATGCTTTTGAAACTCTGAAAAATACCGACAACAGTCTATACGATATCCCAGAAGAAAGGTATACTAGGGTTATTTCCAACTTCACCCTCGCAGGTATCGCATCCCTCATTAGTGTATCATCACGTTGAATTTTTGGAGCAATCAAATTTAAAAGTATTTCCACTTGTTCAGTTGTCAATCTCATAACCGCTTTATATTCTCGGGGATCTTCATCATATAGCTCTTTAAATATTGAATTCGTTGCCCCTTTTCCTTGCAGCCAAGTCCTGACCCAAACACTTCTCTTCTTCTTCTTTTTTTGTATAGCTCTTTCAATTTCAACACAAAGTATTTTCGTAACTGCTTTTATAGTGGTATGCACTGTGATTAAACGTGTATTTTGCGACAACATTGCACGAGACATGATACAGACGAACTATGCGAGTACACTGGTGCAGTAGCTGTCTTCCTGCGACGCCAGCAGTTCGCATAGTGTGACCGAGCGAGGCGAGTCGAGCTACTGTCATACGAGCGCACTGTGTAACCTATCCTTAAGCCTCGGCAATGCTCGTGGGGTAAGTTCAAATTTATTTACTCCCGAGACTCCTTTATTAGTCCTAATCACTGTTCTGCAATTTTGTAGTTTTTATGTGAGGGTACGAGTGTTTTGGTGTGACAACTAGCCTCAAAACACAAAATCTAAGATATTTTTACTTGTGCACTCCCAATTCTATTGAATAAACATGATCAACGAAGAAGGAGCCCAGGGTGAAAAGTCCATTAGAGAAGTAAAACCGGTAGTAACCGACCTTACGAAATTCTCACAAATTTTACCATTTTACGATGGTCACAAAAAAAATCTGCAAAACTTTATCCGGATGGTAGAAAATGCCCTTATGACGGCAGCAGATAGAAATGACCCTTGTGTTTTACACATAATCATGACTAAACTCACAGGTAAAGCTGTTGAAGCCTTGTCTATAAGTCCAATGTCTCACTGTTAGACGGATCTAAAGGAAATTCTTTTGAGAAATTTCGGAGAGTATAAAAAGAATTGCAACTGATTAGTGAACTAATGCATCTCACCAAAGATAATACCTATCTTATTTTGTTACCGAAAGCGGATATAGGGATCTCTATATCCGCTTTTGGTAACAAAATAAGACATTAAATTTCTTATTTTGTTAATCTGCAAAACTTTATCCGGATGGTAGAAAATGCCCTTATGACGGCAGCAGATAGAAATGACCCTTGTGTATTACACATAATCATGACTAAACTCACAGGTAAAGCTGTTGTAGCCTTGTCTATTAAGTCCAATGCCTCACTGTTCATACACATACATATGTACTGGCTTCAGTACAGGCGGAGGAGTGTGGCCTTACGAAACCAGGAGGTTGCATTTGAAATGCCGAAGGATGAGTTTGTGGGCTTGTATAGGCTTACCAAACCCTTAGTTTTAGACCTTATCCATGAAATTGAGCCCTATTTGCCAGGATCAAGACGAGGTGGAATAAGTGTGGTATCGAAGGTAAGTGGTTCCTTGTTATTCCTTCATATTTTAATTTGATATAATGTTTTAGGTGACTCGGGGTACGCTTTGCGACCAACACTGTTGGCACCCATAGTGTCAACTGAACCTGGCACCCCCCAGCCATATTACACGAACATGCATGTCCGGGCAAGAAATACAGTGGAGAGGTGCATCGGCGTGCTAAAATCGCGATGGCGCTGCCTGCTTGTAGACAGGAAACTACATTATCATCCTACTACAGCAGGGTATATCACCAACGCCTGTGTTGTGTTGCATATCATCATGCATTCCCTGATGCCCATCTAACACCAGAGGAAGAACAAAATGAGATCTCATTACAGGTATGGGAATAATGGTTCATATCCTATTTAATAGAAGGTACATAGAGTTGACTGTTTTTTTTGCAAACTGAAATTTTGAATCTATATTAAAAGTATCATTTATTTTCAGACAAGAGAAATCCACAGGGATGTAGAACTCCAATCCCTAGCAGCAGGAGAACAGATACGAAATAATCTCATTGATAGGCTATGGGCTGCTCGGACATTGTTTTGTATTGGACTGGATTTGTACATAAATTGTTCTTGCAATTTGTTTTTATTATAATATGTAATTTATTTAGGCACTTAGGTTTGCAATAATATAATATCTTAGTTGAAAAAATGAAGTTTAATTACCAACATATATGGCATATTTTTTATTTAATCTAATTACAGTATGTAACACTACATATTATACAGGGTGGAAGATTTTAACCTTACCTGGAGGGAAAGTACTTTAAATACTGGAGATAGCGAATTTCGCTCAAAGGAAACATTCCTTTATTTTTAAAAAGAAACAAAACTGCATTCATAGATTTTTGAAAATTCGATTGCCACACCCGGTAATCGAACTAACTAAAATCCGAAAAAAATACACCCTGTATTTTTATGACATCAATCAATAGTGTAAATCATAAGGATCAAATCTGTCCAAATAACATGGTTAAATGAAAGGAAATTCCTGAAAACTTAATTTTTAAATAAAACTTAACACAATAAAGAATTATAAGTCAAGGTTCCATCAGATATCATAATTAATAATAAAATTCCATATTCAAACTACTTGTCCCTGTTTTTCATGCGGATACCCTAGCAGGCCAGCAATGGTATTTATGTCGGACTCTAACCGACTAAAACCGCACGCCATCTCAGGTTAATTCAAAAAAGGCAAGCCAATAAGACAATTCTCCGGTTCCGTTGCCCAGGATGTTGTACCATGCGGAGGTTTTCGACCAAGTACCCCAAATTACCTACTTGTACCTCATGTAGTTTTTTTTTTTTTGAAAAAGGATAATAACCGAAATTATTCAAATTACCGTTAACCCCTTCAGCTAAGCTAAATTGCTTGTGTTAGGAGTGGGTTCCCGTCGGTAGTGTAATGGCCAGGATTCGAACCTGGGACCTCTAGATCGTAAGGCCGACTCCTTAACCACTAAGCTACCGACGTCAATTTACCCAGACGAAGTTACCCAATAACATTACATTCTAAGCCGGAATTAAAGTTCAGTTATTTAGTACTAACTTTAATAAATAAATGGCGTCAAAGCAAAGATAACTTTATTGTTGATTATGGTGTCTGATGGCTACTTGAATAGAAGTGCTGTCTGCTGAAATTAAATTTATAAGTTAAGATTTTATGGACTTCCTCTTATTTAATTAACCATGTTTGTTAGAGAGATTTGATCCTTATGATTGACACTATCGATTGATGCTATAAAAATACAGGATGTTATTTTTTCGGATTTTAGTCGGTTCGATTACCGGGCGAAGCAAGCTAATTTTCAAAAATCTATGAATGCAGTTCTGTTTCTTTTTAAAAATAAAGGAATGTTTCCTTTGGGTGCAATTCGCTATCTCCAGTATTTAAAGTACTTTCCCTCCAGGTAAGGTTAAAATCTTCCACCCTGTATAGTTTGTTTTTATTAATACACAGGCATATTATTCATACAGAAACTTATTTAAGTAAGTTGTCTTTTTATAATCAGTCTTATATTACGCAGTCCATCTGCGACACGTCCCATGGTGTTGAGCTAACTGTGCGGAGGCTGCTGCAGTCGCTGCATCAGATTGCAGCCGTCCCTTGTGCGTTGAGAATGAGTGCTTCCTCAGGCAGTATTTTTGTAGCCAGTTTTCGCCAACTGAGGATACCTCGTCACGAACTCCATAATAATCTCCCACTGCGCCTCCCTGACATTGTTTTATACCTTTCGGCCACTTTCATAACTGTTTTTTCTTAACTGGTTAAGAAAAAATACCTTTCTGTATGTTTTCTTAACTGGTTAAGAAAAAATACCTTTTTGTATATTTTCTTAACTGGTTAAGAAGAAAAATTATATGCGCTTTTTCATAACCAAGTATCAATCAAAAATAATTTCATAAGGGCGCGCACACGCCCTAGGAAAAATCACCGGGCCTATACAAGAACCGTTTGAAAGTTTTCATAACTGCAGCAATATTATATGCACAGGAATCACTATATTTGGTCGGTATTCCGCCTGACGCGACAACGCGAGAATCAAGTTTGAAGTGAAACACAGCAAAACTCCTAAACAGTCTCATAAGTGGATTTAAGTGGACTTGATGAATGGAGTGAAGAAATATGAAAAACATTTTAATTTCTCAGACGATCAAAAATTTGACATTCGTTGACAAAGAACACAGATTGTTGCCAGTAAATTAACAAAAAATATTAAAATAATATGTTGAATGTTATTTAACAATTTGATGGTTTAAAATGGGTTTTTGAAGTCTATTTGATGATTAAAATAAATAAATTGCACCTATACGCTTTTGAAACTTTTTTTTACTTTAAAATCTTGCGTTAAAAATAACCATAAACGTTACCGGTGTTTATATATTGTGAAATTACCTTTTTAGACCTTCAGCTCGTAAAGTAGGCTGTATTACATTAATTTTAAGCTTATAATATCAATGTTGGCAAATGAATGGACGAAAAATAACAACATGCAGTATGGGGTTTATTTTTTATTGCTTTTAATAACTATTCTTCCAATGTAGAACAATATTTTTCATTCATTTTCAATAGTTCGTATCATAAAAAGTGTATATTTTCAAGATTTTTAAACTAAAAAAGAACCGCTGGAAGTGATCCCTCAACTTTGACACCATTAATGACAGTAGATTTCCAACCCTTTAGTGTAGTGGAAGATGAAGGGTTTAGGAAGTTTGTAACGGCATTAAATCCTAGCTATGAGTTGCCAAATAGGAAAACCATATCTTATGTATTTTTGGCATCAGAATATAATGCACGTCATGCCGAAATCCAGTCCTTGGTGCGAGAACGTAGTGTGAGTATTTGCATCACAACGGACTGTTGGACATCCAGAAATATGGAGTCGTATATGGCAACTACGGGGCATTTTCTGGACAAAGAAAATTTGAAATTTCATAGCATTTTGCTGGCATGTGCTGCCATTAATGAAAGTCATACAGGCCAAAAAATTGCAGAAGAGCTCCAAAATTTATTCAATGAGTGGTGCATTGACAACAAAGTTAACCTATTGGTTTCAGATAATGCTTCGAACATGATAGCAGCTCCCTCTGTAGCAGAAGGACAGATACGCAAAATCCCGGAATAGCAAAATCCCAGATTAGCAGAAGGACGGATTAGCATAAAGGCAGATAATGTACTGTCGTGTACATTATAATACAAACCAAACCTTATTATTAACCTTATTATCTATTTGTGACCTCTTTACCTCTTTCTTCTAAATGGCCACTTTTCATAAACAATCAGACGATCTATATTATATTTATTATTCAATGTGACATGCAATGTTTGTTTTTCTGATAAAAGACATTTTCCTCAGTTATCTAATAATTTAATATTATAATTTAAATAATGGATCAAGCTAGTTCCAGTAACGGTGGATCATATTTAAAATTTATTAAAAGTCAAAAAGGTAAAAGTGTTTTGTTACATGCCGGCCACAGGTACAATTATGTGAAGAAAAATGAGAGTGGGACCACAAATTGGCGCTGCTACAACAAAAAACAATGTAGCACCTCTATTACATTGAATGCTAAAAATGACATAATAAGGGAAGCGAAGCACTCTTGCATCCCTGATTTTCAATGCAATACAACGGATGCAATATTAGACCAGTGCAAGGAAGAAGAATGTAAAAACTTTGAACCAATACAGAGAGTATTTGAAAACTACATTTATAAGAGAAAAGAAGAATCGAATTTGCTGGCAATTGACGATGATGATTTGCCTGTGTTTTCTATGAAAAGGGACACTCTATATAGATCGCGGCGAAAATATCTGAAAGTCACTGAATGCAAAGACATGAAGAAGCTAAAACTGCCACACTGTTTAGTGGATAATTTTTTTTTATATGATGATGGTGTGGATGAAAGAATTATAATTTTTGGAACTACACTGGCTAAGCAACTTTTAATGAAATATGAGGTATATTACGGTGATGGAACATTTAAGGTAACACCGACACCCTTTTATCAGCTATATACCTTACACGTAGACATTACCAATAATAACGAAGATACTGTCAGCTTTGTACCCCTTCTTTACATTCTGTTACCAAACAAATCAGAAACTACGTATAGAAGACTTTTTTTAATACTCAGAGACCAATTTAAAATGAAAATCACGATCTACAAATGCGATTTCGAATTGGCAACCATAAATGCTGTCAAATTTGTTTATCCACACGTGACTATCAAGGGTTGCTTTTATCACTTTGTTAAGAATGTCTGGAAGATGGCTAAAAAAATTGGGTTAACTGTAGTTGAAGGTGGGCACAAAATAATAACTTTATGCACACAATTACCTCTATTGCCAGCAATTCTGATTCCGGAAGCCTACCTTTCTATATTTGATTTGTGTCCCGAAAAACCAGAATTTTTCGAATTTCAAAAGTACTTCAATAACCAATGGATCCTCAAAATCACAAAGGACATTCTTAGCTGTTAGAACGAAAAATTTAGGACAACGAATGGTGTTGAGGGATGGCACCGGAGGATTAATACAAAAATACCTACGAATCCTTCACTCTTCCTATTTGTACAGCTATTAAAGAAAGAAGCATATTTCCAAGATCTGAAGTTGATCGGCAATAGCATACCACAAAAACGTTCTTCTCTTATTACAATGAAAGATAAAAAAATTGATCAAGCTATCACGAGCTTTTTGAATAATAAAAATTCTGCAATGGAATGTTTGATACGTTTGGCCAAAGTTAATAAAACAAATTAAATAACTTTTAAAATTTATTTTGTCTTTAATAAAACGAATTAAATAACTTTTAAAATTTATTTTGACTTCAGTGTGTATCTGTACTTCTGCCTTTATGCTAATCTGTCCTTCTGCTAATCTGGGATTTTGCTATTCCGGGATTTTGCGTATCTGTCCTTCTGCTACAGAGGGTATAACCGCTAGAATTTTGAATAAAAGCCACTATGGCTGCTTTGCCCAAAAATTGAATCTAATTGTTCAGGGAGCTTTAAATAATGAAAGAGTGTCTTGCACCGTTGGCAAAGTGCAGAAAATAGTGGCCCATTTTAAGCGCAGCACCCTTGCCAAGGAGAAACTGCTAAAATATCAAGCCACGGCACAAAATGTCTCTCAACCTAAAAATGTTATTTTATCAGTACCTACCGACGCGTTGGAATTCCGTATACCTTATGCTCGACAGATTTAATGATTTACAAGAAGCTTTGCGAGCTACAATATCGAATTTAAGTGTGAATCTCCCAATTATACCCATGGAGTGGAGTGCATCTATTTCGTAATAGTAATATTGTAGTATTGATTAATAGATTCGTAGTACAATCGTATCCAGTCTTCTGTCTCCTTGCACGATAGTACTATTGTAATAGAACTCTGAACAATGGAAGTAGTAGGCATAGAGAACTGTACTCTCCTCTTATCGTCGGTGGTCTTATTTTGTCCCAACCGGGGCCAACGGTTATTTCTGGCGATCTTGAAGATTGGTGCAGAAGGCCTGGCGCATTATGATGCCGTCCAGTGGATCCATGCCATGGGCATCGGTCCCGCTGACGTTCTGGTAGATGGACTGTTGCCAGAGCATGGGTATCTGGTGGATTTTGGAGGCGGTTCGTTCCGGCTATTCGCCAACTCTTCGGGTTTGTTGCATTTACACCAGTGCTTCCAACTGCTTCGTGCCTTGGAAGAAGTAGAGCTGGACGTTCTGGATGTTCTGGATGAAGCGGCGTCCGGAGGATAAACTCTTCTTTTTCTTTTCCCTTTTTTTTTTTTTTTTTATAAAGTGAATTCGTCTTGTTGAACAAGTTTTTTTTTTCATTTCCTTTTCCGTTGAATTGATTACGTACTATATTCCGGATCCTTCCTGTGCTATCAATGTTTGGATAACCTCCCCTGCGGTTTCACGTAGATTCTGGATATTCGATGAGGTATTAAGATACCGACAGCGACTATCGGAGTCAGCACTCAGCAGGTTCACGATTTTTGGAAACCTATGCCGCGCCGCGCACTGCCTCGAATATCCTACCGACTGCGCCAATTACGTTTTTCGCAGCCAGAGGGTACAAAAAGGAAACTAGAATCACTTAAACAGGATTTATTATACCTATTTAATTCAATCTAACTAGCCTAAAGGTGGTGAATGTACTCGACGTTAGAAATACATTACACCCTTAGAGTAAACATTATAAACCTTACCGACTCGTAGTCACACCACATTATCACACCAGTATGACAAACGGTATTTTTTTTCTCGTTTGTCACACTGCTGATTTTTACACAACATGTATATCGTTTTGCTAGTGCAGTGCCAACATAATAAAGTCGGTTTACCGACAAGTAATGCAACTGACCTACAACCTATGGCATGTCTTTAGATGTGAATAATCCGTGATTCATATTGTAATATTGTTATCTATAGTACCGACTGGCCGGTTAGAAATGCATTGAGATAATGATTGATAATGACCATGGAGAAGGAAATGATAGCGGAGTTGTTGCAAAGGCAATCGAGTCGCGTGCTTCCATACTGTCAAAAGGACTCCTATATATAGACGTCAGTTCTGTGACGTCACCACTCAGTTCTAGTGGCACGTCGTTGCGATCGGTTGTCATTTTTGGTTAAAAGTTCAACGATAAAAATAGTTTTGACCCGATTTAAGAATGAAGTACCGCACACAAGGGTGTACAAATTGTAGAGATAAGATGTTTAAATATATTGATGATATAACATTTCATCAGTAAGTCCGCTATATTTTTATTTTCATTTTCAGAAAAAAAATGTCTTTATAGAACCATCTAGCGGAGAGAAGAAATAAGTAACCTTGTCTTACTTGTATAATGTTGTAACAACAATTCAATTCATTCTATAAAAACATCACCACAATAATTTCACCGGACTTCATTAGTAATTCCGCAATTGTTATTTTATTTATTCTTACATTATATTTGAGTGAAATTGAAAATTGAAAATAAAAAAATTAAGCCATCTTTCGGTATCTGCCCAAATCATTTAGGGGGGCTAAATGATTCTGCTATAATTCTACAGATGGCTTTATTTAAAATAAATGGTGTGCATCATAGTAGTGAGACCACTATATTCACATTATTTTTAGGAAGCCAATAAAATTGTCAACATTATATTATAATATCATTTTAGATTTCCCAGTAACCCAGAAATAAAAAAATGCGTGGATAGGTACGTATTTTAAATAGACCTTCCAGCTAGTAGGTTCCCCACAAAATATTCCAGAATCTGTTCGAGGCCCTTCAATGAAGATGACTTCTATAAAACAAAAAAGGGATTAAAAAAATTACGGTCTTTTGCTATACCTAATTGTATATACGTATACCAGAAATACATAAGTGAAAATTTTACAATATAATAACATCATTTTTTTATATTTCTACATTATTTTCTTGCTTTATTAATTTCCTTTTTGGAAAAGTTAGGGATCCGTACTTAGCGCCTTCGCTGGCATAGGCGGGTGCGGGTCGCGGACGTCCGCTTCGCTTGCTTGTTTCATGTTATTTCAAGAGCAGCGCTACGTGAGGCGGATACCCGTCACACGTGACGCGGGCGGCGGGGCCCGCCACGCGGGCAGCGCGGCACGCGCCGTGTGTCCGCGCGACGGAGCACGCGAGCGGGTCTGTTTTAACAAAATCATCGACCGCCGCTACGTTATCCGTGTCACACGCGCCGTGCTTGTACAGTCGTTGCAATAAACTTAGAATAATCCTTAGCTGCAAACTGAAAGCTTTTTTACGGCAAATACCTTTGAAATTTTTTGGTAAACGAAACTCAAATAGAATGTTATTTTGAAGGTCAGTCTTATATTATTCATAGAACAACATATCAATATAAAATGCAAAAGCAGGAACCTGCTCCCGGATGCATTGCACCACTTGTACCCCCAAGTGAGCCGCGAGCCAGCCCTGCTAATAGGTATATTGCGTAAGTAAAACCAAAAATTCCGTGAACTAAAGGAATTCACCTCTTTCTCTTCAGTTTTGACAAACCGTGCAAAATTGTCTTTGATTTACATTAAACTAATTATGATAGCTGTACATTCTTATACGAAAACTTGGTTACAAATTCTCCACACAACAATCTAGACGTGACATAATATGGGCTAATTCGTCGTCGTCTTTTGGCTAAGTAATATATCAATAAATGATCCATAGTTATCGACTGTACACCGACGCTATTGAAATTATACTGGCATACGCCCGTCGCGGACGTCCGCGACGGAGCAGCGGACGCCCGCGACGGACAGGCGGGCGCACGGCGCGGACGCCCGCGCCGGACGTCCGCGACCCGCACCCGCCTACGCCAGCGAAGGCGCTAAAACTCCAATAATGCAACCCAATCATTATGTCCTTATATTCCTTATATCAGAATTCCACGCGGACGGAGCCGCGGGCAACAGCTTGTATATATAGTGGTCAATATGTAAGTGGTCCCGCTGTCATTAAACACATAGATTATTCTAGAATTCTGTGCAGCGCTTTGTGGCGAGTGGTCAAACTACAATGGAAATTGCATGCATTATTTCTATTCGATTTCGCCATGCCACACTAGATGGCATTCTAAAAAGTGGGAGGGGCTTAGACTTAGGGGAAGAGACGCGTGGGGGACGAGGTATGGCGTCATGCCCCCCGCGTCTTCTTCTCACCCGCATTTGGCGACGCGTTTTTATTACGAGAAATTTCACTGGGCCATCTCCGTTTACTAATCATATTCTGTCCTCCGTGATAATGACTGACAAACGTCAACATATAAACAAAAACGATAGTTTCACATTGGCTTTGCAACATGGCTTTTTGTATTATTAACAGGAAACGTGGACAAGTGTTATTATTTAAGCAACATCAATACTATAAACAGAAAGTTTACAAAAATTCTAATCAGATATGGTTCTGTCGTAACCGTCGCAATAATATCAAGTGCTCCGGTTCAGTCACAATAAACGTAAGTGCCAGTGTACATAAAATACATATACTTGTTATATAAATATAGGAACATACCTCATCTCTGTCTAAGGTCTATCTTCACGTTATGTCTCTAACGGGGCAGGCAGAGAGAAGGGAATGCAATGTTTCACGATCGTCGCATGACTACCCTTTTTGCTTCTTGAAGATTCATAAAATGCTATATGAACGAGTCTCCAGAAGTTAAATAATCCCCTATTCCACCTAGTTACATTGATGTTACTACTTGGACATTTTTGTTCCAAGTAGTTAGATTAGTTTCAGTAGTAGTCTGATTAGTTACACTAAAATAAAATTTCTAAATAATTTAACTACTTGGAACAAATATGTCCAACTAGTTACATCAACGTAACTAGGTGGAACAGAGAAAAATATCGCCTCAATATCCGTAACTTAATCGTTCTTTAAACTTCTCAGGGTGAAAATGTTATAAAAACAGTTGAGCACAAGAATACATGTCAACCAGATGAGTGCGATAATGAAATAGCGGTTTCGATACACAAAATACATGAAGTTGCTTGTACTTCTGCGGAGCCAATGACAAAAATTTTCGAGAAACATATTAGACCCTTAAAAGAAAAAGGGTTGAAAGTGCCACAATTTGATAGCGTAAAGTGCAGCCTCTATAATGCACGCAAACGAAAACTAAACGTGAATAAGACCGTTTTCAAACACATTGAAGACGTACAATAGGTACTTGTAAAATGTCTAATTGCTGATTATCAATATGAGAATACCAGACTACTAATATTTTGTTCTGAAGACGCAAAGGCATTATTAAAAAGTGTGAAAGAATATTTTATTGATGCGACTTTTAAGAGTTCTCCACAACCATTTCCACAATTGCTTTCTATCCTCGGTGATATGGGAAGCACATCTCAAAAAACTTCAGTTGTACCACTAATTCATGTGCTCATGAGTGACAAAAAAGAGTCAACATACGCTGCATTGTTCGACATCTTGAAAACTAAATTTCCCGATTGGTGTCCCACTGTATTTCACGCAGATTTTGAGATAGCTGTAGCAAATGCCATAAAACTTTTTTTTCCACGTATATCGATTAAAAAGTGTTACTATCACTATTGTCAGTGCTTATGGCGAAAAGCGAAATCAATTGGTTTGAAAAGTAAAATTCATAAAAGAATTGTGGGATTATGTACGGTATTGCCGCTAACTCCGTTAGAACTTGTTAAAAACGCATGGGAGTACATAAAAAATGAATCAAATGAATTGAGCGGGGAAAAGATAAAACAGTTCATTGCATACGTTGGCCGTCAATGGCTAAATGATGAACAATATATTGCTGACTGGAATGTAGTTGGTCAAAGACACAGAACCAACAACGTTTGTGAAAGTTGGCACTCCCAGTTAAACAAAAAGATAAATAAAAACTACGTAACCATACTAAAGTTATTAACAGTATTAATAAATCAGAAGGAAATTAATATACAAAAAAAAAGAAGACTCGACCAAACTGATAAAGATAGTTTTATAATTTCGTGCCAATTAAAACTATTAAATAGCGAAATATCATTGGGACATTTCCTTGAAATGTTGCGTTAACAAAAAACTAGTAAACATTTTAAAACAAGCTTTTATTGTTAGTACTTAGCAAAATGCTAATGCATTGGCTAATACGTAATTTGAAGTTTTACTGTAGGTATTACTGTAGTATTGTACCTACTCATTTTTCTCTCAGTAGATACCTACTTTAAAATATTACTTTACGTTTCATATAAAATAAGCACGATTTATACCTAATTTTCACAATAATTATTTCGCGGACATTGGTGTGGGTTACAAGTTCATTCACTTTCTTTTTAACAATGTACTTAACGTGTAACTGTTTAATGTCTCTACGAATAAATAAATAAAATAAATAAGTAGTATAACTCGGACAGCACTAGTTCGGAAATAAATACATTACATGGTGTGTAAAAATCAGCAGTGTGACAAACGAGAAAAAAAATACCGTTTGTCATACTGGTGTGATAATGTGGTGTGACTACGAGTCGGTAAGGATTATAAATATAGAGCGCGCCTATCACTCAGGTCTTTGGCGCCGAGTGTTAGCAGATACTTTGCGATGGTATAGTGCACCTATAGTGACGTTTCATGCATTACCGAAAATATCAATAGATGCACTGTAGTGATCTATTTTTAATCTCACTTACATTACACAAACACAAATTTATAACAATGTTTTGTTTACACTGGAATGACATACATTACTGACGTTAGTGACATTCGTGGAAGCTTGTCATTTACATCATGCGTTTCGTTCTCATAGCTGGCTACGCAATGTGCCATTGAGTTCTGAAGGCAACAATTCCGTCTTTAATTATTTAATAATTTTAAGATTTATATGTATCAGTATGTCATAAATTCGGCTAGAATTAAAGACTAGTTTTAGTGGATTTTTTATATTAAATTCCTGAGAGCATTCCTCTACTTTGTCTATGATTGCATTTCTGATATTTTTATTTTGTGGTAATCATAGAGGAACTAGAACACTCTGGTTTTGAATAGCGGCCATTGTCGTCGACTTAGAGATTGCTCTGTAATTTATTTTAGAACAAACAGTTTTTTTTGTGCCCGGACAAGTGATCCGGGATCATCTGCTCGATCCCGCATCCCTGAAAGTTGGGGAGCGTCGTATTTCCTTGGGCGGATGATGTCGAGCACGAACCGCGCCGGCATTTTGATGTCTGCGTGTTAGACAAAGCACGACCATAACCCGCAGGCTGGATAGATGGGGACTGTTCATGTCGGATTCGAGTGGCAGAATCCGACGACGCCAAGGGTTTTCTTCTCCTTCCCTTTTCTGCCATGGGAGCCTGAGGCTCTCTCTTCATTGAGCACGAGGTGTGCGCTGAGAGGCTGGCGCACGTCACGCGGCGCGCCCGCGCAAGCTGACGTTGGAGGATTACGTACCCTGAGGTAACGCTTTCGCCAGGGTACAGTTCCGCGTTCACGTGAGTTACGTTTTTCATCTGTACACGTGTCGTGCGTGATCGCGTCGCGAGTGTCTCAAGTGCGGACTTACGTTTCGCGTCTAGCTATTGTTAGTTTACTTTTAAGCCTTAATCTTAAAGCTATATCTAAGAGCATTGTAAAATTCTCATGGATTATACAAATTGTGCATGAAATCCTACCAGCGTTTCATTGTCAACTCCCAAAACAAACCAGATGCTGTTAATCATAAGAGGTCCTTGAAATAATAGTTGATGCGTCTCCGAGAGACTGTCCAGGTAACCTTATCTTTATCTTCATCTAAAACATTGTAACAACTACACCACCTCCCAACTCTGTTCTTGGGCTTGGACCACCGTCTGACCTTGCCAGGTCCGGGGACAGAGTCTTTTTTTTTAATATTTTTTTTTATACGTTACAATTGGCGCCCGAATGCTTTAAAATACCATTAATTTAGCCTTTTATTCCTGGTTTGTTTCGGTGAATTTTTGACAATTTAACTTTGTAATTTTTTGGTAAATTTTTTTATGTTGAAAACATTTCAAACATGTTTTGTTGGTATAATATAAGCTGTATTGATAGTAACTTCTACTTATCACAAATATATATCTCACTATAGAGAAATTATTGCTTACAATTAAAACTACAGCTGTTTTTCATTGTTTATTTGCTGTATAGCCAAAATAGTCTATACATAACCTAACTTTTGAAAGATTTTGTCACTTTGACATTTAGTAAGTTGTGGTGACAACCACAGTTGGTAAAGCGTTATTATATTAATTACAACTGTAATAATTAAGTGTACAGACTTACACCTGTGTTGTACCAAGTATCATTGTGTATATTGTGTACATTACTTGCTTGAAATTTAAGCCAGTTTACTGCTATTGTTTGTGTATCGCTGTGTTCTTTCCAGTTTTTGTTAATCATGGCTGATGAACCAGGGGTTCCTACTCCTGGTGCTTCAAAGCCTGGTACCTCAAAGGTATTAGATGATCCTTTGCGCCATGTTACTGTTCGGAAACAGCATCGTGAGGAATACGGAACGCCACCAGAACTCAATGACATGCCTAGCGGTCAGTCACCTTTGTCGCATCAATGTAACAAAGCTGTTCATTTGATACGGGATGACAATTTAAGATCGTGGAATCTCAAATACTCGGGTGAGTCAAGTGTAGTTGATTTTTTCCTACGTATTAATGATTACATGAGGAGTAGAGATTTGTCTGAGATCAAGGTAGTTAGATGTTTCGCAGACCTACTGAGCGGTAACGCACTAGACTTTTATAGGTTGATACGTGAGTCATGTACCTCGCTTGCTAACTTAGAACTTAAATTTAAATCTTTCTTTTTGGCATGTGACAATGATTTTCTTTTAGAGAAGCAGATTAGGACACACACCCAATCTCCCAACCAACCTGCAAACTTATATGTTTTACAAATGCTAACCATGAACTCTAGGCTTACTAGACCTTTAGAAATGAGCACACTTATAGAAATCATTTTGCATAATATGTTACCAGTGTATGCTCAGCTTTTGGCTCTCAATAACATTGAGAACACCGATCAATTGATGGCTCTAGCTAAGCGGTATGAATCTTACATTAGCATATCCTCAGGTGGTTCTAGCATTCATACTTCAAAGTATAGTAAACAGCATAAGACTGTTTCTGTGGTTAAATCACAAAAGCAGGGCTCACCTGATGGTAAGTTAGTTTGTTTGAAATGCAAAAAGGCAGGTCATTCATATAAAAAATGTAGGTCTATTCGTGGTATAGTATGTTTTAAGTGTGGTAACAAGGATGTACTTACTTCTAATTGTCCCAAGTGCAACCCTAGTTCCCAACCCAACCCGGATAAGAAGTCTAACCAAAAAAACTAGTTAGTTCAGGAGCGGCTAGAACTAGTCCCACCTTACATCATCTTGGTACGGTCACTCCTGACATTTCAACTGTTGATGGTGATAACAGACTATATTTGGAATTATTTATTAATACTAACACTTACCGTGGTTTGTTGGATACTGGGGCCAATCTTTCTATTATTGGTAACAATTACCACCAAGTATTGCTACGTTTAGGTTTTGTGTTGAACAAAACAGATATGGGAGCTAAGTGTGCTAATGGTTCTGTAGTTAAGGTACTAGGCAGAATGACTTTACCAATTAATTTCAAGAACCAAATTATCTGCATTTCTTTTTTAATTGTTCCAGATATTACTAATGATTTTATTTTGGGCATGGATTTTGTTCATGACTTTGGAATTTTAAATTTTGATAACTTTCACCTTTCTCCAGTGGTCAATGAACCTCAACATGATAGAGTTTGTGCAATCATTCCTATGAGTGATCTTTCTCCTTTAGAATCTATTGAATTAAACAAAATTATTAACAAGTTTAGATCTATATCTACTGAAGAAAAGGGTTTAGGTAAAACTAAAATCATTGAACATAGGATCATAACAACAGGACCACCTATTAAGCAGCGGTATTATCCCCTGTCACCAGCTAAGCTGAAGGCCTTAAATGAGGAAGTTGACAGAATGCTGCAGCTGGATGTGATTGAACCTTCCAACTCACCTTGGTCTAATCCTGTTGTTATGACACGTAAGAAGGATGGTTCACTCAGATTTTGTCTTGATGCTAGGAAGTTAAATGATGTTACAGTTAAAGACTCTTATCCATTGCCTTATATTAGTTCTATCTTGGACAATCTTAGAGGAGCTCGTTACTTATCCTCTATTGATTTATCTGCTGCTTATTGGCAGATAGCTCTTTGTGACTCTGACAATACAGATGGCAGTGGTACATCTTGTCAGAAGACAGCTTTTGTAGTTCCTAACCGGGGTTTATTCCATTTTAAACGGATGAGCTTTGGTTTGTCGAATGCGGGTAGTGAAATGCAGCGTCTTATTGACTCTCTATTCCATCACAAATATGGTGAAAAAATATTTGGATATTGTGATGATTTATTGGTCGCTACTCATTCTTTCAAGGAACACTTATCTATACTAGAAGAAGTATTTGAAGCTTTGAAAAAGGCTGGTTTGACAATTAATTTTGGCAAGTGTGAGTTTGGTAAGTCACAGTTGCATTATTTGGGTTATGTAGTAGGTTCACAGGGTTTACAAACTGATGAAAGAAAATTAGAGTGTGTTAGGAATTTCCCTACTCCTACCACAGCTCGACAGCTTCGTGCTTTCATAGGTTTATGCTCTTATTACCGTAGGTTCGTCAAGAATTTTTCTACCATTGTCGCTCCTATGACAGCTTTGTTGGGTAAAAAGAAGGGTAAAGACGCGATAGCGTGGGGTGAGGAAGCTGAGAAGTCATTCTTAGCTCTAAAAGATGCTCTCACTCATGCTCCAGTGCTTGCATGCCCTGACTTTTCCCTACCTTTTCAAATACATACCGACGCTTCATCAGTAGGTATTGGGAGCGTACTCACTCAAGAAATTGACGGCACCGAGCATCCTATTGCTTTTCATTCTCGACTTTTGTCGAAGACTGAGCGTAATTATAGCACTACAGAGCGCGAGTTGTTGGCTGTGGTCGATTCGGTTAATCACTTCCGTCCTTATGTTGAGGGAAGTCACTTCATCTTAGTTACAGATCATATGTGTCTCAAATGGTTGAAAACTTTAAACAACCCATCCGGTCGTTTAGCCAGATGGGCCATGCAGTTAGCATGCTATGATTTCGAGATTCGACATAAAAAGGGTAGCTTACACGTCGTTCCTGATGTACTATCACGGGTGGAACTTAACGTTGTATCATTCACGGGTGGTAGTACCTCTAGCGATGATTGTTACAATAAATTATTTAAGAATGTGGAGTCTAATCCTTTGTTTCATAAAAATTACCAAATTAAAGACAGGATTTTGTTTAGATATTCTAAACCTTCATCTAAATTACATGAGGACTCTTCCTGGAAAATTGTCCTACCTCACGAGTTAGTACAGGATTGTATCAAAGAAAATCATGAAATTAACTCCATACATCCTGGTACATTTAAGACTTTGGCCAAAATTAAAGCTAATTATTTTTGGAAAAATATGTATGAAGATATTAAGAACTATGTGGCTCGTTGTGAAAAATGCAAGGCTTACAAGCATTCCAATAACATACCACACGGTACATGACAAACCAGAAAAAGGTTGACCGTCCCATGCATACACTTTCTATTGATACAATTGGTCCATTAGCTAAATCTTACTCAGGCCATGTCTACATTCTTTCCATCGTTGATGTTTTTACAAAATTTTGTTGGCTCCATCCACTTCGTACAGCTACCACTAAAACAGTTACATCTTTCATTGAATCCGAAATTTTACTAAAGGAAGGCACACCCTGTGTAATCATTTGTGATAACGCTACAATTTTTCAGAGCAAGGAATTTAAATCCTTTTGTTCAAGGCATTCCATACCTAAAATTTTTTATAATGCCTATTATGCGCCTCAATCTAACACGGTTGAGCGTTATAACCAAACTGTGCAAACCTGTCTATCTTTGTTGGTTGAGAATGATCAACGAAATTGGTCTAAATACTTACCTCAAATCCAACTATTTTTAAATACTTCTGTTAACATTGCTACTGGTTATACACCATACTTTTTGGCTAAAGGTCGTGAGATAGTCGCGGATGGTGCACTGCATACATTGCGGGGCAGTACACCAGATTCGTTAGACGATCTCCAGCTCACCAATAGGGATCCTAAAGCTAACTCCCTATCTGAACTTGCAGATATTTTCGAACGAGTGAGTACTGCCTTGACCAAAGCGTACAAACAGAATGCCCACAGATATAACTTGCGCCGCCGAGAGCTCCGGTTAAGCGTCGGTGATATTGTGTGGAGGCGTAATTTTGTACAGTCAAACGCAGCTCAGTTCTTCTCGGCTAAATTGGCACCAAGGTTTGTCAAATGCAAAGTTATTGGGAAACCATCTGATGTCGTTTACGAGTTAGAAGATCTCACTACGGGATCTATAGGAAAATATCATGTCAAGGACATTATAAAAACGCCATGAGGTGTATAACATTAGTGTGTATGTATACGGGTGTGGTCACTTAACATCTATTTTTTGTTGACAGTATTATCTAATCTGACAATATTTCAATTTTTGGTGTAACAGCACATGTATAGGTACACATTGGCAGTGTGTTTTGGTTTTTCTATCTACAACTTTTTTCATAGTTTGAGAAATTAAGTTTCAAAGATAGAAATTTTTTACAAAACTTGAAAATTTTTATTTTCAATTTTGTTTCTTTTTTGTTTGGCTGGTGTATCTACACCATTTTGGGATTCTAAATCCGTTTGCCTGACCAATTTTGGTTCAGTATTTTCGCCAAACCAATTGAAATTAAGTTTCAATTGACTTGTGATTTTTCATCACTTTGCTATTTTTTTACAATTTCTTAATTGATTTTGTATCCAAGGCTTACGTCTATTTAGGAAACACTTATTATACAGTTTTTCTACCATTTCCGGTTTCAAAACGATGTAGTAACAAGTTGTTTTCATTTGATTTTTTAGGACTTTGTCTTGAAAAATATTTTTCTTTACCTGTTCTTCTTATCGGATTTTGTCTGATAGGAGGTGCAGATCCCAATGGGGCTCGAGACCTGTTGTGGACTTATATATAGGAAAGTTAGAGTATTTACTTATACTAACTTATAGGTATAGTGCTGTGTGGTCTGATCAACCAATGCAGTTACTTATTATTTAAGTCTAGCATAGTTTAGTATGTTAGTTAGTATTCTGTTAGAATAGGAATATTTGCACGCAGATGTACAACTTAGTAGTATATTCTACCTGTGTAGTGTTTCTTATACTTATATATAGTATAACTTATACTATACAGGTATGCAATAGGTTAGTTCGTTATAGGTTTTATTAGTGAATACTAAGTTGTTCTCATTATAAACAAACTGCAATAACAGTTTATTTTTCCTAGTTTTTTCATACTTAAGTAAAAACTTTTTACTAAGTTAAAAAGTTTTTATCGGTTACCCCGGCTGTCTCGGATAACCGGGTTATCCTCTTCTCGGAAGGGGGGTATTGTAGTAATCTATTTTTAATCTCACTTACATTACACAAACACAAATTTATAACAATGTTTTGTTTACACTGGAATGACATACATTACTGACGTTAGTGACATTCGTGGAAGCTTGTCATTTACATCATGCGTTTCGTTCTCATAGCTGGCTACGCAATGTGCCATTGAGTTCTGAAGGCAACAATTCCGTCTTTAATTATTTAATAATTTTAAGATTTATATGTATCAGTATGTCATAAATTCGGCTAGAATTAAAGACTAGTTTTAGTGGATTTTTTATATTAAATTCCTGAGAGCATTCCTCTACTTTGTCTATGATTGCATTTCTGATATTTTTATTTTGTGGTAATCATAGAGGAACTAGAACACTCTGGTTTTGAATAGCGGCCATTGTCGTCGACTTAGAGATTGCTCTGTAATTTATTTTAGAACAAACAGTTTTTTTTGTGCCCGGACAAGTGATCCGGGATCATCTGCTCGATCCCGCATCCCTGAAAGTTGGGGAGCGTCGTATTTCCTTGGGCGGATGATGTCGAGCACGAACCGCGCCGGCATTTTGATGTCTGCGTGTTAGACAAAGCACGACCATAACCCGCAGGCTGGATAGATGGGGACTGTTCATGTCGGATTCGAGTGGCAGAATCCGACGACGCCAAGGGTTTTCTTCTCCTTCCCTTTTCTGCCATGGGAGCCTGAGGCTCTCTCTTCATTGAGCACGAGGTGTGCGCTGAGAGGCTGGCGCACGTCACGCGGCGCGCCCGCGCAAGCTGACGTTGGAGGATTACGTACCCTGAGGTAACGCTTTCGCCAGGGTACAGTTCCGCGTTCACGTGAGTTACGTTTTTCATCTGTACACGTGTCGTGCGTGATCGCGTCGCGAGTGTCTCAAGTGCGGACTTACGTTTCGCGTCTAGCTATTGTTAGTTTACTTTTAAGCCTTAATCTTAAAGCTATATCTAAGAGCATTGTAAAATTCTCATGGATTATACAAATTGTGCATGAAATCCTACCAGCGTTTCATTGTCAACTCCCAAAACAAACCAGTTGCTGTTAATCATAAGAGGTCCTTGAAATAATAGTTGATGCGTCTCCGAGAGACTGTCCAGGTAACCTTATCTTTATCTTCATCTAAAACATTGTAACAACTACACCACCTCCCAACTCTGTTCTTGGGCTTGGACCACCGTCTGACCTTGCCAGGTCCGGGGACAGAGTCTTTTTTTTTAATATTTTTTTTTATACGTTACAGCACTTGTTAATGTAGTTTGTTGTTACGAAGTTCTTTGTTCGATTTGATATGCATGGATAAAATTAAAGCCAAAATACCAAAAAATGGCTACATTTTGCGGTATTTTTGCGTCATTATTACTACAAATATACGATGTTGTATAAAATTTTGATTTAACATATCGAATTAAATATTATTTGCGAAGTAATTTTGACGGGTATTGTTTTGCTACTGATTGAGGTTGAGCCAGGAGCCTCGGTACTGTTCATACCCGTGATAGCAGTTCATACTTGTAAGGCGCGCTCTATAGCAATGTATACTCTAAGATTACACCGTACTAGCCTAAGCGAATGAGTTCGATATTAGAACTACATTCTTAACTATACTAACGACTACGTTCGATGCTAGGACATAAGTGAATCTTTATTTTAGTACATGATATAAGCCAGTTCGCATATTGATGCAATCGATTTCCGATCACGCCACTATTCTGCTGACGGTGCGGTACGAGGCGAAGACACGGGGCCGCTCGCTGCACGAGGCGCTGATTCTGCAATATCGAAGTTCAATCTTGCGCAACTCCACGACACGAGGCAAACTTGCGGGCTTGTGGAATTGGTGTAGGCAGAGTATGTAACATGTGGGATCGGTTACTATCAATAATAGTATTGTATCCAAAGCTGTATCACATTTACCAACATGCTCCCCTGATTATGCTCAAAACGAGATAGACATGAAGTTAGATGACTGTAAAAAACAAGTAAGTGAATCAGATACAGTGTCTGTACCCAAGATCTATAGAAAAGCCGTGGGTTCACTCGAAAATCGTGGTATCGACATAATAAAGAAGTTACCTCAGTTCTCCAGTATAAAATCAACACTTTACCGGCAAAGAAATCAAACACTTAAAGTAGACAAATTATATTATAAAATTTTTACCGATATTAAGGTTCCATCTAAATTTCATTCATTTCTTTTGGCGGACTACTATCGTGATGACAGTGCAAGAATTTTAGTATTTGCATCCACGGAGGCAAGAAATGTTATGACGGAATGTGACGACTATTTCAGTGATGGCACATTTGGTGCCATTCCAGAACCATTCCTGCAACTCTACACAATTCATTGCGATCTGGGGAGTTCTCAAGATATTACAAATATAATACCCGTTGTCTATGCTTTCCTTCCGGATAAAACTAAGGACACATACATTACATTACTACAATTAATAAAAAGCCAAATACCTCACTGGAACCCCAAGCGATTTAAAACTGACTACGAAGATGCCATGATACAGGCTATTAGATATGTTTTTCCACAAATATTACCGAGCGGATGCTATTATCAGTATTATCACTATTGTGAGAGTCTGAAAAGAAAAACCAAATCTCTTAAATTGAAGGCGCACAGAATAGTGTCACTTTGTAAACTTTTGCCGTTATTACCCAGAGAAAATATTTTGGATGGTTGGAGTTACGTAATAGATGAAATGGAAAGCATCACTGACCACGAAAAAATTGAAGAATTTAAAAGATATATGAACAGATATTGGTTGTCCAAAAATATTATTAAAAGAATGTGCGTATTCGGCCAACGCCATCGTACTACCAATTATTTGGAATCGTGGCATTTTGTTTTGAACGGTGAAGTTGGTAAGAAAGCCTGCAATTTACACCAATTATTGAACATTTTAGTTTCTGATGCATCGTATCAAAAAGTGCGTAGCCTCCAAGTCAAAAATAAAATTAATTTAAAAAAAAAGAGAACATTTACATTGAACGCGACCGGCTTATTCAGAATGCACAAATGCAATTAATCAATGGCGATATAAGCGTTGGTCATTTTTTGGAGAAGCTTCGTATGTGAAAATTTTAATTTGGTGATTTTTCAAGACTAATTATTTACTAGTAATTTAAGGATGCTTTGGTTTTTATTAAAATAAACCTAATAATAACAATAAGTTTTTATGTAAGGCAATTAGGACCCATACAATTTCTATTCATGGTTTTTCTGTTTTCTTAACTTTTTAGTTGCTACTGTCTGTAAATTCCGAGGTCTATGTGTTATTATTACTTTTTACAGTAGTACTACTGGGAAAAATTGGCCAAATATGACACCTACGAAGTCTTACTATCAGTAAGTCTATTGGGATGAAAACTCCCAGTAGTACTTACTACTGGTAAGACTACTGGGTAAGACTACTGGGAACAGGGGTATTTATTAAGTAAAATAATAAAACATGTCCAATTTTCGTTCGTTTATAAACGACTTATTAAAAAAGCGTTTTAAGTAAAAAGCACTTTTTTAAGTCTGCTTAAAAGTGTAAGCTTAACCGTATTAAGCGTTGTGAGAATTAAGCCGTTTATCACACTACTAACCCTGCGACGAGCCGCGTTAATAAAAGTATTCAAACTGCGCCAGCAGCAGCGTCTTCATCGTCCAAGCGACTACCGTTACCTTTAGATATCACTCTCCACGTGGCAAACTTTTTCTTTCGACGATTACAGAAGCTTCGTCTTGTCACTGACCTCGTAACGACATGCGCCATACGATCAAGTAAAAATTGTGGGAACTGTCAACTCACCAGACCGAAAAAGAATGCATCGCGTACTGATTAATGTCGAATCTTTGATACATCACGACGTTCGTGTTTTTTCGTGAAATCACAATGAATTCAAGAAAATCTAACCCTGCGACGAGCCGTGTTAGCAAAAGTACTAAAACTGCGCCAGCAGCAGCGTCTTCATCGTCCAAGCGACTACCGTTGCCTTTAGGCGCTGTCTCCACGAGCGAGAGAATCGCGGCGATATTATCGTCGTGCCACGTATTTCTATACACTCTCTATGGAGCCGTCTCCACACGGCGATATTATCGCCACGATGCGACGAGTGGCAACGAGTGCGCGAAACGTCATTAGAAAAAAAGAAAGAAAAGAAAAAGAAAAATATATTTATTCTGACCCGCAGCACGCAATACAATTACAATTTTACAATTCATTACATCGTCGCTAGCCCGTCGCGACTAGCAGCGGGCCCGCCGCGCACTCGTGGCGCTCTCGCGTCGAGCGCGCAGCGGCCGCGCTGTCAAACGCAGCGTCATTTCAGCGTTGCCTCTCGTCAAGCAAGGACGTTTCGACAAGCTTTTGAAACAATAGTACAATGTTTGACATTGAAAAGTTTATACTTGAAGTGAGAGAGAGACCTGCCCTTTACGATGTTCAGTTGGCCGAGTATCGAAACAGAGAAATTAAAGCAAAGTATTGGTATGATGTGGGAAGTGCTATGTTCACAGAGTGGGATGACCTAACCTCAAAAGAAAAAAAAGAAAAAGTTAAGCGTACAATAATATTCATTTAGGTAATTTTTGTTGTTATAATTGTTAGTTTTTATTGTCTATGGTGGAACAAAATAATATACGAGTACATTCGTCGGTACAAAATCGTTGTTTCAACAATAATTATAAGAAAGATAATTTTCATTAAACGATGTAGGCATTTTGCCAAGGAATCGCGCCCACTGTGTTAAAATAATCTTTAAATAAGTTTCGAATATGCAACCCCGAATTCCTTGTCCTTTGAAGTACGGGTGTCATATTTTGTTGATTAGATATGTCTTCATTATCCCCGTCAGCGGCATTTAATGCTCGACCCTTTATGAAGTTGTGCAAAACGCAAGCTGCTTTTATTACAAGAATTGAACTGTCTATTGTATTATGAAATATGCGAAATTTTGAGGTGATTTGTCCAAAGACACATTCCACGAAACATCTCGCACGAGACAGTCTGTAGTTGAAAAATTTTTTATCCGTAGGAAGACATCGACCTGGATACGGTCGCATTAAATTTCGATGAATACCGAAGGCCTCATCAGCTACAATGACATATGGCATTTTGGGTCCGCCAAATACCAGTTCTTCTTCTTCCGGCAAATCAAGAGCTTCTTCATTTAGCTTCTGGCCTAGAATTGAAGATTGAAAAATGGTAGAATCATTTTCACGACCATAAGAACCTACGTCAATCACAGTAAATAAATAATTCGAATCCACCAAAGCCAATAAAACGATTGAGTTGTACTTTTTATAAATTATAGTATAGAGAGCCGGAATTCCGGGGACACTGAATTCGAATGTGTTTGCCGTCTAGCGCTCCCAAGCAATGTGGGAAATTCGCGTTGTCTTTAAATCCCTCTGACATTCTTTTCCATGATTCTTTGTTTGGGGCTGCCATTTCTGTAGGTGCTAGCACTTTCCATATAATTCCACATGTTTCTTTTATTAATGTAGCCAACGTTTTTTTTCGAAATTCTGTACTTATTCTGAAGGCGTTTATAACTTGTCCCAGAAGCAAGATATCTGGAAAATGACATTATTATTTTTAAAATATACTTTATCATATTTTTTTAATATAAAATAGGCTCGCGTTTGTTTGCAATCACACCAGATGGAAAGTATTTTTTTGTAAATGGGATGAAAAACGAAGCCTCCATCAAAGCGTTCGGATTTATTAATCTGTATTGTTTTTTTTTAACTAAAATACATAATAATTTATATATGTATTATTATATATTGTATATATTATATATATTATTATAATATTTAAATTAAAAGTTATTTCTTTGCTTTAGGACTTGAGTTAATGACAAAATGGAAATCTTTAAGGGATCCATTTCGTAAGGAGTTAAAGTTGCAGCAATGTTCAAAATCCGGTCAAGCTGCCTCAAAACGACGAAAGTATATTCATTATGATGCATTACTTTTTTTAAAGAAACACACAGAACACGCTTCAACATCGTCAAACATGCCCAATGAGGACAGTCTAGATGTTTTTGAGGATGACGACAGTTCGGTTAATACCACCCCCAGTGTTACGGAACCATCCTCGTCTAATAAAAAGAAAACATTAGTCCAAATGTTTCTGGAATCTAATAAAGAGATATCGAATGTTATGCGCGAGAGTATAGATATACAAAGAAATAATGTTCAACCACAGTATCGCGACGAGCGTGGAAATGAGGCATTTTTCCGTTCGTTGTTACCACTTATGGACAAAATAAAAGAAGACTATTTAATTGATGCCAGAACTGAGATTATGGCCGTAATTAAGAAATACACACCACCATCACATTCATTGCTAGACTCTTCTTCTCGTACATCCAAACCAACAAGCGAGGACGATATTGCTCAAATGTTAGAACACTTTGATGGAATGTAAACTTTAAGTTTTAATTTGATGTAAGCGTTTCAGTAAAATAAATCTGCTTTAAACTAACTGTAGTGTTACTGCTAATCTTTCACATGGCCCGATACTTTTCCTCATATTAGTATCTTGCTTTGATAAGTGTCTTGATAGTAAACTTAACAGTTCATCGAAAACAGGAATTGGCATTAAATATTCATCTTCAAACCATTCTGGATGATCTCGATATTCTTCATAATTCACATGGAAATGTCCATGACTTTCACGAAGTAGCAACATGGGATGTGTCCACCAGCGGCGCTTTTTTTCCCTTCTTAACAATAACAATAACTGCATATTCACTAGCGTACTTGCAGAAGCACCCCACAACATTATATCCATAATAAAGAATTATTTTATCGACTGAGACACTACTTATTTCGCTCTCGTCTGGCACGTAACTGAATTCTTTCTTTTACAACGCGTCGTCAAGGTAACGCGGCGACACCGTTACGAGTCGCCGCGGAAACGCTGCGATTCCGTTACGACTCGCGACGATACGCGGCGGAATTATCGCTCGTTCGTGAAGATTCTCCGACGATAAAAGCGCGGACTCGTCGCGATTCTCTCGCTCGTGGAGACAGCGCCTTAGATATCACTCTCCACATGGCAAAATATTTGTCTTTTGACGATTACAGAAGCTTCGTCTTGTCACTTTGACCTCGTAACGACATGTGCCATACGATCAAGTAAAAATTGTGGGAACTGTCAACTCACCGAACCGAAAAAGAATGTATCGCGTACTGATTAATGTCGAATCTTTGATACATCACGTCGTTCGTGATTTTTCATGAAATCACAATGAATTCAAGAAAATCTAACCCTGCGACGAGCCGGGTTAATAAAAGAACTCAAACTGCGCCAGCAGCAGCGTCTTCATCGTTCAAGCGACTCCCGTTGCCTTTAGATATCACTCTCCACATGGCAAACTATTTCTTTGACGATTACAGAAGCTTCGTCTTGTCACTTTGACCTCGTAACCAGTGTAGCCAACCCTACAGTTTTAACTGTAGATCTACAGTTTTTTGGAAATCCTCTCAGTTTTTAGTTTAGGCCTCCAAATCTACAGTTTTTTATTTAAGATGCTAGCGAGCTACAAAGTCAGTACCGTACACTGAAACTCGGGTTCAGTCCTATAGGTACTCTTCTTTGGAATCCCTGTGAAATACTGTGGTAATGGTCAACCGATTTAATTAATGGCGTTATTAGGGGTCGATCGTACATTACATAATTATATCTTCGGTGCTCGGGCTTTATGTTTCGGTGGTTAATTATTTGTAAATCAGATATTAAAATGACTATGAAAACTGAAAACTTCTATGTTTGCCGCTGTACTGCAACGGTAGAACACTTGTTTTCGAGCATTCATTTTATGAAAACCAAGCTGAGAAATAAAATTTCCACGACCACAAGGGACCAAGCACACAAAATCAGAAAAAAAAAATTATGAGTTCAATGTCACAAATGATTATTACAAAAAAATTGATAAAGATATGTACGATTTTAGCAATCATAGAGATGAGAATGAAAATCAAGAAGATTTAGAAATAGTAAGCACTAGCTAGTGACACTATCTAAATGTAAGACGTATTCACAGCTATTATATCTTTAGCCAGTTTTATTACACTAGATTGTCTGACACTTTTGACATAAAATTTTATTAAATCTTTGATAATTACACGATATTTTTCTGGTTTTTAATTCCATCTTTATCATGTGTATTACGTTTAATACAATAAATAGATAAAGATGTAGATTTACAGTTTTTTAATTTGAGATTTACAGGTTTCTACAGTTTTTTTTCAAGTATATCTACAGTTTGGGGTAATGTAGGGGTTGGCAACACTGCTCGTAACGACAAGTGCTATACGATCAAGTAAAAATTGTGGGAACTGTCAACTCACCAGACCGAAAAAGAATGCATCGCGTACTGATTAATGTCGAATCTTTGATACATCACGACGTTCGTGTTTTTTCGTGAAATAACAATGAATTCAAGAAAATTTAACCCTGCGACGAGCCACGTTAATAAAAAAACTCAAACTGCGCCACCAGCAGCGTCTTCATCGTCCAAGCGACTCCCGTTGGAGTAAAAACTCTCCACATGGAGTAAAAATTGTGGGAACTGTCAACTCACCAGACCCAAAAAGAATGCATCGCGTACTGATTAATGTCGAATCTTTGATACATCACGACGTTCGTGTTTTTTCGTGCAATCACAATGAATTCAAGAAAATTTGACCCTGCGACGAGCCGCATTAATAAAAGAACTCAAACTGCGCCAGCAACAGCGTCTTCATCGTCCAAACGACTACGGTTGCCTTTAGATATCACTCTCCACATGGCAAAATATTTGTCTTTCGACGATTACAGAAGCTTAGTCTTGTCACTTTGACCTCGTAACGACATGTGCCATACGATCAAGTAAAAATTGTGGGAACTGTCAACTCACCGAACCGAAAAAGAATGCATCGCGTACTGATTTATGTCGAATCTTTGATACATCACGACGTTCGTGTTTTTTCGTGAAATCACAATGAATTCAAGAAAATCTAACCCTGCGACAAACCGCGATAATAAAAGAACTCAAACTGCGCCAGCAGCAGCGTCTTCATCGTCCAAGCGACTACGGTTGCCTTTAGATATCACTCTCCACATGGCAAAATATTTGTCTTTCGACGATTACAGAAGCTTCGTCTTGTCACTTTGACCTCGTAACGACATGTGCCATACGATCAAGTAAAAATTGTGGGAACTGTCAACTCACCGAACCGAAAAAGAATGTATCGCGTACTGATTAATGTCGAATCTTTGATACATCACGACGTTCGTGTTTTTTCGTGAAATCACAATGAATTCAAGAAAATTTGACCCTGCGACGAGCCACGTTAATAAAAGAACTCAAACTGCGCCAGCAGCAGCGTCTTCATCGTCCAAGCGACTACGGTTGCCTTTAGATATCACTCTCCACATGGCAAAATATTTGTCTTTCGACGATTACAGAAGCTTCGTCTTGTCACTTTGACCTCGTAACGACATGTGCCATACGATCAAGTAAAAATTGTGGGAACTGTCAACTCACCGAACCGAAAAAGAATGTATCGCGTACTGATTAATGTCGAATCTTTGATACATCACGTCGTTCGTGATTTTTCATGAAATCACAAATAATTCAAGAAAATCTAACCCTGCGACGAGCCGCGTTAATAAAAGAACTCAAACTGCGCCAGCAGCAGCGTCTTCATCGTCCAAGCGACTCCCGTTGCCTTTAGATATCACTCTCCACATGGCAAACTATTTCTTTCGACGATTACAGAAGCTTCGTCTTGTCACTTTGACCTCGTAACGACATGTGCTATACGATCAAGTAAAAATTGTGGGAACTGTCAACTCACCAGACCCAAAAAGAATGCATCGCGTACTGATTAATGTCGAATCTTTGATACATCACGACGTTTGTGTTTTTTCGTGAAATCACAATGAATTCAAGAAAATTTGACCCTGCGACGAGCCGCATTAATAAAAGAACTCAAACTGCGCCAGCAACAGCGTCTTCATCGTCCAAGCGACTACGGTTGCCTTTAGATATTACTCTCCACATGGCAAAATATTTGTCTTTCGGCGATTACAGAAGCTTCGTCTTGTCACTTTGACCTCGTAACGACATGTGCCATACGATCAAGTAAAAATTGTGGGAACTGTCAACTCACCGAACCGAAAAAGAATGTATCGCGTACTGATTAATGTCGAATCTTTGATACATCACGTCGTTCGTGATGAATCTTTGATACATCACGTCGTTCGTGATGAATCTTTGATACATCACGTCGTTCGTGATTTTTCATGAAATCACAATGAATTCAAGAAAATCTAACCCTGCGACGAGCCGCGTTAATAAAAGAACTCAAACTGCGCCAGCAGCAGCGTCTTCATCGTCCAAGCGACTCCCGTTGTCTTTAGATATCACCCTCCACGTGGCAAACTATTTCTTTCGACGATTACAGAAGCTTCGTCTTGTCACTGACCTCGTAACGACATGTGCCATACGATCAAGTCAAAATTGTGGGAACTGTCAACTCACCAGACCGAAAAAGAATGCATCGCGTACTGATTAATGTCGAATCTTTGATACATCACGACGTTTGTGTTTTTTCGTGAAATCACAATGAATTCAAGAAAATTTAACCCTGCGACGAGCCGCGTTAATAAAAGAACTCAAACTGCGCCAACAGCAGCGTCTTCATCGTCCAAGCGACTCCCGTTGCCTTTAAGGTACGTTTACACGCTTGCCAAGGCTTGGCAATGATCGACAATCGCAAGCATGTAAAAAGGGCGTTTGGCTTGGCTTGCGTGGGCTTGTGCCTGCTTGCTTCCGATCCAGTTGAGTGTCGGTTTTTTTACGCAGATCAAAGGGCGTTTGCGGCAAGCGCTTGCGATGCATTTACATGTTGGTTCACGTTTAGTTGCCATTGTGATCTCGCGGCGAGTACACGCTTGCTTGATTTTACAAAAATAAATAAAAAATGAGTTGCTGGTCGAATGAGGAGAGTCTTTCGTTTCTGGAACATTACCAAATGGAACCATGCATCTGGAATCCGAAAGATGCAAATCATAAAGATAAGAAGAAACAAGCAGATGCATGGATTCGTCTTGCTGAACTTACTGGAAGGCCAGTAAAGGAAATAAAAAATAAAAAAGAGATATTGATGACTACTTTTCGCAAGCACTTGAAAAAAAAAACGTGAATCTATGCGTTCTGGCGCAGGTATGTTCCTACGATACATTTATAATTATTTTGATAGTCTGCTTAGCAATGTGTAACTTATGTTTAAAAACGTTGGTTAGTTTCTCGATTATTCCGCTACTATCTCGCTCTAATTTTCGATGTTTTTATTTTATTTTAGGTGCCGAAGAAATATACAATCCAACTTGGTATGCTTACGAAACTATGGAGTCATTTTTACTACCAGTACCTATATACTTGCAATGAAGGGATAAACACTGAAACAGTAAGTAAATTAATTTATTTATTCTAAATAAAAAAAAAACACCGTTGGTTCCTACATTTATTTACTTATACATTTTTATCAACTTATCCAATCCTATTAAAATATGAAGTAAATTCTTCCCTGACTTCTCTGGCGTTCACCGGAGATCTTCGTGGTATTTGTGGTAAATTTTGCAATGAATGAAATGAATTCAAGAAAATTTGACCCTGCGACGAGCCGCGTTAATAAAAGAACTCAAACTGCGCCAGCAGCAGCGTCTTCATCGTCCAAGCGACTACGGTTGCCTTTAGATATTACTCTCCACATGGCAAAATATTTGTCTTTCGACGATTACAGAAGCTTCGTCTTGTCACTTTAACATCGTAACGACATGTGCAATACGATCAAGTAAAAATTGTGGGAACTGTCAACTCACCAAACCGAAAAAGAATGCATCGCGTACTGATTAATGTCGAATCTTTGATACATCACGACGTTCGTGATTTTTCGTGAAATCGTAATGAATTCAAGAAAATCTTACCCTGCGACATGCCGCGTAAATAAAAGAACTCAAAAACTTCCAGATGATTTTGCTATTGAAACTGCCCCAAATTCTTTTTCGAAACGGCTATAAAATAACTTAGTAGATGCTTTTGGTTGTTTTTTTTTTCTTGCAAGTGTTTATTTTGCACGTATGTTTATGTTGTTTTTTTTTTTGCTTGAAATAGTAATAATAACAACAACAGCAATGCCGGTGATGGTGGACGTGGTAGAATATCAACCCGTAGAGGAGTGCGAACCCGTGGTGGGCAACGAGGTGGTGGCCAACGAGGTGGTGGGCAGTGTGGTGGTGGTCGCCAATCTAACAGGCCTTCTGTTTTTGAACCGTAATAATCTTTTAAACTAACACCTAATATAATATCTTTAAAGGATGATGGGCACAAATGTATGGAACTTGGTCCCACCCTCCAATCGGAATAAATGATACACCATTGGAAAGGTATTTTTGTGTGGATTACGAATAACTATGGCGCTAGTCCCGATTTGCTGTCCGAAAGCAGTATTTTTTGTTTTTTTGTAGCATCCTGCATACACTTCTATTATTATTGGTCTCGATTATGGCATGTTATAAATATAATAATAATAATTACAATAAGTAAGATTTTCGAGAAATGAGTGAATATACACTTTATTTCTTGTTTTATTTTATACCACTTAGGTAGCAGACAAGCACACGGCCCACTAGATGGAAAGTGGTTACCGTGGCCTATGGACGTATGCAGCACCAGGGGCGTCACACAACCCTGAAGAAACCTTCTAAAGCCCTTCTTCTTCTTATTTAATAAGAAGAAGAAGAAGGGCTTTAGAAGGTTTGTTGGGTTGTGCTTGATTTTTTTTTATACCACTTAAGTGACAGACAAGCGATTTTCACTTGGCATTACGACTATGCATTTATAATATTAGTGTGAAAATTTCACAAAACCGGTGCCAACTTAATGCTTATCTGCTTACGTACACTTAGAGTTAATAAGAATAGTATCATCATCAAAATCGGTCAAGCCAGATATTTTTTTATTTTTTATTCTATTTCGAAGTAACTTCTGAGGAGTATATTACAAAACGGACAATAGATAGTTTTCATATGGTTTTATTTTAATTATTTACAGCCAAATCTAGAAATTTTCAACAATTATGAGTTCAAGAAACATTGCAGATGATGATGATGCCCTTTTGGAAGCCTTGAATGACTCAGACTGCGGTGATATCTCAGATGACGATGAGAATTGGCTTCCGCCAGGTGAAGAGCCCCAGGATGATAGCGAAGACGAGAATCATTCAGAGGATCCAAGGGCACCAGTGGTAGCAACTCCTGTACGTAGGAACGTGTGGTCTAGGAGGATGTTCAGATCAAAACCCATGCCATCAGCGTCTCCAGATGAACCCGAGGAAGTATGATATTTTTGTTTATTTGTTTTGGAGGGATATGGTAGGGTAGTTTATGAGCATATTATTTTTGTTTTAGGTACTTACACCTAATATTTTACTGAAGAGATATTTGAAAATTTTGCACTGTATACCAATATGTACTATCAAAACACTAATAACCAGGTATTGAAGATGCCGATATCTGCACCTGAAGTAAAAACTTTTTTTGGTGTAAATGGTATCTTATGTTGTGTGAAGTATCCAAGAATTAAAATGGCATGGCTTCAACGTTTTTGGTTAAATTGCATCACGGATGCAATGCCTAGAGAGCGGTTTTTTATGTTAAGAACAAACTTACACATAGTCGACAAGGCCTCAATAACTACTCAAGAAATGTCTCAAAATCGTCTGTGGTTGGTTCAACCGTTAATTGATGCTGTTCGAAATAGGTGTCTCCAGTTACCTAGACAGCCGGGTACGTATTCCATTGACGAACAGATGGTGCCTTTCCTAGGAAGATGTCCCGCCAAGCAGTACGTGCCTGGGAAGCCAAGACCTGTCGGCCTAAAAAAAATGTTATTACGACGTCTAAAGGTCTGGTTTTAGACTTTGAACTGTATCAAGGTGATACTACACCCTTCCATGACAAGTCTCTCGGTCTTGGGCCGGCAGTAGTATTGAGGTTGACTACTATTCCAAAAGGTAGCTTCATCTTCTTTGATCGATACTTCACGACAATTCCATTGTTGGAAAGAATGGTAGCTGATGGCATGGAAGGCACAGGTACATTGATTGCGAACAGGTTCAAGGGGTATACGTTTCTTAAAGATGCACAAATGCACCGAGGTGAACATCATGAAGTTGTTAATTCTACCAAAGATATTTGTGTTGTGAAGTGGAAAGACTCAAAGGCTGTCCTGATGGCTTCTACATGTGCTGGGGCTCAACCTGTGCAAAATGTTCAACGCTGGCATAAGGTCACTAAGTCTTATATTACGGTACCATGTCCAAATACAGTGAAAACTTACAATGAAAACATGGGAGGAGTGGACGTCTGCGACCAAATGATGGAGGTGTATAGGTCGTGGCACAAAACTCGCAAATGGCCAATAAAAGTGTTTATGCATCTATTTGATTTAGCGATAGTAAATTCATGGTATGAGTACAGGGAAAGCTCAAAGAAAGCTAATCAAAAACCTATGGATTTTCTCGATTTTAAATTGTGTGTCAGATTTTTTACTTGGAGCTCCCAGAAGAAAAAGGACTCGGGATGCTATGGAAGATATGGCAGAAATGCCTTCAACATCTCAATACAAAGTAGCAACACTACCCACTATAGATAAGAGGCTGGATGGTTATAACCACTGGCCAATATGTGATTCACTAAAAGCACCTCGATGCTGCCGGTTGAAAGGTTGCAAAAGTCGGTCTAAGGTTAGATGTACTAAATGTAATGTTTATCTTTGCAATACCAAAGACAACCACTGTTTTTATGTTTTCCATAATGAAAAATAGTTCCTATTCTTAATATTACTTTATTGATTACTATAGAAATTACAATAATGAGGTTTACAAAGTGATTGTCAATTTTTGATCTCAATTTTGATTTAATAGCTTTTAATATTAAAACTAATAATAATGTTGCTTCATAAATAATATTTAAAAGACTGATTTATTGTGATAATTAGATTATGTTAATTAATAAAGACAAATTTGTTTGTAAAAATGGTATTCTTTTCCTATTAAACCCGACCCGCACAAATGTGAATGTACCACCGTATGGCCCAGCATGATACAATCGTGAGTATCCTGAAAAACCATTTTCCTGAAGTCCTGCATTTTTTTTAATGGCAGATCTGTTTTTATCGTCCCCAAAAAACCCCAGACCCACTTTAAAATTTAGAAAAATACTTATATTTTGAACGCCGGTCTGTAAGGGTTTAGGTAGGCACCTATTATATTATTTATGGATGTTGACTACTTTTTATAGTCTCGAAAAATTACCACCATATAATAATTATAATGAACTACTGAAGTAAAATATTCCTATGGCAAATAGTTTTAAAGATATTTGATTTCGATTATTCAACTTCTCGAGCTACCCAAAAACGCTCCATACAAAATCATTATACCTACTAGTAAGATGCATTAGCATCCCTAAATCATGACATTACACAGGGTTCGAATCCCGCCCGAAGTCAAATTCTCTTTTCTCTTTATAAATCGATTTGAACAATCAGCATAATAAATGCTTCAAAATTTAATTCAATAATTATGTATAGTTTTATATTTGTCGCAGCCAACTAGCTTATTAGCCGTTCAAATCTCTTGCTTGCTAATCTCTTTACTAAAAGCCATCGTTCAACAAGCTTCGATATTCAGCTATAGCGTTTGTTATATAAACTGGTACTAGGTACAATACGATGACCATATGAATACCATAACAATTATTGAAGGTTTTTGTAGATAAACTATTAGCTTTTCTCCTATCCCTTTTGTAAAATTTATATTTGTTCATGTCATGATGATAGCTGGTAGATGAACTTTTTGACTTGTATTTTTTGACCAAATTAATCACATCCAATTTATTATGCACTTCAGCTTCATATGCTTAATACGACTGAAATAGTAAAAATCTTTGTAGTTACATCTACATTCATAGTACGCAGGAGGCGCGGGTTCGATCCCCACTCAGTGCAAATATTTTTGTTCATGAAATATGGGTATTTGCATTGGTCTGGTCATGCCTCGGAGAGCACGTTAGGCTGTCAGTCCCGGTTGCCATAAGAACATCTATGGCAGTCGTTACGGGTAGTCGGAACCCTAAAAATCCAAAAACAACGGTCTAGCTGCAAAGCTTCGATATCGCCTAATGTTACTATTGGGTTGTGGAGGTCAGATGGCAATCGCTTCACAGAAAAACATCGAGCTCTGGCCAAATCTGTAGATAAGACGGGTAAAGCGGACTCCGAGCTGAAAAGCTTCGGATGCAACTGGGAATTAACGCTAGGATGAAGAAGAATATCACTATAGAAGATAAAAATAATATGATTGTATGTTAATCTGTAATGTTTACAGCTATATTATCATCATCATTATCACTAAGAAATTATAATATAAGTGGCAAAGAATAAAAATCTATGTAAAAGATATATTATAAACTTAATATAATACGTCATTGTGTGTCGCCGCGGTAGCCTAGTGGTATGGGTAATGGACTGCTGAGACGATGTCTCGGGTTCGATCCCAGGTTTTACCATGGCACACACCAATGACTTTTCGATGCTTTTCGAAGTTATGTGTGTATTTATCGCAGGTTTATAAGTGCCCGGTTAATGGCAATAGGCTCGCCACCTATTACATTGGGACCTAAACATAAACGGCGAAATGTGGGTGCTAGCACCTCTGCCTACCCCTTCGGGGATATAGGCGTGAGTTTATGTTATGTTGTGTAAAAGTATCAAAATGGTACAACCCAACTATACGTCAACGTGCAACATAGACCAGCAACTCCAAACAAAAAAAAATTTGACATCTCGACATATCAATGTCAATTTTATATGGAATTTGTATGCCGGTCTGACTTGTGCGCATGTGCATATAATGTCTCTCAAAGAAAAATATACATACAGGAGTTCTACGCCTATGTGCTGGTCGAATTTGACAAGATGACAGTATAACATTGCCACATAAAAATCATAATTCTTTTTTTAAAAGCGTGCCATGAGTTACTGGTAGGCCTATAGCATATGTCCGTTCTCATGTTTCAATCATCTCTGTACCAAATTTCATCAAGATCGGTTGAGTGGTAACAGACAGAGTTACACTTGTGGTGGCTGGTCGAACTTGTCAACATGGGGAACATAATTTTAATTTAACTCTTTTTTGTCTTCAAGCATATAATCATTAAAGTAAATGTGATATTTGACTTATCAATATTTAAATAAAAATCAATTTAAAAAAAAATAATATTGCTTTATTTTTGCATGTACTAAAGTCATATCCATACTATTTAATCTTCATGGAGCAGACATGTTAATTTTTCACAATGTTTGAGATAATGGTTTTTCATATTTTTCTTCCAAACATGTAGCTTTTTTCATTGGAATAAACACATAGTTTCATGTAAATCTGGAATAATTAATTATTATAACACTTTTATGCATAAATTCTACAAATCTTAGTTTATATGAGACATAGATTTTTGTACCAGTTATGAGTCTCATATTTGATACATTATTATTCAAGTTCTATAGAATGTAACAAACATACCATTGTTTAAACTAGTTAGGAGATAAGCTCAAATTATTATAAACAAAACACCCTCTGTCCCTGACTCCAATAAAGTACTTTAAACTAATGATATATGAGACCCACTTATGAGTCACTTTGAAGAGGCCCTTTTTTATCAAAGTTTATAAACAGCTGTGGTATACAAAAAATGTATTGGAACATAGTGCAATTTGGTTTCTATTTAATTATTTATGTAATATTGTATAAAAAAATATATAATATTATATACATCAAGCATTTAATTTTTTTGTAATTAGCAAAACTTAGAAAAATTCTGATTACTTTCTAATTTTTTTTATCAAAGTAAAAAAACTTCTATTTACTTTCATTAAATGGTAAATGTAGTGAAAGGAATTAGAAAAGAGACTTATTATTATGATAATACTAATAAAAGTTAGTCAACATCCCAATTAGATTTTGTAAAAATAAGGTTTTTTTTTGCAGTGTTTGCAAAAAAATTGCAAAACCCCTGTCTGTTGAAAGTCCTGTCCTGGGATTCACAGATAGGCAAAAAATGACATTTTAGGTAATAACAGATGAAAGGTAGAATTTCACCAATATAGAATAATTTAGTGACTCTATTGAGATAATTTTAAAGCAATTAGTTTGCTAAACTAAACAAATTATAATAAATTGGAAAAATTTATTATAATTAGTGACTCTAGTCCAAATACGAAAGAAAAAGAAAGAGAAAAAGGCGAAAAGGAAATTGAAAACTACTTTTGTATTATTTGTAGAGATAAATATATAGATCCCCCCGATGAAGACTGGATTATGTGCTACGTGTGCCAAAAATGGGCTCACGAAAATTGTACTGATGGACAGTCAACATCGTTGGGTTTTAATTTTGGTTCATTAAGGGTTTTACTTAAGCTTACTGCTCATCGCTCGCTCGCTGGTCGCGAAAAGTTAGCTAATAAGCCTGCGGATTCAAACACCGTAAAACCACTGCCTAATTGAGCGTTTCCACCGTCACAGTTGAAAGCCACGATCATGTGCCACGCTGACAGTAACTAGGTTGACACCTTACCCCTAGTGCTCTTAGGACTTCGAAGCTCTTTCAAAGAAGACTTGCTATTTTATATAAAGCGCGCCTTACAAGTATGAACTGCTATCACGGGTACGAATAGTACCGAGGCTCCTGGCTCAACCTCAATCAGTAGCAAAACAATACCCGTCAAAATGACTTCATATAGCTCTGGTGGCATCCTCAAATAATTATTATAATCTACAGGACATACCCGTAGCTCTTCAATCAAGTTCACGTGGCTGTAATCAGAACGGCGATCTAGCCAATGTTTAACCCAGTACCTCCTTTTACGTTTTTTCTTTTCGTTTTCTTTGATTTTCTTATAAAGTACTGTAAATGCTGCTAAATACAGCCACCGTCTCCTTTGTTGTACAGACATCCTTTGGCTCGAACGGTTCGGTGAATACTGAACGGCGCGCCTCACTCGATAGATCAATGCTCAATGTGTGGACGAAAGCCCATGCCATGGGTTTTACTCGACAGTTTAGCTCGATCGAGCAAAACCGTATGTGAGTACTGAGCTTAATAGTCAAGCTAGCACTTATAATTTTTTTTTTCATGTCATCACTTTACTAACATAGTGGTCCTGTAAGGTACTATACGATTGTACTTAAGTTTTATTTTTATTTTTAGGGATATTTGAAAAAACTGTCAGTACCATCACCAAGGGGGGCGAAGTTGCTGCTTGCTCATCTCAAAAAGTTTCCACGCTCAGAAAAAAACGCCAGCAAAAGAAGAAGATAGTTTTAGATGATTTTGCGAAATAAAATACACGAAATGTATACAGTCAAAAAGAAAGTACCAACTTTAAGGAAACTGTTAGCAGAGTTGAAAGTTGACATTAATTATGGTGGAGGTGGAACCACGTTATGGAAAATTATCCGACAACTAGGTTTTCGTTTTAAAAAATGTGGGTCAAGAAAGAACGCCTTCTTATGGAAAGGCATGATAATGTAATACAATATTGGACAAGAGGCAGTGAATATCGTGGATTTAAGAAAGAAAGCTTTTCAGAGTATCACTTCAGAAGACTGGCAAAAACAGTGCGAATATGTGCGTCACATTGAAGATAAACTTTATGAAAGAGATGGTTGCATAGACGCCGAAATAGACAGGTTCATAATAGAGTTCAACAACGAATCGGATACATAATCTGACAGCAGCTCCGATTATTCCAATTCATCTGACTGTGAAACTGGTTGTGGCCACCAGGATCCTCTAACCCGATCCCCCAAGGGTTCCCAGTGAACTCGTCGGTTCACCAGAATCCCCTTGAAATAAATTTTATAAAGATGTTATTACACAAACTGAATCGATTATTATAACTCGATGGAATTGATCATAAAAACTTATCTGATTTGAACTGGCCAGTATTAGTTAATGCAATCTTCTTGTTTATCAAATGACGTTATCAATTTCAATCCAGTGATATTCATTTCCTGATTTTCCGTTGCGTTGCTTTTGCATTTATTTTCCGAAATAATTATAATGGAAGATAACGAAAATTTAATCCGTATAATAAAAAAGCATGGACAAGTGATGCTTTGTGATGGACGTAACTACCACAAGAAGAAAACTTATAAAAATGGTAATGTTTTATGGCGCTGTACTAATCGGCGAATTCTGTTGGGAGAGCTACTCCACACACACTCTCATGCGTGAGGAATGTTGTTCAAAACGATATTGATTTTACAGTACATAAATGTAAAGATAAAATAAGAAAATTGGATTCTCTACCCATTCGAGAAATATATGATAAATGTTTTTGTCCCTTAAAGAACAAAGGTATAGATTTGGTAGCGAAGGTACCATCACTGAAATCATTAAAAAGTGCGTTATTTAAAGTTAAAAATGAAAATGCAGATGTGCCAAAAATGTGCTACAGGAAAGTAAATGAGGTTAAAATTCCTAAACCACATTTGGATTTCGTTCTGTGTGACTATCTAAATCGACATGAAAAGGAAAAACCGTCGCCTCGTATAATAATTTTTTGTTTAAACGAAAACAAACAAATTTTATCTAAAATAGATCATATATTTTGTGATGGAACCTTCCAGTGTTGCACTCCATCCTTTGAGTAATTGTATGTGATGCACGGAGATGTTGGCAGTTCTTTAGGTACAACAAATGTTATGCCTTTACTTTACGCATTGTTGAGTGATAGAAAAACGGAGACGTATGATTTATAAATTAATTACATCTCCAATGGATATGGAACAAGCTGCCGTTAATGCTTTCAAGAAAAATTTCCCTGATGCTGCGATAAAAATATGCTATTTCCATGTCAAGCGGAATATTCGTAAAAAGGGTAAAAACTTACATTTACTTAAAAACAAATATACTAGGAAACTGGTTTTGTTGTGTAGTGCAGCGTCATTATTACCTACGGATTAATTTACTGAAGGGTGGAACTACATTAAAAAAAAACATGCTTAATATGAGTGAAGATTATCCAAACTTGCTAAAGTTAGTAACCTATACGAAATATTGGCTCAAAAATGATGATACCAGAAAAATGTGGCCGGTTTTCAGCGAAAGATATCGCACCAATAACTGTTGCGAGGCTTAATCAAACTGATTGGTCGAAAACGCCCCAACATACTACAGTTATTGAATGGCTTAAAAAGTGATGCTGAACAAAAGCGAAGGCAACCGCCTAAAAGACGTAACGCAGATCAAATGTCCATTGATAAGTTAATTCAAGAAACACAATTGCAATTATTAAACAATGACATAAGTGTAGGTCATTTCTTAGAAATTGTAAAATAAAAAACAGTGTGAAAACATCTTTAAACTTATTTTTATTTCAAGGGAATTCTGGTGAACCGACCAGTTCACTGGGATCTCCTGGGGGATTAGGTTAGGGGATCCTGGTGGCCATACCCGAAAGCAACAATGATGGCTTGCGGGCATCTTACAATATCTCATTACTTATAGCAAAATCCGGAAAATCACACACCATTGGGGAGCAGTTAATTTTACCTGCTATTGAAGTTTTAAAAACTGTTCTGCACAAATCTTCATTTGACATACTCAAAAGAATTCCTTTGAGTAACAACACTGTACAAAGACGTATTGATGAAATGAGCTCTGATGTTGAAAGTTTCTTGTGTGATTATCTGCAAACAACTCATTTTTCTATTCAACTGGACGAGTCAACGTTACCTGGCAATGAAGCATTATTATTAGCATACGTTCGATTTGTTATGGGCGATGAAATTCACGATGAACTATTATTCGCGAAAACATTGAAGCCAGACACTAAAGGTGAATCAATATTTAATGTCCTGAGTGATTTTTTTAAGGAAAAATCGATTCCATTCACAAACGTTATTTCGGTGGAAGCATATTGTTTATTTGTCTAATAGTTATTTGGCATATTTATTTATATTAATGGTCGAAACTCAAATATTTAAATAATCACTGCTAAGCTGATAACCTGCTAATGTTATTAGCAATAGCAGGAAGCAGATAGCATCGCTGTACGTATCATACGCGGCCGAAAGGAAAATTTAAAATAAAGGACATCATTCAGATTGGGCTAATTTTTATTTTGCCGGCCAAAGAAAAAAAATACAATATTCGGTTAGAGCTTGTTCTTACTAACATTTTTTATTAGTGCGTCGAAGTTGAGGGACCACTTCCAATGGTTTTATTAGAGTTTAAAAATCTTAAAAATATACACTTTTTATGATACGAACTATTCAAAATAAATGAAAAATATTGTTATACATTGGAAGAATAGTTAATAAAAGCAATAAAAAATAAACCCCATACTGCATATTGTTGTTTTTCGTCCATTTATTTACGGCTAAAATTAAAAGTGTCGATTAAAGAAAATAAAATCCGCTAGAATTTTTCCTTATTAGCATTTTTTATTATGGCGTCAAAGCTGAGGGACCACTTCCCTTGGTTTTTTTTTTTTGAGTTCAAAAATCTTGGATATAATACATTTTTTTAAACGTTTTATTGAAAATGAATGAGAAATATTGATTTATATTGGTTAAAGGTGCATTTCCAATTATTGAACTTAGTAAATGTGTTGATCATATTCCACAGTTACAAGGCACTAATGGCAATGCCATAAGGTAGATTCGTGGACGATAGCAATCACGTCATGTCCAGGTTCGTCAACATTATATATACATTATCATAGATAAAACAAACAGGGTTGAGTGCAATGAAACAGTGTTATTGCTCGTGTATTTTATTTTTAATTGCTTATTTTTATTGCTTTATTGCTTTTATCAACTATTCTTCCAATATAATACAACATAATTTATTATTCCTTTTCAATTATTTATTTTATTTAAAATATACGTTTCCGAGATTTTTGAACTCAAATAAAACCGAGAGCAGTATTCCCTCAGCTATGATGCTATAGTAAAAATGTCAATGAAGACAAGCTCTAACGGAATATCATATTATTTTTCTTTGGCTTCACTTTCAATTTTTGGACCTAACTAACGAAAAACAGCGATATGCAGTATGGGATTTATTTTTTATTGCGTTAAACAACTATTCTTCCAATATAGAACAATATTTTTCATTCATTTTCAATATATAATATCATAAAAATTATATGTTTCTAAGATTTTTGAACACCAATAAAACTGAGGGCAGTGGTCTCTCAGCTTTGACATAGTAATAAAAAGTGCTAATAAGGACAAGCTCTAGCGGAATATCATATTTGTTTTCTCTGACCGGCACTTTCAACTTTGGATCTAAATAAATGGACGAAAAACAACAATATAAAGTACAGGGTTTATTTTTATTGCTTTTATTAACTATTCTTCCAATGTATAGCAATATTTTTCATTTATTTTCAATAGTTCGTATCATAAAAAGTGTATATTTTAAGATTTTTAAACTCTAATAAAACCGTTGGAAGTGGTCTCTCAACTTTGACGCCATAATAAAAAATGTTAGTAAGAACGAGTTCTAACGGAATATCGTATTTTTTTCCTTTGGCCGGCACTTTCAAAACTAGCCCAGATTTGTATGGAGAGTGAATGTTGTCCTTTTGCTATTTCGGAATTCGAAAAAAAAGTAGTATGAAATCCGGTGGTGACAACCCCAGACCCGGAAATATGGTTGATTGATAAAATTATTCATAAGTCTTGAATAACACGGAATTAGGTTACGAAAAAAATACTGTAGGTACACACACATAAGAGACGATGTCACTAAAAGACGATGTCACTAAATCGGCTCTCATAAAACACTGTGCGACCGTCACAGCACGCGCGCGTGTCATGGCGCCGCGACGGCTTAACGTGCTCTCCGAGGCACGACCAGACCAATGCAAATACCCATATTTAATGCACACAAATATTTGCACTGAGCGGGGATCGAACCCGCGCCTCCTGCGTAGCGGCCGCATTCACTACCGCTACGCCACGGAGGCTGTTTGCGGCTGTGGCTATAGTATTTTAATATCTGTGACAGCGCGCTAAGGTTGCAATTAAAATACTTCTTTGCCTTATTTACTACTGTGATTGAAGGTAACTTTATAATTCGTGGTAATTTGCATTGGTGTTTAATATTGTTTATGCAACAAGCCTATCTTTTCTTATAAACCTATTTATTAAGTATGACCTACTATAAAATTTGATTCCTTAAATAATAATTAACAAAAAGTGCTTATGAGAATAAAAAAATAATTATATGAATAAAAAGAGAACTTTGTGTCCGAGGATTTGAACCCCCGCTTACCGTATCCACAAAGCATCGGTCATAACCACTAGACCAACATTCCATATACACATTGCTTCAAAAAACTTCAATGCTTTCATGTCATTATCAAGGGGGGTCCCTTTTCTCTGAAGCTTACTGTACAAACTAACATAGTTTTTAAGGTGTTGTTTTTGCAATGGAGTTTTATGGATGCATCCTTTACTTCAGATTTTAAATAATCACTGATATCTTGCAACTCATAAGTACCATTCAAGGTATTTCAATAACATTCTTTGATCCATAGTATAACTTATTATTTATTTTATCAATATTTGGAATGGAATCAACGCAACAACGACTCGAACGAGCAAAAGAATACGACCTCACGCACGACCCAACAGCACGGGATAGCACAACTATAGAGGCAGGCATAGACAACCTACTTGATATACTAGAGCAAAATGGAATAAAACCATAAACATTTGCAACGCTCACAAAAATGAATTTCTATGGTTTGACACACAAAAATAATAATTTATGCTTCTGTGGTCCAACAAGTACGGGGAAAACAATGATAATGGCAAGCCTTGTAAACATGCATTTCAACGCAACAAGATTAACAGGACTTATGCCAAAATCCCCGTTCAATTTCACAAGTACATGCTAACGCGTGTTTCCCGGATGAGTGCAAACTTACCGATAATCAGTTTGACCAATGGAAACTTTTGGCCGCAAGATCACCAATGTCCACTGATGTGAAATATAGATCACGTCAAGATGTGACAAATTGTATATTATATACAGCATCAAACTACCCGATTGCGTCATACCTTACAGTCGCAGAAACAAACGACGCAATTGAAGCAAGGACGATTACGTTCTATTTTCATCAAAACACGAATTATTTGAAACTAAATACGGAACCTATCTTCCGTAAGCCTGGTAAGAAAAGGAAAGGAATTAGGCGGGTTACAGATATTGATAACATTGACCAAGGAGTAATAATTAAAAGATGTGTTCACAATTTCCATAATTATTACGGAAAAGGAATTGCCTACATTGAAACAAATACAAAAATATTTAAAAACTGTCATTAATTTCAACGGCTCAGTTTCAAGCTTACATCGAATAATAATTCTTCTAAGAAATATTAAAACGATTATGCTTTCAATGAAAAAAAAAACCTAGAATGAGAGACAAATCCTGATAAAACAAACTAATATTCGGTTGCAGAGAATAGAATACCTAGAAAAAATAACCAAATATCGCTCCGAAAACAGACCCATAATAAATACAGACGAATCATAATGTCGATTCTACGCACAGTAGGTATATCGAAGTCTTGGGAGTGATGGGTCGAAATTGGGGTTAAAAACCAAAATTTCAAAAGGATACGCGGGATCCGAAACCGATTTTGTACCAAATGCCTTACTATGTTCAAGGCTGGTACAAAAAGTGGCGACTACCATGAAAACATGAGCTACGAAAATTATGAGAAATAGGTGAGAAACCAGTGACTGCCAAACTTGCCAGCCAATTCAGTTATCGTGGTAGAAAATGCATCCTACCACAAAAAACAAGAAAATCCTGCACTAACTTCGAACTCCAATAAACTATAAAGCAGATATGCAGGCATGGCTTCGTATCAACAATATATACTTTAGTGATAGCACTGATAGCTTACTTAAACCACAGCTTTATAAGCTAATTACAGAAAACAAACAGCGATTTAAAAATTAAATTGATACCATTTTAAAAGAAAATAATCATACAGTATTACGTCTTCCTCCTTACCATCCCGATTTAAATCCTATTGAGATGGCATGGGCGGCCATAAAGCAATATGTGTCTAAAAAGAATGTCACGTGGAATATAAATTCTGTAATGAATTTAGTGAAAGGAAAGGCCAGTCAAATGGGTGAAAATGAATGGTGCAAGTTATGCGAAAAAGCAAAAAAAAGTAGAAGAGGAGTATAAAAAAGTGACGTTGTCATTCACTCATTGATGGAGGAATTCATAATTCATGTCAGTGACAATGAAGACAACAGTGGTGATGAATAATTATGGTTCGAACGAAGATGAAGAAGGAAGCGACAGCCCCATGGAAGAACATCCTATAGAAGATCGCCCTTCCACAAGCAGAGAAATAGTTATGGAGGGGATACAGCCCTTAGAGCCGGACAACCTGTAAATTGTCGCTATAATCTATTTCTTATTTTATAACTTTTCATTAATAGCGTCACTAACATTGCTTTGACCTTGGTCACTACTTAGAATTAGTTAACAATTTTGTGAGAGGACGAACGCGGGGTGAGGCAAGGACCGGAAGAGAGGGGTGTCGTTTCCGCACCCCGGCACGAGCCGGGCGGCGCCGCAGTCACACACGTCTCTAGATTTTTCCATTTTTTCTTTCTTTAAAAAACTTTGTCAACCTTGTACAATTCACACTGTGCAATAATAATACATTATGGTACAAGCGTGTAAAGTTGGTGATTGCCGCCGAGGCGACATTGAGACCCGAGCCGTAAGGCGATGGTCTTAAGAGAGCCGAGGACGGTAATCACCATACAAGCGAGTGGCATACGATTATTATCAAACAAAATAATACTAAAAATACTACATAACACAATAGTAAAAATCTATTTGTTGTCATACTTGTCATAAATATGCGCGCGCATCTAACATTTTTTTTATTTGTTCCTTTCGGAACATGCTAAGGTGCTATCACCATGCTGCCTTGTCATCTACTTACTTATTTGAATTTTGATTTTTTTTTCTCTGTAAATACTCACAGAGAAAAAAAAATACATTTTAGTGAAAGTTTTGTTTATTAAACACGTACAAGTTGAAATTATCTTTTAAAATACGAAGTTGCATGAAATAAGCAAGCAATAGGTTTATTAATTCGTTTGTAATATTGGATACGATCTTTTTTGTATCAAAATTTTTTTAAGAACAAAGCAACTTAATCAATGAAATTAAAAAAAAGAAGTCTATAACTCACTTTTGTGAATAATAGCAATGAAAAAGTCACAGCTTTATAATAGGTGCCATTCCGTGCTTAATTGCGGTGAAATAAAAGCCTGTTTATAAGCAAGTGTGTTGAAAAAGTAATTACTGCTTCACTTTCATAGTTTTACTAGCAACAACCACTCGTCGATTACATGATATATTTAATATTTCTTTGTGCGGAATTATTTCTGGACATTATTATTTATTGAACATTTTTATTTATTTGACATTAATAAACCGACCCGACTGAGGGTATTCATATTCGATACAACAAGGGCTAAGCATTAGCCCTTGTTGTTGTATGTTGATGAGTAAATTGAACTGAATATTTTTGGTCTTGATTATACTTGCGAGTGGCACTTGTACGAAGTTCAGACAGTTCAGAGCCGTCTTTGAGTTTGAAACGAGCTGTAATAGACTAGAGATTTTGTTGTCTACGAAACCAGAAAATTTCGTCGAGTTATTTTGTCGAACGATAAGGAAGGTGAGCGTAGTTTATCGCCAGCTTTATCTGGCTAAACACCTGCAACTGAGTGGTACCAATCACGTGGTAGTCCGCGACGTCTAATTCTTTTTACTGAAATGCCTGAACTGAAACCTGTTTCACTCGAGAATCACCTTGCAAATGGTACACTGAGTGATTTCTATTCACTCTTAGTCACTGACCATCTATTTGAAGATATAGTGTATCACACAAATATATTTGCCCAACAATGTATCGACAAAGGTATCACCAAAGATAAGTCGAGGGTGCAGTTGTGGGTGCCAACCAACAAGGATGAAATCAAAAGATTTTTGGGTGTGATTATTTGGATGGGAATAGTGAAGTTACCAAAAATCGTAGATTACTGGTCCAATGATGTCATGTTGCGTCAATCTTTTGCAAAAAAGACTAAGTCGCAATAATTTTGAACTTTTACTTAGAATGTTCCATCTATTCAACAATGAAGAAGTACCCAAAAATGATCACTTAGGTAAATAGTGGATGGTACCTAAAACAATTGTTACAAAACTAATGTACAATTGTATGGAAGAAACGGGGCCAAAAACAAAACGAAAAAGGTTTCTTGGTTTTTGTACTATTTGTCCCGGAAATCCTCATTTATGTAGACAATGTTTTGACAAATGCCACTGATATGGCAAATAAAATTAGGTTTTTATAACTGGATGCACTTCAGAAATGTTTTTTTTTTTCATATTTCCTCTACATGACAAATTACTGATATGTTTAAAAGAAAATTAAAATGTTTGTTTTGTAATCCTGTTTTTTTTTTTTGAATATTTTCTTTATTATTTTAATACTAAAAAAATTTAAAAAACAAAGTGGTTACAGGTGTTTGTTAGGGCTGCGCTGGTCATAATCATATTTATTGCAGATTAATACGCAGAGTTTACAGGCTATGGCCTGAATGGGCCTCACGAATTAGGGTCTGCTATGCTGGTCAGTTTGACCCCACCCAGCTCCAATGGGTAGATGAGGTGCCAGTCATTTTGAACCACCATGGCTATCTACATGTTAATGATGCTTCTAGCGACAACTTTCTTGATCTGTTGCTTTGCACTCTTATTAGCATAGTTAATATATGTTCCGATGATACTGAGCTACTAGAAAAATACAAAGCGAAACTTACTCGGCTGTTGACTTTCACCAATAATATTCCCACTTCAATGGAACTGTAGGAGCAGTAGAAACAAACAGTCACTGATTTATTTAATTAATAAACACAAACCTATCATCCACATCATTCAAGAGACTTGGCTTAAACCTGGCACCCATTTCAGGATGCGTGGGTACACCTGCCTCCAATAGATATGCTGTAGCTGCCATTTTAGTCTCCAGATCAATTATCTTTAACTCTTAGTAACTCGTCATAGTGATAGTTAGAGCATTGTTGCTATTACAGTGGCAAACACTACTTTTCTCTATATTTATATCCCCTATCCAGATTCTTTTATACTAGCTGAGTTAAATAGCATTTTAGCTTCTATAGCTTCTCCTCTTGTTATTTTAGGTGACTTCAAAATCCACCATATTGCGTGGGGATTGTGATGATTTAGCATCGCAGTTCATAGATTTTCTGGATTCACTAAATCTCTGCATCTGCATTCTAAATGTTGGCTCTACCACTCGCAGACCCTCCTTAACCCAAAGGGGCCCCAGTTCTGTGGATTTAACCATGTTCCCCTTCCCTTGCCTCATGCCTGATTTGGCAGATTTCAAGCGACTCACATCGGAGCGATCACTACCCCATAACTGTCTTCTCTCTAGCCAGCTACAGGGAATCACCACCATTTAACCCTCTACTCGAATTTAATCAGTCAAACATTTGTTCACAATACCTCATTACAAGTGAATGACATTAATGACAAACACGTCATGAAATGAAACAAAAACGATAATGAAAAGATAAAAATTTCCACTGACGACTACTGAAAAGACCCTGAGTATTTGGAGATTGTAGTATAGGAATACTGCCACTTTCACAAGACATAATTAACTTTTGTTATGTTATTCAACTCAATGTGATATTCATACTACAATAATGTACAAACACATGGCACAGAATGCAGTTCTACAAAAGTAACTTATAATTATTCAGTACGTCTGTCTTAAAAATATTCATGTACAGAATTTCAAACAGATACGTCAAGCGTTTTTACGTACTAATAATTGAGCACATTATTAGCAAAGAATTTAAAGTTATAAGCGTAACCAAGTACCAACTATCTCATAATATCACGATTGATCTGATTTATTAAATGTGAACAAAGAAGGACAAAGACAAACTTGCAGTTTGCAACAATAAACTAATAATAAATATTAGGATTTTAAAAAGAATATCGAATTATTTTATAAGAAAACTGAACTAAAGAAGTGAAATTAAAGATGCAAATGTTGCGATTTGCCATTTGCAAACTGGTGATTTGGTGACAGACAACTCAGACAAGTAGTGAACCATAGATTAATATATATATAGTGAACTAAGTGAACAGTGTTGCCAGTGCCAGATTGTCAAATGTAACACAAGCCAGCTTAAAAAGTTACATTTTCGGGGGAAAAGTTACATATTCTATTTTTTTATATAGTATAGACAAATCCTCTAGGATAGGTACACCTCCAGCGGGGGGGGGGGGGGGGCTTTGGTGCTGGAATTGTTGTCTAAAACTGATCAAAGCCGCATGCCTTCTTGAATCATCAGTTACCGGAAACGCGAGAGCCATTTTTTTTAAAGTGCACTCCTACAGAGAAACCCTTCCACCGGAGCCGGCGGCCTCGAACCGACTAAACTGCACTTACAAGCGTACATTGCTCGCACAGAACAACACGGCAAAGTGGCGAGCGAGACTACTCACATTCTTAGGGCCACCACTAGCACCCATCTCAGCGTTCCCCTTGCGCTTGGTCAATGTGTGTAGCCCCGAGTCCTCTCTCGCATCACGGTGATTTCCCTCCGGCGTTGGCTCCTTCCGGATCCGAAGCAGGTAATCCCCGAAGTAGGCCGATGATCCCCAGCGTCAGCCAGTACGAGAGGCTGCCAGCCCCCCCATGACGGGTCTTACCACCGCTATAACGACGTGGCCTGCACGTGGTTACCCAAGTCGTAGCTCCAACTCCACTAGCATGTTCAAGTGGAACTAGGACTTTACGGCCCGGATATCTTCTCCGGACATACGTCTCTTTAATACTAAACATATTAAAGAGACAATCGAGCGGAACAAAGGCTCCAAAGTGTTCGCAAGAAATTTGTCTGTTGGGCAAAGCCAGTTGACTAAGCTGAAGAGAGAAGATGGCAGTATAGCGTCGACCAGGGCTGAGGTTTTAGAGGAAATCGAAAGGTTCTATGGACAGTTATACGCTTCGGTCACTAATCCTGTTGGCAGCATGGCGACCGACCCAAGGGCCAAGTTGACTCGACACTTCACCGAGGATATCCCGGACATCAGCCTGTACGAGATTAGAATGGCCCTGAATCAGCTTAAAAACAACAAGGCGCCGGGTGACGACGGTATCACTTCAGAGCTTCTGAAAGCGGGTGGAACACCGGTACTTAAAGTCCTTCAGAAGCTCTTTAACACCGTCGTCCTCGAGGGCATAACGCCAGAAGCGTGGAACAGAGGCGTGGTGGTGCTGTTCTTTAAGAAAGGTGACAATACCTTACTGAAGAACTACAGGCCCATCTCGCTTCTGATCCATGTTTACAACCTGTTTTCAAGGGTCATTACGAACCGTCTCGAGCGCCGAAGAGGCTACAGTACCATAGACCACATCCATACGCTGCGGCAAGTTATACAGAAGACCGAAGAGTATAATTTGCCACTTTGCTTAGCGTTTGTGGACTATGAGAAAGCCTTTGATTCGGTCGAGACATGGGCTGTGCTTGAGTCTCTCCAGCGGTGCCGTATTGACTATCGGTACATCGAAGTGCTGAAGTGTTTGTAATGTATAATAACGCCACCATGTCGGTCCGAGTACAGGAACAGAGTTCGAAGGCGATCCCTTTGAAAAGAGGAGTAAGACAGGGAGACGTGATATCTCCGAAACTGTTTACGGCCACTTTGGAGAACGCCTTCAAGCTCCTGGAATGGAAAGGATTCGGCATCAATATTAATGGCGAATACATCACTCACCTCCGGTTTGCCGACGATATTGTAGTCATGGCAGAATCGATGGAAGATCTCAACACAATGCTCGATGGCCTCAACCGAGTTTCTCAACAGGTGGGTCTTAAAATGAACATGGACAAGACGAAGGTTATGTGTAATGCCCATGTTGTACCCACCCCAATATCTGTTGAGAGCTCGGTTCTTGAAGTTGTTGACTCGTACGTCTACCTAGGACAAGTAGTCCAGTTAGGTAGGTCCGACTTCAAGAAAGAGGTCAGTCGCCGAATCCAACTCGGCTGGGCAGCGTTCGGAAAATTGCGTAATATCTTCTCGTCCGACATACCTCAGTGTCTCAAGTCGAAAGTTTTCGACCAGTGTGTGTTACCAGTGATGACTTATGGCACTGAAACGTGGTCTCTCACTATGGGCCTTATGAGTAAGCTCAAAGTAGCCCAACGAGCTATGGAGAGGGCTATGCTCGGAGACTCTCTGCGAGATCGAATCAGAAACGAGGAGATCCGTAGAAGAACCAAGATTACCGACATAGCCCAGAGGATTAGCAACTTGAAATGGCAGTGGGCAGGGCACATAGCTCGGAGGACTGATGACCTATGGGGTCGAAAAGTTCTCGAGTGGAGGCCACGTATCGGCAAACGCAGCGTAGGACATCCACCCACAAGGTGGACAGACGACCTTATCAAAGCCGCGGGAACGCGCTGGATGCAAGCCGCTTCCAACCGGTCTTATTGGAGATCTATAGGGGAGGCCTATGTCCAGCAGTGGACTTCCTATGGCTGAAATGATGATGATGATGAACTCTCGCCTCCTGGATCCATGAGAGCTGTCTAGCGAGGAAGCTCGCCTCGTCAAAGGATATTGTGTGGTCTCTCTTGATGACCCTGATGGCTATCGTACGTTGAGGAGTATTCGCCCACATTGGGCACCCATACAGGGCCATGGACCGCACGATTCCTGCGTAGAGTTTGCGTAGAGAACTCCAGCCCCCTCATGTTGGGCAGCACCCGCGCCAGAGCGTTAGTTTTATCCTTCAATTTAAGAGCCGGACTTACGAGATGCTCCCTGAAATCCCACCAGCCATCGTGCACGCGCCCTAGTTATTTCATCTGGGACTTGATGTAGCTGACAGCTTCTTCCACTACGGTGCTGGGACCCACCGGTGGTGCGCGCCGAGGTCTTTGAAAGAACATAGAACGCGATATGCCATCTCTCTCACCTCGGCTGTCGTAGGGCCACCGGCCATCTTTGGTTTCGAGATGGCTCCCTCGGGTGTGGGAACTAAGGTGTCCTTATTTTGTCCCTTGATAAGGAGAGACGCGCATCGCACCGCTGAGCCGTGCCGCCGCAATATGATCCAGTAACGTTCACCGTCTCAAAAATCTCACACACAACACTCATTTGAAATGGCTGTAGGTGTGAAAAATTTACTTGAAGCAATTTTTTGATCGTATTTTTGTATTTTGATTGCACTGTATTTCAGCAACTCATTTTACCTATTATTTAATAAATAAAAGAAAAAAAATATATTTGAATTAAATGGTCTAGTTAAATAACTATTGATTTTAGTCAAAAGAATTCGGGAATAGGTACCTAGTTTCGCTAAAACCATTTTTGAGACAGCGTTGTACGGAGGGTGACTATAGTACACCGCCTCGACCATATTGGGCTAGAGTATTACTAAGTTCATGGCTTTCACAGTAGATAAATATTATAATATATATCAAAGATAAAAAAATAATATGACCACAATAAATAATGAAAATGAATGAATGAATTGTAAATACATAATTATTCCTTGATTGATAGTTGTTCAAGCCAAAGTAACCTTTATTACTGCCAAAAAAGGTTCGAAGTTGTTTGGGTGACAATACGCTTGGTATTATTGGTGATACGGCTGGCGAATTGGATAATATTAACCCTAATTATCCTGACGAATATTGGGCCCTAAGCGATACGGCAAAAGTTACGTCAAAGTTACATTTTGAGTCATGTTACGCAGAAGTTACGTGGGAGGGTCAAAAGTTACGCAAAATGTAACAAAAGTTACATTCTGGCAACGCTGTAAGTGAATGTGAAGTGACAAAATGTCAAATGACGACAAAAGTACAAAGTCAACCAAAGAGAATATAACCCGCGCCACGTATCATGGACCTAAAATGTGCTCAAAACGTGCCCTATACGCGCTGCCTGTACACATTTTTTGGGTGTCTTTTGAGGATAGCACAGGATGCTACTGCGGTGCGGTAGATGAACTCAAATTCACTGAGCATAGACTATTACAAAGCAATCCGCGGGCGCCAGAGCCTCGTATGTCTTACAATTTAGGTCCAAGATACCTGGCGCGGGTTATACAACAATACATGCCAATACCACAGACATTTTAATATAAGTAAGTATAAGTAAGGTAAGTGTACCAATAATAGACACTGTATCAATAATAATAAACACTTCCGAACAAACCCCAGTATTTTAAGAAAAGTAACCATTTGATTGACTTAAAAGACGCCGCACTGTCCTAAGTAAATTTAGAAAGACGACAGTTGACAGCAAATAATGTGACTCCGTGAACATTGTCGTGTTACCTCTTAAGATTTTTGCCAAGGGTACTGATTTTTATAGGTGTGATTTTTTTGTTTGGTATTAGTAATGATTATTACTAATTTTCGTATAAATGTTATGAATATTGAAGTTATTGACATACTTAAACCATTGCCCGCGTATTTTGATTAGATTTTGTAACATTTTATAAGAAATGTCTATTATTGGTGTTTTCGATCAAGTGCATAATAATTTTATTTACTTAAAGTAAAAGTATAATAGATTTTAAAGATTTTATGTGCAAAAGTTAAAGTCTAAATGTTGCTGTAACAGTTAAAAAAGGATGTAACGACCATGCTGTAATTAATATGTTTAATTGTTTAGATTGAAATTTGATTTGTCCTTAAAGTGTCTATTATTTTATTGGTATATTTACCTTACTGTGGTCAACGAATTTCAACGAAACCAAAGAGAAGAGAAGCAATGTGACCACTTAAAAAAATGGTAAAGTACTAAATAGGCTGTTTGACAACATTAAAAATACTTATACTACAAATTATGGTCATCCTATTAGAAAATAACGTTAAAACACCACGCCATGATTAAAAATAACGATTTTCGTGCACTTTTAAAAACTTTTAAAATTTAAACTTTATCTGGGGGCACGGCAGTGCCCCCGCCAAGTCGAGCAAAAAAGAGCGGCACGGCCGTAACACTATTTTCTCGAACCAACTCAGGCCATTTTCGACCCCCTAGAACTTCGTTGTGGATAAACCGAGAAGCCTGAATCTTCGGTTACCAAGTGGGCTCTGTATTAACGCCATGTATTTCAAATTTCAATCAATTTGAACCAGTGGTTTAGGAATTATAGCAAGTCAAAGATTGCAAATTTAGCAAATTTTGTCACTCACTGACTGACCGATCATCAAAAGTCTAAGGCACTTCTAGCAGACGTAGAAGCCTGAAATTTAGAAGATAAGTAGGGTTTAGTGTACAACTCAAGGGAAAATTAAAATATTCTTCAATTTCAGCAATTTCACCAACTGCATAAATAACTTTGTAATCTCATATAAATATATAGGATTACAAAGTTACATTTGCAGTGAACGAGTGTACATGAATCCATCCATACTATTATCAGTCTAACGTAATATAATAATAAGTGCGAAAGTTAACTCTATCTGAGCGTCTGTTATTTTATTACGCTTTCACTCCTATACTACTAACTGAATAAACTTGATGAAAAGTGAAGGAGTGAGAGTGGCAGTGGGAGTGGCAGTGACAGTGGGAGTGGAAGTGAGAGTGGAAGTGGGAGTGGGAGTGGCAGTGGGAGTGGGAGTGGGAGTGGGAGTGGGAGTGGGAGTGGGAGTGGGAGTGGGAGTGGGAGTGGGAGTGGGAGTGGGAGTGGGAGTGGGAGTGGGAGTGGGAGTGGGAGTGGGAGTGGGAGTGGGAGTGGGAGTGGGAGTGGGAGTGGGAGTGGGAGTGGGAGTGGGAGTGGGAGTGGGAGTGGGAGTGGGAGTGGGAGTGGGAGTGGGAGTGGGAGTGGGAGTGGGAGTGGGAGTGGGAGTGGGAGTGGGAGTGGGAGTGGGAGTGGGAGTGGGAGTGGGAGTGGGAGTGGGAGTGGGAGTGGGAGTGGGAGTGGGAGTGGGAGTGGGAGTGGGAGTGGGAGTGGGAGTGGGAGTGGGAGTGGGAGTGGGAGTGGGAGTGGGAGTGGGAGTGGGAGTGGGAGTGGGAGTGGGAGTGGGAGTGGGAGTGGGAGTGGGAGTGGGAGTGGGAGTGGGAGTGGGAGTGGGAGTGGGAGTGGTAGTGGGAGTGGGAGTGGCAATCCGCGGGCGCCAGAACCTCGTATGTTTCACTATTTAGGTCCAAGATACGTGGCGCGGGTTATACTTATACCATATATTATTAGTTTGTGGACTGAAAGGCTTGCTCATTGGTTTACTTTTATCATTTGCCAACTATTGGACGTTGTTTGGATAATTTTAAGGTGTATTATATTATTACACTAGCTTTTGCCCGCGGCTCCGCCCGCGTGGATGTCGGTTATCGCGACCAAATATAGCCTATGTCCTTTCTCAAGGTCTAATCTACCCCTATACCAAATTTCATCAAAATCGGTTCAGTGGTTTCTGCGTGAAAGCGAGACAGACAGACAGACAGATAGACAGACTTGCACTACTTTCACATTTATAATATTAGTAGGGATTTAATACGCTGTAATCGTATAGATCTTCAAATTAATATTTTCGTTTAATAAAATTTCATAGCGGTAGCCTAGTGGTATGGGCAATGGACTGCTGAGACGAGGTCTCGGGTTCGATCCCAGGTTTACCATGGCACACACCAATGATTTTTCGACGCTTTTCGAAGTTAAGTGTGTATTTATCGCAGGTTATAAGTGCCCGGTTAATGGCAATAGGCTCGCCACCTATTACGTTAGGACCTAAACATAGGTAAACGGCGAAATGTGGGTGCTAGCACCTCTGCCTACCCCTTCGGAGATACAGGCGTGAGTTTATGTTATGTTATGTTATGTAAAATTTCATTTGCTTTCTAGTATTTCATTTGTCGATAAGAAGGCTTCGTTTACTAATATTATTTGGCAAAAAATTCAATGTGTAACAATTACATAGTATCTCCATCTAGTTGTAAGGACCCGCAACTATTCGGATCCCGGATATTGAACAAACAGTTAAGGGTTTAGGGAATAAAAACCTCTAAATCCAAAAGCTAGATGGCGCTCTGCGTGTGACGTCATTTTCTGCAAGGTGGTGTTAAGATTCTCCGCAAGCTAATGACTTCGGTCGTGTCACCACGACTTGCTATCTAATCTTAAGTTGGATTGATTTATCGACAGATAGCACCTGATGACCTGATGATTGCGGGCACGGGAAGTATGACCTTTGTCTAACTCTTCTATTTAATTTAGTATAATCGTATTCCTCCTGCGCGTTTAAATTAATCTCCTAGGTTCTATTAGTCGCCATTTCGCTATGAAATATGAATTCGGAAATTCTATATGTCAATATGGTGAATGACCATCCTTTCCCACACCGGATTGTCCCGGGAGTGGGCGTGCTAATATATACTGCTAATCTACAAAAAGAACTGAAATCCCATCAAAAACAAAACTTGTAAAAAGGTACCAAGCCTCGCCGCCCTCGTTTCGTCTACCGCAAAAAGTTGTGAGATCCATGTAATACCAAGTCGGTTAAATTATTCAGTCCCTACTTCAGGGACCTTCTGTCCTAAGTTATTACGTAATAAGTTTTTAAGTTTTAAATATAATGAATTGACTTGGCCATCGCATGGAAACAATCTATCGCACATTAAATAAGATTGTTTAGTGCGATTGCCAAGACAATTTATTATATTTATAACATAAAAGCTTATTACGTAATAACTTAGGACAGAAGGTCCCTGAAGTAGGGACTGAAAAATTTAACCGACTTGGTATTACATGGATCTCACAACTTTTTGCGGTAGAAGAAACGAGGGCGGCGGCAACATTTAACATAGGTACTTAATGCATTATTTTTTTACAGAAATATTAATGTGATATGTTTATACTGTAATAAGCAATCATATAGAATGGTTTTTGAACATTAGTCAAATAGCCTAGTCAATACTAAATTATACGAAAACTCATGTTGAATTATACCAAAAAGTACTAAAAAAGTAGATAAATAAATCTCTGTATATAAAAATGAATCCCTATTTCCCTTTGTCACGCCCTCACGCGTGAACGGCTGGACCGATTTCGCTAATTCTTTTTTAGAAAATTCCTTAAAGTACGGGGATGGTTCTTACGGAGAGAAAAATTGAAAAAAAAAAAGAATTGACTGTTAGGTGGTACGAAGTTCGCGGGGTCAGCTAGTAGCAAATAAAATACTCCTTTTTAGGGTTCCGTAGCCAAATGGCAAAAAACGGAACCTTTATAGATTCATCATGTCTGTCTGTCTATAAGAATGACACAATGATACTCTGCAAATGGTATTGCTTTTTGCCCCCACCCATCTTCAAAATTTCATAATTTTGCTTTGTTCTAAAGTGCCCATCACAAGGTAGGTTAATGGACCCACAACACAAGAAGCAAATGTGCAAGAATTAAGGTGTAGCTACAGCAGGGGGGAAATACTCAGAACAAAGCAAAATTATGAAAATTTGCATTGACCTCTGGTGATGGGTGAACAAACGACGACATTTGCCGAGTAACGTCATGTAAGTGTCATTCCATTCATTGCCAACATGCCAACGTTTAGTAGCCGTCTATCAACATAGAATGAGACCTTAGAGTATAGTAATGAGACATCTGTAACGCATCTGTTTTTTGCTTATACTTAGGATATAATGAGTTTATGTTCCATATAATGATATAGATATAATAATATGAATATACTACAGGGCTCATAAAACAGCTGCTCAATCATTGGCCTTTTAAGAGTTCATGTTTGCATTTGTAAGTATAATCCGTGCGCGTTCAGAATGGGATTGACGTTGACGTACATAAGTAGTCCGGTAGCGTCGGCAAACTCATGTCGAAGTTCGAAATTTGTTCTGGTAGTTGATAGATATTTCAATCAAGAACAAAGTCGTTATTCTAACGCATTATAAATGACGAGATGACACTCGAATGGCGATGGATAACGAAATCAATTCTCATAACTCTATGACAGATCGTAAAAATCTATAAGGACATCACCCATTTTAGTCTAAAATTGAAAGTGCCGGCTGTAGAAAAAATACGATATTTCGTTAGAGCTTGTTCTTATTCGCATTTTTATTATGCCGTCAAAGTTGAGGGACCACTGCCCTCAGTTTTATTGAGTTTAAATCTTGGGAATATACATTTTTTATGATACCTACGAATTATTGAAAATGAATGAGAAATTGACAGCCTCCGTGGCATACCGGTAGTGAATGCAGCCGCTACGCAGGAGGCGCGTGTTCGATCCCTGCTCAGTGCAAATATTTGTGTTCATGAATATGGGTATTTGCATTGGTCTGGTCGTGCCTCGGAGAGCACGTTAAGCCGTTGATCCCGGTTGCCATACGAACATCTATGGCAGTCGTTACGGGTAGTTGGAGCCCTAGAAAGTCAAAAACAACGGTCTAACTGCAATGCTTCGATATCGTCTAATGTCACCATTGGGTTGTGGAGGTCAGATGGCAGTCGCTTCGTGGAAGATATCGAGGTATAGCCAAATCCGCAGTTAAGACTAGTAAAGCGGACCCCAGACTTCGAAGTGAAAGCTTCGGATGCGACTGGGAATTAACGCTAGGAGGAAGAGGAATGAGAAATATTACAGTCACATTATGCCAGGTTCGTCAACATTATACATTATATTATCATAGATAAAACTATTGCACGTGTATTTTATTTTTTATTACTTTAGGCCAATAATCATAATATTACTATTTAATGAAAAAAGGTTCTATTACCTATTTTGTATAATAAATGTGTCATTGAAATCTCGTTTACATTTTCTCGTATAATATTTTGTCAACCAACTGTGAAGCAGTCTTGTAATAATTTCTTGTGATTTGCGTTATGTACTCAAAAAGGAAAAAGATACAACAACATGACGCTATTTATGATAGTATTACCAGAGGTGATATGCCGAAAAGAGGATATTATTCTGAATTGGTGTCAAAAATGTCAAAGGACAATCCTTCGAGAGCAATTTGTGCAAAAAATCGTATGAAACTAATGTTACAGGTTAAGTGTTATACGCATTAAATTTTATACCTACTTACAAAATTTCAGATTTTTATAGCAGAATAAACATCCCAAGTCCCATGACCCATACCATTACATCCCGTCAAATCCCGTGACATGATTCACATGATCATTGTAAGATGATGATGTTTCACCCTAAAGTACAATTACTTACCAAGCAGTTTTACACGTCACTTACCTATATATAGACTACTAGCTTTTGCCCGCGGCTCCGCCCGCGTGGATGTCGGTTATCGCGACCAAATATAGCCTATGTCCTTTCTCAAGGTCTAATCTACCCCTATACCAAATTTCATCAAAATCGGTTCAGTGGTTTAGGCGTGAAAGCGAGACAGACAGACAGACAGACAGACAGAGTTACTTTCACATTTATAATATTAGTAGGGATAGTAGGGATATTAGTAGGGAAGTAGGGATGGACTGGAAAGAAAAGTATTTGTTTTATTGAAATATGATAGAATATAAATTTTAAAATACCATCACACAAAAATCGTGAGGAAAACACGAGATTAGAATAAAAAAATTTATGCATGTCAATATGGACCCTTGCCTTGTACTACAAAATTTAAATTACGTTCCAATCTACTAATATCAGAACCCATGACACTCAACTTAGTTGGCAGATGGCAGCCGCATTTTAAAATATATTTTCTGGAATTCGTATATAAAATGTATAAATCACAGCAACTAATAAATAATCTATGGTTCATCTACAAACTTCTATTCTTCTTCATCTTTCTGTCTTTGGTCGGGGCTTATTTCATTCAACAACAAATGTCAACAACTTTTTTCAAATTTCATTCGTAAAGCGTAAAAAATAGTCATGAATAAAAACATTTAAAACTTGTATTTACTTTGTTTTGTTAGTTTACCTATATAAGAAACTGCAGGAAGACGTTAAGTTAAAACACTAGACCTAAACACAAGATTTAAAAATGGAAATGGAAGTCGAGACCTGAATTTTTCTGAAGTCAATTCTCCTATGTAATATGAACATAAAATGGTTAGGTATTTAAGTTTATGGGGTATGGGATCTACTAAGATCTTAAAAGCCCGAGCTAAACTCACCTGCAAGCCGGTACACCTGATAATTGACATCGAGGCTCTGGAGCAGGCTTTCCTACCGGGATTGGGAACAGACGGCAGCTCCCATGAAACACACAAAAAATATGGTTAAACTTCATGCATACCTACATGTACTTATACAGCCTATACAGGCGGACTTAATGCCATAGGCATTCTCTACCACTCAAGGTAATAACCTGTAATAACAAAATAATGTGCATTGTGAAAGGTAACTAAATAAACACTATAACTACATAATATAAACACTGTAAAATAAGTATTCATACCTACATCATAGAAGATCTATATTAGATTAAATAGTAATCACTGAAAAAGTGAATCATCTGGGTCCACTTTCTACTGGTATGCAAGCTTGGATTTAACCAGGATTTCTGTTTACCAATTATATGAATAAGAGGTACCTACTAAGTTTTATACATTTCTACATACAAACATACATACGTACATTCACGCCTTTATCCCAGGAGGGTTAGGCAGAGGTGAATTATCACCCACATTTCACCAATCATTGTATTAGCTCCCACGTCATAGGGGGTGAGACTATTGCCGTCTTCCGGGCACTATTGTTGACTCCAGCAATGTATAGGCTGAGTCTGGGTTGTATATAATCTTTGTGATGTTAAACAGATGTTATACATTTCTAATATTTGCAAAATTTGCAAATAATGGAAAAGTGGAAAGTGGAGCCAGATCCCGATATGCAAGCTTGGATCTAGCCGGGATTTCTAATTACCACTCAAATGAAGAAGAGGTAGTTACTAAGATTTATACATTTGTAATATTTGCAGGCTAAAACTGATAAACTAGCTCCAACATTAATCTCACTGCCAAAGCCACAGAGGGTCAAGATATTACTGCCTCCTGGCCGATGGACCACTTACAGGGAAGATGAAAGCATTGTTAGTATGAAATCTCTAATTGTTCTTGTTGAAGAATGATATTTAGTCTTGAATTTTGACTTGAGACAAGTGCATATTGTATTCTAGAAGTGAAGTGAACTTTTTGAGTGGGTGCTTAGTTTATATTGATAGAATCCCCCTGAGTTAGTGCTAGAATACAGTCTGTACTGTTTCAACTTGAGACTTATGACTATCAAATGAAAGATAGGCCTATACCTATGATCACTGTCATTGTATGATCCTTAATGTAGTACCCCCACCATCCTGGAGGCTGGAGGGATGGACTTGACTATTTTAGTTGGGTTCAATTTGAATTTGAAATTCTAGCATTTTTTTAATATTAAAAAAAGCTCAGTACATACGAATGTCAATTATTGAATATTTCTGAAAACTGAGGTTTGTGCAAATTACTGATTATTAGTGTTAATGATTAGTATTACAACCATTCATCGGACATGTTTACCACTTACCATCAAGTGGGTGGTCTAATTTTTTGCTGCCTTAGTAATAAGACACAGTCCAAGACCATGTTATTTCTGTTTCAGCAATTTGCATTTGAAACATTTGTTCCCAAACTACAGTTCCTTAGTGTTGTGTTGCCCAAGGAACTGCCCAGGTTGGTCAAGATTGAGCGGCTACGTAGAAAATTTCTTGCTGCCAATATAAAAGTAGGTATATTAATACATATTTTTATGTAGTACTAGCTGACCTGGCGAACTTCGTTCCGCCATATTTTCTAATCCCGTTCCCGCTGCATAACTTTAAATTTATCAGTGTTTCTCTACAATATTCTTCTTCTTCCTCTTAGCGTTAATTCCCAGTCGCATCCGAAGCTTTCAGCTCGGAGTCTGGGGTCCGCTTTTGCCAGTCTTAACTACGGATTTGGCTAGACCTCGATATTTTCTGTGAAGCGATTGCCATCTGACCTCCACATCCCAATGGTAACATTAAGCGATATCGAAGCTTTGCAGGTAGACTGTTTTTGGATTTTTGAGGGCTCCAACTACCCGTAACGACTGCCATAGATGTTCTTATGGCAACCGGGACCGACGGCTTAACGTGCTCTCCGAGGCACGACCAGACCAATGCAAATACCCATATTTCATGAACACAAATATTTGCACTGAGCGGGGATCGAACCCGCGCCTCCTGCGTAGCGGCCGCGTTCACTACCGCTACGCCACGGAGGCTCTCTGTCTGTTTCTCTACAATATTATACATGTATAATACATATTAACCTTCCTCTTGAATCACTCTATCTAATTAAAAAAACCACTTCAAAATCCGTTGCGTTGTTTTGAAGATTTAAGCATACATAGGGACGGACAGACAGCGACAGTGACTTGGTTTTATAATGTGTAGTGATGATGATGTATCTTCCTTAAAAAGTTTGCTTTTGCTGAAATATACTGATTTGATGAGTTCTAAGTCGTAATGGCTCCTCCTCACACTGCTTACAGTATCAACATTTTTGAGTTGAATCAAAAATATTAGGTACTGTTCAATCATAAAAATATAGCCCACACCATTGAACAAGGTGTGCAATATTTACTTACCTTTTACATGAAATGGTTTCAGAAAAAACTTCGATGGTTAGGCATACAGCCTTACATGTTGTTACCAGTGCAGGAGTTCAAGGTGGACACCCAAGAACACTATGGCCTCTACAGCCCATTCCCGAAGCTTGACCTGCATATTTTTGATAATACTGACTATGATGGGCGGTGAGTCTTACTAAATTTAGATAATCATCAACCCTTGGAGTATGGTCTCTTGACTGTAACCATTGAAGGTAGGTATAAGAAACAATTGTTACATACATACATACAATCACGCCTTTATCCCCGCAGGGTTAGGCAGAGGTGAATAAAATTAATACCCACATTTCACCAATCATTGTATTAGGTCCCACGTAATAGGGGGTGAGCCTATTGTCGTATTCCGGGCATTATTGTTGACTTGAGCCATGTATCTGAGGCTGAGCCTGGGCTGTATATATCTGTCTAATGTTAAACAGCCATAGGGTTGTTTAACATTAGACAGATTAGGGATAGCCCTTAGTCGCCTTGTACGACACCACAAGGGAGGAGATGGGGTGGGCCAAATTCTACTCTGTGGGGAACCACGCGACACTGCGCTGGGAACCACGCGGCAGAGCTACATAAAAAAATATATTTTATTTCTCATCCTAGTGTTAATTCCTAGTCGCATCCGAAGCTTTCAGCTCGGAGTCTGGGGTCCGCTAAACCAGTCTTAACTGCAGATTTGGCTAGACCTCGATATTTAAAAAAAAAGTTTATAACAAACCAAAATAAATTTCAGACAAGGACTATGTACGATGAGTGAGTAGATAATATCCATTAACATATTATGTTATAAACATTTCAGTGTTCCAGAAGAATGGATGTCACTGGGTATGATCGATGGAGAGCAACATCCCTGCCCAGGTCTCGCTTACATCCCTAAAATGGATACATCCAAAATCCTGAGTGGTGATTACATACACCGGCTGAATAATCTCTATGAGGTATCAATATGTACATATTTCTCTTAACTATTTTTTAAATGTACTGGTGTTCAGGTAAAATTTGACCTTATTACATGAAAATAAAATTGAAATTTCAATGATGATAATCATTAATATTGTTATGTTTGTCAAGTCAAGATGCTAGGTTCACACACTACCTCGAACAATATGCTCAACCTAATATTTTATTATTTTAAGTCTATTTCACAATGTCACATGTGTGTATTTTTTTTCTTTCATTTTAATTTTTTTTTCATTAATTTACATCAGACAGGCTTTTATTTTGGTATTTTGTTGTAGATGGTACGAGTAGATATTTTGTACGCGTGTTGTTCTTCCCAATAGGTAAGCTGAGGTATAACTTTTTTTTTATATGTATACATAGTCTATTTTTTATGATTCCTCTGCTACCTAGGTACACCTAGTGTGTGTATCCCGGATCTGCCCATTTTTCAAATATGAACATAATACTTACCATACATACCTACATACAATAGACATTACACTATAATAACCCGCCCTGACTTTGCCCATGGCATATTTTGAAATCTCAACATTAAGTTGATTATACATTTTTGCAGTGGACCAATGTTGCGGCTTTAGGTTATGACCATAAAACTGAAAAATGGAATGTAATGGCACTAGATGGAACAAAAAGACGTTATACGTATGTACCTACCGCTATTATACAGGGTGTTATTTTTACACCCTACCTGGAGGGAAAGTAGGTACCTACCTACTTTAAATAACTAGAGATAGCAAATTTTACTGAAAGGGAACATTCCTTTATTTAAAAAAAGAAACAAATCTGCAACACCTAATAATCGAACCAGCTAATAATCTGAAAAAATAACACCTTGTATTTTTATTTTATCAATTGATACGAGTCTATCAAAAAGGTCAAATCTCGCTATAAATTACAACGATATATTATTATTAATTTTCGGATTCTTCTTACATGTTCGCAGAGTGCCTCGCATTCGACTTATGTTCAAAGCCGACGATCCGGATACTTTTGCGATGCGGGTTAACTTTGCAGCACAATTCCGAAAACAAATCGAGAATAATCTGCGGTTGGTATTTAAGGACTTTGTTTAGCACAGCTCCGTGGCCTGGCAGTATTTGACTACAGACTGTGCAAAGGGTGCAGGTTCGATTGCCGCTCAGTGCAAATATTTGTATTCATGAATATTTATTTTCTATTTGTATTGGTCTGTGTATTCCCGTGAATTCTGAGAGAACCGCCATCCGTCCCGGTTGCCACACGGGTAGTTGGAGCCCTAAAAAATTCGATTACTCTATCTATAGATCTTCGATATCGCCAATCGGTTGTGGAGGTCATATGGCAGTCGCTTCAAGAAAAATATCGAAGTTCAACAACAGCATAGAACACCGACCCCAACTTTATTGGGAAATAATTCGGAGGTCGACTGCGCAGCGCCGCTTACGTGTCAATCTGATCCCGTTCCCGTAATCCATGGGATACTATTCCATGGCTAAAAAGTTAATGGCCGCCAAGTACGTTCAGATACTTTGTTTGATCAAACATGCAGTTTCAAACAGTTTGATCAAGTTACCTATTTCTTCAAACTAGGTATTTGATTTTCATTAAAGTTAAATTCTGCCATACACACGCTCATTGTACCTATTTAGATAAAACTTTTTGAAACTGCCAGTTTGATCAAATTATCTAGACGTATATGGCGGTCATTAGACTAATCGACTAGATTACAGGATTACAGGTCTACAGGATTATTTAATCGACAACTTTAGACCATATACAGTACTACAATATTAGGTTTTCTGTTCCAGATTCTACTTATACTTGGACTGTTTATTACTACAAGGGTTACCGATGATCCCCTACCATTATATACCCATGATTATGAAGATGGTCTTAGACCACGGTCGTGGAAAGGACATCCAAGAGCCACTTCTCTCCTCACTTAAAAAAGAGGTTAATATAAAATATTTAATGGAATTTTTAAGCAATTAGTATGCTAACTACTTATTCAAAATTGACCTCACTAACCACCACTGGCCGCACTGTTGTCCCAGGATGCTCAAAATGTAGCTCAGAGCATACACCCTGTAAGGGACTGATCGCGGATTCTTCTTCCTCTCAGCGTTAATTCCCAGTCGCATCCAAAGCTTTCACCTCGGAGTCTGGGGTCCGCTTTACCAGTCTTAACTACGGATTTGGCTAGACCTATTTTCCGTGAAGCGATTGTCATCAGACCTCCACAACCCAATGTTAACATTGAAGCTTTGCAGCTAGACCGTAGTTTTTTGGATTTTTAGGGCTCCAACTACCCGTAACGACTGCCATAGATGTTCTTATGGCAACCGGGACCGACGGCTTAACGTGCTCTCCGAGGCACGACCAGACCAATGCAAATACTCATATTTCATGCACACCAATATTTGCACTGAGCGGGGATCGAACCCGCGCCTCCTGCGTAGCGGCCGCATTCACTACCGCTGCGCCACGGAGGCCGTCAAGGGACTGGTCGCGGATTCATGTCCCATAATTCTAGGCATTACTTTTTCCAATCTAAATCGATTTCAGTATGTATTAAAAAAGTAATTAAAACATAACCCGTCCTTGACAGTCGAGTAAAAACAGTGACGAACTTATCGCATACATTTTCAACCGGTCAGAGAATTAAGAACCTGCTTTGGGTCTAGAGAGCGCTGTGTGAATTTTATTGTGTAATATTTATAATGTGTTTGTATACCCTGAGGAAACATAATAATACATATACCTATCTTGGGCCTAATCTCGCGGGACGAACAAGGCCCTGGCGCGCGCGGATTTGTTTTGTAATAATCTATGCTTGGTGAATTTGAGCTCGTCCACCGACGTACCACTCCGTCCTATCCCTCAAAAAGCACCCAAGAACGTGTACTGCGCGTATAGATCACATTTTGAGCACAATTTAGGTTTAACATATAATTATGTCCCGAACTGAGTACTTGTTGTTGTTGTTGCTGATGCTGTTGTTGAACTGTACTTTGACTGCCTCTGTGGCGTAGCGGTAGTGAACGCGGCTGCTACGAAGGAGGCGCGGGTTCGATCCCCGCTCAGTGCCAATATTTGTATGCATGAATATAAATATTTGCATTGGTCTGGGTGTTTCTATGTATAATATGTATGTATTTACAAAAAAAAAAGTATCTAAGTATGTATATCCGTATTCTAGATTCCATAACACAAGCTAATTAAGCTTACCATGGGTCTAGAAAGCGTGTAGAATGTTGTGGAATATTTATTTATTTGTTTAAAAATAAATATATTTTATTGTTATTTATTGTGTTCCAACAGGTGTATTATCTGTATCAGAAGATAGAAGGGAAAATGAATATGATCGGCACCATAATGAAAAGTGGACATCTGTATGATTTCATAGAAGTGCCCACCGGAGACTACATCCCTCCGGTATCAGATTATGGTACTACAACCTGTGATATATACTAGGTGACTAAGGAATAGGCTGTTTAACATCAGACAGATGGAAAGGGGACTCTTTTGTCCGCACCTAGCCTCCTTATTGGGCGATTGTGCGTGAAGAGTACTGACTAGAGCAGCCAGCAACACACATCAGACAGATATATAGCCCAAGTTCAGCCTCAGATGCATGGCTACTACTGATCCGAAGGGGGTCACTAGTGTACTACTGGTAGTACTAGAGGGTCACTAGTACTACTGGTAGTACTATTGATACAATAATGTATCATTTGTACACGTTATGTATCAGAGCACGTTAAGCCGTCGGTCCTGCTTGCTATACGAACATATAATGGCAGATGTTACATAGGAGAAATGGGTGAAATGGCGCAGACTGAAGTGCTGATCACCCCTCTAGTCAATGGCGTCCCCAATGGAAGTAGAAGTATTGTGTGGGAATGTGGCAACAACTCCTATCAGGGCGTCACAGTCACCCGGTGACAAAACTCACAATGCCTACTTCCATATCCATACTTCCATACTTAATATTATAAATGCTAAAGGAACTGTCTGTCCGTTACCCTTTCACGCCTAAACCACTGAACCGATTTTCATGTAATTTGGTACATATTATAAAAATAGATCAAGGGAAAAGACATAGGCTATGTTTGGTCACGATAACCGGCATCTACGCGGGCGGAGCCGCGGGTAGCAACTAGTAATAAATAAAGAAAAAAGTATTATACTGTGATTATATCGTCTATTCCCATCACAAGTGTCCATGACTACTTGCTGGGAAGCCCCAACAATGTATAAACTAGGATTTTATAAATATCGTTATACTAACTAAAGAATACAATTAACTTTAATTCATAGGTAGGTATATGTTTGCAGAATGGTACCCCAGTGTGATGGCAGACTTCAAGGAACGCTTGAAGCACAACAAGTGGTATTCGCTGTACGTCATTATGGAGTCCGTGGCCTGCATACACTTGGTGTTCGAGGAGTGCCTCAAGGTTCGCATTATACTAGTGATACAAATGTGACAGTTTGTGAAGATGTTTGTATGTTTGTTCTAGACGATAGAACTAGGTAGAAATAAAATAATCGTTTTAAAAGTTAGAAAGAGAGAGAGATCGCGGGCAGTAGGTACGCATACGCAACGTGTGCACTGCCCCCCTAGACAAGGTGTCAATTCGTTGCTCGGCGTATCATGAAATAGAATGACGAATGTATAGGATTTGACGTTTTTGACATTCGTTGACGCCTGTCATATACGTCAAATCCCATACATTTGGCATTCTATTCAATAAAACGCCGGGCGACGAATTGCCACTTGTCTAGAGGAGCATGTCGGTATCGCCCACAGAGAGATACATAGGTATACTGAAGTCGCCGAGACGCCACTGGCCGCGCGACCGCCCCCTCGCGTTTATTAAGTGAAAATACAGTAGTTAGGTACAGCTTTGTAGGAACATTGTAGGTAGGTACAACATGATATGAAGTATTGGTAGTGCGTCGCATATTATACAAGCATGGCTGAAATTTCGTACATGGATAGTCTATACTTTTTTCCCTGGAATAAATAGGTTCCCATGAGATGCAGGAACGGGATTAAAATTACACGGAGGTGGAGTCGCGAGCATCAGCTATTGGTTAATATTTTCTTCATTAGAGTGCCAATCTCAGTCGCATTCAAATCTAGTACGTTGGAGCGCGCTCCCCTGCTCATCGTTTTATCGTTTGTGTTGGATTTTATGGGAAATCCATACTAATATTATAAATGCGAAAGTAACTCTGACTGTCTGTCTGTCTGTTACGCTTTCACGCCTAAACCACTGAACCGATTTTGATGAAATTTGGTATAGGGGTAGATTAGACCTTGAGAAAGGACATAGGCTATGTTTGGTCGGGATAACCGACATCCACGCGGGCGGAGCCGCGGGCAAAAGCTAGTAGATAAATAAACGTCTGCAATCTGACCGCCCAACTTCGAGAAAAAAAACTTCGTCTGTTGTTTAGCAGGTACACCACTTGGAGGTGGGCCCCAAAAGTGTTGATGGGATCCTGTAATCCCTATACTCCTTAGATAGATAGATAGATAATTCTTTATTGTACACCAATAGATTTACAGTACAGTAGTACTAGTAGGTAGCATGTTACAGTTCAATGTACAATGGGCGGCCTTATCGCTGGAAGCGATCTCTTCCAGGCAACCTTGCAATTTAATACTCTAGGGGCCTCGCCTTAAAAATCAGCCAGGTGCGAGTCGGACACGCGCACAAAGGGTTCCGTACTACATATTATCTATTCATAGTATTTGTAGTTATAGCGGCCACAAAGATACATCTGTGTCAGAGTGACATTCTATTGATGGAATCGCGCTGAAGCGAAGCATTTTTAAGGTTTTAACAATGGATTTCGGGACATTGCGGCGGTTATAGTAATAATGACAAGTTAAATAATGTATTTCGAGTTACAAAGACTTAAATTTCATAAAAAATAGTATAGTTATATTAATGATTTATGTCAATTTCATACTACAATTAGCGATTCCACTGGCGTTTTCGCCAAATGTCACTTTGTCTAAGGCTCCTGGTGACAGACAGACGGCGGAGTCTTAGTAATAGGGTACCGTTTTTACCCTTTGGGTACGGAACCCTGAAAACAGGGGCAGTCATAGCACATTCATAGCTTGATCTAAATTTGTGACAGGTGGAGTCGATGTTATTCTTCACGGCGAACTACGGGAGGAACGTGGGCCTGGCAGAGTTCGATGCGGCGCAGCAGCACTGCACGACCATGGTACGATGTAATCGCAATCTTTATCACTTCACTACATATTATAAAACAAAGTGGCTGTCGCTGTCTGTCCGTCCCTATATATGCTTGAATCTTCAAAACTACGCAACGGATTTTGAAGCGGTTTTTTTGAATAGATAGAGTGATTCAAGAGGAAGGTTTATATGTATAATACAAGCGTAATATTGTAGAGAAACACTGATAAATTAATAGATAATACCACGCGGGCGGAAAATATGGCGGTACGAAGTTCGCCGGGTCAGCTAGTATTTGATAAAAGAAAATCATCATTTACCAGGGGGTTTAAATCTCAGCCGAGCCGAGAGGAATATGCCTGGGGCAACCTCACTCTCAATAACTAATGACCCAAGACGGGCGGTGCGGGTTTTAGTCGGTGCGAGGCCTACATAACCACCCCCACTGGCTCCGGCAGGAGCGGTGGTATTCGATTCGTGGGGATTTTCGCACCATGAAAAATGGTTGTTTAAATCTAAAAAATCTCAAATATGCTTACATAATGCAGTAAATATGTATTGTGTTTCAGTTGTTGAAATATTTGAACATTACCTGGCTGGCCAATACTGCACATGGGATACGGATGTCGTTCAGAGATGTTGGCAAAGGGTATATCCTGTACTATTAAATCATGCTCTGAATTAGTAGTTAAAATATACTCCGATTTTTCGTTTTGAGGTACGGAATCCTAAAAAAACTGTGGTGGTTGTCCATGTGTCCAATCTCCCTTAATAGTCATCATTACATCGTTAGTCCTGGTTGCATCCAAAACTTGCTCTCCCACGGTTCACTCTCTAACCTCTTCGCCTGACTTGGCCCATCTTAGCTTTAGCGGGAGAGACCGTCTGAGCTCCGAACCCCGAGAGAAAAGCCTGCTCCAAAGCCTACCCGTCAATCATCAGGTGAACTGGCTTGCAGGTGGTCTTGGGCCCGAAGATTTTGATGGGACTCAAACATATCCCAATGAATAATGCATGTAGCTTGTCAAGCTTCGACAAGCTATACTTTCAATCTCGTGTCATTTACCTTCCTTAACTACTAAGTATAAGTTAATTCCATGTGTTGATAGTTGGTTCAACATATACGAGAAGAAGTGGCAGTATTACACCGTGAGCAAGATGTCAAGGTTCATGCAACTTGTCAGATTTCGTATGCAGGTCTGTGCTTTGTACCCAATTACTAGTTATTGAGACTTACACTTACTGTCCATTTCTCCAAGCATACAGCGTCGAACTTTTTGCATTTTATCCGCTATGTCACGGCAGCCTCCATGTCCGTGACATCGCGGATAAAATGCAAGAGAACCGCCTTCGCTGGTGCGGCCACGTCTTGCGGAAACCGCCAGGCTACGTGGGGAACAAATACCTGGCAATGGCGCCCCGCCGAGTCCAGGTAAAAGGGGTAGGCCCAAGAAGTCCTGGCTTGACGTCGTGGAGGGTGACATGCGTGCGAATGGTCTCACTACCATGGACGCCCAAGATCGTACAAAGTGGAGGAGGAAAAGCCGGAAGGCGGACCCTGAGCTCCGAGGTCATCTTGGCCACGGATGCAATCAGGAAAATGCGTCTATATGCATAATGATGATGACATCGTCGAACATAGCGCTGCGACAGCATTGATAGAGATTGGTGATCAAGGCTGTCGCAGCGCAGCGCTTGACGCTGTATGTAATTTCATATTGTATACCGACTTCTGGCCCACAAACCCACAGGCCCACTGTAAATATGGTCCAAGAAGTATACATTAATTTTGCAGTATGCCCTTCGTCATTGCATCGAGCAATCCATAGCAATGTTCGTAAACATGTGCGAGACCCCGTGCCTGTGCACCTTCGTGTGTGAGGACGACTTCGAGTGGGACTCTAGCGACCTGATCAACTCGCCATTCCGCTATAACATCCAGCTTTTCCACTTCGCTCTTTTGATGTCTGATGATGGCCCTTACTATTCCACTGATCCGGCAGAGTTTGAGGTAAACTCACTAACGCAACTCCCATTTTAATGACATTTTAAAGTAATTAGTATAAAAAGTAAAGCAACAACCAGTCGCTTTTTTTATACTACTTAGGTCGCAGACAAGCATACGGCCCTCGTGATAGCAAGTGACTACAGTGGCCTATGGGCGAGTCCAACACCAGGGAAGTCGCACTCGTGCTACTGGCCCTGTAAGAACAGAGAGATTCTATGCCGTTAGCGCAATAAGTAGGACAAAGACTTTGGTTTTCCCACTGACAGCACAAAACTTCTCCAGTGAGCTCTGGCTACCCTACTCACTGCCGGGAACAAAACACGAGGTTGTTAAGCCGCGGTCTTCTGTAGGGGGAGGTACTTCTCCAGTCGGACTGCTCGATTGGGACGGATAAACCGTCGTGTCCTACCTCCTCCTCGCTTACAGAGGGAATGCTTTGACCACTGAGCATTCTTTCTGAGAATTCCGAGTACTTAAAATATAGCTCAGTAGCTCAGTGGTGAGAGCTTTCCCCCCCTGAACATTGGTCGCGGGTTCAAATCTCTTCTAGGCATTCACTTTGTCCAATCGAAATCGAGAAATCCACGTCAGACCACGTCTTTAAATATTCGCATTATATGATTGTAGATAGTGATCCTGCGACTGTTCCGTGAGATGCTGTACCGTTGTCACTTCGTCCCACAAGTGCACCCCATGATCATGACCGGCCTAGTTTTCGATAAGGACTTGTACCTAACTTCTATTGGTTAGTAATCGTCTTTGTATACTGTTAGTGTTCATCTACTTTTGTCACTGCCTAAACAATATAACAATCCTACCCGTATTTAGAACGATACTCAGTGTTGAATCTCGACATGACACTAGTAATAAGCACAGATTGCATCCTAGTAATAAACTTAGTGGAGATCACTTGTGCGTTCTTAAAATCTTCACTCAAATTTAGTTTTAGAATGCAATCTATGCGACTGAATATCGTTCAAGAATCATCTTATGATCCTTGCGTCCCGGCCTTCACTCGGTGATTCAACCAGGGCCTTAAAAAATCTATTCTGCTATTAACCTATATACATAAAATTGGCTGATTCTGTTTGAAGGTCTCAAGGAGCCAACCGTGGTGGATTACAGGGAGAGGCTATCGAAGGCTTACAGGAAGGCGATAATACCGCTCAAAGCTTACGCGCGCCAATACCAGGAATACAAGGACATTCACAAATTAGACATCGAAGCTTATGTCCAGTGAGTCGTATTTCTTGTACCTAGGTGTACTAGTTTAAGTTTTTTGGAAAGAATTTTCAAAACTGCTATAGAGCGACTGCGACCGCTGAACCGCGTCTTAGCCTCGTGTGCGCGGCTTGGCGGGGGACGAGGTAACGAAAGAGAAGTGAAAAGCATGAGTTGAGAGTGAGCGAGATACCGCCGTGAGCGTTGGCGGTGGACTGACCAAATCTGACGGTCGATTGGTCGATACTCCCCTCGTTTCGCTGCGCACGGTATTGCTCGGGGCATATATGTTGTCTCGTGATCTAGGTCCAAAATACATGTCTTGAGGTATAACCAAGGCGCGGTATACCTCAGGACTTCGATATTTTCTGTGGAGCGACTAACATTGTTCAAATATACCCTTAAATATCGCGTAACTAATGGGCTGTATCACGTTTTGCTTCAGAAATTTCCGCGAAGAGCTGCATTCTCACTCGGAGGTTCAGGCAGAAATCCAGTTGCACTACGACGCTAGACAGGACCTCATCCTGCGGCTGCCTCAATACGTGAACATCGGGCCTTTTGCCATTAACGTGAATTCTCTTAAGGTAAGGCACTTTGGCGGTACTGGAGGAAACTCAGGTCCCTCCTGTCTATGCAGGACAATGGTCCGCAATGCGCAAAGGTGATTCGGGCGTCAGAGGTCGTTGAATGGCGTACATCCTTCATGAGCGCGAGCCTGGGGTTACAGTTGGAGCCGCCTGTCACCCTAGCAGAAGCTGGCCGAGACGGTGGTGCCATACGCCCTCCCCCTCCCCCCTTTTTCTGGAGAACAATGAGGATACCATAGTTCCACACCCGTTCCATGGGTAAGCCGTGGCGTGAGGGAAATGCCAGAAGCAATCTCACCCTCGGCAATTGATGACCCAAGACAGCGTGTGGTTTTAGTCGGTTCGAGTCCGACATAACCCCACCGGCTCCGATGGGGGTGTATCGGAGGGAATTTCCGCACTATAAAGAGTAGAAGAACCTCGTGCAGTATGTGAGGATAGAAGCCAGTTGTGGGCTGTTATCTCTGTCTACCCTGGAAGGAAGTAGGCGTGAGCATATGTGTGTATGTATGTTAAATTGAATTACTTACAGCAACAACTAATAACAAAACGGGCAAATATAATGAAGGCGCTGAGGGTGATGTGGTCCGAGGAGACGCGGCTCATGGTCGATGACGTCATAGAGGCCTACGAGACCGTGAAGCGCAAGTTAGGCGAGAGGCCTCGCACCATAGAGCACGTGTTCGACATCAGGGAGTGGATGGAGAGCATACCGTTCGCGTTGAAGACACAAGATGATGTCATGAAAAAAGTGCACAGGGTAAGATATTTCTAGTTGTTATTATAAAGTGCCTGTAGCTCGCGCAGAATTCGGTCCTGTGCCCACTACCCATGGAAGAGGGGTTACAGACTAATTTATCCCTGTGCTCAATTTCAGCTTGATAGGTTCGGCCGTTTGAAAGTAAATGAGTAATAAACAACAACAAATATTATCTCATCTATACTAATATTATAAAGAGGAAAGATTTGTTTTTTTGTTTGTTTGTTTGTTTGTTTTTTTGTTTGTAACGAATAGGCTCCGAAACTACTGGACTGATTTCAATAATTCTTTCACCTATAGAAAGCTACACTATCTGGGAGTAACATAGGCTATATAACATCACGCTACTACTAAAGGGAGCGGAGCAGTGAGCATAAATGTCAATAAATCGGGCAGATTTCCATACATTCTTTACTAATATTAGATTTGTATTTTTGTATTCAAGTAAACTCAAGAACTACTGAACCGATTTCAAAAATTCTTTTACCATTAGAAAGCTGCACTATCACTGACTAACATAGGCTATAATTAATTTTCAAAAAAATAGGGATCCTGGATAAAACTTCAATAATGTAACCCAAGGTGTAAAAAAAATGACCTAAAAATTCCTTACATCGCGTACGCTGCGAAAACTATTGAAGATAGAACAAAATAATGTACTGTAGAAATGTATAACTTAAAAAGGTCTACATAAAAGTCCGCGACAGCATATGTCTATCTAATAAGGGTAGCTCACAATAACCATTTTTATCTTTTACAAATTATAAAAAAAATATGTGTCATTTTCGAAGCTATTTTTAACAATATAGTGTTAAGCCTTATCTGACTAAATACGTTAGATACATTGTACATTTAATGTAGATCAAAATTGCCCTTTACACTGTATAATTATAATGAATATTTTAGAATCTATTGCAGTATGAAAGTAACGCGCGACGATATAAATTCAAGCCGAAATGCCGATCAAAGTCAGACCACGGAATCTATACCTTTATCTTAATTCTTATCTAAATAAATCGTTTGGTATTTAAGATTGTTTCAATACCTGTTGATTACTTTTTGAATTATTGAAATCGGACGTTCTATTCAAAAGATATTACGAAATTATAATGTCAATAAATCCGGTAAATTACCATACATTATTTGAAAACTAATTATTATTACGGGCATGGGCTAAAAGGGTGCAACCACGGGTGTTCGAAGTATTTCACGAGCGAAGACAGGGAAGGTCAGCTGAACACAAGATGCAACGGTAACGGGATCCGAATGCGGGATTGGAACCTCCATGTGATGCATCCTGGGTAACGGAGGCATTAACGCCCCTCACCCAGGGGAGGCGCTACCGCCTACGGCAAATACATACAGCAACGGGAGCAGCTCTATCGAGGGCTGCTCAAAGGCTTCCCACATGTCCCTCTGACTACGAGGAGGCCCAGTAGAGAGCAGGAAAGGGAAGGGCTGGTCACCGAGCGCGGACGTGAGGATTATAGGTCTGGCCTCCTGTCATCCCTTCACGCCCGTCTCCTCCCTTTCCGGAATTCGATGGGACATCGTGCTTCCCACTTCTGAGAGGGCCATCTTAAAATTGTAGATGGCCCAGGGTCAGCCGGGGGGTGCGGAAAATGCCCTAGGCAATTTTACACTCCAGCAACTGAAGACCCGCGACGGCATGCTGTTTGGTGGGTCCGAATTCCACATGGCACTCCTGATGGCTGACGGGGATGGTATCCGAGGCAATTTTAGCACGAAAGAAAAGTTTGTACGGAATCCGAATTCCACGCGGGCGGAGCCGCGGGCAACAGCTAGTTCAGTATAATTTGCTTATAGAACTATGAAGTGCTCGACGTGTTCTTTTATGCTATGGAGGACGACGACTTCAAAGCGCTATGGGAAGCGATAGGCTGGCCAAAGATATTAAACAAACAGGTTAGTTTATTAAGAAGGTATATTATTATGCTTTTTGATGTGACTAAATTAACTTCAGCAGGCACGGATTCTACGGCGTCTGTGTCATAGCGGTGGATGAAAAAACCCAAATTGCAATGGGCTTGGGTTTTGTAAGCGGACCGCGGGCTCCATGTGACAGTCTCTGATGCCACTTGGAACAATGCTAAGACGCATATTCCAGAAAGTTGCTCAGTTGTGAATCGACACTCATAATGACATTAGAACTGTCCTCAGATCTAGTTATAAATCGAGATTCAGTACTGAGTATCGTTCTACAATACGGGGTAAGATGATGATGATGCATTGGTCTGGGGGTTTCGATGTACAATATGTCACTATGTATTTACAGAATTAAATATAGGTAAAATCTCTAGCTATATTATAGTTATTATAATTATACATTATAGTTAAACTGTGCTTACTTTGGGTCTAGATTGCGAGGTGTAATATACAGTAGAATATGTATTGTATGACTAAAATGTTTATTGACTGTAGGTAGAGGATACTACCCTGTTTCTGGAGGAAGAGCAGGAGAAGTTCTGGAAGTTGCACCAACAAGATGAACAGGTTCTGTTCGACAAAATAGACTTGTTCACGCAGCAGTGCATGCAGCTCAGTCTGCAGGACGACTTCTCTAAGGTAACTTTTTTTTATGCTAATTAGGTCGCAGACAAGCAAACGGCCCACCTGATGGAAAGTGATTACCGTGGCCTATGGACGAATGCAAGGGAGTCACACTCGTGCTGATCGACCTTATAAGAATAAAGAGATTCTGTGCCGTCAGCGCAAAAGATAAATAGGACAAGCCTTTGGTCTTCCCACTCAAGTGAGTTGTGGCTACTCTATTATTACTATTATACTCTATATATTTAGTCGCGGCATTCTGTAGGGCGTCTTTTGAACATAGCTCCAGGGCTATGTTCGAAATAATCTCTAACACTATTACTGTGGCATTGATCTGCAGGTGCACGAAATAGCGAACGATATAAAGAAAGCCTGGAGAGGTATGAAGGAATCCCAGGATTGGGCGCGGGTTCTAAACCAGCGTCAAAAGCTGTTTGGACAGCCTGTGGTTCCCTTTACCGACCTCAACAAACTGGTCAAGGAGTTCGAACCTTACAGGAACCTGTGGGTAACAGCCTCCGGTACGTGGTCTACGGACCTTCGTCTTCTTTACTGACTTTCTTTAAATACCTATTATGATATAGAACAGGTCAATATGCTTCTTTCCACCAGAAAACGAGAAGTTGTACCTATGAGACTTTTTAACGGATTCTATTGCCATTTATTTGGTATTGCATATTTACATTTAGCCTGACGTTGCTACTTTTCAGCAGCCATGGTATACTAAATAAATTGCGATAAAATCCGAATAAGTGAAGTCGATTAACAAAAAGAAAAGAGAATCGACCTCGGGCGGGACTCGAACCCGCGATCTTTCTCTTACAGGGGGAATGCTCTGTCCACTAAGCCACCGAGGCCTAATCAGAGTATTATGGAAGCTGTAAGGGAAAGATCGGGGATCGAGTCCGGCCCGAGGTTGATCCTCTTTTCTCTTTCTTAATTGATTTAAATAGTTAGCATAATAAATGCTTCAAAATTTCATTCAAGCGAATAAGTGAAGTCTGAAGAATAAAGGCCACCAAAACTCGGTTTGAAGACCTAGATAGATACATTTTTCACGCCTTGCTTTAATGTCTCAGAATTGTGGAATATCAGGATTATTTAATTAGGAGAAAGTACATCATTGAATTGTTGATCCTTGAATGCATAATGGCAATATACATGATACTGAGTATCAAACTACTGCTTTATCCCCCAAAAGAAACCCTTTGACAGGTTTCGTGCTTCAATCAGTAGTATCAAGCTTGTATCTCGAAGAATTTGGTGGAGCTTAAGTATCCAGAAACTCAACTCAAACTACTATTTAACGAATTCAAGTATTTCCAGAGTTCTTGAAGTCCCGCGAAGTATGGCTCGACAACCCTCTGGTATATGTGGACGCTGACTCGATAGAGCCTTTGACTAACGACTACTACAAGACGATCGTCAGGTGCGTGCGCACGTTCGCCGACATGCCCAAAGTGCAAAATGTTGGTAACGTCATACGGGTGAGTGTTCAACTCTGTGTGTATGGTGTACAATCTGGTCAGATCTTGACTGGCAGGGTGCTCAAAAAGATCTTGATAACATAAAATGTTGCATCCAGTAAAACATGTTACACGTTGGGACAAAAACTGTTGCAAGCCACACCAACAACCAGCACCTGTGACTCGTTGGGATTTTTTTTCTCAACCAGTAACAGTGTTACTCGTTTGCGTGTTACTGGATGGGCATATACCAAATCTTTTGGGTACTTTGTTGGTCAAGATCGATCTGATGCTGTTGTTGACTGAACTGTAGACTTGCCTGGGGCATTATTCTAAGTGAGGTCGAGTTTCAAAGATCGAAGGTAGAGTTTCAAACGCAGTTGTAATGTCAGAAGACGGTGGATTACAATTAGTTATCATAGAAGAGAGAACTGGCGTAAAATTAAAACAATTTGAATGTGTCGGCTTTTACGAACACGGGCTCCTTATCAGAATAAGGAGCCCGTTTCATTTACGGTTGAATCTAAAGCTCTTAAATCCAAGGTCTACTCTATAACTTCTCTTTTCAATAGTTTGATTTATTTGGTCTTTTACGTCAGTGTCTGTCGTCTGACCCCAATTCCCGAGAGAAAAACATGCGCTAGAGTATCGTCCGTAAATCAGGTGTACCCATTTGCAATTGGATCCAAATCTTGATTTCTGATTTTGGTGGAGCCCCACACACACCACTTACACATTCCATAGTACATTTTTTTATTATTGGAATATTAATTTTTAGGACGCTATCGATGAGTTCAGGCCTCTGATTCCTATAATACAAGCTGTGAGGAATCCTGGTATGAAGGAAAGACATTGGGAAGAGTTCATGGAGAAAGCTGGTAAGTATAGTACAAGTATTGCGTGGTGGTAGAGTTTTCTAATGCTACTTCAGAGGTTCGATCCCCACTTATAAATAAAAAATACAAATATGTTTGTCCGCATTCCAGAACCAATACGCCTTACGCCACGTTGTACCTAGTATCTATTACTGTGTCTATAAAGTTTGTATGTAGTCAAAGCTAAATCATTGTTTACTGAGCAATATTTTACATTTTATTCTATTTCAGGCATAACAGTAACGATGAACGACAAGCAAACGTTCCAAATGTGTGTACAGCAAGGCGTGGCGCTGCACGGCGCACTCATCGCCGAGATCGGCGAGCTCGCCACCAAGGAGTACGTCATAGAGCAGGCGCTCGACAAGATGGCCGCCGAGTGGGCCAGCAAGAACTTGGAGTTGACGTCTTACAAAAATACTGGTAATTCCTTACTAATGTTTCTTTTTCGTTTTTGATATGGAAAGAGAATCTCTGTGCCATGCGAGAGAGAATCTCTGCTCTTGTTATACCTTTCTTTTTATGTGCCAAAAAACCCCCACGGATATCCCTCCGCCGGAGCCGGTAGAGAAGGTTATGTCGGAATTAAACCGACTAAAACGCACGCCATCTGTGGGCCGTCAATTGCCGGAGGTGAGGTAGTCGTAGACATATCCCTCGCACCTCGGCCGACCCAGTGCCATATCTTTCGATCTGGCCCTCTTCCGGTGTGCTGAAGATGATGTCTTATTACTTAGATGCGTGGGACGTCAGAGGACGTCAGTTTCCTCTGAAACCGATGGCATCCTCGTTTTTCTTACCTCTGGAGCCATTGAAATTATTTGCGAAGTAGACCCCTGGCGCCTGAGCGCTTTCTCTTATGTCGAAAACGTAAAGTTTCACGGTAACGCATATATCTTCTTCTACTATATGCTATACCTCGAGATTGGTCTAGCCTCCTATTACTAACATCCTTAATGATCCCCATACTCCTCATCCAGTTAGTGCGTGGGCGGCCTTCACGTCTTAAGGCTTTAATTTCCATAGCGGCACTTGTAATAACGTATATTTCGTCAGGTACGCACATAATGAAGATAGCTGACGAAACTCTTCAGTTGTTGGACGAGCATCTGTTGGGCACGCAGCAGTTAGGCTTCAGCCCCTTCAAGGCGGCCTTCGAGCTGCGTATCCAGGAATGGGATGACAAACTGCACCTTACGCAGAAAGTGGTTGAGGAGTGGATCGAGTGCCAGAAGTTAGTTGATATATTCTTTTTATACCTTAGATGCGAACTCACATCTCTTTGTATTGTGACCAAGTCTTTGAAACACCAGCCGTATTAATTACACGATGCCACCTATTTAGTATCAATTTTATTCAATACTTGCTTGATAACATTCTGTCGAAGGACCAATGGCCGTTGGACCAATCGGGTCCTAGAGTGGAGACCGTCGAAAGGCAAATATAAGGTGGGACGTCCCCTAGCCAGGTGGACTGACGATCTGAAAAAGGTGACTGGGACAGACTGGATGCGGAAGGATCGGCAGAAATGGCGCATATTGGGAGAAGCCTATGTCCAGGAGAGGACTGCAATAGGCTAATTTATTGATTGATTGATTGATTGACAGACAGCCTCCGTGGCGTAGCGGTAGTGAACGCGGCCGCTACGCAGGAGGCGCAGGTTCGATCCCAGCTCAGTGCAAATACTTGTGTTCATAAAAATATGGGTATTTGCATTGGTCTGGTCGTGCCTCGGAGAGCACGTTAAGCCGTCGGTCCCGGTTGATAAGAACATCTATGGCAGTCGTTACGGGTAGTTGAAGCCCTAAAAAGTCCAAAAACAACGGTCTAACTGCAAAGCTTCGATATCGCCTAATGTTACCATTGGGTTGTGGAGGTCAGATGGCAATCGCTTCACGGAAAATATCGAGGTCTAGCCAAATCTGTAGTTAAGACTGGTAAAGCAATGGGGTCCCCCAGACTCCGAGCTGACAAGCTTCGGATGCCACTGGGAATTAACTCTAGGGTGAATTTTTTGATATTGAAATAAGTGTCAACTGAATGCTTCGTCTGACTAAAGCTAGGCTGTTATCGGTATCCCTAAAGATCCAGCTATCCCTGGCTCTAAAGATTTGCCTTATCTCACCTAAAAATACTTTCAGAGAATGGATGTACCTGGAGCCTATATTCTGTTCTGAAGATATATCTCGACAGCTACCGTCTGAAGCGAAAAAATTCAACACAATGGAGAGAATCTGGCGACGGACCATGGACGCTGCTGTGGCTTGTCCGAAGGTGGGTTTTGAATTCAAACCACATCCCAGAAATGCTTGAGTTCTTTCGCCCTCATCTTATTAACATGATAAAATCTGAATACCCATTGGTTACCTGTTGATCGTTGATGATCTTCAATCAATCATCATACAGTATTTAGTGCGTTAACATTGATGGCCTCTGTCGTTCCAATGTATACATTACCATCATGCTTAATAATACCTAATTGGCAAATATGGTTCCCATCGAAACATAATGCAATATCATTCAGTATGTGTCGTTTAAGGTGGGTTGTTTACCATTCGACATTCGCAATAACTTTGTCTATTTTAGCTTGATAAAAAAATTGAAGTCATCAACATTTTCATCTTTTGCCGGTTCTCCCCAGATAATGATAATATGCCCGGACAGTCGTCTCTTGGATAGCTTGGTGGAAGCCAGGCACCTGCTCGACGTGGTGTACCGCGGGCTGAACCAGTACATGGAGATGAAGCGCCTGCGGTTTCCGCGGTTCTTCTTCCTGAGCGACGACGAACTGCTGGAGATTCTGTCGCAGTCGCGTAACCCTCGCGCTGTACAGCCCCATCTCAGGAAGTGCTTCGAAAACATAGCTAAGGTATTCAGATGTATTAGTTTAATATGGTTCTACTAAATCCCTTGGTGCCAAGTGTCAAGTCACCTTCCTTGCAAGCCAATGAGTCTGCTGATTGATATACGAGGCTCAGCCACAGGCTTACTTCTCGGGGTTGGTAGGTCAGACAGCAGCTGTTTAAGGAGAAGAAAGAATAACCAGAGCTCGCCTTCAAAATTGAAAGCCTTGAAAGCAACCGGGCAATATGCTAAGACGTACAACAAAGGCTTACCGCCACTTCATCGACTTTGATTGAATTGATGATAAATTGTTGGTAACGCAGGTGACATTCCAAGCGGACCTGAAGATAACCCACATGCACTCCAGCGAGGGAGAGGTGGTGGAACTTAAGTACAAATTCTTCCCCACGCCTAACGTGGAGCAGTGGCTCCTAGTGCTGGAAGATACTATGAGGAACACAAGTAAGTACTACAGAAGTATCCTGCACTGAACAGGTGGTTACAACCTCCAAGGGTGGCTTACTCAGGTGATGGATATAACAGACAGGCACTGCCATCATTACCCTTCGAGTACTAACTTAAGGTTATCTTTGTATCACCCTAAGGTTGACTAGTAGATAATGCCAAATCACCTTTGTGTATACAGTTTCAAATAAATAAATCTTGAACCTAAAAAGTGTGCTATGATATTGAGAGAAAAAGTCTACTTAATATGAAATCAGTTTCTAAAAATTTTAGCTAACGATAATAGAACGGCGAAATAAGATATAGGATCTAAATTCAGTCCAGATCCACTTTAAAACTCTATAATAGGTGCTCTTAACAAATCTTCCAGTTCGTCTAACTCTGATTGCTGGCCTGGAAGATCTATGGGCAACCCCCCGTCGGTCGTGGGTGCTCCGCTGGCCGGGCCAGGTGGTGCTGGCCGGCTCGCAGGCCGCGTGGACGGCCGGCGTCGAGACCGCCATCGAGGAGTGCCGCGTGGATCACTTCTTTGAGGAAATGCTGCAGCAGGTAGATCATCACAATCACAGGCCAATGAGGGTTGAATTCGGTTCCGCGGATTCGTTTGTTTTTTTAATACTAGTATGGACCAGTGCAACACCAAGGGAGTTCCACTCGTGCTGCTGACCTTGCAAAAACAGAGAGATTCTGTGTCATCAGCGCAGAAAATGAGTAGGACAAGCCTTTGGTCTTCCCACTTACAGCACAAAATCTCTCCAGTGAGCTCTGGCTACCCTACTCGCCGCCGGGAACACAACACGAAGTTATTTAGACGCGGTATTCTGTAGAGCGGAGCTTCCTCCCTAGTCTGACTGCTCGATTGAGACGGAAATACCGTCGTGTACTACCTCCTACCATACTACTACTACTATTGAACCAGGATTAACGTGTTTTCTTTCCTGTCTTCATTGCTGCCTTTTTTCGGAAATTTGTTTTATCTTGACTTGTACAAGAACGAGACCTGTCGGACCTTCAAACCTGAGTGGTGTGGTAAGCGAATGTTTTGGTAGGTTAAATGACAGACGCTTCCACAAACTCTTAAGCGGTCTACACACCAAACCCGCCGGCCCGCCGGCATTGCCCGCGGGTTGGTTTTTGCGGTATGATTATCGCAAAACAAGACCGGCGGCCTGACCCGCCGGGTTTGGTGTGTAGAGGCCTTTAAAGAGTCGGCAGCACGAGTTTGACTCCCCAGGTGTTGTCATCGTCCATAGGCCATTCAGTCAGTAACCACTTTCTTGACCTAAGGGGTATAAAAAAGAAGAAACATCTTATTCCCCTCAGCTGGAGAGTCTCCGCGCGCTGGTGAAGTCCGACCTGACGTTCTTCCAGCGCGAAGTGCTGTGCGCGCTCATCGTCATCGAGGTGCACGCGCGTGACGTCACGCGCACGCTCGTCGACGAGAGCGTGCGACACGTGTCCGACTTCCAGTGGATCTGTCAGCTCAGGTGTGTTGGGATGCCCTCGGTTAATACTATTAAAACTTCTTCTGTAAGGATTAGGTAGGTAAGCCATCAGATAATAAATGCTCTTGACTTGGAGATTCTGGAGTTTCTCAGATAAGGCGGACCCATGCGGGTGCGGCCATGGTGTGAAAATACAGTTACGCTACAGACTATGGCCTATCTGCTAACGAATGCTACTTGCCTACATTATGTTCACCGTTTGCAAAGTACCTCAACCGATATGTCAAGAAGATCGCATCAGGCAGCTGCCTGATGCGATATGCCTGAACCTTTGATATAGCTATATCAAAGGTTCAATGCAGAAGCGGTACTCTAACGATCCTGACAAAATGTACGAGTATACGCCACGTTTGTTTTTTTACTAGCGAAATTCATATAAATGAAACATTTGTTCCAGATATTATTCTGTCGTAAAGCCCATGGAGCCTCTGGAACCGGGCGAGAAGCCCGTGGTCTACCAGGACGAGAAGCGCCTCGACACGTCTGCCTACTACCGTCAGTTCAGCCAGAACACCTGCGATGTGCGCGCGCTCAACTCTGTGTTTACTTACCAGAATGAGTATCTTGGCAACAGGTGGGCTGAAGATTTTGTAGTGGAGTCATCTCATCATTTAGCTTCCTAGGTTTTCTTGTAAATAATATATTTACTTTGAGTTCGTGCAGCATGATGTGATTCTTCCATTCATGTCTGCTTGCACTTGCTTCATTGCTATATCATATTTCACAAAGTCGATCCATCTTCTTTTAGGTCCATTTATTCACTTGTATAGGTGCCGGCAAACTTCTGGAACAAATGTCAGAAAGCTCGAGCATGTGCACTATTTGAAATACTAACAAAACAACTTGAAGAACCCCATACTGTAGTCGCTTGGAAAAACCACGTCATGGAATTCATTACAGAGCGACCTAATAAACTCATACTCTACTATAGTACATTGTCATGAAGTTTGCCGATCTTCACGACCGTCTACTTTCATACTAATTATCACTTAAGTGACGTCGCTATGTGTGCAGTGGTCGGCTGGTGATCACTCCGCTGACGGACCGCTGCTACCTGACGCTGATGTGCGCCATGCACCTCAAGTTCGGCGGAGCGCCCGCCGGGCCCGCCGGCACCGGCAAGACCGAGACCACCAAGGTATACCTCGGGACACGTGTCTTGGACCTAAATCACGAGACAAACGACGCCCAGGCGCGCGCGGATTGTTTTGTAGTAATCTATGTTAAATGTTTGGTAAATTTGAGCTCTACCACCGCAGTAGCACCTCCTGCTATCCCCAAAAGACACCCAAGAAACGTTTACTGCGCGTACAGAGCACATTTTAGGTCCAAGATATAATATATGTTCCGAGTAATAATATATCTACTTAATTAGCTGTTGCCAGGTGGTTCCACTTGCGTGGTGTCTGTACCTAATTTTCATATTCACCATCCTTTTGTTGGACTCCCTATGTTGGCGATTATGGCCAACTACTGACCACCAACTACACCCATATGGGCCCCCGCCTTGATCTTACGACTATTGACAGCAGGATCGGTCCTGGCTGTCAATAGTCGTAAGATCAAGGGTGCTTCGCTTCGGAGGGTACGTTAAAGTCGGCTTTAACGTACCCTCCGAAGCACAGAAGTGCCAGATGAAATACCAATAACCGGTCACCAATCCTAATAGCAACCGTGCCTGAGTAGCTTAACTCACTGATCGCTTACCGAAAAGTAACAAACCAAACCACGGACGCTACCTACTTATAACTTCTATAGTGAGGAAATGTCTGTCTGTCATTGGCTGGTGAAGATTTGTTCGGACCTCTCTCATTATTATATTTATGTCTCCTACAGGACTTAGCGAAGGCCCTGGCAGTGCAATGCGTCGTGTTCAACTGTTCCGATCAGCTGGACTTCATGGCTATGGGCAAGTTCTTTAAAGGATTAGCTGCGTGAGTATTGTCATAAAGAGTAATTGCTTAAGTACCCAATCCAGGAATCTTGCGAGATGACTGTATGTCATCATTATCATTCTCTGCGCCTTTTTTCCCAACTCGGTCGAGGTCGGCTTTTCAGTCTAAGATGCATCTTCATAGTAATTTCCCATAGTCCATAGTTTATTTTATTGTTTTAAATTCGTAATGTCGGCTTTACGGGAAGCGACTGCCGTCTGACGACCCAATACTGAGCAGAAAACCTTTAGCACCTGCTGAAGTTGATGAGAGATGAGCTTGGCTCGAGCCTCAAGGATGTCCGAAGGGTCCTGTACACCTAGATGACGGTAACGTTTCCTTATCAGGTCTGGAGCCTGGGCGTGTTTTGACGAGTTCAACAGAATTGACATTGAAGTGCTCTCCGTTGTTGCGCAGCAGGTATTTTTGACTTGTGTACTTTAAGTTTTTGATCCTCTCGACCTCTTCATTAACTTATCTACATATACTTATCAACGTATTAATGTACTTATGAGTTCGTAGCTTACTTGAAATGTAGTAACTTGAAATGTTTCTAGACAAATATTGATGCTAACACCCGTATTCACAAACAATAGGTACTTCGCTATGCGTTCCACCAAAACTGTGCAAAGAACGACAAATTCTCAGTGCGTTCGTTTTGGCAAGCCTTTTTAGTCATAGACAACACTTAAGTAATACTTCGTTGAGGGAATGCACTGCGTTAGATACTGCTCCGTGATGTTTGTGAATTAATTTAACCAGCCCTATGCGCTCGAGCACACTATGAGACCTCACAGTATCGTTTGTGAATACGGGTGTAAGATTCGAATGATGGGTACTAATTTCTGTTCGGCCACCTTCATTATCTTACCGTGGTTCTCTCAACTCAGGTAGTGACTATCCAGAAGGCGCAGGTAGCCCACCAAGAGCGGTTCATGTTCGAGGGCGTAGACCTGCCGCTGAAGCCGTCTTGCTCCGTGTTCGTCACTATGAACCCTGGCTATGCTGGTATGTTATATAAGTCATCATCATCATCATCCTCCTTCCTTGACAACTCAGTTGAAGTAGTCTTTCAGTTGAAATACGAGGCGGCGGTGAACTTTCACTCCCGTGAAGTAACTACCATCAGACCTTAAAAACCCTTTGGCGATTTGAAGAAGAAGACAATTCCCTTGCACCACTAAACCGTCTACGGCTCTTGAGATGGCTCCATCGGGTGTGGTAACTACGTTGGCTCCATCATACCTCTAAATGAGGGAGAGGTGCGTCGTGTCTTCGTATCATTTAACTATACAGGGCGTCCCACGGCGATGCCACATGGAGGGAAAGTACCTTAAATCCTTAAGTTAGCTCATTTTGTTTAAAGGAGACATCATTTTATTTTTAAAAAGAAACAAAACTGCATTCAAAGATTTTTAAAAATTCGCTTGCCACACCCGGTAATCGAACCGACTAAATTCCGAAAAAGTAACATCCTGTATTTTTATGGCATCAATCGATAGTGTCAATCTTAAGGATCAAATCTCTCTAAGAAACATGGTAAATTAAACGAAAGGAAGTCCTTGAAATCTAAAATTATAAATTCAATTTGGCAAAATAAAACACTTTAACTCAAAGTTCATCCATCCATCTGATACCATATTAACAATAAAATACCATATTTAAACTGCTTTTCTTTTTTTATCGTGCTGACACCGCTGCTGGTCAGCAGTAGTATTTAGGTATGTCGAACTCAAACCGACTAAAACCGCACGCCGTCTAAATTAACAGGTTATAAGTTGATCCATAGGGCAATTCTCTTGGCATTTTCGTTGCACAGGGTACACCGCGTGCAGGTTTCTAATCAAATCAAAGATATCTCTAGTGTTGATACCTTGTAAGAATTTCTTACAAGGTATCAACACATCAAAGATATCTCTAGTGTTGATACCTTGTAAGAATTTCTCACAAGGTATCAACACTAGAGATATCTTTGATGAAATTTATTTAGTAAAATGAGTACTAAATGAATGAACTTTGTTACCTGTTTAGAATGTAACTTTATTGGGTAACTGCATGAGGTATGTGTAGGTAGGGTAGATAGTTATTTTTGGGTGCTTGATTAGAAACCTGCACGCGGTGTACCTACCCTGTGCAACGAAAATGGCAAGAGAATTGCCCTATGGATCAACTTATAACCTGTTAATTTAGACGGCGTGCGGTTTTAGTCGGTTTGAGTTCGACATACCTAAATACTACTGCTGACCAGCAGCGGTGTCAGCACGATAAAAAAAGAAAAGTAGTTTAAATATGGAATTTTATTGTTAATATGGTATCAGATGGATGGATGAACTTTGGATTAAAGTGTTTTATTTTGCCAAATTGAATTTATAATTTTAGATTTCAAGGACTTCCTTTCATTTAATTTACCATGTTTCTTAGAGAGATTTGATCCTTATGATTGACACTATCGATTGATGCCATAAAAATACAGGGTATTACTTTTTCGAATTTTAGTCGGTTCGATTACCGGGTGTGGCAAGCGAATTTTAAAAAATCTTTGAATGCAGTTTTGTTTCTTTTTAAAAATAAAATGATGTCTCCTTTAAGTAAAATGAGCTAACTTAAGGATTTAAGGTACTTTCCCTCCATGTGGCATCGCCGTGGGACGCCCTGTATATAGTAATGAAATATCTCCTCCAACCCCAGGTCGTACGGAACTGCCCGACAACTTGAAGGCGCTGTTCCGTCCTATCGCCATGATGGTGCCGGACTACGCGCTCATCGCCGAGATCTCGCTGTTCTCGTTCGGCTTCAGCGAGGCCAAGATACTCGCCGGCAAGATCACCACCACCTTCAGGCTTAGCTCCGAACAGTTGTCTGTTCAGGTGAGCCATTTATTATTTACTCCTAAGTGATCACTACAATACATCTAAAACCACTTTTTTATAGTTTCAGGGTGCCTATAGATGGTTTTTTTTTATACCACTTAGGTGGCAGACAAGCACACGGCCCACCTGATGGAAAGTGGTTACCGTGGCCTATGGACGTATGCATCACCAGGGGCGTCACGCTCGTGCTGCCGACTCTGAAGAAACTTTCTAATAGCCTTCTTAAAGAACCCCATATTGTAGTCGCTTGGAGAAAAACCATCGCGGGGAGTTCATTCCACAGCTTGAGTGTGCGTGGGATGAAGTTCCTTTCATACCGCACAGTGCGCACTGTTTCCGGTCGCAATGTGTGAGGGTGAATTCCCCACCTATGGTGAGAAGTGCGATGATAGAATGTAGCTGTGGGCATCATGTGAGGTATTGCTCGGGATATATATCTTGGACCTGAAATATGCTCAAAACGTGCTCTATACGCGCACTAGACGTTTCTTGGATGTCTTTTGATGATAGCACGAGGTGCTATTGAGGTAGACGAGCTTAAATTCACCAAACATAGATTATTACAAAACAATCCACACGCGCCAGAACTTAATTTGTCTTGCGATTTAGGTCCAAGGAATCAAAGATTACGAGATAGATACTACTAAACATGTTCCGGCAAATTGGGCTGATAATTATTTTTTTTGCGTCCGGTAATTCCTCTACATGGCCACTCTCGCCTCGGCCGGAATTTGCCGTAGCTGGCAAAGCCCAGGGTGCACCGCCTACGAGTTTATGAACTACTAGCTGTTGCCCGCGACTTCGTCCGCATTAAGTTCGGAATGTTGTTCATTCCCTATTTTATCCCCTTGGGGGAAAAATTTAAATCAAAATCCTTTCTTAGCGGATGCCTACGTCATAACATCCACCTGCATGCCACATTTCAGCCCGATACGTCCAGTGGTTTGGGCTGTGCGATAGATCACTATGTCAGTCAGTCAGTCAGTCAGTCAGTCACCTTTGAGTTATATATATATATTTAGATAGGTTCAAATGTGTTGTGAGAATGGGATTAAAATTCCACCCGGGAGAAGCCGTGAGCAACAGTTAGTGCACCATATTTATGTGTACAAAAATGAATATGCCTATCCTAAACTTATCATCTAGGATCACTACGACTTCGGCATGCGAGCAGTGAAGACGGTCATCACGGTGGCCGGCAACCTGATCCGGCAGATGCCGGACGGAGACGAGAGGCAGATCGTGCTGCGCGCGCTGAGGGACGTCAACGTGCCCAAGTTCTTGGCTGATGACTTGCTGCTGTTCAATGGTAAGCAGTTTCAAACTTGGATATGTTTTACTACTGCCATTCCTTTTGATTTCTGGCTAGGAAATTTTTTTATTTTTTAAATACAATGATGCATATTTTTCATCAAATTCGGACCCGAGACTCTTTTGAGCTTTTCACGATTCATTATAGTTTCTGATTTGGCCATTCTCGCCTATCGCCCTGCTGTACGGAGTGAATTTTTCAACTGGGCGTGAATGGGTAGGTATATAGGTGAAAAAGTTACTAGGTATATATAAGCGCCTTCGCTGCGATAGGCGGGTGCGGGTCGCGGATATGCGCGCGCAGTGCTTCCGCCTGTCCGTCGCGTGTGACAGGTATCCGCCTCACAGAGCGCTGCTCTTGAAATAACATGAAACAAGCACGCGAAGCGGACGTCCGCGCCGCGCGCCCGCTAAACGCAGCGAAGGCGCTAAGATATACAATTGACGACATAAAAACGTACGGGCTATAACCGAAAAGTTAAGGATGGGTGGACTGCAAGCGTGATGTGTGTGGACGAGTGGCGTGCATGATGCAACGATCGAAAAGTTGGAAGTGTTTGGTTGGAGGTGTTCTTGCTTCTAGGTTGTGAAAAGAAGTCTCGGACCTAGGTCGTCACAACGGAAAATCTTTACTGCTAAGCTGCAAGTTTGTACAGTCTTGGACCAGTACAAATGCTTTAGGTATAAATATGAACACGAAAATATAAATAGGAACACGAATGTATAAATATAAACATGAACAAGTGTTATCGCCATTGGGTTATCATAGTTCACAATTCACAATTGAAACGGAAATTTATTTATTTAATAGATTCACCAACAGTTATATACAATATTACAATTCACTTATAAATTACGCTGGTTTGATGCTTACAACTAATTGCATATTATAACTAATTACAGGTGAATACAGCATGCATCACAAATTAACAATAATATTATATTACTAGCCTTCCGCCCGCGGCTCCGCCCGCGTGCATCTCAGTTAACGCGACCTTTGCTCATATCTCCGGTTCTACTCAACCGATTACGATCAAACAAACGTAAGATTTTAAGTCTGAGCAAGCCCTTTCTAACAAAAAAAAACCGCATCAAAATCCGTCCAGTAGTTTTTGCGTCCATCGCGGACAAACAGACAGGAAATTCAAAAAAAATATTTTCGTGTTCAGTATCGTTAACATAACATAACCCAAATATTTTTTTTCAAATATCTCCAATGTACAGACACGACCACTTTACAATTATATAATAGTATAGATAGATGAATAATAAAAACACTAAACAATATTATTAACAAATAGATAAATTGAATTAATTTTGTTGCATTTATTATGCTGATTGTCGAAATCAATTTACAAAGAGAAATATAGCTCCGATATATATAGCTCGTAAGAGTATCGGTAGATGTCTCCACCGTCGCCCCTAAGACGGAAAGTATAGAGGAATTTGAGTTGGCTTCGTACGGTCTCGGTGGCTTAGCGGTTAGAGCATTCCTCCTGAAGGTGTAAGGGAAAGAACGCGGGTTCGAGTCCCGTCGGAGGTTGATTCTCTTTTCTCTTTGTAAATTGAAATAGATAAATTATAAATTATTTATTGAAATTGATTATAAATGAAGAATTGTAAATTGATTAATAGAGGAATTAAATCACTATAGTAAAAATAATAATTATATGCACATAAATAACAATTGCAAACACGTTTTATAATAGATGTTAATGATACATATAAATAATGTGTTCTGGCAGAGTAACAAAAATTATATAAGTAACAAAACCATTCATAAGCAACATATCAGTCAGGCAAATTATCAAGGACGAGTTTGCGAAATTCGTGTGGCTTCGTGTTAAATACATCTAATGAGTTTGTACAGTATCTGTTGACGGCCCTACATAGTCTGAGAATCGGTGAATTATAACCCAAAACGGTGCTTCGAATCGGGTGTACGAGCCAAGGGTCTGCGGGGCATTCGGCTAGGAGCGTTAAGCCTTATGCATCCTAGAAGCGCGGAACAGTCCAATTGGTTCCTCAAAAGTTTGTATACAAAGCTCAGATCCAAATGCGTTCTTCTCTTTTCCAACGATGGAATGTTGAAATGCCGTAGTCGGTCATTATATCGTTTGTGCTTTTTTGCGACGCCAGCAGAAAATGCCAGGTGCTATAAGAATCGCTTTTGAATTCTTTCCAGCCTCAAGATATGAATAATAAAAATATATATTTAAAACATTATTTTCTTTCTTCATTCCTTTTTTCCCATCCCTGTAGTCTTCTCTTTCATCATGAAGGATTGTGATATTGACGTTAACAGCTGGTTGAGGACAGTATGGTATCATGGTACGCCGTGAAGTAAGTTTCTTCTCTGTAGCCTCAGCAGTTTAGATGATCTCGGTTTTCGGAGTCTGGGAGGCGGAGTTGCACGAAGAAGTCGTGGGTATTACGTATGCGTTTAGGAATAACTGTTTGAGTATCACAATAGCCAACACTTATTCTTCTTTTTTGATCATTTTGTATTTGAACTTATTGTATTTGAACTTATCGTTTGATATTCATCTGTCATGCCATAAAGGTTCGTCTTAGTTCGTTCGTAGTTTTTAATAATTGAAGCTTTTATTGTAACATTCTATACGCTCGTACTTATAATACTTTAAATATCACAGTTTCACTGTACATTTTAATAAAAAACTCTTAATAAACTTAATAAACAAACTTTGATAGACTCTGTCAATTGCGTTATTTGCGTTATGAACTTATGACCAATGATCGGATTTTGGGTACAATTTGGGGTTAATGACCTAAAACATTATACGATATGGATACGACATATGTGCAAATACTGAAACCGCGAAGCACCCTGGTCCGTAGGAATAGAACCAAATTAAATTTAAACTTAAATTCCCTGATTTATAAAATCCGAAATTTTCTAACAAAATAATTATTAAAATAAATGAAGAAAATGCAACCACCTGTATAAGTCATTAAATAGTTTCATCCATTGCTTTAAAGTCATTGACTGTGTCATAAGTCATTAATAAATACGCACACACCTTCACACACACACACAACAACTTCACACACACACACACAACAATAGGCATAGTAGGTAACTTACTTGAACAGCTAAGCGGCAACATGCGATTCTACAGAGTGCTCAAAGTTGTTCAAATTCTATAAAATTAAAACTCTAGTTTCTGCCCTTAATACTGGACCAATTTTGTTCAAACTTTTCCTGCTTGAAGCTTAGGGGGTACCAAGTATATGGTTTCAATTATTGCCTATATGTCGTATCCATATTGTATAAGTATGGATATGTCTGCGGGATTTTACGTACAGAATATATCCCAAATCCCGCATTCCGGTAATATTCTGTACGTGTAAAATACATTTACAACACACCTGCTCATAAATGTGATATTATTTTACCGCAATTAAGCACAGAATGACACCTATTATAAAACTGTGACTTTTTCATTACTATTATTCACAAAAGTGAGTTATAGATTCTTTTTTAAATTTCATAGGAAGTGTCTATAATTGTCTATGTTCTTAAAAAAGTTTTGATACAAAAAATAACGTGTTTAATAGTACGAATAAATTAATACGCCTATTGTATGGTCATTTGATGCATTTTCGTATTTAAATAAATAATTTCAACTTGTAATAATTGTGTAATAAACAAAATTTTCACTCAAATTTAACTTTTTTTTTTCTCTAAGTACAGAAAAAAATACAGAGTAAAAAAAGTTAAGTTCAAAACTCATTTTTTTTAAATATGGTCGATCGCCATTGTTAAATGCGCGCGCATAGAAAAACGAATTAATTTGTAGTATTGTTTATTTAGTATTTGTAGTATTATTTTATTCGCAAGTGTGTTGTAAAACGTCGTATGGCACGTGTGAGCATGATGATTACCAACGTTCTCTTATCAGAAATTATAAAAGAAAACAAGTATTTATAGCACAATAGGGATTGCAAAATTCGAAAAATTTTCAATTTCGAATTATTCGAATTTCACTAGACCTAAATTCGAATTATTCGAATTATTCGAATTTTTCCAAGTTTTTTTTTGCAAAGGAGCAAATTTTATTACATTTGGATTTTTTAGTGAGCATACCTACACTGATCAATAAGAAAAAAAAAGGCAGCCCGTTTTTATACAATTTGCGTTTAATAAACTTTACTTAATTATATTTGCTTGGTATCTTGGTATCTTATTAAGTGAGCATTCCCTCATTCATACTCACTCTCAATTTAATAAAAGTAAATCTTCTTCTAAACATTTAAAATCACAGTCTCAATCTGAACTTAATAAAAATAAGGGTTTCGTCTTCTGGTCTTGAAGCTGGACGGACATTGTGGTAGTGTCATATAAGCATCTCAGCACCTCGATGTATAGCCAATCGACACGACACCGCTGCAGGGCATCCAGCACTGCCCACGTTTCGATAGAGTCGAAGGCTTTTTCGTAGTCCACAAACGCCATACACATGGGCGATTGTACTCCTGATTCTTTTCTACAATCTGCCGAACAGTATGGATCTGGTCCACGGTACTATAGCCTTTTCGAAACCCGGTTTGCTCAGGTGGCTGGAACTCGTCGAGATTACCCGCGAGGCGATTTGTGACGACCCTCGAGAACAACTTGTAGACATGGCTCAGGAGTGAGATAGGCCTGTAGTTCTTCAGCAAGGACTTTTCACCTTTTTTGAAGAACAGTACCACCGCACTCCCGCTCCATGCCCTAGGTGTTAGCCCTTGCTGGATGACGGAAATAAAGAGACTCGCTAGCTCTTTCAAGATTGGAGCGCCACCTGCTTTCAATAGCTTAGCAGTAATTCCGTCATCACCAGGGCACTTGTTTTTCTTCAGTTGCCGGAGAGCCACCTCTACATCGCACCGCTCGATATCTGGCGTCTCATCGGTGTAATGGCGCGTGACTGGGGAACTGTGGTCTTCATAGCTGTGTCCCATCGGTTTACTTATCCGTGCACAACCGATTTAGCTCAATTAAGTGGCAAACCTAGAAATAATTCCTAGTAGCAATTTTCTTTCTGAATTCGTTGAGGGAGGTCCCTGGTAGTCTAAGTTTCGATTTGCGTGGTATTCGGTTCGTTGCGTTCTCCGTGCTCTTAAAGGGGGTTGGGTAATGTTGGCGTCGTGTTGGAATTGAGCGGCCTCAATGAAATTGGTATAATATGAAAGTACAGTATAAAGTGATCAAAAGTTACTATGGACAAACTTCTCTAAACTATATCGGGACGTAGATATATATGTAGCTATACAGGGTGGAATTTTTCGATCATACTTGGATGGATAGTACTCTGAATATTAAAGATAGCGAATTCCACTCAAAGGAAACATTCCCTTATTTTAAAAAAGGAACAAAACTGCATTCAAAGTTTTCTGAAAATGCCACACCCGGTAGTCGAACCAACTAAAGTCTTCCTAAACCTTCTATTTCATGGATTTCCTTTTATTTAATTTACCAAGTTTGTTAGAGAGATTTGATCCTTATGATCGACCTTAGCGATTGATGCAATAAAAATACAGGGTGTTATTTTTTCGAATTGTAGTCGGTTCGTATAGGGCGTGGCAAACGATTCTTGAGCATTCTTTAAATGCAGTTCTGTTTCTTTTTAAAAAACATACTAAACTGTATTCAAAGTTTTCTGAAAATGCCACACTCGGTAGTCGAACCGATTAAAATCTTCCTAAACCTTCTATTTCATGGATTTCCTTTTATTTATTTTCCAAGTTTGGTAAAGAGATTTGATCCTTATGATTGACCCTATCGATTGATGCAATAAAAATACAGGATGATATTTTTAGAATATTATTCGGTTCGATTACAGGGTGTGGCAAGCGATTTTTCGGCATTCCTTAAATGCAGTTTTCCTTCTAGTCCAGTTGTTGGACTTTTAGGGCTCCGACTACCCATAATAACTGTCATAGATGCTGGTATGGCCACCGGTATCGACGACCTAACATACTCTCTGAGGAATGGAGGTGTCTCAATGTCTTAAGAATGGTCATCCATCCGAAAACCAACCTGGCTTGTGTTGCTTAACCTCGTTATGTGTTAACCTACTAGGTTACCAATTAGTCACGAGTCCTGTCAATGATTTTTTTTTTGATGATGAATGCATTGTGTACAAAATAACTCTGGTGATTTTCAATACGAGTAAAAGCAATGTGATTCTTATTCACTTAAAAAAATTTTTAGAGTATTTTATTGGATTATCATACCCAAATCATACCATTTTGAAATTTTGGATAGTTGCGCCAATTTTTAAAAAAGGATGCCATAGTGGTTTCCGTACTTTTTTTTCACCGAGATAAGATAAAGTGGGTCGAAAGTAAAAATGTATGAAAATTTGACGACAAAAAAAATATTTTATTTATTTATTACTTATTATTTATTTATTTATTATTATTATTTTATTTATTTTTATTATTTTATTTATTTACAACTTATTTTTGTAAAATAACTACAAATATTCTATAATTTTTCAGGGTGGTGATATAATTATATACAAACAAATTAAATAATATGTAAATAACATTTTTAAACTATATTAATATTCAATAAGAACAACTCGTATCGAAATTGTGATCTCGCGCGGTGGGCATGTCCATGTTAAAATTTCGTCACGAGATTTGACGAGATCCCGCAAAATTGCACCCAAAATCCGATCATTGGTTATGATGACTTATCGATTAAGATAGGGAAAAAGAATCGACCTCGGACGGGACTCGAACCCGCGATCTTTCCCTTACATTACATAGTCTTTTTCCCTATCTTAATCGATTTGAACATTTGAACAGTTAGCATAGTAAATGCTTCAAAATTTCATTCAGTATGGTGACTTATGTCAATTGGAGTCGTATCGTTCAGAAACCAAAGAAAATGTTTCAAAATTAATTTATTGTTAGTATATTTTTGTCGATTATTTTGCATTTCACAAACTTCTAGACCTTATTTTTGGACTTTACTTTGTTTAGAGAACTGTGTTTTGCCTTAATTTCTAATAAATAGGTCATTTAGTGAAAAATACCAGAAATAGCATTATTTTATTTACTTTTCGAACGTATAGTTCATTCAACACCAAGTTTAGTTCGTTCCCAAAGGCTCATCTCTATTTACGTAAGCATGATGTCACTGAGGCAATTTTATCGAGCTCTCGATAACTTATAATCTTTTGTTCGTGCTGCCGCCTACTCCTTCATCGTGTCGACGCATCGATACGGTCACGCTACGAATTCTGTCATTTTTCGTGCTAGCCCTACTGTTGTTTGGTCCGGGTCCTCGACTCAATAAATATGCGCGAGCGGGGGCCAGACGGGGGGAGCGCCACGCATTTATCAACGTAGCCCCTGTTTGCTTCACGTCACGCAGTATTCATTCAGATTACGCGGTGACGCCCCGTCGGTGCGGCGTTACGTCTTAAAATTTTGTTATCATTTAGATACGGTAAAATAAATAAATAAATAAAATAAATATTCCACAACATTCTACACAACGCTTTCTAGACCCATGGTAAGCTTAATTAGCTTGTGTTATGGAATCTAGAATGCGGATATACTTACATACTTAGATACTTTTTTTTTTTGTAAATACATACATATTATACATAGAAACACCCAGACCAATGCAAATATTTATATTCAAGCATACAAATATTGGCACTGAGCGGGGATCGAACCCGCGCCTCCTGCGTAGCAGCCGCGTTCACTACCGCTACGCCACAGAGGCAGTCGAAAACTTATCAATATGGATGCTTTGAAAGGTATGGAAGGCATCATCGATTGTGCAACATCTGATGAAGACGGCGGCGTGCATGCCGCGAATCGTGAAGTGCCGGAAGATTATAGAATACCGAGCCCGACATTCTTACTCGGGCTCGGTTTGGAAAGGGTTAGAGTGCGCGACGCTACCGCTTGCGACGTCAGTGACCGTGATGTTTCTTCGAAAGAGAATTTGATTCTTGTGCCTAAGTCAGATGCAACAAACAAATCTTCGAGGATAGCTTCGACGTTGAAGAAAAAACGAGTTTCAAAGTCTAAAGATAGAGGAAAAAAGAGGGTTCACGAGACGGCTGTCGAACATTGTCTTAAGAAGTCATGTAAATTCGTGACTTCAGCTACCGCTGAGCGGACCCCCAAGACGAAAATTCGAGATAAGCAGGAGCGATGGCAGAAATCAAAGTCGTCCAAAGCTACCAACGTGTCATCTGAAGCGTGCAAACCTGCCGACGCCACTGGTGAGACTTCACAGTCCGACCCTAAAGTTGATGAGCGCCGTTTCTGGAACGAGGCATTGGCGAGTGAATTCAAATCATCGGAGTTCAGTGCGTTGTTAAAAGATAGCCAATTCTCTGACGTACAAACAAACTTGATACAAGAGACACTTAGTTGTTTGTGTCGAAAGTTCTACGAGTATTCTCTAAACTACACCGAAGAACGACCCATGCTGAAGCACAAGTGTGTTGAGTGTGATTATTCGATATCTCATGAGTGCTGTTCCATAAAACCTAGGCCATATTCTTCAAAGTGCGGTACCGATCCACCACCGATTCCCATTAAGCCTGAGTCAACAACCATGTGTGCCTGTAATTTTACCGTATACCATTCCCATGCATCAAAATCCAAATCCAAGCACCAAGATCATCAGCCCATTGATGATACCTCATCAATGGTAGAACATTATCGTACCCTAACCTTATGCTGTCCCAAATGTCACATGAATATTCTCATAAAAAATAGGAAGAAAGACATCTGCTACGATCTTATGAGCTGGGCAGGTATCGACGGTCCCCTTCGTAGAAAGTTTTTCAAATACGTCGAGTGGAATGCGATAGTCAATCTAAACAAACGTCTTGTCGTCAACGAGTTTTATACGTGCCACAATCGTTGCTGCTTAATTTTCCATCGCTGCTCTGAGGACATTATTCCTGACACCATACCCATTCAATTCCTTCCATCAGCCGTTGGTTGGTTGGCAAACGAAAAACCTTAACCTTTCCATCATAGATTCACATCTAAGAAGCAAATATTTTGTAAGCCTCACGTAAGTCGTCTATCGTCGCTTAGATAAGATAAGATAAGATAAGATAAGATAAGATAAGATAAGATAAGATAAGATAAGATAAGATAAGATAAGATAAGATAAGATAAGATAAGATAAGATAAGATAAGATAAGATAAGATAAGATAAGATAAATACGCTTTATTGCACACCAAACATAGGATACATACAGTGAGTAATGTGATAGAGAGTTGTACAATGGGCGGTCTTATCGCAGATCTGCGATCTCTTCCAGACAACCAGAGTAAGGACTTTATTGCCAGTACAGGTAGTTTACGGTGTACACCAAATCATTGCTAGGTACTTAATATTTGTATCTAGTTTCTACTTGATAATAATAATAAATACCTAATTACACATACCTACGTACCATACCATACCTATATATAAAAAATACTCAATATACAAATACAGTAATAAAATATATACAATCAATACCATACACACAATACGTATCTATAATAAATATACAATAAGTATAGGTATATATACCCATGTACTACATATACATACATAATACTTATATCATAATAATTAATAATTACATAATATACAATTACTACTTAGAAGTTACATTACAGTACAGCAATAGTTAAGATGTTAGGTAGTGCTCTTTGACCAGTCTCTGGAATGTAGACAGCGACTGTGCTTGTCTTATATTTACCGGTAACACGTTCCACAATCGCGCAGCTTGTATTGTAAAGGACTTATCATAGAAGTTTGTTGAATGCGTCACCATTGCCAGGGTCAAATTTTCTGTGGATCTCAAGTGTCTAGTGTTATTGTCGCTCAGAAATCGAAAACGCTTCTTTAGATATTGAGGAGTAGTCGGGTTAAACAAAATATTAAAAAGAAGAGAGAGTATATGAGTATTCCGGCGAGGGCGGATTGGTAACCACTTGAGTTTTTTACGAAAATCAGAAACATGATCATATCACGATGATCATAATCGCTTCGTTGTATGTTACAAACGTCTCATTGACGTCACAAAATCACAAGGCTTGAACTTAATTACAGTATAACGGCGGTGAACACTGTTATTTTCCATTTATTCCTGGCCCTCGATTCTGCTAAAGAACAACCACTGTCACACCACAGAGAATGTAAAAAATGACATTTAATTTTAGACCTTATTTCTATAAACTTACCGTCACAAAATTTAATGAAAAGAGTTTCATTACACTCTTTCATTCACTGTACAAATAACCATTTAATTTTAAACTTTAAAGGCATTTCTTTAAAGACTAAAATCAAATGGAATTTTCTCGCAGTCTCTGTGGTGTGACAGTGGTTGTGCTTTAGCAGAATCAAGGCCCTGGTGGCTTGTCAATTATGTCACGAAGATACTTCAAACGTGTACGATAAACTAATAGATTACTCGGAACCACTTCTCGTTATTACGTCATGGTCATTACACTATTAGAAGTTGTGATTTTCTGTGATCATCCTTTACGGGTATGCGCAATTATTGTAAAATGTTAATGGTTGCCGTTAATGTAGTTAAAACTTAAGGATGTAAATAAAATTATGTCGGTGCTACGGGCATATTTCAATTCACTCTTGCCATGGCAACTTCTTTGTGTAATGTTTGTAGAACGTGACTCACATAATCCACAAAGTAATACTGTACTCGTGCAGTATTAGTCTGTGGATTCTAGACTGTAAGTACTCCTGTATTTTCTTTTTGAAACTGATTGTTTTTGTGATTGTTTTTATTAACTTATATTGCCAAGAGAAATGTGTAAATAAATAGCAGTAAAGGTTCAACCCCACCAAACGGACGGCATCGGAACGGATTTTACAACAGGGATGCACGATTTTTCTCTTTGAATCGATTTTTTGGATCGTAATGGATCGTAAGCCCTTGAATCGATTCGTGGATCGGATCGTATTGTCTTGAATCGATTTCATGAAAATCGATTCAAAAATCGAATCAAAATTTGCATTAATTTTAACAAATAAAACATTATTTTACACAAATTTAAACTTTAGTGAAGTCTAAAAAAGAAAAAAAAAGAAAAAAATTACTTTTTTAAACATAGAATAAGGTATATACCTATTTAAATGCACTTAATATGAATATTTTTTCAGCGCGCTAAGTAATTCCTCTAATTAACTGAATGCATAACAGAAAAATAAATGTTGTGCAAAAAAACTAACTGATTAACTAAACATGTCCCATCCCAAAAAAAACTACAAAATCACACAAAATGAGAAGACCTTTTTTATCGAATTCACACCAAAAATGCGATTCATACGCCGTATTTATGATTTATAAAACAAAAATATGAATTTCTTATCAAAAATACTAACTGGCACACCCAATTTGTACAATTAAATCTCTATTTTTTTTTTGACAACGATAACAGTACTGGGTTAGGTTAGGTTAGGTTAGGTTGGAATTGTGACCACAACAAGCCATTAGGTATCACTTAATGGCTTGTTGTGGTCAATAATACGGTGATACGTGGTAATTAGTGACCATGACCATGACCAAAGCAAAATAAAATCAACGATGACTTTTCTGAACTACCTTCATCATAATTTCATTATTTTGCCTATCGATTTGCCGTCATAAAATAAACATTGCAGACTAAGATGATTAAGATAGATTACAAACGAATGGCGAAACATAAATAAATTTAAAGTGTCGGCCTGTCGGCATTACTTTGTAATCGAACTTTGTTTATTAAAAATAATAAATCTTCACAGTAATACATTGTCGGTAATACGATACGATCCAAAGGATTCGATTCACTATACTTTTGAATCGATTCGAATGAAGATCGCATTGAAGTGAATCGATTCAAAAAATCGCTAGATCGTATTCCCTTGAATCGATCTTCACAAAAATCGCATCGTAACGTGCATCCCTATTTTACAATCTTTAAACAAAAAAAAAGATTTAATTTTGTTTAAAGATTGTAAAATCCGGGCCGATGCCGTCCGTTTGGTGGGGATGGACCCTAACTGCTCCCTATTGGGTCCAGTATAAATTGATTGTATCATTCTACAGTTACAATAAAATATCCCATTTTACACCTCTAATTTTCATTTCAATTACCGAACCATTAGAGTTCTCACTTCGGGGAACCAGGGGCCAGTAATCGATCTTACACGAGTGGGATGAGTGTAAACAAGTGTCTGGCTGCGACCGACTATTGAATTAGGAGTTTGACTACTTGAGAAATCCTCTTCACAATCAATTGTTACCATGGGATACCATGAAACAACGTTGATTGTTATCCGATTGCTATTCTTGGATCATCCGTCGTTCATGTCCACACGTGTGCTCATCATCAAGTCGCAACCTTGTTCTTTCCTTAAAGAGCTGGAATATTCTAACGGCGCAACTTGCGAGAACGGGCGGAAAGAAAAAAAAAATGAGCAAAGAGAACTTGACCGTGCTTGCATGAGATATGCTCTGATGTTACAGCAGCAGCGCAAGCAAACGAAGAGCAAGAGCACAGGAGGCAGCACGGGGGAGGACAACGGCGACTGGACCGGGTTCTGATGCCGTACGCACTGGTACTCCATTCTCTCTCTAATATCTTAACCTACTCGTGCTACTTATTATAGATTTCAATTAAAAACTTGCCTCTCAATTCATATTCTTTTTACTTCTTAGTATACGATACCTTAGTGATAAGAAACCTACTGTGCTATACCTGATATTAGACTAGCTACCGAAAACTAAACTGCGTCGTGGAATTCCTCCGCATCGCATGCCTCTTGTGGTAACGTTCCAAGAAGACTGGCAGCATTGCCACGTTGAATGGCAATGCTTTTTCTCTGACCTAAAAAGAGGCCAGCCTTCTTGTCACGAGAAGCGATTGCGAAGCGTATGATCGACATACGCTTCGCAATCTCCCTGACGAGATTGCGGGCGCTCGGACCCCGTGACCCCAACGTTTCGACTCCAAACGGCACAAATTCATGATCTCCGATGAGATTGAAGTACTTGCGCCGTTTAAGAGCCTCTGCACAAGCAGCAGCAGCACCGGCATAGCCAGCCGTGCCAGGTACATGGGTAGGAGCGATGGTATCAAGGCATGTTGCGTCCCACACCACGACAGCTCCTGCAGCACGACAGGCCATGGTGCCCGAGTCTGTCGACGGCTTCTCCACAATAGCATTGATACGGAGAAACACACGGCGCACCTAAACGTAGGCATGTAGCGATGCGGAAGGCAGTGTCGTCTAACATAGTCCCTACGTTAGATGACGGAAGAGCTTGAAGCCAAAGACCCGATTCCCACACTCCAACCGCCAGTAAACGGGCACGCTCAGCAGCATTAGTACATGTGTTTAGTACATCATTCATTGATTCCGATAGTTCGTACGAATATCGGTAGATTGCTCCTACCATCGCCCTAAGTAAGATGGATGTATTGGAAAATTTGGATCAATCTCGGGCGAAGCTCGGTGGCTCAGTGGTTAGAGCATTTCCACTGTAAGGGAAAGATCGCGGGTTCGAGTCCTGCCTGAGCTTGATTTGATTTTTTCCAATTTATCCCTACTAATATTATAAATGTGAAAGTAACTCTGTCTGTCTGTCTGTCTGTCTCGCTTTCACGCCCAAACCACTGAACCGATTTTGATGAAATTTGGTATAGGGCTAGATTAGACCTCGAGAAAGGACATAGGCTATGTTTGGTCGCGATAATCGACATCCACGCGGGCGGTGCCGCGGGCAAAAGCTAGTAATAATTAAATCAAATTATCATATTACCTTAGTTCAATTAAATTAAATTAAGGTTGACACATTCATCAGCTCATATTACCTTATGAGTGGTGACACATTAATCAAATTATCATGGTGACATGGTCCGTTTTATATTTAAAAGACACCCCGAACCGAACGGACGTTGCTAGCTATTTTCTAACAATCTATGTCTATATGCAGCTACAGGTAGACCGTTGGCAACCCTCTTGAGAACATTGTTTCTTAGAGTTCGGTCGTTACTCATGGATCAAGTTAAGCAAACCTTATATCTCACCTACCTCAGATTCGTATACTAGAAACACATAAAAGGTGAACGCCGAGCTACCGTGGCAGCATAATGGTGTTGTGAGTTCCATTTACATCTAACTGTTAACCCAAGTTCTTATCTCTTGGCTGATAAGGAACGTCACCTTGGGGTCTGTAGTAAGCTTTGAGTCTATGTTACATGAGTCTAATCATCACGTCTCATGACACAATCTTAAGAGTAACGTGAGGTGTTCTACAACGGCTATCAGCACCGACCTGTATGTACACCTACCTTTGCTATTTACACCTCACCAACCATTACCTACGCCTCGCAGTACCTCTGCTTCACAACTCGCTGTCTTTCTAAACTCATAGGAGTACAAAGAAGTAAAACTATTCATATCAAACACACTAATTTAAAAATATAAACATTAGGTCGACATGTTTCACATCACTTTACTTAGCTCTAGACTAGGTTTGAGATCCGGAACCACACACATTGCGAGTTTGTATGATAGGTTGTCATTCTTGGAATTAAAAACTTGAAATGTTGTATTTCTGCCTAAGATTAGAAAAGAAAAAGTATAAATGAGGCGTGGGTGGTCTAGGGGCTTCAGGATAATATATCTAGGAGAGTTACCCCCACTATTTTCCCTACTTCATCCCTCGCTCACAAGCTGTTATATTTTATTTCGGTCGGTTCGTCTAGCTATGTTGACTAGATAATATTCTTATTTTCTAGTAGATATTATTATTAATTAGGTAAGTGCCTACTAACAACCTCTATGGTGTGGCGGTAGTGAACACGGCCGCTACGCTGACGCAGGAGGCGCGGGTTTGGTCCCCGCTCAGTGAAAATATTTGTATGCATGAATATGGGTGTTTGCATTGGTCTGGTCGTGCCTTGGAGAGGGAGTAGGGAGGAGTTGTGGAGGTCAGATGGCACTGATGGCAGTCGCTTCACGTAAAATATTGACGTCCAGTCAGATCCGCAGTTAGACTGGTAAATTGTAACCAGGCTCCGAGGCGGAAGCTTCGAATGCGACTGGGATTAACGCTATAAAGAAGAAGAAGTACCTACTGCATTGTTTTGCATTAACATAGCATAGCAAAACAATACAAAATGGCTGCACACCAAACCAAAACATATTAAATTTAACTATTGAGTTATTATTTTATTTATAAAGTCTGTAATTGGCGAACAGTTAATTAAATACGATTTTTTTATTTCAATAGTCATTGAATTTCCAGGAATATAGATAAATAATTTCAGTATAGCATGCATATTTACTAAATATGTATTAGTCAATCTTTGGGTTACGGGATTCATGTCATGTCCTTATTAAACTTTGATGCTATAAAATGTAAAGTGTAGGTAAATAAGCGCCCGAATTTCCGATCTTTAGTTATGATTATGAGGTGTCCCTTCGCCCAGCATACTCACCATGGAATCTTGATATTTCATGAATGCCAAAAAATAGTTCTGAAATAGTTTTAAATAGTTGCGAAAGGAAAAAAATAGTTCTCTTATACTTACGAAATTACAGCCATATTTCTATGAGTATGCTGGGCGAAGGTTTCGTCCAGCATACTCACCTCCGTTTGGGGAATCTGCGTACGCCTCAAACATAATTCATACTTCAAAAAATAGTTCATAAATAGTTCATAATGGTGTCCAAAAAGAAAAAATAGTGGTCTAATAACTCCGGAGTTATAGGCTTTGTTCACTGAGTATGCTGGGCGTAGGTTCTACGCCCAGCATACTCACCTCACTGCGCAAATACCGAACGAGCTATAGGTACAATTTATGTCTCAAAAAATAGTTCTTGAAATAGTTGTCAATATCAGTCTAATTTTCGCTTGAATTTTGACCTAGAAAACCATTAAATTTGGTTGTAAACTTCTACATACATTCGATTTTAGTACAGTCGGATACAAAACTTTCTAATATCTTAGGTACATTTTGTACTAGGTATAACAATTTTTTAACCCCCGATGCAAAAACGGACGGAAGTTTGACGTGTCTGTGTGTATGTCTGTGTACATCGTAGCTCCCGAACCGATTTTTTTTTTGTTTGAAAGGCGAATTAGTCGGGAGTGTTCTTAGCTATATTTGATGAAAATTGGTTCAGTTGTTTAACCACGGTGTATATTATACGACAATCTACACAACGCTATCCAGACCCAAAGTAAGTATAGCTTAACTAGCTTGTGTTATGGGTTCTAGAAAGCCTATAAACATACTTGATACAATTTTTTTTGTAAATATATCGCACCCCTATTCAAACAAAGAAATAACTCAAAATTACGTATTTGTGGGAAAACGCAAATAAAGTTTGACACCTTCGCGCAGTGTACTTCAATATTTAATTAAAAATAAAGTAAATGAGATAAGTACGTTTTAAAAATAGAAATGGATAATTTGATAAAGATAGCAATTAATTGTTATAGAGAATATCCTTATTTATAAACATAGGTAATTTATTTATATTAATTAAAAAAAAGTTCGTACTTAATTCAGTTTCTGATAAAATATTTTTTCAGTACATTCGAAATGGCACCATGTAAATCAAAATAATGCAGTTTTATTATAAAATTATTTATAAGTTTTTGATGTGTTTACTTTTATTTCAGTTTTTTATTTAAATTAACATTAATTTAATACTTTTCCAAAGTAGATAAAGTAATATTATATTATAATTAACAAACAACAAAAAGGTGCGTATAGATCACGTTGGCCACACCCGTATCGATGCGTGCCTCTACAGGTCTCATAGCGGTGATCTGGGCAAGGCTCAACTGTATGAGCATCTGCAGCGGTCGGCGGACAGGTTAATCGAGCAGTATCCTACCGCGGACTTAGTGTTCTTGGGGGACTTCAATGCTTACCACGTGGAGTGGTTGAGGTCCACCGAAACTGATTTTGCGGGAAGGGCTGTACACAACTTCGCCTTGACCTATGAACTCTCACAACTGGTGCATTCTATCATTAGAATACCAGACATCGACACCCATTGAAGCTATACTGGACCTTCTGCTGACTACGCGCCCGGATGAGTGCTCCGTAAATGTGGATGCACCACTCGGTACTTTGGACCACTGCTTTGTCCCGGCGCAAGTGACTCTCGCGGGGCTTGAACCATCGCGGCCAACAGCTCTTACCAATAGCTACCTCGAGGTCCAGTAAAAAAGCCAGGGTTAAGTTTGAATTCATCGGCGGAATTGGCGAGCGTCTTGCGCGGTACCCATCAGGTAGTCGTGCTTTTTGGTGCTCGCCAAAGCTGCCGAGGGAATCTTCTGCCAGTCCTGTCTTCCGTCACTGCAAAAACCCGACGGTAGTCTGGCCCATGGCGCTAAGGAGAAAGCCGATCTCTTGGGTTATCTCTTTGCGTCAAACTCGACTATGAACGACGGGAACTCCGAGCCACCTATTATTCCCAGCTGTGGTGCTTCCATACCTGAAGTAAAAGTCACGCAACGGGTGGTCCGGCGTAAACTTAAATCCCTAGATGTGCGGAAGTCAAATGGGCCGGATGATATACTGGCGATGGTGCTTAAGCACGGTGCCCCTGAGTTGTGGCCAGTGCTTACACGCCTTTTCGCGCTCTCCTATTCCACGAGCCAGGTCCCGGCTTCGAGGAAGACTGCATTCGTGCATCCTGTGCCTAAGAAAGGCGACAGAACAGATCCGTCCAATTACAGGCCTATCGCTATCACCTCACTTCTCTCGAAGGTGAGAGTGGTGGAGCGTATGATTAATACACAGCTCCTGAGATACCTTAGTGGTAACGATCTCCTGAGCGACCTCCTGAGCGAGTACGGTTTTCGTCACCGTCACTCTACCGGTGACCTCCTATTGTATCTCACTAACCGATGGGCGCAAGCCATCGAAAGTCGAGGTGAGGCACTAGCGGTCAGCCTAGATATTGCGAAGGCCTTCGATTGGGTCTGGCACAGAGGTCTTGCGAAGTTGCCACGCTATTGACTCCCCAAAGGACTATGCGTATGGATTGCCAGTTTTTTGTCCAACAGAAGTATTCAAGCCGTCGTCGATGGCAGTTGCTCGAACTGCATGGACATAAACGCTAGAGTTCTACAAGGCTCCATGTTGTCTTCGACCCTGTTTCTGCTGCATATTAATGACATGCTGTCTGATGGCTCCATCCATTGTTATGCAGATGATAGCACCGGGGACACGTATTACATGGGCCGTGAAAATATCCCTAGGTCTGAAGTGGAGGAGAGTTGCAAACAACTTTGTCCGAAATCAAGACTACTCTCTCTGGAGTATCCGATTGGGGACGACTAAACTTAGTCCAATTCAACCCCACTAAGACACAAGTATGTGTATTCACCGCTAAGAAGGCTCCATTTGTTGTAGCGCTGCAATTTCTGGGCACAGCGCTTATCATTACCACAAGTATCGGGATACTTCGTGTCGACATCTCCAACGACGTCCAATACTGAAGTCATCTGGCAGACAAGGTCAAGTTGGCATCAAAGAGACTTGGGTTGCTCAACAGAGCGAAGCAGTACTTCACAGTGGGGCACCGGCTCCTCCTATAAAAGGCGAAGGTTCGGCCCCACATGGAGTACTACTGACACCTTTTTGCCGGAGCGCCTGCGTGCCAGCTTGACCCTTTTGACTTGGTGCGAAGAGGGGCGTTGAGGCTTGTCGGCAATCCCATACTTACAGGCGATGTAGAACCTCTCAGTCTCAGAAGAGACTTTGCCTCACTGTGTGTTTTCTACCGCCTATATTACAATGGTTTGTGCTCAGATTAACTGTTTGACATGATGCCCACAGCTACATTCTATTCTCGCACCTTTCGCCATAGGCGGGGAATTCATCCTCACACATTGCAACCGGAAACGGTGTGCACTGTGCGGTATGAAAGGAAATTCATCCCTCGCACACTCAAGCTGTGGAATGAACTCCCCGCGGTGGATTTCCCAAGCGACTAAAATAATATGGGGCTTCTCAAGAAGGACATTAGAAGGTATCTTTAGGGTCGGCAGCACGAGTGTGACGCCCCTGGTGTTGCATACTTCCATAGGCCACGAACCACTTTCCAACAGGTGGGCCGTGTGCTTATCTGCCACCTAAGTGGTTTAAAAAAATATGGCTGTATGTTAGTTGAATAATGTATTAAATTAAAGAAATAAAAAAATGTTCGTCGCGAAATTAATAATAAGCAGAATCAACAAAAAAATCTATGATGATTCCCGTGGATTTACAGTAAAAAAGTAAAACAAGTCGTATTAATATTCAGTCCATTTTAAAAAAATTAAAATAAAACTGCAATAAGTTGAACAGGAATTAAAAAAACTCACATTGTTTCATATGAAACAGAATTAAATCGAAAATTTTAGGTACAACTTATAACATTTTTACTAATAAAGCGAAATAAGTTTTAATTAATGCACTTTTAGATTAAATAATAAACAATGTTATAGTTAACTGCCAGCAATGCACCGAATTATATTGTTTTATTTCACTTTTATTCCTACAAGCAACGATCCGACCTCATACGGAGCTGGCGCATCAATGAATCGTTCACTTTACCGGTACCAACTTGTTCGCGCGCGTTAGTGAGAAAGAGACGGACTACGTTTTATCTTGCTCAATTTGATCGTATTGCAATGGCTGTTCGAGTGAAACCTTTCTCCTAGTAAAGTTATTACACTTTTTGATGAAATCTCATAAAACATGAATTTTGAGTTATTTCTTTGTTTGAATAGGGGTGCGATATACATATTATACAGCAGCTGTTGCCCGCGGCTCCGCCCGCGTGAAATTCTGATCCCGTTCATCGCTTAATATAGCCAATACGTTATTCTGATGTACAAGCTATATTATCGTAAAGTTTCATCACCATCCATTCAGTAGTTTTTACGTGAAAGAGTAACGAACATCCTCACATACTTACAAACTTTCACGTTTATAATATTAGTAGGATAGAAACCAGACCAATGCAAATATTCATATTCATGCATACAAAAATATTTGTACTGAGCAGGAATCGAACCCGCGCCTAAAGCTTAGCGGCCGCCTTCACTACCGACAAAGAGGCAGTCAAACGGAAAGTGGCACGTCGCGGCCTGCCGCGGCATCGTTTGACGAAATAAAGTAAAATGAATTCTAAAGTCACTGAAATAAGATTCAAAATAACTTGATTAGTAATAAAATCCTTTGCCATGCCGTGCTATGCCGGCAGTGGGCGCCGGCCCTTACGACCCCCTCAAGCATGTAAGGGGAGGCGACAATGTATTCTTAGGCCGTCGCCTTCTCGGCAGGCTGCAATAGACTTTATTGTCCAGACAATTTTTTTGGCAAATAGTTCACCCTACACGCAATGAAGTAATAGGATTTATTCTACTAGCATTTATATATAACTAATAGCATTTAGCTAGTAAGTATATATACTTACTAGCTAAATGCTAATATATTTTTTTCGACTGTTTTTGAATGTGAGATAATACCACAATATTATTCCCAATCACAACGCCCACCATTAGAATGTTTAATATTTTTATATTATAAAAACATGTGTGGACGACTGTACCTCATTTAACGTTAGTATGTAGAAGTTTACAACCAAATTTAATGGTTTTCTAGGTCAAAAGTCAAGCGAAAATTAGACTGATATTGACAACTATTTCAAGAACTATTTTTTGAGACATAAATTGTACCTATAGCTCGTTCGGTATTTGCGCAGTGAGGTGAGTATGCTGGGCGTAGAACCTACGCCCAGCATACTCAGTGAACAAAGCCTGTAACTCCGGAGTTATTAGACCACTATTTTTTCTTTTTGGACACCATTATGAACTATTTATGAACTATTTTTTGAAGTATGAATTATGTTTGAAGCGTACGCAGATTCCCCAAACGGAGGTGAGTATGCTGGACGAAACCTTCGCCCAGCATACTCATAGAAATATGGCTGTAATTTCGTAAGTATAAGAGAACTATTTTTTTCCTTTCGCAACTATTTAAAACTATTTCAGAACTATTTTTTGGCATTCATGAAATATCAAGATTCCATGGTGAGTATGCTGGGCGAAGGGACACATTATGAGCGATCGTCTATAACGATTTTAACCGTCACAAGTGATGGACTTGCATCACTTGTGACGGTAGGTAGAAACTGCGATTGTGAAAGCCGTACCATTGTTTGGAACAATGTCGTAAAATTTTTGTACGGGAATCATCATGATGTTTTACTGCTTGTACGACATAACGACTGATTGTGAGCCCAATATTGTGCTGCTGCGCACTCGTGGGGAAAACCAGTTCATTATAATGAGAGGTAAAACATACCTATGAAGCATAATATACGGCATTGTGTACGTTACAAGGGCGTGGCTCAACAGGAACAACGTCGAGAGTTGTTCAAAAGATTGTTGAAGAAATAACGTTTATTCCCGTAGCCGTGGCTGTTATGGCTAGGTACTCGCTATGTATGCTATGCTGCAGTCGAAAGTCATGCTCACATTACCTATGCAAAAGTGTTAAAGTAGTGTATGGCGTGTGGAACGTGCGCGACCGGTGCGTTTGACCGAAGGAGATAAAGCGACGAGAAGCATGTTTGTTCCAGGCGTGCTTACTCTTGTTCTGTGAGAACATGACATCTAGGCTTCTAACTACCTACTCAGCCCCAGCACGTATGGCAAGCTTATTGAGATACTCGATCGTTGCAAAAGTTTGTTATGGAGTCTTACAATCCATGCCGCAAAGTGACATCTGCACCCAAGGTGCTTCGTAACGTAAGTCGGAGGTGCAACGACGAGTGCAGTGAGTGCTTACATTTGTTCATGGTCCTATTCACGACGTCGTAAAGCTGGCCTATGCCACGTTCGTACACAATCTAGCTCTAAAATTGACAAAAAATTGCAACGGCACCCGGTGGTGCATCATGTAACCATTACCCTTGAGTCCGAAAACCTGACTCTCTCTATGCCGTAGTGTGCAGCTTCGAAGTTATGAACCGTACGTTAAGATGTCGTTGACTGTATTTATTAGGTATATTGGGTTACATTACAATTATGTATCTAGAGCCAGCTATTAAAAACCTGTATATAGAGAATCAGAGTCCATCAATACCGTTAGTTTCTTCGCCGCTTCCAATGAAGAGTTTTATTTCTCATCACCCAAAAAGTTTGGTCTGCAACTTGAAAAACGTTTTAATTTCAGGAATAATATCGGATTTGTTCCCGCGTGTGGAGATACCCGTCGTGGACTACGGCATTATGGAGCAGTCCATCAGAAATATGCTCGTCAAGAGGGGCTACGATGACCTGTACAGTAAGTTTTATTGTGCCTATCTTCTAGTCTAATATATAAAAATCAATGCCACTTTTCGTTGTTAGTTTACAACGGCTGAACCGATTTGACTAATTTTAGTCTTGAAATGTTCATGGATGTCCAGGGAAGGTTCAAATGGTGAGAAAATAGGTGCAGCGGGAACGAGAAAAATATGGCGATACGAAGTTAGCCGGGACAGCTAGTTATCTATGTATAGAGCGAAATGCCACTCACCGATTAATCACGAAATCACAGAAACTACCTACTAACTTGCAATTTGACAGGTTCCTTATGGTGTAGACATCCGGTAAGAACGGATTTTACGAAACGCCACCCTTTTTGTAAAAGGAACTCCACGCGTACGAAGTCGCGAGCGGCCGCTGGTCGTTAATCCCTGCTAATATTATAAATGTGAAAGTAACTCTGTCTGTCTGTCTGTCTGTCTGTCTGTCTGTCTGTCTGTCTCGCTTTCACGCCCAAACCACTGAACCGATTTTGATGAAATTTGGTATAGGGGTAGATTAGACCTCGAGAAAGGACATAGGCTATGTTTGGTCGCGATAACCGACATCCACGCGGGCGGAGCCGCGGGCAAAAGCTAGTATGATTGATAATCCGGTCGCATCCTAGGCTACCTCGGAGCCCAGTGACCACTTAATATGATTTCACTTGGTAGACCTTGAATATGAGTTATAAGATGAGATTATTTTTCAGCTTTCATATTCAAAGTGATACAACTGTACGAGACGACGGTGGTGCGACACGGCCTCATGTTGGTGGGACCCGCGGGCGCTGGCAAGACTAAGGTAAGCCTCAGCTTTCACTTTAGAATATACTGAGTGGGAATGCTAAATGTATCCAGACGATCATTTCGTGATTTTGAAAGATGTTGCAAAATTTGAACCGATAATAATTATGGGATCTGTAGATATCGCTTAATCAATAAAATAACATTATATATTTTTTTTAAAGTTATACCCCTGTCAACTGAGTATTACGAACGAAAAAAAGTGCATTAGAAGGTTGTTACAGCTGTCGGCAGTATGAGTGTCTCTAGCGTTGCATACGTCCATGGTCACGGTAACCACTTTCCATCAAGTGGGCCATCTGCTTGTCTGCTACCTCAGTGGTAGAAAATACTCAATAGGTACATAGATACCTTTAATCATATTCATCATCTTCATGTAGACGCAGTTTCCTGATTGCATCCGTGGCCAAGATGACCTCGTAGCTCAGGGTCCGCCTTCCGGCTATCCTCCTCCACTTCGCATGATCTTGGGCGTCCATAGTAGTGAGACCATTTGCACGGCGGTTTTTTTTTATACCACTTAGGTGGCAGACAAGCACACGGCCCTGGTTGCCGCAAGACGTGGCCGCATGAAACGAAGACGGCTCTCTTGCATTTTAATCATATTATGATGACTTACCAACTCTTCGTTCAGTGTTACGAAGTGCTCCGTGACGCGCTGACAGCGATCAAGGGCAGGTCGGCCCCGGACGGGTTCCCCTTCACGCCGGTGCACACATTCGTCGTCAACCCCAAGTCTATAACCATGGGGCAGCTGTACGGGGAGTTCGATCTACAAACGCACGAATGGTAAGATTATTCTGAAAAATTAAGTGTAATCTGAGTAAATAATACTTTTACGCTACTTGTCGCCACCTTGGATGAGCGTTTAAGAAAATAAAGTGAATGTCGCCATATAGAATACTCAGTTATCTGCTTACATTTAGATGTTGCCATAACAAACGAAAACTAATAACCCCAACCACCCAACAATGATGTTTATTAGCGTTTTAATAATTACAATAATAAATTGTGTTCGAATTGACAAATGGTCTGTATAGGTATAGTCAAGTATTTGTTCACAAAAAAAAGAGTTTATCAGCATTTTAGAATACATATACATATGATAATACATTTGCTTAGTTTGGATCTAGATGGAACTATGTGATATGTATACATAGAAATGACATTACTAAAAAAATACTGTATAAACGATAGGACGGACGGTATTCTGTCGAGCTTGGTGCGCGCCGGAATAGCCGTTGAGGATATGGACAAACGCTGGTATGTCTTCGACGGGCCCGTGGACGCTGTGTGGATTGAAAATATGAACACCGTATGTATGACTAACACTATGAATAAATAGTAGTGATAATTTATTCATAAAATCACAATAAATTGTAGCTTAACTTTGTATGCACGCACGAGTGCGAGCGAAATGGTGCTACTTTAGTATCACTTTATGTGGCTTCACACGCTGGTTCTATACGTTCCGTCTATATTATTCTTTTAGTCTGAGTTCATGGTAGCCCTCCTCTCCCAACAAACATTTTTGAAGTCGCCACAACGTGCCGAATGTAACTTTTGGTTGTATAAGCATGTCGCCAAAACGTCGTTATCACGTCGTTACGACCGAAAAAGGGCCCATTTTATACGACTTAGAGTTTATGTTATGTTATATGTTATAGTAGTCGTATCAATGACATATTCAGTCGTATAATGGTCGCATAGATGTAGTGAAATTCATTTTTTGCTGCATTATGGTCTACAATACCACTGTTTTACGACACTTTGTCGAATACCAGTGCAAATGACGACATTTTTATTGAATTTTGTTGTACTCATAACAGTGAAGAGTGAAAGAGACATTATAAATTAGAGTTGTCAAAACTCTACATAGTTTAAGTTAGCCATATTCATTTAATTTCAATATGTTATATCTCGAAACGCGTGTTGAAGTGCATTAATCTATTGGGGAATTAATTTTATCGTGTAATATGCGCTAGTTTTCTTAGTATAATGCACGCGCCTTAGAAATACTTAAAATTAAACAACATTTCTCACTATATTTTTAGCGCACGTGCTAAAAGTTACTTTTATACGACTCTAAGACGCGACACAACCGTAATACGACTACAAAACGACCTTTCATTCTGTGCAGTTAATTTTATGTGCAATAATTAGCCGCCATATTAACAAAATTAGGGTTCAACGAGTAAATTTTAAATTTTATTTTAGTAGTAAAAATAATATGATGTGATTTAATGGACGTCGATAAGTTTTTAACCAAGATAGATTTTTCGAAGTTAATACATAATTATGTATTTGAGATGGCTATGGATATCCACACACATCTCTATCACCATTTAAAATAAATAAAACCAACCAATATTACTTGACTATTTTATTTACTTATAACTTCCATGGTGATATACATAAAGAGCTGCGTAATTCTACATACAAACTCTAGTTACCTACCTATATAAATATGAATCAAATAGGTAAGAAACGGACCTTGAAATATCACTTGTCTCTTTTTTTTTCTAATATGCAAATAGACAGGGCGATTTTATAGTCATTTCGGCAGAAGAGATTTTGAGCACAGTATAAATATTGTATTTATATCCACGGAATTGCCCCAGAGGAAAATTCCGTAATTCCACTGTATTATATAGTGCAACCTTGATATAACGACCCTTGAAATAACGAATTTCTCGCTTTAACAAATTTTTCATTATCCGAAGTTTATCATTTTTGCTGGTTTCGCTTTCGCTTTCATAGTCTATTTCACTATCACTGAAACATATTTTTTCAAATATTTCATCTTATCTTGTTTTGTCTCTACTACTTCAAAACAACTAGATCCGCTTTCTGCGCTTTGATTTTGCAAGGAACTCTCCTGAACTCAAAATTAAATTTTGTACGGATCCACCTTCAGTTTCATTAAAAATAGAGATAAAGAATGACTGACTTGTAATGTTAAGGTACTCTACAGCTATGCGACATTCAGTCACTTAATGGTAGTATAATAGTGTTCAAAATGACTAAAAGTCGTGTAAGAGTGCAATTTATCACTCTATTACGATTATCGCGTATAAGTAGTTCTTGCGACTCTAATACGATTCAGTTTGGTGTAAAAGTTGTATAGACGTTAGTAAGACGACATCATCGGTTTTACCACTGAAGGTTGTATAATGGTCATAGAAAACAGTCGCGGGGACGTTTATACGACGTCTTTGTACGACTACAAGTTGTATAAGGATAAAGAGGCACTGAGTCGTATTAAAACCTAAAATGACTTCTATACGACGTTTATAGAACATTGAGTCGTGTAATTTTCACTTATACGACTAAAATGTTTGTTGGGTCTGTATCTAACTTACTGTTTGCAGGTATTGGATGATAACAAGAAACTGTGCCTGTCGAGCGGTGAGATAATGAAGCTAACGGACCGTCAACGCATGATCTTCGAAGTAGCGGACCTGGCCGTGGCCTCCCCCGCTACGGTATCCCGCTGCGGGATGGTGTACCTGGACACGCAGGTGGTGGGCCTGCCGCCACTTGTCAACGCCTGGCTCAAGAGCAACCTGCCGTCGGTAAGAGGGATAAAGATTTAAGGGGAATTTCTCCGCAGCTGTCGCTTGTGTCACGATGCTGTAATGATGTTTGGTATTGTTTGGAATGCAATTGGCTTCGTGTTTTAAGCATTGCTTCTGTATTGACGACAGTAGTCAGTATCTATATGTTCTTCTTCTTCTTTTTTTTTGGGTTCTGTACCAGAATGATCGCAATTTCGCCCATGTCAAGTAAAATATAATGCATAAAATATTATTAATGGTAATACGCCAATGTCAATATCTTTTTTTCAAGAAATTTTACCAAAATAGTAAAGGTAGTAAATTTATTTCTGCGTTTCCCCTCTTCATCAGCATATGTGGTTGAATTTTAGGGAATAGGTAGGTTCACAGACTAATTAGTTATATGATATATTATTTTTATGGCATAGCATTTCGCATTCCATCAACTTTTCTATCCCATAAAATAAGAATGTCATCATCCTCATCTCACGGAGACGTATTTTCCTGATTGCATTCGAGGCCAAGGTGACCTCGGAGCTCAAGGTCCACCTTCCGCCCATAAAATAAGAGTGTCTAACTATCAAAACGAATTTAATCCAACTGGGTTATTCGTACAGTTAGCAGACAACATCCGCAAGATACTTCCTGGCCTGATCACCACCTACCTGTACCCCGCTCTGGAGTTGTTACGCGAGCGTCTGACCGAGATCGTGGCGTCCATCGATTCGTCGTTAATGCTGAAGTTCCTCGAGCTGCTGGACTTCAGGCTGCGGCCGCTCACGGGCAAGGACGATAAACCTCCTCCGGGACCAGCGTTCCTTGCTTTAATGCGTAAGTAGAACTTAATTAGTTTCGATTATGATAAAAAAAGCGAATACAGCGCAGGTGGGAGTCGTACCCCCGATCTTTCCCCAACAGGGGGAAAGCTCTAACCACTGAGCCACCTTGCCTCGCCTGAAGTTAATCCAAAGTCATTCCAATGAATTACTTTCGTTTTCCGTAATGAAACCCCATTACGAAAAACGAAAACTTCGGTTCGGCAATGAGCTTTTTAATGAACGGCAAGAGTTTTTTCGTGCTGAAATCCCTACACTATAATCGAACTTGAACCAACTGAAACCGTACGATGTCTTAGGTCTCAGATGCCGGGTTGGAATATGGCCCATAAGGCATTACCCTCGCACCTTGGTTGACCCAGAGCCATCTCCAGTTTCGAGATGCCACGGCCATAACCATGGTGTCCTCATCTTGGATGAATGAATAACATTTTATTATACACCAGTAATCTAAATATATATAACTCAAAGGTGACTGACTGACACAGTGATCTATCAACGCACAGCCCAAACCACTGGACAGATCGGGCTGAAATTTGGCATGCAGGTAGATGTTATGACGTAGGCATCCGCTAAGAAAGGATTTTGATTAATTCTACCCCCAAGGGCATAAAATAGGGGATGAAAGTTTGTATGAATCTTTGTCAATTTTAAACCGATCGAGCTGAGACTTTGCACGCATAAACATACTATGACGTAGGCATCCCCTAAGAAAGGATTTTGATTAATTCTAACCCCAAGGGGATAAAATAAAGGATGAAAGTTTGTATAAAACTTTGTCAATTTTAAACCGATCGGGCTGAGACTTTGCACGCATAAAGATACTATGACGTCGGCATCCCCTAAGAAAGAATTTTGATTAATTCTACCTCCAAGGGGATAAAATAGGGGATGAACATCATTCCGAATTTAACGCGGACGAAGTCGCGGGCAACAGCTAGTTAATAGATCCATATAAAATTTTAACAAAATTTATATAGCAAGATAAAAGGTTATCGCCCATTGTACATGGGCGATAACCTTTCATCTTGCCCCGGAGATAGCAGGGAAGGCAGAGCATTATTAGTATCTGTGGGTAATTTTGAATGTGCAAGATAAGAATCTCAATTTTAAAAGTATAATGCAAGCTCACCATTCCAGATCTTATAGATTTTAAAACAGTTTGACTGCATCGACGGATGCCATTATGTGCGATTAGCATGGACTAAAATAGTGATACGTGGTATTAGTCATAATTACTGCGACTGCCATTGATTACTATTGTTATTTCCATTGCCCCAGCTCGTCTAGCCCCCCTGTGGGTGGTGTGGTCGGTGATCTGGTCGGTCGGCGCGACCTGCGACCACAATAGTCGTGCAGTATTCTCGGACTTCATTCGGGAGAAGACGACAGAGGCTGGACTCAGCATTCCGTTCCCGGCGGACGGCAGGGTCTATGATTATACGTTAGTTTACATTGTTTTTACCGTTTTAGAGAAAAACTTGCGTTTATTTTATTTTTTTTGCCACTTATGTGGCAGACAAGCACACCGCTCGCCTAATGGAAAGTGGTTACCGTTACCTATGGACGTGTGCAACACCAACAAGGATTTGAATAATTCATATCCAAACATACATACGCTGACCAAATTAATGATAGTACTGAAAAGGGGCAGATCAGAAGCATTCGGAACCTTGGAAGCTCGTGAAGTGTATAAGGATTAAAAGGGTATTGACTGCTGTCTCTGTCTACCCCGAAAGGTGTATGTATGTAGGTATGCATCGTGTAGGTAATATTTTCTTCCTGTTAAAAATATTGAATAAATAAAATACCGGCAGTTTAGCCGATATAGGGTGGTGGCACCATATATCGGCCATGTCAACATTTTTTGACCTTTGATTGATTGTAATTTTTTGGTTTATAGCATTTACTTTCTTGCAATGCCTTTTTTGGGTAGAGGGATACTGAAACTCAATTACTACATTCGCAAAATTACCAATTCTTTGTTATTTTTGAAAATATAGATGTTTTTTTCCGAGTATGTCGATTTCCCTTAATATCGGCCTCTAACACCCTAATTTCTGCCGCCTGTGACCCTAATATCGTCATACCTTTTCCAACGTGAATTTAGGTCAATAAAACTAAGTAAAGTAACAAATTGTAACGTTTTATATTCCAATTCAGGTTCAAATATTTTTTTTAACGCTTATCTATCATTAATTTGTCTTTTCTTTATATCTCAGCCTTAAAAATTACAGTAATTGCTGTTATTATAAACTAATGATCACAATGATTAAAAAAAATTAAGACAAATAAAGATTTCCAAAATATATAATTATAAAGAAAAAATATTATTATATATAGTCAACAGAAAACTTGACTTTCTTTAAAAGTTTTTCAATTTAAATGCACAAAATAGTGACGGCAAGTAAAATCTTCTTCAGCCACATCAATATAATTTCGCCCACGATGAACTGTACACTTTAAGTGGAACCCTTTGGGGCATACCTATGTCACATTTAATATTTTTGGCTTCATCTTTTTCGACATCACTAATTAGTTCTACTTCACAGCCACCACAAATAATTTTCAAATTTTCTTCTTAAAAAGGTAAATCATGAGGTCAGTTACGCTGTCCGTTAATATTCTCTTCTTCTATTTTAATACTCTTCTCCTTCTATCTACTAGTTTTATTTTATTTGACTGGTTTATGTTTTATATTCTATTGTCCAGATTTCTCTTTCTCTCTGTATCTATTCTTCTAGGAAGTCTGTCTTGTAAAGTGATCCTGAAAATTTCGTATTGTCGAAATGCTACTCTTCTTCTACTTCATCCTATCATTAATTCCCAGTCGCAATCGAAGCTTACACCTCGGATTCTGGGGTCCGCTTTGCCAGTCTTAACTGCGGATTTGGCTAGACCTCGATATTTTTCGCGAAACGACTTCCATCCATCCTCTACAATCCCAATGGTAACATCGAAGCATTGCATTACTGCCTGCTTCTGTGAACCGCTTTTACTCCATCCCTTATTCTACTACGGTCATAGAAACATTAGAAACTATAGGGGTCATAGAACCTATAGGGGTCATAGAACCTATAGTGGTCAAAGAACCTAAAGGGGTCATAGAACCTATAGGGGTCATTGAACCTATAGGGGTCATAGAACTTATAGGGGTCATAGAACCTATAGGGGTCATAGAACTTATAAGGGTCATAGAACCTATAGGGGTCATAGAACCTATAGGGGTCATAGAACCTATAGGGGTCATAGAACCTATAGGGGTCATAGAACCTATAGAGGTCATAGAACCTATAGGGGTTATAGAACCTGTAGGGGTCATAAAACCTATGGTCATATAACCATAGGTTTGAAACCTTTCTCTTTTTGTTGGGACATCATTATGGCATACCTACCTGTTGACTAAAATTAAAATCCTAAGTATTTGTTCATTTTTCACCACGTCCCTGTTTATTGTAAAGTTCGAAGGTTGTAGGAAAGTAAGTACCCAATACAAACTAAGGTGGCCGTTATTACGCATCGATTCTCTAGATATCGGCCGTCGCTGGCTAAAAAAGTTTTTAGGCGGCCGATGTTAGGATCTAGTCATCAAACAGAGCTGTTATTTCATTTTTAACCTTATTAATGTTACTGCTAATATATAAAATAGCTAAACATATAGTTTAGTGTTTTCATGCATTTCCCCAATATCGACCAGGTGGCCGATATTGAGATTTATCCAAAATAAAGATCCCTAATCTCGACCCCCCCATTATTTCATAAAAACTACAAATAAATTTAAAAACACACTACCTAAACGATACTTCGACTGTTTTTCTTTATTATAAAATAATATAAAATACCATAGGTATGTTTAATTCCATTCAAATACTTTTCAACGGAGTGCGTCGACTCCGGGATTTGACTCGGAAATGCCAACAAACGACACAAGTCGGTACCTGCGCGTGCTCTATTACCACCTGAACGTTCAAATGTGGAGGTACCCGCACCAAAATATGGGACGTTATTCGTATGGATATAGAGTCACTTTTTGCATAAAAACGATCATAATTTTAGGGTTATTTTCATAGTTATGATCCATTTTCTCGAAAAGGCCGATATTAGGACGTGGCCGATACAAGGAGACTTCACCCTACCTACTCGTTATGTAAAAAATAAATGAGCCGCAATGGTCTTTGTGATCTCTTGACATCGCAGGAAAAATCCTATAAACCGGTTGCAATACCATCTACCGGTCCCAAGCTCCGCCTATAACTTTTGTCATAGCAACTCAATATACAATTAGATATGTTTAAAACAAATAAATTTTAGACTATATACGAGCTACCTAGACGCAGCAAGCGTCATTTCAATACGGCGTAAAAAATGGCTACTACTTCAGTATAAATCAGCATGATATGCACACATTGACAGTTTAAAGAACAATATTTACTTTACACAAAATGCGTTTTTCACGCCGTTTTTTTTTGCGTTGCATTTTGTTAGGCGCGCTGCGTCTATACAGTATATAGTCTAAGAAATTATTCCATAATGTGACATACAGCTTACACGATGGCGGCTTCACTGACGTCACGGAGGACGGCGAGCCGGCCGCGCCCTACTGGTACAACTGGATGGCCAACCTGCCGCAGTACGACGTGGACCCTGAATGGCAATATGCGGGTAAGTGTACACTGGTGAGGTAATGTCATTTGTCTAGGGCTAACCGCGCATATCAACTTGACTTCAACCCTCCTTCCACTTGAATCCACAATCTCGATCTACATGTGGATATGGGGATACTTATTTTGCCACTTTAATCCACCGGTGGATCCATGGATACTTTTAATTCCTCAAGAATCCACCATCAAGTGGATCGAATAATACACACAATTATTATATGCCACTTCGATCCACAAGCGAGGGGATCCAAAAATACTAATATTAGGAATGAAATTTATTAGAAATGAGGAAGAAAAAGTATAGGTACAATGAATCCACTGGTGGATTCTTGAGGAATTAAAAGTATCCATGGATCCACCGGTGGATTAAAGTGGAAAAATAAGTATCCCCAGATCCACATGTGGATCGAGATTGTGGATTCAAGTGGAAGGAGGGGACTTCAATGGACACGTAATGTAAACGTATCGAGAGCACGGAGCATTGCGATTGGCAGACTTCATACATACATAACCCCGCGTTTACATACTGCCGCTCGCATTGCTCATCGCCTTGCCGGCAATATTCACGCGAATAATGCCCTAGCATTCAAACACTCGCATCATCGCGATGTTCATCGCGTTGCCCAACACTCGCATCATCGCGATGTTCATCGCGTTGCCCCGCATACAGTATTCGCCTTGCGATGGAGATGGACGACTTTAGTTAAGTGGACACCTAACCGAATGCAGTATAGGCATTTTATTAGGCTAGGCTATCTACTTAGATACTTAGCTAGTAGGTAATTAGGCTAATTTGGTAGGTAGGTACCTACCTACCTACCTATTCTAGTTTGGTAGGTAGGTACCTACCTACCTACCTATTCTAGTTTGGTAGGTAGGTACCTACCTACCTACCTATTCTAATTTGGTAGGTAGGTATCTACCTACCTACCTATTCTAATTTGGTAGGTACCCTAGCTACCTGTTTGGTAGGTATACTTAGGCTAATTTGGTAGGTAGGTACCTACCTACCTACCTATTCTAATTTAGTAGGTAGAGGTACCTACCTACCTACCAAATTAAAATAGGTAGGTAGGTAAATTAGGCTAATTTGGTAAGTAGGTTACCTACCAAATTAGAATAGGTAGGTAGGTAAGTACCTACCTACCAAATTAGCCTAATTACCTACCAAATTAAAATAGGTAGGTAGGTAGGTAGTACCTACCAAATTAGCCTGATTACCTACCAAATAGGTTAAATTAGAATAGGTAGGTAGGTAGGTACCTACCTACCAAATTAGAATAGGTAGGTAGGTAGGTACCTACCTACCAAACTAGAATAGGTAGGTAGGTAGGTACCTACCTACCAAATTAGAATAGGTAGGTAGGTAGGTACATACCTACCAAATTAGCCTAATTACCTACCAAATTAAAAAAGGTAGGTAGGTAGGTAGTACCTACCAAATTAGCCTGATTACCTACCAAATAGGTTGGTAGGTAGGTACCTACCTATTCTAGTTTGGTAGGTAGGTACCTACCTACCTACCTATTCTAATTTGGTAGGTACCCTACCTACCTATTTGGTTGGTAATCAGGCTAATTTGGTAGGTACTACCTACCTACCTACCTATTTTAATTTGGTAGGTAGGTAGGTACCTACCTACCTACCTATTCTAGTTTGGTAGGTAGGTACCTACCTACCTATCTTTTATATACATTTATGTATTACCTATATTATTTAATTAGATCCGTAGCAAGCATTTCAATAAATTCTATTGATTTTTCGTTGGACCATTCGATTGGTTGCGTCATTGTCATGATAATAAATTCGAAGTAATCCTGTGACTGTGACACGCGCGTACACAACGAGCGCTCGATGCGAAGTGTGCGCGACGCGAGTATGTGAATGCTTCATCGCGCTAGTATTGCCGCTCCTTCTCGCGCCGCCAAGCCGACACTCGCAGCAACATACGCGGCAGTACTCGTGGCATGACGAATATACCATTCACACCACGTCCCTGCCCACTTCTCTCGCCACTTCCCTCGCTCTGCCGCGAGTATGTAAACGAAGCATAACACAGGTTCACAGTAGGCAGGCGGCCAATCGCAATGCTTCATTCTCTCGATGCGTTTACGTTACGAATTCTAATATTTTTTGTGCTCGGGCACTGTTTCAGTACCAACAATTTTTCAACTTTTTGCCTTTCAACAACTAGGTACATATAGCTTGGTCACAAGGCTATTTTTCAACCAGAAAAAACCGACAAAGTGCGAGTTGGACTCATGTACGAATGGTTGCATACCATTATCTGTTTTTTTTTTTAGTATTTGCTAGAGCGGCAACATTATCTGTGAAAATTTCAACCGTCTTGCTATCACGGTTCATGAGATACAGCTTGGTGACAGACAAACAGGTGGATAGCGGAGTATTAGTAATAGGGTTCCGATTTTACCCCTTGGGTACGAAACATTATTTAATATTTTCGTACAATAAAGCGTGCGAATCCGCACACAAGAACTGTTAATCCTTTAATTTGATTTTAGATATTGAAGTCCCAACGCTGGACAACGTCCGCAGTGCAGCGATCTTAGGCTACAAGATACAGAACTGGAACCACGTGGTGTGCGTGGGCCCCACCGGCACGGGCAAGACCGTCACCATCCACTCCAAACTATCGCATGGGCTGCATAAGAAGTTCATATGCGAGTTTTTGATGTTTTCAGCTAGGACATCTGCTAATCAAACACAGGTAAACTGCTTTGTAGCTGAATTTATGCTTATTGTTAGGGATTTTTTCAGATTTTTGTCCTTTTGAACTTAATCTGAATCTAAAACTTAATCTTAATCTTTTAAATGTTACCTTTTGCATGTTGTGTCTACCTATAAGTAATTGTTACATTATGAACTGTACCTAGATATATTGCTATATGAACTTGTATTAATGTAAACAGTTGTTGGAGGACCTAAATAAATAAATAAATAAATCTGATTGCAGCGCCACCTATAGGATCTAATTGTATATTTAATTAATTCAAGGATTTGCTCAAACACACATACGAATAACATTTCATAGACAACAATTTTGAAATTAATGTTTTTTTTTCTCTCTGTTTTATCTGAGACAAAACTAGACACATGAAATCGGTTAAGGTACCTTCTTTTTTGTGGGAATCCACACGGATACCCACCTGCCGGCCAGCGGGAGCGGTTACGTCGGATTTGAACCGACTTAAACCGCACGCCATCTCGGGTCTTTTTTTTATATACCACTTAGGTGGCAGACAAGCACACGGCCCACCTGATGGAAAGTGGTTACCGTGGCCTATGGACGTATGCAACACCAGGGGCGTCACACTCGTGCTGCCGACCCTGAAGAAACCCTCTAATGACCTTGAAGAACCCCATATTGTAGTCGCTTGGGATTGAATGTAAAGTGACCATAGGGCATTTCTCTCGAACCCCGGCTAACCTCAGGGTCATCGCCCTGAGCCCCGTCGGGTGTGAGAACCAACTGGATATGCTACTTAGCATATAATGAATCAGTGTCTGTGCAGGATGTCATAGACAGCAAGCTGGAGCGTCGCCGGCGAGGAGTGTTCGGCCCGCCGCCTACTAAGCGACAGGTCTTCTTTATCGACGACCTCAACATGCCCGCGCTAGAAGTAAGTGTACAGTATCACCGAAAGTAATAATTTTTTGACGATACGAACTAGTTTCGATTAATTTCGAATATTATTATTGCAATCTACAGATATTTTCTCTCTTATTTTCTCTTTTCTCTCCTGTTTTCTCCCTTCTATTTTCTCTTACTCTTCGTTTGCACGTTATTAGTGTAGGTACAACTTCTACCGACTTCTAATAAAATGTTCCTCTAATTATCTAAGGCTTGTTGTTAGAGAACTCGTTGAGGTCAGCCCGCCTTTGTATATTTTTGTTTGCTTTTAGCATATAGGTATGTATTTTTATGTTTTTTTGTGTACAATAAAGAATTAGCATGAATATTGTATTCAACAGGTTTACGGTGCCCAGCCGCCTATCGAATTACTCCGGCAATTTATGGACTTCTCCGGTACGTTTCTTTATTTCAAGCATCATTAGTCACCGAATACTCCAAACCAAATAGATCGCGTGACGTCCTCAATGGTGCGGAAAAAAGATTGACCAATTCAACTCTCTTTTAAATAACAAGTTCTGATTGCATGTGCACTCTAGACGGACCAATTTTATTATAAAACTAATAAAAGGATTAAAATAATAAAGGCCTTTTGCTCATGATTGGTTTAATAAACTATGATTAATGATTGATTAGCGTGCTTCCGCCGTCGCTCTGCGCTCACCGCCAAAGAGACCTTAAAAACGGCAGAGACCCGCAGGCAGACCTGCGGGTTAAAATCCCCGTCTTGAGTATTTGCTTTTTCCAACCTATACTCCATTCAGTTATGTACTTAACTGAAGGTTAACAATCTTGTGGCAACTTTTTATAAAAACAAATTAAAGTCCGACCAATAAAATAAAAAACCCGTACTGGGGGCGCCAAAAACACTATGATTATGACAACACCAAGTATAGTCATACACATGTAAAATGCCAAGTGTATAAATATTTTTTCAACACACTTGCTTATGAACAGGCTTTTATTTCCCCGCAATTAAGCACGGAATGACACCTAATATAAAACTGTGACTTTTTCATTGCTTCTTCTTCCTCCTAGCGTTATTCCCAGTCGCATCCGAAGCTTTCAGCTTGGTGTCTGGGGTCCGCTTTTACCAGTCATAGCTACAGATTTGGCTAGACCTCGATATTTTCCGTGAAGCGATTGCCACCTGACCTCCACGACCCAATGTTAACATTAGGTGATATCGAAGCTTTGCAGCTAGACCGTTGTTTTTGGACTTTTTAGGGCACCAACTACCCGTAACGACTGCCATAGATGTTCTTATGGCAACCGGGACCGACGGCTTAACGTGCTCTCCGAGGCACGACCAGACCAATGCAAATACCCATATTTAATGCACACAAATATTTGCACTGAGCGGGGATCGAACCCGCGCCTAGTGCGTAGCGGCCGCGTTCACTACCGCTACGCCACGGAGGCTGTCATGTTTTTCATTGCTATTATTCACAAAAGTGAGTTATAGACTTACAAGGACTGGGCACAAATCACAACACAGTAGTATCCGTATAATAGTTTACTGCTTGGAATGGTAAAAACAAGTTAGACATACAGTTACATTACACTATGTATAGAATAGGGACCACGCGATATTGTTTTTCGGACTGCATAAAATTCTTGTATTTTATGCCTAACAGCACAGAGATCAAAATAATCGAGCATGATTTTCTTTTTTGCGTTAGGCTTATTTTTCTTAGGCGTAGAAAATACATTTGACGTTTGACCTTCTCTTCGTATTTTTATTACAGAAGATCGGGATATACCTAAAAATGTGAATAATAATTAGTCACAGTAAAATCAGTAGTTTAGGCCAATTTCATTGCACGTACTCTATGATGTCCCTACCCGTCATGTTGACAACAAGGTCCGTGATGTTATTTAGAGGAACAGAGTCCAATCCTTCCTACTTTTTATCCGACAAATACTTTGTTATATTATAAATTACTTTTCTTAACTGGCTTTTAATAGTTTTCGGCATATTACTATAGTTTTGTAGTTTTGTAGCGCTCTCAAACTCAACAACACGCACAATTGACACCACACTGACAGATGACCATAATGACATTGTATAGATTGTTACCATATGAAGAAATTAGTTCCAATAGTTTACCGCAATATGGCGAGGTATTTTATTTTACTGGTCGGGCTTTAACTAAGCTAACTAACTGACTAGCTGGTAGTTCAATTTCGGTTTTTAGTCTTTAAAATGAGTTTCTAAACAGAAAAACATTAATAAACTGAGATTTTAAATAAAACATATTAAAAAGACACCTCAAGATTGTTTACGTTAGCCGAATAAAGTATAAATCGGTACATGTACAGTTACACGTAACATTATATGATTATGTTTGGCGTCAGGTTGGTACGACCGCCACAGCATCGGCGAGTTCAAGACGCTGGTGGACGTGACGCTGGTGGCGGCCATGGGCCCGCCCGGGGGAGGCCGCAACCCCGTCACCATGCGCCTCATGCGACACTTCCACTACATCTCCTTCACCGAGATGGAGTATTCTAGCAAGGTATGTTCACTGACCATTGAATGTATATACCTCAGGACACGTGTCTTGGACCTAAATCTCGAGACAAACGAAGCCCTGGCGCGCGCGGATTGTTTTGTAATAATCTCTGCTTGGTGAATTTGAGCTCTTCCACCGCTGTAGCACCCCGTGCTATCCTCAAAAGATACTCAAGAAACGTGTACTGCGGGTATTGAGCACATTTTGAACACATTTTAGGTCCAAGATATATATTCCAAGTAATACCTAATTGTAATGTTGCAAGTATGTCAATCTTACACACCAGTATCTGAAGATCCAAGACGATGTGCGGTTTTAGTCAGTTCGAGTCCGACATAACCGCCCCCGTGGAGTTCCGGCTCGAAGGACCAAATTTGTAGTGGGTTCGGTTCCCGACAAATAAAAGATAAGTTTTTAGTTATAAAATGTAATAACATGTCACTACAATACACATTATGCCGCAAAGCTACAGTTTTGTCGTCCTCGAAGATCTTAGGTTGAACTGTTCAATTAAATAGCAATCGATCCAACCGCGCCTTGTACAGTAAGCTTCAGAGAAAAGGGACCCCCCTTGTTAATGATATGAAAGCATGAGGGGGTCTGTTTTCTCTGACGCTGACTGTACAATCCGAGGGGATTTCCGCTCTTTAAAATACTATAAATACGAGGGAAATTGGGCCACTTTACACCTTGACATTTGAGACCCCAGACGGCGCGCGGCGTGCGGTTTTAGTCATGTCGAGTCCATCATAGCCGACTGACATAATAAATTTTCCTTATATACTTTTCCAGTACGGCATCTTCAGCGTGATCCTCAACTCCTGGACGCGTAACATCAGCCCGAAGGTGGCGGTCCGCGAGGCTCCCTTCGTGAAGGCGTCCATCGACATCTTCATACAACTGGTGGAAGAACTGCTGCCGACGCCCGTCAAGTCGCACTACACGTTCAACTTGAGAGACCTCAGCAAGGTGTTTCAGGGGATGCTGATGGTGGACCCACACGTCATAGAGGTCAGTTAACGATACCGTAATATATTCAAGTAACTGTTACCTGCGACTCTGCTCGCGTGGATATCAGTTATTGCGACCAAACATAACCTATGTCCTTTCCCAAGCTCCTACTGTACCAAATTTCATCAAAATCGTAAAAATTATATCAAATATCATTACATTCTAGAAGTTATTACGTATACTGCTTACCAAGATATGGGCTTATAGACTTGAATGAGCAGTTTTCCAGTAGGTATAATAATCAGTTGGTTTTTAAGTCATCAGGAGATGGCGCTAGCATAGCTTTTGGTAATTTTAATGTACTCTGTGGTTCGTTTGTGGTATTTTTTCATGGATTTGCGATGTTGCCAAAGTTTAATTTCATTTACCCATATTATAATAGATAAAATATAATAAAACGCTTAATTCTTTTCGCGTCACTGTCTGTAATTTAAAATAATAATATTATATTTAAATAATTGTATCAGAAAAAATTACAGAATATTTAAGTAAAGTAAATCATTACAAAACCGAAGAACATTTTTTCCATAAATTAGGGAACACTAGATGTGACACCACACTCTTCTTACCAAAAGTGCCGGCTGCGCCATCTAGAGCGTCTTTAGGAACCCTATAAATACCTACTGGAAAACTGCTCATTATACAGAAAAGGTATTAGGCATAATCACAGTGAGATCCCGTTCGTCATGTTATGCGACTCTTCTTTCTAACTTGACTGTATATAAAATAATAATAATGAAAGTGAACATCATTTAATTCAATGAAATTTTAAAACATTTAGTATGCTAAATGTTCAAATCCTAGTGGCTCTCTCAAAAAACAGCTCAGTGGTCACAGCATTCCCCAAAGATCGCGGGTTCGAGTCCCGCCTTAAGTGGATTCGCTTTTTTCTATCTTATCCAATCGTATAATTATTGTCTATAAAATTTGACAGAACGAAGACGACATCATCCGACTCTGGTATCACGAGCATCAACGCGTGTATCAGGATCGACTCGTCAATGAGGAAGACTGCCAGTGGTTCGAAGGGTGAGTACAGTACTCGTGAGGAAGGGGCGAGACTCCGCCTTAGGTACCTAGGCTTGCTTCGATTTTGTAGACCGTAGGACAGTGTCCTACATCTGATAATCTTTAAGTCTCAAATACACAGACGCATTATGGCCCATGGGAATCCCTATTTCTTCGAACAATAACGTGTGCCGTTAGGATCATTGCAGTGGGTTATCATAGTCGCGTCCTACATAATGTACTGAAAACCGATTTCCCAATAACGCATGCGGTATATCGGCCTGTGTGTTTGAAACTGTCAGGCTGATGTGCCATAAACATGGGGTAGTGGGATTTTTGTTATCCGATGAAGCGAACTTGTGGAAATCACGTGGCCACATCCAATGCTAAGTCGAAAAACTTCTTAAAATAACGCAGTGCCTAGGGGGCAAAGCATGAGCCATACCCATCTCGGCTGAGCATTAGCCATAACCAGCAACGCAGAACGCAAAAAGAAATAAAGTTGTTGACATTGAAGCTTCCGTTGTCAAGATACTCCACGAGGAACCTCTACTTCACACCCTGTAGTATTTCTATTCTGAAGCATGTATTTTGTTCTGCCCAGTTTGCTAAAGAAAAAGATTCAATCGGAGTTCGGCAAGGAGTCGAGTGACGTCATCGGTGGGCGATTAATGCTGTTCGGTGACTTTATGGACATCGGCGCCGACGACAAGAAGTACATCGAGATCAACGACAGGGAAGAGGTGACTTTTATAACATCCCCATTCCCATAGCGATCCCCAACCAATACAGTTGTGTCCAAAGTTTGTCCTATGGAGCCCGACATTATTTTTGATTGGTATGTCCTGGTATTTCCTTTCGTTTGACCTCCCAACTTTGGGAGGAAAGCCTGCACCAGAGCCCCATCCCTCGTTTAGCAGTTGCAGGTTGAGGGTGAGATTGACATGGGACTCAAATATGTTGATAAACACCTTCTACCACTACGTTAGATAAAGAGTTACTTCGTAACAGATTCCTCATGTCTATAAAAGAGCCACAATAATCTCAAAACATTAATAGCTGCAAGCAGGAAAGCCTTTGGTCTTCTTTCTGACAGCACAAAAACTTTCCAGTGAGCTCTGGCTACCCTACTCACCGCCGGGAACACAAGACGAGGTTATTATAGCCGCGGTACTCTGTAGAGCGAAGGTACTTCCCCAGTCGAAACGGGAATACCGTCGTGTCCTACCTCCGTCCGTCGTCGTATATTACCGGATAATGTTAGCTGTGATGTATTTTTCGCCCGATTAGTATGCCCTACCTCTACTCGTTACTATATTTCGTGTCCCAGTTGGACGAGATCCTCGGCCACTACAAGAACGACTACAACGTGTCGACGACGGTGCCGCTGGACCTGGTGCTGTTCGACGACGCCATCGCGCATTTGTGTCGTATTGCGCGCATCATACGACAGCCCATGGCGAATGCACTGCTGCTCGGTATGGGCGGCTCCGGTGCGTATGCCTACTTCTGATTTTGGAATTTGTTACTATAGTGTGATCGCTAGCGCTATACCGCTCCCATTGTACGGGTGGTGTGGCTGAGGCATGAAATTATATTTATTTATCCATATTTAGGTATACAGGTACCCAATGCAATAGTGTAGCAATTTGAACCAATTAATTTGCTTCATAGGCATCGTGAAATTTAGGTACTTCGCTCAAAAGGGCAAATAGGTAAAAATATAGTGAATGGGAAAAAGGACTCTTTTTCCGCACTTAAGGCGTGGCGGGGGCGAGGTAAAGAAAGAGAAAGAAAGAAAATTAGCTGAGAGCGAGCGAGATACCGCCGGGAGCGCAGGTGGCGGTATCTCGCTCACTCTCGACTCTTGCTCTTTCTTTACTGCGTCACATATACGAGATTACATAATACGAGAAGATTCGTGCAGCCGCGTAATCTCTCAACTGTCGTTTGACCTTGCAAAATTATAAAAATACTAGCTTTTGTCCACGGCTCCGCCCGCGTAGATGTCGGTTATCGCGACCAAACATAGCCTATGTCCTTTGCCAAGGTGTAATCTACCCTTGTACCAAATTTCATCAAAATCGGTTCTGTGGTTTAGGCGTGAAAACGTAACAGACAGAGTTACTTACGCATTTATAATACTAAACGCATGCATACTAAATGGATATGGATTTGCATTTGTGAAACCGCGCCTCCTACGCAGGGAACACTCGCGTTCACTACCGCCACGCCCCAAAGACAGTCCTCCCAAATGCCATTTGACCTTGAAAAATAATTATAGAAATATCGTAACGATGTGGTCCAGGTCGCCAGTCGCTGTCCCGCCTGGCGGCCAGCATGGCGGAGCTGGCGTGCGTACAGATCGAGATCAGCAAGGTGTACGGCGCGGCGGAGTGGCGCGACGACCTGCGCCAGACCATGCTGCGGGCCGGGGCCGACAACCGGGGCATCGTGTTCTTGTTCTCTGATGCGCAGGTAACATACACGCACGTACGTACGCACGCACGAACGAACGAACGCACGTACGCCCGCCTCTATAAGCACACAATAACACTTGTAATTAACCGTTCTGCTATAATCATATGCAATTGCAATATGTAACACATAGCGCTACTGGAATTCCATTAATATAATGCTAGCCGACCCGCCTTGGCACATTTCGAAACCGTATCACCCATTTTAGTCAAGGCCCGCAATTTATTAATTTTTAAATGAAGTATAGAAATATGCCGGATTTGTTGACATTTATGATTACTACTCCGCTCCCTTAAGAAGTAGCGTGATGAAAGTTAGGAGGCAACTCGCCCCTGGGCCGTGGCCCAATGTACACACTCTGGTAACAGTAGGGGGAAAGTGGTCCAAACGAGCGGCCAAGATTTCCACACCAAAATGAGCCTATGGTAAACTGGGCCAATTTATTTTTTATTGAATAGAAGGTCATACTCGAATTATTTTGGTATGAACTATTGATTATTAAGGGACATTTACCAAACAAAAAATATGTATTTTTTGCGTTTATTTCAATTAATAAGAAAAATAAAAACTATATCATACGAAAACTACCTACAAAAGTAATAAGTATATACTTAAAATCAAAACATTAACTAAAAATTGGTAAGAAAATCAACATATTTTTATACAGAAAAAAACAAATATTTATTAATCAAACGCATAAAATTTGTAATACAAAATTGGTAAGAAAATCAACATTTTTTTTTTCAAAAAAAAATTACGATTTATTAATCAACTCTCGTAAATTACTTGTAGTACTTACAACAAAAAACATATAATCAACTTTACAATGCTATAAATAGTGACATAATAAGAACCAAGAAACTTAGCAGTTTACTAATTTTTCTATACAATGACCGACTGTTATTTCACCGTCTGTCAATTCTTTAATATTACTTTGAATTTTGTCATGGGTCCATATGGTTTCTTTCTTCTTCTGACTAATGTAACCTTGAATTTGAAAAAGACCAAAGTAATAACTTGAATCCTGTGTTAATTTAGACAACAAAGCTTACTACTCTGACAAATGGTGTTTTTACAACATAAGCCACAGGACCAACAACGCTAATGAATCCTGGAACGCAAGACTCAATAAAAAGGTTACGTCGAAACCAAATCTTGCTAATCTTTTGTCAAATTAACACAGGATTCAAGTTATTACTTTGGTCTTTTTCAAATTCAAGGTTACATTAGTCAGAAGAAGTTATAGTTTTTATTTTTCTTATTAATTGAAATAAACGCAAAAAATACATATTTTTTGTTTTGTAAATGTCCCTTAATAATCAATAGTTCATACCAAAATAATTCGAGTATGACCTTCTATTCAATAAAAAAATAAATTGGCCCAGTTTACCATAGGCTCATTTTGGTGTGGAAATCTTGGCCGCTCGTTTGGACCACTTTCGCCCTACTGTTACCAGAGTGTGTACATTGGGCCACGGCCCAGGGGCGAGTTGCCTCCTTGCACGATGAAATTTAGCCTATAACCTTCCTCGATAAATGTATTATTCAACACATCATGTTTCAATTCGATTTAGTAGTTCCTGACATTACCGCGTTCAACCAAACAAACACTCTTCAGCTTTATAAATAAATAAATAAATAAAATATCTTTTATTTCGAACACGTTGATTCATATCTTGTTAGTAACATTATACTTAGAACTATGTTAGTAAACAGATTCATATTATGTTAGTAACCATATACTTAGGACTATGTTAGTAAACAAATTATAGATATATTAAAAACTAAAACTATTTAGAAACCAATTGTACGGCAGACATACATCTACGCTACGCGCACAATGGTTCAGGATAGGCGAGTCGTACCTATCAGCAAACAGTCGCAAAATACTGTTGGAGCTGGCCCGAACTCTGCAGAGCAAGGAGGCTGTTTTTTTGCGCCATATTACAGCGAAATCATTTGTATGACTTTGCGCAAACATACCTGACGGACTGCAGAAGCGAGGCAGCCCCATTAGCATTCTATAGCCATTATTATATAGGACACGTAAAGCGCTGATGGCACGCTGCGTATAGTTGGTCCACAGGCTGCACGTGTAAAATACTTGGCAGTATGTCTTGAACAAGGTGACCCTAACTGGTTCACTACATCGTGCAAACCTGCGGGCCACCATGTTACAACGCACCGCCAACGCTCTACGTTCCCTCTCGATATCAGCTTGGTCTTTAAGGTCATCAGTAACATAATGCCCGAGGTATTTAAATTGATACACTCGCATAAGCTCACACTTATTCAATATTATAGGAGGTATTAATTCTGGGCATTTACCACCTCCGGCCTTAAATACCAAGTACTCGCTTTTTTTAACATTATATGCTAAGCCATGGTTTGCAGCGTAAAGGTGGCTTTTGACTACGGAATATAATCTATACTAATATCATAAAGAGGAAAGATTTGTTTGTTTGTTTGTTTGTTTGTTTGTTTGTTTGTTTGTTTTTTTGTTTGTAACGAATAGGCTTCGAAACTACTGGACCGATTTCAATAATTCTTTCACCTATAGAAAGCTACACTATTTGGGAGTAACATAGGCTATATAACATCACGCTACTACTAAAGGGAGCGGAGCAGTGAGCATAAATGTCAATAAATCGGGCAGATTTCCATACATTCTTTACTAATATTAGATTTGTATTTTTGTATTCGAGTAAACTCAAGAACTACTGAACCGATTTCAAAAATTCTTTTACCATTAGAAAGCTGCACTATCACTGACTAACATAGGCTATAATTAATTTTCAAAAAAATAGGCATCCTGGATAAAACTTCAATAATGTAACCCAAGGTGTAAAAAAAATGACCTAAAAAATTCCTTACATCGCGTACGTTGCGAAAACTATTGAAGATAGAACAAAATAATGTACTGTAGAAATGTATAACTTAAAAAGGTCTACATAAAAGTCCGCGACAGCATATGTCTATCTAATAAGGGTAGCTCACAATAACCATTTTTATCTTTTACAAATTATAAAAAAAATATGTGTCATTTTCGAAGCTATTTTTAACAATATAGTGTTAAGCCTTATCTGACTAAATACGTTAGATACGTTGTACATTTAATGTAGATCAAAATTGCCCTTTACACTGTATAATTATAATGAATATTTTAGAATCTATTGCAGTATGAAAGTAACGCGCGACGATATAAATTCAAGCCGAAATGCCGATCAAAGTCAGACCACGGAATCTATACCTTTATATTAATTATTATCTAAATAAATCGTTTGGTATTTAAGATTGTTTCAATACCTGTTGATTACTTTTTGAATTATTGAAATCGGACGTTCTATTCAAAAGATATTACGAAATTATAATGTCAATAAATCCGGTGAATTACCATACATTATTTGAAAACTAATTATTATTACGGGCATGGGCTAAAAGGGTGCAACCACGGGTGTTCGAAGTATTTCACGAGCGAAGACAGGGAAGGTCAGCTGAACACAAGATGCAACGGTAACGGGATCCGAATGCGGGATTGGAACCTCCATGTGATGCATCCTGGGTAACGGAGGCATTAACGCCCCTCACCCAGGGGAGGCGCTACCGCCTACGGCAAATACATACAGCAACGGGAGCAGCTCTATAGAGGGCTGCTCAAAGGCTTCCCACATGTCCCTCTGACTACGAGGAGGCCCAGTAGAGAGCAGGAAAGGGAAGGGCTGGTCACCGAGCGCGGACGTGAGGATTATAGGTCCGGCCTCCTGTCATCCCTTCACGCCCGTCTCCTCCCTTTCCGGAATTCGATGGGACATCGTGCTTCCCACTTCTGAGAGGGCCATCTTAAAATTGTAGATGGCCCAGGGTCAGCCGGGGGGTGCGGAAAATGCCCTAGGCAATTTTACACTCCAGCAACTGAAGACCCGCGACGGCATGCTGTTTAGTGGGTCCGAATTCCACATGGCGCTCCTGATGGCTGACGGGGATGGTATCCGAGGCAATTTTAGCACGAAAGAAAAGTTTGTACGGAATCCGAATTCCACGCGGGCGGAGCCGCGGGCAACAGCTAGTATTATATATTTTACATCTTGACATATCGCTCGTCATACATTTTGTACGAAACCGTTTACACTACGCTTTAATATATATTACATCCCAAACTATAAATATTTTTTCGAGCGATATTTGAAGGTATATTTTACCTCACGTCCCCGGACACCACGCCTCCCCCTGTCTCGCCCGTTTGAATGGCGACGTTTGATCGCGCATGCGAAATCACGTTGTCATTTTAAACTGAGCAATCAGAAGTCAGGGAATTCGCGCATGCATTCTACACAGACCAATCAGATTCGCGTACGCAGTTCGATAGGGTAACGAAGTTGTCAAATTTTGGTGTCAACTCATGGTAAAGCTGTCAACTGTCCCAAATATTATATCCCACAGTGTGAACAGCAATCGCGGGATGTAATATATAGCTCAAGATGTAATATATATTACATCCCATAGTCAAAAGCCGGCTTAACACTCACAAGCTGCCAGTAACTCCCTGAGTGCCTTGATTGTTGGGATCAACAAAGCCATATCATCAGCATAGCTGATATTATTAACGCTTATATCGTCAATACGACAGCCGATTTTTTTATTACTGATACAATCAAGTCATTCATATAGACATTGAAGAGCTTTGGAGATGTTATACCCCCCTGCCTTACTCCACAGTTCAACGCGAAAGAAACAGAAAGCTTACCGGCCCATTTAACATTATTTACCTGATTGAGGTACCAAAACTGGAAAATGCGCACCAATTCGGCTGGCACTTTTCTCTCCCGTAGTTTTTCCCACAATATATCATAAGATACGAGGTCAAAAGCACGGGAAAGGTCCAGAAAACACGCATAAATAGGTGTTTGACGCTGGGTGTAATATTGTACAGTATGTTTCAAGCTTAGTATTGCTGTTTCGGTGGACAACCCAGGTCGAAACCCAAATTGGGCGTCATGTATCCCGAGTAGAGGTTCCAACTTAATATCCATCAGGCTATCAAGGACCTTTGCCATGACGGTGGCCAGTGAGATGGGTCGATAATTACACTTGTCAGTCGCATCACCTGTCTTGTTCTTAATTACTGGTATCACAATAGTTCTCATTAAATCACCTGGAAGGTATGAGTTTATAATATTAGTATAGATAGTAGGTACAGACTAGTTGTTGGCTGCGGTTCCGTTCGTGTGGAATTCTGATGCTTTTCCCATAATTCCTGGGAAACCTATTCAAGGGACGAACAGTATAGACTTACAAACTTTAGCATATATTAAGTAGTAAGGCGAGTTTTGAAATCATTAAAGCACCTTAAAAAACTTCTTTCTTTACAGATAAAAATGGAATCGTTCCTAGAAGACCTGAACAATATCCTGAGCTCCGGCGATGTCCCCAACATCTACGAGGCCGAGGACCTGGACAAGATCTACCAGGCGGTGCGCCACGTCGTCATGGAGATGAACCTCGTCGCCACTAAGACCAACCTGTTCTCTTGCTACCAGAGGAGGGTTCGGAGCAATCTGCATATTGTGATCGTTATGAGTCCTATTGGTGAGGTAAGTACTTTTAGGGTAGACTGCTTAGGGAAAACTAAGGTGGTTTTTTTTATACCACTTAGGTGTCAGATAAGCACACGGCCCACCTGATGGGAAGTGGTCACCGTGTTCTATGGACGTATGCAACACCAGGGGCGTCACACGGGGTTCGGACGTGTAGAACGAATATGTAATGAGAGAATGACCCGATATAGAGGTACTGCGGTGGACGAGCTCATATTCACCAAGATACGTTTGCACACGTGCATAGACCACAGTAACCACTTTTCATCAGGTCGGCCGGGTGCTTGTCTGCCACCTAAGTGAACTCTATTGGAGTAGCATTCGTCCATAGGCCACGGTAACGATTTTCCATCAGGTGGGCCTTGTCCTCGTCTGCCACTTAAGTGGTTTAACAAAGGGTTTTAAAGATAACAAATATATTTTAGATCTTCCGCGCCCGCCTCCGTCAGTTCCCATCGCTAGTGAACTGCTGCACTATCGACTGGTTCAGTGAGTGGCCTAAGACCGCGCTGGAGTCCGTCGCACACCACTTCTTCTCCGGCATGGGCGAGCTGCAGAGTGTGGCCAATGACGTCATCGACGGTATGGTGGTGAGTACACTGGAACATGTTGCTACTTGTATGTGCATTGTAGGATATTTCATACAGCGCTAGCTATACTGAAACTATGTATATATTACAACTTTTAATGGTAATGAATAAATATTCATACTAATATTATACATGCGAATGTTGTTTGTATGTTAGGTGCTTTCACATCGAAACCACTATACCGATTTTTGTACAGAGATAGACTAGAGGTTGAGAAAGAACATGCACGCGGACGGAGCCACAAGTAACAACTAATACTCTTACGATCGCAAAAATATAATATTTACAACAGATAGATACTCATATTGTAATGAACAATGAATCAATTCAAGTAGTTAATACCACAGTTTTTCTGGGAATAACTCTAGATAGTAAACTGCAATGGGGTTCTCATATCACAGCCTTGGCAGGAAAACTTAGCTCAGCTGCCTATGCGGTTAGAAAGATAAGGTCACTAACAAATGAGGAAACGGCACGATTAGTTTATTTTAGCTACTTTCATAGCGTTATGTCATATGGTCTGTTGCTGTGGGGCTCAGCTGCCGATATTGAGACTGTTTTCATATTACAGAAACGCGCGATACGAGCAATCTACGGCCTCAGACCCCGTGACTCGCTGAGAGAAACATTTAAAGAAATTAATATATTAACGGTTGCTTGTCAATATATTTACGATAATATTTTATACATACGGAAGATTTTACGGATTATATTTTACACATGATTATAATACGAGAAATAAAGATAAACTAGCAGTGCCAATACTCAGGCTTCATAAGGTTGGTAATTCATTTGTAGGCAACAGTATAAAAATATTCAATAAAATTCCTCAGGATTTGGTTGACATGCCACTTAATATTTTTAAAATAAACGTGAAAAAAAGTCTAATGGAAAAAGCTTATTATAAAGTAGAAGAATATCTTAATGATAAAAATGCATGGTCAACCTAATCACTTTCTTGCCCGCACATTGTAAATTGTATAAAAACCGTATTAAAAAATAAATAAATAAATAAAAAGGATAATTGAGTTCTCTGAGTTTCTTGCTGGTATCTTCTCAGTAGAACCAACTACCGAACCAGCGAAAGAATCATTTTCAAATGGTTTACTTTAATGTATTTAATATTTTATTTTTTGTTCACATACTTCTTGACACAATTGTAATATTTTGACGTTCATATGTGCTCTATATGTGCCTAAATTGAATAAACGAAATTGATTCTTTGATTCTTTGATTCTTTGACCTGCTCATGAAATTGATATTATTTCACCGCAATTAGGCACGTAATGACAGCGTTTTACCTAAAAATAAAACGCTTATTAAATAACTTACTTTATTCGAAGCCTAATAATATTTGAGAGTGGCAACACTTGTTTCTACTATAGGGTCGTCTCTTTCTAGCCTATTGCTATCCTTTTCTGGCTTACCCCTCTTTCCACCAGGCAGGTCACGGCAGAGAGATTCTCCGCCGGACACCTCATTGTGGGTCATAATATTATTAAGTACTAAATTATTTAGTAACACCAGGCAGGATATAAAAACTTTAGGCTTCGAATAAAGTAAGTTATTTAATAAGCGTTTTATTTTTAGGTAAAACGCTGTCATTAAACAACTGTACTGTTATTCGAAGCCTAATAATATTTGAGATGTGTCTGTTATCGCCTGGTGGAAAAACAAAACGCCAATGTGATTAATGCAATGATGTTAGTTTGACCAAATTCCACTAGATAAGTGTAATATGTTCAATAGGCTAAATTTCGGGTAAAGAAAACAACAACCTTAGGTTTGAACTTATTAATAATACTAGTAAGCTTACCTAAGCATATATTACCATAATAATTTACTCTGATTATTAACATCAGTAGGTAAGTATAGGTAGGTACTTAGATTTAAATAATACACAATCATAAAATTTAGTTCAAATTAAAAAGTACCATCTACAATATTTGGCCTAAAAAAAAAAAAAAAAAAAAATAATAATTATCAATGACAAATCGAAAAATAATTAAGCAATCATATTAATTATTATTAGTAATTATTAAGTATAAAAACATAAAAAATAATCATAAAGGTAAGAATAAATTAGACATTGTTCTATTAGACGATACCACACCCGCAGGTTTTATTTCTCTTCTGTAGAATCGGGTAAATGTGTCACGTGACCTCCAATTACCCCTCGCGAGTATGTCTTCTAAAGGGAGATTCAGCAGCCAATCTTTGGAAGCCACTGCTGGTCGCGTGGAGCCTGCCGATGCTTGCACTCCGGCTCTCTTCAAGAGAGACTTTATCCAGTTTGCAATGACGGTGCGACTGGCCGCTTTTGGAGCACCACGAACTGTCAAAAAAAGATGATTGCTTTTACATACATCTCGTCTCTCTTTAGACAACTTAATCAAGGCCTTAATCCAAAAGACGGGATTGAGCGCAGTGTTTTCAGGATTATTAAGTAGACGCCAGCCTGATTGCCGGTATTCGGAACTGTCTGTTTTGGACCCAAAAAGGGGCCAGAAGGTAATATGATCATTTGACAAGGTGAAATGATCTGGATCTATAGAGAGTAGGGTAAGATCATGCACCCTGCGACCCGAACACAAAAGGAGAATACAGGCTGTTCTTTGTGCACATTCATAAAACGTGAAATTTGAAACGAAATTGTCCACTAGCCAACGAGTGACTACTTCAACGTCCCAGATGGGGGGTTTCAATATTTTAGGTTTCTTGAGCGCTATAGACTTTAAAATACGTATCACAACTGGGTGTGAACTCAGACTATGGGTTTTATTAGGATCACATAAAGTTGAAACAACTGATTTATGCAACACAACTGAATTGTATGATAAGTTTTCTATAAGATACAAATCTGACAAATATCTCGCAAGATCTGTACCTGACGGAGAACGAATCGAAATGTTATTATTAATAGCCCACGAGCACCAACGCTTCCATGCAGACATATAACATTTTTTCGTAGAATCCCGCCAACTAGCAAATAAAAGATTTCGTTGATTTACAGACCAACCTATGAGAGCTTGATCCCACCCCCACATTTCCAAATCTCCAGTGTCAGTTCGTGAACCCTCGTGGGGTTCCGGTTCGTCGAGGTATCTATCAGAACCTCCTCGAGATTGTGGATTGTATATGGAGGAGCAATGGCTCTCCTCTTGAGATCGGGGCGCCAAAAGGCTTTCTGCCACTTTGGGACTATTAACAGATAGATCCCAGATGCGTTGTTTAGGTGGGCTAACACTTTGGGAATCAGATAGGGCGGTGGAAAGATCCACGCTAGGCTGAAGTGCCAACGCCTTGTGAAGGCGTCGATGAACTGTGCTTGATGGTCTTTCGAGTTCAGGGACACATAGTTCGGTACTACATGAGCTCGATCTGATGCAAAGAGATCTATTACCGGCTTTCCCCATTTCAGAAATACTTTCTCCGTCAAGGGTGGAAGTAAGTGCCACTCCGGGTGACGGACTCCTCTCGACAATCGATCTGCCTCGACATTGTATTTGCCTGGCAGGTGGTGGAGAGATAGCGATATGCTGTACTTCTGTAGAATGTGAAAGACTTTGTATGTTAACCTCATAAGATGCTTGGATCGAGTGCCTCCCTCCCTGCGGAGGTACGACAGAACCGTTCTGTTGTCCGACTGTATGGAAACTGTTGTCCCTTTGAGCAGGTGACAATGGTTTTGAAAGACTTTCAAAATTGCCAACATTTCCTTCAGATTCGAATGAAGGTCTTGTTCGCTGTATTTCCAATTCCCGCTCAGGCTCTCGCTGTTTATCTGAGCTCCCCATCCCGAACCGGAAGCATCGGTCGACAGATAATGAGTTACGGCAGGGGTATGTAACATCGAATTGTTTGAATAATTTTGGAACCACCACTTTAGATCTGATATGGTCCTTTTTGGCAGTGAGACCACTTCCAGTGGGTTCTTGTTTAGTAGTGTATGAGAATGACTTAGTAACTTGCGGAAATGAAGCCGGCCGTAGGGTACTACCAGGCTTGCAAAGTTTAAGGATCCTATCAGACCTTGCAACTCCCTCAGGTTGCATCGCTTTCGACGCAAAATTTGAAGGAGTTTTTCTTTTACAGAAAGCTGTTTCTTTACCGGCAATTCTTTCACATTTTGCCACGTATTCCATATTATCCCTAGATATGGAATAGCTTTTTGGGGATTTAACACAGACTTTTGGTAATTGATTTGCCACCCTAACGATTCTAGGAACTGTATAGCTGTACTCACCTGAGTCGAGAGTGTGTGTTTGTCCTGGCTGGCCAGTAAAAAGTCGTCCAGGTAAACCAAGGTGCGTATGCCTCGGTCTCGTAGCTTCTGTGCAACCCAGTTGGTTAGCACGGTGAAGACTTTTGGAGCTGACGCCAGGCCGAAGGGCAGGCAAGTCATTTGTAGCAATTCGTTGTTCCACATCAGTCGGAGAAAAGGCCTGTGACTGACTGCTACGGGCAAATGAAAATAAGCATTCTGAAGGTCGATCTTTGCGACCCAGTCGCCCGATTGGAGAAACAAAGAGATTGTGGCGTGATTTATCAACTTGAATTTGCTCACGGCGACAAATTGATTTAGGTTTTTTAAATTGAAAATCGGACGGTATGAACCGTCGTCTTTTGGTATCAAAAAAAGATTGGAAAGAAAGCTGGGTTTGGTTTGAGCCCTCTCGAGAACGCCCATGTTCATCATTTCTTGAATATGCAACTTCATTTCGGGTGAACATGAAGTTTTTATGTCTTTTCCCGTTCCCGGGACATGAAGCAGAGGCCTTTCCATGAGGGGTATGCGGTACCCTTCTGAAATTATCTTCAAGATTACGGGAGGCGCTTTGTGATATTCCCACATCTGATAGAAATGATGAAGGCGCCCTGCTTTGAAAGTCGAGTCAAAATTTCTTTTTAGGTTGTCCCTTGCGTGAATTAGCTGCTTGCTGGGTTCTATACGCTGCATCCTGAGCCCTGGGTGCTCGTGGACGAAAGGTCATACCCTGCGCGGGCATTCTAGGTATGAAACCTTGATTATAAAACGGATACATTCCTTGCGCAGGAAATGTTGAAAATGATGGATAACCAGGGGGACCTTGCGCAGGTACCATTGGTAAATTACGGTTACCTGAGTAACTTTGTGTATATGGCAAACCCTGCGCAGGTTGCTTGAGTTTATTAATATTTTGGCTAGTACCAGCTTGCGAAGCTACAACTTTGGAACTCGCCGATTTCGTTGACCAAAAAACTTTACTTGTACCCCCATGTTTCTCTAATATTGAACTCAACTTATCATCTTTAAACAGGTTCTCACATGACGGTGGTATTTTACGAAGTGTGGCTTTCGTAAATTTATCCTTAACTGACTTAAGAATAGCGTCCCGGCGCTGTTGAATCAGGTCTGCGCGGTGACCACAAGCCATTTGTAATAGATCATTGGATATCTTTTGAAAGTCACCTTGCACAAATATCTCGTTAATTTTGGACTCTATGCTAGTCCTATCAACCGTATCGGAAGATCTAAGCCATGAAATAAAATTTATAAAACCGGTTTCTACAGCTTCGTGCTGCTTCAGTAAACCTTGCGTAATACTTGCAAAACCTCTTTCAGTAAGAGATAAGTTAGGCAATCTATCATATTGTTTTAATTCATCGTTACATTCGAGTTCGGTAAAGCCGGGGGTAGAACAATATCTTTTTTGAACATCCGAGTATCTAACATCGGACCATGAAGCAGATTCAAAATGCTGAATATCATTCAGACGTTTTAGAATATGTTCATCTGATTTCAACATTGCAGGCTCTTTTAAAACGACATTAACGGGCAAAGAAAATTCTGTAGAATTTTGTTGTGAGGTAGATCCATCACCATTATATAACTCGCCACTGACATTTAAAGAAACATCGCTGTCGCTATCGTTACAATGTTGCGATTGATAACTTTGTGTAGGGTAATCTTGAAATAAATAATTATGCATGAAATTAACTTGTGAAGCTAACGTTTTTAACATGTCGGGATACTCGGAATGCTCCGGGCCCTCATGTCGGGCACGTTTGGCCTCCTTTGTAGCTTTGGATGCTGACCTACGTTTCTTACTTGTGGCGATGCTCGGTTGAGACATCGTTTGTGTAGGTCCAGAGGAACGCGGCGGAGGCTCGATCACCGCCTCTGTGGAAGCAACGGCCACAGAGGACCGCAGGCGCGCCGGTGTCGGAGATGATCGACTTCCAGAACTACTAGAAGATGAAGAATCACTCTCCATTTTTAAGCGCAAAAGCTTAAAATTTTTAAATGTATTCTACAAGTAGGTTCCAAAAAATTTTTAACAAAAGTATACGAACGGAGAATCCGTTAGAAAAAATTATACTTGTTATTAAGTACGACCGCTTAGTACGAAAACAAAATCGCCAATGAGGTGTCCGGCGGAGAATCTCTCTGCCGTGACCTGCCTGGTGGAAAGAGGGGTAAGCCAGAAAAGGATAGCAATAGGCTAGAAAGAGACGACCCTATAGTAGAAACAAGTGTTGCCACTCTCAAATATTATTAGGCTTCGAATAACAGTACAGTTGTTTAATGACACCTATTATCAAACTGTGAATTTATCATTGCTATTATTCACAAGTGACTGATAGATTCTTTTTTAAATTTTATAGGTTAAGTTTCTATGTTCTTAAAAAAGTTTCGATACAAAAAAGAACGTGTTTAATAGTACGAATAAATTAATATGCCTATTGTATGGTCATTTGATGCATTTTCGTATTTAAATAAATAATTTCAACTTGTAATACTTGTATAATAAACAAAATTTTCACTCAAATTTGACTTTTTTTTTCTAAAAACAGAGTAAAAAAAAAGTTAAATTCAAACTTCATTCTTTTAAATATGGCCGATCGCCATTGTTAGATGCACGTGCATAGGAAAACGAATTAATTTGTAGTATTGTTTATTTAGTATTTGTAGTAGTATTTTATTCTCAAGTGTGTTGTAAAACGTCGTATGCCACGCATGAGTATGATGATTACCGTCCTCGGCTCTCTTAAGACCCTCGCCTGAGGGCTCGGTTCTCAATGGCGCCTCGGCGGTAATCACCAACTTTACTCACTTGTACCATAATGTACTATAACAGCCTGATAGACGGCGGTCACCGTAGCGACTCATAGACAATTGCAACACCAGGCGGTTACCGATTCTGTAAGAATTTTTTATTCTTTTTTCAAGTACACCCTGTATGGTGTACTTGAAAAAAGAATAAAAAATTCTTACGGTTGGTAAGACAAGAATACCACAATTTTAAATAATAAAATAAATAAAAAATTTAATTTTAGATATTGATTGTCAATATAATTTATCCACACATCCTTGTCTGTCAGTCCGTATGTTGCTACGCACATCAGACCGTGGTGGAGGCGAGTCGCAGGTTCGAGCACCGGCTGAACAGACTCAACTACGTCACGCCGATGTCCTACATGGAGATGCTGAATGCGTACGCGGATATGTTCAGGAAGAAACGGAAGTCTATACACGACGAGGCGAACACTCTCCGAACTGGTGAGGATTTGAAGTCGATAATCAATTTCGTAATTAAAATTTTGTTCAGAATTCGGTCTAAACTCAAACACCCAAATGTCAAAAACAGAATTCTTTTTTTTTTTGGCCAGGATTCGCATTGTAATCGAGAGATCATAAGGCCGACTCTTTAACCACTAAGCTACCGACGCTTCAAGAAAGGACGTTTTTGACATTTGATAAATCGAGACTGAATTGTGAACAGATTTTTATTACGATAGACATCGATATTTTACAAAAAGCGACTGCCATAGAAATATCTTAGTCACATTTAAAATATGTGATGTTATATCGCAATTGGTTCAGTACAATAGGAGATCTGACCAAAACTTGGGATAACCATGCAGCTGGAGTGCTGGACCGTGGATATTAGTCAGCTAGTATAAATTGTTAATATCTTATCAAACTTCCACGAGGGAGGACTTAGACAAATTGTTTCCATCCAGGCTTAGACAAGTTGAACATAACGGAGATAGAAGTGAAAGAGCTGCAGATAGAGCTGGCAGAGCTGAAGCCGCTGATGGAGCGCGCCGCCGAGGAGACCAGGCAGGTCATCAAGCAGATCGCGATTGACACCGTGAGTACCCCGCTGCAGAATATACCCTAACTATTTACCGAATCTTGTGACCGAACCGGCAACCGGTAAGTTTTAGCTACCTCAACTGTTTGTTGAGGGCGCCTATATTAGTGGCCAATGCCGGTCGGGTTCTTCTCTAGCACACGCGAGCTTCTTCGTACACATAGACAGATGTGACTAAACTCTTCGCGGTTGTAGTCAGTTTGAGTCCGACATACTCATCTAATCATTATCCCAATGAAGTGACGGGGTTTCCGCAGGTAAGAAAAAGCCGCGTGCGTATTTATTATCTGGTTCGAAGGACCCAAACTGTCGATAAGTTAGCCTTAAATCATAGTAAATTAGTATGTAGCGATATAGTACATTATAATGACGCGGATGGAACGACAACAGTTACGTGGAATAATGGGACTGGTCGCGGCTTCTAATTCCGTCTTGTTTGTACAATTTTCCTGATCTTCAATTATATGGCTTTTATAGGAAGGAAAGAAGTTTAGGACACATTTGGATCGAAATTTTTATCACTCTCATCTCATATTTCAGTGTAATACTTCAATGTTTTGAATATGTATTATTTATAGGAAATAGCCGAGGAAGCTCGAGCGAATGTGGAGAAGGAACAAGCCGTGGCAGAAGAAATGGCTACTCTCACCGCTGCCATGGCTGAAGACGCTATGAGAGACTTAGGTACTCCACACTGATACTAAGAACATGAATATGTATTTTGTGTAACTATTATGTGGACCTGACATTAAGCTGTCCAGGATAGGTTCAAGTAGCTCAGTTAGTAAAGTATTTCTCCTAGAAACTGGCGCGAGTTCTAGTCGCGGTCTACAAGCTGACTTATAAGATTCTAGTCGCGGTCTACAAGATGACTTTTAGATTCTAGTCTTGGTATACAAGATGACTTATAAGATTCAAGTCTCGGTCTACTAGATGACTTATAAGATTCTAGTCGCGGTATACAAGATGACTGATAAGATTCTAGTCGCGTATTACAAGATGACTTATAAGATTCTAGTCGCGGTATACAAGATGACTGATAAGATTCTAGTCTCGTATTACAAGATGACTTATAAGATTCTAGTCGCGGTCTACAAGATGAATTATAACATTCTAGTCGCGTTGTACAAGATGACTTATAAGATTCTAGTCTTGGTATACAAGATGACTGATAAGATTCTAGTCTCGTATTACAAGATGACTTAAAAGATTCTAGTCGCGCGCGGTATACAAGATGACTGATAAGATTCTAGTCTCGTATTACAAGATGACTTATAAGATTCTAGTCGCGGTCTACAAGATGAATTATAACATTCTAGTCGCGTTCTACAAGATGACTTATAAGATTCTAGTCTCGGTCAACAAGATGACTTATAAGTCTCGGTCTACAAGATGACTTATAAGATTATAGTCTTGGTCAACAAGATGACTTATAAGATTCTAGTCTCGGTCTACAAGATGACTTATAAGATTCTATATAATCTCGGTCTACAAGATGACATATAAGATTCTAGTCTCGGTCTACATGATGACTTATAAGATTCTAATTTCGGTCTACAAGATGACTTATAAGATTGTAGTCGCATTCGCGTAATCCATTGGAACTTATTCCAGGGATAAAAAGTTGCGTATATGAGTACCAAATTATTTTAGCAGCTAATTACTGTATGTACCCCCGATCACGAAAAACTATGGAATCGTAACGTGAACGTATCCAGAGACTGGAACATTGCAACTGGCCGCCGGCCTAAAGTGAACGTGTATGTGTGTCAAGCTGGCCAATCGCAATGCTCCGTAGTCTCGATCTTCTTCTTTTTCTTCTTCGTCGAGTCAATGGCTCAATTTTTTTTTTTTTATGCTCCAATTTTAGGCCACGGCTTCAGCATTGTCCGCTGCCCTACTCAGGTCTTCGATAGTACAGGTGGAAGGGTACAGTGGGCAAGAGAGTAATTGCAGCATGGACTGGGATGGACCAGTTGTCTCGATACGTTGACGTTACGATTACAATAGTTTTTCGTGCTAGGGGTACCGCATTCACACTAGTAATTTTATGTCATAGGTACAAGTTTTTTATTTACATACAATCACGCCTCCATCCCCGGAGAGTTAAACAGAGTTGAATTGACGCTCATATTTCACCAATCATTGTATTAGGTCCCACGTTATAGGGGGTGATCCAATTGCCGTATTCCGGGCTATGTTATTTTTATTTATGTAGTGTTATTTTACTGCTATTTATGTACAGAGGAGGCGATGCCAGCTCTCCGCGCGGCCGAGAGAGCCCTCCGCGAGTTGAACCGCAACGACATCACAGAGGTGAAGGCCATGAAGAAGCCTCCGCAGGGAGTCGTGCTCGTCATAGAGTCGCTGTGCGTCGTGTTCGGCATCAAGCCTGTGAAGGTACGAGCTATATTTATTATAGACTAGCTGTTGCCCGCGGCTCCGCCCGCGTAGAATTCTGATCCCGTTCATCGCTGATATTATAGCCTATGTGTTATTCTGATCTATAAGCTATATTATTGTAAAGTTTCATTAAAATCCATTAAATAGTTTTTACGTGAAAGAGTAACAAACATCCTCACATACTTACAAACTTTCGCGTTTATAATATTAGTAGGATTTAGATCGAATAATGTAAACATCCAAGACGGTACTTGAGTGGTTGCGGATTCATGTCCCATCCTAGATGTTGACTTTTTCCGATTTTAATATACAGGAAAAGTTAGTATACTAATCACTGCAAATGCTAATGTAAAGAATGGGTGAATTGATGTGTAAAAAAAGTTTTATTTTTTTTCCATTAATATGTTCTCTCTCTGTGTTCTTAGTTACTTTTTCTTTATTTATTTTCTTGACATTTTAAAATAAATATAGGCATCGAGTACAGGGACAGAGCTATTTTAAAAAGGATTCTGGATGGCTATAAAGTTGTAACAGCAATTTTGTGCTTTACTATAGCATATTATGTCAAAGTAGAAATATGTTATAGGAACCGGGTGCGAAGTTCGGTGAGAAAGTACTGAACTATTGGAAGCCGGGCTCGCTGATGCTGTCGGACCCCGGCGCGTTCCTCGACTCGCTCATGAACTTCGACAAGGAGTCCATCACTGAGGACATGGTCAAGAAGCTCAAGAGATTCGTCGTCAACCCGGATTACGATCCGCTTAAGATCGTCAGGGTATTTATTGTGACCAGTGATACACACACAGTTTGACATCAGACAGATATATACAGCCCAGACTCAGCCTCAGATACGTAGCTCGAGTCAACAATAGTGCCCGGAATACGGCAATAGGCTCACCCCTATTACGTGAGACTTATACAATGACTGGTGAAATGTGGGCGTTAATTCACCTATGTCTAACCCTCCGGGGATGAAGGCGTGATTGTATGTATGTGTAACGTACATAGTATGTAATATGTATGTATGACCAGTGATGGGGTTAGATTTGACCTAACAACTATTCATGATTGATAGCCGTAATCGACTTTTAACGTGCCCTTCAAAGCACGGAAGCGCCCAAATGAAATACTACTAAACGGCAACCGCGCATAGGTAGCTTACTGATCGTTTACAGTACCCCGAGCACGTAAAATATTCGTATTCGTCACGTGAACGTATCCAGAGAACGAAGCATTGCGATTGGCAGGCTTCACACACACACAGGTCCACAGCAAGCAAGCGGTCAATCGCAATGCTTCGTCGTTTCGATATGTTTACGTTACGAATTCGAATATTTGTCGTGCTCGGGGTACAGAACAGTGGGGTGAGCATGAACAACTATCGTAATCGTAGCGTGAACGTAACGAGAGCACGGAGCATTGCGATTGGCAGGTTTCAGGCAGGCGACCAATCGCAATGCTCCGTGCTCTCGTTACGTTTACGATACGATTACGATAGTTGTTCTTGCTCACCCCACAGTGAGCGCACCTGGCTATGAGCGCTTCGTATACGTCGAGACACGTATCTTGGACCTAAATCGCGAGACAAACGAACACCTGCCGCGCGCGGATTGTTGTAATAATCTATGCTTGGTGAATTTGAGCTCGTTCACCACCATAGCACCCCGTGCTATCCTCAAAAGATAGCCCAAGAGAAATGTAAAGCGCGTATAGAGCGCATTTGTCCAAGATAATTATATGTCCCGGAAAATAAGTATGTAAGAATTTTCCAACTTGTTACATTTGCCCCGTGCGTGCGCCAGGTGTCGAAGGCGTGCCAGTCGCTGTGTATGTGGGTGCACGCCATGTACAAGTTCTACCACGTCAACAAGGCCGTCAAGCCCAAGAAGGACGCCCTGGCGCAGGCCCAGAAAGGGCTCGCTGAGGTCGAAGGTGATTGTTACTTTTGATTTAAGTATAGCTGACAAATATTCTATGCAACTTCTAAGTATCCTATTAAGAATTTGGAGAGAAATTTGTGAGTATGCATAGATTAGAGCCATTAGGGCTGTTAGGTCCAGTAACCACTTCGTCAAGTCGGTCCGTTCCGCCCAGTGCCCCATTCGGGAATTCTTTTTCCGTCCATTTCCCATTACGTCCATCCACATTTCCCTTGCGAAGTAGACTCTAGCCGAGTTAAAAGGGTTGGCAGCACGAGTGTGACTCCCCTGGTGTTCCACTAGACGTGTAAAATTTTCATCCAGATCATTTCAACCAGAACGGCTCTGGCCCTCTGGGTGAAATTTTAGCACAGAGATAGATTATGGACTAGGTCCAGGACATACATACTTTTATCCTGGGTATAGGTTCTTGTTAGGGGCGTATATAATGAACGTATTAAACATCATCACCATCACAGCGTCCGTCACACACGTCTCGCGGTTCGCTCACGCGCTTTATCTAATGATTCGTTTTATCTTGACTTTTGCTGCCGTAGGACTCTTAAGTCCGATAGCCGAAAGCCTGGGATGGCAGCCATACAACCAGTCAACCACTCTATAACCGTTCCATTTGTCCATAACAGCAATGCTGGCTGCCACAAAGGCCAAGATGCAAGAACTGCTGGACGGCATAGCGAAGTTGAACTCGTACCTGGCGGAGAAGGAGGAAGAGAGGCGGAGGACGGAAGAGGGCATCAACCAGTGCCTGGAGCGGATGGACCGCGCTAAACGGTAACCACTCATTTTATATCTCTGGAAATATCCTGCCTTCGGAAAGCTTGCAGTCTTTAAAACAAGTAAATAAGTTCTTCTAGGCAAGCAATAGCATGCACCAGCGTTGGCCACATCATCACTTAGCAATGGGTGAGATAGTGCTCAAACTCAAGCGTAATAACCATCAAAAAGGGCCATGCCAATATGACCTCGCTCTAGACTTCTCATCATCAGTATGTTGCTCTTTGTTATTTCGAGAATTTACTTTTCCTAGTACAAAACACTTATTACATGATATACAGAATAGATCAAAGTTGAATATTATAACATAACTAGCTGACCCGGTGAACTTCGTACCGCCATATTTACGATCCCGTTCCCGCTGCATATCTCTAAATTTATCAGTGTTTCTCTACAATATTATGCATATAAACCTTCGTCTTGAATCACTTATCTTACTATATATCTTTTAAAGAAAACCGCTTCAAAATCCGTTTCGTAGTTTTGAAGATTTAAGCATACATAGGGACGGACAGACAGCGACAGCGACTTTGTTTTATAATATGTAGTGATGATGATTGTTATTCCAGATTGCTGAACGGTCTGTCCAGTGAGCGCGTCAGGTGGATAAAAACTATAAAGGAATTAGACGTCGCTATCGTGAACCTCATTGGGGACATACAGCTCAGCGCATGTAAGTCTTCCAGCATATCTTAAAAATAAACTTCCTTGTAGACGAAGAACCTAAAAAAAATTTGGTTGTCAGGTGCTGTGGGCTACATAACACCTTTTACAGACGAGTTCAGGAGGGAACTGCTGGCTCAATGGATACAGCACATTCAGGTATGGACATCTAGATTAGGGTTGCCATACGTCCCCGTACGCCGGGACATGTCCCCGTTTGAGGCCTGGTGTCCCGGCGTCCCGGCCAATAAGCAAATTGTCCCGGTTAAACATTTTTAGTATTATATTAGAGAGCTGGACTTGGTTGGTAAACAGTTAAATACCTACAATAAACGCGACTAAGTAGCTAGGCTATTAATACGTAGATAGAACGACGAAAGCGCTGATATTTTTATCCATACATGAATATGTTAATGAGTAATAAAGACCCCGGGGCCAATGATTTTACGAGAAAAACGCGATGAAGGACAGATGGCGCTCATACTTCCAACGACATGCTGAATAAGCAGCAAGAGGTGCATCCACCAGACCTCTTTCCGAAACAAGGACTAGTGCCACCGAAGTCCCCATCGAGGCTTGGAAGGCAATGGGTGCATTGGGTGCTCGTGGTGTGAGCATTCTAACAAATCTGTATAACTGCATACTTCTTACCGTGAGATCCTGAGCCAGTGGAGACTGAGCTTCATTACGCCAGTATTCAAAGGCAAGGGATCGGTGCAGGAGTGTGGTAGTAACCGCGGTATAAAGATAATGTCCCACACCATGAAGCTCTATGAGCAGATAATCGACTCCCGGATCCGACAGGAGAGTACACTCTCGGAGTGTCAGTATGGTTTCGTTCCGGGCACGGGATCATGGATCCGGTGTTTGCCCTAAGGATTGTGGTGGGGAAATACAGGGCGAAGAACACGCCCTGCACTGCCTATTCTTAGACATGTAGAAGGCCTTCGACTGTGTTCTTTGCGCGGTGATTTGGTGGGTACTGTGGGCTAAGGGAGTTCCAGAGACCTACATTGACACCATCCAAGATATGTATCATGATTCTGGTTCCGTGGTTCGGAGTGCATTTGGTGACTCAAAAGCCTTCCCCATCACCATCGGAGTACACCAAGGATCCGTCCTTAGTCCTTACTTGTTCAGCTTGGTATTAGACGTCTTGTTGGACAGTATCAGAAAACCACATAAGCAGCCTCCGTGGTTGCTCATGTATGCTGATGATATTGCGCTGAAGGACGCGGACAGGAGCAGACTGGTGCAACACGTGAAAGTGTGGAAGGAAGCGCTTGAGAACGGTGGTATGAAGCTAAATGTAGCGATGACAGAAAGTTTAGCGTTAAACTCGACAGATTTCACACCGGTCCGCATAGGCGATGATTCAGTTTAAGTACCTGGGATCTGTACTTCATGTGACCAGTAAAATCGACTACGACATCAGGGCACGCATTGCTTCCGCGTGGGCCAGGTGGTGAGAAATGACTGGTGTCACGGGTGATCCCAAAATGCCAGTCAGGTTGAAGGGGCAGGTCTATAAGACGATCATTATGCCTGGCCTCTTACATGGGTGTGAGAGCAAGAGCGTAAGCACGTAAGAGCTGCATGTCACGGAGATAAAAATGCTGCGTGAGGAACTCTTGCAGCCGCGGCAGCCTTCATGTCCATGACATCGCAGATAAAATGCAAAAGAGCCGCCTTCGCTGGTGCGGCCACGTCTTGCGGCAACCGCCAGGATACGTGGGTAGCAAATGCCTGACAATGGCGCCCCCGTCGGGTCCAGGTAGAAGGGATAGGCCCAAGAAGTCCTGGCTTGACGTCATGGAGAGTGATATGCGGGCAAATGGTGTCACTACCATGGACGCCCAAGATCGTGTCAAGTGGAGGAGGAAGAGCCGGAAGGCGGACCCTGAGCTCCGGGGTCATCTTGGCCAGGGTTGCAATCGGGAGAAAGCGTCTACATGAAGATGATGTTTAACTTAATGTTGATTTCGTCAAAATATTTTGTACAATTATCAGAAGTTAATTCTGATAATTTTTCGCCTTTCAGAAAACATAGGAAGCCCGGGTCGCTGCCCGCTTGTTTAACGCTTGTTTAATGGCAGTGTTAAAAGTTGTTGTAATAAAGTTCCTATTTTTCTACCTTTACTAATTTTTCTTAAAATGTCCCGGTCTGGGTCCCCACACTTATGGCAACCCTAATCTAGATACATCTTTTAGAATAAAAAAAAAAAATATTCTGCCAATTTAGTCAATTAGCAGATGAGATCCGATCCGTTTTCAAGATGACGAAAGGTTTGAAATGTCAGTGGGAAGATCAAAGGCTTGTCCGGCTTGTCTTCTTTGCTGACAGCACAGAATCTCTATTCTTACAAGGTGGGCAGCACAATTGTGACTCCCCTGGTGTTGCACTCGTCCATAGGCCATGTTAACCACTTTCCATCAGGTGAGCCGTGTGCTTGTCTGCGACCTAAGTGGTATAAAAAAAAACTTTCTTGAAATGTGTGTGTAAGTAGATAGATAGATAGATAATTCTTTATTGTACACTAATAGATTTACAGAGATGACAAGTAGTACGCCTGTATAGCACCGCAAGTTGGCATGTAGTATACAGGCGTAAGTATTCACAAGTAAATCGTCTACTTAACCGAAGTTTTACCACCATCCCGTTCCCCAGGAGGTGAACGTGCCGCACACGCCGGGCGCCACGCCGCTGTCGACGTTAGGAGACGCCTTGCAGATCAGGTCAGACGAAATTCTGTAGCTCGATCAAGTTATCCAACTTTTTAAGGCTCCCAACTAACGAAAGGCACAGATGTTCGTATGGCGACTGGGATTGGGGGCTTACCGTGCTCTTTCGGGCCATAGGTCTCATTGTTTTATGAATGGCTACCTATTCTAAAACTGACTTGATTAGCATTACTTAGTCATGAACCCCTCAAGGTACCGTGGTACCATCCGCCCGAAACTTCGACAGTATCCACAAGAGCTAGTGCTCAAGTCAAGACCACTGTAGACAGATATATATAAGTTTTCATATTTTATGATGACCACCATATTTCTTTGGCCTCGCCTTACCCCGAAGGATCGGCTTTCCTGATCTTGCCAAGTAAATTATATTTTTAATCTTCAATATTATCTTATTATTTATTATTGAAAGGACTATACTTAGGGAATGCTTATTGTTTCGCAGAACTTGGCAGATGTACGGCCTGCCGCGTGACCTGATGTCGATGGAGTCGGCAGTACTGATGACCAACTCACGCCGCTGGCCGCTCATCATCGACCCGCAGACGCAGGCCAACAAGTGGATCAGGGCCATGGTAATATCGACATCATCATCTTACAGGGTTGTTCCCGGTTGCTTCTAAGGCTTTCACCTCATAGCATGGAGTCCGGTTACTACTCCTCCTATGCGGCTTTTATGAAAGAGACTGTCACTGACCTCCCTGCCCCAAGAGGAAAGCTTGCGCCAAAGTCTCGACCGTCAATTAGCAGGTATACATGTTCGCATGTAAAGCTGATTATAGGCTCCGAAGATCTTTGTAGAGCTCCGTACACCATGAAGAAAATGACGTCGTTTCACGCAGGTTATTTTTATTTGCAGGGTAAAATTGAAGGACTAATAGTGTGTAAGCCAAACGACCGCGATTTGCTGAGAAGCTTTGAGTCTGCGCTGAGGTTTGGGAAACCGTTGCTGTTGGAGAATGTCGGTCAAGAACTGGATCCCGCTTTGGATCCTGTGCTCAAAGTAAGTAGAAGTATGAGGATGCACGTTTTGCTGAAGGCGCAGTCAATGTCGCCGAGTTCTGTTTGCTATTTTTATTTGCTGCCACTGACACGATGAAGAAGAAGAAGAACGTTTTGCTTGTGTCCAGCGGTGCAGAAATCCCTTCGGATACCCGACGGATAAACAACACAAGATTAACGGCAAAATACGCAGATGATATCACTGCAGGAGAAGGAAAACTCGGAATAAAACCCTGTACCAACCCGTCTGGCCAGAGTGGCAACAGTAGGCCAAAGCTTCGCAACATTGGGAGAGGCCTATGTCTGGCAGTGACCTGCGATAGGCTAATTTATTGACTGGTCTCATCCCCCGCCGCCGGAGCTGGGTGGGGGGTGGGGGGTTATGTCGATCTCGAACCGGCTAAAAGAGCTTCCTGTCTTAGATCACTCAGCTGCCGGGAGTAAGATTGCCACTGAGATATCCCTCGCTCCACAGCTGACTCAGGGCCAACTCGAGATGGCCCCTTAGCTAGAGTGTGCGTACCATGGTGTCTCCATCATGTCCCCGGCCTGCTTCTGCTAGGGGGTAACAGGCGGCTTCATCTGCTACCTCCAGGCCCGCGCTCATAATGACCGCAGGTCTCATCACAATTAATTCCTTAATATTCAGCCTTAATAAAACGTGAACCTTGTACTCAGATGTACTAGGATCCTAGCTAGAAAGAAGATGATAGGCAACTAAATATTTTCAGCGCCAATACTTCCGCCAAGCCGGTCAGTTGGTGCTGAAGTTCGGCGACTCCCTGATCCCGTTCGTGGCCGGCTTCCGGCTGTACATGACCACCAAGCTGCCGAACCCTAAGTACACCCCGGAGACCTCCGTCAAGGTGCAGGTTGTGAACTTCGCTCTAGTACCAAGGTATTTGAACCTTTTTTCGTGCTAATATAATAAACTAGCTGACCCGGCGAACTTCGTGCCACCATATTTTTCGCCCGCGTGGTATTATCTTTAAAGTTATCAGTGTTTCTCTACAATATTATGCATGTATTATACATAAAAACCTTCCTCTTGAATCACTCTATCTATTAAAAAAAACAGCTTCAAAATCCGTTGCCTGGTTTTGAAGATTTAAGCATACATAGGGACGGACAGACAGCGACAGCGACTTTGTTTTATAATATGTAGTGATGATGTAGTGATGATAGTGATGCGTAAGTGTCATTCCAGTCCATTATCCATTATCGGTGTACCAAATTTCAGCCAGATCCGTCAGCTGTTATAGCGTGATTGAAGAACAAACATTCAAACATCTTCACAAACTCTTGCATTTATAATAATAATACATAGTAGGATAGGATCGAAAGAAACTATCACCGCTTTATATTAAGTACTAGCCATTGCCCGCGGCTATGCTCGTATGGAATTTGGATTACGTTCCAACTTTCTTTTTCCATGCGGAAATTCCCCCACCCATCAGCTATCAGGGTGGTTAAGTCGAATTCGGACCGACGAAAACCGCACGCCGTCTCGATTCTTCTGATGCCAGGGCGTAAGATTGTCTAGAGTCCTAGAGCATATCCCGCTCCCCAGCTGACCCTGATAACATTGCCAACCCCCTCAGCGGTCTATCGGAGCAGCTCCTGTCCACCGTGGTGGCGCAGGAGCGGCCGGAGTTAGAGGAGCAACGCGGCCAGCTCATAGTGTCGCGTGCGCAGTTAGCGGCGCAGTTAGCGGAGATGCAGGCCGACATCCTCAGCGGCCTGTCGCACAGCGCCGGCTCGCCCGTCGACGACCTGCCGCTCATCCTCACGCTGGAAGCTATCAGGCTCAAGAGCGAGGAGATACTGGTGAGTGTAAGGGAGACATCCTCAGCGGCCTGTCAGATCGTAGTATTCTCTCTCTAGAAAGTCAAACGAGTGCGTCCACCAGTCCTCATCATACGGATCGCAGGCATCTGCTCATCCGCAATGCCCACGCTGTTGCTCCGAGTGGCAACTTTTGTGATGCGTGCCGATGACGTCATTCGGAATGCCGGTCAGGTGGATGCGTCTCGCTCCGTCGCTGAAACATTTCGTACGTGCATACGGTTCTACGCAAATCGGAATGAATAGACGTCACCGATCCGATTGCTGATAGTTACGGCGGCAAATGCGATCGCTGCCGATCAGTTGGACGCATTTTGATGCGTTGCATCCGATGTGTACAATGCCGCAGTTGCGAAGTCAACGGCAATGAAAACTGATTGAATTGGCGGGACTCGATGAAAATCTTTAATTCTTCCTTCAGACTAAAGTAGACGACATAGAACGCACGACCAAAGAGATCGACATCGCCCGCGAGGACTACGTGCCAGTCGCCAACAGGGGGCAGATCCTGTTCTTCTGCCTGTCGGACATGGCCAACGTGGACCCCATGTACCAGTACTCGCTCGAGTGGTTCGTCAAGCTGTTCGTCCGCGCCATGGCCGAGACTGAACCACATGGTGAGTCTAGTAGTAGTAGTAGTAGAGTAGTTATTGTCATTCAACCTCCCTTGAGCGAAGAGTCCCTACATTATGTTTCTAGCCTTTGCTCGCAGCTCCTATGTGCTCAAGGATATTCGAGCGCGATCGAATAACGAAAAACATCCAAACATTTACAAAGATATTAAGACATTTTGCAAATTATAATTCTTCTGCCAAAGAAGTGTAATTTAAAAGTGCAGGGTTCGAATACTCGATGTGGCTTGCCACATTATCTTTCGATAAAAATAAATGAATGCAGATTTATTTCTTTTTTTTTTAAATAAAGGATGGTTTCTATTGAGTAGAATTTGTCTATCTCCCCAGTATTTAGACTTTGAGTAAAAATTCATACCTTCAATCATTCAATTTCAACCATGTCTTCAATAATCTACAGTAGGTACAATCAACCTATAGTACCTTAACTATCAACATCAAATACGTTTCTATTTTTTCAAAGGCTCTCTCTTGTGGAGGCCTAAGGCCATGGCCCCGGTTGCCCCCCCCCCTTCCGCTCCCCCATAAGTCGGTTACTGACAAAATTGAATCTGAACAGTGGTCTACTATCATTCCAGAGGAGATAATGGAGCGCGTGGAGCTGATCATCGAGCACTTCACGTTCCTGCTGTACCAGAACGTGTGCCGCAGCCTGTTCGAGCGCCACAAGCTGCTGTTCGCCTTCCTGCTGTGCGCCAGGGTCCTGCTCGACAAGGGACACATCAACTTCGTAGAGTTCAACTTCCTCCTCACCGGGGGCAGGATTGAACAGGCACGTTGTAGTTTCAGCTCTCCAGAACGATAAGGGCACTTGCTGCTTACAAACTCGCAGCAAATAGTAGATTGTTTATCAAAGGAGCAAAATAATATTTTCACGGCGAGGGCGCCTTTTGAACCACGAGCGTAGCGAAGGTTTCTAGAATATTATATTTTCATCCCTTCTATTCGAATAGAAGGGATGAAAATAACATTACTTCTCTTTTAGCCCACTGTTGCCACCCTGGCTAGACGGGTCAGCAAAGGGTTTTTCTCGAGTTTTCCTTCTCTCAGGTCGTTCCGTTACCCACGGTTCGTTGGAGTAGTAGTACGAATCCTAAGGTGGAGACCGCGAGAAGGACAACGGAAGGTGGAACGCCCTTTGCCAGATGGACTGACGACATGCAAAAGGTGGCTGGGACGGACTGGATGCGGAAGGTGAAGGATCGGCAGACGTGGCACACATTGGGAGAGGTCTATGTCCAAAAGTACACTGCAATAGGCTCTGGCTAACTAATTGATTGATTCATTGATTCTCTATACTCGTAACCTGAATCATTGCTAAGTGAAATAGTGTATATTTCACACACAAGGCTAACATTAGGTACGTATAAATGTTCATGCCTGTATATACACAAACACCCACATTTCGTCACTATTCCCATAGTTACTTTCTACGACACCCACAACATGAGATGTGTTGGTCCTGCAGTGAAATGTGGGTATGAATACACCTCTGCATACCCCTTCGAAGATTTACAGGCGTGAATAAAATGTGTGTATGTTTTTTGGATTTCAGGAGTTACCGAATCCCGATCCGAAGTGGATCACGGCCCGCGTGTGGAACGAGGTCCAGCAACTGAACCACTCGGTGCCCACCATGAGCACCTTCATGAACGATTTCGTTCACAAGCACGCTAAGTTCTACAGAAGCATGTACGATTCGAATACACCACACAAGTGAGTGAATGGTTTATAGCTAGTAATTATGAGACTCGTCTTGGGGCAGCCGCTAGGCTTCGTGGGTATCAGATGACTGGCAATGGCGCCACACGTAGAAGGGGTAGGCCCAAGAAGTCCTGGCTTGACATCATGGAGAATGATATGCAAATGGTCTCAATACCATAGACGCACAAGTTCGTGCGAAGTGAATGAAGAAGAGCCGGAAGGCGGACCTTGAGCTCCGACTAGAGTGAATAGGTTACTTCTAGGCTAGCGTGCCTTCGGCCACATCGTCACTTACCACCAGGTGAGATAGTGGTCAAACGCAAGTCTATTAACCATTAAAAAAAATGTGTCCCACGTAATAGAAGGCGAGCCTATTGCCGTCAAACGGTCCCGATTGCTACGATACATCCAGCTAGACGATTTTTGAGTCTTTTGGATCTAAGGGTCACCAGTCGCCACACCGATTAGTCGCTACTTTCATTCACCTATTGTGCTTCCTTTCTAATTCCCTTCCTATCCCGTCCTTAGGCTAACGTACCCTAAAGACTGTCAGGTGGACGTTTTCCAGAAGTTGCTCATCCTCAAGTGTTTACGACCTGACAAACTCATACCAGCTTTACAGGTAAAGAGCTTTCAAAATAATGTGTTATGTAGGGATCACTGGAGCTTCTGTGGCGTAGCGGTAGGGTATTCGACTGCTATGCAGGGGGCGCTAGTTCGATTCACGCTCCGTGCAAATGTTTGTTTCATGAACATGTATATTTGCATTAGTCTGGGTGTTTCTGTGTAAAATATGTAAATTGTGGGCATTATTTTAATATTACACAAAATTTCATGGCAAAATAATAATGTTCCTTATACTTTCAGGATCAATTATACAAATAAACAGTGCTTACATACGATTACATACAGAATATTAACCAGGTTCGATTCCCGGTTATGCATGTGAGTTTGAAAAAAGGTTTGAATGTCATTATTATTAAATCTAAAATCGAAGCCATGGTTCCTAAGACCAAATGTCCCTATCTCTTATAGTTTCTTCTTCTTCTGTCGAGTCGACGGCGTTGGATTGCCATCGTGGTGTAGTAATTGGTTTCACGGCGGTGCCGCTACTCACGGAGTGGGCCCGAGCATTGGTATCGCTCTTCGGGAAGGCTTACTACGTCCCCTCCCTATAGTTTCTGATTTCTCCCTACTGACCCATTTGGATTGATCACCCTGTATAACCACTTCAAATGTACAACTGACGGAGCGTTCCCAGGACTACGTGGTGCTGGGGCTGGGCGCCAGGTTCGTGGAGCCGGCGCCGGCGGACCTGGCGGCGCTGTACGCCGAGTCCGACCCGCTCGCGCCCATCATCTTCGTGCTGTCCGCCGGCACTGACCCCGCTGCCGGTAACTGGAACGAAAATAATATGTTAACATTGTATCCTTAGGGTCTCCAGGACTTTATACCCCGACCGCATAGGCAGATGTAACGAAACATCGTTTCTTTCTTTCTTTGGCAACCGCCCTCTATCGAATAACTTAAACTTTGAAACGAAGTGTTTGGAATTGAGAATTAGGTATTGAGATGGAGAGTTTAAAAGTTAAAATTAGAAATTAAATAAAAGATGATGCTAAAAAGATTTACAATTTATAATCAAGGTAGTTTGATTATTACAATTTATAATTAATAAAAAGGATCTCAGGGAGTGAGTTAAGATATTAATTAAAACCAGCCACTTTTTAATATGTACTAATTTGGCAAATACAATCAACTGCAACCGCCATGATGACATGACGCTTGCAGATTTGCTCGCGCGCAACCATAGACAAGGTGCTAGGTCCACTGAGTGAATAGAATACAGATAATATTAGTCGAGTATCGATCGACATCGATTGAATATCGATCACTACTCCACCAATACTATAAATTACATTGAAATTATTGAAATGCAATACAAAACAATCTGTTTTGTCACAACTTCAATATTACATTGATTCCTATACAGAACGATCCTGGATAGGAATCTATGTTCTTTAACGAATACTTATAGCTTATCAAATCTAGGGTACCTACCAGTGGCAAAAGGTGAAATTGGGAAAAATACTCGTCTTAATCTACTAACTAAATGGTCATGCACCATGCTACTCATAAGGAAGCCAGCAGGAATCGGGTCATGGGACCCCTCGCCACTGGTACTTACACATATACGTGTCTTCAACTTATGATACATTCTGCAGATTTGATGAAATTCGCTGAAAAGAAAAAGATGGGCAGGCGCTTCGAGAGCATCTCCTTGGGTCAAGGTCAAGGCCCCTTAGCCGAGGCCATGATGAAGGTGGGCTGTGACTTCGGCAACTGGGTCTTCTTCCAAGTTAGTCTCGTAACATATGTAAATATAATAATGCTTTAATATTAACTGTATTATTATTATTCTATAATCAGGCAGTTGCTATAACTGATAGTTGCCTGTACTTAACATGTTTGTAAATCTTATTGTCTGTCCTTTTTTTATTCAACGCGTGGTTACCGAAAGAGTAGAATTTGGGCCACCCCATCTCTTCCTATGCGATGTCATACAAGGCGACTACGGGGTAAAGCTGTTAAACATCAGACAGATATACACAGCCCAGACTCAGCCTCAGATGCATGGCTCGAGTCAACCATAGTGCCCGGAATAAGGGGGTGAGCCTATTGCCGTAGCAATAGGCTCACCCCTATTACGTGGGACCTAATACAACGACTGGTGAAATGTGGGTCTCAATTCCCCTGTGCCTCCGTAAAACAGAGAGATTCTGTGCCGTCAGCGCAAAAGATAAGTAGGACCTTTTTAGAAGTAAGCCTTTGGTATTCCATTAGTATTTTCCCAGCCCCTTTAAACTCTTGGTCCATCTAACTCAGAAGGCAATCATACAGATACATCTGTTATTGGTCACAATCGTCACATATTATGTCTCCAGAACTGCCACCTGTCCCCATCCTGGATGCCGGTGCTAGAACTGAGCGTGGAGCACATCTCTCCGGAGTTCGTACACAAAGATTTCCGCCTGTGGCTCACGTCCACGCCCTCCCCACACTTCCCCGTAGCGCTGCTACAGAATGGTTAGTTTTTATTTATTTATTACTAGCTTTTGCCCGCGGCTCCGCCCGCGTGGATGTCGGTTATCGCGACGAAACATAGCCTATGTCCTTTCTCAAGGTCTAATCTACCCCTATACCAAATTTCATCAAAATCGGTTCAGCGGTTTAGTCGTAAAAGCGAGACAGACAGACAGACAGATAGACAGAGTTACTTTCGCATTTATAATATTAAGTAGGGATTATACTTTGTTGTACGCCAATTACAATATTCATGATACAGAAATTAAGAAGACAAGAGCAGTACAAAGGGCGGCCTTATCGCTTTACGCAATTTCTTCCAGGCAACCTTTGGATGGAAATATATGTTGGTTGGAGTATTTGATAGTTGTTGGCGTTCATTTAAAGTTATACCTATCATATACATACTTATATAAATACATAATTATATTATTACATATTTAAATATGTATATATACAATTATACATATATATAAAATACTAGCCTTCAGCCCGCGGCTCCGCCCACGTGCATCTCGGTTAACGCGACCTTTGCTCATATCTACGGTTCTACTCAACCGATTGCGATCAAACAAACGTAAGATTTTAAGTCTAAGCAAGCCCATTATAACAAAAAAAACCGCATCAAAATCCGTCCAGTAGTTTTTGCGTCCATCGCGGACAAACAGACAAACAGACAGGAAATTCAAAAAAAATATTTTCGTGTTCAGTATCGTTAACATAACATAACCCAAGTATTTATTTTAAAATATCTCCAATGTACAGACACGACCACTTTACAATTATATAATAGTATAGATACATTCATACTCAAAAATACTTATACATACATACTTACATTACTATTAAAGAAACATAGATAGATGTGATGAAAATATACTTATCCGTGCTTGTCTAAGTTACACTAGACAAGTAGTGCTCCTTGACCATTCTTTTAAACATCATTAATGTCTTTATACCCCTTACAGCCGTTCCCAATAACAAACCTACAGTTAAAGGTAAAGGTAGTTCCTATGTCAAATCCTATTGTTATTTTGCTACTATTAATTGCGTTACCATAGAGATTGATGACGTTTTTATCCTTTCTAATGTCAAAACTGGCAGTAGATAGGTTATAGGGAACGGCCGTTAGATAGGTTCAAGCATACGGCTCACCTGATGTAATGTGGTCACCGTGGCCTATGGACGTGAGCAACACCAGGGGCGTCACACTCTTGCTGCCGACCCTTTAGGTGTGCCGTCAGCGAAGAAAAGCAGGACAAAGTTACTATAGTACGGTCGTTAGCATCTGGGGCGTCAATTTTTTTTTCACGAAGCCGGTAACGATTTTGGCTTCGCTCAGCCGCTTCTTCCTTCATCATTACGTCCAACAATAAAAATCTCGCCATTTTCTCAGATAAAAATTCAACTTCGAAAGTCTTACGAAAGGTATATAGCTTTCGTTGAATTTCAAGTAATAATACGCAAAATTACTTGTCAAACAACGAAAACGTCAAATGTATTTTGGGAGCAGGTGCACCGACAACGATCGACAACCTCAATGTCAAACGATCGAAGACGGATACGAAATACGACACGAAACACTTTCGGGGTAGCTAAATCGCCGAAACGTCAACGAATACGATAGTTTTCGATTTTCGGAGTAAGGCCCCCGAGCCGTTCGGTCTTTAACATAACACCGCATATGACATATCGCTCCTAAGAGCAATAAGACCGAACGACATGAAAGTAGCAGGAGCAAAACGCGTATGCCAGGATCGTAGTAAGTGAAAAAATATTGTCTCTGGGACTGGGAAAGAGGTGTGTTTATATTATACGTATGTATGATTATATCCCACCGTCGTCGCCCCAAGATGGTTGTGTGTCACACTCAAGTGGTCAGAACATACTCCCTGTAAGGGAGTGGTCGGGGGTTCGAGTCCCGCCTGAGTCGTTTATCTTCTGCCTATCATAATCGATACGAGTATATTTTGCTTTTCAGGTTACAAAATGACAGTAGAACCGCCAAGAGGTATAAAGGCAAACTTGTTGAAAGCGTACATGAACCAGGTTCCGGACTTTGCTGATTATTTCAAGTCGACTGATACCAAAGTTGTTAATTTTAAGGTAGGTGTCGTTATAATACCATTTTAATATTCACATTTAGTGCACGCACGCTCTTAAATACACACAAACACACACACACATCCTAAAGCACATCCACTCTCACTCGTGCCGCATACGCACGAAGTCATCTCTCTTCAGCTGTGTTAGCACAGATTACCTAATAGTTGGAACAGATAACTCACTGCCTGGAAAATCAACGATCCAACTCAGTTAAGTGCCAACAACAAGTCCACGTGATCAACAACTCCATACGAATATGTATCTTAACCTGATCTTAACAGACAGCCATACGGTTATTATTACTTTGCAGCCGCTCGGCCTCGTCCTCGTAGTAACGTACTAGCAAACTATATGACGCTAGGGTTGCCTCTTGCCTCGCATAATAAAGGAATAGTTTTTCAATAGTTTGACATTTTTCTCACCTATTTATCGAATATCGAATAATAGCCGAATATTATTGGACATTCGGTCAAATATGTATTTCATCCCAATCCTACCAGCAACTCAAGAGTAGGAAAGCTAATAGCTCACCGAGCGGCTTTAGATAACTTACTATTTTTAGTGCACAGTGGCGATTATTCCTACTTTATAGATCTGAACGAAAACAATGCAGATCTCCTGAAAAAACATACACGATTAATTCACGCAAAAAGTAGAGGTAATGCACCGACAGATTACCTACACAAGTACATGGGAGTCAAGCGCCAGCGCGCGACAGCGGCACAGCGGCGCGCGCCGGCCGTCGCCGTCGCTGAGCGCCTCGCACTACCATCCTGCCTACGATTTTTTATTTACGATTGCATTCAAGTGTTAAGTCAGGACCCGGGCCGTTAGATATAAGTAGGTACTAGGTCAGATAGCTACATCATGTACCAACCAACCTATTATTAAATAGCCTAAGTACTGAATCCAACATTTTTTAAGTCTTTCCGTATAGCAGGTAGCGAAGTGGGTAGGTACTTAAATTACTTTACAACACACCTGCTATGAGCAGGTGTGTTGTAAAGTAATTTAAGTACAGTGATATTATCTTACCGCAATTAAGCACGGAATGACACCTATTATAAAACTGTGACTTTTTCATTGCTATTATTCACAAAAGTGAGTTATAGATTCTTTTTTAAATTTTATAGGAAGTGTCTATAATTGTCTATGTTCTTAAAAAAGTTTTGATACAAAAAATAACGTGTTTAATACTTAGTACGAATAAATTAATACGCCTATTGTATGGTCATTTGATGCATTTTCGTATTTAAATAAATAATTTCAACTTGTAATACTTGTGTAATAAACAAAATTTTCGCTCAAATTTAACTTTTTTTTTCTCTAAGTACAGAAAAAAAAACAGAGTAAAAAAAAGTTAAGTTCAAACCTCATTTTTTTTTAAATATGGTCGACCGCCATTGTTAAATGCGCGCGCATAGGAAAACGAATTAATTTGTAGTATTGTTTATTTAGTATTTGTAGTATTATTTTATTCGCAAGTGTGTTGTAAAACGTCGTATGGCACGTGTGAGCATGCTGATTACCGTCCTCGGCTGTCTTAAGACCCTCGCCTGGCGGCTCGGGTCTCAATGGCGCCTCGGCGGTAATCACCAACGTTGCTCACTTGTACCATAATGTACTATTGTACAACTGTACAAGATACCTATGTACCTATATTGAATATTGTCATAGGTAGGTACAATTACTTAACGAACGTAATTGCACTTATAAAGTAGGTACCTACTTGCCGTTCTTCATTAACAGGCAAGCAGAAGAAAGATTTTTATTTGATTCGTTCGCACCCATACACTGCACACGGAGCCTTCACCGTTATGCGTTCATAATATCATCATAGATTGAGTTTTAATTATTTTAATAACAAACAAAAAGACTCGATCGAAACGTAAATAATAATCAAACGTTAGTTTATTACGCGCGTGTGCACCGTGCACACGCGCGGCTAGCGACAGCCCGACTGACGACGGAGGACCGTCGGCGACCCGCGGCGAGTAGGTGAATATAGCGCGCAAGTACATAGAGTGAGCGTGGCCTGGTGTTAGTTCCACGTTGGCCTGCACACACGCACACACTCACGCACACACATATTCAAACATAACCACACACACTGTATTCCTTTTTAAATAACTTAGTAGCAAACCCACCGGTTAACTTCAGTCGAAGCTCTTCTTAATGTTTCATCTACTAAACCCGAATTTAGTCAAATAAATACTAGAAACATGCTAGCCAATACGTAATACTTCCAGTGGCTGCTATTCTCCCTCTGCCTGTTCCACGGGGCAGTCATAGAGCGGCGCAAGTTCGGTCCCTTGGGCTTCAACATTCCCTACGAGTTCACCGACGGAGACCTGCGCATTTGTATATCTCAACTGCACATGTTCCTAAACGAATACACTGAAGTACCTTTGAGGGTAAGTAGTCAACGCCCTAAGTTCTTTTCAAAAGGTGGCATTCGACGAATTTGGAAATTGGCGAGCGGTTGTCTTTTCGCGAAGTTGGCATTCTGAGATGATATTGTCATACTAGCATACAGCTAATGGGTCCTTCCTGGGGCATAATTCTGAGCGACATTGAGTTTCAAACGCAGTCGTAACGTGAGAAGACGGTGGATTACAATTGGTTAACATACTTAGTACGAACTTAAATGTGTCGGCTTTTACGAACGCGCGCAGTTACGCAACTGTTTGTCACTCAGAGTAAGCGGCCAGGAGGTGGTTCCTGTAACCACCCTTGCTGAAGAAAACTTGCGTCTGTCGGTACGAGGAGCTTTAAAATCTCGTGAAGGATAATCTGTTCTACTATAAAGTTGGAGCTATTAATGAGGGTGTTGTGTGGTGACGTCAGATGCTGACGTACACCGCGGGGCACATCAACTACGGCGGGCGCGTGACGGACGACTGGGACCGGCGCTGCCTGCTGCACGTGCTGCTCGACTACTACTGCGCCCCCGCGCTCAGCGAGCGCTGCGTGTTCGACGAGACGGCCGCCTACAGGCAGGTCGGTGTTCACACACACACACACACACACACACACACACACACACACACACACACGTACACGCACACGCACTAACACTCATACATACATATGAACACGACTGAGACCGGCACTGCCTGCTGCACCTACAAGCAAGTTGGTCTTCTGTCAACTCTCATAATGACTAATCTATTTCCCAAAATACATACCTATAGCCGTAGTTTGGGAAAACACAGGAATCTAAATATTTAGAGCAAGCAGAGAAGAATAAAAAAACACATGTTGCGACGTCCTCAACTATGAGGTCAGGCAGGCAGATGATAGTGACGTGTACTCATACTCGTATGTTGCAGCAACCTGCAGCGGCGACGGTTGAAGACTACATGAAGTACATCCGCGCGCTGCCGCTCAACGACGACCCGTCGCTGTTCGGCCTGCACGCCAACGCCAACATCAGTTACGCCATGTCCGAGACTGAAGCTTGCCTTAGTTAGTATGCTTGGTTTTACACCATATACCTACTGTTTAGACGTAACGATAGTAGGAGGTAGAACACGACGGTATTGCCGTCCCAATCGAAGTACCTCCGCCAGAATACCGCGGCTAAATAACATCGTATTGTGTTCTCAGAGCTCCCTGGAGAGGTTTTGTGCTGTCAGTAGGAAGACCAAAAGCTTGTCCTGCTTTGTAACCACGGTAACCACTTTCCATCAGGTGGGCCGTGTGCTTGTCTGCGACCTAAGTAGTATAAAAAAAGACATAATAAGTTGCGTTCAAGTTTCCTTAAATAACCTGTACCTTACAGGTACACTCCTCAACCTACAACCGAAGGAGGCTGCCGGAGAAGGTGGCGCCACCGTCGAGGAGATCATCGAGCAAGCCGCCAGAGACATCCAGCTAGAACTGCCCGAGCCGCTGGACATACATCACATCAGTCTTACGTATGAATACATTTATATTCAACTAGCTGTTGCCCGCGGCTCCGCCCGCGTGGATGTCGGTTATCGCGACCAAACATAGCCTATGTCCTCTCTCAAGGCCAGTGGTTCAGTGGCTTAGGCGTGAAAGCGTAACAGACAGAGTTACTCTTGCATTTATAATATTAGTATGGATACTGTAATGTTGTCTGGTCAGAGCATTTGGTGTCACTCGTAGTGGTAAAACGGCTTGACTGCTTTTGATAAAAAGATGACTGACTGCCTCTGTGGCGTAGCTTTAGTGAACGCGGCCGCTATACAGGAGGCGCGGGTTCGATCCCCGCTCAGTGCAAATATTTGTATGCTTGAATATTTGCATTAGACTAAAATATACACAATTCCACGTGGGCGGAGCTGCGAGCATCAGCTAGTACTAGATAAAAGTGTTAATGAATTTTGACACCTATTGTTGAATGTTACACAGTTACCCGGTGTCGTACAAAGAGTCGTTGAACACAGTGCTGATCCAGGAAGCGATTCGGTACAACCGACTGCTCGGCGTCATCAAAAACACGTTAAGGTGAGTGACTTTCACTCTAGTAAACCATGCCCTCGATTGTGCTAAAGCAAAACCACAGATACTGCGAATATGCAAATATTTTCGACTATATTGGTAAGTCCAAAATTATATGAAAAGAATTTCATTACACTTTTTCATTCACTCTACAAAGAGCTATTTGATTTTAGAATTTAGAGGCATTGCATTAAAGTCTAAATTAAGTGGTTTTGCTTTAGAAGAATCAAGGCTCAGAGGGGCTACCTTGAAATATCCGAAACTTCGAGCCCGCACGAAACGGAACGAAAGACATATCATTTAGCCATGCAGGTGCCATGAAGTCGCTTCTTTTTTCTTAGAGCGGGGGTACACGATGCGTTGCGTCGCCGCACCGCAGAAATTTCGCCGCATTGGCGGGCACACGAGCGGTGCGGCGCCGCCGCGTTGTTATCAAACAAATGAGCGGTGCCGCTCCGGCGTCGCAACGCTTTCACCCCTCCCGGCCTCGTCTCGGTGGTTGCAAATCCGGTGCGGCGACGCAGCGCATCGTGTGACATGCCACAGATATTTCTATGTAAAACGACGCAGCGACGCCGCTCCGGGGCCGCACCGCCGCCGCAACGCATCGTAGGATTACGGTAGGGCTTAAACCGATCGGCCACCTTAGACGCGTGACAATTCGTTGATCGACGTATTATACAATATAATGATGAATTTATAGGATTGACATAACGTTTATGCCATAATTAGTATTATCAACTTAAGTTATTTTTCTAAATGTACAGGGACTTGTTGAAAGCGCTGAAAGGACTTGTCGTGATGTCGGAAGCTCTCGAGAAAATGGGAGAGAGCCTCTCCAGGAACGCCGTGCCGCTCAAGTGGAGCTCCAAGGCGTACCCCTCGCTGAAACCGCTCGGTAATCGTTTATTTCACCTTTCTAATATCCACCGGACCGTCTATATAATATAAAAATGAATTGTAAAATATGATGCTAAGCGCAAATCTCGAGAACGGCTGAACCGATTTCGCTAATTCTTTTTAAGAATATTCCTTGAAGTACGAGGATGGTTCTTACACAGAAAAAGTACGCTACTACTTAAGGGAGCTGAGCAGTGCTCATAAATGTCGACAAATCCGGCAGATATCCATACTTTGCGGGACTATAGATGACTGAAAGGGATGATACGGGACTTCTAAATGTGCCGCAGGCGAAGCCGAGACGGGTTGGCTAGTTATAAAATATAATTCACCGAGACTCTCGGGGCCAAAACAACTTCACCTGCCATCGGTACACGTACTGACACATCTAAAAGGAATCGAATGAGTACCTGTTCACTACCTATATGCCCTAACAGCCAAGGGCGTAATCATCATAAATTGAATTTTAACAAGTGTAACTATTCCGCAGCGGCTTGGACCAAGGACCTCGTGCTCCGCGTCGCGTTCATGCGCAACTGGGCGGACCAGGGCATCCCCAAGGTGTTCTGGATCTCGGGCTTCTACTTCCCGCAGGCCTTCCTCACCGGCGCGCTGCAGAACTACGCCAGGAAACACGTTATCGCTATCGACACCGTGGCTTATAATTTTGAGGTTAGATGGATAAAGGAACTATTTTTTTAGTAACTAGCAGACCTTCTCCCGGGAATAAATTTGTGAATATATTAAGATATATTCACGAATTTATGAACTAGTCTATATCAGCTAAAATGGTCTAAGGGAGCTCCCCTAGACAAGTGGCAATTCATTGGCTGGCGTATTGTAGAATTGAATGATGAATGTATGAGATTTGACGTATGTGACAGTCAACGTTATGTCATAAACGTCAAAATACGTGTCATATACGTCAAACCCCATACATTCGTCATTCTATTCTACAGTACGCCGCGCGCCGGCCAACGAACTAATATGGTGCGGCAGAAGAAGGAGACGCCGAACCGCTTGGTTCTAGTTGGAATATTCTGCACCGTAAGCGGGTGACATCTAAGTCCTGCACGTGTTGTCCTAGCCCTATATAGGAAACGAACGTATCCGACCGGAGCTAACGCAGGGATGATAATGGTGACATAGGCACGCCTTGCCACGCATTTTTTCTAAAATTTGAAACCTTTTGTATTGGAATAAGTTTCACATACAACATTCTAATTTGAATCAAAACGTTATAGGCATTGCACGCTACGCCCAGCAAGAAGCCAGACGACGGGTGTTGCGTCCGCGGTCTGTACTTGGAGGGAGCGCGGTTCAACCTGTCCGACATGTCTTTGGAGGAGAGCAAACCTAAAGAGCTGTTCACAGGTGACTATGTACAGTCAACGACAAAAGTAGCTCAACAATTTCCAACTTTTTCAATACGAGGCCCGTATTCTAGAACGACACTTAGTCCTGAATATCGATTTATCTGAGGTCAGATTGTATTGACAGATTGGCATAATGTCTTCACAATCTACATAATATATACGTAGATTAGGGTTGCCATAAGTGTGGGGACCCAGACCGGGACATTTGAAGAAAAATTAGTAAAGGTAGAAAAATAGGAACTTTTATTACAACAACTTTTAACACTGCCATTAAACAAGCGTTAAACAAACGGGCAGCGACCCGGGCTTCCTATGTTTTCTGAAAGGCGAAAAATTATCAGAATTAACTTCTGATAAATTGTACAAAATATTTTGACGAAATCAACATTAAGTTAAACATCATCTTCTTGTAGACGCTTTCTCCCGATTGCATCCCTGGCCAAGATGACCCCGGAGCTCAGGGTCCGCCTTCCGGCTCTTCCTCCTCCACTTGACACGATCTTGGGCGTCCATGGTAGTGAGAACATTTGCACGCATATCACTCTCCACGACGTCAAGCCAGGACTTCTTGGGCCTATCCCTTTTACCTGGACCCGGCGGGGGCGCCATTGTCAGGCATTTGCTACCCACGTATCCTGGCGGTTGCCGCAAGACGTGGCCGCACCAGCGAAGGCGGCTCTCTTGCATTTTATCTGCGATGTCATGGACATGAAGGCTGCCGCGGCTGCAAGAGTTCCTCACGCAGCATTTTTATCTCCGTGACATGCAGCTCTTACGTACTTACGCTCTTGCTCTCACAACCATGTAAGAAGACAGGCTTAATGATCGTCTTATAGACCCTTAAACCTGACTGGCATTTTGGGATCACCCGTGACGCCAGTCATTTCTCACCACCTGGCCCACGCGGAAGCAATGCGTGCCCTGATGTCGTAGTCGATTTCACTGGTCACATGAAGTACAGATCCCAGGTACTTAAACCGAATCATCGCCTATGCGGACCGGTGTGAAATCTGTCGAGTTTAACGCTAAACTTTCTGTCATCGCTACATTTAGCTTCATACCACTGCCGTTCTCAAGCGCTTCCTTCCACACTTTCACGTGTTGCACCAATCTGCTCCTGTCCGCGTCCTTCAGCGCAATATCATCAGCATACATGAGCAACCACGGAGGCTGCTTATGTGGTTTTCTGATACTGTCCAACAAGACGTCTAATACCAAGCTGAACAAGTAAGGACTAAGGACGGATCCTTGGTGTACTCCGATGGTGATGGGGAAGGCTTTTGAGTCACCAAAAGCACTCCGAACCACGGAACCAAAATCATGATACATATCTTGGATGGTGTCAATGTAGGTCTCTGGAACTCCCTTAGCCCACAGTACCCACCAGATCACCGCGCGAGGAACACAGTCGAAGGCCTTCTGCATGTCTAAGAATAGGCAATGCAGGGGTGTGTTCTTCGCCCTGTATTTCCCCACCACAATCCTTAGGGAGAACACCGGATCAATGATCCCGTGCCCGGGACGAAACCCATACTGACACTCCGAGAGTGTACTCTCCTGTCGGATCCGGGAGTCGATTATCTGCTCATAGAGCTTCATGGTGTGGGACACTATCTTTATACCGCGGTTACTACCACACTCCTGCACCGATCCCTTGCCTTTGAATACTGGCGTAATAAAGCTCAGTCTCCACTGGCTCAGGATCTCACGGTGAGAAGTACGCGGTTATACAGATTTGTTAGAATGCTCACACCACGAGCACCCAATGCACCCATTGCCTTCCAAGCCTCGATGGGGATTTCGTCGAGGCCGAGTCTGTACTTCTGCAGGCGTTATCGGTGGCACTAGTCCTTGTTTCGGAAAGAGGTCTGGTGGATGCACCTCTTGCTGCTTATTCAGCATGTCGTTGGAAGTATGAGCGCCATCTGTCCTTCATCGCGTTTTTCTCGTAAAATCATTGGCCCCGGGGTCTTTATTACTCATTAACATATTCATGTATGGAAAAATATCAGCGCTTTCGTCGTTCTATCTACGTATTAATAGCCTAGCTACTTAGTCGCGTTTATTGTAGATATATTACTGTTTACCAACCAAGTCCAGCTCTCTAATATAATACTAAAAATGTTTAACCGGGACAATTTGCTTATTGGCCGGGACGCCGGGACACCAGGCCTCAAACGGGGACATGTCCCGGCGTACGGGGACGTATGGCAACCCTAACGTAGATGTACTCATGCCTGTAAATCCCCGAAGGGGTAGGCAGAGTCTATTAGCACCCACATTTCACCAACTATGAGTTTCGGACCTACGTAATAGGGGATGAATAAAGGTGGATTGCCAATCGATTTTTTGTTATTTATATGCCATAAACCATCTTCAGTATTGCCAATAAAAAGAAAACCCACCTCGGATCATTTTTTCCTCAAAATTGATTATTGTTGAATTTGATCAATAGGCAAACACTAGTACCTACTAAAGGTATGATTCCAAAGCCGACCGAGCTTACGACAACTGCAAACGCCTGCAGCTCATACAGCGTATCCATTTCTTGTTAAACTCCGATACAGATAAAGAGGACCATTGAGAAGCCGCAATGAATTACGCGTGCGCCTTCAGTTGACATATGCGCTCGGCTACGGAATCATACCTTTATACTAACCGTCTTTACTGTTATAACTAGAAATGGCGATAATGTACCTGCGTCCGGAGCAGGGCCACAAGCTAAAGGAGGGCCTGTACGAGTGCCCCGCGTACAAGACGCTGGCCCGCGCCGGCACGCTGTCCACCACGGGCCACTCCACCAACTACGTCACCGCCGTGGAGCTGCCCACGCGCAGGCCGCAGGCGCACTGGGTCAAGCGGGGAGTTGCCCTCTTCTGCGCACTCAACTATTAGATACAACTACTAGATGGGGGTTTTGGCGCGAACACGATCAAAGAAACAATAGCGGTTGTATTTTATTTTCCAAAATTAGTGAGTTCGAGTTTTTATGTGTAAATATGGTGGAATTTTAGACATAACGTCTTGGAAAACGCGCACAAGATTAGGAAAGTGAAATATTACAGTGGATTGTGACTTCTCGTGTTGGTTTCAAATCTCCGTAGAAGCCTTTAGTAAAGTTTTCACCACTTTATTGAGGCAGCCATCATCATCATCATCCATCTATCCACCCATCCAAATAAGATTATTATAAACTACTAGATAATGGCTAAATGCTAGCAAGAAGCCAATAAAAAAAACTATTAGATGTGAAGCGTTGGTAGTAGCTTAGTGGTTAAGGGTGAACGCAGACCTAGCCGCACCGCACTCACCGCAGTCCGCTGTGGCTAGGTGTGCGAGATTGCCTAGAATTTCATCTAAAGAATTCGAAATGCGTCGACCGCAGTGCGTGCGGTGCGGCTAGATCTGCGTTCACTTTAAGGGGTCGGCCTTACGATCGAGAGATCCCGTTTTAAACTTTGCCGTTCGGAACGGAAAGGGGACTCTTTTTTCCGCACTTAGCCTCCTTTTTGGGTCATTGTGCTTGGAGAGTGCTGGCTATAGCAGCCAGCCTAACTCCGCCCAGAAGCGCAGAAGCTTACTGGGGTTTTCCCGTTCATGTAACATGTTCGCCTTTGACCACGGTCCGTGTAACATGGTCAAATGTCTCCCAATTTAATGGTATACCTAGTACTTATACCGCGTTCGTGTTAGGTAAGACACCATCGTGTACCATCGCTGGAGAGGTTTTGTGCTGTCATATGTCAGTGGAAAAACCAAAGGCCTTTGCCCTACTTATCTTTTGCGCTGACGGCACAGAATCTCTCTGTTCTTACAGGGTAGGCAGCACGAGTGTGACTCCCCTGGTGTTGCACTCGCCCATAGGCCGTGGTAACCTCTTACCATCAGGAAGGTCATGTGCTTGTCTAAGTAGTATAAAAAAATAGCAGTTAATTTGTTATTTAGTTTTGTGTTCGTTATCTTTGGATTAAGTTAGCGTTGATTTATTTAACATAATGTTTATTGAGTACCTTCTGTATACATTAAATAAATACCTACATTGTTTGGTTTCCTTACATCATCATTTTACCGTCAATGCCGGTTGCATTCCATCTCTTACTATCCTTCTCTTGGGGATCGGTTAAAAGGGCAATAAAAGTCAAGATATTCTGACTTTTACTGCCCTTTTACGCCGCATCCCGATTGGAAAGCCTGCGCAAGAGTCACGTCCGTCAATCCGCAGATGTACTGGCTTGTCTTGCATGTGAAGTTGGCTGCGTCACGAAACACCTTTACTTTTGCATCTGCTGGAAAGCTATGAGTGAACTCAAGAAGTGTGTGAGTTCACTCACAGCTAATACATGTATGCCAACAACATGGAGCTCTAGGTATATCCACACCATATAGGTATTAGGTACTGACAAACTGCTCAGTCCAGTCCAGTCTTTGTCAGGTTATAGATCCTGTTTTTATATTATGCTCTAAGTAGTAAAAATGCTTCATGCGGAACTTAGCATCAAAACCGTTATAGAGGAAATAAAAGAGAGTTAAGTACATCAGAAAAAGATTTTTCATCCCACCATCTCGGAAAGAGTACTTTTTTTCTTCGATATCTGAGTGTAAAAGTCGTTTTTATCCTCTAGAGCAAGGGTGCCCAACCCTAGGCACGCGGGCCACAATGTGGCCCGCGGACGAATTTCGGGTGGCACGCGCAAGCCACTGCGAGAGGAGCAAAAAAAAGCTTGTACAAAAGCAATTGCATTAGTCGCAGTCGCAAATGCTATGCTATTTTTTCTTTTCACTCAAATCTATCGAGTATTCATCAAAATGATATTATCTCTTAATATCATAACTAAAAAGTTTAAAATAATTTTATTTTATTTTATTTTTATGATTTTGATTGTATTGATAGTTTGGTATTTTAATAAACTTAATATTGTACTAGTGCACTTTGTTATTATACTAATTTTTGTAGTTACATTCCATAGTATTGAGTTATAATTTATACGCGTAAAAATGTAGTAAAATAGGAGCTGTCACTGGCGCGTGGAACGGATCCGGCGGCTGGGTCTGAGGTGACTCTGTACAAAACTGAGGCCATGTTCTCTCATAGGCCTCGGCGTGCACCACCGAAGGGATCCAACCTCACAGTGGGAGACACTCTCATCGGCATCAGGCCCCAGATGACATATCTGGGGCTCGTGTTCGACGGCCCAGATATCGGGGAGCGTCTCCGAAGTCTGGCTCCCAAATTAAGATGCACAGCTAACGCTCTGGCGTGGCTGCTGTTCAACATGAGGGAGCCAGAGCAGAGCAGGAGGCAGATGCTACGGGAATCGTACGTTCCATTGCCCTATACGGGTGTCCCGTGTGAGTGGATGCCCTGAAGTCTAGGCACGTGCACCTACCGCGTGCACAGCAAGAGACGATGGCCATCAAGGCCATCAGGGGTTACTGCACGATATCCTATGACGCGGCGAGTTTTCTTACCGGATCTCGGAGAGTGAGGCTATGGACAAACATGGCGAGTCACCGGCAATTAATCTTGACATCGCCAAAGCTTTTATAGAGTCTGCCACAAATCGCTTCTTTCCAAGCTACCAGCCTTTGGTTTGCCTCTCAGACAGTGCGACTGGGTGGTTAGCTTCCTGCAGGAGCGCCAACTTCGTAGTTCTTGCAGGTAAATGCTGGTGTGCCGCAGTGGTCTGTCTTATCACCCATTTTCTCTCTTCTACATATCAACGATATTCTGACCACCCGGCAGCATTCATTGCTATGCAGACGATAGCATCTTACACGGGAGTTATCATGGGCATACTGCGGCCGTAGTCTGACCGCGGGAAAAAAAGCAGCTTCTTGTCACTGAGCTCGACCGGATCCTTAATCATATTTCCCAATAGGGCTCTGAGAACCTGGTCGAGTTCAATGCCAACAAGACACAGGCATGTGCATTTACAGCAAAGGTAGTTATCTTTTTTCCTTCCCTCTGTGGTGTGGGCACTGCCACTGCGGGACAATCTCAGTATTCTCGGTATGGATGTTCGCTGCCTACTGAACAACAAAAATTATATTGAGAGTATCATCAAAACAGCCTCGCGTAAACTTGGAGTCCTGAACAAAGTGAGATGTTTTAACACGCCGGAGCAGCGGTGTCTTCTGTCTCCTGCGTGGAATACTGCTCGCATCTCTGGGATGGCTTCGCAAAGTACTTACTTGATACACTCGACAGGTTCCAGTGTCGTGCGGTCTGCATTATTGGGAATCCTGAGATCACGAACACCCTCGAGCCTCTGCAGATGCGTAGAGTTGTGCATACTTGGCAGTATTTTAATTTTACCGTCTCTGCTATGGTGAATGTTGTAATGAGCTTTCCCAATTAATCTCACCCTATCCTTTCCTACGCATCCTGCACGCGTTGTTCTGTCACCCGCATACGGTGCAAAATATTCGGTGACTCCTTCCTCTGCCGTACCATTAACTCCTGAAATTCCTTAAAACAGCATCTAATGAGGCCGACAAGCTGAGTGCCACCATTGTAACACGATACTTACGTGTCTATAATGGTGACCCTCTTTTCCGAGACTGCATCCAGCTTACCAGCAGGCGAGGTGAAGTCCAATTGACGTTATAAAAAAAGTTCTTTCGGTGCCATATCGTTACCGAAAAAAGGCGCGGGAACGGGGACACGAACCCGAGCCGTGAAGGGCACACCGTAGTAGCGGCGATAAGACCCATCATGGGGAAAGCTAGAGAGGCCGCCATGTAGCCTCTCTAGCCACTCCTCCATCCTGCAGGTTATCACCGGGCACGGATGCTTCGGGGTTTTTCTGCGTCGGATCCGGTAAGAGCCAACCACCGAATGCCATCGTTATAACGCGGGAGACGCCATCACCGTAGGAGTGAGAGTTCTCTCGCTTGCCATCTTGCTCACGGCAATAGTACGCTGCGCGAGCGCGTGGGCTGCCGCCCCTCCTTTTGTGAGCAAGTAATATTCCAAAAGGAGACGGCGGGGTAGGAACGGAGGGGATTCGCAGCCCGCACAGCCCGTGACGAGCGTAGGGGACGCGGGCGTCGGAGGTGCAGAACAGGCCTCTGTGTGGGCTAGCCCTCTGCCCCTGGGAATGGGGAGGTGCAGGCGGCTCCACCCGTCACCACCCTCAGGCCCATGCTCATGAGGGACAGAGGCCTGTTCTGCACCTCCGACGCCCGCGTCCCCTACGCTCGTCACGGGCTGTGCGGGCTGCGAATCCCCTCCGTTCCTACCCCGCCGTCTCCTTTTGGAATATTACTTGCTCACAAAAGGAGGGGCGGCAGCCCACGCGCTCGCGCAGCGTACTATTGCCGTGAGCAAGATGGCAAGCGAGAGAACTCTCACTCCTACGGTGATGGCGTCTCCCGCGTTATAACGATGGCATTCGGTGGTTGGCTCTTACCGGATCCGACGCAGAAAAACCCCGAAGCATCCGTGCCCGGTGATAACCTGCAGGATGGAGGAGTGGCTAGAGAGGCTACATGGCGGCCTCTCTAGCTTTCCCCATGATGGGTCTTATCGCCGCTACTACGGTGTGCCCTTCACGGCTCGGGTTCGTGTCCCCGTTCCCGCGCCTTTTTTCGGTAACGATATGGCACCGAAAGAACTTTTTTTATAACGTCAATTGGACTTCACCTCGCCTGCTGGTAAGCTGGATGCAGTCTCGGAAAAGAGGGTCACCATTATAGACACGTAAGTATCGTGTTACAATGGTGGCACTCAGCTTGTCGGCCTCATTAGATGCTGTTTTAAGGAATTTCAGGAGTTAATGGTACGGCAGAGGAAGGAGTCACCGAATATTTTGCACCGTATGCGGGTGACAGAACAACGCGTGCAGGATGCGTAGGAAAGGATAGGGTGAGATTAATTGGGAAAGCTCATTACAACATTCACCATAGCAGAGACGGTAAAATTAAAATACTGCCAAGTATGCACAACTCTACGCATCTGCAGAGGCTCGAGGGTGTTCGTGATCTCAGGATTCCCAATAATGCAGACCGCACGACACTGGAACCTGTCGAGTGTATCAAGTAAGTACTTTGCGAAGCCATCCCAGAGATGCGAGCAGTATTCCACGCAGGAGACAGAAGACACCGCTGCTCCGGCGTGTTAAAACATCTCACTTTGTTCAGGACTCCAAGTTTACGCGAGGCTGTTTTGATGATACTCTCAATATAATTTTTGTTGTTCAGTAGGCAGCGAACATCCATACCGAGAATACTGAGATTGTCCCGCAGTGGCAGTGCCCACACCACAGAGGGAAGGAAAAAAGATAACTACCTTTGCTGTAAATGCACATGCCTGTGTCTTGTTGGCATTGAACTCGACCAGGTTCTCAGAGCCCTATTGGGAAATATGATTAAGGATCCGGTCGAGCTCAGTGACAAGAAGCTGCTTTTTTTCCCGCGGTCAGACTACGGCCGCAGTATGCCCATGATAACTCCCGTGTAAGATGCTATCGTCTGCATAGCAATGAATGCTGCCGGGTGGTCAGAATATCGTTGATATGTAGAAGAGGGAAAATGGGTGATAAGACAGACCACTGCGGCACACCAGCATTTACCTGCAAGAACTACGAAGTTGGCGCTCCTGCAGGAAGCTAACCACCCAGTCGCACTGTCTGAGAGGCAAACCAAAGGCTGGTAGCTTGGAAAGAAGCGATTTGTGGCAGACTCTATAAAAGCTTTGGCGATGTCAAGATTAATTGCCGGTGACTCGCCATGTTTGTCCATAGCCTCACTCTCCGAGATCCGGTAAGAAAACTCGCCGCGTCATAGGATATCGTGCAGTAACCCCTGATGGCCTTGATGGCCATCGTCTCTTGCTGTGCACGCGGTAGGTGCACGTGCCTAGACTTCAGGGCATCCACTCACACGGGACACCCGTATAGGGCAATGGAACGTACGATTCCCGTAGCATCTGCCTCCTGCTCTGCTCTGGCTCCCTCATGTTGAACAGCAGCCACGCCAGAGCGTTAGCTGTGCATCTTAATTTGGGAGCCAGACTTCGGAGACGCTCCCCGATATCTGGGCCGTCGAACACGAGCCCCAGATATGTCATCTGGGGCCTGATGCCGATGAGAGTGTCTCCCACTGTGAGGTTGGATCCCTTCGGTGGTGCACGCCGAGGCCTATGAGAGAACATGGCCTCAGTTTTGTACAGAGTCACCTCAGACCCAGCCGCCGGATCCGTTCCACGCGCCAGTGACAGCTCCTATTTTACTACATTTTTACGCGTATAAATTATAACTCAATACTATGGAATGTAACTACAAAAATTAGTATAATAACAAAGTGCACTAGTACAATATTAAGTTTATTAAAATACCAAACTATCAATACAATCAAAATCATAAAAATAAAATAAAATAAAATTATTTTAAACTTTTTAGTTATGATATTAAGAGATAATATCATTTTGATGAATACTCGATAGATTTGAGTGAAAAGAAAAAATAGCATAGCATTTGCGACTGCGACTAATGCAATTGCTTTTGTACAAGCTTTTTTTTGCTCCTCTCGCAGTGGCTTGCGCGTGCCTCCCGAAATTCGTCCGCGGGCCACATTGTGGCCCGCGTGCCTAGGGTTGGGCACCCTTGCTCTAGAGGATAAAGTAAATTTGAATTTAGAACATCGTGTGTACTAGGTTTGTGAACTCAAAACATCATTAAACCTATTTACTTCTACCTCTATGGTGCCGATTTATCATACAACTTTTTTTAATTTATGAAAAACTCAACTCGGAACCTCCTTGGTGTACCTACTTTTTTTTTTTAAATTTGATTTGCGCGCATAATTTTTTTTTCACGTCCTATGGTTGAACATTGTTGTTGAATTTTATTTGTTGATATTTTATTATTAGTATTATTACACATAATAAGGCCCTGCGCAGACGACAGACTATCCGTGACGCACTTTTTAGTCTGTGAAAATAGAACCTATGCAATTATAAGCAGTAACGCACACGACGCGCAAAAAGTCCGGCGCACAAAAAATCCGTGTAATTCGGGCAGACCGCACCGCGCCGCGGCGCGCCGCTCCGCACAAAAAGTGTGTGAAAAAAATTGAACGTTTGCTTCAACGCGCGCTAACGCAGACGGCGCACACTTTAGTCGGCAATCTGCATTTGCTAGGGGTGGACGTAACGCACGCGATCTATTATCATGGCGCCAGAGGTCGATGTAACTATGTTAATTCAAGGTCACAAAATAAATAGCAACTCATCAAATGTATTTACAGACAATTTATAAAATTTGAATAAATTTGCCGGATGTTGTTTCAGAATTGAATGTTTAGTATGGAACTGTCCCTTCAGTAATCTTTCCGAAAGTATAGGATGTACCCAAAATTCTCTATTTCTTCTTCTTTTTCTGTACTTCATGTACAAAATAATACTTCGCGATCTCTGCACGATTTCCATAGCGTCTACGTCCCTACAGCTCTGCCGACAAAATGATCGAAGATGTACGTCGTGTGCGTTGAGTCTGTGAAAAATCCGCGACCGACTTTTTGCGCGCCATGCAGACTTTTTGTGCGCCGCAGACTCGATCGCACAAAAAGTGTGCCGTCTGCGCAGGGCCTTATTATACAGCCTCCGTGGCGTAGTGGTAGTGAACGTGGCCGCAACGCAGGAGGCGCGGGTCCGATCCCCGCTCAGTGCAAATATTTGTATGCATAAAAAGTTCAACAACAACGGTCTAGCTGCAATGCTTCGATATCGCCTAATGTCACCATTGGGTTGTGGAGGTCACATGGCAGTCGCTTTACGGAAAATATCGAGGTCCAGCCAAATCCGCAGTTAAGACTGGTAAAGCGGACCCCGAACTCCGAGGTGAAAGCTTCGGATGCGACTGGGAATTAACGCTAGGAAGAAGAAGCATTTCATTATTTCCTCGCTGAGGTGGGATGAAAAGTTACGTGTTGCACTCGAGTGCAAAGATTTTACACCTTGTGCTCTTTTGATTCCCTCGCTAACGCTCAAGATTCTAATTTATGAATCACTCGCTATGCTCGTGATTCAAATTTAGAATCTTTCGCTTCCTCGGTCATCAAAACTGAGCACGCGGTTAAAAAGCAACTTTGCACTCTTGTATAACAAATAACTATTATGTACACATAGAAGCATTAGGTCAAGTTGTTATTGCAAAGTGCAGAAATAAAATAAAAAATGTGCATATTTCCCCTACTAAGTTAAAAATAAAAGTAAAATAGCTAGCAGGAATAGCAGGTAATCCTACCTGTAGTCGTGTGAAAGCTTAGAGTAATACTCTAAGTGTGAAAGACATTGAATACAAGAAAGATACAGTATGCAGAATGAAAGTGCGAGAAGCAAATAAGCGAGAACTAGTATGAAAGGGAAATGTAGCTAAGAACTCCAAAATATTCCATACATTGGAGGTGCTAGGTAAGTCATGTGGCAGGGGCATGTACTGTCCACGTTATTACACAAACCATCATAATATCTCACAGACAAATAGCCATAATAAGGGTAAAAAGATTTTAAAACACGTAAAATTAAATCATTATACAAAATACCTAATCTATACGTGGAACGTAGAACGAGAACCTCATAGAACATCTACTAACATAAACATAGATTAATATATATATAACATAAACGGAGAATGAGCAGTTTTCCAGTAGGTATTTATAGCGTTCCTAAAGACAAGCTAGATGGCGCAGCCGGCACTTTAGGTAAGTAGAGTGATCTCACATCTAGTGTTCCCTAATTTATGGAAAAAATGTTCTTCGGTTTTGTAATGATTTACTTTACATAAATGTTTTGACATTTTTTTTTTTGATCAAATTATTTTAAATATAATATAAGTCAGTCTTCTGCTGGGAACGTTACCACAAGAGGCATGCGATGCGGAGGAATTCCACGACGCGTTCGGTTTTAGTTTTTAATTTGTACTTTTATATAGGTATATATTTTTAGTTTTATTGTTAATATTGTACATATTTAAATTGTATTTTAATGTAATGTAAATAAATCCTATTATTCATCAAAAAAATATAATACTATTTTAAATTACACACAGTGACGCGAAAAGTATTTTATCTATTGTAATGTGGGTAAATAATAATAATAATAATAAATAAATATTCTACAACATTCTACACAACGCTATCTAGACCCATGGTAAGCATAATTAGCTTGTGTTATGGAATCTAGAATGCGGATATAAATACTTAGATACTTTTTTTTTTTGTAAATACATACATATACATAGAAACACCCAGACCAGTGCAAATATTCATAAATGAAATTTAAACTTTGGCAACATCGCACAAATAAACCACAGAGTACATTAAAATTACCAAAAGCTATGCTAGCGTCATCTCTTGATGATTTAAAAAGCAACTGATTATTATACCTTACTGGAAAACTGCTCATTAGATAATAGAGATCAGTGACCAAATTGCATCAAAATTGTCAAGTTTACTATAATATTTATGCTTTTATTTTATAAATTATTTATAATAGAACGAGTCGTGGAATGAGCAGTTTTCCAGTAGGTATAATAATCAGTTGGTTTTTAATTCATCAAGAGATGGCGTTAGCATAACTTTTGGTAATTTTAATGTAATCTGTGGTTTGTTGTTGTTCTTTTCGCGTCGGTCTGTAATTTAAAATAATAATAATTATAATTTAAAATAATTTCATCAGAAAACATGTCAAAACATCTATGTAAAGTAAATCAATACAAAACCGAAGATCATTTTTTTCCATAAATTAGTTACCAAAAGTGCCGGCTGCGCCATCTAGCTTGTCTTTAGGACCCCTATAAATACCTACTGGAAAACTGCTCATTGCTTTGAATAAGGAAGTGGAATTGTCATAAATTATTGTCAAAAGTGTCAAGTGTCATGTCTGTACCTGTACCTGTCACTGTCAGGGCTGTCAGAGTCAAGTCAATCAAAATTTTAAAAAAATGGCAGCTGGCAAGGCAAGCGTCTCTTGGCCTTGGCTTGGTTTTTTATTGACCATCACCAATAATAGCAATTATATCGAAATTAAACAATTGACTTAGCTGAATTACAAATTGAAACTATAACATATAATAACTAAACATATAATATTGTCCAGTGGCCTCGTATTATTAGAAGTCATTGTTATAACCGTTTCTCAATGATGCATAGTTTGATGTTTTACCAGGATAAGTGACACAGAGTACTTTGTTTGGTAAGTGGGAATTGCGCAGAATCAATACGTACAGACAAACTGGGCTGTTCTGCATTGTGGCTTCCACAAAACTAATAGTAGCAGCATTGAATTAAGTACAAAATCAAAGAAGTGATGTTATTGAACTTGATCAACCACATTTTGTTAGTTAAGTAACATAAAAATAGTGTGACAGCCATGAAGCATAAAGATATTCGTTTATAAGTGGCAGGGTTCGAGGATATATATCTGTAGCTGACTTGTGAATATGTTCACAAGTCCAAAATGACGATTTTACAGGGTCGCAATTTTGAAGTTTGACCCTTTTTTTAATGTTTTGGTATGTGGATGGAAGTAGAGTATATATGTGTTGGGTCTTAACTAACTGTCCGGGTAACATGTATGTCTTGTGGACAATGAAGAATGAGCTTTTGGGTAAATAATATGTAACTTAGAAAACTAACAGGATGTGTTATGGCGACAAGAGTAAATTAAATAAAAACATAATTATAAGAGATTGACTTACATTAGCTGTAAATTTGCAGTGAAATGATAGCATTTCACTGCTCACCACAGGCAGGATATTATAATAAGTAATAAGTGAAATAGTTTCAGTTTTATTAATAATTGACTTATCAATTCATTCACCATTAAGTTATCAATATATTCACCAAATTAATAAGAAAGTGCAGTAAGTATTATTTTAAATAGAAAAGGTATTGTTTATTTTGGATAATGGAACAACCAGACTAAAACTAATAAAATTATCTTATTAAACTATGTCAGGGTCCTCTTCGTCTATATCTGGATCAGTAAGGTTACAAGTAGGGGAACAAGGGTCTCAATGGATCATTTTTTTTTAAAAGCTGTTTTGGCTTAAATTTTTGCTTCAATAACAGAGGTTTTGCATGTAATACGTGAAAGCATAATTACATTTTAAGTTTCTTTTATAAAATAACTCATTTCTAAACTAATATTAAGTCAGAAAACGGTTTTTTCTTCGAGAGGGAATAGGGATTTGATCCATTGTGGCACATTTATGGGTTACCTTGAATCGGGGTTTGAGTTACAGTGGATCATAAGGGGTACTATGGATCATAAATGATTAATATTTAATAAAAGGATTAACTATTAATTAATTTCTTTATTAACGCAACAAAAATATTATTCAGTCATTGTTTCCATCAGTCTTAGTTAATGGTAGATACCTACCCATAGAAAATCAGCTCTTTTTATTAGTTTTATAACATAAACTTTCAAAATCTCTCTTTTTCAAAAATGCAACATTTAATGAACTTAAATCTTCCTAAACTACAAACATAAAATATATCTCTAAGTACTTTAATGAAAATATAAAAGAATACAAAATAAAAAATCAACACAATTTGGTATTATGAGATCAATAGGTAGGAATAATAAAAAAAATTAACGTAAATCAATATTTGAAAAATCATAACATACATAACATAAACTCACGCCTATATCCCCTAAGGGGTAGGCAGAGGTGCTAACACCCACATTTCGCCGTTTATGTTTAGGTCCCAATGTAATAGGTGGCGAGCCTATTGCCATTAACCGGGCACTTTTAAACCGGCGATAAATACACACATAACTTCGAAAAGCATCGAAAAGTCATTGGTGTGTGCCATGGTAAAACCTGGAATCGAACCCGAGACCTCGTCTCAGCAGTCCATTACCCATACCACTAGGCTACATCAACATCAAAATAATATAAATCTTGAGCTCTTTTCGTGCTTCCTGTAGATTGTGGTCGAGGTAAAATAAATTTAATATCGTGCAACGGAACCGTGGCAAGATCGGGAATAACGGGCAGGTGAAATTTGTTTGGATTTTTAACAGATTTACGAAGAAAGCTAACCTCTGTTTCACCGTCTTTGTTTCCTATGACTTTTGCAATGTACTAAATATGTTTTCCCTTTACCTCAAATAATACCAATACAAAGTTCCCTTCTCCTGGTAAACTATTCAGTGGAATAAATTTATTTGGATTAATAGATAAAACTTCCTCCTCAAACATAGCCTCTTCCTCAGAATATAAGCTTATGCAATCTTCTTCGTCACTGGAACTATTATTATTTAAGATTTTTCTTTTCACAACAGCCTTAGGCTGTACCTTAGCCTTTTTCTGCTTTAACTCTTCTGTCCTTCTTTCTATTTCGCTTTTTTCCGATGTATCTGTCGCAATCATAGTTTTACCTTTTCGTCTAGCTGCTCTACCACCTTTTCGGGGGATCGCTTTCGGTAAACCACGAAATTCTAATGGACTAATGAACGCGGATTGTGTATTTAAGTTCATAGATGTTGAAGGCATTGGCTCTTGATTGCTACATGCTATACTTGATGGCTTTACTGTTAGTGCATCAAAAGGACTATCTGGGTGAGCATGTGATAGTTTTACTGGCGTACAAGGAGCAGCTCCAGGTACATCATCATTCAGAGGAATATTCTCGGTAGTAAATGTGGGCCTCAGTTCTATGTCATTCACAGGCTGTATATCATTTAACGGGATATCATAGAGTAGACTGCTAGTTGGTGTATTTGGAGGGTCGGCAGATAGGTTAATGTCATCGGTGATAGCTGATAGTGGCTGTAAAGGTAGTAATAATGATGGTGATGGGCTCCTCGTCCTATTCTCGTCATTGTCGTCGAAAAAATGTATTTCTTGGGGTGTTGGTGGATTATACTGTCTATTTGTTACCTCACTAGGTGCGAAATCAACGTCAGTGAAGACATCTCTGTTGAATGGAAAAATACCTGTAGCCCGAAAGGCATTACATATATTACTGGGCGTCATCGCTTTCATGTGCGCATCTTTGACGCACCCAGCAACTTCATAAATGGAAAATGTTTTTCCCGGATTACGCATCATCCAGCTATCTACTGCTTTGTTGTATGCCGTTTTGAACGGCCCAAAGACACCAACATCTAAAGGTTGCATTTTGCCCGTAGAGTGGGGTGGGACGGTAATAATAGTTACTCCATTCTCTTTTGCCAAATTAAGAGCCTCAATACAAATATGAGATTCGTGATTGTCTAATATGAGAAGGCTAGGGTTATTTTTACTGCTATTTGTGTGAATTATATAATGCTGCAATGTCTTCACGAACAGTTCTCCATTCATCCAACCTGATTGAGCCGCCAGACCTAATGTCCCAGACGGTGCATCATTTATCATGTGCTGTTTAAAATGCACTCTGGGAAATATCATTATGGGTGGCAGAGCATTGCCTAGTGCACTCACTATATAACACGTTGTGACTAGTGTTCCCCTTTCAGCACTAGTCACTTTCGAGACCTGTTTTTGGCCTTTCACTGCGAGGACTTTAGATGATTTTTGGACAGTCATTGTGTTGGTTTCATCTAGATTAAACACTCTCGTCCCGTTACCAAACACGACTTCCCTCGACATTACAATTTCCAAATTGTCAAAAAATAATTTCACGTTATGCCGATTGAAGGACGTTGCACGGCTTAAACTGCAACCTTCAGGTGTCCTCAAACTCAGGTTTCTGTGTCTTTTCCTAAAACCATATAACCATTCAATACCTGCCAACTTTGTGTCGTGCCACTTTTGTGGCACTTGGATATTATTGAGCAACGCCATCTCATAAGCAAGCCCACGAATGTCAAGTGATGTTAGACCATAAAACATCTGACTACATTGAACAACATAGTCCACCATGGAATTCTCTTGGGACGAAGAAAATATTTTTCTCACAGCATAATTAGGTGTTAATGCAATTGAGGTGCTGGATTCCTCAGCTAAAAAGTTAGATAGCTTTTTGTTGTACCTTTGAAGAGTGGTGAATGGGATTTGGGTCAATTTCGACACCGCTCTTATAGATTGCCCATTCGCTATCCTACTTAGGGCATTGCGCATCTGTTCCTCGGTATGGAGGCCAATTTGTGTTTTTCTTTGACGATTACGGGGCATATTTACCTGTAAAAAAGGATCATATAAGATTCGAATCCCATCGGGTAACAGTGGATCATGATCCGACGAACCCCATTGGCGTATGATTCACTGTAACCCTTCTACCAATAATAGAAATAATATTTTTATTTAAATATAATTAACTTTTACAGCACAGTATAATACAGCTTTAAACACTGAGACACACACACTAAAAGAAAATATATAAAGACATTGAAATATCTCAATAACTTGCTAGCAAAACTAATTCCAATAATACGTAAATTATTTTTTTCGTACGTACCTACGGACCGATGCGCTGTCGCGCGGCCTTCCGTCGTGACTTCGTGGCGGCGACTAGTCGGGTAGTGCGGGGTGTGAGAGGGTGTGCGCTGAGTCGAAGTGTGAATGTGTGAGTGTCATAGGCACAAAGTTATAACAAATCGACACCTCTGGGTTCAATTGGCGTATAAACCATTTTGGCCAAAATGAGTTATATACACCGTTTAATTCAGATTTTTTTTCTCTATCAATCTGTATATTTAAAATGTTCAAATTCGCAAAAAAAATGCTTTTACGACCCAAAAAATTTAGATCATCCTACCACAAAAAAGATAAAATATTAATGTAACAGCCAAATTTTTCTTTTTTCAATTTTTAGTAAGACGTTATGACCAAGATTTTTACCAACCCGGGGCGTAAGGTCTGCGTTGATTGTAAATGGATTTTACGCCATGACGAGTAAATATATTTCTTAAACGTAATTTAAAATTGACGTCGTAAATCCAAACATTTAAATAACATGGACGTATAAACCATATCCATTGCAAAAAATGGTATTCAATTTTAGACTTTACTGCTATACAATTAAAGTCCAAAATTAAATGATAATATTTTTACTACACGCTTGCGTTCACTCTACAAAAAGCCATTTAATTTTAAATTTTACAGACATTGCTTTAAAGTCTAAAATTAAATGTTAAAAATTCAAGAACCAATTACAGTGTCCGTGTTATGACGGTGGTTTTGCTTTAGCTAAAACCACTGCACGAACGGTCATGTGGGTGACAGGTGTGAGGAGTTTGGACATGAGCACGGCGGTTTTGGATACGGTAGCCGTAACCCAGAGGATGAGCACATCCTTAGAAAGTGTACGGTCACCGAACTTTCCGTCGTGAACAGATTCTTCAAAAAGAAAGTTCGATTTCCTACTCACTAGGAGGCACAGCATCAGCAGGGTGGCCAACTGCAAGGTAATACCCGGAGAAAGTCGCACTAGCCAACACCGTCTCCTTGTCATGGACCTTCGCGTGAAACCCAAAGACAAACGCGCCAACGCAGAATCAGGTGGTCATTCAAAGTCATCGGTGACAAGAGTGCTGATGTTATAGACGAAGCAGTACAGGTTTGCTGGGACAGGATTCAGGCAGCTATCCTTGAGGCGGGGAGGGCAATTCTCGGTACGTCTAAGGGTGGATGCAAGTATGACAGGGACACTTGGTGGTGGAACGACACAGTCCAGAGAGAGATCAGGGCGAAGAAAACCCTCCTTAAAAAGTGGCAAGCGTCCAAATCTGCCGAAGACTGCGACGCGTACAAAGATGCAAAACGCGCCACCAGGTGAGTGGTAGCCAGGACCAAACAAGACCACTTCTTCTTCTTCTATCGTGTCGACGGCGATAAGGATAGTCCAGAGATGTATGGTCTACTCTGGCAAGCATCCCTGTGAGTTTCCTGCACACACAGGATATCACAGCGGGTGTTCTGGCAGGGACTAGAACGTATCTGCCTTGTCCCGAGAGAAACTGTTAATGGAGATGATGCGCAGAGCGCAGAACGCTGACTTTGAGTGTGGACTAACAGAGTGGTGGGATGGTTTTTAGCCATCGAGACCACTTGCAACCGCTATATAACAACTTGGAATCGTCTGAGGGGCAAAAGCTTATCTATAAGTTGGCGCGTTCCAGGGCCAAAACGGCGAAGGCTCTGTCCAAGTGCCGCTGAATTAAAGGCAAAGACCCTGAGGACAATCTGTTGTACGAGGAAGTCGCGGTGAAGGAGAGATGACTGTTTGTTGAGTTACTAAAGATTTAAATAATTGCCTTTTTAAGTTTGATAATCTGATCATGACTGATAAACATCATCATCATCTGCATATAGACGTATTCTCCTGATTGCATCCGTGGCCAAGATGACCTCGAAGCTCAGGGTCCGCCTTCCGGCTCTTCCTTCTCCACTTCGCACGACTATGACATAACATTATCATGACTGATAATGTTATGTCATAATTATAATAGACATAATTATCTGTTTTATTTAATAAAACTAAGTTAATTTTGTTTCTGGTAGTTTAATTTCGTGTATATCGACCATAATTCTGTAGTAAGAGTAATACGAGGGCTGGTCAATAAGTCCGTAACTTTTTAAAGTTCCCGCTTCCTTATTGAAATAAAAACTCTGCTCCTGTCAACAGGCATCTTTCAGTAGACTATTGTCAAAATTTGAACAAGCTACGTCATTTCGTTTGTGTTTCACAGTTGTTGATAGCAGACTAGCTCGCTTTTGGAGAAGAAAATGGAAAAAAGTTAATTTCAAGTGCTTATTAAGCATTATTTTTTGCGAAAAAAAAACCATCGCATAAACCAAGGCTAAGCTTGATAAGTATTATGGGGACTCTGCACCATCTATTTAAATGGTAAAAAGTGGTTTACTGAATTCAGATGTGGTCGCACAGGTACGGAAGATGCGCAACGTTCTTGACGCCCAGTTGAGGTCTCCACGTCCGAAATCATAAAAAAAAATCACGATATGGTTTTAGCCGATCAGAGATTTAAAGTGATAGAGATTGTGGAAGCCATAGGCATCTCATATGGCTCAGTGGTTTCAATTTTGAATGAACACTTGGGTACGAGAAAGCTTTCCGCAAGGTGGGTGCCGCGTTTGCTCACAATCGACCACAAACGCAACCGTGGAACAATTTCGCAGGAATGTTAGAAGATGTTCAATTGGGCTACGAATTTCTCCCTCACCCACCCTATTCTGCAGGTTTAGCCCCGAGTGACTATTTCTTGTTCCTAAACTAAAAGAAATGGCTTGGCGGAAAGAGATTTGACTCTAACGATGAAATCATCTCGCAAACAAATGCCTATTTTGATGACCTCGACAAATCTTTTTATTCAGAAGGTATAAAAAAACTGGAGAAACTTTGGACTAAGTGTATAGAGTGCAAAGGAGACTATGTTGAAAAATAAAATAACTTTTTATCTAAAAACCTATATTTCATTGAAAAAGTCACGGACTTATTGACCCGCCCTCGTACTAATGTAATTCTGACAAATTCTAACAGTATCGAGATTGTTTTTTTTAATTATAATTCTATTGATGTGCAAATTAATAGTTTTTACAGCCAAAAAATCTACAGCTACATGCTTTTACATCAGTAAATTTGAACATAATTTTACCAAATATGGATATAAGCTGTAAGCTGTCAATTGTTATCCAATTTTCATGGGGTGCATAAACCATAAATTGATATTTTCTAAGACGTATATCCATGCTAACTTCCAAACCAAAGGGGATAGATATGATTGAATGATTTAGCCTTTTTCATCCCCAAATTCTAAGAATCTTTCCCCTTGGAATTTTTTATGTAGCTTCTAAAATAAAAAAGTTGATGAAATTTGGTATAGAGATAGATAAGAGAAAGGATATTGGTTATGTTTGGTCGCGATAACCGAAACCCACGTGGGCGGAGCCTCGGGCAAAAGCTAGTATAAAATAAATGAGCAGTAAACATTTTTTTTGTTGATTTGACGGATATCACGTGTGATTTAATTTTTTTTTTTGGCAGTTTTATGAGGTACAGTTTAGGTACAGTTTATTGATATATGTTTCAGAACATAGTCCCCACACGTTGGGTTAATACACGACTATGCGCGCCAAGCTGACGTCAGAATGGCGTGTCTATCTCACTATCTATTTAATATTGAATTGCTTGAGGTACAGTTTTTTTTAACATAGGTACAGTTTAGTACAGTTTAGGTACAGTTATTTGGTGCAAGTTTTGTGACAATTCAGATTTCGCTCACGCCATCCTGACACACACCAATCGTGCACGCCGAGGTGAAAATGCTACATTGAGTCTAACAGGCCATATGGGCGGCCTGCGGGCTCACCCTTAACTTTTAAAAACTTTAGGGCACTGAAATACAGCCTGTAGATCGTAAACGGCTACCACCAAGCTATTAGTTAGTGAACTTGACCAGACCCTGAACCTCGTTTCTCAATGGGGCTCTGAAAACCTGGTTGAGTTCAATGCCAAGAAGACGCAGGCATGCGCGTTTACAGCAAAGGTATCTTCTTTCCTTCCCCTTCCAACTCTTCAGAGCACGCCACTGCCACTACAGGACAATCTCAATATCCTAGGTATGGATGTTCGCTGCAAACTGAACAACAAAAACTACATCGAGAGTATCATCAAAACAGCATCGCGTAAACTCGGAGTCCTGAACAAAGTGAGACGTTTTTTCACGCCGGAGCAGCGGTGTCTTCTCTACAAGACACAAATTCGCTCTTGCGTGGAATACTGCTCGCATCTCTGGGATGGCTCCGCAAAGTACTTACTAGATGCTCTCGACAGGTTGCAGCGACGTGCGGTCCGCATTATTGGGAATCCTGAGATCACTTACACCCTTGAGCCTTTGCAGTTGCGTAGAGATGTGGCATCTTTGGCGGTATTTTACCGTCTCTACCATGGTGAATGTTCTGATGAGCTCTTCCAAGTAATCCCACCCTCTCCTTTCCTATATAGGACAACACGTGCAGGACTCAGATGCCACCCGCATACGGTGCAAAATATTCCATCAAGAACCAAGCGATTCGGCGACTCCTTCTTCTGCCGCACTATTAAGACTTGGAATTCCTTACCAGCTCACGTGTTTCCCTCCTCCTATAGTCCCGGGTCCTTTAAGCGGGGCGTGAAAAAGCATCTGATGAGGCCGTCAAGCTGAGTGCCACCATTGTAACATGGTACATGTCTGTAATGGTGACCCTCTTTTCAGAGACTTTGCCTTTAGCTTACCATCAGGCGAGGCAAAGTCAAATTGACGTGTCCTATATAAAAAAAAAAAAAAAAAAAAAAAAAATCATCCTTCTTATCCTTCTCCTTTTCTATTCGAGACAAACGGTTTTCTTCTTGGTGTTGTAAATACGTTTCCTTTTTCAGTTCTTTTTGTTCTTCTGAACTATTTTTATAAGCTTCACAAAATTCGCAAGTGTCTTTTTTCGGAACAAAGAAAGTTATGTTGAAGTCCTGTGTGAATATGCGGTAAAACATAATGTAATTAAAACCCAACGTTATTGATGTTGCATTGTTCTAAATAGTCTTGGTGAATGTCTGAAATGGTTTTACTACCGTCAATATAGTGTCTCTTTGAATGTGACCGAATGTAGTGAGATTCTATTTTTGGGATATTTTCAATAAAAGCTCTAGCTGCATTTTTTAATAGGGAATATGCATGTATTTTTTTTATTTTTTTTTACATTTCTACTAGTTATAACATTACTAAAAATAAATATAACTCATCCGAAATATTAACCATTCGGCTAAAAAAAATATTTTAAAATCACCATAATTTACGGGCGATTTAAACGCGCCATCCTGGCGCGCTTTTTCTGTGACGTCATAGTACAGACGCGTAGGTACTATGTCTACCATAATGTCAACAGTCAAATGTCAACAAAATCAACAACTTTAAACTGTAAACAACGCAAAGTTATTAAAAGTTAAATTAAAACAGTGAGTTACAAAATCAACTTATTAGCATGGACATGGAGAAGCACAGAAAAGCTAATTATAAAAATTGTGTCGTTCCTATGTGCGAAAATAACACGAAAACTGCACCCGACAAAGGTTACTTTTACTCAGGTTATGTTTATGGTATATTTATTAGAACCATGGAAAAGATCATGTATTACGACTTATTTACCTCGCAGCTTTAACTCCTCTGAGTTCAGTAGACGTATAATCCGAATTAGATGCGAAATATGTAGTCATCATAAAGACATCAATTTTCGGCAGGTTATCTGATTGTCCTTTGACAAAACCGGACTCAGTCATTGTATTTAGTCTTTTTTACTAGGTAATAATGGTTTATACACAGAAAACCAGAAAACTAACAACTCAATATGGAATAATCGCGTAACAACACACTAGAAAGTAAACAAACAACTTGTTGCGAACTCAGCGAAGCGAACTGTCATCAGTGTCATCGGCTGTACTTTGACGTCACATTTTATTTCACCAATAGCGTTGCGTTTTAAAAATTTGCGAGGGAATTTCAAAAAATCCATTTTTTGATTATTAAATTTCACTATCAAGTATTGAAAAAAAAATAAAAAAATTGTATAAGTATGTTTTATAAACAATAAAGATTACAAATGAAAATATTTTGTCCATTTTAGCGTTACGTGCATATTCCCTATTCATCAATGTGGAGGTGATTAGAGTGACACCCACGATTATCTTTAAGAAAGGAGACGTTTGTTTCTTTATTCTTCTTTTTAAGAGCCGTTTCTATGGGTCGATTATTTATTGCTAAAGTGTTAGCTACATTCTATCATCGCACTTCTCGTCATAGACGGGGAGTTCATCCTCACACATTGCGACCGGAAACGGTGCGCACTGTGCGGTATGAAAGGAACTTCATCCCTCGCACACTCAAGCTGTGGAATGAACTCCCCGCGATGGTTTTCCCAAGCGACTACAATATGGGGTTCTTCAAGAAGGGCATTAGAAGGTTTCTTCAGGGTCGGCAGCACGAGTGTGACGCCCCTGGTGTTGCATACGTCCATAGGCCACGGTAACCACTTTCCATCAGGTGGGCCGTGTGCTTGTCTGCCACCTAAGTGGTATAAAAAAAAAAAAAAAACATAGAAAGTCTTACACACTCTGATTTTTTCACTACATAAAGTGAAAAAAAAAATGCGTTGTTATTGTCTCGTTTCGGCGCAGGTGTGCCGTTCTCATCAATTCTGACGTAGCGATGTGCTGGTTTTACCTCTTCCATAGACTGAAGTATAAACGCCCATTGCCTTTCTCAATAGTCCCTAACTTCCAGTAATCATTCAAGTTCTGTCGTTGGGTTTCAGTTTCTAAACTTATTGTGCCAATAAGTCTAGAACTAGGAAACTTTATAACAGATATGTAAATTAGTATATCTAAAAACTTAGGTATTGAGATGGTTAGTTGTGCTTGTGATAGCTTCTGGGTTTGATACTTGTTTTTGAGTGGAATATAAGTTAGTTTCATCGACTATTTTTTTTATTCATAAGATCTTTTGTAAAAAAGTACTGAAGTTAGTCTAATGGTGTGTAACAGATTGCAAGGCCTTTTGGTAGCTGAATGTCACCTTTGAAACATAAATCCTCCTCGTTAGTCAACATATTTCTTTTACGCCTTAGTATAGGCCTGACAGAAGAAGTATTCCGTGAAGAAGTCCCTGAAGAAGGAGTTACATGATTATTTTCTTCTTCTAATGGGTAAAAAACAGGTAATATGTTGCGCATTACCTTACAGTAAATCTTTTACAGTTAAGGAAAATAACATAATATAAATAGAAAATTACATACCTTAACTACATATTGTAGGACCATAGATTATTTGACTGTAATTATGTATTACAGAATAATTTTATTTTGACATTAGATAGTTTTACACTATCAAAATCTTTGCAACGACAGGTTGCAAAAAATGTTCTAATTTCCAAATAAAATACTATTATGTTGTATAACTTATAGTATAGGAGAATTTATTGCATCTCGAGTCACAAGCTGGAACACGCTGTATCCTAAGAGCTCCGAACTGTTTACCGAATTACCGTTGAACGATATAACCGTACACAGAAATCACTGTTCACCGTACATCGGTACACATAGAAATTCTTTAGACGCTACCTTTATTTGCCGACAGCTCGGTTCGCCGAAAGATTGATTCATAGAATAAATGTATCAGCGAAATTACGTTTATAGATAAGTCGATTTGTCGAAATCTTCACTGATTGAATTAGTCTTTTATCGAAAGATATAATTGCTGCATTAGTGATTTTTGCAATTATTTTCTTTAATAAAAGGTTAATTTAGTCAGTGGGGATTTATAGACAGTCAAATACCGAAGCTAACATAATATGGCTGATTGGTTGCCTGTAATTTTTTTTTTTTTTTTTATATAGGACACGTCAATTTGACTTCGCCTCGCCTGATGGTAAGCTGAAGGAATTTCAATTATTAACATTTTAATATAGATGTGCACACAAAAACTACTTAACCGATTGCGATGAATCTTTGTATGTACATAGCTGGAGAACTAGATTAACACATACCTAGGCTGCATTTGTAGCTATAACCAACATCTGACTGCTACTAAATTATAAAAGTCTAATACTAGGGAAAATAAACAAAACTAACACAATTTGCTATAATTGAGTTTTATTGTAAATTTTAAACATCATTAATATTAATATATATATTATTAGCAATGAATTATTAAACAAAAAAGTTCTTCTTTTACTTAAATCCAAAAAAAAACTGTACCGAAGGTGACCGAAGTTCTATGTGTCCCTTCGCCCAGCATACTCACCATGGAATCTTGATATTTCATGAATGCCAAAAAATAGTTCTGAAATAGTTTTAAATAGTTGCGAAAGGAAAAAAATAGTTCTCTTATACTTACGAAATTACAGCCATAGTTCTATGAGTATGCTGGGCGAAGGTTTCGTCCAGCATACTCACCTCCGTTTGGGGAATCTGCGTACGCTATAAACATAATTCATACTTCAAAAAATAGTTCATAAATAGTTCATAATGGTGTCCAAAAAGAAAAAATAGTGGTCTAATAACTCCGGAGTTATAGGCTTTGTTCACTGAGTATGCTGGGCGTAGGTTCTACGCCCAGCATACTCACCTCACTGCGCAAATACCGAACGAGCTATAGGTACAATTTATGTCTCAAAAAATAGTTCTTGAAATAGTTGTCAATATCAGTCTAATTTTCGCTTGAATTTTGACCTAGAAAACCATTAAATTTGGTTGTAAACTTCTACATACATTCGATTTTAGTACAGTCGGATACAAAACTTTCTACTATCTTAGGTACATTTTGTACTAGGTATAACAATTTTTTAACCCCCGATGCAAAAACGGATGGAAGTTTGACGTGTCTGTGTGTATGTCTGTGTACATCGTAGCTCCCGAACCGATTTTTTTTTTGTTTGAAAGGCGAATTAGTCGGGAGTGTTCTTAGCTATGTTTGATGAAAATTGGTTCAGTTGTATATTATACGACAATCTACACAACGCTATACAGACCCAAAGTAAGTATAGCTTAACTAGCTTGTGTTATGGGTTCTAGAAAGCCTATAAACATACTTGATACAATTTTTTTTGTAAATATATACATATTATACAGCAGCTGTTGCTCGCGGCTCCGCCCGCGTGAAATTCTGATCCCGTTTATCGCTTAATATAGCCAATACGTTATTCTGATGTACAAGCTATATTATCGTAAAGTTTCATCAACATCCATTCAGTAGTTTTTACGTGAAAGAGTAACAAACATCCTCACATACTTACAAACTTTCACGTTTATAATATTAGTAGGATAGAAACCAGACCAATGCAAATATTCATATTCATGCATACAAAAATATTTGTACTGAGCAGGAATCGAACCCGCGCCTCCAGCTTAGCGGCCGCCTTCACTACCGACAAAGAGGCAGTCAAACGGAATGTGGCACGTCGCGGCCTGCCGCGGCATCGTTTGACGAAATAAAGTAAAATGAATTCTAAAGTCACTGAAATAAGATTCAAAATAACTTGATTAGTAATAAAATCCTTTGCCATGCCGTGCCATGCCGGCAGTGGGCGCCGGCCCTTACGACCCCCTCAAGCATGTAAGGGGAGGCGACAATGTATTCTTAGGCCGTCGCCTTCTCGGCAGGCTGCAATAGACTTTAGTGTCCAGACAATTTTTTTGGCAAATAGTTCACCCTACAAGCAATGAAGTAATAGGATTTATTTACGCTTACAGTTTCATTTATTTTATTATTATTAAAAAATATATACTTACTAGCTAAATGCTAATATATTTTTTTCGACTGTTTTTGAATGTGAGATAATACCACAATATTATTCCCAACCACAACGCCCACCATTAGAATGTTTAATATTTTTATATTATAAAAACATGTGTGGACGACTGTACCTCATTTAACGTTAGTATGTAGAAGTTTACAACCAAATTTAATGGTTTTCTAGGTCAAAAGTCAAGCGAAAATTAGACTGATATTGACAACTATTTCAAGAACTATTTTTTGAGACATAAATTGTACCTATAGCTCGTTCGGTATTTGCGCAGTGAGGTGAGTATGCTGGGCGTAGAACCTACGCCCAGCATACTCAGTGAACAAAGCCTATAACTCCGGAGTTATTAGACCACTATTTTTTCTTTTTGGACACCATTATGAACTATTTATGAACTATTTTTTGAAGTATGAATTATGTTTATAGCGTACGCAGATTCCCCAAACGGAGGTGAGTATGCTGGACGAAACCTTCGCCCAGCATACTCATAGAACTATGGCTGTAATTTCGTAAGTATAAGAGAACTATTTTTTTCCTTTCGCAACTATTTAAAACTATTTCAGAACTATTTTTTGGCATTCATGAAATATCAAGATTCCATGGTGAGTATGCTGGGCGAAGGGACACAGTTCTATTTCTCAAAATAAGATACCGATATAATATTAAATATTTTCATATAAATTATTAACATTTTCAGTTTTTATTTATGTATAAAATATGAGCTAAGCCACCGATGAATTCTTGCAATTCCATTTCAGTTTTTTGAGCCAAATGCCTTTGTAATCTTTCTTCGTATTCAATCTGGGCAGAGCGACGCGACGTCGCTTTTGCATCGGCTCAGATGCATTGATACGCTCAATTTCGCAGATTGACTGCGAAATTTCTGTTCTTTATGAAACTCTATAATAGTTTTATAAATGTTCCATTTTTTGCGGTTTAGAAGAGTGGCCCAACGTTCGTGCCATGACTCTAACCAGGCTTCCGTCACTCGCTCAAGGCCACGCGATAAACACCTACCGCTCGGCGTACAGTCGACTGTACAAACTGGCAGAGGGCTGCCGAACGCGCGCCTAGCGCTCGCATCACACTGCACCGCACGTTTCCCGCGCTTACGCTTCGAAATGCCGAAACCACGTAGATAATTAATGTGCAGTGGATGGGTATATATCTAAGTCTATTTCTTTGAACCTAAGTAATAAGTATGTAAATCGTAAATTAAGACGTTTTTTGATTCAGGTTTTATAAATAAATGTTGTTTTATAGGTAATTCTAATACTGAAGTTACCTAGTACTTACGTAATAGAATAGTAGGTAATGTCCGTTATTTTTAGGGTAGGAATAAGCGTCTTTACGCTATACCTACCTACTGTACATTATTTCGTAATTTTATACCAATGGTTGAACAAACTGATTTGAACAAAATAATTAATCTAAATGCATTAAAATTGGAAAAAATCTTATGAGAAAACTTTAAATACAGTAGGTAGGTAGGCAGGTAGGTAATACAGTAAGGCCTATAAAGTAGCACCGTATTACAAATGTTATAAACCGTTGATTTTCTGTCGCTTTCCTTATGATTATATTATTTACGCGATATAAGATATTTTTGACTAGGTATAAAATGTAATAAATTCCGAGAAGAGAAAAAAAAAATCATTATATTATAAAACTAAAACATTGTATTGACTAATAAAAAATGTGGTTAAATTCGTTTTATTACAATAATCATCATAGGCATAACCCTAGCGCATTCTTACGATGACGTCACCCGCACGGCGGGCAACACAGTCTCGACTCTATGAGTGCGGGTTTAAGGTACAATTCTTCTCGTTCTGAGCAGCAGGTATTATTATTAAAAATTTGTAGGCTAATATAGCGTAGGTATTTTCACTTTTGTATGGGAGTGATGTATCTGTTACGTAGTAACTATTTATTAATCTGTGCTCTAACGCGTTTTGTGTTTTTGGTATGGAGTAATTACGATCAGCCACTGACCACATCGTCGGGGGGAATAAAGGCGGGATTTTCTTCAGAATAATTCTTGTATCGCTGTCAGAAGTTATTGAGCATCTCTCGTTTACATAATATTTACTAAACCATTGTGCTAATCCCGCAGCTTCAGCGGGCAACACTCGATTTTTAATAAGCTCAAAGGCTTCTGATATTTCACTGGGTTCAAGAAATGCCAACGCAAATAAATGCCGTTGATCATAATTGATGCAACCCAGTAAAACAGCCTGCATCTCCGTATTGCCATAAATAAAATGTGCAGTTACTGCAATATAATTTTCGTTGGCACTGGATGTCCATGCGTCGGTACAGAGACATATAGCAAAAGCAGCTTTTAAATGCTCATATACTTTCTCGAAAACTTCATTATAAAATTTGGGAGTTAATGTGTTGGATAATGTTTTTCTGGTAGGCAGATAATAATTGGGACATGTTGACACCATATCTATTAACCCTTAACGGCCTGGTCACGACTTCAGTCTTAGCGGGCCGCGGCGCGGCAAGAGGCGCGGCGTCGGTAAGCGGTGCATTTTGCACGCCACGAACTCTCAGTAGCGGTTAGTTGCAGCGGCCGCGGTGGACGTATTTAGGTAGTCAAAACGTGCTTGAAATCATGGCGTTATCAAAATTATCCCTTCTCTGTATAGAAAGCAGCGCATTTTTAAAACAAGATCTACTTAATATGAGATAAAGATCGGTATTTAAATGGCGAATTTCGTGACCTATACGAAGATATATCCAGATAAGTTTTATGAGTACACAAGAATGAGTGTACAAACTTTTCATTATATTCCGAAGCACATAGACGTACCTATGTTTAAAACAATACATCTGATCCAAAAGGGTAGTTTATGTTGGGGATGTTTTGACTTCCATATAGGCGATCGATTTAAGATTTTACCTATAAATGTCTTGGTATCGAGATCACGTCATAAATTCGAAATAATCTGGCCGACCGTCAAAATTCCGAACGCTCATTTCGCCGATCCATTACCGCCCGCCGCTACAAATCGTCTAATCTTTTTTGTTTAAAGCTACGCCGCTGAGTCCGTCACTCCTAAACCGCCGTGCGCGCCGCTCTGTTCCGTGGCGTCGCACTCATTGGCTTGTACTTTTGTTCCTGCCGCTTCCCACACCGCGCGCCGCTGCCGCTGTAGCGATTCGCTCGGAGAAAACCGCGCGCGTTTTCGCTATGAGCGGCGACTCGTGGCGTGCTTCAAACATTTTCATACTTTTGTTCCAACCGCTCGCCGCCCCGCACTTAGCTGCCGCTCGCAGCGGCAAGGTCGTGAACGGGCCGTAAAAGAGCGATTTAATTATTTTTTGTGAAATAAATATATGTTGTTATTTGTATCCTTAGGACACATAAAAAAATGCAAAAAAAAATCTAAATTAAATAATGTGCCAGTTTTACAAAAAAAACATTACGTTGTTTAAAAACAACATTGCGTGTTTATCTGAGATTACGAAGTACTAGACGAAACGAGCAAAGAGGAAATTGAATAAATACTCATTTTAATATTTATGCTATTTTAATATATTTTATTCGTTATGGTATTTAAAAAAACAGTTTTTATTTTTAGTATCGCATAGAGACACACTGCATTTCATACATTTCCTGTAAGTAAATCCCGAACAATTGGGATATTTGCACCTCTCTTGCTTTTCATTCCAAATAGCCCAATGGGATATTTGGTCCAGTCGTACATCCTTTGCTGGAGCTGATTGTGCCTGACCTTTGCGTCTTTTCTGCTCTATTTCAGCTTGCAGATCGGTAATAGTTTACTTCATCTTCGGGTTCAGAATCTGAAAATTCTAAGTCATCTTCAAATTGATCCCAATTTTGTAAGAAATTATCAATGTCTTTATCCGATAAACCAGCCATACTGCAAATTAAAAATAGGTACGATGTATTCTTTTTTTTTTCGTGCGAAAAATCCCCACGGATACCTCCCCCGCCGGGGCCGGAGGAGGAGGTTATGTCGGACTTGAACCGACTAAAACGCACGCCTTCTGTGGGCCGTCAGTTGCCGGAGGTGAGATTGTCACAGCCATATTCCTCGCACCCCGGCCGACCCAGGGCCATATCTCTCGATCTGGCCCTCTTCCGGTGTGGGGACCACGGAGTCCCCAACTCGCCCCCGGGTATGGGGGGGGGGCACGCAATGCGCGCCACCGCCGTTGCCTGCTTCTGTTAAGGTGACAGGTGGCCCCACCCGTCACCCCCAGGCCCGCGCTCATGGGGGACGGAGGTCATTCTGCGACCTCCGACGCCCGAGTTGCCGCCGCTCGTCGCGGGCCGCGTGGTTTGCGATTCTCCTTCGCTCCTCGCGGGCCGCAAGGTCTGCGATTCTCCTTCGCTCCCGCTACGCCGCCTCCTTCACGAGCATCACTTGCTCGCAGAAGGAGGCGCCGGCGGCCCACGCATCCGCGCAGCGAACCATCGCTGCGAGCAAAGTGGCGAGCGTGAGAGCTCTCACTCCCAGGGTCGCCACCAGCTCCCGTCTCGGTGTCTCCCACGCCGGACACTCGGTGAGCGTGTGCAGCGCCGAATCCTCGCTCGCGTCGCAGTGATGGCACTCGGACGTTGGCTCTTTCTTCGCGGTCCGATGCAGATACCGTCCGAAGCATCCATGATCGGTGATGATCTGCGTCAGCCAGAATGAGAGGCCGCCGTGTGGCCTCTCTAGCCACTCCCCCATGGTGGGTCTTACCGCCGCTACTACGGCGCGCCCTGATGTATTCTTGACACAAACACAACACACGGAAACAATGAAACGAAGAAATACTACCCACAATTATTTCCATCGGGTATACTTCACAATGTGCGAGGAAGGCGCAGTGTTGTTTTTACACAACACAACTATTCAAACCTTATTGATACCACTGCATATTACGTTTATGCAATATATATAAATAAATGAGTAATCAAACATATTTATAAGGATAATAATAAAAAATATAGAACTTACCTGTAAAATTACAATTTTTATTCATAAGTTTCCTCCTACGATATCGGTAAATTATTTTAATGCTACCGCCAAAAAAAGTGACACACGAAAATAGTTATAAAATGTTAAAATGTATCAATGTTGCCAGTGTATTTATTTATTTATAGAGATAAATAATTATTGCATATGGTTAAAATTAATAATATATATTTATTAGTTAAGACAAAATTCATTTTAATATTATGTTGTTTAAAAACTACATTGCTCCTTTAAGGGTTAACTTCTTAAATTCCGGCTCTTCGACTAGGCGAAATGAGTGATGACCTGTTGTAATAATTGAAACTACCTGCCTGTCAATCTGGTCTACCTTGCGCGTAGATGGTGGTTTGCGTATATAATTTGTTATTAAGTTGGACAGCATCGGTGGGTCTGAGCTTGTATTTGGCGCAGATGAACTAGGCTGGAAAGTCGAACTTGGCTGGAAAGTCGAACTTGGCTGGAAGGTCGAACTTGGCTGGAAGGTCGAACTTGGCTGGAAGATCGAACTAGACTGCATCCCTCAGCATGGAAGGAGGTTCCTTTTCAGCTAAATTAAGCCATTTGCGGTTTCCTTCGCCATCCTAAGCGAACCCGGCCGGAACAAAGTCCAATAGGTGAAGTAAAAGCACACCAAAAGTGCATTAAAAGTAAAATATGTCCAAAGAGTGATAAAAAAAGGGGCCAAAAGAGGCGACCCATTACAGATAGAATCTGTAACAAAAATTGTAAGTTGAGTCACTAACCCTAACAAGATGACACGAGGTGTGAAATTTTAGAAAAATATGTGCGACTTACCGCCTAATGACTTGGCACAATACTTGTTCCAGTAATAAATGGTCATAATAACGGGTGATTTTTAAGCGTAGTTTTTTTAAATATCGAATAAAGCACTCATATTTCATTATGTATTAATTTTTTTTATTGAAATAGATAAATAGGCCTTTGCCATTTTATGTCATAAAGACAACTTTGTGTAAATGTTGTCCGCGGCTCCGTTTCAGATAGTCCATTCGAATGGTCCGATTTTGCGTCACTTTCTCGAGCATTTCGGCCAAAGTAGGAAATTCATTTGTTTGTACAAATTGTAGTAAAACCAATATTATATAATGTTAGCGAATATTATACTAGGAAGGTCTTAACAAAGATAGTCAGTATAAGAGTTTAGTGTATCAGGAGCTATGTTGCAGGCTTTGCCGTTTGTCTCTAGATTTAGGTAAATAGTATTTAGTACATTGGGACCAGAACCAAGATCTTTGAAAAAATAATGCCTAGTTGGGTTGGGCTCAAGCAAATACACAGTCCTCTTTCACAAAAACAACTTAGCTGCCTATGAAGTATTTAATTTTTTGTTGTTGATATTATTTGAGGTATTTGCATTGCGCCTGCAACTGCTTTTAAATTGTGTGGTATTAGTGTTTTAATATTTTCGATATCAGAATTAGGTATAAAAAGGGCTTAGTGGAAGTCATGCACAATTTTAAATTATTAAATGCATCAGTAGCATTTGAAATATCATTTCCATAACAAACACGCCGATCTAACGCTCTTTTTGTGGCACCACCTATGCCATCTGCCACACCTTTCCCATGGCCACTTTCTGAAAATGACCACGTTGTCATGGAGAGTTTGAGTTTTTGGTAAACAAGTTAAGTAGGAAAAAAATTTTTTTTGTCTCTATTGGCTGCTTGGGCCATTCGAGAAAAAGTGAATTACGGATAAATTTCGGCACATTTGATTCGTAAACTTGATAATTGGAATAAGGTGTGCCCAAATGGCATGAGGTTCACGACAGTTGCTATCTGATAAACTTACAAATGATTGATAGTTGACACTGTGTTTCTAAGAAAATCAAAATGTTGTACTGACTGTGGTTTTTGCATTGGTGCAAAGGATAGGTAGGGGGGGGGGAACACTACTGACGGTGGAGGTGAGCGCTGATGCATCACAAGGTGGCCACCCTAAACCCACATCTGGGTCGCAAGTCCCAGTCGCCGTCACGGTGTTCCTCTCTGTATCACGCTATGGACCCGGCGACTGCACGGTGAATCCATGGAGTGCTGAGAATCGGATCTCTTCCAACCGATTTTTATTAATTTCTACTTCGTAATTATTTCGCTAAAGATAAATCAGTCTCAAAAGGGGTTTAATACATTTTATAAAAATCAACGAAAATACAAAGTTGTGAAATGCGCAGTTTTATCCACCTAGGTTGGTAAGAATGCGCAGTAATTATATGTGCATAATATGCACATATTATTTTTTGCACATATCGCATTCATATTATGTACCTACCAATGCCGATATAATCGAGCATTTTTCATCACCACCAATCCTGGCAATGATGGCATTCCATCCAGTCCTCCGTTAGAGCTCTTGTTAACGAACGTTTTTGTCAACGGGTAACGGGCCGACGCGAAACGGTTACCTTTGTACACGATCCGCTAAATATAACGTGAACGCGTCCGTTGATGTCGATATCAGTTCTATATTTGAAGGGCGAAGAAGTGCACGTACGTTATGTCGAGTGCAAAGAAAAAGCTTATTCTAGCCTACTATTTATACAAAAAACAGCAGCTACAAAATAAAAGGAAAAAGCTGTGGGTGCATCCTATTTTATTAGAAAGAGAGTCTTATGGAGTATTCCATACTCTGATGGAGGATTTAAAGAAAGACGGAAGAAAGTTCTATAACTTCTTTCGAATGACTCATGAAAGTTTTCGCAAATTATTAGAACTAGTATTATGATCAATTACGACATGCTGACACTAAATGCGACTATCTATTACACCCGCTGAAAGATTGGCTGTTACCTTAAGGTATGGTAACTATGTATAATTCTCATATTTTAAAACTTCATAAAGAATTTTGACAATGGGCGATGGAGTTTTAGGATTATGGTAAGATACACCTATAGCAGAACTTTAAATAACAAGTCATTGTGGAAATGTGTAGGTAATTATTTATTAATCAACTGACTTCGAAAAATCAAAATCAAAATGGCTGTTTTCAGATACTGTGTCGTCTATTTGATGAAAAGATTGTGTATTCTCAGGTGTTTCTGGAATTGATATTTCATATTCACGCGCGCGATCATTTACATTATAATTTGTAGATGAAGCTGTAGCAGTACGATATCCCCTATATTGATTTTCGGGGTAACCTGAAGTATAAGCAATTTGGGAATAATTTGGCGCTGGAGTCGAATTATAAACATAAGGGGATCGAGTTCTTTGACTTATGTTTCTCAAACTGAAATTCGACGATATCAGCGTCATTAAATTTTTCAATTGTTGGTGCAATTCCCCGGAAAAACGACATAATTCTACTGTTATCTTCCATTACGACAGAATCAACTAAGCTCGAAATTTTTCTCTCAATATCATTCTCTGTGTCTTTTCTCTTCCTTTTTTTCGGGACTGTAACCTTTGGTACTTCATTTTCTTCTGTATTTGGAATACTCTCGTTTTCAGCAAGTGGCATATTTGATTCTGTCGGTCGATGACCTATAATTTTGTTTAAGAACAGCATTTGTTCGTAAAATTTATACCTATTTAGTGACCGATTTTGCACCTGAATCAGATTTGTACTCTTTCAGTTTTTTGGCACATCTCATCCAGTTATCTCTAGCGCCACTCCACTTTTTAATTACAAGTTTACCTTAAAAAAAATTGTTACAGATATTTAGCATCAGGAAATTCATTCACGGATCTTCAATACACATTCAGAATTGGAATAAAAACTATAAGCTACATAGTTCGAGAAGTATGTACAACGATATGGTCTAAATTACGAGAAACCTACATGAAAATTCCATCTACAGAGGAGTGGATAATGATAGCCAATAATTTTGAAAGTGCAGCGAACTTTCCTCTTTGCTTAGGAGCAATAGACGGCAAACATATACGAGTCATAAAGCCTGAAAAAGTGGATCTATGTTCCTCAACTATAAACATTTTTTTTCTATTGTATTGATGGCGGTGGTAGACGCAAATTATAATTTTATTTACATTGATGTTGGTGCATACGGAAAAGAGTGCGATTCAGCAGTATTTAAAGAAACACAATTTTGGAAAAATCTCATAGATAACAGATTAAGCACTAGGAGCGGACTTTGAACTACCTTATGTTTTTGTAGCTGACGAAGCATTCGCACTGCATGAACATGTACTTCGGCCGTTTGGTGGTCATCAACTTAATGACGTAAAAAAGATATTCAACTACCGGTTGACAAGAGCGAGACGATATGTCGAATGTGCATTCGGTATATTGGCGAATAAATGGCGAATTTTGCATCGACCATTGAACGTATCACTGGACTTAGCAGTCGATATAGTAAAAACCTGTTACTTGTTGCAAAATTTCATCCACAAAGAAGAAGGAATTATTAGTAACCCAGTCGGTGATAATTTGACCACCGATACCAACTTACCAGACGTACCTCGTTCAAATTCGGTAAGAGGTAGTTTGACAGCTAATGTGATTCGCAATAAGTTTGCAGATTATTTCATGTCACCTGAAGGGCAACTGCCGTGGCAAAATCAATATGTTTAAAAATCATGAAATAAATTCCATATACACTGTTATTCTGTTATTATATATATATATATATATATATACTAGCTTCCGCCCGCGGCTTCGCCCGCGTGGTGTGTTGATAAAAAGTAGCCTATATGTTAATCCAGGGTATAACCTATATACATACCAAATTTCAACCAAATCGGTCCAGCCGTTTATGCGTGAAAGAGTAACAAACATCCACACATCCATTCTCACAAACTTTCACATTTATAATATTAGTAGGATAGGATATATATATATACTAGCTGTTGCCCGCGGCTCCGCCCGCGTGGAATTCTGGTCCCGTTCATCGCTGATATATAGCCTATGTGTTATTCTGATGTATAAGCTATATTATTGCAAAGTTTCATCAAAATCCATTCAGCAGTTTTTACGTGAAAGAGTAACAAACATCCACACATCCATTCTCACAAACTTTCACATTTATAATATTAGTAGGATATATATATACTGTTAATCTGTTTGTGTACATTAAAGAATTATCTATCTATCTATCTATATTGAGTTTTCCAATTTAAAAATAAAACATTGTTCACATACCGAATTCGTTTTTTTCTTTATCAGATAATGTCTCAAAATCTTCATTTAGCATTACGAAGATTTCTTTCCATGCCGCAAAATTCGCTTGTTTATTTTTATAATTTTCTATAGTCTTGTCCCACAACATAGGCCTATTTTGAACAAGGCTAATTAATAAGTCCATATCAATGGTTTTTTTTTCAAAGTTCAAAGTTCAAAGTTCTTTATTTGTTGAATATGGTACAAAAGTGATGTTTACATTATAGGGTAGGATCACATATTCTGCCGGTTCTGGCGTACAAATTTTTCATTTTAATTCTATGAAATAATTGTTAAATACATGCAATACAATTTAAAATAATTCATGTCAGTGTTAAAGTGTCATTCAAAAATTCGTCAATATTATAATAACATTTCTCATAAAGCATATCCTTTAAATTCCTTTTAAACATGTCAATACTTAAATTTTTCCAACTATTAGGTATCTTATTGTATATTTTTGGAGCTAAGCAAAATATACTACTCCACATAAGACTTGTCTTAGCTCTTCGAATGCATAGTGCATCTCTACGTCTATTGCGGTTTACTAAATCAGACAGCTGTGGAAATAGATGAGTGTTACATTTAACAAAGACAGCTGTTTCAAAAATATATATAGACGGAAGTGTCAGAACTCTGTATTTTTTAAAATATGGTGCGCAACTATCCGTCACCCGGAGACCAAACATAGCTCTGATACATCGCTTCTGAGATTTAAAGGCCATTTCTTTATTAGTTGAATTTCCCCAGAATATCACACCATACCTCAACACTGATGCAACCAGACCATGATACGCAGTTAGAATAGCATCTGTATTAACTATCTTAGAAAGCTTGTGTAGTGCATATGAAGAACTATTAAGTCTGCTTACGAGGCTTTCAATATGACTTTTCCAATTTAGTTTTTTGTCAATTAATAATCCTAAAAATTTAGCTTTGTCTGTGTCAAGAATTTTATTATTTTTATAGTTTATGTCCATTATATTTGAGGGATATCTTTGACTAAACTGCATTATCTTTGTTTTCGTCAAGTTAATTATCAAGTTATTATTATTCATCCACGTGATGATGTCAGATAAAGTTTTATTAATTTCAAATTCATATGAATCCATACTAGTGCATGGTATCGTTACTGTACTGTCATCAGCAAACAGTGTAATTTTTTGATCTGTTGCTTTTGGTAAATCATTTATGTATATTATAAACAATAAGGGGCCCAGTACACTACCCTGTGGGATGCCGAAAGATACAGTGCGTTTTTTTGATACATATGTAGTCTCATATTTAGTTTTTATGTTAAATTTTGTTATCGCAGTCAATTGAATTCTATTAGTCAGATATGCCTTAAGTAAGTCCAAAATGTTTCCCCTTATACCATAGCAGTCCAGTTTATTTATCAAAATATTATGATCCACGCAGTCAAATGCCTGTGTCATATCACAGTATACAGCACATGTCGGTGTTCTTTTATCTAAATTTGTCATTATGGTATTAAGAAAGTCATATATAGCTTGGTTAATTGTCATATTTTTACGAAACCCTTTTTGTTCTTTACAAAGAATGTTACATTTCTCTAGATATATGTAGATTTGATTATAAATGTATTTTTCATATATCTTTGAGAAGACTGATAATAGTGCTATTGGGGTAACCTATTGAAATATCGAATTTCTGTTACCCGAATCTTAAAACCCCGAAAACGGTTGGTAGAACTTTTAAAAGACAGATGTAATGAATGACAACTTTCTATAATTCCGTTTTTCATTTCCCAGATAAATCAATTACCAGGTGCACTAAAACCAAATTTTCAAATAGCTTTTTTTTGTTTCCCATATTGTCATAATCCAAATATAGTTATACCAGATTCTCAAAATATTTTTTTTTGTTTCCCATCGTACCATTTACCAAATTTTCATAATCGTTTTATTTGGTTCCCATACAATCGTATTCCAGCTAAACTATATACAAGTATAATAAAATTCAGTAAATTTATATGATTCATTTATTAGGTACAGTAAGTAATTTAGAAATTAAGGTACATTAATTTAGAAATTTCAATGTCGAAATTATTAAAATTATCGTTAACACCCCGATTCAGTGCAATCCGATTCGGATAGGTTAGGTTTTTTTTATTTTTTATTTATCCCTGTACGGAATTTTATACGGAAAAATTAACAGTTTAACCCTTAAATTATTGGTTTGAAAAGTCAAAAATTGTCACAAAAAAGTTAGTGAAAGAAATGAATTGCCGCAAATCCGACTTCACGTAGTCTTGTTTGCCCTACCCCTAGAGTGTTATTTAAGCCCGCGTAGGCGCGAAGGGGCGAGGCGGCCCACGAGCTGAGGAGCAGGTGGTTACAATGGCCGCCGCCGCGGCTGAGGCTGGCCGGCGCAGCCGGCCAGCAAGCCGAAGCTGCGGTGGTGGGCGTTACAACCATCTGCGACGATAAGCTCGTGTGGGGCCGCTGGAGCCCCGCAGCGCCGGAGCTGTGACAGAAACGATGCTTGCTGCATGCTGCATGCCTGATACTTGCTGCATGGTAAATGCCTGATGTTTGCTGCATGCTAAATGCCTGATGCTTGCTGCATGCTAAATGCCTGATGCTTGCTGCATGGTAAATGCCTGATGCTTGCTGCATGCTGCATGCCTGATGCATGCTGCATGCCTGATGCATGCTGCATGCCTGATGCATGCTGCATGCCTGATGCATGCTGCATGCCTGATGCATGCTGCATGCCTGATGCATGCTGCATGCCTGATGCATGCTGCATGCCTGATGCATGCTGCATGCCTGATGCTTGCTGCATGCTAAATGCTTGATGCTTGCTGCATGTTGCATGCCTGATGCTTGCTGCATGTTAAATTCCTGATGCTTGCTGCATGCTGCATGCCTGATGCTTGCTGCATGTTAAATTCCTGATGCTTGCTGCATGCTGCATGCCTAATGCTAGCTGGTTTTAAAAATCGGGATATTGTTTGTCTGGTTATCAATTATGTGCATTTAAAAAAATTGTGTTTTAAAATTTGGGCATTCATGCATATGGATTACGGTCATCTGGATTTTGTGCAATTAGATTTCGTGTGTCTGGAACTCGTTCGTCTGGATTATAAAACGTCGTGCAAATGAATAATTGGGCAAATGAAATTCGGAGTTGCGATTATATGGCAAATAAAACTTCGGAATTTGAAAAAACAGGATTATGAAAAAGTGGCCAAACGTTTTCGGGATTATGATATTCGGAATATTAAAATTCGGGATTAAGATAGGTAACCTGCTATTGGTCTATAATTTTGCATTTGCTCCTTGTCATCTTTCTTAAATAGGGGTTTTAAGATTGCGACCTTAAGACTTTCGGGATAGACTCCATTGCTTATACATAAGTTCAAAATATAGCTCAAGTGCCCACATATTAAATCTCCTACTTGTTTTATTACATTTGTTGCTATTTCATCGTACCCTACACTTTTCGTATTTTTAAGGCCTCTTATAATTCTTAAAATATCTATGGGGTCACAAGGATTCATGAACATGGAATTCTGTTGAGTCATTATGTTAGCAGTTACATTATTACCTCTATCTGCTATCGCTACAATTTTTTCAATAAAATAATCGTTAAATTTATTTGCTATAAGCTCAGGTTTCTCAATAATGTCATTTTGTATTTGAATTTTGCTTATCGAGTTCTCAGGCAGATTGAGTTTACGCTTATTTATTATTTGCCAAGTTGTCTTATTTTTGTTGTCAGAATTTTTTATGTGGTAGTCATTTTGAGAGCGTTTAGTCAAATTAATAATTTTTTTATACAACTTTGTGTAATCCTTATATTTTAGTTTATTTGGTAGCGTAGGTTCTATACGAGATTTCCAAAGTAGTTGTCGTTTTTTTACACTACATATTTTTAGTCCACGCGATATCCATTTCGGTTTTCTGTTTACCGTTATTTTTATACGTTTAGTAGGAAAACACAGATCGTACAGTAATTTAAACTCATCATAGAAAATATTATATGCCTCATTTGGATCCTCTGTCTGGTATACTTCAGAAAATGGTAAACTCCATATTCACAATGAGCAGCACAGGGTAGGTAGCTAGAAATATAAACGTGCGCACATCCGTCGTCGTCAACACACTTCTATGAAATGACGTAGTTCACTGCATCGGACAGTCCGCCGTCGCGCCGAGGGGCAACGTGCGCGCATCCGTTGAGTCGCGTTGCAACGGGTATGAGCCCGTCGCGTTAACAAACATTCACTCTAACTTACTGAACACTGCGCGTCGGCCCGTCGCACAGTGGTTCGAAATTTGAGCTCCATTGACATAGAAACTTAAAGTGAGGAAATTAAAAAAAAAAAATTGTAATGGCTCTGGCATACCTCGCTATATGTCATATTAACGTATGAATGGTATAAGTAGCTCCACGCGTGAGAAAAAAAAGTTTTGTGTTTTTTTTGTATGGGAGAAAACACTTAAAGTGCTTTTTCTTTCAACTGAATGGAACTGAAGGGCTGGTGTGAGCACCAGCTATTGTACCACACACGGCGATCAAGATGACATCAAATTCACGCACCTTTACGCACCACTCCGCACGTAGTAACATTTTGAAATATTGAATTTTCGATATGTGATTTTTCAAATCTTTGACGTAGTTAAATGTAGTTGCCGGTCCATTTACTTATAATGTCATTAGTTTTTAACCTATTAGTGACTTTTAGGATGACAGTAATTAAAAATAATATTGATTATACGCATAAGTTTTTTACAAAATTGCATTCCGAGAGCTAAGTAGCTCATTTGTTAATCACCGTGATTATGGTTGTTTATGATTAAATATGATTGACGTTAGATTAACCAATTAGGTTCTGGCATATCTCGCTTTATGTCATATTAACGTATGAATGGTATAAATAGCCCCACGCGTGAGAAAAAAAGTTTTTTTTTTTTTTTTTGTATGGGAGAAAACACTTAAAGTGCTTTTTCTTTCAACTGAATGGAACTGAAGGGCTGGTGCTCACACCAGCTATTGTACCACACACGGCGATCAAGATGACATCAAATTCACGCACCTTTAAGCGCCACTCCGCACGTAGTAAAATTTTGAAATGTTGAATTTCTGATATGTGATTTTTAAAATCTTTGACGTAGTTAAATGTAGTTGCCGATCCAATTACTTATAATGTCAATAGTTTTTAGCCTATTAGTGACTTTTATGATGACAATAATTAGAAATAATATTGATTATATGCATAAGTTTTTTACAAAATTGCATTCCGAGAGCTAAGTAGCTCATTTGTTAATCACCGTGATTATGGTTGTTTATGATTAAATATGATTGACGTGAGATTAACCAATTAGGCTCTGGCATATCTCGCTTATTAGACGTACATTCATTAAAATATTAAATTAAATGAGACATGGCTGCAAGAGGATATAAAATGACCTGAGGTCGTGAGGGGAAAAATGAACTCCTCTTCAGTGTCAGTAGAGGAGCAACAATGTACCAGTTTTGACTCTAGTTTAAATGAGGGTGCATCCACATCCTCTGGACCGGAGACATGCAATGTTGGAACGTCAACATAGTCCAAGAAAATCTTTCATGGAGCTAAGTGCGCGACAAAAGAGAAGGAGAGTGGAAGAGCTCCTAACGCATAGCACTGAAAGGACCTATTTGGCTCCTCTAGAGCCTAATTGGTTAATCTCATGTCAATAATATTTAATCATAAACAACCATAATCACGGTGATTAACAAATGAGCTACTTAGCTCTCGGAATGCAATTTTGTAAAAAACTTATGCGTATAATCAATATTATTTTAAATTATTGTCATCCTAAAAGGCACTAATAGGCTAAAAACTAATGACATTATAAGTAAATGGACCGGCAACTACATTTAACTACGTCAAAGATTTGAAAAATCACATATCGAAAATTCAATATTTCAAAATTTTACTACGTGCGGAGTGGTGCGTAAAGGTGCGTGAATTTGATGTCATCTTGATCGCCGTGTGTGGTACAATAGCTGGTGTGAGCACCAGCCCTTCAGTTCCATTCAGTTGTAAGAAAAAGCACTTTAAGTGTTAACTCCCATACAAAAAAAAACACAAATCTTTTTTTCTCACGCGTGGGGTTACTTATACCATTCATGCGTTAATATGACATAAAGCGAGATATGCTAGAGCCTAATTGGTTAATCTCACGTCAATCATATTTAATCATAAACAACCATAATCACGGTGATTAACAAATGAGCTACTTAGCTCTCGGAATGCAATTTTGTAAAAAACTTATGCATATAATCAATATTATTTCTAATTATTGTCATCATAAAAGTCACTAATAGGCTAAAAACTATTGACATTATAAGTAATTGGATCGGCAACTACATTTAACTACGTCAAAGATTTTAAAATCACATATCAGAAATTCAACATTTCAAAATTTTACTACGTGCGGAGTGGTGCGTAAAGGTGCGTGAATTTGATGTCATCTTGATCGCCGTGTGTGGTACAATAGCTGGTGTGAGCACCAGCCCTTCAGTTCCATTCAGTTGAAAGAAAAAGCACTTTAAGTGTTTTCTCCCATACAAAAAAAAACAAATCTTTTTTTTCTCACGCGTGGGGCTACTTATACCATTCATACGTTAATATGACATAAAGTGAGATATGCCAGAGCCTAATTGGTTAATCTCACGTCAATCATATTTAATCATAAACAACCATAATCACGGTGATTAACAAATGAGCTACTTAGCTCTCGGAATGCAATTTTGTAAAAAACTTATGCGTATAATCAATATTATTTTTAATTACTGTCATCCTAAAAGTCACTAATAGGCTAAAAACTAATGACATTATAAGTAAATGGACCGGCAACTACATTTAACTACGTCAAAGATTTGAAAAATCACATATCGAAAATTCATCATCATCATCATCATTTCAGCCATAGGAAGTCCACTGCTGGACATAGGCCTCCCCTATAGATCTCCAATAGGACCGGTTGGAAGCGGCTCGCATCCAGCGCGTTCCCGCGGCCTTAATGAGGTCGTCTGTCCACCTTGTGGGTGGACGTCCTACGCTGCGCTTGCCGATACGTGGCCTCCACTCGAGGACTTTTCGACCCCATCGGTCATCAGTCCTCCGTGCTATGTGCCCTGCCCACTGCCATTTCAACTTGCTAATCCGCTGGGCTATGTCGGTAACCTTGGTTCTTCTACGGATCTCCTCATTTCTGATTCGATCTCGCAGAGAGACTCCGAGCATAGCCCTCTCCATAGCTCGTTGGGCTACTTTGAGCTTACTCATAAGGCCCATAGTGAGGGACCACGTTTCAGTGCCATAAGTCATCACTGGTAACACACACTGGTCGAAAACCTTCGACTTGAGACACTGAGGTATGTCGGACGAGAAGACATTGCGCAATTTTCCGAACGCTGCCCAGCCGAGTTGGATTCGGCGATTGACCTCTTTCTTGAAGTCGGACCTACCTAACTGGACTACTTGTCCTAGGTAGACGTACGAGTCAACAACTTCAAGAACCGAGCTCTCAACAGATATTGGGGTAGGTACAACATGGGCATTGCACATCACCTTTGTCTTGTCCATGTTCATTTTAAGACCCACCTGTTGAGAAACTCGGTTGAGGCCTTCGAGCATCGTGTTGAGATCTTCCATCGATTCTGCCATGACTACAATATCGTCGGCAAACCGGAGGTGAGTGATGTATTCGCCATTAATATTGATGCCGAATCCTTTCCATTCCAGGAGCTTGAAGGTATTCTCCAAAGTGGCCGTAAACAGTTTCGGAGATATCACGTCTCCCTGTCTTACGCCTCTTTTCAAAGGGATCGCCCTCGAACTCTGTTCCTGTACTCGAACCGACATGGTGGCGTTATTATACAAACACTTCAACACTTCGATGTACCGATAGTCAATACGGCACCGCTGGAGAGACTCAAGCACAGCCCATGTCTCGACCGAATCAAAGGCTTTCTCATAGTCCACAAACGCTAAGCAAAGTGGCAAATTATACTCTTCGGTCTTTTGTATAACTTGCCGCAGCGTATGGATGTGGTCTATGGTACTGTAGCCTCTTCGGAAACCGGCTTGTTCGGAAGGCTGGAAGTCATCAAGCCTGCGCTCGAGACGGTTCGTAATGACCCTTGAAAACAGCTTGTAAACATGGCTCAGAAGCGAGATGGGTCTGTAATTCTTCAGTAAGGTATTGTCACCTTTCTTAAAGAACAGCACCACCACGCCTCTGTTCCACGCTTCTGGCGTTATGCCCTCGAGGACGACGGTGTTAAAAATCCTCTGAAGGACTTTAAGTACCGGTGTTCCACCCGCTTTCAGAAGCTCTGAAGTGATTCCGTCGTCACCCGGTGCCTTGTTGTTCTTAAGCTGATTCAGGGCCATTCTAATCTCGTACAGGCTGATGTCCGGGATATCCTCGGTGAAGTGTCGGGTCAACTTGGCTCTTGGGTCGGTCGCCATGTTGCCAGCAGGATTAGCGACCGAAGCGTATAGCTGTCCATAGAACCTTTCGATCTCCTCCAAAACCTCAGCCTTGGTCGACGCTATACTGCCATCTTCTCTCTTCAGCTTAGTCAACTGGCTTTGCCCAACAGACAGGTTTCTTGCGAACACTTTGGAGCCTTTGTTCCGCTCGATTGTCTCTTTAATATGTTCAGTATTAAAGAGACGTATGTCGTGTCGCAGAGATTTGGAAATCTGTCTGTTGAGCTGCCTATATGACTCTGCATCATCGGAAGACTGCAGTCGAAGTGAGCGTCGTTTAGCCATGAGTTTTTGGGTGTGATCGGAGAGTTTCTGAGGTCTATTTGAACGGCGGGGTCTGAAGTGCTTAGAGCCCACCGTTTGGACAGTTTCTACGAGCCTGTTGTTGATCTCGTCCACCGACGCAAAGTTTTCTAGGCAATCAAAGCGATTCGAAAGCTCAAGTTGAAAGTTCTCGGGGTTTTGGATTTGGACACGAGTAGGTCGGAGTGTAGACTTCATCAGGCGGGACCTTTCGAGTTTAACGTTAATACCCAATGTGCCTCTTACGATTCTGTGATCACTACCGGTTTTCACCCTGTGGATCACGGAGACATCACTGAATATTCGTTTCTCGTTGGTCATGATGAAGTCTATCTCATTCCTCGTGGAACCATCAGGGCTCATCCAGGTCCATTTCCTGTGCGGCGGCTTCTGAAAGAAAGAGTTCATCATAAAGAGTCTTTCTTTCTCCAGAAAGTCAGCCAGCCTCTGTCCCCGCGGATTCCGTTGTCCATGTCCAAATTGCCCCACTCTCAACTCATCATCGCTTTTCTTACCCAACTTTGCGTTGAAGTCCCCCATAACAACTGTGAAGTGGGTCTTAGACGTATGTATGGCCCTACTTACGTCCTCATACATAGTCTCCACTTCATCATCTGGGCGTGCCGAGGTCGGTGCGTACACCTGAATGACCTTCAGCGAATACCTCTTGGATATTCTGAGTATTAGGTATACAACCCTGCTCGACACACTTTCGATGGTAATGATGTTGTTAATGAGGGATCTGTGAACGAGAAAGCCGACACCACCTTGCGACTGCTGGTCGCCTTCCCGGTAGTAGAGCAGGTTGCCGGATCCTAGGGTTATCGTGTCCTCACCCTCTCTACGGACTTCAGACAACCCCACAATATCCCAGTGCAACCTACTCAATTCTTCTTCCAGCTCAGCAATCCTCTCGTCAGTCCTCATCGTGCGTACGTTGTGTGTTACCAGGGCCAGTCGTCGTTTGGGGTGGTAGCCGGATCTCTGCCGGGGATTCTTAGCACCCCCTGCTCCGCCGTTACCCTGGCCGCTACCGGAGCCAGGGCTAGCAGAGCTGCCGGGGACTAGGGGCCTGGTCCTATTTGTGCCTATCATTGGGGGAGTTTGCCCATAATCGCCACGCTGGGCAGGCGTGTTGGCAATCGCAGGACGTAGCTTCGCGACGAGGATGCTGCTGCCCATCCTCGCCCTGTGCCATTTTAGCTACGCCGATTTGAAATGGTTATACCGCCATTGGTCGGTTCCGCTGTACCTCAGTCGGCTCCTACGACACCTGGTACTAGAGGGGGGTACTATTCTACTCTGCCGGTACCCCACGGCCAGTTCGAAATCGAAAATTCAACATTTCAAAATTTTACTACGTGCGGAGTGGTGCGTAAAGGTGCGTGAATTTGATGTCATCTTGATCGCCGTGTGTGGTACAATAGCTGGTGTGAGCACCAGCCCTTCAGTTCCATTCAGTTGAAAGAAAAAGCACTTTAAGTGTTTTCTCCCATACAAAAAAAAACAAATCTTTTTTTTCTCACGCGTGGGGCTACTTATACCATTCATACGTTAATATGACATAAAGTGAGATATGCCAGAGCCTAATTGGTTAATCTCACGTCAATCATATTTAATCATAAACAACCATAATCACGGTGATTAACAAATGAGCTACTTAGCTCTCGGAATGCAATTTTGTAAAAAACTTATGCGTATAATCAATATTATTTTTAATTACTGTCATCCTAAAAGTCACTAATAGGCTAAAAACTAATGACATTATAAGTAAATGGACCGGCAACTACATTTAACTACGTCAAAGATTTGAAAAATCACATATCGAAAATTCATCATCATCATCATCATTTCAGCCATAGGAAGTCCACTGCTGGACATAGGCCTCCCCTATAGATCTCCAATAGGACCGGTTGGAAGCGGCTCGCATCCAGCGCGTTCCCGCGGCCTTAATGAGGTCGTCTGTCCACCTTGTGGGTGGACGTCCTACGCTGCGCTTGCCGATACGTGGCCTCCACTCGAGGACTTTTCGACCCCATCGGTCATCAGTCCTCCGTGCTATGTGCCCTGCCCACTGCCATTTCAACTTGCTAATCCGCTGGGCTATGTCGGTAACCTTGGTTCTTCTACGGATCTCCTCATTTCTGATTCGATCTCGCAGAGAGACTCCGAGCATAGCCCTCTCCATAGCTCGTTGGGCTACTTTGAGCTTACTCATAAGGCCCATAGTGAGGGACCACGTTTCAGTGCCATAAGTCATCACTGGTAACACACACTGGTCGAAAACCTTCGACTTGAGACACTGAGGTATGTCGGACGAGAAGACATTGCGCAATTTTCCGAACGCTGCCCAGCCGAGTTGGATTCGGCGATTGACCTCTTTCTTGAAGTCGGACCTACCTAACTGGACTACTTGTCCTAGGTAGACGTACGAGTCAACAACTTCAAGAACCGAGCTCTCAACAGATATTGGGGTAGGTACAACATGGGCATTGCACATCACCTTTGTCTTGTCCATGTTCATTTTAAGACCCACCTGTTGAGAAACTCGGTTGAGGCCTTCGAGCATCGTGTTGAGATCTTCCATCGATTCTGCCATGACTACAATATCGTCGGCAAACCGGAGGTGAGTGATGTATTCGCCATTAATATTGATGCCGAATCCTTTCCATTCCAGGAGCTTGAAGGTATTCTCCAAAGTGGCCGTAAACAGTTTCGGAGATATCACGTCTCCCTGTCTTACGCCTCTTTTCAAAGGGATCGCCCTCGAACTCTGTTCCTGTACTCGAACCGACATGGTGGCGTTATTATACAAACACTTCAACACTTCGATGTACCGATAGTCAATACGGCACCGCTGGAGAGACTCAAGCACAGCCCATGTCTCGACCGAATCAAAGGCTTTCTCATAGTCCACAAACGCTAAGCAAAGTGGCAAATTATACTCTTCGGTCTTTTGTATAACTTGCCGCAGCGTATGGATGTGGTCTATGGTACTGTAGCCTCTTCGGAAACCGGCTTGTTCGGAAGGCTGGAAGTCATCAAGCCTGCGCTCGAGACGGTTCGTAATGACCCTTGAAAACAGCTTGTAAACATGGCTCAGAAGCGAGATGGGTCTGTAATTCTTCAGTAAGGTATTGTCACCTTTCTTAAAGAACAGCACCACCACGCCTCTGTTCCACGCTTCTGGCGTTATGCCCTCGAGGACGACGGTGTTAAAAATCCTCTGAAGGACTTTAAGTACCGGTGTTCCACCCGCTTTCAGAAGCTCTGAAGTGATTCCGTCGTCACCCGGTGCCTTGTTGTTCTTAAGCTGATTCAGGGCCATTCTAATCTCGTACAGGCTGATGTCCGGGATATCCTCGGTGAAGTGTCGGGTCAACTTGGCTCTTGGGTCGGTCGCCATGTTGCCAGCAGGATTAGCGACCGAAGCGTATAGCTGTCCATAGAACCTTTCGATCTCCTCCAAAACCTCAGCCTTGGTCGACGCTATACTGCCATCTTCTCTCTTCAGCTTAGTCAACTGGCTTTGCCCAACAGACAGGTTTCTTGCGAACACTTTGGAGCCTTTGTTCCGCTCGATTGTCTCTTTAATATGTTCAGTATTAAAGAGACGTATGTCGTGTCGCAGAGATTTGGAAATCTGTCTGTTGAGCTGCCTATATGACTCTGCATCATCGGAAGACTGCAGTCGAAGTGAGCGTCGTTTAGCCATGAGTTTTTGGGTGTGATCGGAGAGTTTCTGAGGTCTATTTGAACGGCGGGGTCTGAAGTGCTTAGAGCCCACCGTTTGGACAGTTTCTACGAGCCTGTTGTTGATCTCGTCCACCGACGCAAAGTTTTCTAGGCAATCAAAGCGATTCGAAAGCTCAAGTTGAAAGTTCTCGGGGTTTTGGATTTGGACACGAGTAGGTCGGAGTGTAGACTTCATCAGGCGGGACCTTTCGAGTTTAACGTTAATACCCAATGTGCCTCTTACGATTCTGTGATCACTACCGGTTTTCACCCTGTGGATCACGGAGACATCACTGAATATTCGTTTCTCGTTGGTCATGATGAAGTCTATCTCATTCCTCGTGGAACCATCAGGGCTCATCCAGGTCCATTTCCTGTGCGGCGGCTTCTGAAAGAAAGAGTTCATCATAAAGAGTCTTTCTTTCTCCAGAAAGTCAGCCAGCCTCTGTCCCCGCGGATTCCGTTGTCCATGTCCAAATTGCCCCACTCTCAACTCATCATCGCTTTTCTTACCCAACTTTGCGTTGAAGTCCCCCATAACAACTGTGAAGTGGGTCTTAGACGTATGTATGGCCCTACTTACGTCCTCATACATAGTCTCCACTTCATCATCTGGGCGTGCCGAGGTCGGTGCGTACACCTGAATGACCTTCAGCGAATACCTCTTGGATATTCTGAGTATTAGGTATACAACCCTGCTCGACACACTTTCGATGGTAATGATGTTGTTAATGAGGGATCTGTGAACGAGAAAGCCGACACCACCTTGCGACTGCTGGTCGCCTTCCCGGTAGTAGAGCAGGTTGCCGGATCCTAGGGTTATCGTGTCCTCACCCTCTCTACGGACTTCAGACAACCCCACAATATCCCAGTGCAACCTACTCAATTCTTCTTCCAGCTCAGCAATCCTCTCGTCAGTCCTCATCGTGCGTACGTTGTGTGTTACCAGGGCCAGTCGTCGTTTGGGGTGGTAGCCGGATCTCTGCCGGGGATTCTTAGCACCCCCTGCTCCGCCGTTACCCTGGCCGCTACCGGAGCCAGGGCTAGCAGAGCTGCCGGGGACTAGGGGCCTGGTCCTATTTGTGCCTATCATTGGGGGAGTTTGCCCATAATCGCCACGCTGGGCAGGCGTGTTGGCAATCGCAGGACGTAGCTTCGCGACGAGGATGCTGCTGCCCATCCTCGCCCTGTGCCATTTTAGCTACGCCGATTTGAAATGGTTATACCGCCATTGGTCGGTTCCGCTGTACCTCAGTCGGCTCCTACGACACCTGGTACTAGAGGGGGGTACTATTCTACTCTGCCGGTACCCCACGGCCAGTTCGAAATCGAAAATTCAACATTTCAAAATTTTACTACGTGCGGAGTGGTGCGTAAAGGTGCGTGAATTTGATGTCATCTTGATCGCCGTGTGTGGTACAATAGCTGGTGTGAGCACCAGCCCTTCAGTTCCATTCAGTTGAAAGAAAAAGCACTTTAAGTGTTTTCTCCCATACAAAAAAAAACAAATCTTTTTTTTCTCACGCGTGGGGCTACTTATACCATTCATACGTTAATATGACATAAAGTGAGATATGCCAGAGCCTAATTGGTTAATCTCACGTCAATCATATTTAATCATAAACAACCATAATCACGGTGATTAACAAATGAGCTACTTAGCTCTCGGAATGCAATTTTGTAAAAAACTTATGCGTATAATCAATATTATTTTTAATTACTGTCATCCTAAAAGTCACTAATAGGCTAAAAACTAATGACATTATAAGTAAATGGACCGGCAACTACATTTAACTACGTCAAAGATTTGAAAAATCACATATCGAAAATTCATCATCATCATCATCATTTCAGCCATAGGAAGTCCACTGCTGGACATAGGCCTCCCCTATAGATCTCCAATAGGACCGGTTGGAAGCGGCTCGCATCCAGCGCGTTCCCGCGGCCTTAATGAGGTCGTCTGTCCACCTTGTGGGTGGACGTCCTACGCTGCGCTTGCCGATACGTGGCCTCCACTCGAGGACTTTTCGACCCCATCGGTCATCAGTCCTCCGTGCTATGTGCCCTGCCCACTGCCATTTCAACTTGCTAATCCGCTGGGCTATGTCGGTAACCTTGGTTCTTCTACGGATCTCCTCATTTCTGATTCGATCTCGCAGAGAGACTCCGAGCATAGCCCTCTCCATAGCTCGTTGGGCTACTTTGAGCTTACTCATAAGGCCCATAGTGAGGGACCACGTTTCAGTGCCATAAGTCATCACTGGTAACACACACTGGTCGAAAACCTTCGACTTGAGACACTGAGGTATGTCGGACGAGAAGACATTGCGCAATTTTCCGAACGCTGCCCAGCCGAGTTGGATTCGGCGATTGACCTCTTTCTTGAAGTCGGACCTACCTAACTGGACTACTTGTCCTAGGTAGACGTACGAGTCAACAACTTCAAGAACCGAGCTCTCAACAGATATTGGGGTAGGTACAACATGGGCATTGCACATCACCTTTGTCTTGTCCATGTTCATTTTAAGACCCACCTGTTGAGAAACTCGGTTGAGGCCTTCGAGCATCGTGTTGAGATCTTCCATCGATTCTGCCATGACTACAATATCGTCGGCAAACCGGAGGTGAGTGATGTATTCGCCATTAATATTGATGCCGAATCCTTTCCATTCCAGGAGCTTGAAGGTATTCTCCAAAGTGGCCGTAAACAGTTTCGGAGATATCACGTCTCCCTGTCTTACGCCTCTTTTCAAAGGGATCGCCCTCGAACTCTGTTCCTGTACTCGAACCGACATGGTGGCGTTATTATACAAACACTTCAACACTTCGATGTACCGATAGTCAATACGGCACCGCTGGAGAGACTCAAGCACAGCCCATGTCTCGACCGAATCAAAGGCTTTCTCATAGTCCACAAACGCTAAGCAAAGTGGCAAATTATACTCTTCGGTCTTTTGTATAACTTGCCGCAGCGTATGGATGTGGTCTATGGTACTGTAGCCTCTTCGGAAACCGGCTTGTTCGGAAGGCTGGAAGTCATCAAGCCTGCGCTCGAGACGGTTCGTAATGACCCTTGAAAACAGCTTGTAAACATGGCTCAGAAGCGAGATGGGTCTGTAATTCTTCAGTAAGGTATTGTCACCTTTCTTAAAGAACAGCACCACCACGCCTCTGTTCCACGCTTCTGGCGTTATGCCCTCGAGGACGACGGTGTTAAAAATCCTCTGAAGGACTTTAAGTACCGGTGTTCCACCCGCTTTCAGAAGCTCTGAAGTGATTCCGTCGTCACCCGGTGCCTTGTTGTTCTTAAGCTGATTCAGGGCCATTCTAATCTCGTACAGGCTGATGTCCGGGATATCCTCGGTGAAGTGTCGGGTCAACTTGGCTCTTGGGTCGGTCGCCATGTTGCCAGCAGGATTAGCGACCGAAGCGTATAGCTGTCCATAGAACCTTTCGATCTCCTCCAAAACCTCAGCCTTGGTCGACGCTATACTGCCATCTTCTCTCTTCAGCTTAGTCAACTGGCTTTGCCCAACAGACAGGTTTCTTGCGAACACTTTGGAGCCTTTGTTCCGCTCGATTGTCTCTTTAATATGTTCAGTATTAAAGAGACGTATGTCGTGTCGCAGAGATTTGGAAATCTGTCTGTTGAGCTGCCTATATGACTCTGCATCATCGGAAGACTGCAGTCGAAGTGAGCGTCGTTTAGCCATGAGTTTTTGGGTGTGATCGGAGAGTTTCTGAGGTCTATTTGAACGGCGGGGTCTGAAGTGCTTAGAGCCCACCGTTTGGACAGTTTCTACGAGCCTGTTGTTGATCTCGTCCACCGACGCAAAGTTTTCTAGGCAATCAAAGCGATTCGAAAGCTCAAGTTGAAAGTTCTCGGGGTTTTGGATTTGGACACGAGTAGGTCGGAGTGTAGACTTCATCAGGCGGGACCTTTCGAGTTTAACGTTAATACCCAATGTGCCTCTTACGATTCTGTGATCACTACCGGTTTTCACCCTGTGGATCACGGAGACATCACTGAATATTCGTTTCTCGTTGGTCATGATGAAGTCTATCTCATTCCTCGTGGAACCATCAGGGCTCATCCAGGTCCATTTCCTGTGCGGCGGCTTCTGAAAGAAAGAGTTCATCATAAAGAGTCTTTCTTTCTCCAGAAAGTCAGCCAGCCTCTGTCCCCGCGGATTCCGTTGTCCATGTCCAAATTGCCCCACTCTCAACTCATCATCGCTTTTCTTACCCAACTTTGCGTTGAAGTCCCCCATAACAACTGTGAAGTGGGTCTTAGACGTATGTATGGCCCTACTTACGTCCTCATACATAGTCTCCACTTCATCATCTGGGCGTGCCGAGGTCGGTGCGTACACCTGAATGACCTTCAGCGAATACCTCTTGGATATTCTGAGTATTAGGTATACAACCCTGCTCGACACACTTTCGATGGTAATGATGTTGTTAATGAGGGATCTGTGAACGAGAAAGCCGACACCACCTTGCGACTGCTGGTCGCCTTCCCGGTAGTAGAGCACGTTGCCGGATCCTAGGGTTATCGTGTCCTCACCCTCTCTACGGACTTCAGACAACCCCACAATATCCCAGTGCAACCTACTCAATTCTTCTTCCAGCTCAGCAATCCTCTCGTCAGTCCTCATCGTGCGTACGTTGTGTGTTACCAGGGCCAGTCGTCGTTTGGGGTGGTAGCCGGATCTCTGCCGGGGATTCTTAGCACCCCCTGCTCCGCCGTTACCCTGGCCGCTACCGGAGCCAGGGCTAGCGGAGCTGCCGGGGACTAGGGGCCTGGTCCTATTTGTGCCTATCATTGGGGGAGTTTGCCCATAATCGCCACGCTGGGCAGGCGTGTTGGCAATCGCAGGACGTAGCTTCGCGACGAGGATGCTGCTGCCCATCCTCGCCCTGTGCCATTTTAGCTACGCCGATTTGAAATGGTTATACCGCCATTGGTCGGTTCCGCTGTACCTCAGTCGGCTCCTACGACACCTGGTACTAGAGGGGGGTACTATTCTACTCTGCCGGTACCCCACGGCCAGTTCGAAATCGAAAATTCAATATTTCAAAATTTTACTACGTGCAGAGTGGTGCTTAAAGGTGCGTGAATTTGATGTCATCTTGATCGCCGTGTGTGGTATAATAGCTGGTGTGAGCACCAGCCCTTCAGTTCTATTCAGTTGAAAGAAAAAGCACAGTGTTTTCTCCCATACAAAAAAAACACAAAACTTTTTTTTCTCACGCGTGGAGCTACTTATACCATTCATACGTTAATATGACATATAGCGAGGTATGCCAGAGCCATTACAATTTTTTTTTTTTAATTTCCTCACTTTAAGTTTCTATGTCAATGGAGCTCAAATTTCGAACCACTGTGCGTCGCCCGTTGTAAAAATCGGGCCGTTGTCCGTTGTCGTTAACAAGAGCTCTAATTAGGTGTTAATGCAACTGAGGTACCAATTTCCTCAGCTAAAAAGTTAGATAGTTTTTTGTTGTATCTTTGAAGAGTGGTGAATGGGATTTGGGTCAATTTCGACGATGACGATTACGGGGCATATTGACCTGTAAAAAGGATCATATAAGATTCGAATCCCTTCGGGTAATAGTGGATCACGATCCGACGAACCCCATTAGCGTATGATTCACTACAACCCTTCTACCAGTAACAGAAATAATATTTTTATTGAAATATAATGTGCCTCATCATCCAGACCCGACATATTCCTTTTTTCACGATCGCATAGGCGTGCAGTGCTTGTAGAACTCACAGTACCGTGGGAAACTAATATACCTAAAGACCACGCTATAAAGACAAACAAATACTTTGACTTGACTAACGAGTTATCCAAAAACGGCTACGTGGTTAAACTCTACGCCGTAGAAGTAGGAGCAAGGGGAATTCCAGCTAAATCCCTGTACAACTTACTTAAAAACCTCGGATTGCCAAGAGCTTCAGTAAGCTCTTTACTAAATCGAATATCAAAAGCGGCATTGATGGGTTCTTACCAAATTTGGATAGGTAAGGGGGGGGAGGGGGGGGGGGGCTACTGACGGTGGAGGTGAGCGCTGATGCATCACAAGGTGGCCACCCCAAACCTACATCTGGGTCACAAGCAGGGACTCACAAACACATTCATAAAGGGTACAGAAATATACGGGGTACACTTTTAAAAGGTTACACATTGAATGTGTAACCCTTATAAAAGTGTTTTTGAAACTGTTAACCATTACCACGGACGATTGTGTAACCGTTACAGAACCCTAACCGATATCAAACTGTTAACCGGTTTATAAGGGTGCACCGAAATAGCTACGTTGCCACTCTTACTATTCTATCATTTAGCTAACAAATTTTTGAAATAATGGCATTTTGTTGTACACCTCGCTTGGCCTCACCGCGTATTATTCGATGAAGAGAGGTGTTTAGCTGAACTGAGAGTTTGATGACACGTTATTATAATATTACTAGCTGTTGCCCGCGGTTCCACCCGCGTCGATGTCGGTTATCGCGACCAAACATAGCCTATGTCCTTTTAAAGTTCATCAAAATCTGTTCAGTGGTTTGGACGTGAAAGCGTAACAGACAGACATACAGACAGAGTTACTTTCGCATTTATAGTATTAGTATGGATAAGTATCCAAGTATCCACCTCTTTTTAAAATAAATAAGTACTAAATGACTGAACTTTGATTTCTGTTTACAATGTGACGTTATTGGGTAACTGCATGAGTTACGCTTACGACCAAGTACCTACCTTCCCCAAATTACAAGTAATTACAAGTAATTTGGGGTAGGTAGGTAATACTTGATCGGAAACCTTCGCGTGGTACACAGCACCGTATATTGGGCAAAATTTGATCCTTATGATTGACTATCGATTGGTGCTATAAAAATACAGGGTGCTGCCTGGGTGAGCCAAGCTAGTTTTAGAAAATCTTTGAATGCAGTTTTATTTCTTTTAAAAATAAAGGAATGTCTTCTTTAAGTAAAATGAGCCAACTTAAGGATTTATGGTAATTTCCATCCAGGGCCCGACTTATTTTTAACCGACTTCAAAAAAGGAGGTTCTCAATTCGTACTCAATTTTTTTTTTTTGTATGTTTTTACGCGATTGTGAAGCCAATTCTAGACGGATTTTGAATTTTTTTTTTCTTTTCGTAAGTAGATTATTCCGAAGTGGTCCCATTTAAATTTCGTAAAGATCTGATGATGGGTTTCCGAGATTAGACCAAGGAACTCTTTAAAAAGTACCAGGAAATCAGCCGCGATAGCTGCAATGGCATATTATTGCAATGTTTCTGCCATTACACATCATAACATCACGCCTGAGTCCTTTGAAGGGGTACGCAGAAGTGTTCAGAATATTCAGCTATATTTCCGGTGTATATGCATTGATTTTAAATATTATTTTTAATAATGCTTTAATATTTTTTTTATTTAGCGTGGCCGGTTCGATCTGTAGTGTAGCGTCAGCAGCGCATGTACAGTCAGGTCACTATACATGCGATGTACAGGCGTGAGACTGTACAAACTCACTAAAAAGAGAAAAATAAATTCATTTTTAACAAAAAAGTTTAACCGACTTCAAGAAACGAAAAAGAGGCACTGAAAAGCGAAAAATAACTTAATTTACAGACTTACTGATTTATTAGAAGTCGGTGCCAGCCAACTTTGTTTGTTGTGTCTTAAAGCGGCTACACACACACCTGCCGCAGGGGCGATCTAGGGTGAAAACGTGAGTATGAGCCTTAATTGACCCTTAATCGCTTCCTAAGTTGTTATGTGTGTAGCCATTTTCTAGATTGCGCCGATATTGCCCCGACCGCTTTACACCCTAGATCGCTCCTGCGGCAGGTGTGTGTGTAGCGCCTAAGTTGCCCCTGCCGTTGCCGTGTGTGTAGCGCGATTGGAGCAATTTCTGCTGGCCACACACGTTCAAGTATACTTGCGCAAGTTGAGACTTGCACAAGTATACTTGAACGTGTGTTGGAATACAAGTATACATGAACGTGTGTGCCAGCGTAGCGTTCAAGTCTCAGTACCGTACTAGGCGCGCGCCTAGCGCCTATACGTACGTTTGTTCTGCGATCAATTTCCCGTCAAAATGAGTGAGATTTTCTTCATAAAAAATCATTATCCCTAAATTATATCTATTTTTTTTTTTATAATATAGGACTCGTCAATTTGACTTCACCTCGCCTGATGGTCAGTCTATATATTATGCCAATATTTGAATGCAACATTCAATTTGGATAATAAATTTGATGCGCGAATACCCACGTTTTTTTATACATCTGTTTTGTTTTTATATATATCTGTTTTATCCAATTTAGTATAGGAAGCTTTTTTACAGATGTCACTTTCACACTGTCACCGCTATGTACCCACAGATTAATAAATGAAGCGAAGTTTCCGTGGGCTGACTGCGCGGCAGGCAAGTGTGTAGAGAACCCCCGATATTGGCCCGATATTGCTCCGATATTGCCCCAACCGCTTTGCACCCTAGATCGCCCCTGCGGCAGGTGTGTGTGTGTAGAGATCTCCGATATTGTCCCAATATTGCCCCAACCGCTTTGCTTCCTAGATCGCCCCTGCGGCAGGTGTGTGTGTAGCCGCTCTTAACTACATTACTATGATGCAATCAATTGAAATATGGCCTCCCTTGGGCTAGGCACCGACTTCTAATAAATCAGTAAGTCTGTAAATTAAGTTATTTATCGCTTTTCAGTGCCTCTTTTTCGTTTCTTGAAGTCGGTTAAACTTTTTTGTTAAAAATGAATTTATTCCACCCTGATTATGTTCAAACTAATTGGTATGCATTTTTTTTTATCGTGTGAAAAGTCCCCATGGATACCCCCCGCCGGAGCCGGTGAAGGAGATCATGTTGGACTTGAACCGACTAAAATGCACGCTGTCTCTGGGCCGTCTCTATATGCCGTTGCTATATGATTGATATTTATAGGTACATATATAGGAATCCTCTAATATAGCTACGCGTGTGACGGCGTGTGACGGACTTAAAGCGGCCATAAAGTTCGGTGTGAGTATTTTTTCTGTGGTGTGAGCCTACATAGAAGAACGCGACGTGTTGTTGCCATTCCGTGCAGATACTTAAATCCTTACGTTATAACGTTATAAATCTATAACGGTTACACTTATTAACCGTTATTAACAGATATAAACCCTTAACACTTTCAATCGGTTACACTTTCGTTTCGGTTACACTTATAAAAGGTTTTCTTCTAAAACAGTTTCAAAAAACAGTGTTAAAACACTTTATAGTGGTTACTGTTTCGGTCCCTGGTCACAAGTCCCAGTCGCCGTCACGGTGTTCCTCTCTGTATCACGCTATGGACCCGGCGGCGACCGCACGGTGAATCCATGGAGTGCTGATAATCGGATCTCTACCGGTACAATAAACGTAAGTCTTCTGCGAACTTGTTCCAATTGTAGTAGGTTTCTATTTTTAGTACGAGTGTGTTCTCCATTACGTTGGTCCCTGAAAAAAAAATTTGATATTAGTAGATTCTAATAGTTACATTTTTTTTTATGTTAGCCTACTATAGTGACTCGACTCTGCCTGATGGAAAGACGGTCTTTGTAGGGCGGAGGTACTTCCCCAGGTGGGCGGTTCAGTTTGAGTGTGTAAACTCGCTGTGCCCTACCTCCTTACAATTAAGAGAATTGTGAAGTATTTAACTATGCAGAATGATACATTATCAAGGTTAAATCCCTGCTATCAACAGCCGTGTTGCACATAGCTTGGTTAATTATGTTTTGTACTCGAGTATTGCGATTCATTATGTTACTAAAACAATAAATTTTAATCAATAATAAATAACGTGTTAATAATCTATTTTAAAGATTAAGTCATAAAAAATTATTAATTAAAGAACTTAGAGCTACCTATTACGCACTGTCGACTTGTCGCCGGCGACTCGGTCACTCGGCGACCAAAACATAGGCAACTAAGACCCAGGAGACCAAGCCGAGCGACAGTATTCCAAGTACATTCGTACAGAATGGACGTCGAAGAAGCTGCTATAGTAGCGCTACTAATCAAGAGGAAGAAAAAGAAAAGAAAATCAAGAGAGTATTGGGTACATCCTTTGTTACAAGAACGGAGATCAAAAGGAATGTTTAAAATATTTTATGAAGACGTGAGAAAATACCCTCGTAAATTTTTCAACTACGCAAGAATGTCTGTGGGTTCGTTTGATGAGCTATTGTGTCTTCTGAAACCACATATAACTGGCACAGATACAAACATGCGACCATGTGTTTCTCCGGAAGAAAAATTATTTATAACACTAAGGTAAGTGAAAACTTCATTATTTTAGAACCAGAGTGTTTAAGCGCGATTTGCAGTGGCACTACTGTGCCTATATCAGTGTCACTGACATTTCACTGTCATGGGCCTTTCGAATGCGGAAGCCTGCCCCGCACTAGCACACTCGGCGCGGGGGAAATTTCAAACGTAAAGAGCGCGTACGCCGCGTTTTCGAATTTCGCTGTTTTTGTCAAAATATTGTGTTAGATATATATATAAATGTTTATTTTTTTTATAGTTGGATAACTATTGAATGGAATGTAATATCTTTCAACCATATGTACGTTATAAATTAATATTTTACAGGCCCTTGAACTTGACAGTTTGCGTAATTTGGTATTGGGTATAGCAGTAATTGATTTTGTAATAAATATTGCCGACTATATTTAGTTATATTTATTGTACACAAAAGATTAATAACAGTACTAACCTATAATAAAAAAAAACACACTCGTTTGTCACATAAAAACATAGAAATATCCTTTTGAAAATAAAACTTTTTATCAGAAATTCTTCACTTTGAAGTAGTGGCGACCGAAATTGTCATCAATTTTCACAAGTAACTAGAAGATATTATATATCGAAATAAATGAAATTTAGTAGACACATTATCCAATTTTACAAAAATATTACTTAGAAACACTCGACTAAAAGAAAATAATAAGTTTTTGATAGATAAATCGGGCAACTGCCGTTTGGACCGTTATTTTTTTGACATCAAGTTGTTTATTTTCTTTGGTGTTATGACATATGAAATTGGTCGTGTTGCCATTGGGAATAAATATGGTCCCATTTCATAACAAAAAATGTTCACTCCTAATGAAAGAAATTCACAAAAAACGTTATCCAAGAGGCAGTAATGAACTACATCAAGTGTGCATGTGTGCGTAAACTGGTAGCCGATCGGCACCGGTATACAGTGCGTCGAGTGTTTTGGTAGCCGATCGGCACGACTATACAGGACGTTTGATTTTTCAATTATAAATACAGACTTTTATAATATTATTATTGATAACACAAACACATTATTACTGTTCTAATGTTTTATTTGAAATTAAAATTATATTAACCTAAAAATAATTAAAATATATTTTTATGGACATACAGTAATACCTCGCTTAACGCGAGGGATGCGTTCCGGACAAAATCGCGCTAAGCGAAATTCGCGTAAAACGAGGTTGAAAAAATAACAAGCAAAATGTATGTACCTATTACAAAACTACTTTTATTGCCTTAAAAGCTTTTAAAAAAATAATGACATCTTAATTTTTGGAGAAATACTGATCTAACCAGTATTTTTCTTGCGATCAAGTAACATTTTTTCGTAACAAGCAACACCATTTTCAATACACTTTCGCAGATATAAAACGCGGTTGACATCACTGTCAGAACTTTCCAAAATCTCCAGGCCAGAATATATTTTTGAAAGCGCCTCCTGGATTACACCTGACGATAACTTTCTTTCTTCTGACCGTTCTTCTTCTGTTACCGATGTATTTTGCATTTCCATTAATTCTTATCGATGGCTACAAAATCTTCTAGTTCTTCGACTGTAATGCTACCGAGCTCAGAACCCTCCATCATAACTGCGATATCTTCAACAACCTGTCGTGTCACATCTTGAATTCGCTGGCGTCTGTTTGGTGCCTCTACTACGTCAGGCCAAAGATTCCTCCGAAAAACAGCTCAGTTTCACTTCACTCCAAGCTGCAGCAATGTTTTGTACAGCTTTCATAATATTGTAGGATTTACACCAATCACGCATAGACTGTTGTCCTTCATGCAGCACGAGCTAAAGAACCAATCAGTGGGTTCGCGTAAAGCGAGGTAAATTAACGCGAATTTTGAAAATCGCGTTATAACGAAATCGCGCTAACCGAGGTCGCGTTAAGCGAGGTATTACTGTATTAACTTTATAACAAAAAAAGAAATTAGATACATTACTGTGTTCGGGGTTGAAAACAAAAGTTATTTTTTGAAATGCTAAGTTTACAATGATAGTGTGTTAAAATTATTTATTTATATAACTCTAAAATATATATTTTTTTATATACCTCTTACACTTACAAAGAAAACAACTACATACACTGCTATCGTCAGTTTGAAAACGAAAGTTATAACATGAAATGCTAAGTATACAATAAGAGTGTGTCCACACCAATTTTATGAGTTACCACGATCATTACTCAAATTAAAGGGGTAAGGGTAAGTGCATAATATCTCAATACCTTTATTACATTTCTAAAATGTTGGTACAGGTGTAAATTCAAACAAAAAAAGAGTTATTATGCACTTTGTGTAAACGATCATTAGTTATACTGTGAATACCATACTGTGAATACTAGAAGAATAGAAATAAACACAGACTGGTAGTCTGAGTTTATTTCTAGTATTCACAGTATGGGTTCCCGGTACGTTGCATCGGTATGATTAATTTAGCGATTGAATTAGAATTACCATCTTTTCGTAGAAGACGAAGGATTGAGCCAATATTATCCAACACAATAATAGAAATCACATTCATAGATTTACAAGTACCCCACCAGAACTTTCAAAAAGAGACAGGGAGCTGTAACAAAATAAATGACTGTCATGTGAAAATTAGTACAATTCAGTTTTTAAATACAAACTTTAAAAAACTAAAACAGACGCCTCGGCAGTCGGTGAAAATTACGTTAAAAGATTACATACAAAGTCAATCAATAATTTTATGTAATACTGATTCTGCAAAAGGTGGTCATAAAAGTTGACTTGAAATTGAAAAGAGACAAGTCCTTAATATCTTAGGGTAATTTGTCACAAAGGTATAATGAACTCTGTGTAAACGGAGATGAATTTCTACTAGTTAATATTTATTTCTAGCATCAGTTAGGGTGTCCCTATACAAAATCACAGTAAGAGTAAGACAAAAAAATCAAAAACTTGTAATGTGAGGTACTAGAAGTGGTACTAATAAAAGTGTGTTAAGAAAATCGATATAACTGCCGTCAGATGTGAAAACTATAAAAATCAAAAATCAAATAATATTTATTTAATAAATTAATATTTACTATATTCTCTTCATGGTAAGGTATGGTATTCTTGCCAACACCGACCAACGCATAAAAACACTTTACAGTGGCTGCACGATATGTTACTGAAGCTGGTCCTCACTTTCCGCTCCACACACCTGGCGCAACGCGCTCGCTTATAGCGATGCGTTTTACCTGACCGCTCCCCTTCGACTTCGATGTGTTCAGGGAAGTGGTCAACGTCCTTATTGAGCCTACCAGGTATGGTCGTCGGTTGGCGTTGCCTGGGTTGTACGTTAACGCCGTATTTTTCAGCCAGTTCTGCAGCCAGTTTGTACCTAAACTGTCTATGTGTCATGCGTTGGTCAAGGTTGGAAGAAGTGAAAATAATATATGAGTTTAAAATTGTTATATTTATTAATCTGCGGAAGACTTTTAGGTACCACTTCGTTCCCCGTTTCCTCTCTAGGAGGTACATGGCAAGCTTTTGGTCCTTAAGGTCCACTCCGCCCATAAATTTATTATAGTCGGATACTACTACTGGCTTTTGTATAGTTTGTCCTGCTCGCGTACCCGTGGTCATGTCGTTGTTATGATAAGTAGACACTGTGGTGACTAATTTAACATCCTTCCATGCCATAACAGCAACATCACCACAGTGTCTACTTACCACGGATCCCCTTGCCATTCTTTTGTCAACCAGCGATTTCACGTCGGCCGGTGTTTCAATTCTCCTCCTATTCAAAGTTCCTACGACGTCTGTTTTATTGTTTTTTAAAAATCTTGTAAGAGACACCGAATTGTACCAATTGTCCATGAAAAGGGTGTACCCTTTGTTTAGGAAACCAGTCATTAATTTTAAAACAGCTTTGGCGCTAGCACTTGTGAATCCATGAATTGCTTCCACCGTGTTGGAGCTCCTTCCGGAATAAATTATTAACTTTAATACGTAGCCGGTTACCGACTCGCAAAGTTCATAAGATTTGATTCCGAATCGCGCTGCTTTGGAACGGATACTCTGCACCCAACTCAAACGTCCCTTCCAGAGCAGCAGCGATTCGTCTATTGATAGTTCTTGGCGAGGCGTGTAAACGGCTACGAATTTCTCGTTTAAATAATCCACAATGGGTTGAATTTTCCCAATTTTTTTATTTTCGCCTGTGGACACAATTTCGTCATTATCTACGAAATGGAGGAAGTGCATCAAGAGGCAGAATCGGTCTCTAGACATCAAGGTCCGGAACCCTGGCATGCCTAGGATTCCGGTAGACCAATATTCGTCTACACGCCCCCTGACGCACATCCCCATCAAGATAATGATGCCAATTAGGCGATAAATTTCGTGAACGGACGTCTCTACCCAGGCATTCAGTCGGGATTCTGCGCTAATGCCACGTTCGGACGCTGTGGCAATAGAAGTCCATGCGTATTTATTTGTCTCTAGGACAATATCTTCCAGTAGAGGCTGGTCCCACAATTGAGTGAATACGTCAATTGGACGTGCACCCTCAATTCTAGGGCCAGCTTCTTCTTGGAACACTTCCCTTACCCCTCTAAATTCGTCAAAATTATCCGACCACGTAAAATGTGATGATGATGTTTCCCCTACTTCTTCTTCATCTTCATCGTTATCTTCGAGAAGCTCTCGAAGTTCCTCCACAGTTAGTTCTTCATCGTCCACCTCACTCCCTGAATCAACAACTTCGAGAGCCGCTGCGAGTGAAGGTGGAAGCAAGCAGGCACCCTCTTCTCGTTCATCCTATTATAAAATACAATCCTAGTAAAAAGCCCAATAAACGCACGTGCACCACACCTCGCCAGGCGACTTTGAGTTTTATTAATACTAAATAAGGTGGGTATTTGCGCGGTGCCCGGGCACCGCACGGTCGAGAGGGATCGTTGAGGGACCTCTATACGATCATGCGGTGCCCGGGCACCGCGCTCCCCCCCACCGCACAATGTAAATACGTCAGTTACGTCACCTTATTTAGTGTTAATAAAGCTCAAAGTCGGCGGTACGCACGCGCCGCGTCCTGCGTGACGGGGAACAAAGGGTTAAAGGTAAGAGGCGCACAAAACCATAAAAAAAGAAATAAATCCTAGCCATTTCATAAACACAGTCATAGTAAAAAGCTCAATAAAATAGCGTTAAAAAGTATGAGGCACACAGAAACATACAAAAAGAAATAAATCCTAGCAGCATCAATTGCATAAGTTAGTTAGTTCATCCATAACGAAATAAATGCATGACAATTTCAGTTACCAGCATCTTAGTTATAATAAAAACATCGCACGCACACCCATGCAAAATACGCGCAACAAACCAAAATGCTACGAAAGTAGTCCAAAACCCAAAATGAAATTTGATTAGCGATAAATTTTTGTTAGTCAGAACAAATCGTGCTTGTTTTTGTTGAAGAAATCTACGTATACATACATCTCAACTCCATTTCCATATTCTGCTTGATCATCTATGAATAATAATGGTGATTAAATTTACATTTGAAATGACATTATTTGTTAGGTATTTAATTATTTGACATTTAGTTTTCTATTTTAAATTATTTTATTTTAATTTATCATTTCATTTAATGCTTACTAACATTGTGTATGTTTACTAACAAATAATCTGCTTTGTGGTGGTTATCATCCGCCAATATCATACATACATACATACAATCACGCCGGTATCCCAGAAGGGGTAGGCAGAGGTGTGTTAAACACCCACATTTCGCCAACTATGATATTAGGTCCCACGTATCGCGTTATCATATCTGAACCATATCGCTTTCCGTCAGGTGCAATATAGTCACCTTGCCGTGTCTCTATAAAAAGAAAAATACTGACCTCTTCGAAAAGACGACGTGGTCTCAGTTGAGGCCTTTCTCCACCATCCTCCACCAACTGGATTCCCTCTCCTAACTCCAAATTATCCGGACACCAAGGCTAAACAAAATATTAAAAATTTGTATGATAATAGATCTAAAGAGACTGCTGACAGGATATTTTGATACTCAGACTGAACCTACTCTAACTCTTCCCGACGTAGTCCTTATCAATAGGGTTTCATCGGACGTGACCCTCAAGTGGCCTTGGGGTGTCCGCTCTACCTGCAACCCTCTTATTATATTGCCAGACGTTGAAGGTGTAGAACTCATTTTCTGTAAAACAATATAACACTCTATAAACAATATCACCATATCAGCGACGCACACAAATATAAATAATAATAAAACTGTCTTGTAATATTTTTTAAATTAATAATATTATTTATATAATCAAATTTACATATCTTTAAAAAAATATATACCAAAAGTTTTACGTTTATGTTTTGATTATTTTATTAATTTATCGAAAATTATACGATATGATATAATTTTCAAAAATCCTATATCAAGAAATAAATAAAATGTTAATTTTTACAGTATACTCGTAACAGGTACGACATTACCTACCAAAATAAACAACAACCTATATAAGTCATTATGGCCGCCCTAGGAACGTATCATGTACATACACAGTGAGCCGCCATTTGCATTTACGTATGTGTGCGTGTATTACAGACAAGGTTTCGAAATAAATTTATTTACACAATACACCTACGTTTATTGTGTAAAACTAATACATATATCCATTCCTCGATTGATATTCTATATAATAACTAATAAGAACACTATTATACAAAATATATGTAACTAGTAATCCTAGTCTGAAAGTTTAGTGACAACCAACTTCGAACTTTTGTTCCGTAATTTTATTATAAAACTAGTAGTTTACTATCAAAATAAGGTTTCCTACACAATAAAAGCAACAATATTATAAAATAAAACTTACCTTTTGCAAAAATATCCGAGACAACGCACTAAAATCACTATAATTCTCACGAACACAATACAGTGGAAAGCAAACTAACGACGTAACGAAAGTTTCAAAGTATTTTTTTTGTTTTGTTTTGAGAACGATAAACTGACGATTGTTTATGGTTCATTCGTTCATAGAGTTGCAGCATGGTTGAAGTAAAACGAGTAAGAAACCATAGATATTTTATAAATTAATGAAAACATGAAGGTTGTCTACTGGTGCCGTTCGGCTACCATCGTCGCGGACGACCCATATCCGATCGGCTCCAAAGCATTCGAAAGGTTAAAAATAAATTGTTGTAACATTAATGGCAAAGTCGACAACTTCGGCATAGCTTGCCACACCAAAAAATGTAATTGAATTGAAGTGATACTGTCATTTCAATAAATAAATAAAATATAATAATTTGACATCATTGAATTTTATTATTTTATTTATACAATTATCAAATACTATTTTTACCGATTTATGATTACAAACAATCCCATTAATGGTATTGATAGCGACAATACGCTATAGTCCAATGTCTGGAAGCTCCTATTTTGCGATCTGAGCCCCCACCCGAATGGCGTAGTCTGAAGTTGTGGGTTACCTATGTGTCGGAAAGAGCCTTCCCATCCACATCTTCTCCCCACTATAGTCATTATCGCCGTACTCACCCTGAAGCTATATGTGGTTATCTGTGCGTTGAGTGGCTTCGTGCAAAGCATTACGTCGTTAGGGTTTACTTCCATCAAATTTATCCTCATTAAGCCCCTCTCCAACGTGGGCATGTCAACGATGTCAGTCCCTGGTCTACCGCACCTGCCTTCCTGCCAAGAACCTCCGAGTCCCGTGAGTGTCACTATGCCCTCCTCGGGCGCCAGCTCGTACCTGCTATTCACGGACATGCCCGTCGTCAGGTTAAGCGGTAGGGGCGTACGCACCCCTGTTGTCGTCGGTATATGGTCCTCCCCCTGTACATTCGCTTCCCAACTATAGTTTCCGCGGTTGCCATGTCCCACTATATGGGCAGCTATCTCTTTTACGCAATCATACTCTTCTCCAGTTCCGTTTATTATCGCGTCGAGAAAGGCTTCGGCGTCACCCATGAGTTGAGGAGAGACAGCCTCATCGCCTATCCCCGCTCCCCTCTTCCACTCTTCGAAAGCGCGACGTTTATGCAACACCCGCTCGATGTCGTCTATCGCTAAGCCGGTACCTTCGTCAGTATGCGTTTGCCCCGGTGTCGCATGCGAGTACGTGGACATCCCTAGTCCAGTGGCGAGTTCAACCTCGTTACTCCACGTCCCAACTATGAGAGCGGGCCTCTCGTCAGCGAGGGTTCGGTCAACGAAGATGTTATCGGTGTATGTTACGGCATGATCATGGTAATAAGTCGTTTCGTCCTCACGGGCGACATCCGTTGGCGCTGGCAGTCCATCGGTCACAAAATCTCGGTGAATATATGCCTCCGGTAGCCACGACGTTTCATTGGCGTCATCTTCGTGTTTGGACACTTCCGGCTGTGGGACAAATCGCATCGAGAGCCAGGCGGCAATTTCGTCAATTCGGAGCCAGTCAATGGTGCCTGCCCCGAGCCTTTCCCTCAACCAATAACGGCACGCGTCACGTATGGGTAGTGGACTGGAAAGCACTATTTGTAGAGCGTTCGTAAACAACTGCCGCGCTGGTTGCACCTGTACGTCTCCAAGCACACGGTTTCTGTCTACGTGTGCAGCAGCGAATTCGATCCCACACACGTTCACCGCGTGCTGGTTGCCTCCGGTTACCAGGAGGAACTTACGTTTCCCATTATTAATGGTTATGCAGCACTCATTGCGCCTCATGCCGCACAACCTTATATCATCCGGGCCCCCAGACGTAGTTAGGGCGAACAGCTCGTCTACCTCCAGGAGGGGGTAGGGGGCCGCGGCAACAAGTTGGCACGCCCACCCAACGTCGGCATTGCCCCCGGACTTATCAACTACAATCACGGCTACGTCATCGTCATCTATCGACCATTCCTCTACTGGCCCGACGCGGATGCATTTTCTGGTGGTAGATAAGACTTCGTCTAGATAGCGAGCTCCGACATCATGTATTTATTGTTTAACTAAATCAATACTATTTAAACTAATTTTAAATTGAAAGCACAAAAAACTAAATAAAAATTCAAAATAAGTCCAAATATTCAGAATCTTGCGAGGTACTTGAAGTGGCAGTAGAAACTCGCGACTCTGAGCGTTCTTGCGGTGAAGGAACTGAAGTTGGTAGAGTATAGTAATTCTGTTGTGTTGATGCTTCAGACCGTAACCGTGCTGTTTGACTTAATTGTTGACTTGGTGCTGTAGAAGACCCGGTCTCCGGTGTGAAATAGCCACGCTCATACTCGTACTCATTACAATAATTACGCCAAACGGAGTTTGGATATACGTTATTTGGCGTATTGGTTCCGAATGAATCGATCATTGTGATTAATTGAATTTTCGCTGCTGATTTTTTGTGTTCGGGAATTTTCCTAAAAGACGATAAAAGAGACAGCAGAAACATTCAGTCCTCATCTCGTTTCAAAACATCCGCGTTATTTTTACGAGTATCAATACATTTGTTTAAAGTCTCCAATAATTCTCTTGTGCCATCATCTGAAGGTTTTTTCTTCTTTCTTCCCACTATATTTTCCCTAGAGTACGGCCCTAAAGGTTCTTGATCAGTTATCGACTTTTCTTCTTCCGTCATGCTACTCTCTGTGTTACCAACAGTATTCTTCAAAAACATCAGCTGTTTAAAATAAATATAGGGAGTTTTATGAGAAGCAGCAAGCAGCAGACCCACTTTTGGTATTTTTCATTCTTTGTATTTCTCGAGCAAAGCAGCTTCTTATATTTTTCATTTTTTCTGAAGTGATTGTAAATAAATTATATGTAACATGAATTTTTTTATTCAGATATCTTGGAAGTGGCTGCAAATTTGTTGATCTACATTACTCATATAGACTTGGGATTTCAACTATTGCTGAGATAATAAGAGAAGTTTGTCATTTTATATGGGTTTTACTGAAAGACATGTGTTTACCACAACATACAACAGAAAATTGGTTAAAAATCGGAAAAGATTTTCATTTACGAGCCAATTTCCTAAATTGTATAGGTGCCATAGATGGTAAACATATAAGAACTATAAAACCTTACAATAGTGGATCAGTGTGTTATAATTATAAACACTTCTTTTCTATAATTTTGCTCGCCATTTGTGACGCTGACTACAAGTTCGTATACATAGATGTTGGTTCCTATGGAAAGGATAGCGATTCTACTATATTTACACATTCAACATTTTATCAAAAGCTAATGAATAATGATTTACAAGTTCCGGAACATCAGCCTATTTCATCCATAAATCCTATACCAGTACCGTTTGTCATTGTTGGTGACGAAGCATTTGGACAATCTGATAAAGTTATGCGACCGTTTGGTGGATCAAATTTAACAACAAAGAAAAATATATTTAATTATAGGCTTTCTCGTGCTCGACGCTATATCGAATGTTCATTCGGCATATTAGCAAATAAGTGGGAGATTTTTCACAGACCTATTAATGTGAATTTAGATCTAGTAACAAACATCACCAAAACATGTTGTGTTCTTCACAACTATGTTCGAGAAAGAGACGGATATAAATTCGAAGATACCCTGTGCACTCCTGGCTTAGAAAAAGTGCCAACAAGTATTCAAAGAGCTACGCGAAGTGGTGTCATACAGAGATATATTTGCTGATTATTTTATGACTGAGGGTCAATTAACTTGGCAGATGAGCAGAATTCATTAAAAAATAAATGACAATGAGAAGAAAAAAAAAACATAGGTAAGTTAAAAAAACTTACCTATGTTTTTTTTTTCTTCATCTGATAATCCTTCACCTCCAAATAACTCCACTATTTCTTCCCACTGCTTTTTCTTCAAATCCCGATTAGAATATTCGTCACTAGTAAGTCCCAAATAGCTTTTCGGGATTGTATTTCCATTATAAATTTCTCGGTATCGAAAGCCTGAGCCATTTTTGTGCGCGACGTCCGGTCGTTACAACAGTTGCTCGCAGTGTAAATGCTTCCATTTGAAGCCGTGCTCCTATTGGTCGCCGGTCGCAGCGAATCGCCCAGTCGCTTGGGCGACCGACGACCAAGTGCGTAAACACCTATTTAAACTGAAGTAAGTCACAGTCGCCAGCGACCGAGTCGCCGGCGACAAGTCGACAGTGCGTAATAGCTCTTACCGATTACTCATCTCAAGCTACAAGTCACTACGCGACGAAGTAGGTACCTACTATGTGCAGTGGGGGAGAGCACGCGGGTCACCCATGCGACAGTTCGATGAACACTAATCAATCGATATTTTATTGACGAACAGCCACTAAAAAACTTTTTTAGAAAACTAAAAAACAACAGGAATAAACACGTTTTATACAAATATCATATCAGAAATAGTTAACCAAATGACAAAAATAGTAAAAAAAAAACTGCAGGTAAAATATTGCCAAACGAAATTATATTCATTTTAGGCAGGACAAATACTACTACATATATGAGGCGCTGAGAGCATAAGTGGATCAACCCCAAATCAATAAATCTGAGATAGAGGGGTATAATGACTTTAACATTAAAACAATGTTAAATAGCAAGAAATTCAGGAGGAAGGTTTATATCTTTATTGTTGCATTTTGATGGAATTAAGGCACAGTTTTAAAGGGTTATTATTGCATATTTTCATATAAGTCATTATTTATGTTTATTTTGTGGGTTGGACCACTTTTGCTTTTATCTATTTAGTAGGTTGACCTGACTTTAAATGTAAATAAATTATAGAGAAATTTCGTAAATAAAACTAGGGTAAACGTACCAGTGGTCAGCCCCAAATCGAGTTTTTGGAGTTTGAATAGCTGGCATTTTTACAAGATTCGTCGTATAATGAAACGAAGTACATAATTGTATTCATTGTTTATTATAGTTTTTAAACAACATTTGGTGAAATCAATATTTCTCTTTATAAAATATATATTTAATTACAAACAAAAAAATATCCATTTTTCCAGTGATCAGCCTCTAAATTCCAGTAACCAGCCTCTATGGGCCCAGTATTCAGCCCTTATTTAACTATGAATAAACATGAGATCAAAATGTGTATAATTTATATAAAAATCAACAATATTATTTAAGTTTCTCTTATGTCTTAGCTAAATTCTCAAAAAAACTAAAATACCTTACTACTACCTGATAGAAATATTACCGCAAGCACACAATCACAGTACTTATTTGTGTTCTTATTTTCTAGAACTTAATGATAAAAACATCAATATTTATTTATATAAAAATCAACGATATTAGGTAATTTTGGTATGCATACCTATATAAATTTTTGACTGCCTCTGTGGCGTAGCGGTAGTGAACGCGGCTGCTACGCAGGAGGCGCGGGTTCGATCCCCGCTCAGTGCCAATATTTGTATGTATGAATATAAATATTTGCATTGGTCTGGGTGTTTCTATGTATAATATGTATGTATTTACAAAAAAAAAAAGTATCTAAGTATGTATATCCGCATTCTAGATTCCATAACACAAGCTAATTAAGCTTACCATGGGTCTAGATAGCGTTGTGTAGAATGTTGTAGAATATTTATTTATTATTTTATTAAATTATGTAAATAGTCCTCTGAAGTCTAATACACATAATACCTACGAAAGAAAAATAGACCACTAGAAAATCTATGAACACCTAGTAGTACCTACCTAGGTTTAGCTTAAACTATTATCACAATCAAATAATCAGTCATAATCTTTATATTATTACAACGAAAAAAAAAAGATCAACATACCTACATAATATATCTATCTTATACTAAATAATAATATCTATCTAATCATCCGAACCGCTAGGTACTTGTATTTAAAAAAAAAAAAAGACGTGTGGCACTCGGGGACTGCCACGGTAAAGCTATTTTTTATGAACTTATGCAATTATAATAAATAATAATTTGAATTTGAATTTCGGATTTCGTATTTCGGATTTCGGATTTCGGACTTCGGACTTCTGACTTCTGACTTCTGACTTCGAGTCCGAGTCCTAGTTCGAGTCCGAGTCCGAGTCTGAATTTGAATTTGAAAACTAACAACTTATGTAATTATAATAATTACTTACGTTAAGCGAAGCTACTTCGGAGCAGCTCGGCTCTGTTCGTGCGAGCTCGGAGGTGTTACCATTTTTCGTTACGGAATTTCTGGATTCGGTCTCCACGCTCAAGGCCCGCGATAAAAGCTATGCAATAGCTTAAAAATTATTATTTCCCGGTCATTTGTTAAATGTTTTGTTATTTTCCTGTTACTTGTTCTTAACGCTGGTTTAGGTAAAGTAAAATCTTTTAACACAATGTGTTTACTTGTGCTTGGAGAACTGGATGAAGATATCGAAGGATTATTCTCCTTGTTAGGGAAGCAGACACGTTGATTAGAAATAATCTTTACTTTAGATTCTTTTCCACACTTTCTTTTACTGTTTTTGGGTCGCGTTTCGCAAATAGGAACTGCATCACTATCTGATAAGTTGGATGAAACAGGCGAAAGATTTATTTTCCGTTTCCTAGTGCACTTTTTATTTACTTCACTAGTGCTAACGCTTTCTTTTTTACTGCGTTTGGCTGCAATTTTTTCTGCTTTTTCCTTTTTTATATTTTCCCGTTTTAACTTTCTTTCTAAGATATCAGCCTTCTTCTTCTCTTTTTCATCTTCTTTTTGCTTTTCAAATTCTCTCCAGTCTTTAGATGATATTGCTCCAATTCGATTCATAACTCTAGGGGTGACAGATTTTTTAATAGGAGACGGTATTTTTAGAATCTGTTTCAATGCTGGTGAAACATTTGCGGAGGTCCTACGTTTAGTAAATTGGGGTGGTTGTTCAGGTCAAATATTCAAGTTTCATTTCCGGGTATCAAATCGTTGCATTTATTCATGTCAGTAGTCCTAAGTTCTCTAAAATCGTTCGTTTGTTCAGGTTGAATATTATAGTCATCATTTACAGGTATCAAATCATTGCATTCATTCATTTCGTAAGTTCCTGGTTCTATATACGATAAGTCCAAGTTGTTTAAAAGGGTACTATCGCCCAGTAACGGTAAACTTATATTCATGTCCGTTGTAATATTCCCATTATGGGTCACATTTTTTGAATCCATTAAGGTATCAGATACAGCAGAGTTGTCAATTCCGTGAGCTTTTTTTGCAGTTTCAATTACTTCTAAAACTACCGATACCTCCTCCACCCTTTCCTTTGTTAATTCTTTATTTAAACGCCGGATTACTTTAAGGGCTGTGTCAATCTGTTTTTTAATTTTTTCCTGGGTGATTGACTCGTCTTCCGTTTTAATTTTTCCGCATTATTTTGAACACATTTTGTGTAATCAACGGAATTAGGGTCGAATGGATAAAGACCACATTTCCGAAAACCGCTTTTTATTGTATCCTTTAGGTTATCTTTTTGAAACACTTGGTTTAATAGAGGACAGAATGTGGCCTTTGTTAGACATTTGTTGGCGTTGTCTGGTATAGATGACCATTTATGGATGGTATTCTTCCATTCGGATTTTAGAGGTTTGAATACACTCACGTCAGCCGGTTGCATCATGTGCGTGGTGTTGGGTGGTAGCGCATAAAGTATGATATCGTTATCACAACAAAATTTGCTAAGTTTCATTGTCAAATGACTCTTATGGCCGTCAACAAAGAGTATGACGGGTTTTTGCACATCGTTATCTGCAAGCCATTTGTTGAATCCTCCAGAAATATAGTCATAGAATATGTCGGTTTTCATCCAGCCACTATCAGATGTGCCAAGAAACCAGTCATCGGGCATACTAGAAACAACTTCTTTAGGAGGTGTTTACATAAGGAAATACTACGCATGGTGGTAAAATATCTCCGTCTGCTGAAAAAAGCGCTAAAGTAGTAATTGTTTCCTTTTCACTTCCTTTGGCAATTTGATAAATATTTTTATAGCCTCTAGGAGCAATCACTTTTCCAGTTTTTGGGCAAATCATGAAACTGGTTTCATCACCATTAATTATTCTCTTAGGGTCATCCAGTATATCGAGAGCATCGTTTGCTTTTAAAAACTCTGTCAAGCCTTGAAACCACTTCCTTATATACTCTTCAGTTATTACTTACTGCTCATCCCTTAGAAATTTTTTCAGCTGTTCGCATAGATAAGGAAGGATTTCTTCGAAAAAAGGCTTTAAGCCATTTTCTTCCTGGTCTATCATTTGCAAAAGGATTAGGTCTTCCGTCGGCCTTTACTAATACTTGGACTGTATTTAATAAATTATCAACCTTTAAAGGAAACCCACATTTTGTTAACTTTTCACACCAGTCCACCAGTGCAGCTTCTTCTGCTTTATTTAAAATTGAATCAGGACCCATTTTTCTTGGACCTTCAGGGACACGTAGATGAATCCGATCTTGTAGTGTGCCTCGAGGAACTCCAAACGTTCTACTAGCCTCTCTTATCGGCATTCCATTTCGTATGGCTTCCATGGCAGAAGAGAGTTTCTCTGGAGGATACGTTTGTCTTGACATCATGTTTGGCTAAAAAAAGAAAACAGAATTATTTATCGAAGATTATTTAAACAGGTATACCCTTTTAATTATTGTTATAGGTACCACATTGTTAAATACATTTTAGAACTATTTTAGGTAATATTAAAATTTTGTCTACCAACGTCTATAAAAATACCACTTAAAAGGGTACCATCAAAGACACTTAACTGTACATTTACAAACGAATATAAACCTTAACACAATGTATTAAAGTCGTATGGGTGATAAGTTAACAGTCGTTCGTTTGTACCCCGCTAGATAGGGGCTGCTTACTGGAACAGCAACACCCAGTACCCAGCCGCGTAAAAATAAAATGTTTAAGGCGGCTGACCATTGGGTTTTTTGAGGAATATGAAAGGACATGCCTTACTAAATTTAAAAACTTAAATTTAACGGTTTTAACGGCCGCCTTTTCTCACACTTTTAAAAATAATTCATAAACCCAGTGGCCGGGGGGGGGGGGGGGGGGAGGGAGTATACCTACGAGGACCGCAGCGGTTCGCGGTGGCGTAGCTGCTCGCCTCGGTCTGTCCTGGCGGCTATACTTACGCAGCAGCTACTTCTGGATGCGTGTTCGTGAGCGCGTACAGAGAGAATCGAAGGTCATGAAATAAGTACTCTGGAGTTAGTGAACCGGGTATATTTCGCGATCAAGGGTACATGACCTGCACGGGTCGATGGACGAGAGTGACTGAGGGGCGCACAGCCGCGTCCGCGGGACGTTTTTTAGTACATGCAACAACGTGGCCGGATTGCATCAGCCGATGACGTCATCATAGCGTGTGTCCCCACAGTCGTCAACATTTTTTATCGTTTAGCGACTGTCGTATCTAGCTGTTCCCATTGGATCGCGACGACATTTTATCCTTTCCCGGCAGTCGCTTTGTCGTTTACACATCATCAGCAAGCTACAAATCTACAGTCGCCTCTGCGTTCGCTTGGTGATCACTAGTGCGTTTACTCGCCTGAGTTCAATGGACGAAGACGAAATTTTAATAATGTATTACTTTTTGAAAAGAAGGAAAATGAAGCAAGCAATGAAAAGAAAGTATTGGGTACATCCAATGTTAATGAAAAGAATTCCATTAGGATTATGTTAGAGTTATATAGAAGAATTAAAAAGTGAAGATAGAAAGCTTTATGAGTATTTAAGAATGACTGTCTCCACCTTTGATAGCCTACTGGCACGACTTGCAGACAAAAGTGCCGAAGAAAGACTAGTGATAACTTTAAGGTAAGTAAATAAAATGAAAATTCTTTATTAATGTTTACATTTATTTATTTAGAGATTTATTTTAGAGTTACACGTTTTATAAGTAGAGACATCTTTAAATTATATATTGTCAAAATTAAAAGAATCTTGTGTGCTATCAGACAAATTAGTATAGACTGAATTTGGTGATACAGCCGGTTCCATAACTTGATTGCTAGTCGAAGTTGATGCACCTGGATCTTGTGTAAAATATCCTGTCGGTTGTGATAAATGGTTTTGATAGTCACCATAGTTTGCATAAGTATCATATAAATTATTACAAAGGCGTTTCTTTTTATTTTTTTGGATCAGTTGCATAATACCCGTTTGGAATTCAAAATTGTCATCATTGTCGAATGATGCCAAAGATGGTAAAATTCCTTTAATAAAGGACACATGTGGGTGTTCTTGATTATTTAATTTATAATCTAGAAATTGTGACATTTTATCATCTAATGTGTCAGTCTTAGTTTTCTTTTGAGTAGAAGGTGCTGCATCACTTAATGTATCAGAGATAGAATTATTAGGCTCATTAGATGAATCAGAGGTCATACGGGGCTCAGTAACCTTTAATAAAAAAGACAGCTGATTCTTATAAACATATACCCAAAGGACAGCCCTTTGTTCCACAAGTGGAATTAAAACTTCCGGTGTTATATTATTAGCCATTGTTATACGTCCACCATGCGCAGGAGTCTGACAAGTTCTAACACGCACAAAGCAAACCGAGTACAGACGCGAGGGGCGCGCGGGTGCGAGAGGGAAGGGAAAACACGTGTTCGTCTATATAGAGTTACCGTCCACGATTTTTTATCGTTTTACGACTGTCGTGCTAGCCGTTCCCACTGTCACGACAAAGTGTCGTCACTGCAAAAAATGTCGTAGACGACAATAAATTGTGTCGTTCTAAATGTGAACACCTCCATTTAAACATATAAGCCACGACACTTTAAACTACACGATTATCTGTCGTCACGACATAGTGGGACGCGCCCTTAAAGAGAACACCACGCGAAGTTAAAATAATGGCGGACATGACACTACTGCTCTTGTCGATCGCCGCCACCTGAATGAACAAGTTTATTTCTCCCCTCTGACCCCCCGCCGCACTTGTCGTGTGACGTATTAACCAATGAGAAACCAAAGTTTCTATGTAAGTGCACTTGATTCGTTTATTCGACTTATAGCGATATTTATGACCAATTAACGACGGAAACGGCTGACCACTGGGTCACGGCTGGCCACTGGTACGTTTACCCTATATTTAATTACCAAAAATCATTTATTATGTGTGTGTGTGTGTTTTATGTGTATGTTATCTATGTATGTGTGTTTGTGTACGTTGTGTATACAGGGTGGAAAATTTTAACCTCACCTGGAGGGAAAGTACTTTAAATACTGGCGCTAGCAAATTCCGCTCAAAGGAAACATTCCTTTATTTTTAAAAAGAAACAAAACTGCATTCATAGATTTTTGAAAATTCGCTTGCCACACCCGGTAATCGAACTGACTAAAATCCGAAAAAATAACATCCTGTATTTTTATGACATCAATCAATAGTGTAAATCATAAGGATCAAATCTGTCTAAAAAACATAGTTAATTAAATGAAAGGAAATCCCGGAAAACTTAATTTTTAAATAAAATTTAACACAATAAAGAACTTTAACTCAAGGCTCCATCAGATATTATCATATTAATCATAAAATTCCATATTTAAATTATTTTTCCCTGTTTTTCATGCGGATATCCCAGCAAGCAATGGTATTTATGTCGGACTCGAACCGACTAAAACCGCACGCCGTCTCAGTTTAATTCAAAAGTCTCAATTAAAGGGTTATAAGGCGAGCTAATAAGGCGATTCTCTCGCCATCTCCGTTGCCCAGGATACGGTGGGTTGTACCATGCGGAAGTTCCCGACCAAGTGCCTCAAATTACTTGTACCTAATGTAGTTACATTACTAACATTCTAAACCGGAATCAAAGTTCAGTCATTTAGTACTAATTTTAATAATTAAATGGCGTCAAAGATAACTTAATTGTTGATAAGGTGCCTGATGGCTTCTTGAGTAGAAGTGCCTCTTGTCTGTTGAAGTTCAATTTATAAGTTAAGATATTATGGACTTCCTCTTATTTAATTAACCATGTTTGTTAGAGAGATTTGATCCTTATAAATAAAATTGATGCTATAAAAATACAGGATGTTATTTTTTTGGATTTTAGTCGGTTCGATTACCGGGCGGGGCAAGCTAATTTTCAAAAATCTATGAATGCAGTTTTGTTTCTTTTTAAAAATAAAGGAATGTTTCTTTTGGGTGAAATTCGCTATCTCCAGTATTTAAAGTACTTTCCCTCCAGGTAAGGTTAAAATCTTCCACCCTGTATATGTGTAGTGTGTGTGTGTGGGTTTTTTTATGTACCCAGTGAAAATAAAAACAAATATCAAACTTATAATCTAATTAAAAGCTAATCTTCTTCTTCTTCTTCTAGCATTGGAAGTAAATCTGGCCCATTATTGGTCTTAAGATTTTTGTAGAAACTATGGTAATTTGGAGGTATATAGTGTAAGAGACTGATCAAATCTTTCTTTTTTGAATCAGTTATTGTATTACCAGATGGATATAAAAGGTCAAGGTGAGAAACCATACCTGCATTTCGCTTATGGACGTCTAGCTATAAAAGTTTTCAGGAGTATCGTAGTTTGAATACGAATAACTGATTTTATCTGGCTTATTTTTTGCAAATTTCAGATATTGTATTTTAAGCCATTCTACTTTCGTGTTATCTTTTTTTTTTTTTTTCTTTTTATCGTGCGAAAAATCCCCACGGATACCTCCCCCGCCGGGGTCGGAGGAGGAGGTTATGTCGGACTCGAACCGACTAAAACGCACGCCTTCTGTGGGCCGTCAGTTGCCGGAGGTGAGATTGTCATAGCCATATCTCTCGCACCCCGGCCGACCCAGGGCCATATCTCTCGATCTGGCCCTCTTCCGGTGTGGGGACAACGGAGTCCCCAACTCGCCCCCGGGTATGGGGGGGCACGCGATGCGTGCCACCGCCGTGGCCTGCTTCTGCTAGGGTGACAGGCGACCCCACCCGTCACCCCCAGGCCCGCGCTCATGGGGGACGGAGGTCATTCTGCGACCTCCGACGCCCGAGTTGCCGCCGCTCGTCGCGGGCCGCGCGGTTTGCGATTCTCCTTCGCTCCTCGCGGGCCGCAAGGTCTGCGATTCTCCTTCGCGCCCGCTCCGCCGCCTCCTTCACGAGCATCACTTGCTCGCAGAAGGAGGCGCCGGCGGCCCACGCATCCGCGCAGCGAACCATCGCCGCGAGCAAAGTGGCGAGCGTGAGAGCTCTCACTCCCAGGGTCGCCACCAGCTCCCGTCTCGGCGTCTCCCACGCCGGACACTCGGTGAGTGTGTGCAGCGCCGAGTCCTCGCTCGCGTCGCAGTGATGGCACTCGGACGTTGGCTCTTTCTTCGCGGTCCGATGCAGATACCGTCCGAAGCATCCATGATCGACTTTCGTGTTATCTTGAGAAATTTTTCTGTGTGTAATATTTTTCTCCAGCAATTTAGTGGAGAAAAATAAATTTGATGTCATTTCAATAATTTTAAATGGGTGTCTTTTTCTGACACTTTTTATTACATCCTGCCAGTGGCTAGGGACATGCACTCTATCAGTAAAATACTTCTTTTCTTTTTCTATTAATCCGAAATCCTGATCACATGGGAGATAAGAGTGACCACTGACTAAGAATTTATAGTGTATTTCAGTTATAGTAAAGTCTGGAGACGATACTATGTAGTTACACAACACTGCCATTTTGATATTCCTATTTTGTCCACCACACTGATCAGAATACATTATAAGGCTTTTTGTTCTTACATTAGTCTTGATATAGTGCAATAGACAAGATCCCACTTCTTGTGGCCCTCGGGATGCAACAGTCTCATCCCATAGGTACATGAATGCATCATCAGTTCCTACATTATGAATACCCATGCAATATGTCCATAGTTGGCGTTTATAATAACAAACACCGGTACTCAAAACAGGAGTAGGAAGAGTTTTCATTAAGTCAAATGTTATGCAGGTGACATTTGAGTCAGACTTTACTAACAATGTGTCTTCCTGCAAACCTTTGCGTGCGGAATCGGCTTTACGTTATGTTGGTGTAATTCTCTCTCAGTTTCCAACCGTTTTTTATCCTCCTCATCACTGGTTGCTGCTATTTTAACATTAAATCCGTCACATTTTTTACAAGAGTCAGTTACGAGCGGGTGGAAACTAAGATTGAATTTTTCGTTGGAAAATTTTACGAAACATGGACTCTGACAATGGTTGTTCTACAGAGTCTTTGTATAGGTTAAACATTATTCTTAAATTCAAATTTGGAGAGAGGTACTTTCTTTCGGTTTTTTTACGTGAGTAGTGAGATTGGTAAGCAGGAAACTTTGCAATAAACTCCATTACTTTATTGATTTTCTCTGTTGGTGTTTTGTTAGCTGGGGGAAACTTGCCTCTCTTATCTGTAGGTGGCATCGACAGATTGCCTTTGTTCTTCAAAACCCTATCTACTCTTTCATTAGAGACTTGAAGTGTTTTAAGATAAAATAATTTGCATACCCGTTTCTCTACGCCTGCATCGTTTATAAGATGGTAAAGCCGAGTGTTTGTGCGCTTCTGTGATTCACCGGCATAGCTTCTGTTTTTAGGCACTACTTTAATTGAAGAAAACAGGAATGCTGACTGTAAATCAAAACTTCCTAATGCATAAAAATCTTTAAAACATTTAACTTGTCTCTCCATGTTAATTACCTCGTCGCATTTTAAAGGGCAAGGACAAGGACCTGGTGTACTTGGTGACCTTCTGTGGTACCATAATTCCTTTTTGAGTTGTGTATTCTTCGCCCCTTGCTCTTTTAATTTTTTTTTCATTTCTTATCCATTTTTCTTCATTTCTCAATCACTCGAGTTTTTGTATTATCATTTTCTAGTCTGTTTCTTTCCGTATTTTCATTTTCTTGTCTATTTCTTTCTGGAGTAACATCTCGAAACAGCCCAGACGTTTCGTCTAAAATCTAATCTTGTAGCAACTGTATTGGCTCTGGCTGTTCCGGCTCTGGCTGTTCTAGCTCTGGCTGTTCCGACTCTGGCTGTTCTAGATTACGCTGTCCTGACTCTTGTTGTGGATTTAACAAAGAAAAGCTCATGGGAGAATTGTTGCGACTTCCGTTATTAGGCAAGTATTCTGATCCAGAATCGCAATAAGGATTGTCTGATGTATCACTTGAATCATTTAGAAGACATTTTGGAAGGAAAACAATTGCTTATCTTCTGTTACTATCTATGTAGGTTTATTAGCCTTTCTACACAGAGCTAGTGACGCTAATGCAAAAAAAATCATGACTCATGAATCAATACAAAGATCAAAATATATTATGAATACTTAGTGTATTAGAAAACTCAAAAAGTATTAGGTATTATAACACATTGTCAACTTTAGAAATATCGCCGTTTAGTTTTTTTTTATACCAATTAGGTGGCAGACAAGCACACGGCCCACCTGATGGAAAGTAGTTACCGTAGCCTATGGACGCATGCAACACCAGGGGCATCACGCTCGTGCTGCCATTAATAGTTGGTATAAGCGATTCAAGCGCTACTAAAACCTGAGCGATAATATTTTAGGCGTTGAAAAAGTGTTATAATAGTACATTATGGTACAAGTGAGCAACGTTGGTGATTACCGCCGAGGCGCCATTGAGACCCGAGCCGCTAGGCGAGGGTCTTAAGACAGCCGAGGACGGTAATCATCATGCTCACACGTGCCATACGACGTTTTACAACACACTTGCGAATAAAATAATACTACAAATACTAAATAAACAATACTACAAATTAATTCGTTTTCCTATGCGCGCGCATTTAACAATGGCGGTCGACCATATTTAAAAAAAAATGAGGTTTGAACTTAACTTTTTTTTACTCTGTTTTTTTTTCTGTACTTAAAGAAAAAAAAAAGTTAAATTTGAGTGAAAATTTTGTTTATTATACAAGTATTACAAGTTGAAATTATTTATTTAAATACTAAAATGCATCAAATGACCATACAATAGGCGTATTAATTTATTCGTACTATTAAACACGTTATTTTTTGTATCAAAACTTTTTTAAGAACATAGACAATTATAGACACTTCCTATAACTCACTTGTGAATAATAGCAATGAAAAAGTCACAGTTTGATAATAGGTGTCATTACGTGCCTAATTGCGGTAAAATAATATCACTTTTATAAGCAGGTGTGTTGTAAAAATACTTTATTGAGTTTTCTAATACACTACGTAACCATAATATTTTAATCTTTGATTTGATTTATGAGTTAAGTATGTATGTTTTTATCATTGGCGTGCAAATACCAAATACCCACTTTATTATATTTAAGTAAACAAAAACAAAACTAATGAATGAAATTTTGAAGCATTTATGAAGCTAACTATTCAAATCGATTTATAAACAGAAGTCCCCCTGTAAGGGAAAGATCGCAGGTTCGAGTCCCGAGGTCGATTCTCTTTTCTGTTTGTAAATTGATTTGAAAAACAAAATAATTGTAATAACATCTTACCTTGCACGAGTTCAGCATACTTATCATTTAAATTCATTGTTAAACAAGTACAGAAACTATGAAAATTATACAAAAACAAAATAACACTTTTGACGTCTTAACCACACAGTCAGTAGGCATGACGCTATTTCATTGCCCCCTCTGCTACAGATTCCTTCATGCCAAAGACACATGAAAGAGTTCCCAATGTCAGCCACATTGATGCATAGGTTATAACAGCTAAGCTGCCGTTTGTAAAACATCTCTGAGTGAGTTAGAGTAGGCACGAAAAGCACCTGCTGAAGATCTATGGCTAGTGTAACAGTATTACTACCTGGTAGTTGAGATTGCTGCCTAATATCTATGCCCATTTGCTCACGGGATTTTTCTGCTTTTCGGTGATGTAGTTCTAAAGCAATTTTTGCAGACAGATTATCTGAATTTTGAGAAAGCACTGTTGCCGACAAGCGATCACAAACTTTACAAGTACCTATCAGTCCTAGGTCTCTTGAACTTAAAATTAGGAAAATCTCTCAAAAATATTTTTGTATAAAACTTATTGGTTGGTTGTCAGGATGCACTGCATTGAAGGATTTAAAACACCTATGTATATTCAAATCAGGGCTAAGATATTCTTTTGAGCTTTTTGCTCGTGTATAATGAATTAATGACTTTCATCTCGGGGGAACTTATTAATGTGATCTTTAACTCTGAGCACATCTAGTTCAGTATATTTTGAAGTTTTGTTTGAAGTCCTTTTGTCAGTAAATGATGTATCTCCATGCTTCTTTTTACAAATCATTGTCTCTATTTCTTTTTTATAAATCGCAAAAGCGGTTTTTTTGCAAACTGGTACTAATGTGCCATCACCTTTAGGCATAACATAAGAAATAGTAGCTTGTCGTCTACTCTCATATGGTACATCATAATTACCATGTCGGCGTCGCTTAATATTATGCAGATGCAATGCAACATCCCCATCAAATATGTTCTTTGTGTTTTTAAATCTTCACGGTACAACTTGTCAAATAAAGTTAATTTCATGTCATGATCTATTGAATCGCATTGGTTCTTACATTTGCATATTTTCTGCAACAAAAATAGTTGATTAGCGGAGATATGATATTATTAAACTAAACAAGTTTTAGAAATGAAACAAAAACAATGTACTAACCAGCATAGAAGGTGGTTTTTTTGCCGACATGACTTTTCCTTTCCTGCTAACGTAACTCTTTCCTCTTTCCTTCAAAGATTTTCTTATTAATGTTTTATTTTGTTTTATTCGAATCACTCATTTCCACAACGCTCTCTATTTATATAAAACTAGCTTTTGCCCGCGGCTCCGCCCGCGTGGATGTCGGTTATCGCGACCAAACATAGCCTTTTTCCGATGAATTTTCAGTACTGAATTGATGCCGACTCTTGACCAATAGATGGTGCTGTGTGTCCGGAATAAATTTTATTTTTTATTTAATTTTTTGTAATAAAAACTATCCTATGTCCTTTCTCAAGTTCCAAACTATGTCTGTACCAAATTTCACACAAATCGGTTCAGTAGTTTAGGCGTGAAGCAAAGACAGACAGACAGACAGACAGACAGAAAGACAGACAGACAGACAGACAGAGTTACTTTCACATTTATAATATTAGTTTGGATTTAACAAACAAACAAATCACCACGAAACAACAGATATCGAACAAATGCGATTATTTTGACATTGACATTTACTACGATCGAATACACGCACGACCCATTTGTAAAGAAAAAAATTTGGCACTTACACTCAACGCCATCTATGAAAAATTCCCAAAATTAGAATAAATTTTTGTAGGCACTTTGCACCTTTGACATGAAATGGCTGCACAATATAGCTCCTTTCAAAGGTAAAATTTAAGTTTTGCTTTTTAGCCCATTTGTAAAAACCATGCCTCGTTTTTTCATCCGAAAATATGACATTTGTAAAATTATATTTCAAAAATCTTTGCGCAAATTCAACTCTTTCCAGTTTGTGTCTTGCTGTCAACATGAGTTTTTTTGGCTAGTACTCGGTGATGAATACGTGCTTCGTGCAGTCGGCGCCTTACTGTATTAAGGGACAAGTTATTATTGATGGCTATTTCACAGTACGAGTGAAACCGTTATTTCTAAAAGCGTTAATAATTGTTTGGTCTTGTTGGCGAGATGTTTTTCTAGGTCTTCCTGTTTTTTTCAACTCCCTTATGTGACCATCATCATCCCAACGCCTAAGCCAAAGATATACGGTGGTGCGCTGAAACAATGTTTAGCTATGATTAGACATAAACATATATTTCTTTCTTACAATGATGCGACTGAATACTTATCGGGTAAGTAATAGATGCACCCATACTTATCAATATATATGCTTGAATACTGAAAAATGTTTGATTTAATAATAAAAATATAACACTGACTCGTCCTGGCAATCGATTCCTAGACTTTTTGATTTGATTTTATATAAAAATATCAAATAAATTAATGCTTATTATTGATTTAAAATTAAAACTGTTTAATTGTTAAAATGTTTTAGAAATAATGCACACTTTATTTGTTTTCATTAATTACAGCAATCTTAATACCTACTTACAAATATTGTTAAACATGAATGCAAATATGATATAATATTATACGTTTTATTACTTACCGAAACTCCTAATTCTGCAGCAATTTCTGATACATTGTATCCTTGTTCTTTCAATAGAACAATTCTGTGACGTTCATGCTCCGTAATATGCACATTATACGGCATTATTGTGATATTTATCGATTGATGTATCTCAATAATATAAAATAAACAATTATGCACATACACAACGTTTCATTTACTTCAGACTACGACAATAACACGCTAGACTAAAATTATCCCAAGTCATATGAACAGAAATAATAAATTAAAAATTAAAGGAAGGTAGGTTTTGTAAGATTCGCGCAAAGTAAAGCGATTATAGTGACGGTACCGTCACTATAATCGCTTCGTAGATCATTAGAGTGTTATGTTTATGTTATTTTTCATAATGGATTAGTATGATTACTGACAATAAAATATATAAATTGTTTTGTGAATAAGTATTGAAATAGATACTAACGTGTTAACATACATTATTAAGGTTAAGCAAGCACTGTCCCAAAAGTAGCTGAACAACATAGCGACAAAAGTATATTGTTAATACACGGCAACATTAAAGATTGTACTTTGTTAACCTAATTTTGAAATTTTTATGTTCAGCGACATTTGGATTGATGGCGTACAGCGACTTTAGGAATACTAGTGCACATATACTTGTGAAATACTCGTGTTTAACGACTTTTGTAAATTTCTGGTGTACAAGCTATTTTGTTTCCTAGTTGCGACTATAACTTATGGCATTTTATTGTGAACAGGTGTTTTGTTAAGTTGATTTTGTTCATCGATTTTTGGTGCTGACTGTACAAATTACAGGATAAAATTAATGTAGATTATGTCCCCGTCCATGTTCAAATATACCCGTGTTGGGTATCAAACGAAAGGTCATAATTTAAACATCACCGATCACGATACAGCAATAAAATAAAATAAAAAATAATTAATAAAAATATTAATTAATTAGTGTATTAAATTTCGCGTCTTTTGATGGGTAGCTGTTTGTGTGCAGTATAGAGATAAACAAAATTAAAATTTAATAATTATAAATTAATTGTAGATGTTGTTATCTTGATATACAATTTATACAAAAATACGTAAATAAATATATTAATCTTGTTATTTGCTAAGAAATCCATAGCAGGCGCTTTCCGATAAAATATTTACATGTTACTAAAAATCAGTAAGTATTTATCTAAAATTGTAGATGTTATCTTGATATACAATAAATATACATTTGTTTATATTATGACCTGTGCATAATCAGCGTGCAATAACCGTTATTTTAAAGTGATCCTGCTGGAGAGTATGCTCTGTAGCATGACCACTTTGAATTGATATTTGCCAAGAAACTAACAATATACAATTTTTGATATTAAGCTACAAAAATATAGACATTATCTACATTTATCCTGTAATTTGCACATAATGTAGTCAAGGTGGTTCTGCTGCGGAGCACAACACTTTTTTTACGTGGGGAATGCATTGACGCACTTCGCTCACCCTCCGTGGGGGCAGGGGGCTCGCTTCGTGTGGGACTCCTGGCCTCGGAGAGAGGCCAGACTACCCATTAAACCACCACGATGTTACTCCGTCGCCTACTCTGAGCCGCAGGATAGTATGCTCACCACGACTCCTATTTAACAGTTCAAGTAGTAGTAGCTCAAATATTGAACAGAATGATGATGACGTGATGATAACGAATGAGAATAATCCAAATCAAAATATTTATCAAAGTGAAAACAGTTCAGCGCACGTAGAAATAGCTCAGGGTTAGAAAAAAATAAGGAAAACAAAGACATGGAAGGCGAATTTGGCTAAGAATTTAAAAAATTCAAGAAAGGCGTATAAGTCCCGGGGCAAATTAGGAAAAGAAATCCTTGTCCTGCTCGCAAATTACAACCACCTTGTGGATCCCGAAAGTGCCGATTGAAATGTACTACCAATCTCAACTAAATAACTCGTCAAAAGATTTTTGATGCTCGGCGATCTTAAGCGACAGAGAGAATTAATTGTGCGTCATAGCCACGAAATAAAACCCAAGTACCGATATTCAAGCACACAAAACAATCGGGCTCTCAATACAGCTTTCTATTTTGCAAATAACAACACGCGCATTCGTGTTTGCAAAATTTTATTCAGGCCACGCCTGACTTAGGGTATCAAGTAATTAAAACAGTTTTAAGTAAAAAGTCAGAGACTGGAATTATAGATGATGAGCAAAGAGGAAAACATAAAAATCATCCTACGGTCGATCCTGCAATTAAAGAAAGCGTTGTTCAATTTATTAATTCGATTCCGCTTTTCCGCTTTCGAAGAACGGCGAGTAGACAATGTTTTCTATGTGGCTGAATTAAGCACAAAACTATCTGTTGCTAAAATGATAGATCATGGTTTTGAAGTTCGATTCAGAATGAATGAGGCTAAATTGATTGATAAACATGAGAAAATTCACATGCGTGCTGAATCTATACTATGTTCAATTGTGTAACATAACTTCGAAAAAAAAATGACGATATTTTAGTAGGTCGCACAATTTAAAACCTACCCTGCCATTAGGGATACCCTATAAAATTAACAAAAACTTTAAACCATTGTGCAAGGTCTACAGTCGATAGCGTTACTACACCAAATCGCGTCGAATGAAGCTACTCACATAAGTTATGATCGAACATCACTTGGTAAGTAAATTTGATCCTCGATTAATTAAGGTAGTGAATAAAAGGTGATGAATGATAAGGTGACCATAAGATTTCGGTATGCGGACTGTACTGTATTTTGTTTATTTTTTTTGAATTAATGAACTAATGTTTATCCGTAATGTAACTGTGTGTTTACGAAAATAAATATATTGTATATTAATACCCAAAATGATACTACTGCTAACTTTTTGTTCGATCCTGTCTTGGACTGGGTTGCTGTGCTTCTAACTTTTTGGAGGTATTCCAAAATGCTAACATCAACATTTTTTCTTTCTTCTGTCGAAACTACGGGGATTTTGTTAATAACACTCGATGAATTAGAAGGAAATATTCCGAATCCTGCGAACCCACTACGTTATGTTTTAGAGTTTTGGCTCATATTGATTTTTGACATCAATTCCTGTAGCAATCTGGGAAAATCACATTTATTAATTGTAGTTCAGTTTTGGTGTGTCATTTTATAGCTAAGCAATATATGTCGCCAGCATTTTTTCATTGGTCCGATGAATGCGACGTCAAGAGGCTTGGTAAGATGTGTTGCATTTGGTTTTTAATTTACAAACATCACATACTCGTATAACTTTTTTGCTGTTTTTAGTAATCCAATGCACTCTGTGTGACACCATTGGCATCGAAGTCAACATTCTCTAGCACGAGAAAGACTCCAGAGCTGTAGGCAATAAACACACGAGGCATCTTCGTTGTCCGATGCAACTGGCTCTTCGTTTTCGCTAAACAAGAGGAGTTTTTTTAACATGTCTAGCAGATTTTCCTAAAAGTTTCTTTTTCAGCTAAAATCTCTTTAAGATGTGCTATATCCGATGAAGCATTCAGTATCCCATATTTACCTTTTTTACGATTACTTTACATTTAAATTGCGAAGTCTGTTAGGCTTGAGGGTTAAGTATATTTAAGACTCGCTGCTCCAATTCGTTTAACACGAGTCGCCTAGAAGGACCACCACCAGTCCCAGTTGCCTCTCTATTTATGCGAGCGGCTTTCTTCTTCGTGTTATTCTTTAGGTCACTCCAAACCTTCACACCAAGAATACGCCATAATCAATTAAGCCGCGTATTCATTAAGCCGCGTATTCATTAGGCAACATTTGTTAATAAACTGTATATGAAGTTGATCATCGTGTTTATAAACAAGATGTTTACGCCTTTTTGAGTGGAGAGCACGGCAACATGTTTCTGAAACAATGTTTCATCATCTTTGTTTATAAACTGTTTACATAGATGATGAAACACTGTTTATAAACTGTTTATAAACAGTGTTTATTAACAAATGTTGCCTAATGAATACGCGGCTTTAGGCAACATTTGTTAATAAACTGTATATGAAGTTGATCATCGTGTTTATAAACAAGTTTACCGTAAACACTGTTCCTGAAACTTGGCAGTCCACACTTGTCAGTTGTTGCTAGGATGTCGCCTGAGGAGGTAGTAATGCTCGCTGCTGCTTACATAATAATTCATGAGAGTGTTAATAGAAAAAAAAAGAAGAAAAGGTGGTGGATTCGAAATTATCTTATATATAATATTTTTTTAATTTATTCTTATGATCTTTATGTGAGGCATCCCAAATTATATTGTGCTGTTGGTAAAGCTCTATGAGCATCGAAATCTGACTGTTGGACCACACTACATCCATGTTTATATACTAACGCAACCCCTTCGGCCACGTACGAAACCAAGTTTCGAAACTAGTTTCTAAATAAGAATAATATTTCTTCTTCTGAAACTGATTTCCAAATAAGAATAAACAATCTGTTTTCGAAACTCGTTACCAATAATTAAGAAAAGTTATTATTCTCCCGAAACCGGGCTTTTTACTGTTTTTGAAACCAGCTTCCAATTAAGAAAAAAATCTTCTTTCGAAATAATGTACCGAAAACAATGATGTCATACTTATTGCTTCAACATTTTCCTAAGATAAAAATTAAATTATGTTATTATCATTTTAACAAGTCTTTAATAAGAAAAGCGAAATCCTTGAAATTAAATTTCAGTGTCGAGAAGAGACACGTAGCGCGTTGTACTGGTCTAGCACGCTTACCACCAGCCTTTATATACAAAGGCTTCACATACGTGATGAACAAGAGCCCACTAGGAAAACAAAATGAAAAATTTAATACGTACTATTTTAAGAAACAGTGGTTTGATCAAACTGAGTTTTCCAAAGTTTGCTGTTGTAGCAACGAAACAATTCGAACTACAAACCACCTTGAGGGATGGCATTCCAAAATTAATAGGTATATTGGACGTAGAAATCCCACTCTTGCAAATGTTCTCGATGTTTTAAAAAATGAAACGGGTGTAGGGAAAAAGTAAACAAAAAAAGTAAAAATTATGAAGCTATTGATGAAGAAATTAATTTATCACTAGAAGATCTAGTTTTAGTTGTAGTTTTCTTTTAAAAAAAAAGATATCAGTCGGTCATTGCATAGAAATTATTTCGCCATTTTCGTTTAACTTTTAGTATACCTATCCCCTTTTTAACTCTTTTAAATTTTAAAATTCTTTCACAAATGTAATTTAAGTTTTAAGTTACTTAATAAGTGTAGTTTGTGTTTATTCATTATTATATTTTCCTCCTAAAATCAATTTGGTACATTATTTCGAAAGAAGATTTTTTTCTTAATTGGAAGCTGGTTTCAAAAACAGTAAAAAGCCCGGTTTCGGGAGAATAATAACTTTTCTTAATTGGTAACGAGTTTCGAAAACAGATTGTTTATTCTTATTTGGAAATCAGTTTCAGAAGAAGAAATATTATTCTTATTTAGAAACTAGTTTCGAAACTTGGTTTCGTACGTGGCCGAAGGGAACGCAACACACGTCCACACCTGTTGACTTCTGTTTATAAACAAGATGTTTACGCGTGCTCTCCACTCAAAGTGAAGAGCACGGCAACATGTTTCTGAAACAATGTTTCATCATCTTTGTTTATAAACTGTTTACATAGATGATGAAACACTGTTTATAAACTGTTTATAAACAGTGTTTATTAACAAATGTTGCCTAATGAATACGCGGCTTAAGTTTTACAAATAAATCATCTTTCTATTCTATGATTGTAAAGTGATTGGATTTTGATGCGGTATTTTTTTTGTTTAAAAGGTCTTAGTCAGACTTCAAATTTTGTTTGTTTGATTGCAATCAATCATACAATAGAATTAGAGTCAGAATTAGTCATAGTAAACCACTAGAAGGGAGATATGAGAATGGGTGAAAATCGTTATCCAACATCCGTGCGGGTGGCGACTGGCGCCGCGGACATAGCCTAGTTAGATATAGGGTAACCTGGTCTAGCCCTTTAACGGGCATAAGGATCTGACAGTGCAAAAATAAAACTAATATTGGTTTTACATAGCTTATTATGGTAGAAATCAAAATATATATTTATTTTTTTATTATTATTATTATTTACATGGTGGTAAAAATATTACCTATGCCTGTGCCGCACCATCGGTTGTCACTACATGGTGGTGTAGAATTTGTTTTTTTATACATATAATTAAAAACAGTAAGTGTTCTATTATATATATTTTATTAAAAATAGTGAAATGAAATTAATAATACTAATGAGATCATAATATACAAGAATTAGGTACTTATATGCTATTGCTACGGCCTCTGATGAAAAGCATAAAAGCAAGGTACAATGCACAGTGGCACTTCACATTTTTGACACATTATTTTTGAACGCTTGTCATTCGCTTTCGTGCTACAGTGGCGGCATCGTTTGTATGTTGAGAGTGGACACGGCATATGGTCTCCCACGTTTGTGTAATGCCGCTCTTCACTGACGGAACCAACAGCTTTTTGGCGTGTTGTATCGGCGAAGGCAACTTTTTTCCTGACATAGTCGGCCATGACAGAACGCCTTTTTCGGCTACTGAAGCCACCGATAAGTCCTCTTGCTAATGCCACCCTGAACTGGAAATGCGACAGCTTTATGCCGTGTGTATCGCTCAAAATAAAAGCGTTGGTTATACACGCATCTATCAAAAAATAAAAAATTCGAAGCCACCACACTCCACACCACACTCCTTCGCCCGACAGTGTAGGTGCTTTTTAGCTGATCGAACCGATCGACCCCTCCCATTCTCTGCGCGTATTGTTTGGCGACGAGGGGGCATTTCACCGACATCTTTGAGCCATCCTTCTGGGTTCTCATAACTTCGGTTATTCCAACCTTTAGATGGAAAACATTCGACATAAATAGTACCTCTTTATTGTCTTGCCATACAACAAAGCTAACATTATCTTTTACGCGCCACTTGAAGTCACTTTTCTTCAACTTCAAATTCTTTACTTTTTTTATAAGCTGCGGCATATCAGCCCTGTTCGGCCTGTTCCTGCGCACTGTACCAGAGGCATAAATACCTTTTTGATGCAAATATTCTAATAGTTTATAGTCGCAAAAGAAGTTGTCAAATGTGACATGCACATTTTTGGCTTCTTTAGCTATAAGTTTCTCAGTCAACCTCTTTACCACATTAGCTCCTAGTCCTTCTTCTACAGAATTTGAATTTGTTTTTCCTGTGTAGATCTCAAATTCATACAGGTACCCAGTCTGACTATCGCATCGACACCAAACCTTGTAGCCGCGCTTCACAGGTTTCATCGGCATATATTGTTTCAATGATGAGCGGCCTTTGAAGAGTATCATGGACTCATCGATGCTCTGTGAAGATGAATCTTCAGCATTGTCTTGGCATGCTGCATTTATCAATGTTGTTGGGTTCGATACCCAATCGTTCTCAAGGTTAGGGGTGATCGGCCTTGGCCAGTAAGAACTCCGAAATAAAGTTAAACTGGTTTACTGAACTTGAACTTAGGACTCTAGATACAATGCGTGTCCTGCCTACTGCCCGTATCGTACGCGACTGCCGACACGGCGGGTCGGCGCGACCGGGCACCTACTCAAGTGCTTGTCAGCATTTCTGTGTTCCCACAGTACTCCCCCCTTTAGAAGAGAAGGTGTGAATCCCCAAAACGAGAGAAAAAATTTTTTATACATTACAAAAGTTTCATCACAATCGGTACATCATTACAACAATATTCTTAAGGTTCGTATCGCTACGGTCATTGTGCAGTTCTGCTGACTTGCGCTATCGGACACCGTCTCTGTTTACATAGCGCGTCCGGTGGCGCAATACTGCGCGCTGTTATCGTACTCATTTAAAACTAACTTACAACTATGTAACAGACTTGCCATCAGCAGAGACCTGTTACCTATGTCTAAACTTATTCTATCCACATTCATACCGAACTAATGGTAGCTGCCGTGATGACCCGCTCTGCTATAATTAATTACATCCCTGGGGGACCCTCAGCGTCCATCACGACAGCGCCTGCAACTCCTTCCATCCATCACTGCACCTTATACCTCACGCTTGTATACCTGGTTCGCCGTGGCGGGCCGCAGGCTCGCTGTTTACATACTAGCACTATATATTATTACACTGTTTTACACTGTGGATCTTACATGGTGTTTCTAATAGACACAGGATGACGGTGGCATTTGAACAACTATTTTACTAATCTGGTTCATACACAGGCTGTTGCTTTTACTACAAATTAAATCTGACCGTTGGACGAACGATTCTACCACTGCGAGTGGTCTTTATTGCCGGTCTCAGTGTGGGTGTGTCACTGTCTGTTTTCGTCGTCGGCGGAGTCGACGTTGGTGAGTTTTGGTCTACTACTGTGTCGCTGCTACTAGAATTCTGCGGTTCTTCCAATGTATATGCTGGCTTTAATCTATCAATTGAAATGTTACTTTGCCTATTCCCAAGTTGTATCTTGTATACTTTATCACGCCTGCTTATGACGCGGTATGGGCCATCATAAGCAGGTGTTAACGGCCTTCTCACTGTGTCATCCCTGACGAATACGTGTGAACATGTACCTAAGTCTTTGTGGATGAATATTTTCCTATCGCTAGTGTGTGACTGTGTTCTCGGTTGCATGCTGCGTATTGTTTCCCTAACCTTGTCCGCGTATGTATGATAGTTTAGGTGCGCAGGTATGCTCGACTCGCTGTAAAAATCACCAGGCAACCGTAATGCCTGTCCTAATACTAACTCTGCTGCGCTAATTCCTGTTTCCGTTCGCATTGCTGCGCGAATTCCGAGCAAAACCGTTGGTAACTCGTCATCCCAGGATGCTTTCCCTGTTAATCTACATGTTAGTGCCGCTTTCAATTGTCGGTGGTGCCTTTCTACCTTTCCATTGCTGCACGGATGGTAGGGAGTGGTTCTGATCCTGTGTACCCCTAACAATTTGAGTAAGCTATTGAATACGTCACTTTCAAATTGTCTCCCTTGGTCACTAGTGAGTCGTGTGGGACTGCCAAACCTGCAGATCCACGTCTCGTAAATCGCTTTCGCTACTGTTTCGGCCGTAATGTCAGCGGTTGGTATGGCCTCTGGCCAATTCGTAAATCTGTCTATTATTGTTACACAGTACCTGTTACCTCGTTGCGTTGTACTTAGGGGCCCAACGATGTCGACGTGCACGTGCTCGAAACGCTCGCTCGGCGCGAATTCTCCCACACCTGAAATTACATGACGATGCACTTTACTTTTTTGACACTGTATGCAGCTCTTAGCCCATTCTCTAACATCTCGGTTCATTTCCGGCCAGAAATACCTAGAGGCAACCATCTTTAATGTAGTTCTGATACCCAGGTGGCTCAAGTTATGTACCGCGTCAAAAATAGTCTTCCTAAACTGTTTGGGTATGTACGGCCTTATCTTGCCTGTCGATACCTCACAATATACCATTGTGTTACTGTCGGGTACATGCATCTGTTTGAGCTGTATGTGCGATTCATTGTTTTTTCTCAGCAAGTCGGTAATCTGAGAGTCCCTTTCCTGTTGGGTGGCCAATTCTTGGTAATCGACCACCGTAGGGCAAACTATGGATTCGACGCGCGATAAGGCGTCCGCTACTACATTGTCATTACCGCTGACGTGCTGAATGTCGCTTGTAAACTCGCTTATGTACATTAACTGACGGATGCGTCTAGGCGTTTCTTTTTCGGAATTTACCTTTGTTAATGCGTGAATAAGGGGCTTGTGATCTGTGTATACTGTTAACTGCCTACCTTCTACCATGTCCCTAAAGTGGACTATAGACATGTAGATGGCTAACAATTCTCTATCATATGTGCTATACTTTTGCTGTGTGTCCGACAGCTTCTTGGAAAAGTACCCTAACGGTTGCCAATTCCCTTGTACTCTCTGCTGTAGCACGGCACCTACGCATGTTTCCGATGCGTCAGTCATCAGCGCTAACGGTACCTGAGGGGCCGGATGAGCGAGTGTAACGGCGCTTTGTAGGCTGACCTTACACTGCTCAAACGCTGCCTCTGCCTCCGCGTCCCATGCTATCAACGTTTTATCCTTTTTCTTTGAATTTAACAAAAACTTATTTAAATGTGCATGATGACTCGCAGCCTTGGGTAAATGCGCCCTATAAAAATTCACCATACCTAAGAATCGCCGGAGCTCCTCAACCGTTTCCGGTTTCTTATAGTCTGCAACCGCCTTTACCTTATCGGGTAACGGGCTTGTGCCTTCGCTTGCAACTGTGTGACCTAGAAACTCCACTGAACTTTGGCCGAATCGACACTTGGCCACATTTATTGTAATACCTAATTTGCGGAATCGCTGAAATACAATACGTACGTGTTCTCTGTTTATTGCATCATTTTCTGATGCAATAATTATGTCGTCTATGTAGCAAAACAGCGAACTGTGTACGTTTTGCTTGCCCTGTAGCATCGAAAAAGACTCTAGCCCTTTTAGCACTGTGTGGTCCATGAACCTTTGAAAACTTTGCGAACTGGACCGTAGGCCAAAACCCATCCGGGGGAACTGAAACAGCCCGAATGGGGTGATGATAGCCGTCTTCTCAACGTCCTCGGGAGCTATCCTAATGAAGTGATAGGCTCTATTGATATCTATCGTTGTGAACACTTTTTTCCCGGCCAAACCATATGTAAAATCATGCAACCTAGGCACCGGGTATCTGTCCGGTTTCGTTATTGCGTTGAGCCGTCTGTAGTCGCCACACGGCCGTATCTTGCCGTCCTTTTTCGGAACGACATGTAACGGGCTGGCCCACTGACTACTGGACGGCTCGCAAATCCCCATATCTTGCATAATACGGAATTCTTCTCTCACCTGTTTATATTTGTCCGGCGGCAACGGCCTCGCTCGGGCATGAACTGGCGGTCCGGTTGTCTCGATGTGATGGTAGACATCGCTCTCCGGTGCGTTTTTGAAATTGACCGGCTTGGTGATTTCTGAAAACTGTTCTAACAGGTCCCTATACGGGTTATCAGCTTGAATAGTTACTATAGACGGTTCGTTGTGCCTACTAATGGTGCATACCGCTTGCAACGTCGTCACCTGGTCTACCAACCTCTTGTTATGTAAGTCTACAACTAACCTATGCGTCTTCAGGAAATCAGCGCCTAGTATAGGTTTACTGACGTCGCAGATGACGAAAGGCCACTTAAAATTACGTCTTAACCCTAATGAAAGTTCTAATGTGATTACTCCGTACGTTTTGATCTCCGTGCCGTTCGCGGCGTACAACGTATACTCTCCCTGATTATAACTACCTTTATCACCTGCATCCCTAAACATAGACACGGGAACTACCGACACGTTTGCGCCAGTGTCTACCAGAAACAACATGTTGTTCTTAGGGTCTCTAACACATAACCGGTGATTGTCACATAACTCGGCACACTCACTCACCGCACTAGAATGCGCCGTTAACCGTTTCCCTGCTTCTTCCAGTTGCATGGCTCCTCGCACTGCTTCGCGGTTCCTCCGAACCGGAAATGGTACCTGCATAACCAATCTTTGCTCTGCGGCGTCCGCCTTGGTTCTCGGGATCTTGATCTCGATGCGTTTCTGGTCGGGGGCCATCTCGAACTGTAACTTCTCCTCTGGTGCTCTCTTCCTCGTAGCTCGCTTACCTCTCCGCGGAGCGTCTGCACCTCCAGGGTAAGGCCCCTCAACGTGGTCAGCAATTCCGTAACGGGCTCCTCTTTGGCGGGGGCTGATCTCGCTTCTGCTATCTCTCCGCTCTGCAGGTTGTCCATGATCCTATCAGCCATGTCTGCCATCTGTTCCAACTTTAGCTCTGTGCTGTTCCCTGCTAATATTGCTCGTACCCAGCCGGGTAGTCTAGTCAGCCATAGGTTTCTCACTGTGTCGCCAGCTGCCCCCGAGTTCCGCGCCAACTCGTTCATCTTGGCGAGCAGCTGGGACGGTCTCTGCTGGCCCAGGTCCATGTCTTTCACTAACCTATTGAACTGCGACTCCGCACTCTCTTGGAACGCTTTCAGCAGCCTAGCTTTGAGCGCAGTGTATGGTTTTTCCGGCACGTTTTCTAACATGTCTGCGATGTGGCAGAGCTCTTCTCTTGCTAACTTAGCTATGACTAATTCATACTTCACCTTTTCGCTCTGGTGCTGGGGGTCTACCACCGCTTCAAACTGTGCGAACCACATCCTGGGCATGTCCCTCCAGAATGGTGGTATTCTGTTGTGCAGGCTGATCACCGCCAGGCCCTGTACGGCGGCCTGCGGTGTTTGAGTTGGCGGTGGCGTCGTCATGATGTTCTTTCGCTACACTTCACACTGTATATATCACGAAAATATATTATATTTATAATATACGCGTGTACGGCAATATACTATATATACTATATTTATACAAAACGCGGCGGCGGCGGTGAGTCGGTGGGCACGTAGGCTAGTCGGGGTCACCACTGTTGGGTTCGATACCCAATCGTTCTCAAGGTTAGGGGTGATCGGCCTTGGCCAGTAAGAACTCCGAAATAAAGTTAAACTGGTTTACTGAACTTGAACTTAGGACTCTAGATACAATGCGTGTCCTGCCTACTGCCCGTATCGTACGCGACTGCCGACACGGCGGGTCGGCGCGACCGGGCACCTACTCAAGTGCTTGTCTTTTTTTTTATTTATTTATTTATTTATTTTACACACATAACAGATTACAACTATTACATTACATTACATACCTAGTTCGTATGTATAGAAAATAAAAAGTATGAGCTAGGTTGCAATCCACAAAAATGCGTTTACATGGAAAATAAAAGAGTTTAATACATCTATGAACCAAAATGATTAATTATTATACTAAATTATTATACATTAATTTAGGTACTTATATATAGCTGCTTATGTATACGATATGGCAAGAAACTATGAAAACGGCAGATACTTCAAGCGGAAGCCCATTTACAATATTAATGCTTAAACTGTTGATTCTTTAATTGAGAGGATATTATTAATGTTCTTAATAAATAAAGCCAATTTTGGTAAAAATATGTCAAACACTGGATTATCCTTGACAATTTCATTGCACTGACGTGCCATCCTAACCAAAGGATTGTAAAAAGATGTATTGTTTCGATACACTTGTAAGGCAAAAAGTCCTGTACTATTGGATCTACGAGCACTGTATTTGATATTAAAAGTTATTTGAGCAAGCAAGTTAGGTACATCTAGTATAGAGTGAATTATTTTATAAATATAAATAAAATCAAAATACAGCCTACGCATCGCCAGCTTCTGCATATTAAATTTAACTAAGCGAGCCTCGTAGCCTACGAGGGCACGCCCCAGGTGTTGACGGTAACATAAAATTCGTAAACACCTTCTTTGTACTCTTTCAATATTATCAATATGAACTTGATAGTGTGGAGTCCATATTGGAGTACCATATTCCAAAATACTTCTAACGAGCGTCTTGTACAAGTAGAGAATTGAACGAGCACTTCTAAAGTCTCTGGTGGATCTAAAGACAAAACCTAGTAATCTATTAGCCTTTATCATTATGTACTGATAATGCTCCCGAAATGTAAGCCCATTATCAAAGACAATCCCGAGATCTTTAGCAGCGTGAGACCTCTTAAGGACCCTATTATCAATGCTGTAGTCATTAACGATCGCATGACGCTTATTAGTAAAAGTAATAACAAAGCACTTATCAATATTAAGGTACATCAAGTTACCCTTGCACCAACGGGAGATAACATTTAAGTCACTTTGTAATATATTACAGTCGTCAGAACATGTGATCGTTTTAAAAATTTTTAAATCGTCAGCATATAAGAGACATTCGCAAGATATATTGTTCATGAGATCGTTAATGAAAACAATAAACAACAATGGTCCCAAATGTGATCCCTGAGGCACACCAGATGGTACGCTTGCAGGAGAAGAAGTAAATCCTCTTAAAGCTACCAGTTGACTCCTTTCATTTAAGTAAGAGGTCAACCAGCGAAGGAGACTGCCATGAACGCCATAAGAAGCGAGCTTGTTGCAAAGCAATCGATGATTAACTTTGTCAAATGCCTTTGCAAAATCTGTATAAATAGAATCAACCTGACCACCTACGGCAAAACTCTTACACAGGTAGTTTTTATACACCAAAAGATTAGATATGGTTGATCTACCTTTTACAAATCCGTGTTGATTTTCACATATAATAGGCTTAAAATGATTGTACAACTGTGCATATACTAAAGACTCAAAAAGTTTTGCAAGACATGACAAAATGCTTATGGGTCTATAGTTCTCGCAGCGAGATTTATCACCGCTCTTGAAAATGGGGACAATGTGAGCAATCTTCCATCGACTGGGGAAGATCCCATTTGTGAGAGACTTGTTGAATAAAATATTCAATGGTGTGCTCAGTTCCCTTCCACAGCGCTTGACCAATGATGGGGGTATTTGATCTGAACCTGCTCCCTTTGCCTCATCAAGATGTTTAATTTTCTCCATTATATTTTCGTCTGTGATATGAATTAATGAAATATAGTCCATAGCGCTACACTCAAGTGACTGATGGTCGTTTGGGAGAACAGAAGAAGCATGATCCGATTCAAACACTGAAGCAAAATAATCGGAAAACATCTCACAGACACCCTGCCCAGTCGAAGAAGAAGAATTACCAAACTGCATGACATTAGGAATCGAGACATGCCCCCTCCTATTGTTAACAAACTTCCAAAAATATTTAACATTGTTTGTTAAAGACGCTTCGATCGAAGTGACATAATTTTTGTAACACTGATCCATCAATTTTTTAGATCTAGCACGTAACAGAGAAAACGTATCATAATCACGTGGATTATTAAACTTTTTGAAGAGCTTGTGGTACTTATTCTTTTCTACGATACATTTTATTAAGGGTTTGCTATACCAATCAGGATATTTATTTGATTTTACTGTTGTTAGTGGAGTATTTTTATTTATAATTTCTAGAAGTTTCTCGTAAAAAAGATCCACACATACATTGACGTCTGAACCCGATAAAAGGTTTTGCCAATCTATCAAATTCAAACAAATACGCATCCCTTCATAATTACATTTTGCAAAGTTGAAACGCTTACTATTATTAGGTTTTAAGTTTTTTGACGTATCACATATAGAGGGAACTTCGAATTCCAAAGCAGGATGGTGTCTATCTTTTAAGCTCAGTGCGTCCGCTTCAGTAACATTCAATGAACAAACGGATGAGAGTATCAAATCAAGATACCGATCTTTTTCATTTGAGATGTTGTTACTTTGATACAAGTTACAAAGCGAGATGAACTCCTGTAAAAGAAGAAGTCTCTTACATTGTGGGGTATAAGATGGTTCACCAATACTAATAGAGATAGGGGAGTACTCGGGTGTGTTAAAATCACCCACGATCAAGTTTGTGTCCTCTTGGCAATGATTCAACAGAACTCTCTGACAATTCGAATAAAATTCATCCCTCTTTAAGCAGTTCAAGTCAGGAGGTAGGTAACAAACACATATATTAACTTTAAGAGCGCTGCAATCTTTTGGTATAATAGTTATCCAGATATCCTCCAGATTACTATCCCAATATGCCTGTCTAAGAACTTGGAACGATTTTTTCACTGCCACCAGGACACCACCGCCGTCATCCTTTGAGGAATTAATGTCATCGCGATCTCTTCTAAATATGTTATAACGAGAGTCAAGAACCTCTCCATCAAAGATATTGTTATTTAAGTTTGTTTCCGTGAGACATATAACATCATAATTACAATTCAATACATTTTGATAAAATTGTGGTAACTTAGTACGCAATCCGTTAATATTCTGATAATACATGCTTATCATTATGTTAAATAGTTTGAAACCGTACATAAAAAGAAAAATAAAATATTTTAATTATAAAGTATTAATTTAACCTAATCTTATTGAGACAATCAATGGTTTTGACATGTTGAGCAGGACTTTGCTCATCCTTGCGAACGTATACTTGGCCGAATCGAATCCATACAAACCTAAAATTATTCTCTCTACAGAATTTTCGCGCAGCGCTATGTACTTCCTTAGATTCAGGAGAGAGATGCTCAGCCACATATATTCTACGTGTTTCCCCCGTGAAGCCAATATGAGTAGAGGCGAGTTTATCTCTCGGATGAGCCTTGTTAAAACGAGTCACCGATGACAATATCAGATCACGAAGTTTCTGCGATGAAAGAGAGACCAGTATATTGCGGGGACGCTCCGACGATGAATTCATTTTCGAGACACGACGGCAGGCTCTTAATTCGCCCACTGGAATATCAACTTGCAAACACTCACAAAGTTTCATAAAAATGCCAGACAGGTTCTCGTTTTTATTCTCGGGCACCTCGTGTATCTCCAGATTCATATCGCGCGAGATCTTTTCCATAACCTGCACTCGTGTCTGAAATTTAGCGAGCGAATTCTGACATTTTGAGAGGTCGGATTGCAACTGTTTGACCAAGTTGTCCTTTTCTTGAATCTTAGATCTCAAATCTACTTGCTCTGAAGCCAGGTAGTCAGTGGTTGTAGAGAAGTCAACCTTCAAATCTTCGATTGCCCGATTCACCTGCACAGCCACCATCTTCTCGATGTCTTTATTGAGAGCCGCTCTCAAGTTCGTCATGAACGCGGAGTCTGGTGCCAACTTTGAGTCGAAAAGTTTACCAATACTTTCCATTGTTACGGGTTCGTTTGCTGGGTTAACGCTCATGGGGACACCAGCATTAGGTTTGGTTTTCTTGTCATGACTCACCTCGCCAAAAGATATATTCATGGACTCAGTCAATGATTGCATCTGACTCATTTGGAATCTTTGGCGACAGGGTGTATCATCGCTGTTTGTTCGCCGCGTCACATTCCGACAGCAGGGACAACTTAGTGATTTTATTTGTTCCAGGGAAGGTTGACTAGTGTCACTGGTTAAGTCTAGACATTCGTAACAATATACAGAATTGCAACCATTACATTTTAAGTAGTTATTATCTTTCAGCTCCGACCGACATCCGTGGCAAAGCATTTTTGTATTATTATATCCAAAATGTCACTATGTATTCAGATTCTTATAGCTTCACAAACTATAATAAGTATAAACAGTTATTCCAAATAACAATTCACAGTACTTAACCGTAGATAGCATCGAACCGCGAGATTGTGTATTGCTATACTCTTTCAGTCAGGGGTCAATGATATAATTGCTCAATTTTCCTTTGTAATTAGCTTTACAAATAGTTTCTATTCATTGAGTAAATAGGTATGAGCACCCAATAACTAGCTTTAGATAAGGATTTGCTGAGTTTGGCACTTTAATTTTTACTTTTTACAAAGGTAGGTAGATCGAATATTTAGTCAAATAGGAAGATACACAGTTTTCACAGATGATATTGTTTACAAAGTCTCAATTTAGCACTGATTCACTGATTCTAGGCTTAAAACTCGGAATCGATTCACTTATTTTACTACAAAGAGGATAATAACTCAAGGATTGAATTATTGCATAGGAGCAAAAGTAAACAAGTCCGTACTAGATGACAGTTCGTCAGCATTTCTGTGTTCCCACAATGTCAATAACGGACGTAATTTGTACAGTTTATCATAGTCCGGACTGTTTCTCTCTGGTAATCTTGTGTTATCGTTTAGATGAAGGCATTGTAATTTTTTTTTTGAATCGTTTTATTGGCATTGTTTCTGCGATTTCATTTACTCTAAATCCTGGATCAGATGACCAGTATAGGTCTATTGATGGTAAAATATGGTAACCCATAATTATAACAATACCTATAAACGCCTTTAGTTCTTCGAGTTCGAGTGGTATCCATGATGGAACTTTTTCTTGAACGGCATATATATTTGTTTGGGAAATTATAAGCGAACACTTCAGGTGTAAAGAATTTCTGAAAAAAGCATAGTGGTCTTGTTTTATTTGTGACCCGGCGTTTTGGGCGCAATGAGTTTTCGTCAAAATTTTCAGGTTTTGGCCGATTAGTCCACATGACTTTCTTCCAAGCATCTTCATTAGTGTCCGATTGATCCGTGTCAGTTTCAGAACCACTGTCCTCGGAAACAGGCTGAATAGTTGTCGTTGGCCTTGTTACAGCACTAACAGATGAAGACGTGAGTGGAAGAAGGAGGTAACTAACAATTTCTAAATATTGAGATAATCGGCTTCAAAGTTTGAACATTTCATTTGCAAATATTATGTTTTCTGGTTATTTATGTCAAAATATTAAGGTGTCAAATTATTGTAATTGTCCATATTTATTATTAAGGAAGCATAAAAATAAAAATGAGTGGATGGAAATTAATTTATTTGACAAATTGTGCATATACATTCTTCATCCACTGACAATGTAATATGATATTATGCATACTAAGCGTGGAAGAAGGGAGTATATAACATTATATATATAAAAAACTAGCTATTTCCCGTGGCACCGCCCGCGTAGATGTCGGTTATCGCGACTAAACATAGCCTATGATATTTTTTTATACAATTGAGGTCGCAGACAAGCACACGGTCCTCCTGGTGGTAAGTGGTTACCGCCTATGGCCTATGAGCGAGTGCAACACCAGTCACGCTCGTGCAGCCGACCCTGTAAGAACAGAGAAATTCTGTGCCGTCAGCGCAAGAGATAAGTAGGCCTTTAGTTATCCCACTGATAACACAAAACCTCTCCAGTGAGCTCTGGCTACCCTACTCACCGTCGGAAACAACTCGATTTTAAGCCACAGTCTTCTGTAGGGCGGAGGTTCTTCTTAAGTCGGACTGCTTGATTGAGACGAATATACCGTCGTGTCCTCTTCTTTTTTTTATACTACTTAAGTCGCAGACAAGCACACGGCCCTCCTGATGGAAAGAGGTTACCGTGGCCTATGGGCGAGTGCAACATCAGGGGAGTCACACTCGCGCTGCCGACCCTGTAAGATCAGAGAGATTCTGTGCCGTCAGCGCAAAAGATAAGTAGGACAAAGCCTTTGATTTTTCACTGACAGCACAAAACTTCTCCAGTGAGCTCTGGCTACCCTACTCACCGTCGGAAACAACACGAGGTTATTAAGCCGCGGTCTTTTGTAGAGCAGAGGTACTTCCCCAGTCGGACTGCTTGATTGGGACGGATGTACCGTCGTGTCCTATTTTTTTTTATACTACTTAAGTCGCAGACAAGCACACGGCCCTCCTGATGGAAAGAGGTTACCGTGGCCTATGGGCGAGTGCAACATCAGGGGAGTCACACCCGTGCTGCCGACCCTGTAAGAACAGAGAGATTCTGTGCCGTCAGCACAAAAGATAACCTCCTATATTGGTAGGTATGTCCTTTCCTAAGGTCTAATCTATCTCTGTACCAGATATCATCAAAATTGGTTAGGTGGTTTAGGCGTGAAAGCGTAACAGACAGTTACTTTTTTTTTTTTTTTTTTTTTTTTCATACTACTTAGGTCGCAGACAAGCACACGGCCCTTCTGGCCCTAACTTTGGCATTTAATATAATATTAGTATGGATTAGAATGGATATAGGGATATACATATTGCAACATTTTGTCATCGGCAATAATGTTATCAATATTGATAATTCTGGTTTTAGGAATTTTATCTGTTTTTAATATTAACTTACGTTTTTACAGAAATAAATTAGTGAGTAGGTACTATATTTTCTTCCAACCTTAATGTCTGCTGCTCAAACTTTTAACATATAGATATATCATCTCAGTGTTGAAGCCGTCACAGTTGAAACTTTTTTTTACTTTAAAACAGTCAAGACAGTCATTCGTCATCATCTTTACAGTAGTCCCGGTCGCATCCGAGACTTTCACCTCGGAGTCCGTAATCCGCTTTCCGGCTTTTACTTTTCCACCGCGCACGGTCTTGGACAGAGTTAGAGAGGAGTCGGTTTAAAGTGGGAGTGAAGAAAGAGAGACTGTTTGGAGTTGAAGTGGGAGTAGAGTTGGAGGGAGATGGAGTGGAATAGAAGGTAGTCGGTTTGGAGTCGAAGTTGAGTTGCTTGGCAACCAGAGTGAAGTCGGTTTGAAGTTGGAGGAAATCGGAGTGAAGTCTTTTCAAAGTTATAGTAAAGAAGTCGGTTTGAGTCGGATTGAAGTCGGTATGGGATCGAAGTGAAGTTGATATGGAATTGGAGCAGAGTCAGAGTGGAGTCGTCCTGCCGACTCCACTCTGACTCTGCTCTCTGTTGGTTTAGAGTTGGAGTAAAGTCGGTTTGGAGTTGGAGTCGGAGGGACTCGAAGTGAAGTTGGTTTGAAGTTAGAGTGTAGTCGGTGCAGATTCAGAGTGAAGTCGGAGTATCAGAGTGAAGTTGAAGTGAAGTCCGTTTGGAGTTGGATGGAGTCGGTTTGGAGTTGAAATAAAGAAGTCGGTTTGGAGTTGGAGTGAAGTCGGTATGGAGCCGTAGGTTAGAGTGGATGCAGTTTCGAATCGGAATAGAGGTGTTTGGAGTCGGATTGAAGTCGGCATGGGTTCGAAGTGAGGTTGCTATGGAGTCAAAGTGGAGTGGAAGTGGAGTCGGCAGGAGTCGGTTTAAAATTAGAATGAAGTCGGAGTTGTAGTGAAGTTGGAGTCGGAGGGAGTCGAAATAAAGTCGGTTTGATTTGCGGAAATCAGAGTGAAGTCGGAGTGAAATCTAAGTAGGGTCTTTTAGCGTCTTTAGGCCGCGGTAACCACTTCCCATCAGGCGGGCCGTGTGCTTGTCTGCCATATATGTGGTATAAAAATAAGATGAGCTAATGAATTTCGACATCATTCTGTATACAGCGCGCCTTTTTGTACTGTCATGTTTGACGGCAACAAAAAGTTGCTCATTGTTGCTGGTTATGTAGTGGTTTTCAAAAATGTTACAATTTTTTTTGTTACATACTGCCACCCTAGTAATATACATAGAAGAGCAGGAATGAAAGAGCATGATCATGAATGAAATAAAGCATCGTGGCAGTGCATTTACTTGCACATAACCCCTTCTTCCATTGAAGAAATACGTTTAATGGACCGATTTTCAATGGAAGAAGGCGTTAAGGCACATACCTCCTTCTTCCATGTAACTTTTGCTTTTTTTGTTGCAGTTATGCCCTTCATCTTCTGGTATTTTGGAAACTAAGCTTAAATTTCGGAATTTTTTGGTCTTATATAGTTTATATACACCTATAACCGTCATATAACGCAAAAAATCAAAAATTTCAAAAATGTTAGTTACCCCCTTCATCCACTCACGTCTTTAGATGTAAATAGAGTGGTCCGTGATCGAATGGCCCGTCTTGATCCGGAACATCCTGGCGTAGGGCTACTATTTACAATTTCTTTGATTGCAGACAATGGGTAGCAGTTAGATCCTGTGACAGATGATTGTGGGCTAGGCTGATTCTCTAGCAAAGGTGTAGAAGTTATTCCTTGCTCCTCGTCTAAGCCCTCTAAGATATTCTGAAGTCTGGCAGTACTAAACTGAGCTTCTTCATCGTCTGCTTCTAAATCATCCTCAGACTGTTCTGGATCGTCAGGTAATTCAAACAGGTCTTCAAGGGCTCGCTCGACATCGAAGTCATTCAAAAGTTTCCGACTCATCATGCAAAATCACACCACACTTCTAAAACAAGCAAAGCAAACCTTCAATACCCAGAAAGCAAATAAAATGAACTTACCGCCTAACGGGCGTTCCCCACCATAAAAGAAACAAACTGAATGCAATCAGACTGACAGATGAATAAAATATGAGTGACATCGTGCTAAAGACATAATAATACACGAAAAAAACAAATACATACCTTTTAGGAGCCGCTGATTTTCGAGATCAACAAAGATTTACAACAACATAGAAAAATAAAATACACACTTTTGAATATTCCGCTGACAACCATGAAAAAAAAAAGCAATTGACAGTTGAAAACCTTTGAATGTCAAAACAATGATTGATATCTGTTAAAGTTGCCAGAGCAAAAAAAATTAGTAAAAACGAAAGGTTATTAGTTTTTTCTGTGCCACATAATATGGTAGGAAATATATTCCCTTTGCCTTAAAAAGGGCCAGGAGTACGCACTTAAGGTTCAAAATATTCCAAAAAAATAAAAATGAAATGTATGAAATCAACTAGTCATTTATTTCGTCTACAGTTTAAACATCTTTCATAAAATAACGCAAAAATAAACACAATTATGTTATATCTCTCGAAAAATTAAAATTAATTAGAAATAGAAAATGCGTACTCCTACATGCACTGTTTGTTAAGAGTACGCATCTATAACGATAAGAGTACGCAGCTCAAAAAATGTTTTATTTATTTGCAGAGAGCGCAAATAAAACCCCCTTGACCCTCATAATTGGTACAAGCTTCATGCCACCACTCGGAGCAATTTGAGCATGCTATCAGTCTTCCGTGGGCGGGTCCAGGTAGATTTCAGTACAAGCTGGACATTTCCAAACCTTTTTTTTTTTGTGTTTTCTTTGGCACTTTAATAGGTTTTTTGGACTTCTTGGGAAGAGCTTTCGAAACTTTCATTGGTACATTATATGGAACCTTCTTTGGTACTTTTTTTGCAGCCAAAGACTTTTTTTTTTTTATTCCACTTAGGTGGCAGACAAGCACACGGCCCACCTGATGGAAAGTGGTTACCGTGGCCTATGGACGTATGCAACACCTTGTATGGAGCTTGTATGGAGACCCACTCAAAATATCTGACTTTGTCCTTTTGCGATTAGATCTTGAAATAATCTCAGCTCGTGGCAGTGGGGTTACATTTTCGATCGGTACATGAATCGATTCTATGTTTTGGATACAGGCAAGAGGTGTACGCGCTCTACTTGACCCAACCAGCAGCTCTTCAGATATAATATTAACAGTTGAACAAGAGGGCTGTGGAGAATTGTTAGACGCGGTATTTTCATTGCTAACATTTTGTTCCATATCATCAGTTGGTTCTTCATGAGATTGTGACGAAGGCATATTTCCTGGGAAGTCCTGAGCACTTTGGGGATTGTGTGCCTCATAAGTTTCGGTCAATGGCCTTTCAGTCACGGCACTGGCTAAGAAGTCTTCTTCTCCAAAAATGTCCGGGTTAAAAGGCTGAATTCCGGATATTTTAAAGCTCTGGATGGCATTTGCAGGAGTAGCTGCTTAAAGGTAAGCTGGAGTCAAAGTTTGAGCGATTTGGTATACAGTTATCACTCGACCAGGATGGTTACGCATCCATTTTTCACACTCTGCAGCATAAAAATTCTTGAGACTGTTATGGACGCAGCGATCGAGTGGCTGAGTTTTGTGACTGCTGTATAATATGGGAGATATTAAATGGAGACTATATGCCATTACCAGATGTGCAACATTGGAAAGACATTGCTGCTCGTTTTGATCGCCTCTGGAATTTACCCAACTGTTTAGGGGCATGTGATGGTAAACACATCAGAATAGAAAAATTACCTAATTCGGGATCAAGTAATTTTAATTACAAATCCTACCATTCGATAGTATTAATGGCATGTTGTGATTCCGATGGATTATTTACTGTTATCGAGACTGGCTATGCGGGTAGGAACAGCGACGGTGGAATCTTCAGTGCTTCCAGGATCAAACGTTAGATAAAACATGGACGTCTTAATATTCCTTTACCTTCCAAACTTCCTAATGATCAATCTAACTATGACTTTCCATACTATTTTATTGGGGATGAGGCGTTTCCCCTTCTATCTTACTTGATGAGACCATATCCCCAAAGACCCTTGAATGACTTGAGAAGGGTATTTAACTACAGACTAAGCCGAGGGAGGAATACAATTGAATGTGCTTTTGGGATGATGGCTGAAAAATTTCAAGTATTAAGTACTGCTATAAGATGTCATACAATAGAAAAAGTATCAAATATAATAAAAGCAGTGTGTATTTTACACAACTATGTTCGAAAACGTGAGGGTATTCTATATAGTCCAAGGGAGTTTATACAAAACAGATCGGTCACTATTCCCGTTACAACGACAATACAACCTCATAATATAGAAATAACGGCAACTATGTCACCACATAATCAACGAAATTATTTAGCAAACTACTTTATATCTGAGCAAGGTTCATTGCCTTGGCAATACCAATCCTGTTAGCAAAATACAATGTAACATTGATAATAATAAACTATGTATGTGTACAAAAAAAAACCAACCTGTTATTTGAAATTTGTTCCCAATTTCTGCCCAAGTCTTGTCTATTATATTTTTTCGCATGTATTCAGGTAATTTGTAGTTATATAAGCATGCATGTTTTTCAATTTCTTGTACAAACTGAATATTTGTTTCTTGCTCCGCCGCCATCTTGTCGAAACGCGCGAGACGCGACGCACAAGCGACCAACACGGCGGGTATCGCGAGACTAGTCGCGAACGCGTAGAATACCAGTATCGTAGTGTGAGAGTCTCCATATAAATGTATGTGAGATACTTCGCCGCGACTAGTCTCCGAGACTAGAGTCGCGCGGGCGAATCGTAATGGGAGAAGGCCCTAAGACTGATGTCTCCCCCATATATGGCTCCCCAACGTTTTTCTCGATTACCAGTGACTAAGTGACTGTATCAGTGATCATGCCAGTGACCAGGAGTAGAGCGGCTAGTTTAAATCGCAGAGAAGAAGGTGACGATGTCGAAAACACGTCAACAATCGTCTCGCAACCAAACACGCCGCCGCCCGCGGAGTCTGCGTTTCAAGATGGCGCCGACGCGTCCTCTTCGCCGTGTGCCGACGCTACGTTTTCTTCACAGCACGTAGCGTCCATAATAGCTGCCCTTCAACGTTCACAGACTGAAGCGATCAAGGACTTTCCTCGGCACCACACGCGTACGCATCGACTCCAGAATCACTCGCGTTTTCAGGGCAAAGCACCCTAGCTCGCTGTACAACCACGTTCTCCGGCGCACCGAAAGAATCGGTTGACGCGTTCATCGACGCCATAAAAGCTTACAGCGAGTGCGCACAGGTAACAGACTCAAATATAATACGCGGATTAGCCAGCCTACCTATTTAAGGCCGATGCCGCCACGTGGTGGCAAGTCATAAAGCATACCGTGTCAACATGGCGACAAGCCAAAGAAAATTTTAATCAGTGCATACGGCGATCGCCGTCCACCGCATCGTATCGTATCTATCGAGAAATATTTTCAAGTACACATCAAGAAGAGAACACAGATGCGTTTGTGGCACGCATTTGCGCCCGTTTGTCACGATTACCTAAGAGCGACGTAACTGAATCTGCACAAATAGACATGACGTATGGACTGCTGAACTCTAGGATAAGGAAATGGCTGCGAAGAGAAGACTGCACAGACTTTAGTCAACTACTCCGCCTTTCACGGAACATAGAGGATTCCTTTGATGATACATACGCCATACCTACAACAAGAGAGCGCCAGTTACAAACAAAGACGCTCCCCTTGTCTACATCTACGCAACAGACACAACCCGTCGCTAAAGCCCGATTAACATTATCTTAGTGTTTAGGAAAGTGTTTTAGTACAACTAGAAAGGCAAGTTCTTTAGTACTTTAGTGCACTGCGAGTGAACATTTACATTTCTTCCAGTAGAGTATCATTTCGACGCCACAATGAACGTGCAACGACGACGTCGCCAAATACGCGCTATTCTACGCAAAATACTCACTGTAGTTATGGAACAAATAGAAGACGACATTTTATTCGAAATAAATAAACCGAAACGAATATGGGAGCGTCAATAGATTAGTCGCAGATCCATGCTTGGAGGAAGTTCTTTGTTGCTAAAAGAACTGGCTATTGAAAATCTCAAAGAATATCGCGATTCGATGAGAATGACAGAAGAATCCTTCAATTGGTTACTAAACAAAGTGAGGCCTGCTATAGTTATACTCACATGAGGAGTGCAATACCGGCCAAAATAAAACTCCAAGCAATTATTTATATGCTTGCAACAGGAAATAATTTGATGAGCCTATCTCAGTTTTCCAGAATATCTAAAGCTAACCTTTCGTTAATGATTCCTGTAATTTGTGATGCCATCTACAATGCCTTGGAGGAATTTATACAGGTGAGCAAATAAAACATCGTATAGGTATATTAAATCACATAATTTTAATACTTTGAAACAGGGTAATTTTGTCACATAACTTTCATACTACAACCTGTGCTACAACTTTCAACTTTCAAACTTCAATAATAAATCACATAACTTTAATACTTTGAAACAATGAAATATTCCTATGTAGACTTTGTGACATTCATAAGTATTTTTGTTCGATGTCTACATAGGAATATTTGCCAAAGCCTGTGATAAGATATCATTATTTTGTTGAGCTGCAGTTTGTTGATCACTTTGATCAAGCGAATCACCGCTATCAAGATTTATTGCAGCGTCGTGGCTGAAATTTGCTGTATCAGATGTAATTGTTATTGGATTTACAACATATTAATCAGACATATAGTAAACGTACCGGTAATGAACTGTGTACCTGTAATGAACACTTGAAATAAACCTTATAAAAACAACAAATCTAAATTATTTTTGATGTCTGGCAACATTTAATCATAAACTATGTATATTTAGCAATCAGATTTTGAATGTTGGTATCTGTCAAACTGACAGTTATAAAATTATGGCGAAGCAACCTACAGGGTATTGTTGGCGGGAGGATTTCTTAACAAAATTAATAACGAAGTAAGTACACATTTAATGTTCTATTGATTATAAGATTTGATTTTATCGTAGTTTTGATGCCCGTTTTGATTGATATTGTTATTAGTTAATCCCTTTTGTACGCAAATTACATGAAAGACAATAAATCAATGTATAATTTAGACAGTTAATGGGATGTTCATAATTGGTGCATGTGGTCGGGCCTTGAACTAATCATGGACGTAAAGTTCATTACTGGTAAAATGACTTTTAATGATTTCTTAGCATATATAAACATGTTACGATTAGTGCTGCAAACTGTATTTTTAGAGTGGTGATTCGAATATGATTTCCAGTTATGGACATCATCATCATCATCATCATTTCAGCCATAGGAAGTCCACTGCTGGACATAGGCCTCCCCTATAGATCTCCAATAAGACCGGTTGGAAGCGGCTCGCATCCAGCGCGTTCCCGCGGCCTTGATAAGGTCGTCTGTCCATCTTGTGGGTGGATGTCCTACGCTGCGCTTGCCGATACGTGGCCTCCACTCGAGAACTTTTCGACCCCATCGGTCATCAGTCCTCCGAGCTATGTGCCCTGCCCACTGCCATTTCAAGTTGCTGATCCTCTGGGCTATGTCGGTAATCTTGGTTCTTCTACGGATCTCCTCGTTTCTGATTCGATCTCGCAGAGAGACTCCGAGCATAGCCCTCTCCATAGCTCGTTGGGCTACTTTGAGCTTACTCATAAGGCCCATAGTGAGAGACCACGTTTCAGTGCTGTAAGTCATCACTGGTAACACACACTGGTCGAAAACTTTCGACTTGAGACACTGAGGTATGTCGGACACTCGTCGTCGGAAAATTGCGTAATATCTTCTCAGATATTACGCAATTTTCCGAACGCTGCCCAGCTGAGTTGGATTCGGCGACTGACCTCTTTCTTGAAGTCGGACCTACCTAACTGGACTACTTGTCCTAGGTAGACGTACGAGTCAACAACTTCAAGAACCGAGCTCTCAACAGATATTGGGATGGGTACAACATGGGCATTACACATAACCTTCGTCTTGTCCATGTTCATTGTTGAGATCTTCCATCGATTCTGCCATGACTACAATATCGTCGGCAAACCGGAGGTGAGTGATGTATTCGCCATTAATATTGATGCCGAATCCTTTCCATTCCAGGAGCTTGAAGACGTTCTCCAAAGTGGCCGTAAACAGTTTCGGAGATATCACGTCTCCCTGTCTTACTCCTCTTTTCAAAGGGATCGCCTTCGAACTCTGTTCCTGTACTCGGACCGACATGGTGGCGTTATTATACAAACACTTAAACACTTCGATGTACCGATAGTCAATACGGCACCGCTGGAGAGACTCAAGCACAGCCCATGTCTCGACCGAATCAAAGGCTTTCTCATAGTCCACAAACGCTAAGCAAAGTGGTAAATTATACTCTTCGGTCTTCTGTATAACTTGCCGCAGCGTATGGATGTGGTCTATGGTACTGTAGCCTCACATAGTGTTCATTATTGGTGTGTCCATCACTGGTCCAGTTAAAACTCATAATATTTAAATCATTGTTACAGTAATGGCACTTGTAAAAAATTATAGACCACATCAAATGGGCTGTGCCTTGGAGGCTGTGAGAAGACGGGAAAGTGTAACATCTGCAGCCAAAAAATATGGTGTCCCGCGGATAACCTTGCGTAATAAAGTTACCGGCAAAAGTCCTTCGGTGTGTTCAATGGGACCAGCATCAATATTGAGTAGGGCAGAAGAGCAACTGCTCGATAGTGTACAGCTAATTATTAATGCTGATAAAAGGGCGACCAGGTCGACCAGGTCGCACGTGGTTTCAGTCTTTTTTAAAACGGCACCCTGATGTATCACAAAGACTTCCGCAGAATCTAACCACATCTCGTGAAGCCGTAACCCAAGACCAAATCACAAAATGGTTTCATGAGGTTCATGATATATTAAGGAAAACCATCTTGAAGACGTCATAAAAGATCCCAAAAGAATATTTAATGCAGATGAGAGCGCATTCTTTTTGAATCCCAATCCTGGTCATGTCTTGGTAAAGAAAGGCGACAAACATGTATATAGCGTCTCAGGAAATGAAAAGGAGAACCTAACCATGCTCGTAACAGCTAATGGAGCAGGGCAATTAGCTCCTCCTATGATTGTTTTCGCGTATGAGCGTTAGCATTCCAGATACATGGGCTATAGGCAAATCGGAAAACGGATGGATGTATGCTAGCACATTTTATGAATACATAGCAAATGTTTTCTATCCTTGGCTTAGATGAAACAAAATTCAACTACCCGTCATTTTCTTCTTGGATGGGCATGCGTCGCACTTAACTAAACATCTATCAGATTTCTGCTCTGAAAATAAAATAGAACTAATAGCGCTTTATCCAAACAGCACACATATTTTGCAACCAATGGATCTAGCCGTCTTTAAGCCACTTAAAGTTTTTTGGAGAAAAAATGTACGTAAGTGGAAATCTGAAAATTTAGGGCAACAAGTAAAAAAAGATAATTTTGCTTCAATATTAAAATATTCCTTAGAGGATCTTTTAGAAGATTGCGTGAGAAACGGCTTTCGGGCAGGAGGTGTATTTCCATTCGGGCCAGATTACATTGACTTTTCCAAGATGCATACACACAATAGAAAATTGGCCACCGATAACCAAATTCTGTCATCTGAAGATTCCGATATTCTTGCTGAGCTTGAAAAGGAATTCGTTAACATTTTTACTCAGTCTAAGCTAGATATGTACCAAAAGCTTTTTTACGTTCTAAGAACTTCTCTTAATGACGAACTACCTGCTGAGGATTTATCTTTATATACAATTTGGGCTAAGTATAAACATAATTCAAACACAGTAGAAAATACATACAAAGCCGTGAAAACCCAAGAGATGTGGGAGAATTTCATGAGAGTAATGATACTTTGATTCCAAATGAAATTAATCAACAAACGCTTTCATTATCCGAGCCATCATCACACAACAATCACAACTATGACACTTAAATTTTTCATACAAGTTACGATACATTTCAAGAGCCAAACGTCAACAAAACTCCTACAAAACCAACAGCGACAACATCATTTGCGGAGCTAATGAAAGATAAGAATATCACTGTTCCATCACCTTTTAAGGCAGCTCTTTTTTGGCCAGACCATTCAAATAACAAAAAACGTAGAATGCCTAAACAAAAATTACCATCAGCCATAACCAGCAAAGCATGGAAGGAATTTCACGAAAAAAAAGGAAATCGAAAAGAAAACAAAAGAGATAGAAAAAGAGAAAAGGAAGCAAGAAAGACTTGACAAGAAGAATAATAAGAAGCGTGAAGTTCAACTTAAAGGTACTAAACGTAAAAAGCGACCAGTTACTTCAAGTAGTGAGTCTGAAGACAGTAACATAACATATGCAGAGACAGGTGAAAGTGATAACGGCGTAGAAAGTGATATCTCTTAACAGAAGGAATGGGAATACATGAGGAAATGGAAATACATGAGGAAATGGAAATGAGAAATAATGAAGAACCAGAAGAAGCAGAAAAAAATGTAAACATATTAGATAATATAGATGTAGAGATGATTCTAGACGATGAAACAGGAAATTTTAAATTAACCCCGAAACAGATATAAAGTGGACCTGTAGTTGGAAATTACGTTATTGTTAAGTTTGATACTAAAAATATTAAAAAAGTTTACAGATACGTATGTTTAATACAAGAAGTATATGAAGATAAGTTGGTAGTCCAAGGGCTGCAAAGCAGAAAGTCCAAAGATAGTTTTAAAGTTGTTGAAAACGATATTTCCATTATTAATGAATCAGACATTTTGTCTTACCGTAAGTTGGGGTGACTTTGCACCGAATTTTATTATGTGATTAGTAAATGTAAAATGAAAAGTACTGTATGTTCATTTAAACTACAGAACATATTGAATAAATCACTTGTACTTTTCCACAATTATTTATTTATTTGAACCTTACCGGTTTCACCTTACGGCATTATCAAAGGTTTACAATGTGAAACCGGTAAGGTTCAAATAAATAAATAATTGTGGAAAAGTACAAGTGATTTATTCAATATGTGTAGCAAGTTCCACCAAGTGCCATCAATCTCCAGTATAAACAGTCTAAACTACAGAACTTTTAGCGATTGAAAGACTAGGTATTCAAAATTGTTTTTATTGACTAATTAACAATGGCACATAATCAGGTAAATATTTTTTTTTAATTTAAATTTGGCGCAAAGTATTCCCTTCGGGAGGGATATTTTGCGCTGCTTTATAAAATCAGTCTTAACTCTTATAAAATAATACTGGCGCAATGATACCCTGCATAGTTTTAGGCGCTAATCTTTACTCAATACCGTCAAGCTCTTTGACGCTGAAAAAACCTCGCCGAGAGATAATTTTTGGAGGGTCAATGCTCCCAAGGACATTTTCCCACTCATAGAAGTTAACTCTCGTCTGGGCTGTTCAGCTCTAAAAAGCAACCATGAGGATCGTCTGAATCATCATGTAATGAGTACGCGTCCGAATCGTAACCAGTGCGTAACCTTGAGCATAAGGCAATGTTGTCCTCTGTGTCATCAAAAACTTCTTCGTTCTCAGTCTCTTCTAATAAAGATACTTCATGAGCAATGCTTTTACCAGCAGCGATTTCAAATTTCTTTTTACGTCTCTTTGGCCCAGACTCTGTGATTGTCTTCCGCTTTGATTCTAGGTGATCTATGAAAGACGCCGATACTATAGTGGTGTCTACATCGATTGCCCCTGGTATTCTCGCAAGCAATTCATCCACGTTACAGGGGTAGATACCGCATTTGCGGAAACCGTTTTTCAAGTTGCTTTTCACATTTGGCTCGATGTTTTCTCAGAGTTTCTTTAGCAAACTCGGAAAAGTTTGTTTCGGTATCGTTGCGTTTCTGGTTCCTTCAGAACTTTCCTTCCATTCAGTTATAATTTTTCGCCACTCAGCTTTCAATGGACGAAAGAACGCGACATCGAGCGGGATGGGCAAATGGGGAAAAAATATCGATATATATCGTATCGATATTTTTAAAATATATCGATAATAATTGACTAAAAAATATCGATATGTTGATATATCGATATTTTCTGCGCAATAAGCAATTATCTATAAAAATTGTCAAAATATTCGAAATTTTAAAGCAAATACACATCTGGCTGTTTTGACATCAGTTTTATTATTAAAAAATAAGTACATAAAGCCAAGAAAAAATCAACATCATTCAAACCAGTATTTGTCTGATATTGACATCAAGAGCACTCTTTGCTTGATGTGCTCGCCTGTTAATCTGCTCCTATCATTCGGCACAGCCAAATTCACCATTGAAGCTACTCTTTCAGATGACACTGAAGAAGCTTGGCAAATCAAATATTTTAGGGCGATATCCGAGAGAACCGGCGTGAAGTGTCGGCAATTTACCCAGAACTTGATGGGATCAGATTTTCTTTCTAAAAGTGGTTGGTCCAAATACTGCTTCAGTTCATTGGGGACACAGCCACTGCTTGGAACCTCTGACGTAGCTATGTTCAGATTTAATAATTTCTCATGTCTGAACCAGATAGAGGACCCACTAGCTTGTTCTGATGCTGCTTGATCAGGATTTTTATCCGGAGAACGTTGTCCTCTACGCCGATGTTCTGCTTGAATCTCAGTACTAATTTTGGATATAGCATTTGACACGACAACTGGCGAGGTAAAGTGGATACGCTTGAACCGAGGATCCAAAATAGTAGCTACTGAGAGAAAAGAACTTCGTTCTAAAGGAGCCAGTTTGTCTTCAACTTTTTTGAGTAAAGCCTTTTTTACAATCAATCCTAAAGAGGTCGATGGAGTCGCTTGATCTGTTACTTGGGTAACTAAAGTTGTAAGAGGAATGGCTAAGCTTGACGTTACATAATTCGCACCACTTATTTCCTCAGTAGCTTCTTTGAAAGGACCAAGAAGAGCAATAAAATCCCGTATTACATTAAGTTGCGACGATGGAACCATATCTGGTGTATTCTTGTTAGTTTGGCTTTTTGTGGCTAAAATTTTAGCTACTAGTGCAGACAGTTTAACGAATCTCTCTAGCATGTCGAAGCAAGAATTCCATCTAGTGCTGACAGCTTGTATCAATGTCAACACCTCACCTTCTTTTTTTCCACATGATTCTTGTTCAGCTCGTAATTGATCCATAGCGTTGACTGACTGCTTAAAGAACGTCACAATGGTTTTGACATGATCGGTAAGTGCTGAAAATTCTTTAATTTCTTTCAGTACTCCATCAACTACAAGGTTTAAGACATGAGCCATACAGGGAATCCGATGATTATCACCTAAAAACAGTCGTACCGCTGACACTATATTTGCGCCACCATCAGTGGTAATAGATAGAATTTTATTTTTGTCAATTTCAAACTCTTCACATATTTCTTTCCAACATTCTTGGATTTACTGTCCTGTATGACCCTAAAATAAGTTTATTTGTACACTGTATAAAATGTAATAATTGCAAATCAAAATAATTTAGAGGTGGGGTTAAAAATTATAAAGTACATCAAATATATACCTGAGAAAGTTTCTGGGCGCATAGGTTCAAATTCTGAAGGACAGGCGACCCGTTTACGATGTCAATAAAGTGAACCGTCAATACTAAGAAACTTCTGGTAGAATTAGTAATTGTAAGTATGTCACTTGTGAAACATAAAAAAGATATCTCTTTCAATGTTTTTATTATAACCTCCTTTGTAGTATTGTATCTGTTTTGTACTAAGTGAGTTACCTGAAAGTAAAAAGTATCAGTTATTTCACTGCGATTAAATATTAAAAATATAAATTAGACCAAAAGTAATTTAAAGACAACCTTTTTTCTTGAAGGCAGTTTATAGAGAGGGCAAACTGTGCGAATAAATTTTTGTAGTCCCTTTTTTCTACACACGACATTGGCAAATTGTCCTTGCATATCATGTAAATTAATGCCTGTGTAATTTCACAATGTTTTTGTCCACCTTCTGAAATATATAAATTATCTTAAGTAATATAATTGGTATTTACTTAGAAAAAAAAAATAGTTTGAAAACACAAATATAAATAAAGTCACGTCTAAACTATCGATATATTTGCAAATTGATTGAGGAACATCACTAAAATATTTTGAATCACTCTAACTAATTTGTTTATCGGAATGTATGAATGTTAATATTATCAAAATTAAGATAAAAATATTTTTTTTTTTAAAACCGTGGCACTAACTTACCTTCAAAGCTTGAACTTCTCTCAAAACAGCTTGCTTAAGTTGCATTTCTTGCTTTCTTTTTTTTGCGGCTTCATTGAAGAATTGGATTTTTGGAGAATGTACAGAATTTTCTCTAATCTCTTGTATTTGGGAATCGTCATTAAATGTATTCTTCGTATTTGGAGTACTTGATCTTGGTAAAGTAACCTGACAATAGTCAACAGAACAAAAATAATTTCATAACCTATTTAAAAATTTGACTAATTATTGCAATTTTAGTTTGGATCTTTTGAGACTTACATCAACACTGGTGTCATCATCATCAAAGTTTGCCGACGCAACATCTATAGTCTCATTGCTAGACTTTTCGGTTTTCGATGAATTTTGTATGTTTACCACTTGCAAATAAGCATAATGGTGCTTCGTTTTCAAATGTGTTGCCAAATTTGTAGTGTTTCCACAAGTTTTGTACCTTTTACCGCACAAGTTGCAAGAAACAGGTTCGTTGTTCCGTTTTTTGGTAAAGAACTTCCACACAGCAGACATAATAACGTTTTATCATAAATAACAATGAGCTACGCTGAGCTGAGCTTACTCGCCAGTCGGCCGCCACACCCAAGTACCATACCAACACTCCAACACACGCACACGCAGTCAGTGATACCAACCAAACCAAACCAACAAGCAGTGTCATTGTCATAGATGAACAAAATAGACAAGCAGGTCATAGACTATAGAGTGTAATTTTTGTTTGCGTTTGAATTAAATTTAAGAAATCAGATTGGTCAAAGACATAATGTGACGCATGAGCAGACAGCAGAGCTTTAAAAAATATATCGATTTTGATACCTAAAAATAAATATCGAAAGTTGATATATCGCGGGAAAAAATATCGCTGATTTATATCGATATTTTTCTGAAAAAATATCGATATTTTGATATATCGATATTTTTTTGCCCAAGCCTACACCGAGCGGCTGAGTAATGTGAGTGCTATTCGGTGGCAGGCACACAAAAGCAATGTCGTTATCTCGACAGAGTCTCAATGTCTCAACCGATAAATGGGAAGCCATGTTATCCCCAATCAACATCTTTGTGCCTTCCATTTTCTTAAGTCTTGGAATCATAAGATTTTTCAGCCAATCTGAAAATAGCTGGTGATCAAACCAACCTGAAGGAGAGTTACTGTAGTGGCATCCTTTGGGACCATTCTCGGTCCATGTATCCCATAACTTCTGCGATTTGTACACTACGTATGGGGGCATCAGCTCACCTGAAGCGCTACCACAAAACATTATCGAAGTACTTGATTTTGACGTGTTGCAGATTTTTTCAGGATATTTGCATCCCCTTCGAACAATTACTCGTTTCTGGCCGGGATCATCTGTTAAATTTGTTTCATCATAGTTAAATATATGTGTAGGAGGAATGTCTCTAATTTGTGGTGTTAAATTTTCAATGTACTCTTGTAAAATCTCTTTTGACAACGCTGCTCTGATCTTCTTGATATTTGTTGAAAACGCACTGAGAGGGTAGGATGACGTTTCAAAAATTGTTTAACCCAGTCATTTCCGGGCGTATTGTTCTTAAATTTTCGAACAATGCGTCCAGATTTTTCGAGGTACATTTTAACAACAATTTTGAGGTCGTACTCAGTTAATAGAAACCCATAGGTTCCCATTATCTCAATATGTGATGCTATGGCTTCCTCTTCCTCATTTGTAAATATTTGAGGCTGACCAGGTCGATTCATATGGGCTTTTTTTAAATTTATATACCAGAGTTCGCCGCGGAATGTTAAAATGTGTGCTAGCTTTCCTCTGCGTCATTTGGCCAGACTTAATAGCCGCCAGACATAATTGCAACTGTTCCTTGGAGTAGTCGGCATATTTTCGAGCGCCTAGTTTCCTTTTGTAGACCCTCGGCATGTTGCAATATCTGTAAAAAGCAAAAGAAGTTGAATATTACTTGAAACGAGTATACTTTGCGCCAGAATGGGTATACTTTGCGCCAGGTGCAAAGTACCCCCATTTTAGGTACATTTCTACCTTGCGCTAATAAACCTAACACAAAATTAAATCCATTGAATTATGGAATGAAATACTTTCTTATTAGATAAAAAGAACAATTAAGGGATATTATATTATTAGGCTTACCTGCATAAGTAAAGTGATTGCACAGATACACATGAATTTTACCAAACTTTTTTTTTTTTAAAACTTTCTAGTTTCACGTTGTCACTCCTTGCACAAGTAATAGCAACAAGAGCGTCAACTTCCATGACAGAACATTTACATTTTATGATTGCGTTCAGACATCAATAAAACCATAGACTAGTAAACTTTTTTTAAAATTTTATTTTTAAAGTTGTACGGATTTGGAGCAAAGTAATACTGGCAGGCGCAAAATCACCCCAACTTACGGTACCTTCCACACCCAGAGAGAGAGATATTGATAATAATTGCGTTGTCTTTCCGTACGTTATTGATATTAAAGAATTAAAATGATTATTTCATCTTGCTCTGATAAGGAATATTTTGTTTTGTTTTTCATATTTTATGAATATTTGATCTTTTAGATTTAAGGAAACTTTATTATTCTTAAGAATATTTGATCTCAAACAATTTCAGGAAACCTAAGACTGATTGTTAATACTCGTGTTGTAATGACCAAATTTATAAATAAAACGTGTGCAATAAAACTGTTTATAATTTAACAAATAAAACACGTCCATTACTAGACGTCCAATACTGGCTTTAATCATTACTGGGTGTCCATCACAGGGATAAAGCAGGTCCATTATTGGGTCTTTTTTTTAATTTTTGAAGAGCATTTAATCAAAAGATATTATAGTTATTCTGATAATTATATTTTTAAAAAATGCTGCAGTAGTCTGTCCGTTTTTTTTTTTTGGCCTAACACTGTCCATAACCGGTACGTTTACGTACGTACGTTAGATGATTGTCCCCTATCTGTAGGAGCTTCTTGAGTAGACGTATGCTCATAAGTTGTTTGTGTCACATAATTCGGAGATGGTGTAGGCACATAACTTGGAGATGGTGTAGGCACATAACTTGGAGACGGTGTAGGCACATAACTTGGAGATGGTGTATTCACATAACTCGGAGATGGTGTAGGATCATAATTCGGAGATGGTGTAGAAACAACAAAAGTGCGATTGCAGGTTGTTAATGCCTGCAATCGTACTTTTGTAAGATAGCTTTGTATCACGCTTTGCGCCCGCAGGGCATTTTCTAAACTCATGGAATATAGTTGGACGCCAACACTTTTGCCAAACAATCCAAATTCGTTTGTGCCTTCTTTTTCGATCATTGACTCTGTGTTGAGCTCGCTTACCACCACTCTTGCTTTGTCTAGAAGTGAATTCAGACCTCTCATATTTCTTTTTCTTGAAGGGCGTGTTAGATCACAAACTAGACTATCATCAATAGTAACAAGTTCAGCATTTCGAGCATCTTGATTCTCCTCCATGTCTGTTTCTTTTTCCTCAATGGTATTCTAAAATAAAAATAATAGACTAACGTCAGTGAATTATTTTCGGCAGCTAGTTCTTTAAAATAATAAAAATATTCTTTTTTTCTTTCAAGTACCAAGAAACTCTGAAGAGTCGGAGGCAATTGGCTTTAGAAAATCTTGGAACTTTCCTGGGTGTTGTGGTGCGATTGACGGCAAACACGTCGTTATTAAATAAAAAAAAAGAAAGAAAGAAAGAAAATATTTTTTATTCAACCTAGCAATACACAGTTCAACAAGACAAAAACTACAACATTGTGTTTATATAAGTCTATGGTTTATATGCATACAAAATAGCCAGGTAGAATAATGGCCACCTCTCAGCTTAATGCTGTCCGCGTTGTAGTGCAGGCGGACAGCGCTGGTTTTCAGAGATGGCCAGGCAGTGGGTTTGACATCTTACAATTCCTTCCTTCCCCACACAATCCAACAAACCATTATTACAGTAATGGTCTGCTGGACTATGCAAAAAAAAAAAAAAATAATTATATAATAATAATTAATTATGTATATACAAAGGCAAACAAAAAGAAAAATTACAAAGATAAAAACAAAATAAATTAAAAAAACAAGAATACTGGCAACAATCTGACACCGCAGGACGCCTCCCGCGCACTTTCCGGCGGGATGTCATTTACACTACACGTCATTAGTGTCAAACTCCGTTGGTCGCAACTCGCAAGCCAGTGGGATTATGCCACGCATGTGCCACGCCATCGTTGTCGGCCATGTTACTGACACATCATATCATATCCGCATTCCGTATTCACAAAAAGAAAAAAGAGACAATTCAGGTTAAAAACGTATTACGATTTACGGTACCATGTGCCAGCACAAGCTATGAATAGTATAAATGTATTATAATGGCGTGCCATGTCCAGACACCCACCATGTATTGCGGTAAGTACATGCGATGTCAAACTATACTTAGCGATTTTTGAGCGTTATTACAAGAACAGGTCTAACGACAATGAATAAACACCTATATAAAAATGGGCGCACATACGAGACCCACAACAAGATCACGACCCACTGGTCATTGCACCGATGCGAAGCCGTATTATTTCACAATTAACAATACCTACACCATAATATGGTCGAGGTCTAACAATGGTAAGCAAATTCCTATTATATATATCAGCTCAATGTGTGTAACTATGAATAAAATGAATAAAACCAAAACCAATAATCATAAACCTATTACATTTCAGATACGGTATCTATCCATCCACCAGCAAGTAATAGCAGAGATGACCAGAGCATTAGTCGGGTAATGGGCACTCCACACACGCCTCTCGTTGAAGATTTGAATGGTAAGTAAGAGACAAAACTGTTTCGCTCAGAACCAGAACAGATGGATATAATAAAGAAGAAATTATACATATGTATTGAAATAGGTACCTACTTAAATACATTTGATGAAAAACCAATACATGGTTTATAAATGAATAAATATGAACACTATGTACATACCTATAAAACTCATCAGCTTGATAGGTACCACTCATCCATAAACAGCCAGAAGAAACATGAAAAGTAACACCTAATAAATTACAATTTTTTTTTTTTTTTTTTTGAAAGTGGCTTAGACTTTCCACCATATTCATGGTCCCGAGACGGTGCACATAGGTTTGTTATGATAATACAATGCAATGACTACATGAAATAAAGGTTTAATTTAATCAGGTTAAGTTCGACTGTCCCGCCATCGACTGTTCCACCATATACAATTTTCTAAGGTGGCGTGTTAATGTTTGTTTCGTCTTCAGGCAACGGACTGGCGGTGAGAGGACATTCCAGCAGTGTGTGGCAGCATGCTTAAAACAGCCCCGGAATGCAGCAGTCCTGTAGCGAGGCTGTGACAAAGGAGGCACTTGCGATCTTTTACTATATCGCTGCTTTTCATGCCTCCAGCTGAGCTTCTCAAAGAGGTAAGCTGGCTTTTGTGTGGTCACCACGCCAAACACCAAGCTGGTCAGGTGTAACTTTCTCCTAGCTGCCATGCTAAGAAGCCCAAGCTTATTTAAGTACGGAGTTACATGGCTTCTTCTGGGAATGTCAGTGCAGAAGCGAGCACAAGCATTTTGTACCCGTTGAATTATATCTGCTGTCCGCCCAAGCAGGCACGGGCCATAGACAGTGTCGCAATAATTAAGCCTGGACAACACAAGGCTATCAACCAGGAGCTTACGCATATGCTCACTCAGAAACTGCCGTATGTTATACAAAACCTTAAGCCTATAGAAACAACCACTAACCGCCCTGTTAATGTGTGCCTCAAACCTCAACTCCGAGTCCATGATTAGACCAAGGTTGGCCGCAGTGTCTACTCTCTCAATTCTTACATCGCCAATGGCAACAGCCGGGTCCATTTCCACCATGGATTTGACCTGGTGTTTTGAGCCCAATACCATGAATTTGGACTTACATGGATTCAGCAAGAGAGAATTATGCTCGGCCCATGAAACCACTCTGCCCAGGTCCTCGTTGATTGCCGCTATCGCATTAGCCGCCTCGGCCGGCCTGAAGGACCTATAAAGCTGTATATCATCAGCATACATGTGATATTTACAATTCTTTATTGATTTTACAATATCAGCACTGTATAGGATGTATAAGAGAGGTCCCAATATGGATCCCTGTGGCACGCCCCTGTGTACCGGGCGGGGAGAAGAGACAATCTGGGTACCATCCTCTCTCTGTATCTCGACATATTGGGACCTGTTTTCTAGGTAACTCTGGAACCATTCCACCGTTTCTCTGGTAAACCCATAGTACGACAGCTTGGATAGTAGGAGTGTACTATTTATGGCGTCAAACGCGCGGGAAAAGTCCAGTAGCACAAGGATAGTACCCTCCCCCTCATCCCTCGCTTCAAGGATGTTGCCCACTACATCAGTGAGGGCAGTTGCCGTGCCACGGCCCTTGCGGAATCCCGATTGCAGCTCAGGCAGAAGACTATTTGCCTCCAAATACTGCGTCAGTTGTGCGTGTACCACTCTTTCTAAAACTTTGGATAAGCAGGGTAAAATGCTTATAGGCCTCAAGTCCCTAAAATTTTGTGGGTTGCTCACCTTTTCAATTGGGCGAACAATCGCACATCGCCACAGCTTGGGGAACCTATGAGACACAATTGAAGTGTTGATAATCTCTGTTATGGCCTCCAGAGCCGTAGGGAGCACCAAGGAAATCATTTCCCGTCCTATACCATCCACTCCCTGAGCATTAGTTTGGATGCTGTTGAGTATCCTGCGCACCACATCCGAATTGACCGGCTTCAGTTCAAACTCATTTGTAGTGCACCTATCAAATTCAAATAGTGTCAGCTGAGAAATTGACACAATTGACTCCCCCGGCACATTCAGAAAAGCCCTGTTAATTGCATCAGCATCATCAAAGTGAGCCGGCAGCATTTTCATCTTGTGGTTTGGTATGATGTCAGTCTTTAGGGTTTTCCACAACCGTTTTGGCTCCTTGACTTGTGAGTTAATGTTGACACTAAAATAAGCTGACTTTTCACCATGCAAGGATCTCTCAGTAAGGTGTTTCAGGTCTACGTAGTACCTGTGGTGTTGGTCCAGTCTAGTTTCATGGTATCTTTTTCTGGCCCTATCACGAAGACGGAACAATAGACGAATGTTATCAGTGATCCAGGGGGTAGGTGGTGCCTTAAAAATCTTCGTTATTATAGGTGCATGAAGGTCGAAAAGATGCAACATATAAGAATTGAAAGACAGCACCATGGCGTCCACATCCTGTCCTCCACCCGCCATCATCCAACGGAGGTTATGCCTGTCCTCCTCAAAACGATCCACCAGAATATCCCGCATAGGTCTGTAAGTAACTATTCTAGGCATTGGCTTAGTTTTTTTTAGTATCGTGTCGCAGACTACAAACGAATGGCGGCCCAACTCAGAGATGTGATCCACTGTGACACTGCGTATCCTGATGTCAGTGCATATGAGGTCTATAAGAGTAGCCGAACCATCCGTGAAGTGTGTTGGTTTGTGGACCACCTGAGTCAAATTCATGCAATGGAGAAAGTCCGTCACTCTCCTCACCCCAGCCACACCCATTCCCTGCATATCCACATTGAGGTCCCCCAACAGTACTAAGTGGTCATATGGAGCCAGGGCGGTGATGCTATCTGTCACACTACCCAGGAACCCATCCAGGTCAAGCCATGGCGGGCGATAAGCTGTACCCACAAGCAACGTTTTTCCCATGATATTGAGAGAGATCCACATTTGGTCGACACCAGGACCAACGGGGTGCACCCGAGTTCTAGCAGTAATCCCAGACTTCACATAGAAGGCAACGCCCCCTCCCCGCCCCTTTTTTACGTTCATTGGCCTTGGAATGTGCCGGAGCCTATAGCCTTGCACCACGGGTGCCCTGGCTTCCTGGCCTGTCTTCAGCCAGGTCTCATTTATAGCCATTATATCCACAGAATGGTGCAGCATGGCCACTCTGAACTCCTCATGCTTCGTTGATAGTGAGCCTGCGTTCAATAGACCAAATCTCAAGTATTTATCAACGATCATCAATGCAAGATACAATTAGTGCTATATGACATCTAGAGACCGTAATGAATAGACATAGAAAATGTATATAAATTCTTAGCTTATTGTTTCTAATGCATATATTTTGTAAGTAATTATGACTTCGGTATATATTAACCTCTGCTGTACATTTTGCTGTATGTAAATAGTTTAAATAATGATTTTTATGAATATTAATCTCTAGTGCACATCCACCAATGCATTTTATATGTAAAAAGTAATAAATAAGATGAGGGTTACCCTCTAGTGCGGAGCATATTGTGTGTATATCTTGTATTATTTTACATAAATCTAGTATAAGGACATCATGTATATTACTAATTCTAATACTAATTACATTACAATTACCAATACCAGAACTACTAAACTGTTGTTGTGTGCACGTCCGGTTCAGTTGGGGCACGGCGGGCCGAGTTCCATGGCCCCCTGCAGGCGAAAATTTGAACTGCTGCCTGCCTCGTCCCGACGACCCACCGCCCCGCCACACCCGGTGCTCTCCTGGACTGGCGAGACAGCCGATCCGCCGAGCTTAAATATAGTGGTCAGGTCGGCCTCAGTCCGGATGCGGCGTGTCGGTTCCCCCGGTTTCCTGCATACAAGAATCTGGCCTCGCTTGGTCCAGACGAACCTCCACCCCGCCACACCAGCAGCGTCCCTGGCCCGACCGAAAAGCTGCCGATTCGTCCTGGTCAGGCGTTCGTTGACGTAGAAGCGTCTCGGGGCGCCGTCCAGGCCGAGGTCCCGCGTCGTAGCTCCACGACGCACACGCGCTTCTTTCAATATGTCGTCTCGTAGGTCGCGCCTTGCCAGACGCACCACAAGTATACGAGGACGCCGCTCGGTCGCTCCCCGCGGATCAGTGGCGACCAGCTGGCGTCTTCCGACTCGCTCAGCGCTGACGATATCGCGCTCCTCCAGTACGACACCCAGCTTAGTCCCTATAGTCATCGCTAGGTGAGTAGGGTTTTCACCGTTACCCTCCGGGATATTGGACACTTCGATGTCGTTGGCTAATAACTCCTGGTCCCTCTCATTGAGCTCGCGCCTAAGACCCTCGACAACGCTCTCGGCAGACTCAGCACCCCCGGGTCCCAGCGCCGCGCCCGTCCCCTCCATCGCCAGCAATCTAGTTTCGAGGCTATCAATTCTGGAGTTGCATGTCTGTACGGCGACCTTTATAGAAGCCACTTCAATCTCCATATGTCGCCTGAATGTTCTGACATCAGAGCGCAACGCTTTAATTTCCTCCATAAACAGGTGAAATTCCTTGCTCCTTAGTGCCTCCTCCGAAGCAACAGCTGCACGGTCAGGACCCGTCACAGTAGTCGCCGGGGTCCCGCCCGTCGACGCCTGCCCCAGCACTGCGACCTTGTCCCGCTTGGACTCCGGCTGCGCCCCCCGTACAGGTGTGTCGGCACCTTTCTTCTTCCTGACAGTTTTGCGTGTGCATTCCGGGCAAAACCAGTCAGAAGGCACTGCATCTTCAGTCAGAATACTTACGCAAGGCTTATGATAAAAGTTGTGACACTTCGCGCATTTAGCGCCATCTGTCGGTGTCAGAAAACGACCGCAACCTCCGCACTTGATCATCGCTATCGAAGACTAGGTAACAGTACCTGTGCCGGTAAATAGATGGCGCTGAACAATTCTGAATCTCGACAGAAAAATTACAATTTCTTACTGTGGGTACTGTATTACCGTTTGTTATATATGCTTAACATTTGTTGGCGGATTTTAAAAAGATTTGAAGAGAGTTTGTATGTAACTATTGTATATTGCCACTATTGCACTATTTCACTGTAATATAATGTTAAATAGACTCTTTTTCACTAAAGGCAGCCTTATTAGAGCTTTTGCCTGTATGGAACTGTTTATATTAAGTTACAATAGATATTTATATTTACTTCTTGGACGCCTATGCACTATCTGTTTTATTGTTTATATTTGTTTTTAACCTTTACACTATATTGTTCTGTATAACTATACTGTATAAGCTAACTTAAGACTGTATTAAACGCTTTTATCTATTTAATTTTTATTTATTGTACGGAGCCGATGTTAACCGTGTTTGACAGCTGTCACACCTTCTCCATTTGAAGCAGGAAGCTATTTCTATAATTACAAGCAACAGAATAGCCTTGTATTAATGGCTTTGGTAGATGACAACTATTGTTTTTCATATATCGATATCGGGTGCAATGGTAGAATATCCGATGGAGGAGTTTTCCGAAACTGCAACTTAAGCGATGCTTTGGAAAATGGCTTGCTACCAGAACATCATGTTACAGTCGGCGATGCTGCCTTCCCTCTGAAGCCTTATTTGATGAAGCCATACGGAGGACAAAATTTAACACAAAGAGAAAAAAAAATAACAGGTTGTCTCGTGCCAGGCGCATTGTTGAAAACGCTTTCGGGATATTAGTTAGTCGATTTCAAATATTCGGAAAACCACTGCCTTATTGCCCAAACACTATTGATAAAATTGTAAAAGCTTGTTGTGCTTTACACAACTGGCTCAGAATCATCAAAATTTCGAAATTAGAAGCTACCATGGACTTTGAAGACACTGAGAACGGATGTTTTATAGAAGGGAGCTGGAGACAGTTACCTTCAGAGGGACTTGTGCCAATACCTAGACACATGTACAACCATTCATCGCCAAACGCACATCAGATCAGAGAAAACTTTGCAGATTATTTTTATGGGCGAAGAATCTGTCTCCTGGCAGTCACAAATGATACATTAATTTTTATGTAAGAAAATAAATCATACCATATTACTCTGCGTCTTTCTATTTTCTAGGTTTACACTTCGTAAAACATCGTGTAGTATGTCGAACCATTTAACACTTCGCTTGTATATGGAATCTGCTACAGCTCCAGATTTCATTGAATCCTTAATTTATTTTACCTCTTGTGAATAAATTGATCTTATGTTTTTAATCTGAAACACAAAAGCAACTGTTAACAGATTTTTTTTTTGTTATTTATATAACTTCAACCAGAGACAGCCTCCGTGGCGTAGCGGTAGTGAACGCGGCCTCTACGCAGGAGGCGCGGGTTCGATCCCCGCTCAGTGCAAATTTTTGTGTTCATGAAAAATGCAAATAGCATTGGTCTGGTCGTGCCTCGGAGAGCACGTTAAGCCGTCGGTCCCGGTTGCCATAAAAACATCTATGGCAGTCGTTACGGGTAATTGAAGCCCTAATAAGTTCAAAAAAAAAAACAATGGTCTAGCTGCCAAGCTTCGATATCGCCTAATCTTATCATTGGGTTGTGGAGGTCAGATGGCAATCGCTTCACGGAAAATATCGAGGTCTAGCCAAATCCGTAGTTAAGACTGGTAAAGCGGACCCCAGACTCCGAGCTGAAAGCTTCGGATGCGACTGGGAATAACGTTAGGAGGAAGACAGCCCATACTAAAGCAAGTAGCGTTTACTTACATGTTTCAACTAAAGTACTATCCTAAAGCACTCTGCTAAACACTAAGATAATGTAAATCGGGCTACAGTTCAAGTAGTAGTAGCTCAAATATTGAACGGAATGATGATGACGTGATGATAACGAATGAGAATGTAGGGACACTGTAGTGTGAAAGATGCAATGTCAGCGAATTCGTGAGCAAGCGTGAAGTATGTGTGAACCAAGCCAGTTACTGCGCGCTGCTCGGTCCGAGAGGTTAGCTTGGGGGACTTTTACGTAATAAACGATAAGTGTGTATCAAGGTCACCCAAATCTTTTATTCGCCGGTAACTCCCAATACAACTGGACCCCGTAGGGCGCAGAATCCCTAAAGTGGTGACCCCGACGTGATTTTTGTGGTAAACGGCGTGGGTGTCACAGTTGTATTGGTCGACCGCTACGAACGTACGTGTCGAGAATAAAGTGACGTGTATAACACGACGTGTGAATAGACAGTGGTGTAAAATCGTGCCGCGTAAAAACTTTCATGGCGACGGAAGAGTATCCGGAGTACCAGCTAGAGGAAGGAGAGATGGCAGTAAACGCAATAGAACTGGCCGCCATAACCATGTCTACCAAAATACCAGAATTTTGGACTGACATGCCGCGTCTGTGGTTTGCGCAGTTGGAAAGTTTGTTGGCACCACAGAAGCAAAGTGACGAGGCAAAGTTTAATATTGTGATTGCAAAAATGGGACGAGACGCCTTGCAACAAGTAAGTGATATTCTGTTGTGCCCGCCTAGCGTAAAGAAATATGACGTCATAAAAGCAAGGTTATTGGAGGTGTATGAAGAGAGTACGGAAAGGCAATTTCAACGATTGGTGGGCGAGATGGAATTAGGAATTCAAAAACCCTCGCAATTATTACGCCGAATGAGGGAGTTGGGTAGAAACGCGAAAACTTCGGAGCAGACGCTGCACAGTTTATGGATGGCGCGAATGCCAGCAGCGGTAAGAACGGTGCTAACGGTAAGCCACGACCAGACTTTAGAGAATTTAGCAAACATGGCGGATAAGATTGTAGAAAACATACAAGGAAGCGAGGTGGCGGAAGTAAGCACGGGTGCCGCAAGCCAGAGTCAGGTTCCCGTGTCGGAGTTAGTGTCGACCATGCGCACACTATAGCTAGAAGTGGCATCGCTGCGGGATGAGGTGAACACCAATCGACGCGCACAATATCAAGGCCGTGGACGCGAGTATGGCAGAGCAAACCAGAGGACGAGATCGAGGTCACGGACGCCAAGGGATCCGGATTGGCTCTGTCGATTCCATTTTAGGTACGGGGCTAGAGCAAGAGAGTGCGAGAAGCCGTGTGCATGGGAGAAAAGGTCACCGTCAGCGGGAAACGAGCAAGGGTGCAAGCAGTAGCGGTGGAAGAGGTTGTACCCGTGGAGAATCACCCCCTCAGTGTTTTTGACCGTGAGCAAGGGATAACATTTTTGGTGGACACAGGTGCAAACGTATCCGTCATACCAGTTTCGCGTAAAGTAAAGTTATCGGGTGAGTGCTCGAGTTACAAGTTATTCGCGGCAAATAACAGTGAAATTAAGACATACGGAACTAAAGTGTTAGATCTAAATTTAAGGTTACGGCGTCCATACCGTTGGAGGTTCATTATAGCAGACGTGAATCAGGCAATCTTAGGAGCCGATTTTTTAGAATATCATAATTTGTTAGTAGATTTAAGATCACGTAAGTTAGTAGATAAGTCAACCAATTTGTTGACATTTGGGAAAATTGTAAACTGTGTTGAAACCTCGGTCAGTTCTGTTCACAATAATCACTTTCCATGATATGTTGTCTGAATTCTCAGTAATCACCAAACCGGCAACGTTCAAGGATTGGGATCGTGTCTCCGAGAACGATGTGTACCACCACATTGAGACATCAGAGAAGCCGGTACACGCGCGAGCAAGACAGCTGCCCCCGGACCGGTATCATAAGGTAAAACGTGAATTTCAGCTAATGCAGGACATGGGCATTTGCAGGCCTTCAAAAAGCGAATGGGCGAGCCCGCTCCACATCGTAGCTAAAAAGGATGGGCAGATACGACCGGTGGGCGATTACAGACGTCTAAACGCCATCACCAAGCCGGATCGCTACCCAGTACCGAGACTGCACGACTTCACTTACATTTTAGCTGGTAAGAAAATATTTAGTAAAATAGATATAAATAGGGCGTATCATTATGTTAAGGTAGCACCTGAGGATGTGGAAAAAACAGTGGTAATCACGCCTTTCGGATTATTCGAGTATTTAAGATTAAATTTTGGATTAAGGGGGGCCAGTCAAACATTCACCAGATTCATGAACAACGATGTACTTAAAGACCTAGATTTTTTATTCAGCTTTATAGATGACGTAATCATAGCTAGTGATAATATAGAAACACATAGGAAACATTTACGTATGGTTTTTGAACGATTAAAAAAATTTGGAATAACAATCAATTTAGCCAAGAGTGTTTTTGGGCAGTCTAACTTAGAATTTTTAGGTTATGAAGTATCCACTGCCGGAATACGACCTCTGCAGCACAAAGTGGACGCGATAGTGCAATACCCAAGACCCGAAACTGTTGATCAATTAAGGACGTTCTTGGGAATGGTAAACTTTTATAGAGCTAATATACCCAATGCCACAAGGTATCAAATGGTTCTAAATAACTTTCTAAAAGGCGCAAAGAAAAAAGACAAGTCAAAAATAGAGTGGACAGCCGAATCTCTTGAGGCCTTCGAAAATTGCAAAAATAGTTTAAAGAATGCAGTATTATTATCGCACCCGGTGGCATCTGTCCCATTATCATTAATGACTAACGCATCAGACAAGTGTGCAGGAGGTGTATTACAGCAGTGGGTTGACAATAAATGGTTACCATTAGGATATTTTTCAAAAAAATTCACGACTGCGCAACAAAAGTATTCGACGTATGACAGAGAGCTAACTGCAATTTTTATGGCCATAAAGCATTTTAGGGCTCTGTTTGAAGGCAGGGAATTAATCATATACACGGATCATAAACCGTTGATTTATGCGTTTAACAAAGTAGAGAGTAATAGCGAAACGCCGAGACGTACAAGGCAGTTATTGTTCATAAGTGAGTTCACAACGGATATTAGGTATGTTAAGGCCGACGACAACAAAGTTGCAGACGCGTTATCGCGCATCGAGACTATACAATGCCCAACGTCTATAGATTACGCGGAATTAGCTGAGGCACAGGAGGCAGACGCCGAATTAAAACAATTGTTAGCCGAAAAGAACGACAACATTTTTTTTAAAAAAGTTCTCATTCCTAGTAGCGACAGAATGATCTATTGTGAGAATTCAAGTAGTGTATGTAGACCGTATATACCGGAAAATTTAAGAAAAATAGCGTATAAGTCAGTTCATGACAATAGTCATCCCGGGGTGAGAGTAACGCGTAAGATGGTTGCAAGCAGATTTTTTTGGCCGGGAATGAACCGTGACATTGGGCAGTGGGCAAAAACATGTATACTGTGTCAAAAATCAAAAGTAGGTAGGCATACTATATCGGAGTGTCAACAGTTTCCGGAGGCTACAAGGCTATCCCACGTACATATTGACATTGTGGGCCCTTTGCAAATTACTAAGGAAGGGTACAGGTATATTGTTACAATGATAGATAGATTCACAAGATGGCCGGAAGCCGTCCCGGTACGCGAGATTACGGCAGAAGTTGTCGCGAAAGCATTTTATGATAATTGGATAACCCGTTTTGGAATTCCCGAGAGGTTGACGAGTGATCAAGGTCGGCAATTTGAGAGTAATCTATTTACCCAATTGCTCAGAACCCTAGGCATAAAAAAGAACAGAACTAGCCCATACAGACCTCAGTCAAACGGAATTTTAGAGAGAATACATAGAGTAATGAAAGGTGCCCTAACGGCGCGTCTGACGGATAGCTCATCGTGGTACGACGAATTGCCTACAGTAATGTTAGGGTTACGTACAGTCGCCAGAAGCGACAATGGGGTAAGTCCGGCCGAGTATATGTATGGTCAAACGATCCGGTTACCCGGAGATTTTTACAACGTCTCAGATAATAGGAACGTGACGGATGACGTATTTTTGAATCAGTTAAGATATAATATAAATAGGTTAAAGCCGGTAGCTAAAGAGGTGCGGGACTCGCGGACATTATTTGTGCACAACGAGCTAGCTAAATGTAAGTATGTTTTTATTAGAATAGATGCAGTACGCAGACCACTTACATCACCATATGAAGGACCTTACCGGGTGCTGGAGAGGAAAGGTAAGGTATACACAGTACAATTGCCAAATATAACGGTTAATATATCCATCGACAGGTTAAAGCCCGCATTTATATTAAACGAACAGGTAAACGATCAGGGAAGGGACGATTATTGTGACGAACCGAAAGCCAATAATAGTAAGACAATAGTAGGAAGTAAAACTGTAAGATTTGATGATAATATAACGCACAATTGTAATAGTAAGAAAACAAGAAGTGGGCGCACTGTTAAGCACCCAGTGCGATATGAGTAAGCTGTAAAAGGGTACACTACATAAATACGAAAAGCCTTATTCCGAAAGTTACAATCACGAATTTCAAAATTCCGAATTTCATAATTCCGAATCATTCAAAATTCCGAAAGTCAGATATCCGATGTATCATAAATCCTATTTATTGAAAACCCGAATTTCAAAATTCCTAACGATTACAACTGCGAATATTAAAATTCCGAATTTGAAGATACCGAACCATTACAATTCCGAATTATTAATAATCCGAAATATCATAAATACGAATTCCGATTATCAAAACTCCGAAACAACTTAAACCCGACAATCAAGCGCCTTGTAAACCTGCATTAGGTAAGTAGGATAGTTGTTATTTTCGGAGTACACGAGATAAACAGGAAATAGAATTATTGAACTATTATTTTAACTTATTTATGCTAATGATTACAAAATACACGTTGCCATACAACTTTCAGTAACAAGCATGCATGCAGGCAAGCATACAGGCAAGCATGCAGGCAAGCATGCAGGCAAGCATGCATGCAGGCAAGCATGCATGCGGGCAAGCATGCATGCGGGCAAGCATGCATGCGGGCAAGCATGCATGCGGGCAAGCATGCATGCGGGCAAGCATGCAGGCAAACATGCATGCAGGCAAGCATGCATGCAGGCAAGCATGCATGCAGGCAAGCATGCATGCGGGCAAGCATGCAGGCAAACATGCATGCAAGCAAGCATGCAGGCAAGCATGTATGCAGGCAAGCATGCAGGCATGCATTAGTTTCGCTCTTCTCCGGCGCTACGGGATGTGCAGTCCTTCCGCCCTTGCGTAACAAAGTTCGGGCACCCATGCTCGCTTCCGCAGCTTCGGCTTGCTGGTCGCCTCCGGCGACCAGCCTCAGCCGCTCCAGCTCGCCCGGGCGCCTGAGCTTCGTTACTGCGGGCGAGGACTGCCCTCCCTCCGCACCTCCGGTTTTTAAATAACACTCTAGTGTAGGGCATACAAGTACCACGGCAGTAGGACCAAGGCAAGTCGGGTTTGGCTTAATTTTTATACGTAATAATTGGCGAGAAAATTAATTTATTATTATAAAAAATCAACTCTAAAATGCGCAACATGTCAAATCAATTTTAACTTTTACCTATTTTTAATACAAATTTTCAATTTGAGCAATGATTTTTCGGAAATTTGAAATTCGGAATAACGTTTTTCGGGCCAATAATACTACGGATTTTTAATTATTCGTAAAAATGAAATTCGGAAGAATGAACATTCGTATTGATAACTTTCGGATAAATAACTATCGTGTTTTTGAATACTCGGAGTTTTGTTTCTTAGGAATTATAATATTCGGAATTTTGAAAATCGGAATATTGAAATTCGGAATTAAGTATTTCGGAATTGTTGGGTGTTCCCGCTGTAAAAACAGGAATATTAGAGGAGGTATGATAGTAGTGACGAAAGGAAGAATTTGCAGGCGCTGTCGTGATGGACGCTGCCGGATCCTAAGGGATGTATTTGAATATTGCAGAGCGGGTCATCACGGCAGCTACCATTAGATAAAGTATGAAAGGAGTCACTAGGTTAAGACAGAATAAGGCTAGATAGTTTGCCACCTTAGTAGTGGAATAAAGTAATTTAAATGAACGAACTCGCATAGAAACGGGCGTAGGAGGCACATAGTGGGTTGAGCGAAAGTAGGTGATTGTTTTTGTTAATTATGCATTATCATGTAGTCTCAATTAAATGTAGAACATGTCACATGCATTGCATTGGAATGTTTGTAATAATGCAACATACGCAAATAGGGAATGTAGATCAAGTCGTAAGGTAGCCAATAATTAAATATATCTTGTTAAAACGTTGGTGTACACGTTGAGAGCAACATCGTTTAAGAATTACTTGCATTTTATAAAATGGGTAAATCATACAGCAAAGAAGAAGTTATTATTGCTCAAAATGGAGCAGTGCAAGCGGAGATAAAAAAAAAAATACAGCCATGGTGGCAATAGCCATTGGCACGGGTGGTATCATAGTGTTAGCAGTAATGGTATACGGTCGTTATCGCCTAAGGCATTGGATGACTAAGACGGTTACAAGAATAACAAATGCTCAACCGGTGGCCCCACGTCAGACGCAACCTCAGCAACAAAGAGTGTAAAGTGATACAATGTTTATGAATCGTATGTTATGAAACTGGTTGCGTTGTCTAAGTTAAGGTGTATAATTGTGTATGGTAACCATTGTATGTAATTTGTTAGTTTATAACTAGAAAATATGTGAAAATTTTTGCAAAAATTTGGGGGGTGTAGTGTAGGGACACTGTAGTGTGAAAGATGCAATGTCAGCGAATTCGTGAGCAAGCGTGAAGTATGTGTGAACCAAGCCAGTTACTGCGCGCTGCTCGGTCCGAGAGGTTAGCTTGGGGGATTTTTACGTAATAAACGATAAGTGTGTATCAAGGTCACCCAAATCTTTTATTCGCCGGTAACTCCCAATACAACTGGACCCCGTAGGGCGCAGAATCCCTAAAAGAATAATCCAAATCAAAATATTTATCAAAGTGAAAACAGTTCAGCGCACGTAGAAATAGCTCAGGGTTAGAAAAAATTAAGGAAAACAAAGACATGGAATGCGAATTTGGCTAAGACTTTAAAAAATTCAGGAAAGGCGTATAAGTCCCGGGGGCAAATTAGGAAAAGAAATCCCTGACCTGCTCGCAAATTACAACCACCTTGTGGAGGAAAGTGCCGATTGAAATGTACTGCCAATCTCAACTTAATAACTCGTCAAAAGATTTATGATGCTCGGCGATCTTAAGTGACAGAGAGAATTAATTGTGCGTCATAGCCACGAAATAAAACCCAAGTACCGATATTCAAGCACACAAAACAATCGGGCTCTCAATACAGCCTTCTATTTTGAAAATAACAACACGCGCATTCGTGTTTGCAATTTTTTATTAAGGCCACGCTTGACTTAGGGGATCAAGCAAATAAACAGTTTTAAGTAAAAAGTTAGAGACTGGAATTATAGATGGTGAGCAAAGAGGAAAACATAAAAATCATCCTACGGTCGATCCTGCGATTAAAGAAAACGTTGTTCAATTTATGAATTCGATTCCACTTTTCCGCTTTCGAAGAACGGCGAGTAGACAATGTTTTCTATGTGGCTGAATTACGCACAAAACTATCTGTTGCTAAAATGATAGATCGTGGTTTTGAAGTAGGGATGAGGCGTATATACTGGTACAGGTATTTATACCCAGTATGAACATGGCAGTACGCATACCCGGTATGTACAGTCACCTCTATAAATATGTATACACGGTAGGGTTCCAAAAACAAGTAACCGGGGTTAACTTCAAATTTTTATTTACAAAATATATAGCTAAATGATGTAAACTCTTAATATTCCATAAAATGTAACCATTACACGCCTCATAAAATGTATCAAATAATGCTTGCAAAAATATATCCACAATTAACGGGTCAATTGAATGGAAACATGCTATAATTCATAAATATGTAAACACTACTTTCAAAAATATAAAATATACTTTCAGTGAAGTTATGTAGTCTGGAGTCTAAAATATGTAGTCGTCTTTCAAGTCATTAATATGTAAACGATTGTATTATAAGTATACAAACTATTTGTCTTAATCGTAACTAATGATTTGTGATTGACGTGATGTCAAATGCCATTCTTAATGTCTAGTTTATTTTATTCTCAATAATAATCTGCTATCATCTGCAGTTCTTCATTAACTTCTTCATTAACTTCTTCATTATCTTCTTCATTAACTTATCATGTACCGCATAGACAGCCATACCAAGCATCGCATTGTATGTTTGAAGGAAGAGGGGCTAAGTGTAACAGAAATAGCTGAAACCTTGGGGATATCAGTAAGTTCTTTTTTCTTGGTTGTGTCCACTCTTGTTCTCTCGACCCCTAAAAAAAGATTTGTTTTTCTGTTTCCTCTCAACCCTAAATATAGTCCCTAGGGGGTCGAAACTGGATTTTCATACAAAAGTCAGGTATAGCATGTCCACTTTGAAGCCCTAGTTTGGTATGTACCTAAAATTGAAATTTTGGGTAAAAAAATAAATGGCAAATGATTTAGATACAAATTATATCGCTGGTATTTTAGTAAAATACTACGCAACTATAGTGTAAACTGATGATTTTACACTGTAAGTGTATAATATGGGTCGAGAGGAAACTAAAATCGGACTGGAAAATAAAAACCACTCTCGATCCCAAACGTCGAGATTAGACCATAGTTTGAGGTCCAGTGGACAATTAGTCCACTGGACCTCAACTGGTCGAGAGTGGACTCAACCTTTTTTTAACCTGTTTAAATAAATGAATGTACCTTAGAAGTTTTCTATATATTATACTTACGTTTAATTATCCTACAGAGAAAAACTGTCTATTTATGGTCCAACCGTTGGGAAAATGAGGGAGTAATACAAAATCATGTATCATTTGGACGTCCACGTAAAATGTCGGCGGATCAGGAGAGGCATTTGATCGATCATATTCGACAGGGAGCTTTTATTAGCACTTCTATTCTTGCAACAAATTATGAAGTATCACCGTCTACAATTCGTCGCCGATTACACAGCAGTGGTATTCACCATAGATAGCCTGCTAGAAAGCCGATTCTAACTGAAAGGCATAAATTACAGCGATTGAACTTTGCCAATAGGTACTTGAATTATGATTTTAGCACTGTGTTATTCTTAGATGAAAAAGTGTTTTGTACATCTCAAGATGGAAGAGTCTCATTATGGCGACCCAATAATACACGATATTTGCCAAAAAACGTTTTACCTAACCGCAGGAGCGGTAGGTTATCGCTAAATTTTTGGGGATGGATGTCCTGGAGTGGTCCTGGTGAACTCATTGAAGTAACTACACGTTTAAACAGTCTGCATTATCGGGATATTTTATCGGAAGTACTTATTCCAACGGCCAATGCAGCCTTCGGGGATAACAGGCTCATAACATTTGTTCAAGATGGTGCTTCTATCCACAATTCAAGAGTAGTACAAAGATGGATTGATAATACAAATAATTTAGAATTAATTAAACTACCACCCAAAAGTCCTGATTTGAACCCAATAGAGAATCTGTGGGGCATAATGGTTCAGGAGTGGGAGTCCACTAGAGCCAGAAATGTCAATAATTTAAAAGATCACGTTTTTGAGCTGTGGGATTCCTTCAGAGGTTCTTCAATATGTTCGAATATGGTTTCTTCTATGCCAGATCGATTACAGGACGTAATTAATAATAACGGTGGATATACTTACAAGGTTTTAATTCAGCTTATTTTTATACTTTAATAATAGAATTTTAAGTTTTACTGATCAAGCTAGATTTGTTTTATGTTTTTAATGTTTTCAGTGAGCGATGTTAGCCGAATTAGATTTAAATACAAAATATAATATTAATTAATAATATCATGTTTTATTTCAATGTTACCATTGGGTTGCGGAGATCAGATGGCAATCGCTTCACAGAGAATGTCGAGATCTAGCCAAATCCGTAGTTAAGACTGGTAAAGCGAACCCCAGACTCCAAGTTGAAGCTTCGGATGCGACTGGGAATTAACGCTAGAACATAAAAAAACCTACCCATGGAGGAGGGAACGGGAGGGACACCCCTTGGAGAATCACGGGCAAAAGATTTTGCTGAATTTAGTACAGTAGACACTTCTTCCGTAGCATAAATAATAGTTATTTGTCATACAAGAGTGCAAAGTTGCTTTTAACCGCGTGCTCAGTTTTGATGACTGAGCAAGCGAAAGATTCTAAATTCACAAATTAGAATCTTGAGCGTAGCGAGGGAATCAAAAGAGCACAAGGTGAAAAAACTTTGCACTCAAGTGCAACACGTAACTTTTCATCCCACCTCAGCGAGGAAATAACGAAATGCAATAAAAAAAATCAACAACAATGTTCAACAATATGACATGAAAAGAAAATAATGTGCGCAAAGTAAATTTAATAAAAAGTAGGTACGAGTACCTACACCAAGGAGGTTCCGAGTCTGAGTTTTTCATAAATTAAAAAAAAAATTGTATGATAAATTTTTCAAAATATAAGCAAAAATACTCTTTCCGAGATGGTGGGATTCATCCCACCATATTATAATATTTTCAAATATCTTTGTATCCTTTTACGTTTTATAATCGTTTACATATTAATGACTTGAAAGACGACTACATATTTTAGACTCCAGACTACATAACTTCACTGAAAGAATATTTTATATTATTTTGTAAGTAGTGTTTACATATTTATGAATTATAGCATGTTTCCATTCAATTGACCCGTTAATTGTGGATATATTTTTGCAAGCATTATTTGATACATTTTATGAGGCGTCTAATGGTTACATTTTTATGGAATATTAAGAGTTTACATCATTTAGCTATATATTTTGTAAATAAAAATTTGAAGTTAACCCCGGTTACTTGTTTTTGGAACCCTACCGTGTATACATATTTATAGAGGTGACTGTACGGCAGATACCCGCACCCGCTAGGTATCTCACGAGCCACGCGCCGAACGAAATCGTATGACAGAGACAGACAGTACGGGTGCGGCCGCACCCGGCCGCACCGTGCGGGTGTACGACCCGTACGTACCTATACCCGTTCGTACCCGGTCTCGGGTCTCGGGTCTTCGTTCTGCCTACAGTCTACCTACACCGCGTCCGCCGCACCGCGCGCCCGCCATACTTTAAACGAAGTCACCCGAATGGTACGAAGTCACACGAACGTATGTATATAACCCGCGCCACGTATCTTGGACCTAAAATGTGCTCAAAACGTGCTTTATACGCGCAGTAGGTACGCGTTTTTGGGTGAATTATTATTTACCAAATGTTTACGATAATATTATGTATTATATTCATATTATTATAGTAATTATATTCTCTCGCGATTTAGGTCCAAGATACCTGCCGGTGGATATACAATGCACCGGCCATCGGCCGAAGACGCGAAATTAGGCGCGTATTTTTTCGTTCATCATCATCATCGTTGAGACAAATTGGATATGTATTTGCATGATACTAAAGAACATAATATTTACATAATAATGTTACATATTTATAACAATTTTTTTTTAACGGAACATAGTTGTTTCCAATTATAGCGATAGAGATGAATATAACGTGGATTTTGATTTTTGGTACATAAGTGCAGTACCAATCTGACGCAACTATTGCGCGTCAACATTAATCGTACTTATGACCTTATTCTTTGAAGACAATTCACACACACATACACAACACTAATCGTACAGTACTCTTACTAAACTTTTGAAGTTATGACCTTAATCTTTGAAGATAATTCACACACACACATACACACACATTAATATTGTTCACTCGTTGATTGATATTGGTAATTTCAATATCATACGTAAGCCGCCCCGTAGCTGAGTCGTTTAACGTGCGGCTTGACGAATAGTATGAAACCTGTCGGTGATGGTTCGAACCTACCGGAACTAATATAACTTTTTGTTGTGTGTGTGTGTTGATACGAATATAAAAATGTTTCTTAGGTAGAATTTTAAAATTAGCGAGAAAATAATTATTTGAGGGTGCATTTGAAATAAAATGGATTCATTGGCTATGAGTGAAGTTGTTGGTTGGTGAAGTCAGTTACGACTACCCTATTTATATATTATATCATCTATGGTTACGACTGTTTGTGTTAATTACTGTTCGAGCGATTACATTTCTTTTTTAATAAATCAATATGTCAAATATACTTATTGAAGCAAAAGCAAAAGCAAAAAGCTAATATTGTGGCCATATTCGAATGGTCTGAATATATCTCAAATTTCTAATGAGACGGGCTTATCTGTAAGTTAATTAATTAATTAATATTGTTGTAGTGCAATTTTGTTCATTGGTTGCAATTGTGTAATATGGTTGTTGTTTTTAGAGAAATACTGGGAGTCGTTGCGTGAAACAATTTGAGGAAGAAGAGTTGCAGAGTTGGAGGAGAAATGGAAGACCTGCTGAAGCGGCGTTATATGGTAGCAGAATATGAATCGAATAACGAAGAGTATTTACTTTAACTGGGAATCAACAATATTTTCTGATGAAAAAACATTTAAATCATCTCAAAAAGGAAGATTACATTTATGGCATAAGGATAAGATACGATGGTGTGAAAACAACATAGTACCGAACACTGAATCTAAGTATAAATTATGTGGGGATGGATTAGAGCGCAAGGGCCGGGTGAATTAGACCCAATATCTACGCGTGCAAATAGTGCAAATTATGTGAAAGTGTTAGAAGATATAATGTTGCCCACAGTGCGAAATGTCTATCCAGATATAAATGAAGGTTTAAGGGCATTAGAAGGTTTCTTCAGGGTCGGCAGCATGAGTGTGACGCCCCTGGTGTTGCATACGTCCAAAGGCCACGGTAATCACTTTGTATCAGGTGGGCCGTGTGCTTGTCTCCCACCTAAGTGGTATAAAAAAATGATATAAGTTTTGTGCACGATAATTGTCCCATCCATCGAGCCACCATACTTCGCGAATGGTTTAGTGAACGTAAATTTATTCCTTGCTGTAGCGAAGGGTGAAAATGTTCAAAAGGGAAGCCGGTGGCAAATCCCAAAGAACAACCATGGCAATTTTGTATGAAATTCTCTCAAATTTTAGATAGGTACTGAATTTTAGGTGTAATACATGTAATAATGCATTAAACTTAAGCATCTCTACCATGACTTCCCTTTGCAGAGCAAGCCGGCAGGAATCGTGTTATGAGTACTCCTCGCCACTGAATTTCCTTGGCCAGCACGATCCCCTGATTTGAACCCTTGTTTAAATATTTTTGTTATTTAATTTCAGTAGAGCCTATTGAGACTACTGAGCCTATCAAGGGACGTGCTGGCCTGTAATTAGTATAAGACTGTATGGTTGAGGTTAAGTCTCAATCCTCTTTTCCGAAAAAAAACTTTCGAGAAAATGAATAATTAAGCTATAACCTCAATATGCAATATTAATTTTATTATAAAAGTATATTTTTTGGATGAAATTATTATAACCACAAATTAACATTGGATAATTCTTTTAATAAACTTTTTTTTTAAACTATTGTTTTATTTATAATCTATTGTAAATTAAGTATAATATTTTTCTATTTGTAAATAATTATTTCTAATTCTGTTAACTTGTTCCTAAAATTTCATGAAAACAAAACAACAAAAAGTGGAAAAACTAAGATCCGAACCCACAACATTCGATTTCAACACTATCCGTAGCAGCCTCGTTACCGACCAGGCTACGCACTGCCTTACGTAGAATCACGAATTTTTGCATTACTTTATATAGATGCATGCTTCGAACATAATAGTATGAAAAGGCGAGCATAACGTTTTCTTTGTTTCGCATCACACACATTTATATTTTCTCATATCGATACTGTGTGACGTATAAATGTATGCGTTAAACATTACATACACATAGATACGCGTTTAAACGGACAAGCCATTATAAACATTACGGTGCTAATGCACTTTTAATTACGATAGTACCTACATAATTACATATATACATAATTCATATCATTAATTTATTAAAATACTCTTAGCTGACAGTCCTAAGCCTGGTAAAAAAGATTTGGATTTCATTTCATACAAAATGCAGTCGGCATGTAAATACGAAAACATAACTCAATTATTATTGTTATTAAAAAAAAAATCTAGGTTCTACAACTTTAAAGATATATTCATTCAGTAGGTACTTACCAGCCGTCAATAAAGGTATGAGATTCCGTAGCCAACCGCATACGACAACTTCATACGCGTGCAGCATATCAGGGTACCCATTACTTGTTAAACTCTGATACGGATAACGGGGACTATTGAGAAGCCGCAATGAATTACGCGTATGTGCTGCGTGCGTCGGCAGTTGCCGTATGCGGTCGGCTTCGAAATCATACCATAAGATAGGTATAGAGAAGCAAAAGTAAATCTAGTGTAATTTTACAATAGTCCGTAAAGGTCACATATAAGTCGCTAAGGTCTGATTAGAAAATACCTATAGGTATTTTGATACCCGGTTTCTGTACCGGGTACACGGGGATACCCATACCTATAAGGTATTAGAAGAAGGTTTGCAAGCGTAGCTGAATACTGACTGGCTGGAATGAGAGAATGATGGATGTTTAAAATACGGGTGTGTTTTTCTATTGAGTTTGTCTGTCATATGTAACATGTGAATTGTTTCGTGTTTAATATTGAAATTGAAATAGAAAAGTTAAATAAACATATTATATATCTCTTATGTTTACGTTTCTCAATTAACTCAATAGGTTATGGACCTAGCACGGTATTGTTTTCGAGAACATTAACTTTTTTTTTGCAAGAGTGCAAAAACAAAATTTCAATGATGAGTACGCCGACTACATCGAGTTCCATTGAGAAGCTACGAGGGAGTTCAAATTTTGATAGCTGGAAATTTGACATGGAGTGCATACTCGTCCATGATGATTTGTGGCAGTATGTTGAGGGTCCACCTGGTGATGAAAATAAAATACGTGGTGACCAGAAAGCAAGGACGAAAATATGTCTTCTGATTGAGAATCAATGCAAGGTACATGTACGTAGAGCGAAGACGGCGCATGAAACGTGGAACAATCTGAGAGCCGCATATGAAGATAAGGGCATTAACAACAGGTGCAGACTGTTATCCAAGTTAGTCAGCCTTAAGTTGAACATGTTTGCGACAATTACAGACTATGTTACGGAGTTGATGAGAGTATCGAATCAGCTGTCTGACTTAGGCAAAGAGATAGACGACGAACTTTTAGCTGCATTAATGTTACAAGGGATGCCACATGAGTATACACCAATGAGATTGGCGTTAGAGAGCACCAATACTATCTTGACAACAGATTTTGTCAAAACAAAACTTTTACAACTCGATGGAGACAACCAGAATAAAGACTCGAGTGCTGCAAGTCCTACTTCTGCGTTTACTGCGAAGCCTAAGGGTCGGAGGGAAGGTGTTCAAAGGAATGATAACAGGAAAAAGGTTAGTAAGACTATTAAGTGCTTCATATGTGCGGGGCCACATAAAGCAATCGACTGTCCTGTTAACCTGAGGAAAACGAGTAAGAAGAATGACGTTTCTTTGGCAACGGCATCGGCACTTGGTTCACAGTTTAAAGAAAAGTCTACTCAAGATCAAGATGATTCCTGGTTACTCGATTCCGGAGCTTCAGAGAATATGACCTACAAGAAGGATTGGATGCATGATATTGGAAAAGTTAATCGTAAGATAGAGGTTACTTGTGCGAATGGAGGTAAGGTTTATGGTGAAGGATTTGGTACTGTAGCTTGTGAGAAGCTGAATTTTACTGTTGATAATGTAATGTATGTACCTGATATTAATTCAAACCTTATTAGTGTTAGTAAAATCACAGCTAAACAAAAGATTGTCGTATTTTCAGATGAGGACTGTAAAATTTATAATGCAAGCGATTGTAAAGTTACAGGTCAACCAGTTTTAAGAGGTGTGGTTGAGAAAGGCATTTACAAACTTAAATGTTCACAGGCGAGTGTGTATGCAACCACAGCTGCTAGTGCTGATATGGAGTTATGGCACAAGAGGCTGGCGCATCTGGGTATGAAAAATCTTTGCTTGTTGAGTGAGAAAATGGCGACTGGGTTGAGTTTTTCAAAATCGAACTTTCAAAAGTTAGAATGTGTTGCTTGTCTTTTAGGTAAGCAAACTAGACAACCGTTTGAACGCAATAAGGCTACACGAGCTAAAGGTGTTCTAGAGCTAGTACATTCTGAACTTTGTGGGCCAATGTCTAGTGATTCTTTGAGTGGTAAACGGTATTTTATGACTTTTATAGACGATTATACACGAAAAACTTATGTTTATTTTCTCAAGCAGAAGAGTGAAGCTTTTGAAGTTTTTAAAGAATTTAAAGCTCATGCGGAAGCTCAGACGGGCAACAAGATGAAGATTTGGAGGACTGACAATGGATCTGAATTTGTCAATAAGAGATTTGACAGTTTTCTGAAGGAGCACGGAATTAAACACCAACTTACAATTCCGTATACACCACAACAAAATGGGGTTGCTGAGCGTGCGAATCGGACTATCGTCGAAAAGGCACGGACTATGCTGCAGGAAGCAGGGCTACCCGTTAGTTATTGGGCTGAAGCAGTGAATACGGCGGTCTATTTAAAGAATAGAAGTCCAACTGTAGCAGTGAGAAACAAAACGCCAGAAGAGGCGTGGTCAGGTCGTAGAGTCGATCTGAGTCATTTAAAAGTGTTCGGTTGCAGGGCATTTGCACACATTCCAGATGAAAAGAGAACCAAATGGGATAAAAAGAGTGAAGAGTTGATATTCGTGGGATACTGCTCTGAGTCGAAAGGATACAGGCTTATTAATCCAGTTAGCGGAGAACTTTGCAGAGCGAGAGATGTAGTATTTTTCGAAAAGCAGTTATATAAAGATGTGTCAAAAACTCAGAAGAAGATGAGAAGCCACGGTAATCAAGAAGAACCGATGCCACAGAGAGCAACTATTCAACTTGAAGAGTCACTTCAGGAAAATGAGTCACGTGATGGTGAAGAACCTGAAATAGTTGAAAATGAACACTGGGAATCTTTAGATGAAGATGACGGTGAAGACAATGAGAGAGTGACAGAGACAGAAGTTGAGAGAGAAAGAAGATATCCTCAAAGAGATAGAAGGCCAACTACTTTCCCTGATTACGTCACTTACCAAACTATGTCGGAAGACAGTGATCCAGTCACAGTGCAAGAGGCATTATCTCGCAAAGATGCGAAATTCTGGAGAGCAGCTATTAAGGAGGAGTTAGATTCTCTTAAAAATAATGGTACTTGGGTGCTAGTTAAACCCGAGCAACGTGTAAATGTTGTTGATTCTAAATGGATTTTTAGAATTAAAAAACAGGGGGGAAATATAACACGATACAAAGCACGTTTGGTTGCTCGTGGTTTTAGTCAAAGAAGAGGAATTGACTATGATGAAACTTTTGCACCTGTCATTCGCCACAGTACTCTGAGGTTACTGTTAGCGTTAGCTGTTAATTTGCAGCTGAAAGTAGATCACATGGATGTGACCACTGCATTTCTCAACGGGAATATAGATGAAGTTATTTATATGAGACAGCCACCACAGTTTGAGGAACGAGGGAAGGAGGATCACTTGTGTTTACTTAAGAAATCACTATACGGTCTTAAACAAGCTCCGCGTTCTTGGAATTTGAGATTGCACTCAGAGCTAGAGAACTTGAACTTCAAGAGATGCAAGAATGAACCATGTGTGTACACAAGAACTAATGGCAAGGATAGGATTATCCTCGCTATTTATGTGGATGATATACTTGTGTTCTATAATAATGAGCGAGAGATGCAGATTATGAAACGAGAACTTATGTCCAAATTCAAAATGAAGGACTTAGGACGAGTTAGCCTATTTTTAGGTATGAGAATCAAGCAAGAGAATGATTGTATTAGTGTTGATCAAGAAGAGTATGTTGACAAGCTTCTAAACAAGTTTGGAATGACCGAGTGTAAATCAGTTTCCACTCCTGGAGTTGCTGGTCAACATTTCAGAAAACAAGAAGGATCTAAGCCAGATGAGAGAATACCTTATCGAGAACTTATAGGCTCACTGATGTATTTAGCAGTCTGTACGAGACCAGACATTGCACACACAGTAAATTACATGAGCCAGTTCTGCAGCCACTACGAAGAGATCCATTGGATGGCCACCAAAAGAATCTTAAGGTATCTTAAAGGGACAAAAAGTATGGGCCTTAAGTATTATAAAGGTGCTAATAAAGAAATTATAGGCTTTGCAGACGCCGATCATGCCAGCGACCTTGTAGATAGACGGTCGTACTCAGGCTGTGTTTTTAAGATGGCGAATGGGGCAATTTCTTGGCAAAGCACAAAACAGAGGAGCATTGCAATTTCAACCGCAGAGGCTGAGTATGTCAGCCTATCGGAAGCTGCTAAAGAAGCAATATTTTTAAAACGGTTCCTGGAAGAGTTGATGCAGACGCCGATGCTTCCTATAATGATATATACGGATAGTCAGTCTGCCATGGCCATATCAATAAATCCAGTCCACCATCAGCGTACCAAGCATATTGACATAAGGCATCACTTTGTAAGAGAAGCGTTAGAGCATGACTTTATAAAAGTGAATTATTTAGAGACACAGTTGATGGTTGCGGACATTTTGACAAAATCATTGCCAAAGGGCAAGCTGGAATTTTGTCGAAGGGAGATGGGTGTGTGTGTGTGTACGCATGAGTAAGTATGAGGGATACGCTTGAGGAGGAGTATTAGAAGAAGGTTTGCAAGCGTAGCTGAATACTGACTGGCTGGAATGAGAGAATGATGGATGTTTAAAATACGGGTGTGTTTTTCTATTGAGTTTGTCTGTCATATGTAACATGTGAATTGTTTCGTGTTTAATATTGAAATTGAAATAGAAAAGTTAAATAAACATATATATCTCTTATGTTTACGTTTCTCAATTAACTCAATATAAGGCCGGGTATTGAATGTCACAGGTATATCACATCCCTATTTTGAAGTTCGATTCAGAATGAATGAGGCTAAAGTGATTGATAAACATGAGAAAATTCACATGCGTGCTGAATCTATATTATGTGCAATTCACAACATTTCATTTTTTTTACCTTATGTTTTTTTAAGCTTAATAAATAGTACTTTAAAAATGACGCGATACGTATATTTGCTTTTTGCGAAATTACAATCCTAAGTTATTTAAAAATATTATTTAAAACTTCAAAAATTCAGAAACACAATGAAGGAAGAGTCTAGTCGTTACCTTGGCTTCGAGAAAAAAAAAAGTAAGCTTTGACGTTTATGACGGTTCGTTCTTTCGTTGATTGTTGACGTATGGTTGACGTTTCAGTTTGCTGTTTTGTTTTGTTAAATTTTAATATTAAATTTGCGTTTTCTAAACTGAATTGGACATATTTAATAAAAGCTATGAATACCAGCTCGTAAGTTAGATCCCATAATATTTCTTGCTTCGTTCCCACCTGCAGAAATACAGTAATGATGAATCGTAACAAACATTTTTTCTACGTGTCGAAGTCCACGAGGATTCAATGGTGAGTCCACGAGGATTCAATGGTGTGCTGCCGTAAATAAAACTTTTGTTCCAAAAACTGGCAGTCTTTACATATGTGAAGATCATTTAAACGTAAGCAACAATTTACAACTGATCTATGTATTATTATCACAACAACTTTCATATTTTTAGTAAATACCTGCTCACGGTGCTCACTTTTTATGTTAGTAGAACATTACTTAGTAAATGACAACCAATGATATTAGGAATAAATAATATTAGTAGGTACTTAACATGGTTAAGTAAAGTACTTGTGCTCACCATGTTGTATACAACTGCATTATAATTACTAATTAATTGTTTTAATTTTGTTCCAGCTCGAAGAAGCATTACTAAACTACAAGGATTGGATAGACAAAAAAACAAATAGACCCCAGCTGAATCCACTTGTCCCAAATAATCTACGGAACATAAGTAGAGACATAACTCCGTCACCATCAACATCATCTGTTGATGCAGCTCCTCTACCACCACTTTTACTACACCCAATTTGCAAGACAAAAGTGTGCTGTGCATTCCTGATTGTTTCGATAAACGTGTTCAAGTGAAGCCTTCTGTGGTACATCGCTCGGTTACTGTGAAATGTTGGGGTTCCGATGTGGAATAAAAGTAAACAACCTTTACGTACGAGTGTAATTTATTCACTGGACTAAGTAGATAACATATAGTACAAGTGAGGTAAAAGTATACAGTCAGCACTTAATATTATAAAGAACCTAATATACCGGTGGTTGTTAAGGAGCTTACTCACTACACACTTCACCTCCCGGGGAAAAGGAAAAAAAAACAATGATGATGATGTCATGACATTGTTTTTTTTTTTTGTAAGCTAATACAACATAAAGAAAAAAAAAATATAATCTAAACACGTTAAAATAAAATTGGTTTTATATAAAAAAAAATAACATGTAAACAATTCGTACAAAAGTCTACTAATTATTTAACATAACACGTTAGATTGTGTTAGGTAAACGAGATTTTACAAGTTAATAACTACTTCAATTATTAGATATTAGTTACACATTCTTTTTAAGTACTATACACTGCAGTGAATATACTTATTGGTAAAAGAGCTTAGTTCTATTCTTATGCACTATATCCATTTTATTGTTTTTACTTATCTTAACATTACAACCCAAATCTTCTACAACAACATAAGGGCCTTCAAAAAGAGGGTCTAGTTTTCGACCTGTCTCACTTTTCAACAAAATTAAATCATCTTTATTATACTTAATAGCATTCATAGTTTTGTCATACACATCTTTTCTTTTATATTTATTACGTAATAAGTTTTTCTTAGCATCAGCGTGAGCTAGTTGTAACCTGTATTTTAACTGCAATGGATAATTAGCATGATTATACAAGGGTTCTACATCATGAATAATATTACTAGGTATACGACAGAGTTTCCCAAAGACTAATTCATGTGGCGTATAATTTGTTTCAGAATGAACGGTGTTATTAAAACTAAAATACCAGAAAGGTAACCAATAGCTCCATGTATCGGTGTAGTTCTCGCATTGAATTCTCAAAAATGCACCTAATGTCTTATGCGCATTTTCAAGAGCTCCAATCGATTGATGATGGTATGCTGTTGAGGAAAGCTTTTCAATATTTAAAATTTTACAAACCTGTTCCATAGTAGTAGAAATAAACTCTGTCCCTCGATCTGTAGCTATGACTGCTGGGATACCAAATCTTAAAATAAACTGTCTTACAAATGCATCTGCAATGGACACGGTTTCCTTATTTTTTAGTGGAATAGCTTGAACAAATTTTGTCAACTCACACTGTATGGTCAATATATAACAATTACCATCAATATCTCTATCTAACGGACCTACTACGTCTAAATAAATTTTGTCAAATGCCGATGAAGCCGTTGTGGTGATTTCCATTGGCTCTTTAATGTAACGAAAGTATTTCGAACTTTGACATTTTACACATGTTTTTACAAATTGCTGAACGTCTTTCTCAATACCTGGCCAATAATACCTTTTCTTGATTGTATTAATCATTCGTCGCACTCCTGCATGCCCACTAGATGGCAGTAAGTGGAAGTCATTCATGATAATAGTCTTTTCTTTAGCATCCGTAATTCTTTTTACTCCTTTTAATATACATATTCGTGGTCCGGACCATTCTTTTAATGACGATATCTCTTTACACATAGATTCCACAAAATCAATATTATCTTTATTTTTAATAAGACAAACTTCGTCAATATGCATTATTTTGCAAAAATAATTCAACTTCTGCACAAATTCGGCTCGCGAGAAATGTGCCTTGAAATCGTAATTAATATATATCGTCAATCTACTTGAAATATACGCAAAACATTCAACTTCTTTATCGACCATATTCTTACTTCGTAAAGTATTTAGTTCCTTGCTACTAATAAAAGTCATTTCTACTGTGTTACACGGTTTTCTCAATATATCTACAACGCGTGGTTGATCAGACCACTTGTCAATAGAATTACTAAGATCCGTCTTATCATTATCTTTCTTTGTAAGACTTTTTTCATTTGCCATTTTTTTCTGAGCTCTAGTCATTACAAACATACATTGCTCATGCATATTTTTAAGGTCATCAGATGTAATAGACACTCTGGAAAGAGCATCTGCAACTACATTATCTCTTCCTTTGACATAAATTATTTTAAAGTTATATTCCTCTAAAACTAACCGAAATTTAAGTAATCTGCTTGAAGGATCTCTCATGCTAAATAAGTATACTAGAGGTTTATGATCCGTCATTATAGTGAATTTTGTGCCATACAAATAGGGTCTAAAGTATTTAACTGCCCATACTATTGCCAGAAGTTCTTTTTGGATGGTTGGGTAGTTTCTTTCCGCTTTATTTAAGGGCCTACTAGCATAAGCCACTGGTCTTAAATCTTTGTTGCATAAAACTGCACCTAATGCTATACCCGAAGCATCCGTTTGAAGTACAAATTCACTGTTATTAGAAAAATCAGGATATTGTAGAACAGGTGAAGAAATTAAAGCATTTTTTAAATATTCGAATGCATTATTACATTCCTCAGTCCAAATAAATGGTTCGTTTTTTCTACTTAATTTATTTAATGGCATAGCTATTTCTGAAAATGACTTAATAAATTTTCTATAATAATTACAGAATGCTACGAAACGCTTCACTTCGTCAGAACTTTTAGGTACTGGGTAATTACTTAAAATTTTAGTTTTTTCTGGATCAGGCTCAACACCTTTTTCTGAAACGATATGGCCTAAATAAAGGATTTCTTTCTTCAGAAACTCACATTTTTGAGGGTTTAATTTTAAATTTACTTTTCTTAACCTCTCCATAACAGAAATTAAATTAGAATTATGTGAATTTAAATTACGACCTGCTACAATTAAGTCGTCCTGGTATACCAGACACTTGTCGTATGTCAACCCAGACATTGCTACTGACATCATACGACTAAAGGCACTTGGACTTGTCTTAAGCCCCATGGGTAATCGTTTCATTTGGTACTGGCCTGAATTGGTTGTAAAAGCAGTTAATTTACGACTACTAGGCTCTAAAGGTACTTGATAGTAACCCTGGTGAAGGTCAAGATGGGTAAAGTAAACAGAACCGGTCAAAGAGTCCAAAATTTCGTTAATATTTGGTAGGGGAAACTTATCATCACAAATAGATTCATTCAATTTTCTATAATCTACCACTAGTCGCCATTTTTTGTCTCCATTTTTATTTTTCTTTGGCACTAGTAAAATAGGACTAGACCATTCGCTATTAGACTCCTCAATGATATCATTTTGTAACATTTTATTTACCTGTTTAATAATCTCCGGTTTTAACGCTTGTGGTAGCCTATATGGTTTTACATAAACAGCACTAGTATTTGGCTTTACTGTTATAGATGTTTCATAAATATTTGTCGTACTCAATTTATCCCCATCAATATAAAAAATATCGGAGTACTTGGCACAAATAGCTTCTATTGACAGTCTTTCTTCAGTATTTAAATAATCTAACTGCAACTCATTTAATAATTGTTGAACTCGGTCAACGTTATGGTTAGAATCATTAAATTCACAGATACTGTAATCACTTAAAGGCAATAAATCAGGGGTAAATGAGGGTAAAATTACCTCCTTTTCACTAACATTTAGTATTTTCACTGGTATTCTATTGTTACGTACAGTTGCTACACTATTTGCTAAGAATACATCATTTCCTAACTGTTTTCCACATATAATGACGTCAGAGTTAACAGTTTCATTTATTAAAATATAATGTATGGACTCTGATCGTGCTGGAATAGTAAACTCATTCGTAACCCTATCGCAATCATCAACAAAATTTAAATAAAATTGTTCTCCCTTAATATTTAACGTTAAAATATTTGTATTTAGATCTATATTGGCACAGTATGTATTTAAAAAATCTAATCCTAAAATTCCGTCTGCTTTCAATGGCAGCGAGTCAAAAATAATAAAATTATGTAGAAAAATCTCTTTGTTATGCCTTATAGGTAAACTAACAGAACCTTGGGAAAGGCGCTGACCGCCTATTCCATTTATTAAAGTATCGTCATTACGAATATCAACATTCAAAGGCAATGCTTCCTTTTTAATAACTGATAGGGATGCACCTGTATCAACAAGCCAATAGTATTTAATATTATTAACTAAAAAAATAACATACTTTGCACCACCATGAAATGAAAAAATATAATCGTTAAGAACGAAAAAACTGGTTAGCGCGTGGATCTTTATTGTCAGTAGTTTCAGTAGTAGAAGGTTCCGTGTTATTTAATTGTTCCACAGAGTAAATCCCTCTACCACGGTTCCTAAAATTCCTATGACCTTGTCCTCGACCTCTATAATTTGGAGATACATAATTAGGGGACGCATAATTAGTATTCCGCATCGGTTCCCGTGTATTTCGATTGACAAACTGTTTACCACGATTGTAATTGTTATAATATCGCCCACGAGAATTAAAATTATTACGTCGCTGGTAAAAATTACCTCGGGACGGTCTTACAAAACCTGAACCTCGTCCATTATTAGCAAAATGCAAAACGTTACCTGATGGTGAAGGATTCAGTGCTATCTCCTCGTCCTTGGCTGCTTGGATGGCATCCGATAAGCTGCTGTAATTTCGAGCTGCGATTATAGTGCCCAATTTTGAGCTGCGAAGACCATCTGAAAACCGTTTGATAGCATACTTTTCATTTAACTGTTTTAAACCTTCAAACATGGTAGGATTACCATCTGCTTGGGTGATAGTCAGTTCGGTGAACATTTTCTCTAATTCGGTGCCGAACCTATCGATGGACATTGAACCTTGTTGAAGATGTTGTAATTGAGTCTGAATGGCAATAAACGACCCTTTCGGTATGAGATGTTGTTTCAAATTAGTAACTAAATGTTCGACTGTTGCATATGTGCCAGACATTCGTAATTTGGCACTCTCGGATAGCCGGCTTTTTAAAATAAAAGTAATTAGCAATGCCTTACCTTTGTCGTCTAACATGGCTGCATACATCTCGGTAGAGTCTATAAGCCGCTTGGTAGTCTCCTGCTTGCCGTCCATAACTGGAATCAGACTACACGCCACCTTAAGATCAAACTCCATATTGGTAGACTCTGTTGTTGGTAAAATACACAAATTATTAACCTCTTTGTATACCCTTTTAACGTCTTTAAAAATCTCTAACGCTGATGGCAAAGAAGAACCTTGACTTTCTTCTAATAACAAAAATATTTCACAACATTTATCAAAAATAACTTTTGATTCGGCTAACTTATTGTCGATTATTGTGCCTTTATATCTAGATTTGCCCTTTTTTATCAAATATTTGCGTATTTCAATCAGGTTATTAAGGCACTCTATGATACTATTAATCATATTTTAAAGTTAACATCGTATAAAATATTCCAATAATTCACTTATTCTACATAAAACAACGATATAAAATAATAAGGTATCAACTAAAATAATTATTGCGAAACATCGCCACTGGTTTTGTGCTGCCTTGCACTTTACGCGAGCGGTATCATATTCTATGAGTCTATATGCACGATTCTTGGCAACTTAAGTAATTAGCGTAATGAAATTTTACACTTTTACACTACTGCGGTAGCAAAATATTCACGTGGAAACTCTGCGAGAAAACGAAGATGACCAGGAAACACTTACGCTTCGTTGTTGGACCTGTTTTCTACTCGTCCTCTCAAAGATGCCCGTATACGTTGGAAGGTGTTGAGGCCAATCTCCTCCTGTATCCACTGGCGATGGCAGTTCCGGTACAGCTTTATGATGAAATACATGCCGAGAACAGCTATAATAGCTAATATGACGAAGGTCACAGTACTCAGCCGCTCCACGTGGCCACCGATGTCTTTCAGTGTGGCGTCGTTCTGGCCGCCTGCTGCATTTTGGCTCAATATCACCTCTTCTTTCTCCACTGTCGAGCGACACATCGTTCTGTTGTAGTGCGCAGATATACTACTTGATCAAAAGCCCCTTGGCAGACCAAGTTTTTGGCAGGGTCGCCATGAAATGTTGGGGTTCCGATGTGGAATAAAAGTAAACAACCTTTACGTACGAGTGTAATTTATTCACTGGACTAAGTAGATAACATATAGTACAAGTGAGGTAAAAGTATACAGTCAGCACTTAATATTATAAAGAACCTAATATACCGGTGGTTGTTAAGGAGCTTACTCACTACACACTTCAACTGCAAAGATCTTCCAAAAAAGGAAACTCAAATGTATAGTTGAGGAGGAGTCAGCAGAGGGTCAAGATCCTTCTACAGTTGGCAGTACAACAGAATTTTCTGAAAATGACAGTAGTAATGTTTTACCAATACAAAAAAGTTTGACAGGTAGATATTTTATGTTAAACTTAATAGAAAAAAAAACCATTTGAATACATTGGTGTTCCCAAACAATATTATTGGATCATTCAATATATTGCAACAGAACTAAAGGTGTCTGGTTTTCATATTATAATAACATTATATAAGTTAAAAAGTAATGAAACTTTTGCCAAAATGAAAGATTTCTCTGACCACATTGTGGCGAATATTTTATAAAATTTTAAAAGAACTAAGTTCTTTTTTTTCCCAGTTAATATATTGGCCAATATCCATGAACATTAAGCGGAATCTTCCCTCTGCCTTTACTTCTAGCAAAGAATATGCCAAAGTTCAAGCAATATTAGACTGCTTTGAAATAGAAATAGAAAAGCCAAAGAAGCCTATTGACCAGGCCCTTACATGGTCTCAATACAAACAATGTAACACAATAAAGTATTTGATAAGTGCTACCGCTGATGGGCTGGTAAATTTCATTTCTGAGGGTTATGGGGGCCGTATAAGTGATATGTATTTGGTGGAACAAAGTGGTTATTTAGAAGTTATACCAGCAAATGCTACTATATTAGCAGATAGGGGATTTAAACATTTGGAGTCACATTTAATTTCCAAATCTGTTAAAATTCTGCGCCCCCCTAGTGTTCTCAAAGACACGAAAATGAGTAAAGCAGAGGTAATAGATAGTAAAATAAGACTTTTTAAAATGTTAAAGCCACATGCGGTGGTAAACAATAAATTAGTTAATGTTTTAGATGATGCAGTGATAGTTGCTTGTGGGCTCATACGCCAGGTCCCCATTTCTACCATAGTTTAGGTTATAATGTTATGTTACTACCACTAACTAGTGTTGAGTAGGACATGAGTTTTTAACGAGTTTGTAAGAGCCACCTCATTTTTGTACTGAGCCAGTACAATGTCCTACTTCAAATGAGGCGAGGTGTCTCGAAGCTCACCAATGACCAATGTACCTATTCGAAGTTGAAGTCTGTCATAATAGCCGGTTCCCACGGTCTGCGATATCGCGGACGGACGCGGACCAACTCGCACGGCACACCGTGGGAAGGGTCTCGTCCGTGGTAGCAGAGGACGTCCGTGGCGGTGCGCCGGTATCCGTCGCGAGGCGGTAACTTCAAAGGTGCGGTGCGGCGCGATCATTTTCCGAATCATAATCCCACCGCGCACCGGGGTAGAATCACAGGACAAGGAGTATTTTATGTCATTCGGTAATTTTCTACCGTGATTCCACTGCTATGGGTGACAAAACAAAAAATAAATAAAATTAGATATAGGTATGTCTATGTACACTTACGTTAAACGACATTTTGTTGTATGCTGATATCCACCAGCGACGTGGTTTCTTTTTACTTTTACTAGATCGCATAATTTGGTAATTGTTAATTAAAACCACAGCCGCGGCTGCAGCGACGACACGTTTCTCTTTCACTTTGCATTTTGAAATGAAGTTATCAAAAGATCTACACAGACCAACGCGCACCGTTGGAAGAGCCCTGTCTGCGTGCGTTGCCGTCCGCGATCGTCGGCTGTGCGTGATGATCCGCAGAATCGCGGACGGTGGGAAGCGGCCTTTAGAGGCGAGGTGTCTCGCAACTCAATGAAGCCTTAAATTTGACATTTATAAAAATAACTGACTATCTATATCTATAGGTACTATTATATTATAGATAATTGTAAAGTAGTCGTGTCTGGAGATATTAAAAAAAAAAATACTTGGGTTATGTTAACTTATGATAACGATACATGAACACGAAAATATGTTTTTGTTTCCTGTCTGTTTGTCCATTTGTCTGTTTGTTCGCGATGGACACAAAAACTACTGGACGGATTTTGATGCGTTTTTTTTTGTTAGATAGGCCTTGGTCAGACTTAAAATCTTACGTTTGTTTGATCACAATCGATTGAGTAAAACCGGTTGTTTAAAACCGGTTGGTTAAAAGTTTAATATTTTTTTGCCTGCCCAGCTCCGGGCAACTATTGTTATTGGCAAAATGGTTGCCATGGCAGTGCAGACAAGATGATTTAGCCTCGTCGACAATACAAGAATCCCCGGAGTGGGGTTGAGCGCATCGAAAGCATCGAGGTTTGGACCTACATTGAGCTTTAACGTGGCCAAACCGACAACATTGCCGGCACTGAATTGTTGGGAAAACGTAAATTTCAACGGGGAGAGATGAGTGGTAGGAAAAAACACGATCAGGGAGGACTTGACCATGGAAAGTTAAAACAACAGACTGGGTGGGAACCCAGACTGCTTTGCCATTCTCAATGACTTTTCTATTCAGCCTTCTTGCCTTCATAACCTCACAATTAATTGGAAATGATAATGACTGGACAAATTCGTCCATTGACCAGTCAGTTGGCACTTGGCGGACTACACCCATTTTCGAAATAATAAATGTAGGTATATCAGCTTTATATTTATTTTGAGGCAAGATGGGGTTGTCTAGGAACTTATTCGCATCAACAGCGGAAAGAAACTCAACAGAAATTTTATTTCTGCCGACCTTCTTTACGCCGTCAGCGCGAATGTTTAAAATTTTATGTTGATGTAAAAATTGGCCAAATTTAATTGGGCGAATTGAGTAATTATCTAAGGGTACGTTCGAATCAGACCGAGAAACGTGGACCACAAATGGACCTTTATCTGAAGGTTTATATGCCTTAAAACCTAGGACAAGGTTTGGATGTATAAACATGTTTTGTACCGACGGGATCGAAGATTCCCTATTAAAAATGGACATCTTAGAAGCAATGCCGCTATCTTCTGACACATCATGATGACGCTTACCATGAGCAGCATTGCTTGGCTGGACATCGATATCCATATCTAAACTGTTTAAAAAAATATCAGGATCCGGAGGATCAGGAGGGATTGGGGAAGGCGGGTCCATAATGGAACCCACCTTCCTAATAAAAGGAAGAAAAGAAAAAATAGAAATATAAAGACACTAAATATATAAATAATGAAATATTATATTAAAGATACTAGTTTTGTTAAAAATGAAAAGAAGAAATCATAAATAAAAATAGGAAATTTTCAAATCAAGTGACAGGTGACTAACCGCACCGACGTTCTTCAGGCGAAAAAACGATATTATTATCGACGCGTCTTCAATCGCTCGTTTCTCTGGACCGCGTCACCGAATCGAGGGAGGAAGTAGACAATGACATTCATGACAAGACCGTCATATTATTGAATCAATGAACGATTTGTTACGAGTAGGTACTTATTTGAATGTTTGTTTTCAAATTATTTTTGATTTATTTTTATTATTTCGGACGTTTTTTTTTTTTTAATTTATATTACCTGTTACATTCTAAGTTTAAATACATAATAATTATTAATTATTAATAGGTACCTACGTGAAGTAAAACTTTGTACCTACCCCTTTTTAAGTAAGATAATTGCACGCACGTAGGACTGCGAGATTTGGCATAGTCATAGCTTGCTAGCCTTTTGCCCCCCGGCTCCGCCCGCGTGCATCTCGGTTAACGCGACCTTTTCTCATAATATCTCCGGTTTTACTCAATCGATTGTGATCAAACAAACGTAAGATTTTAAGTCTGACCAAGGCCTATCTAACAAAAAAAAACGCATCAAAATCCGTCCAGTAGTTTTTGTGTCCATCGCGAACAAACAGACAAATGGACAAACAGACAGGAAACAAAAACATATTTTCGTGTTCATGTATCGTTATCATAAGTTAACATAACCCAAGTATTTTTTTTTTAATATCTCCAGACACGACTACTTTACAATTATCTATAATATAATAGTACCTATAGATATAGATAGTCAGTTATTTTTATAAATGTCAAATTTAAGGCTTCATTGAGTTGCGAGACACCTCGCCTCTTATGACAGACTTCAACTTCGAATAGGTACATTGGTCATTGGTGAGCTTCGAGACACCTCGCCTCATTTGAAGTAGGACATTGTACTGGCTCAGTACAAAAATGAGGTGGCTCTTACAAACTCGTTAAAAACTCATGTCCTACTCAACACTAGTTAGTGGTAGTAACATAACATTATAACCTAAACTATGGTAGAAATGGGGACCTGGCGGCCCAAAACAGGCCCTGAGCCAAGTACAATAATATGTAATGTCGGGGATAGATACAATGAAACAAACGAATGCTGTAATAAGACTGATCTTTATTGATTGAACAACGTATATATATGTGTTGTATGTTTCCTCCACTACATCTCCCACGGAGGAAGAAATAAAATAAAATTACATACAATTTTTATTTTATTCATTAACATAAGCGATTAACATTGAGTACAATACACATGATTGAATAAGAAAACATGTTTATATAATTTCATATAAAATAATAGTGAGTAAATAAATGGTTTTTTTTTCTTTTTTTACAATAACATCAAACTTATCAGCTAAAACAATTAATTGGTGACAAAATATAATATTAATTAGATTATGACAAATGTTGTAATACTTTTGTTATTTAAGTTTGTAGGTACTAAGGTACCTACCAAGGTACTTTAACAAGTTAGATATAAAACATTAATTAATTACATTAACAGGATAAAACATTAATTAATTGTTTGGAACATATAATTTAGTTCGATTTTTATGTACAATGTCGATTTTCCCATCTCTAGAGATTTGTACATTAGGTGATAAATCTTTTATCACGGTAAACGGGCCTAAATAAACATTGGCTAGCTTATTACCAGTTTCGTTTTTTATTAGTATTAGATCATTTTTTTTATAATGAATAGGATTCATAGTGCGGTCGTATTTTAATTTCCTAGATAACTTAGATTTTAATAAATTATCTCGAGCTTCCTTTGAAGATACCTGTAATCGGTATTTCAGTTCTAGGGGATAATTACTGTAATTATAAAGTGGATCTACATTTTTTGTAAGGTTGCTAGGCAAAGTACATTTCTTGCCGTATACTAGTTCAAAAGGTGTATAATTAGTTTCCGTATGGACGGAAGTATTGTACCTAAAACACCAGTATGGCAACCAAGTGCTCCACAATTCAGGATGTTTACCTGCTTGTATTCTTAAAAAACTTCCTAAATCTTTGTGAGCATTTTCGAGCGCGCCTATGCTTTCATGTCGATAAGCAGTGGAGTTAATTTTAGTTATGTGAAGTAATTTACAAGTTTCTTGCATGACTGTTGACATAAATTCGGATCCTCTGTCGGTAGCAATTTCTCTAGGAATCCCATGACGTAAAATAAAATTACATACGAAATTGTTTGCCACTTCAGTGCTAGTTTTTGTGGTTAAGGGGTATGCCTCAATATATTTTGATAATTCGCATTGAAGTGTTAATATGTATGAGTAACCTTGCTGATCTGTATCTATCGGTCCTACCACATCTAAATAAATTTTCTCGAAAGCGGAATGGGCAGTGGAAGTTATTTCCATGGGTTCTCGAACACGAACCGAGTGCTTTTGTTTTTGACACTGGTCACACTTACTTACAAACTCAGTAACATCTCGTTCGATGTCTGACCAAAAGTAATACTTTTTAATGTTATTGACCATTCGTCTGATACCTGCGTGGCCACTCGTAGGTAACATATGAAAGTCATTTAGAATAACTCTTTTTTCGTCCTTGTCTTCTATTTTGACTACATCTTTTAATATGCAGAGTCGTGGACCGGACCATGTATTTATATTTTTTATTTCCTCCACTAACTTTCTAATGAACGTACCATTCTTTTCATTTTTAAGAAAATATAATTCAGTTATTCGCTTTCTACAAAACTTTGCCAGTTCTCTCACAAATACGCCTGGCGTGAGTTGCGATCGAGATTCTGGTTTTATGTATATTAACATATTTTTCGGTACAAATATAAATTCCTCACTCTCAGTTTCTATCAAATTTTCCGTTCTTAATTTCCATAAAATCTTATTTGTTATGAACTTAAGTTCAACAGACAGCTTCGGCTTACTATGAGTCTCCACGACGCTTGGCTGATCAGACCAGTCGTCCGTAGTGACTATAGGGTCCGAACTGTCCTGCCTACTATCTAACTCCCTCTTTTGTGCCCTAGTAATAACGTTTATAACACTCTCATGCATCTCTTTTAAATCTTTTGATGTTAAGGATACTCGGGACAATGCGTCTGCAGCTGCGTTGTCCGAGCCCTTCACATATTCAACACAAAAATCATACTCTTCTAACAAAATTCTAAATTTCAGTAGCCTACTAGATGGATCCTTAATATTAAATAAATAAACTAATGGCTTATGGTCGGTTAGTATTTGAAATTTCCGACCATATAGGTACGGTCTGAAATGTTTTATCGCCCAGACAATAGCGAGTAATTCCTTCTCGATTGTCGGGTAATTCTTTTCCGCTTTGTTTAGAGTTCTACTAGCATAAGCCACTGGCTTTCCATTTTGATTGGCTAGAACGGCACCAATTGCATACCCTGATGCATCGGTTTGAACAATAAATATATTGTCAGGTGAAAGGTCGGGATATTGAAGTACAGGTGGACAGGTTAACTTTTGTTTTAATAAATCAAATGAATTTTGACAATTACTAGTCCACTCGAAAGAAATATTCTTCTTTGAAAGATTATTTAAGGGTTGTGCGATTTCAGCGAATTTTTTTATAAATTTTCTATAATAGTTAGCAAAAGCAACGAATCGTTTGACCTCGTTTTGAGGAACAGGATATTTTTCTACAACATTTAATTTTTCGGGATCAGGTAAGACACCTTCTGATGATATTACATGACCCAAATACAACGTTTCCTTCCTTAAAGAATCGCATTTACTGGGATTCAATTTCAAGTTAGTATTTCGTAATCGTTCAAACACATCCACTAAATTTTTGACTGCTGAATTTAAATTTTTTCCATAAACAATTAGATCATCTAAATGAACTAAACATTTATCATAGGTTAAACCAGCCATAGCTATATTCATCATCCTAGAAAAGGAATTTGGACTCGTCTTGAGTCCCATCGGCATCCTAGTCATCTGATACTGCCCCGAGAAAAAGGCTGTATATTTCCTACTTTCCTTTTCTAAATTGACGTTGTAAAACCCTTGATATAAATCAAGATGAGTGAAATAAATACACCCCGAAAGAGAGTCAAGGATATCGGTTATGTTTGGAAGTGGAAACTTATCATCCTGAATGCTATTATTTAATTTCCTATAGTCTATAACCAACCGCCACTGTTTCTGTCCTGTGGGATCAACCTTTTTAGGTACTAACAGTACGGGACTGGACCATTCACTTGCACACGGCTCTATTATTCCCTGAGACAACATGTCCTTAATTTGTTTGTCGATTTCGCATTTTTGTGAATGAGGCAGGCGGTAGGGTTTGATGTATACAGTATCCACATTTTCTCTTAATTTTATTTTGTGACTGTATATGGGTGTGGTCGTTAGACTATCACCTGGCAAGAAATAGACATCGGAGTACTTAGCACATAAATTTTGAATCGAAGTCTTTTCTTCTGAATTCAAATCTTTTAAATTAAGGGAGTATAATAAGTTTTTAACGCGTTCCGAACCTTGTGAACAACTCTCAAAGTTGCATAAATTATAATCGCTTAACTTGTGTATAATAGGATTAATTTCATTTAATGTTAAATTATTTTCAGTCGTGTTTAATATCCGTATGGGTATTTTTCCGTTGGTTGGTTTAACTACAGTACTAGCCATAAAGATTCCCTCGTGCAATTCTGCTGCACAAATCACACACTCTTCGTTCACACTCGTATCTAAATAATGTATAGATTCCGATCTAGATGGAATGTTGAATAATTGCTTAAATTGATTATTTAGTTGCAAAACTAATTTATTATTAGATAAAGTACATAAATGCATTTGTTTATAATTCAAATCGAGACATGCCTTAAACTTATTTAAAAAGTCATACCCGATAATGCCATCAGCCTTACATGGCAAACTTTTAAACACATAAAACTTATGATTAAAAACATAATCTTGCGTCATCAACGGCAGGTAAGAGTATCCGATTGTTTCTACTCTGCCCCCAATACCGTTTATAGTGGTCTTCCATTTATGCAAAGGAATGTTTTGTTGGATGATGCAATCGTAAGTTACAGCGGAGATCGATGCTCCGGTGTCAATTAACCAAGAATATTCCTTCCCATTTAAGGATAACCTAGTTACTAAGGTGTTATCGAAAGAAAAATAAATTTATTATTAGCCTCGAAAAAACTGCTGTACATTTTCCTCACCTACTCTCAGTGTTGGAACTGCTGGAATTATTATCACTTGTCATAACCTGAACATTTCCACTCCTTTGGGAATACCTATTATTATAAGAATTATTCTGATTAAACCTACCTCGAAATCCACGTCCCGAGGGACGACCTCGCTGCGTACGTGTCCAGCTGCCTTGGGCTCTATGTTGCTGGGCAGGCTGGGCAGGTCTCCTCGCATATGCACCTCTGCCTCTAGGGTGCGGATTCGAATAAAACCCTCTTTGGTTACCTCTGTAACTGTTATATTTTGACCCATTATTATTAGGTTTGCGCATTGTTAGGATATCCGAAGAATTGACGGACGACGAAACTTCTTCGTCGATAGCCGCCTGTATGGCGTCATTTAACGTATTATAGTTCCTAGCAGCTATAATCGTGCTTAACCTACGATTCCTCAATCCATCAGCAAAGCGCTTAATTGCAAGCTTTTCATTTATTCGTTTCAATACATTATAACTATCACTCTGCCCTTCGGATTGTGAAATCGTCAGATCAACGAATAGGCTGGATATTTCCTGACTAAAGTCCGATACGGATTTCTCATTTTGTCTCAAGGACTGCAATTTACTTTGTATGGCCGTAAATGACTTTTTAGGTAAAAGGTGTAGTTTCATATCTGCAAGTAACTGAGGCACGCTAGCGTAATTTGATGCTAGTCTTAATTTAGCCGACTGGGATAACCGACTTTTCAAAATAAATTGTATTAAATTATCTTTAGCCGAATCTTCTAAAACAGATTCATAATATTCTATGCCGTCTATTAATTGTTTAGTAATTAATTCGCTATCATTCATCACTGGTAATAAGCTCAGCGCAATTTTTAGGTCGAATTTCGCCATTGTTGGGGAACACTCTATTGGCTTACTTTGACACAGTTCAACTATTTCAGAATACAATTTGTCAATTTTTTCGCAAAGTATATCAATTAATTCTAATTCTGGCTTTTCTGTAGATACTCTCTGTATACTTATCTCTTCTAAGTAACTACTATACTGGTCATATAAAATGTCAGCTTCGCTTAACTTTTTATGGCATATTTTTTCTTGTCGTCTACTGGGACCGATTTTTATTAAATAAGTTCTAATCGACAGTAATCCTTCATACAATTCTCTCAAACTTTCTGCCATTAAAGCTCACCTTAATGAATGAATGTATATAAACACAATAAAATTATAGAATATAATACAACATACCAATCTTGCACGGTAGGTAACCCGATACTAGCGGCACACGTCGTAACATGATACCCTTTAAGTATTAATAATTAACACTTGTGTTCTTAAAGAGTCTGAATAAAATATGGTTAAATATAGGTATGCTCACTAATATCTACGTATTTCCGCACTTCTTGCCATTTCGCGCACTGTATTTTATTTTTTGAAAACGCACATTATTTTACGCACTAAATTTTACGCGGTTTTTCGCCTTTGATACCTTCTTCAAGGTCTAAATTGTTACGCCGACCGCGAACAACACTGGCGTATCTCCGGAAAATTATGTTACTGGCGTGCTGCTCCACCATTCTTTTGTGGCACTTTCTATACATGCGGTAGGCACAACCAAAACTACGAGCCCCAAACCCAGAGCTATTACGGCTAAAATGATATTTGTCGTGCTGACATGGAACATCAGCTGTTCCACGGATGCGGAATTTTGGCCTCCCGCCGAATTCTGCGCAATAATTACTGGTTCCTTTTCCGTTGATTGACTGCCACCCATATTGTAGCTTTACACTTAATGCACGTCTGAATCGAACACAATTGCACTGCGTAGTCTTTCATCTTGTTACATCGCGGATCAAATTTGTTCGCTATCCTTATATGTAACGCGTCGACCAAATAAATCCTGGCAGGGTCGCCATGTAATGTCGGGGATAGATACAATGAAACAAACGAATGCTGTAATAAGACTGATCTTTATTGATTGAACAACGTATATATATGTGTTGTATGTTTCCTCCACTACAAATATATATTGTGGTGTAAAATTAACTATTATTAAAGCGTTACAGCCTCTGTGGCATAGCAGTAGCGCATTCAACTGCTATGCAGAGGGCGTGGGTTCGAAACCCGCTCAGTGTCAACATTTGTATTGGTATGGCTATTTTTATTGGTCTGGTTGTGCCTCGGAGAGCATGTTAAGCCGTTGGTCATATAAACATCTATGGAAGTTGTTACGAGTAGTTCGAGCCCTTAAAAGTTCAACAACTGGTCTAACTGCAGTACTTCTCCTATGATAAGATAAGATAAGATAAGATAAGATAAATACTCTTTATTGCACACCAAACATAGGATACATACATAAGATACGTACATGACAGAGAGTTGTACAATGGGCGGTCTTATCGCAAGTCTGCGATCTCTTCCAGACAACCAGTATGGACTATATTGCCAGAACAGGTAGTTTTAGGTGTACACAAGACATTAATACCTACTTAATATTATCTATTACCTACTTAATAAATACCTACATACATAAAAAGTACTAAATTTACTACTAATATATACTACAATACTTATAATACAATAAAATATATACTAATAATACTATATATAAATATTCAATAACTACAAAATATATAAGGTATGTACTACAAATAAATAAATACTGAGTGCAGATACATATACCATAATTACATAACATACTGTTACTACTTAGTAGTAATCGTGCAGAGAGAATATAAAAACTTAAGACGTTAGGTAGTGTTCTTTAACTAGTCTCTGAAATGTAGACAGCGACTGTGCTTGTCTTATATTTACAGGTAATGCGTTCCACAGTCGTGCAGCTTGTATTGTGAAGGACTTATCAGAGAAGCTTGTAGAATGCGGCACTATTGCCAGGGTTAAATTTTCAGTGGATCGCAAATGTCTGGTGTTATTATCGCTCAGAAATCGGAAACGCTTTTTTAGATATAGAGGAGTAGTCGGGTTAAACAAAATATTAAAAAGAAGAGAGAGTATATGAGTATTCCGGCGAAGGCGGATTGGTAACCACTTGAGTTTTTTACGAAATTCGGAAACATGATCATATTTGCGCAAGCCAAATATGAATCGTATACAGAAGTTTTGGAGTCGCTCAAGTTTATCAAGTTGGTCTTCATTAAGATCAAGATAGCTGACATCGGCATAGTCCAGGATGGGGAGAAGTACGGATTGCGCTAGCGCAATCTTGGTAGCGGTTGGAAGGAAGTTACGTAATCTCTTCAGTGAACCACCGGTGGCGAATATTTTGCGACTGATGTTTTGCATCTGAGCTGACCATGACAAGGTCTTGTCGAGATAAATGCCCAAGTTCTTGACTGTATCGCTTATGGGGATGATAGTACCGTCAAAGTTAATTTGGGGCAGTGCCGACCAGTCAATTTTCGGCAACAGTCTTGAGCTGCCAATTACGGTGACCTGAGTCTTACTGGGATTAATCCTGAGTCCAAACATAGCAGTCCAAGCACTAAGGTTAGCGAGATCGGTATTAATAGTGGCAATACCCCGTGGCAGTCCGTCCACATCAGTCTGATAGTAGATTTGCAAATCATCTGCATACAGGTGGTAGGACGAGAGAAGTTGATTAGAGATAGAATTAATAAATAATGAAAAGAGCAAAGGAGATAAAACGCCACCCTGCGGCACACCCGCAACGGTGTCAGACCAAGACGAATTGATATCGTCCAATCAGATCCGCTGCCGGCGACCAGAAAGGTAACTACGAAAAAAGTCAATAGCCGATGGAGATATGTTGAGAGAGCTCAATATGGCAAGGAGAATGTCGAAATCCACAGTGTTGAATGCGTTGCTAAAATCAAGTAAACAGAGTATTGTGAGATTTCCATTCTCCATACCGAATCTTATGTCATCGGTGATGTTGATAAGGGAGGTAGTGGTGCTGTGCCCCGGACGGAATCCGGATTGAAACGGATTAAGTAGATTATTTTTGCGGATAAATGCACTAAGCTGGTTTTGTATGAGACGTTCGAGGACTTTAGATAGGAAAGGTAGGATCGAAATAGGACGGTAATCGGTAAAGGATGTAGGTTTAGAGGTTTTGGGTAACGGGATGATTTGAGCATCCTTCCACGTTGTAGGAAATGTACCTTTGGCAATTGAGTGGTATATGGTATGAAGTTATGGAGAATCCACTGGTGTGGGGATTTTGCTAGGCTTAGATTTCTCGGAGATTTTGGTCATTTTACTCTTATCTGGAAGTATAATTGTTATTGATTCTTGAGATTGAACATTAGCAGATCCAGATGGAGTCTTTTTGAGCCTCAACTTGAAGGATTCCCAGATTCCAGTTAAGGGTTTCTCCCTGATAGATGTGATCACTTTTGGAGGTTCCATTACACTAGTGACTAACTGCTTAAATAAGTCAGATGGATTTAAACCTGCTTTTCCACTCATATTCAAGTGTGGGAACTTGAATGAAGGATCCATCTGGTTGATGATTTGTCGAAACCCCAACATCAACGCCTTATCTCGCATTTTCAAGTCGAAGTTATCCATATCCAGAGTTGCCTCAACGGAGAGGAAAGCCACCGCTCCACAGGCTCCCGTCAGCATGGAGTGCTCATCCATCCTTCTCTTAAATGGGTGTCTTAGATTATATATGATAGGGAAACAAGTGAAGACCTTGTACACAGATTCTACGTGACACCTAGGTTTGGTCCCGAAGGCTGTTGCATCCATGTGTATTGATTTGTTCGTCATGAATTTCTGTAAATCTAATCCAAGTTGATATATATGTCTAACAGACATCCCAGATCCTTGTGTCAGTGCCCCAATGAGAGCAATGGCAATTCTAATTATCCAGTTTCTTTCCAATGACCCAGACATCATCCCCTCCATCTCCATCTTAATAGTTATCATTAGATTTGCAGGTCGTAGAGAGGGATTGGGAGGTGCTGATGCTAGGTATGGACTGGTGGGATCCCGCTCTATGGATTTGAGGAGGGAGACTTGGCTCTCTGTTGGTATTGCCATTCTTGTGTCGGATGTGGAGGATTTTTGGTGATGATGAGTTTTGTGATTGATATATGTCTTGTTTCTGAAGGTGTGTTGGAGAGAGTTTGTTTGAATAGTTGTTATAGTTCTCTATTCATCATTATGTGAGTGATAACGGGCAGAATGTCGCCAAGGATGGGGAGCACCATCTTACGGCTAATAGAATCAGAGCCAACTGCATTCGATGAAATAGATAGAATGCTCTTCTCAACATCACAAACGGACAACTGACTAAAGACAAAAGGAGAGTAGTCAGGGGTTGGAAGCGATGAGAGATGATTAAGGGTGTTAATTTTAGCTGTCCCGCTGAAATTAGACGAAGCAGAGAAATGCTGGTTAAGTGCATTAACATCAAGACGTGTTGGGAGTAATTCCTGCCGTTGCTTTCCAACCCCTAGCGATCTAAGAAATTTCCAGACTTTAGTTGGGTCCCTGTTTTGTACCGAATTATGGACATGTTGGCGTTGTGCATTCCTACACACCTTGTTGCAGTGATTGCGTATCGTCAAATAGTTCTCTTTGTTACGGTCAGTAGGTTTCATTTTGTACTTAAATTTAGCTGCCCCTTTTTTGGTGATCAGTTTTTTTATGTCATCCGTGAGCCTCGGAGCGGGATGGTGTTTCAGCTTTACAGCTCGAATGGGCGCGTGAGTATCATAGAGCGCTATTAGGTTGTTATTGAACATATCAACCTTCTCGTCCAGGGACTCTGAGGTTAATAAGGGTGCCCAATCAATCTTCCCTGCATCTTGTCGAAGTAGATCAATATTCAGGGCTCCAAAATTACGCTGCATCAATGTTTTCGACTTTACCTTGGGTGGGCAGATTTTATACGAGAGATAAAGAAGATGATGATAGGAAAACACATCCGCTGATAACTGCCCATATTTAGCAACATGGTCCGACGATGAGATGAACAAGAGATCAAGAAGAGATGGTGCGCAGTCAGGAAAAAAATGGGTGGCATTAAGAGGGGGAACATAGAGATTGGTAGATTCTACAATAGAAAGAAGAGAGGACGAGCGAGAGTCTTTTTTCAACAAACATGTATTAAAGTCACCCATAATAATGGTGTGATTATAAGAAGGGATGAGATTGTGTAGGAGATTCTCAAAAGAAGAAAAGAAGTTTATTAGTAGCGACTATGAAGTGAAGGTTTCAGATGTGACCGGGATTAACCCAAGGATGAGAGACTATTATTATAGCTTTACAATATTTTTGTTTTATCCTTATACCTCAACAGATTACTTATTTATTTAGTCTCTGTCTGTCTCTATTTGTACTATTTGCAACATTTTCTTAAAAATAAACTTCTCCCAGAACTGTTCACCCTCTTTCACCAATTTTTCAACAAATAATTTGTCATAGTATACCCAGTGTTCATGGTAGGTTTTGTTATGTTCAAAGTCTGGATCAGCTATACATAACAAACTTTTTGATACATTCATAGCAAACATTTGGAGTTGCATTTGAGCTTTGCATTTGGCAGATATTACATTGTTTTTTACATAGCTTTCCATAGTTTTCTCACTGCTCGGGCATTTTATTTCCACAGTAAAACCTTGTTCTTCACATAGTCCATCTGGTGATGCACCTATAATAGGTGTGATTAATGTAAATCCACACTGAATTATTTTGATCTTCATTTTTTTCATAAGCTCGTCTATTACTTCTTTTTCCAAGCGTTTTCCTCTTTTGATAGCTTTTGTTTCAGGAATTTTATAACCACCAAGTATGGATTTCACTAACACTCCATCAGTGTCACACCTTGTGCATTCATAGATCTTTGATGCAGTAACCCTCCCTTGTCTCAAAATGTGCCATAGCTGACTGTGAGCTTGGCTGCGTGTTTTATTTTCAATTGCAATGATTATACTGTCTGTTAATTTGTTTTGGGCAAAAACTTTCCACTTCGCATAATCTGTTGCCTCATCTTGGGATGAACAAGCTGTATAAAAATCTAGTAAAAGCTTGAAAATCCTGTAACTATCAAGTGAAATAGTATCAATATTGTGCTCTAAAAATAAAGAATCTTTCATGTTCCTTTTTTGACATTCTTGTAAAAAAGAAACTCTGTGTAATGAGTTAGGAAGATTAACTGATGTTCGTACACGTTTTCCCATTTCTTTGGCCAAAATGCATTTATTGCGAGTCACAGCCTCCGATAATTTTGGCTGGGTCCAATAGCAGTGCACCGATGTGACAGAAGGCTCTTCAGCGCGCTTGATAATCCACATAATGAAGCAAATTGAGTGCTTACATCCACCCTGACTTGCACCGCAGTCTTCGCATTTTATATCTAATATTGTTTCTTCTGCCTCGTTAATACTTGCGAGGACCGAGTACAATTTAGTCCGAACTTTGTGCTCAGGAGTTACTCTACCCTTAATGAAACTGATATCATTCGCTCGGCTCACCTCCACATAGCCTACGGAAGTTTCGACATCCCTCGATGACAGCATAACCTTAGCTCCTCGTATTTCAGCAACGTTGAAAGAGTCGGTTTCGCGCATGTACTGCAACAACATCATATAATCCACCTTGGGCAGATTACGACTATCTGCCATAGTATAACCCTCGGAAACTTTATAAAATAACTGTTATGTACCCGTGACAGGACTGACAGGAGACGTCAGGACATGACAAATATGACAATATTGACAATTCAAAAATGAATTTGACAACTCTTAAAAAACTAATATCTCACTTTTTAATCGTATCATTAGTGAGCAAAAGTATACACGCTATTCTTCCTTCTTAGGGGCTCCATTTGGATTTTTGTAAATATTTTCTAAAATAAGCAATAAAATGAGCCGTAAAAATATGTTATTTAAACGTAAATCTTGAAACGGTTTTCGATTTGAAGTATTTTTTGAAAAATGAAATATTGTCAATTGTGTAACATAACTTCGAAAAAAAAATGTCGATATTTTAGTAAGTTGCACTATTTAAAACATTAATTAAGTTAGTGAATAAAAGGTGATGAATTATAAGGTGACCATTAGATTTCGATATGCGAACTGTATTGTATTTTGTTTATTTTTTTTTGTATATATTATGTATATACATACATACAATCATGCCTTTATCCATTTGAGGTGAATTAACACCCACATTTCACCAATCATTGTATTAGGTCCCACGTAATAGGGGGTGAGCCTATTGCCGTATTCCGGGCACTGTTGTTGACTCGAGCCATATATCTGAGGCTGAGCCTGAGCTGTATATATCTGTCTGATGTTAAAAGTTTGTATAATTATGTAAAATGTTTATCTATGTAAAAATTTGAGAAGAGTATTGTTGGGGTATACATAATATCATAGCCGGCCACACGGGCGCTGCGTCACTGCAGCGTTACTACGATGCAGTCACAAAGCGTGCACCCCCGCCCGCTTCGCCTTGGGGGCTGCAGCTCCGTCGTGTGTGCGTTGCGTCGACGCAACGCGCCGTGTGGACACTATGATTATTTGTATGTAAAACGACGCAGTGGCACAGCGCTGCGTCGATGCAACGCAAATATTTTGAAGCATAACCGGCCACACGGGCGGCGCGTCGCCGCAGCGTTACTACGATGCAGTCACAACGCAGATGGGCAGATGGCACTGTAATACGCCATATATTTATGTTTTGCCGTCACTGAGTTGTCAAACGACAACTTTATAAAATCAGTGTAGACACTTTTAAAAATCGTCATATCGTTTACTTGGCAGTTCACATATCTACCGACTTGATAGCGCGTGATTTCATCGTTGATATTGGATGATTGGATACCAAAAACCGCCATGTCGCTCCCTTTCGTGACACATTTGCAAATGTATTTAATTGACTTGACCGAATTGCAATACTCAACATTACAATGTGCCTTGAATGTTTTGGAAAGAAGTGGCGAATATGGAACTATCCAACTGTTGTCAACTACGAAATAGTTTCCTTTCACTTTAGTTGTGATAGTTCTACCATTATCATCGGGCGATCGACGCCGATACAATGGATAACCATCGTTGCCTGTAATGGTCTCTGCCGTAAATTTTCGTGGATATCGTTTGGAACACTTGCCGTCGACCATGCACGGTGATTGGCGGTTGATAGTGCCACACGGTCCATGAATCATATTCGTGATTACAACATCATGTAGGTCTGGATCGGTTTCAGGAGCAGGAATCTCCGCACATATTCATCTATTTGATCTGGCCGAATTCTTTCGACTAACCAAATTAGAATGTGAGCATGCGGTAGGCCTCGTTTTTGCCATTCGATTGAATACATCCAGCATCGAGTATTCCCAAAGACGTGTTGCTTACGCTGAAAACATGTGCGGTGATGTCGTGTCGATCACTTGATGTTTGTCCGGGAAGCAGCAATTGAATAATATCTATCCATTTCGGATTACATGTAAATGTAATGAATAGATCTGGCCGACCATAATGACGAACATATGTCATTGCATCTTGCGCATATTCATGCAAATGACGCGGGCTACCTGTGTATGTCGCCGGTAAAATAGTCAATCGATCAACATTTTCTGAATCTCCGTTTCTGCTAATTGCATCGCGTAAATGAATATACTCTTCCGAACGCAATTTAGCTTGATTCAACCGAATGAAAGTCAGGCGCTCCGTTTCGATTTTAACGTACATGTCAACGCAATATTGTTGAAGCAGTCGACGAAATCGCAACAAATAATTGTCAGAATTTTCACGAATCATCAAACGATATGCGTAATAATTCATCGAACTAACCTTCTTGGTAGTTTCCTCACCTGAAAGAAATGCAGTAAAAATTGTATTTTAGAACCCCTAATAGGTTAACGACTCTTACAGCTACTCTCTACTAAATTAGAAATTACAACTTTTTTTGGGTACTAAAAGCAAACAGAATAAAATGTATATCAAGTTTAAATGAAAACAATAATATTGATCTTACCATTCAATGGATAATCATTTTGATATTAAAGTGATATCCATCGTCTCCTTGCCAAAACATCAGCGGGTATTGTAACGCGTCAAGGTGCGTACGGATTGCGCGTTCCTGTGTTACGCGTAGTTGGGAAACACTGTCCAGGCGTACATTGGATACGTGTACAGCTAAAATTTAAAATTTTCAGTTCCACCTATTGAAATTTTCAGTTCATTTGAAATTGCCTTCCATGCATCTTGGCGTAAATAGTTATTTCGATAATCAGTTAGTGTGCTATCCCACAAGACCCGGTGGATTTCATAAAGTTGAATCAATCTGATAATATTTTCATTATTGAAACTCGAAGAACACGCGTGTTTATTCATTTTGCCGTCCAAATATAGCGTAGCCGGCCGCGTGCGTCCACTTTGACGCGCGACCAAAAACCGACCGACGCGGGTGGCTCGCGCTGCGAGTTGGCTCGTGCGGTACGCGTACCCAAGAGTGAACGCGTAGCTGCAGGTATGGACTAGGCGTTCCGGATACGCGTAAACTGAGTACGCGTACCAGGGTACGCGCAATCCGTACGCACCTTCATATGAACGGTGTGTTTCATATATTCTTTTTAGTTGCCCAGTATTGAGTCGTGTAAGTACAATATCACGTGTTTCCAAGTTTTCACCAACAATCAGGATTGCCACTTCATCGATTGTTGGAGCATTAAATGTGCGTTCATGTGTTCCAGCTGGTCTTTTATCTGCTCTGATCACAACTTTATAGTCATCACTTGGCATGCGCTCTAAAGCAGTCTTGAACAGCCTGACCAATGCATGATGTTCATGAAGCATTTGCTGCAGATCTTGGAGAATTGCTCTTTTCGTAGCTGTGTTGATCCCTTGACGACGGTCAAGTTGTTCTTCCATATCGCCCATGAAGTATATTTGCAAGAATTTATGCAGTGCATCTTCTATAGGTTGCAATGATCCAATGCGATGGCAAATCTGGCCTTGAATCTGTAAAGTCAAAGCCATAGTTATAGTCAGATTTACAAACACTTCTTTAACAAACACTTTTTTTTTTTTAAATAATAACATGCCATTTTTATTTCAGAGACAAATACAGAAATCTAACAAACTACATTCCAGATTTTTTTTACAATCATAGAAAATATAGTTTTTAACGTAAATTACCTTAAATGTCGGATTATATCCGTGTTCTTCGATAATTTCCGCCCCAAATGAGAAGTCATTTGGAAACAGACATTATATTTTTGAGTGTTCGCTAGAAAATGTCGTGATTCTAGTGTTTCGCCATAAAGCAGGGAGCACAATGGCTCTGGTGGCGGGACCAATGATGGCAATTTCACTTTACCACTAAGGCAGCACAAACCAGGCGTTTCACCAGCAAACCTCAATGCTCCACAATGTTGGCAAACAACGTCCATTGGACCAATGCAAACTAAACGATGCAAGCTGTAGTCAATGGTGCAATCATATAGAAACGCTGCTCGATTCAAATCAATACTTTAACCATTATTTCTTCTTGCACTTTGAAGATTATTCCTCTGTTCATCTGTACGATAAGCTCGACGATTTCTCGTTTCTAACCTAGCCGTTTCACGGGCTACCTCTCTTTGCTCTTGTGTTTGAGAAGCACGAATTAAGGCCCTTCTTCGCTCCATACTAACGCGGCGTTCTTCTCGTGCAATTTCTCGTTCTTCATCAGATAATTAACTCGCGATATTCCGTTGCCTAATTGCATTACGGCTCCGCTGGGAAAGATTAGATCTTCTAGGACGCGGCATTGTTATTAATATTAATATTGAATGTGCACTCGCATAAAACAACAAAAAACCACTTTCGAGACATAGACAATAGCTCACAGAGTATATAACCACTACATATGAATAGCTTATCAAGAAAAATTATAGACAACCTATAAAAAGACATTTATACTTTTGGTAACCTGTACAATAAATCTTAGGTATTATTTACGGAAATTAAAAATTAAATAATTAATAAATAATTTACACAAATTAATGTCTAAAACAAACAAATATAACAGTACCTGAACTTTCGAGACATTTTACAAAAAAATAAATTTCTGAACGCACACATGAATAGTTGTTACAGTATTTGACAGGATTGGACAACAAATGTTTAACATGAAATAAACAAATCAGCATTTATTGAAATGATTAATCATTACACAATACATATCGAGTTTTCATTGTTTTTAAGATTTATTATGCTATTCAGGGCGGAGACAAATCCAACGAATCAATAACCATGAATATTGTTTCAGCAGATCTCGAGTTATAAATGTTGTAACAAACCCGTCTTTGTTTTATATATTAAAATAAAATGAGCCAAGAACGTTTATCGATAAAATTTTACACGCAATAATTATTTTTTCAAATGAACATTTTTAAAATAAATTTTTAGCACTTGAAATATTTCCTAGGTAATACATTTGCAAAACCTGTATCATGTCAAATGATTCTTTATAACGTAATATGTTTGCGTGTGTAAATCGTCATAATAGTAACTTGTTTTAGATCAGCACAGAGTACTTTATAAATCAGACACGTAGTGTAATCCCAGCATCTCCACCATTTCGTTAGTTGCACTGCCAGGCCCTCAAGACAGAGATCTTTTTTGTATATATTATCTTCATACGGGCGTTGGTGAGGTCATGTAGCTCACGCATTCCTCCAGGGAAAACGACGGAGTGGACACTCCTCTGCTATATGCATCGTTGTCTGCTTTGGAGCTCCACAATCACAGAACGTTGGCTTCGCCAACTGGACGTTGACATATGAGGACTCGAGCAAAAGCCATACGACATGATGATGATACGGGCGTTTTCTGTTATCTCCTCTGAAATTTTTATTCATATATTATGGTCTCTTTCTATTCTAATCTCTTTATTGAAGTGACTTATGGTTATTTATCATGATTTCCTTTAATATGTAATGTTTCGTAGTATATTGTGACTTTTCTCATTATCATTTCCTCGCGTGGAAGACTCTTCCCAAAGCCTTTGGGCTTCCATTTTGGCATTGATGATAGATAGATAGTTTTTTGATTATGTCCATAATTTTGCCTCCCGTATTTGTTTTCAGTTTTGATTCATATACTACTTATGTAGGAATTTATTTTCATAATCTTGAAGTTTATTAGACTGCTGTTAATGATGTCACCCATGGAGTCTAAAACACGGAGATGTTTCTCTATTTCATTCAATGTTTTTAGACAGTCTTCCATCCTTTCTGCTTTATTTATGTTATTCATGGCCATATGATGAGCATATCGACGCTGGAAAGGCAATCTTGCTTATGCGCCATTTACCAACTTTGCAGGAGGATGATTCAAAGTTCGAAAATTTAGAAAAAAAATCATAAATATTTTTTTTTCATCAGAACTACCTGAAAATTGGCCTGACTATCAAGAAAAGGATTTGTCACAGATTCACTATAAAATATAATTTAAAAAACGTCAGGGGACAAAATTAGGTGTCACATAAGCTATAAATGTCCAGACCTCCGGCAAGGCTAATTTTCTTATAGGCCATAGTCCAGCTGATAATGTTGCTGCACTTATTGCTTATGGACCAAAATTATGTGATTATTATCGGAGCAAAATCTCTTAGTTCATCATTCATTCGAAAAAAAAGAAGGCATAATTCAGTTATAATTATCAAACTATAAAAAATTAGTTTGCCAAAAATTCTGAACTTCGAACTGACCTGAAATCGTGACATAGATATTGTTTCTTATAGGTAAGCATATTCAAGGATTTACATAAATAAAAGAACTACTTACGATAAAATGAAAGTATTACGTTTATTTCAGTCTTAAAATATAATTAGGGTGTTCAACACCTTTAACTAAGGCACAATCAGAATCACAGGCGCTAGTCGGTTTTTAATCTTATTATAATTTTTACATAAACATCTATGACGATGATTTAGTCACTATCTTCTAAATCTGTGTCTGGCAACGTATCTATTATGTTTCCATGAGGAAATTTTAAATACTCATCATGAAACTGCCGGGGAATTGTCAAACTTTGGGAGTGATTCGCCAAATCATTGTACTTGATACGAGTTCAAATAATAAAACTTATGAATATCCTTAATGGTGTTATTATCGTTAAATGTAATGATTTATCATCATTACCAAATGAATTTAATGGCAATTTATTGATGGAATATCCATTTAATGGAGCCAATCAATACGGCACATAACGGTGAAATACATGGGTGTGGGGTGTGGCCATGGAATAGATTACCTACTTAATTATTGTTATAGTGATCTATGATGCGCACAGCATCGGCTGGCGCACTGAAACACTAACATAAATGAAATATTGTATATTACGATACCTACGGCGCACACACCCTCACTTTAAGGAGCCGAAGCACCCCAAACTACATCAAATTAAGGAAGTTAACGGAACGACACGGAGCGGGCTTACTTTGCGGCATGCTATTGTTCGAGGCGCTGCTGAGCTGCTGCAGATGTTTGAGCTTGCTTGGACTTGGACCACGATGCGCTGGCCTCGCCGCGCTGCCTTCGCGCCATGATGCGCCCACGCCATGCCGCGCCGCCGCAAACTCCGTCGCATCCGAAGGTTGCAGTCCTGTCACGGTCGCCAATTTTTGTGCAGGCTCGCACAAAAGGGGTTATAATTGAAAATACGATTGTTTTCCTTTAAATAAAGCTGTACTTGCAAAATAGAATTTATTACACCGGAGCTACAAGAGTGCTGTCCTAGTATCCGCAAGAGAGAACCATGGGGGACGCGCGCGAACCCCTGACCAATCACAGGCGAGTTACGAGCGCGTTTACGAATACTCTTTTGAGGGAGGTTCGCCAAGTGCGATATTGTCTTATTATAACAATGTTTTCAACTATGAATATTAATTTAATTTATATAATACTATTAATTAAGCACTCCAATGCAATGATGTGAATGTAATAATACAATATGTAATTATAAGTACATGTCGGCGTAGACAATCACTATCGGTTACTTTGTCACCTAAACTTATTTGGGTTTCATTTAAATTTCTCTTTCGTCAATTATTTCCCGGTTCTAAAATACTTAGTTACTGCGAAATCTTGTTATCTAAGCAAATTAATTAACAACTAATTTGTAGTTATAATGATGGTTAGATATATTAACGTAGACGTGTACTTACCAAAATGTTCTGCGACCCTATTTCTGAGATAATAATTAATATGTTCTTACAATAATTATTTATTTCTCCTGTTACAATTATTTACTTCTTCACAAGCTTTTATGCATATAATCCTCAATGTACATACACAATACTATTTAGTTTTGCCGTACCCTGTACAAGTCTTTCACCGTATAAGTCTTTCCGTTTTCTTAATCCCTCGCCATCTTGTTCTTTTGTTTTTTAGCGCCCCTCGCTGTTTCCGCAAAAGGGAGGCAGATTCTGATGACTTCAGATCGCCGTGTATGGAGAATAATTGCATAAACGGTTTTGACGTACTCTTTAGTATCTATGAAATATTCTTTGATTATAGATAATAATCGTTCTTTAATTTCAGGAGAACAAAACAGTAATATTCTAGAAGCAACATATTGGTAATCCGCAATAAGGAAATTATTAAATTGTGCTGGTACTTGTATTTGATTCAAATGAGTAAAGACCGTTCTCTTTACTTGGGATGTCTTTTTGCGTGCCGCGTAAAGGCTACACTTCACATTGTCAAATGTTGGCACTTTGTTTACTAAGTGTAAACCTTTGTTAAATATGGGTTTTATATGATTTTTAAAAATTGAGGGTATCAATTCAGCTGAACTTCCAGCTTCTTCCTTCATCTTGTCGACACAACATAACATTTCATTACCAGTATAATCAGGCTTACATTCTATAGAGTGATCAACCAGCTTTAATACTTTTCCATCCTGACAAAACAAAACAAATTTTAGTGGGTACTTTGTAGGCATTGGCTATGGCTGCGCGTGTGAAAAGAGCTACCAGCGACGGGCGACGACCGACGACCGAGAGGCGACGGGTGACGAGCGACAAGACCCGGGCACGAAACCAGCGACGACGGCGGAGCGACGGCACATTTGATTCCATCGCTGTCGCTAGTCGCGCATCGCCCGTTGCCGTGTATTATAATATGACACATTTTAGCCTGTTCGTTTAACATCCACTGCCTCTTTCAATGTTATATTGGTCTTCATTAAAATCTTCTCCCGTCCTCGCCTGCTAGCCATCCCCACTACTTTCTATCTCTGATCATCTCTTCCTTCATAGATCCAAAATCACAATTGTCAGCTAACACATGTAGACTTCTAATAAACTCGTCCACACTTTCACCTGGTTCCTGATTTCTCGTATTGAACCGGAATCTGGCATACACAGGGTTCCTTTCAGTTTGAAAATGCTCATCCAATGTTTCAAGAGCTCTTTTTAGTGTGACTTGCTTTGTAATGTTGCACTGTAACGTCAATTCTTCGGCCTTATCCCCCATTAGGTATAACAGAAGATCTATTTGATCAGATTCTGATCTTTTATTTGCATTATAATAATAATAATAAAGCTTATTTATTCCATGCAAAACAAAATATCCCGAATAAATATTTTAGGACATTCATTAATAGAAAATCATTCTAAATCAAACAAATCAATACGATACATTCATTAATTCATAATTCATCCAAAAAAAAAAATTAAATTAGTGATTCTTTACTAATAAATTAGATATTACATTATTCACATTACATTATTTCGATTAACGATAAAATTGTGTAAGCATTAGTATGTTAATTCATTATTTTTGCACGGACCCCTTTTGGGTAAAAGCCTCCTCCAAGGCGTGCCACTTGTAGAACAAGTATAGAAGGTATTATTTATTGAAGTGATTTCTCTTGGAGGGTTTTGGTCGACCTCTCCCGCGGTGACCAGCCGTACTGGGAGATGGGGAGTGAGTAGAGGGGCCGCTCCCAATTGCTATGCTGTGTGATGCTGTAATACGTTTGCTTGTAATTGGGGTGTTTCTTTCGGGGAAGAAAAATAAGACAGTAACGATGAAGAACTATATAATACAGCAACCTAAACTATTATGATTAATAGTTTAGGTTGCTGTATTATATAGTTCTTCATCGTTACTGTCTTATTTTTCTTCGAAGGTTGTTTGCTAGACCGAGGGGCATCCTGGCCGGTTATTTGCATTACTTACCGCCATATATCTCTAAAATATTTTTCTCCATTTGTCCCAGTTTTCCGGCACAAAATCATAAGGGTCGGGGGCTACCACCAGACCCGGCATACCGGCGTTGTTGGAGTTGTTGGTCGATTCAGTATCAGGCATTTTTTATATCTTGCACACCGCTGCCACCATGTAGTATTCGTATGATAGAAATAAAAGGTAATGATAGTCACTATGTTTTATTAGATATCTTCAGTTACATATTAGTCCTAATGCCACCCGGGTTGTCAGTCTAGTGAAGTGGCTTTGTTCCCGCGCGCGGGCTGTCGCCCTGAGAGCTCGTTCACGAACAGGAACCCACAACAATAATTATTTACGTTTGGCTTAAATTATTTTAAATATTGACTGACAATGACATTTGATGCGCTAAACATGGCAGATTTTCGGCCTCATTAGGTATATTCATGTTTCACTTTATGTACGCACTATAATACTATTATATTGTTTTCCTGCGAGTTTATGTTTATGTGTGTGCCTTCAAAATGGATGCTATTTATATAAGCAATTGTACGTATAGTACAATATGTTGCGTCCCTATTATAAAGGTCTATACATCAACGTAAAAACAGTAGGTCAAAGCCTCTAAACATTGGGAGAGGCCTATGTCCAGCAATGGACTGCGATAAGCTAATTGATTGATAATACCTGCTGATGGCAGTGAAAATAATGAAAATAATAACATATTTATTCGTACGTATCTTTTTGTAGTGGTAAGTATCTCGAAAGAATGAAAATACTACAATAAAACAACTATACAAAAAAACCTGATGAATTCCACTTTCACGGATTTCTACAATCCCTTTGGCGGCTTGAGGGTTTAGTATGTGTTCAAAACTCTCTGCTCCAACTCTGCTAAAACAGCTGGACGAAAAGGGTTGGTAGTTTGATAGACTGGTGATTGAGTTACATATATTATTCTTTATTAAAGAGTGAAAATTCTCAAAAGGGAGCCGGTGTGGCAAAAAAACTTACCTCAATTAGTTTGCCATACACCATGCGGCGATTCAAAATGGGACAAGCCGAATGTAATGAAGTCTTTACCCGTGGCACATACCTTTCTCCATTTTTCTGTAGTTTTGATGTCCTCAGTTCCATCAGCGTTGAGAAGGTTCGTCAACTGGAACCATAATTGGATGTTAGTCATGCTACCTTGGGAACCTTCTGTAGGTCTACTAAAGTCACCAATTTTGAAAAAAATATCATACAATTTGAGAAGAGAGAGAATGAGAAGAATTTAAACTACATATTTAATAAAAACATACCTTTCTATAAACTCCACTAATAAGTGGAATTGTGACGAGCTACTCCTCATTCTCAAGTATGTAATATTTGAATGTAATTGAATTTATCTTTCTTCTTTCACCGAATTGTTTCTTTTGACTTATTGTAAAAAAAATTACACAAGGTTTCACGTCACACTCAGCGAGATTTTTAGCAATGTTGGAACTATATTTTGATCATTTGGTTTTATCTCTTTTTTATAGAAACATAAAAAGAACAACTAAACTCACGGTAAAGCTACTGATAACAACATTGTATAAGGTGCGGTGTGGGCTATGAGGATTGAAATAAGACAACCGAATGGATCGATAGCTCTTGTATATCTTGTAATGATTTATCAATCAACAGAATATAAGTAGAGTACAGATATAGAGATTATATAATATTAGGCATACACACACACTATATCACCATCCTTTAAAAGAAAAGAAAAAAAATTAAGTACATTTTTTTATTTATATTAGTCTTATACAGAAGAAGAAGACGTATAATACGGCTTTCTTCTATTTTTATGCAAAATTTCTTCTTTACCATTTTTCAAAATTTTCACATTTACTAACATGTCTTCTAAAACTTTAAAAGGTCCTAAATAAACATTTTCCATTTTGTTACCTGTCTCATTTTTAACTAATAAACAAATCATCTCTTTTATAAGTTACTGGTTTTATATATTATATTCATCGTACATAGATTTTCTTATTTCCTTACTCTTTACAAGATTTACATGTGCATCAGAATGAGCTTTTTGTAACCGATATTTTAGTTCTAATGGATAGTTATCAGTGTTATACAATGGTTCAACATGGTCTGATCTTAAATTACTGGGTAAATTACAACATTTTCCATAAACAAGCTCAAATGGGGTATATCTAGTTTCTGTATGGACAGTGGTATTGTAAGAAAAACACCAATAAGGGAGCCAGCCAATCCAATACGTAGGACTATTGTTAGTTTGTATTCGAAGAAAGGCATTCAAGGATTTGTGCGTGTTCTCTAGCGCACCTATAGACTGATGATGGTATGCTGTCAAAGAAATTTGTGTTATACCCAACAGTTTACATACCTCACTCATTGTAGAAGACATGAACTCTGTACCTCGATCATGCATAACTTCTCGTGGGACTCCGTACCTAAGAATAAAATTTTGTACAAAAGCTTTGGCCACACTTACAGTATCCTTTGTTGTCAAAGGATAAGCCTCTACATACTTAGATCATCCTGTAATGTTAAAATATATGAATGGTTATAATAATCCTTATCTAAGGGCCCAACTATGTCTTAATCAAAACTAGACTGTGAGGTAGTAGTCACTGTCATTGGTTGCTTTGTGTGTAAAGAATGCTTTTTGTTTTTGGCATTTATCGCATTTCTTTACAAACCGAGTAACATCATCTACCACATTTGGCCAAAAATAGTATTTCTTTATATTATTTGTCATGCGCCTTATTCCAGCATGTCCGCTAGTGGGAAGCATGTGAAAGTCATTAAGAATAACTTTTTTGTCATCATCATTAGTAACGTTAATTGAATCTTTAATAATATAAATTCTTGGTGGTCCGGACCACTCATCATTATTTTTTATTTTATTGGATATCCTCGTTTTCTTTATTTCTCATTATGAATATTTCTTCAATATTATTATATTTGCAGAACAATCCCAGATCTCTCACGAAGACGTCTCGCGCCATACATGATCGAGAAAATGGGTTGACTATTATTGTAATTTTAGATTGTACGTACTCAAGAGCATTACTGTTTTTAGTCATGTTCCTTTTGCTCGCCTCAGATTCAGAGATACACACCAACTCAACGCAATGTTTTGGTTTTTTGAGAATTTCTACGACGTTCGGGTGATCAGTCCGGCAGTCAGGAGAATTCTTATCGGCCAACACATTACGTGCGTTACGTGTAGTAGTCCTCTCACTCTCTTTTCTAGTCATACTTCTTGTCATCACATTAACCGTTTTCGTACTTATATCTTTTAAATCTTCAGAAGTTATAGTAATACGAGACAGCGCGTCCGCTGCAACGTTGTTATCGCCCTTTTCATATTCTATAATATAATCGTATTCCTCCATTACCAATCTAAACTTTAAGAGCCTACTGGATGGATTGTTTACGCTAAACAAATAGACAAGTGGTTTGTGATCAGTTTTATCGTAAACTTTTTGCCATAAAGATAAGGCCTAAAATACTTTAGTGCCCATACAACTGCCAAAAGTTCTTTTTCTATAATAATAATAATAATAATAATAATATTTATTCATTATTCATTGTACAATAATAATATCTACACAGTGTCTTAGTCTATCGTGCGTAATAATATGTAGTAAGTGCATAAGAATCTTAGGTATGTATATCTACTGATTATATATACCTATTTACGTATTATCTCTAGGTCTTATAAATAAGTATTTAAGTATATTACATAGTATGCGCCTGAACTAGGTAATCCTGTGTTTCAGGCGTCCAGGCCAAATTTATTAATAATTCTAAAATGATCAACATGATATTACTGGTAAATACAACAATCATTACAATGCTAAATTGGGTCACTACTGCTAACTAAAATAACTAAAATAATAATAATATCTATTATCTTATATCTAGCACTACTCACTTTAGAACAGACATTAAGTCCTCTGTATCATCGTAGGACATGCTTTGGAGGATATTCTTCACAACTCGCTTACAACAACCATAATTCAGAGGATAAATGCTTGTTATAGCGTTTATCCTATTGTATAGTAGAGGTCCCAAAAACAAATAAAATTTACCTGTGTACTTCTATGGTCGGATAGTTCATTTCGGCTTTATTCAGAGCTCTGCTGGCATAAGCGATAGGCAAATCATTATTATTACATAAAATTGCTCCAATAGCTAGACCTGATGCATCTGTTCGGAGAAGAAAATTATTTTCAGTTGTAAAGTCTGGATATTGCAATATGGGCGGGTTTACTAACGCCTCTTTCAGTTTTACAAATGAACTTTCACGTTCGTCTGACCATTCAAACTTAACTCGCTTACGACATAGCTTGTTCAAAGGTATAGTAATCTAAGCAAAACATGGTACAAATTTTCTATAATAGTTTGCGAACGCAACAAACCTCCTCACTTCATCACTATTAACAGGTCGAGGATAGTTGTGAAGAACTCGAGTTTTTACGGGATCAGGAAGCACACCTTAAGATGAAACAATGTGTCCTAGATACAAAAGCTCCTTTTTAAGAAATTGACATTTCGCAGGATTAACCTTCAAATTTACTTTAGGCAGCCTTACAAATATTTGTATTAAATTTTTATTATGTGACTCTAAATTTCTACCAAAACAAATAAGATCGTCTAAATATATCAATCATCATCATCATCATCATCATTTCAGCCATAGGAAGTCCACTGCTGGACATAGGCCTCCCCTATAGATCTCCAATAGGACCGGTTGGAAGCGGCGAATTGAAATATATCAATAGTTTATGATAATTTAATCCAGACATTGCTATTGTCATTAGTCTACTAAAAGCACTGGGACTGATTTTGAGTCCCATTGGTAATCTTTTCAACTGATATTGTTTATCTGTAGTGAAGGCTGTGTACTTCCTACTTTCTTGGTCAAGTTCTATTTGGTAGTATGATTGGCACAAGTCAAGGTGGCTAAAGTACATTGAACCTGACAAAGAGTCAAGAATGTCAGCAATGTTAGGCAAAAGGAATTTATCATCTTTAATCCTATCATTAAGTTTCCGATAATCCACAACAACACGCCATTTTTTGTCACCACTTCCATCATCTTTTTTAGGCACAAGCAAAACTGGACTATTCCATTCACTCTGGCTCTCTTTGATTATTATCATCTTTTAACATTTGTTCTTTTTGCTTATTAATTTCATATTTTTGTGCTCTTGGCAATCGATATGGTTTTGTATAGGATGGAACTGTGTTGTCTCTTAAGTTAATTTTTTGCTGGTACAAATTTGAAACTCCCAATTTATCTCCCGGTAGACAAAAAATATCACTGTATTTAGCACAGATGTTTTCTATAGATACTTGCTGATAGATAGATACTTTACTGCGGGCCAAGGGTGTTCCAGAAACTTACATTGACGCCATCCGAGACATGTACTACGATTCCGGTTCCGTGGTTCGGACTGCTGGTGGCGACTCGAAAGCCTTCCCCATCACCGTCGGGGTATACCAAGGATCCGTCCTTAGAGCGGCTACACACACACCTGCCGCAGGGGCGATCTAGGGTGAAAACGTGAGTATGAGCCTTAATTGACCCTTAATCGCTTCCTAAGTTGTTATGTGTGTAGCCATTTTCTAGATTGCGCCGATATTGTCCCGACCGCTTTGCACCCTAGATCGCTCCTGCGGCAGGTGTGTGTGTAGCGCCTAAGTTGCCCCTGCCGTTGCCGTGTGTGTAGCGCGATTGGAGCAATTTCTGCTGGCCACAACGTTCAAGTATACTTGCGCAAGTTGAGACTTGCACAAGTATACTTGAACGTGTGTTGGATATACAAGTATACATGAACGTGTGTGCCAGCGTTGCGTTCAAGTCTCCTCAGTACCGTACTAGGCGCGCGCCTATACGTACGTTTGTTCTGCGATCAATTTCCCGTCAAAATGAGTGAGATTTTCTTCATAAAAAATCATTATCCCTAAATTATATCTATTTTTTTTTATAATATAGGACTCGTCAATTTGACTTCACCTCGCCTGATGGTCAGTCTATATATTATGCCAATATTTGAATGCAACATTCAATTTGGATAATACATTTGATGCGCGAATACCCACGATTTAGTATAGGAAGCTTTTTTACAGATGTCACTTTCACACTGTCACCGCTATGTACCCACAGATTAATAAATGTAGCGAAGTTTCCGTGGGCTGACTGCGCGGCAGGCAAGTGTGTAGAGAACCCCCGATATTGGCCCGATATTGCTCCGATATTGCCCCAACCGCTTTGCACCCTAGATCGCCCCTGCGGCAGGTGTGTGTGTAGAGATCTCCGATATTGTCCCAATATTGCCCCAACCGCTTTGCTTCCTAGATCGCCCCTGCGGCAGGTGTGTGTGTAGCCGCTATTAGTCCTTACCTGTTCAGCGTGGTATTAGATGTTTTGTCGGACAGCATTAGAAACTCACATGAGCAGCCTCCGTGGTTGCTCATGTATGCTGATGATATTGCGCTGAAGATGGACGCGGACAGGAGCAGATTGGTGCGACGCGTGAAAGGATGGAAAGAAGCGCTTGAGAACGGCGGTCTGAAGCTAAATGTAGCGAAGACAGAATACTTAGCGTTAAACTCCACAGATCCCACACCCGTCCGTATAGGCGATGATTGCGTGTAAAACTATCAAATGTCAATATAAAATTGTTCTGTAATACATAATTACAGTCAAATAAATCTATGGTCCTACAATATGTAGTTAAGGTATGTAATTTTCTATTTATATTATACCAATATGTTATTTTTCCCAACTGTAAAAGATTTACTGTAAGGTAATGCGCACAATATTACCTGTTTAATTGGTAACTTTGTTAATTGATCATAAAAACTTATGAAGTCATTTATATTTGATTTACCTCTTCTGCCAACAAGTATTACTAACGTTGTCTGTGAACAGTGTGTACTAGATACTGCTCTTTTAATTATTTGGGAGTAGGAGGCCCCAGGAAATGAATTAATTATGACTGAATGACCCAATTGACCACTCAAATGACAACTTAAACCCTTACCAATTTCATCACAATACACAACCGTTTTACCTGTATTTAAAGGTTTATTTATTGTTGTTGTTACAGGGCTACAACTGATGGACATGTTAGATTTTGTAGAATTGTCACTGTCCACAGGGACAGGACAGGGCAGTGAGGTCAACCCTTCCTGGGATGTTACATTAGACAGGGTGGAGCACGGCAAGGATGTATCCCAGTCACATCTCTGCCTGTATAGGTTTTCCAGTGAATGAAACCTTGCTTCATTACTATGACATGAGTCCACTAGGCTATTTAATGCCTCAATGTACTCCCCTATTTCTTTTTGTGCAATTTGGTATTTTTGTGTAATGGAATTTAAGGAGTCATTCAAACGCCTGATTTGTAGTTGTTGATGCCCATTTTGAGGCACCTTATCTGTTTTTGTGACTTTGAAATAAATTTATGTATTTTTATATATTTTTTAAACTTATTTCTGCCACTACCAATTAACCCAATTGAAGAATCCAACAGTGATTCATTAACACGTTCACGGACACAAACCATTCTCAAAAACTTGTGATATGACACACAAATTTCCCATACAAAATAGTATCACGTCTGCGGACGGATTGCCACGTTATTCGATTTTTAAAGTGTGTGTTGCGGCAGTAACGGCCAGAGACGTAACCGCCTGTAGACGGACATTCATACCAGGTGAATTCTAAACGTCGTATTATGGCACTACGGCTCAACTTAGCCTCATTTAAAGGTTCATAATTTCCATCAGAACCATAATCACCATCTACATCACTATACGGATCCTGATTTTCATTGCTCGAGTCAGACTCGGAGTCAAACAAACTACGCCGAACGTTAAAAGGTGTGGTATTTTTACCCGACGCCATCTGTAATAAGATTATGCGATTACAATTTGAAAAAGGGTAATAATAATAGCATCAGTCAGTATGGCGTGTGTTAGGAAAGGTCTAAGTCCAGCAGCGGACTGCGATATGTTGATTGACTAATTGAATAGCATCAGTTTATAGGTATAACATACTTCAATATCGAAAATTGAATTGTCTACGAGTACATGGTTTTATCAGCACCAAATTCACACAAACATCATTCACTATACATTGAAATAATCGGCAAATAAATATTTCGTAATTATGATCATGAATTATGAGTTAAATAGTACGTACCAGTCACAAAAAATCGCCGCAGCGCACCTCAAGGACGTACTTCCTCCCGCTGTGGCGTGGGGCGACTAATCGGTCGAAAGTGTAGGTAGATCGTCCGGCCACAGACGGGGTGTCACAGCACGATGTTCTTCAATGTCTGCGTGACAGAGGTAACTTGTGTGCACGTGCAAGAGTGTTTGATGTGACACTAGCGATCTGTATTACAGCCTAAAATGGCACAGAGTCATATCCTTCCTACAAATATAATGGGAAACTGCCGGCTATGGACGTAATTCGAGTTTTGACGTATTTTAAATCACCGGCCACAGCCGTATTGCCATATTATGAGGGTACTAACTTACGTCTCTCGACGATGTGTCCGTGAACGTGTTAATCAAATAGAGCAATTATTACTTAATTACATTTCCATCAAATTTTGTAAATAAACAAGGTTCATATTTAGACTTTGAATACCCTGAAGTCATCAAAAAATCATCTACCCTTTGATACCAAGCTCTCGATGATTGTTTGAGTCCATAAATGGCACGTTTAAGCTTTAACACTTTATTCTTATCATTACTATCCCTATGAGTTATTGGTTTTTCCATGTACACCATGTTTTAAACAACCATTAAGAAAAGCTGTAGTTACATCAAGATGACGTTATCTAAATTCAATTTTACTGACAATGAAAACAACTACTACAACGTAGCACTGGGGAAAATGTCTCATGGTAGTCTATGCCCGCCTTTTGTGAAAACCCTTTTGCCACTAGTCTCGCACGGTAACGCACTTCACCAACACTATCATATTTATTTTTAAATACCCACTTGCACTGCACTACTGTAGAGTCGCGAGGTTTGTCGACGAGTTCCCACGCATCAGATTCAGATTCAGCTTTATTTCAAAGAATATGGTTACATCATCAGGTATTATAATATTTGTAAGTACAACATATTCTGCCGTGATGCGTTGAAATTGCAAAATAATATAAACATTATTCTTCCACTATTCTTCCACTTCCACTATTCTTCCACTATTCTTCCTGAATGATTCCAACTCCTCCTCCATGCTCGCTCTCCAATGTTTGCTTTCAGGTCCATTTAAGGCTTCCTCGAGTGTAATATCCGTTACATTGTGATCTTCTGGCTCTGAAATACACAAATGGTTATAGCCATATCTATTGGGTATTTTTCTCACTCGTTTGCCTGTAACTTCTTGATTCACATTCACGATTGACTCGTCTGATTCTGATGCTGTACTAGCAGTATCAAAGCTATCATATGTGTCACTTACCGAAGAAGCATCTGGTACATACGTGTTATCATTCTCAACATCAATATCTGTGTAATACTCAATTTTTCTCATTAACAATCGACAATAAACAATTACTTTGGAGAGACTTACGGATTTTTCCGTCGATACCAGTCACTTCAAAGAAGTTTTTTTAAAATTTGTATCACTGTCTCGATAAAAGTCCAGTCTTCAGGTAACAAAGCTAGATCATATAGGTATTTAAACTTTCATGGCCGTTCACATCACAATACATGGTAAATATCCCGATAGTTCTAATAGTAAAGCTAGATCAGCTTTAACTATTGCTAATGTCGCTATCAAAGCCTGTTTTATCTTCACCACACGGTCCAGCATAATGAATGATTCTCCGAACCCTAAATTTTCGATGTCTCTAGGTTTATTTTCGTAACTAACTGACAAATCAGTCTGCAATTAATTTTAAAACATACCTCAGACTATTACCTATCTTGCACAAGTATTTTTTTTAATAATATTTTTTTAAATATTTGAAAATAAATAAATTAAATCGTTCTTCTCACTAATATGGTGTGTCAGTAACCAAGTTTCTTGTACATTAGTAACAATAACATTTTTTCCTATTTATAAATCGATGTGAATTATAATTATTACGAGAGAATATTAGTTGTTTCTTTAGACAAAAAAAAAATAGTACTAATATGTCCGATAGTTTATTAATAAATAAAAAAATTGTGAGTGTCCGGCACAAAAGTCTGATTCATATCGCGAGCTTCACTCGAACGTACCTACCCAATACGAAACTTCCCGCACTGGCAGTAGCCAGTGGCTCGGCTGACGTGGTCGCGACCCTTTTGGCGACTTAAGTCTATCAGGAAAAATTACTAGGTATAAAAATGACGAAATTATAAAATTAAATTGTCGAAGGTTATACCGTGATATAAAAATGTCGATATTTACAAAGGCGAATGGGCGTTTCGTCCCATATGGTGTAACACTTTTTGACCTATATCAAATGAAAGGTCTCAATGAGTGTATTATTTTTTTGTACTGACATAAATCTGTATTTCGTGCAGGGTAAAAGTTGTGGGGGTTTCAGTTACTAAGAAAGTATTTAATTTATTTCAAATAATTAGTGTTTTTATGACAAAATACTTATTTATTTATGCTATTTTTACCCGACTATGTTAAAGCCAAAGGAGGATTATGATTTTGACAGGCTATGTATGTATGTATGAACTATGTATGTATATTCACTAATTCCCTCATAGCTCTTCAACTACTAATTAGAACTGGACAAGTAAGGTATTGTTAGAAGTGTCTTGATCGTCCACTTATTATAGGCTATATAACGTGTCACTGAATTTAATGTGGCGCCCTCTAGCGGTCATAAAGTACTGCGTTAAAAAATAAAATTGAGGTAAATATACCGTGTTTGATATCAAATTAAAGGCCTTAATTAGTACATTTCAAATATGTATAAATTATTGGGATTTTTGAATGAAAGGACATCACCCATTTTAGTTCAAAATTGAAAGTGCCGGCCAAAGAAAATAAATACGATATTCCGTTAGAACTTGTCCTCGCTAGCATTTTCTATTACCACGTTAAAGTTGAGGGACCACTGTACTTGGTTTTATTTGAATTTAAAAATCTTGGAAACATACATTTTTTATGATACGAATTATTAAAAATAAATTAAAATCTTTATTCTATATTGGAACAATAGTTAATAAAAGCAATAAAAAATAACCCCATATTGCATATCGTTGTATTTCGTCCATTTATTTAGGTCCATAATGGAAAGTGCTGGCCAAAATACCTATACAAATATGAAATTCCGTTAGAGCTTGTCCTCGTTAGCATTTTTTACTATGGCGTCAAAGCTGAGGGACCACTGCTCTCAGTTTTATTTGAGTTCAAATATCTTGGAACCATACATTTTTATGATAAGAATGATTAAATGGTTTATTTAATCATTTTAATCATTAAAAATCATTGAATGGTTTATTTTTTATTAGTTTTATTAACTATTCTTCCAATGTAGCACGACATTTTTTATCCATTTTCAATAGTTTGTGTCATAAAAAATGTATGTTTTCAAGATTTTCGAACTCAAATAAAACCGAAGGAAGTGGTCCCTCAACTTTGACGCCCCAATAAGAACAAGTTCTAACGAAATATCGAATTTGGCCAGCACTTTCAATTTTGGACCAAAAATGTATGCAGTGTGAATAATGTTCTTTTGAAGCATTTATTATGCTAACTATTCAAATCGATTTAGAAAGAGAAAATTAAAATATTGGCTTCTGCTTTTAATTTTTTTTGTTTCATGCTTTTTATATACCTATAATAATAGCAGGTTTTATGGAAATCGAATGATCGAATCGAATATGAACCGATTTCCATAAAACCTGCTGTATCGTGATGTATAAATTATGACCTTTCATTTGATACCCAATACGGGTATATTTGAAAATAGATTAGATTTTGGATTTATTTTCATTCCTCTTAATATATTTCAAATGGTTGAACCGATTTTTATGAAACATAGCTAAGAATACTCTCGACTAAACCATCTTTCGATCAAAAGAAACATAATTGAATTCGGTTCAGCCGTTTGGGAGCTACGATGCCACAGACAGACTGACACACACGCACACACATATACACACACACACACACACACACACGTCAAACTTATAACACCCCTCTTTTTTTGTTAAAAATATGTGATCGGTACAACCATGAACCATGTCAACCAGTAGGTGAATTAACCCTAGTTGAGTCAACCGTAGTTGTAATGACCGTCGGCGAAATGATACAAAACCGTAGAACTACTAACAAAGCCTATTTGCACAAAAAATATTTTTTACTTACACCCTTATAATTTTGGACCTGCACGAATTTCTGATAAAAATCTTTCATTTTTACATATAAATAGACTAAATGAACATGTTTACACTAGTCGCAACTTGTTACAAGGGTTGGGACGCAGCTCATACAAAAGTGCCCGTTCTCCTTTCAATATGTAAAAATGTCTGTAACCCATAAAGTAAAAGTATAGAAATGACAACATTTAAAAATATCAACATATTACTTTGGCAAGATGATGATTTAACTAAATATAAAGATGTCAACAATCCCTTACAAAATGTTCTGAATGAAAAAATACTATTTTCTTCTTAATTATTACACAAAGTTCAATAAAGTTCCTTCAATTTTTTTATTTAATAATTGCGACGAACTGAAATAAAACTGCATTGTTCCATAAAAATAGTTTATTTTTGCCATACTTGTAAAACGAAAAATTAAAAACAACTTTTTTCCTGTTTGCATAACTAACAAAAAATCTCGTTTAGATGTATTTAGAGTACATACTCGTAGATACCTAGTCTACATTTATATTTTCGCCTAAAATCTATAACTTTATGAATAAGCTGAAGTGTTGTCATTTCCTTTCGCTTTAGTTTATCTAAATATTTTTTATACGTTTTATCAAAAAGAATGTCGCTATTTCTTCTGTTTTTATTTCCCGAAAAAATAAGCTATTCTTTATTTTGTAGTCAAAATGTATCGCTTCTTTTTTATTTTTTTGGATAAAACGAGATTTTGATGACCTCGATATCAATACATCATGTTGGAAGAGGGGGACTCTTTAATCAAACCATACTTTTTGTAGGACAAATATTTTTTTAAATAACTAATATCTTGAGATAAAAGAAAAACTAGCCGGTTAGTAATAAGTTTTTTGGAATCATGAAATCGACATATTTGACCCATCCCACCTCTGTTAGCTACCACATTCGACAGTTGCGTACAAGCTTTTGTTGGGCGTCTCATCAAAACGAAGCTACTCACGGAAAATTAGCTTGATAGTAATCAAGTTTTGGAAATGTACTAAGGAACCCGGTCTACTGCGGTTGGTTTTATTTGAGTTTAAAAATCTTGGATTGCCTTATAGACACTGAATTTAAGGTCACTTTCATATGTTGAGCCTAAAATCCTTTTGGGATCCCCCAAGTTAAGGAAGATGCCAGATCAAATGTGCAAATAGTTAATTTATAAAATATCTATGGTTTCTTACTCGTTTTACTTCAACCATGCTGCAACTCTATGAACGAATGAACCATAAACAATCGTCAGTTTATCGTTCTCAAAACAAAAAAAAAAAATACTTTGAAACTTTCGTTACGTCGTTAGTTTGCTTTCCACTGTATTGTGTTCGTGAGAATTATAGTGATTTTAGTGCGTTGTCTCGGATATTTTTGCAAAAGGTAAGTTTTATTTTATAATATTGTTGCTTTTATTGTGTAGGAAACCTTATTTTGATAGTAAACTACTAGTTTTATAATAAAATTACGGAACAAAAGTTCGAAGTTGGTTGTCACTAAACTTTCAGACTAGGATTACTAGTTACATATATTTTGTATAATAGTGTTCTTATTAGTTATTATATAGAATAGAATATCAATCGAGGAATGGATATATGTATTAGTTTTACACAATAAACGTAGGTGTATTGTGTAAATAAATTTATTTCGAAACCTTGTCTGTAATACACGCACACATACGTAAATGCAAATGGCGGCTCACTGTGTATGTACATGATACGTTCCTAGGGCGGCCATAATGACTTATATAGGTTGTTGTTTATTTTGGTAGGTAATGTCGTACCTGTTATGAGTATACTGTAAAAATTAACATTTTATTTATTTCTTGATATAGGATTTTTGAAAATTATATCATATCGTATAATTTTCGATAAATTAATAAAATAATCAAAACATAAACGTAAAACTTTTGGTATATATTTTTTTAAAGATATGTAAATTTGATTATATAAATAATATTATTAATTTAAAAAATATTACAAGACAGTTTTATTATTATTTATATTTGTGTGCGTCGCTGATATGGTGATATTGTTTATAGAGTGTTATATTGTTTTACAGAAAATGAGTTCTACACCTTCAACGTCTGGCAATATAATAAGAGGGTTGCAGGTAGAGCGGACACCCCAAGGCCACTTGAGGGTCACGTCCGATGAAACCCTATTGATAAGGACTACGTCGGGAAGAGTTAGAGTAGGTTCAGTCTGAGTATCAAAATATCCTGTCAGCAGTCTCTTTAGATCTATTATCATACAAATTTTTAATATTTTGTTTAGCCTTGGTGTCCGGATAATTTGGAGTTAGGAGAGGGAATCCAGTTGGTGGAGGATGGTGGAGAAAGGCCTCAACTGAGACCACGTCGTCTTTTCGAAGAGGTCAGTATTTTTCTTTTTATAGAGACACGGCAAGGTGACTATATTGCACCTGACGGAAAGCGATATGGTTCAGATATGATAACGCGATACGTGGGACCTAATATCATAGTTGGCGAAATGTGGGTGTTTAACACACCTCTGCCTACCCCTTCTGGGATACCGGCGTGATTGTATGTATGTATGTATGATATTGGCGGATGATAACCACCACAAAGCAGATTATTTGTTAGTAAACATACACAATGTTAGTAAGCATTAAATGAAATGATAAATTAAAATAAAATAATTTAAAATAGAAAACTAAATGTCAAATAATTAAATACCTAACAAATAATGTCATTTCAAATGTAAATTTAATCACCATTATTATTCATAGATGATCAAGCAGAATATGGAAATGGAGTTGAGATGTATGTATACGTAGATTTCTTCAACAAAAACAAGCACGATTTGTTCTGACTAACAAAAATTTATCGCTAATCAAATTTCATTTTGGGTTTTGGACTACTTTCGTAGCATTTTGGTTTGTTGCGCGTATTTTGCATGGGTGTGCGTGCGATGTTTTTATTATAACTAAGATGCTGGTAACTGAAATTGTCATGCATTTATTTCGTTATGGATGAACTAACTAACTTATGCAATTGATGCTGCTAGGATTTATTTCTTTTTGTATGTTTCTGTGTGCCTCATACTTTTTAACGCTATTTTATTGAGCTTTTTACTATGACTGTGTTTTATGAAATGGCTAGGATTTATTTCTTTTTTTATGGTTTTGTGCGCCTCTTACCTTTAACCCTTTGTTCCCCGTCACGCAGGACGCGGCGCGTGCGTACCGCCGACTTTGAGCTTTATTAACACTAAATAAGGTGACGTAACTGACGTATTTACATTGTGCGGTGGGGGGGAGCGCGGTGCCCGGGCACCGCATGATCGTATAGAGGTCCCTCAACGATCCCTCTCGACCGTGCGGTGCCCGGGCACCGCGCAAATACCCACCTTATTTAGTATTAATAAAACTCAAAGTCGCCTGGCGAGGTGTGGTGCACGTGCGTTTATTGGGCTTTTTACTAGGATTGTATTTTATAATAGGATGAACGAGAAGAGGGTGCCTGCTTGCTTCCACCTTCACTCGCAGCGGCTCTCGAAGTTGTTGATTCAGGGAGTGAGGTGGACGATGAAGAACTAACTGTGGAGGAACTTCGAGAGCTTCTCGAAGATAACGATGAAGATGAAGAAGTAGGGGAAACATCATCATCACATTTTACGTGGTCGGATAATTTTGACGAATTTAGAGGGGTAAGGGAAGTGTTCCAAGAAGAAGCTGGCCCTAGAATTGAGGGTGCACGTCCAATTGACGTATTCACTCAATTGTGGGACCAGCCTCTACTGGAAGATATTGTCCTAGAGACAAATAAATACGCATGGACTTCTATTGCCACAGCGTCCGAACGTGGCATTAGCGCAGAATCCCGACTGAATGCCTGGGTAGAGACTTCCGTTCACGAAATTTATCGCCTAATTGGCATCATTATCTTGATGGGGATGTGCGTCAGGGGGCGTGTAGACGAATATTGGTCTACCGGAATCCTAGGCATGCCTGGGTTCCGGACCTTGATGTCTAGAGACCGATTCTGCCTCTTGATGCACTTCCTCCATTTCGTAGATAATGACGAAATTGTGTCCACAGGCGAAAATAAAAAAATTGGGAAAATTCAACCCATTGTGGATTATTTAAACGAGAAATTCGTAGCCGTTTACACGCCTCGCCAAGAACTATCAATAGACGAATCGCTGCCTGGTTTCCTAAACAAAGGGTACACCCTTTTCATGGACAATTGGTACAATTCGGTGTCTCTTACAAGATTTTTAAAAAACAATAAAACAGACGTCGTAGGAACTTTGAATAGGAGGAGAATTGAAACACCGGCCGACGTGAAATCGCTGGTTGACAAAAGAATGGCAAGGGGATCCGTGGTAAGTAGACACTGTGGTGATGTTGCTGTTATGGCATGGAAGGATGTTAAATTAGTCACCACAGTGTCTACTTATCATAACAACGACATGACCACGGGTACGCGAGCAGGACAAACTATACAAAAGCCAGTAGTAGTATCCGACTATAATAAATTTATGGGCGGAGTGGACCTTAAGGACCAAAAGCTTGCCATGTACCTCCTAGAGAGGAAACGGGGAACGAAGTGGTACCTAAAAGTCTTCCGCAGATTAATAAATATAACAATTTTAAACTCATATATTATTTTCACTTCTTCCAACCTTGACCAACGCATGACACATAGACAGTTTAGGTACAAACTGGCTGAAAAATACGGTGTTAACGTACAACCCAGGCAACGCCAACCGACGACCATACCTGGTAGGCTCAATAAGGACGTTGACCACTTCCCTGAACACATCGAAGTCGAAGGGGAGCGGTCAGGTAAAACGCATCGCTATAAGCGAGCGCGTTGCGCCAGGTGTGTGGAGCGGAAAGTGAGGACCAGCTTCAGTAACATATCGTGCAGCCACTGTAAAGTGTTTTTATGCGTTGGTCGGTGTTGGCAAGAATACCATACCTTACCATGAAGAGAATATAGTAAATATTAATTTATTAAATAAATATTATTTGATTTTTGATTTTTATAGTTTTCACATCTGACGGCAGTTATATCGATTTTCTTAACACACTTTTATTAGTACCACTTCTAGTACCTCACATTACAAGTTTTTGATTTTTTTGTCTTACTCTTACTGTGATTTTGTATAGGGACACCCTAACTGATGCTAGAAATAAATATTAACTAGTAGAAATTCATCTCCGTTTACACAGAGTTCATTATACCTTTGTGACAAATTACCCTAAGATATTAAGGACTTGTCTCTTTTCAATTTCAAGTCAACTTTTATGACCACCTTTTGCAGAATCAGTATTACATAAAATTATTGATTGACTTTGTATGTAATCTTTTAACGTAATTTTCACCGACTGCCGAGGCGTCTGTTTTAGTTTTTTAAAGTTTGTATTTAAAAACTGAATTGTACTAATTTTCACATGACAGTCATTTATTTTGTTACAGCTCCCTGTCTCTTTTTGAAAGTTCTGGTGGGGTACTTGTAAATCTATGAATGTGATTTCTATTATTGTGTTGGATAATATTGGCTCAATCCTTCGTCTTCTACGAAAAGATGGTAATTCTAATTCAATCGCTAAATTAATCATACCGATGCAACGTACCGGGAACCCATACTGTGAATACTAGAAATAAACTCAGACTACCAGTCTGTGTTTATTTCTATTCTTCTAGTATTCACAGTATGGTATTCACAGTATAACTAATGATCGTTTACACAAAGTGCATAATAACTCTTTTTTTGTTTGAATTTACACCTGTACCAACATTTTAGAAATGTAATAAAGGTATTGAGATATTATGCACTTACCCTTACCCCTTTAATTTGAGTAATGATCGTGGTAACTCATAAAATTGGTGTGGACACACTCTTATTGTATACTTAGCATTTCATGTTATAACTTTCGTTTTCAAACTGACGATAGCAGTGTATGTAGTTGTTTTCTTTGTAAGTGTAAGAGGTATATAAAAAGAAATATATTTTAGAGTTATATAAATAAATAATTTTAACACACTATCATTGTAAACTTAGCATTTCAAAAAATAACTTTTGTTTTCAACCCCGAACACAGTAATGTATCTAATTTTTTTTTTGTTATAAAGTTAATATGTCCATAAAAATATATTTTAATTATTTTTAGGTTAATATAATTTTAATTTCAAATAAAACATTAGAACAGTAATAATGTGTTTGTGTTATCAATAATAATATTATAAAAGTCTGTATTTATAATTGAAAAATCAAACGTCCTGTATAGTCGTGCCGATCGGCTACCAAAACACTCGACGCACTGTATACCGGTGCCGATCGGCTACCAGTTTACGCACACATGCACACTTGATGTAGTTCATTACTGCCTCTTGGATAACGTTTTTTGTGAATTTCTTTCATTAGGAGTGAACATTTTTTGTTATGAAATGGGACCATATTTATTCCCAATGGCAACACGACCAATTTCATATGTCATAACACCAAAGAAAATAAACAACTTGATGTCAAAAAAATAACGGTCCAAACGGCAGTTGCCCGATTTATCTATCAAAAACTTATTATTTTCTTTTAGTCGAGTGTTTCTAAGTAATATTTTTGTAAAATTGGATAATGTGTCTACTAAATTTCATTTATTTCGATATATAATATCTTCTAGTTACTTGTGAAAATTGATGACAATTTCGGTCGCCACTACTTCAAAGTGAAGAATTTCTGATAAAAAGTTTTATTTTCAAAAGGATATTTCTATGTTTTTATGTGACAAACGAGTGTGTTTTTTTTTTGTTATAGGTTAGTACTGTTATTAATCTGTTGTGTACAATAAATATAACTAAATATAGTCGGCAATATTTATTACAAAATCAATTACTGCTATACCCAATACCAAATTACGCAAACTGTCAAGTTCAAGGGCCTGTAAAATATTAATTTATAACGTACATATGGTTGAAAGATATTACATTCCATTCAATAGTTATCCAACTATAAAAAAAATACACATTTATATATACAGGGTGTCCCAAAATTCAAGGATAAGCCAGCAACAGAGGGTGGCCCTACTTATGGCTGCTCTGGAAAAAATAAGAAAAAAAATATATCTCTATTTTTTTTTTAATTATTTAAACTTTTTTAAAATCCTTCAAAATTCGGTACCCCAAATGATATTTTCAACTACCAGGCCCACAATTTTGCAAATATTTTGGAACTCTTTTCTGTATTAGCAAGCTAAAAAGCATGGCTATCCATCACCACCCTGAAAAATTATAGAATATTTGTAGTTATTTTACAAAAATAAGTCAAAATATTTTTTTGTCGTCAAATTTTCATACATTTTTACTTTCGACCCACTTTATCTTATCTCGGTGGAAAAAAAAAGTATGGACACCACTATGGCATCCTTTTTTAAAAATTGGCGCAACTATCCAAGATTTCAAAATAGTATGATTTCGGTATGATAATCCAAAAAAAAACTCAAATTTTTTTTTTTAAGTAAATAAGAATCACATTTCATACATTGCTTTTATTGAAAATCACCAGATTTATTTTGTACCCAATGCATTCATCATCAATAAAAAATCATTGACGGGACTCGTGACTTATTGGTAACCCAGTAGGTTAACACATAACGAGGTTAAGCAACACAAGCTAGGTTGGTTTTCGGATGGATGACCATTCTTAAGACATTGAGACACCTCCATTCCTCAGAAAGTACCTACGTTAGGAGGTCGATACCGGTGGCCATACGAGCATCTATGACAGTTGTTACGGGTAGTCGGAGCCCTAAAAGTCCAACAACTGGACTCCCTACATAACTTTGATATCGCCAATGGGTTTTGGAGGTCAGGTGGCAGTCGCTTCACGGAAAATTTCGCGGTTCTGCTGTTGCACAGTTAACCATCCGACTTTGTATTTTGTAAAGGCTCAGAGGATGGTGAGTGTTGAAAATCCATACCGTTAAAAAATAATTAAACAAACATAATGGTATAATTTTATAATTATTGCATTATTGTTACTATTTTTTTTTGATCATCATCATCATCATGTCGTATGGCTTTTGCTCGAGTCCTCATATTATGTCAACGTCCAGTTGGTGAAGCCAGTCTATTGCTACCGGTGTGAGGTCATGTATTGTCATTTTTTTTTGATGACCTAGTTGTTCTTAAGACAATTCCAAAACTCTGAGCCTCGGATTTCCGGGCTAACTGTGAAGCTCTGAACTTCGATATTTTCCGAGAGGCGACTGCCACCTGATCTCCACAACCCACTGCCGATATCGAAGCTATCTAGTTAGGCCAATTTGATTTGGCGAAGTGGAGGAGGAAGAACTGGAAGGCGGACTCTGAGCTCCGAGGTTATCTTGGCCACGGATGCAATCAGGAAAATGCGTATCCATGAAGATGATGATGACTAGTTGTTAGATTTTTAGGACTCCCACTACCCGTAACAACTGTCATAGATATTCGTATGGCCACCGTGATCGACGGCCTAAGGTACTCTCTGAGGACTGGAGATGTCTCAATGTCTTAAGAATGGTCATCCATCCGAAAACCAACCTGGCTTGTGTTACTTAACCTCGTTATGTGTTAATCTACTAGGTTATCAATTAGTCACGAGGCCCGTCAACGATTTTGTTATTGATGATGAATGCATTGGGTACAAAATAATTCTGGTGATTTTCAATAAAAGCAATGTATGAAATGTGATTCTTATTTACTTAAAAAATATTTTTTGAGTATTTTTTTGGATTATCATACCCAAATCATACCATTTTGAAATCTTGGATAGTTGCGCCAATTTTTAAAAAAGGATGCCATAGTGGTGTCCATACTTTTTTTTTTCACCGAGATAAGATAAATTGGGTCGAAAGTAAAAATGTATGAAAATTTGACGAAAAAAAAATATTTTGACTTATTTTTGTAAAATAACTACAAATATTCTATAATTTTTTAGGGTGGTGATGGATAGCCATGCTTTTTAGTTTGCTAATACAGAAAAGAGTTCCAAAATATTTGCAAAATTGTGGGCCTGGTAGTTGAAAATATCATTTGGGGTACCGAATTTTGAAGGATTTTAAAAAAGTTTAAATAATTAAAAAAAAATAGAGATATATTTTTTTTCTTATTTTTTCCAGAGCAGCCATAAGTAGGGCCACCCTCTGTTGCCGGCTTATCCTTGAATTTTGGGACACCCTGTATATCTAACACAATATTTTGACAAAAACAGCGAAATTCGAAAACGCGGCGTACGCGCTCTTTACGTTTGAAATTTCCCCCGCGCCGAGTGTGCTAGTGCGGGGCAGGCTTCCGCATTCGAAAGGTTAAATCAGGAGCAGTTGGAGGATTATGAAGACGAGTTGGGGTACTAGTATTTACCAGTTTAACTGTTCAATCATTTTCGTAGACTTTTCTACCATATTTTGTTCCAGGACAGCTTGGTGATGTGAATTAGTCTCCAAAATGAATACATGGTTTTGGCAAATACTCAAATAAATTATTAAGTTCATTAAAAATATGTAAAGAAGGACAAGAAAAAAAAAATGACACAGCCAATATTAGCATTGACAGATATTTCATTATTATAGGAAGGGAAAGGATTACTTTATCGGCAAGTCCAATTAATCGTCCAATAATTCATCAATAGCAGTTTGCAAGTCATTAAACTCATCTAAGAAATAGAATTTGGAGGATTGTATAAAATCGTGTAACCCACGATAATATTAGATTATCATTGGTAATTAAACGTCACCGAAAGAAACGAAGCTAACCTGGCAGCTGTGGCGGTCTCTTAGCATGAGTTATTCCGGTTGGATCCCCAAAAATGATCCACTGCCGATTTTTATTCATCATAGGCATAACCCTAGCACATTCTTACGAGTTGTGGGTCAATGGCTGGGTCAGGTTTTGGATGGGTGACCGTTGTTTACATTACGAGGTTAAGCTTAATTGAGTGGGTCGGGTTTTGGATGGGTGACCGTTGCTTACATTACGAGGTTAAGCTTAATTGAGTGGGTCGGGTTTTGGATAGGTGACCGTTGTTTACATTACGAAGTTAAGCAAAATTGGCTGGGTCGGGTTTTGGATGGGTGACCGTTGTTTACATTACGAAGTTAAGCAAAATTGGCTGGGTCAGGATTTAGATGGGTGGCCGTTGTTTACATTACAAAGTTAAGCAAAATTGGCTGGGTCGGGTTTTGGATGGGTGACCGTTGTTTACATTACGAGGTTAAGCTTAATTGAGTGGGTCGGGTTTTGGATGGGTGACCGTTGTTTACATTACGAGGTTAAGCTTAATTGAGTGGGTCGGGTTTTGGATGGGTGACCGTTGTTTACATTACGAGGTTAAGCTTAATTGAGTGGGTCGGGTTTTGGATGGGTGACCGTTGTTTACATTACGAAGTTAAGCTTAATTGAGTGGGTCGGGTTTTGGATGGGTGACCGTTGTTTACATTACGAGGTTAAGCTTAATTGAGTGGGTCGGGTTTTGGATGGGTGACCGTTGTTTACATTACGAAGTTAAGCAAAATTGGCTGGGTTAGGATTTAGATGGGTGACCGTTGTTTACATTACGAAGTTAAGCAAAATTGGCTGGGTCGGGTTTTGGATGGGTGACCGTTGTTTACATTACGAAGTTAAGCAAAATTGGCTGGGTCAGGATTTAGATGGGTGGCCGTTGTTTACATTACGAGGTTAAGCAAAATTGGCTAGGTCGGGTTTTGGATGGGTGGCCGTTCTTTACATTGCGAGGTCAAGCTTAATTGACTGGGCCATGTTTTGGATGGGTGACCGTTGATTCTTTACATTTCGTCTTTCGTCTATAAAGCAAAATGCTTAAATTGCATATGGAGTTATTGTGCTTCGTAGTTAATTTGATTTTAGGTCACATGATCAGGAGAGTCGTGAGCGAGTTATAGTAAAACCAACGATTCCGTGAAATCGCGAAAATAAGAACTACGGTTTCACTGTCAAGTGAGTTATGTTTTATTGCAAGTCAAAGATAATTTGGTGCGATTTGACATATTAGCGAACGAGTTATAGTGCAAATATTTGTATGCATGAATATGAATATTTGCATTGGTCTGGGTGTTTCTATGTATAATATGTACATATTTATTTACAAAAAAAAGTATCTAAACTAGGGTAAAGCCAGAGCAGCGGTGCCTTCTCTACAAGACACAAATTCGCTCTTGCGTGGAATACTGCTTTCATCTCTGGGATGGCTCCGCAAAGCACTTACTAGATGCTCTAGACAGGTTGCAGCGACGTGTAGTCCGTAAACATCCCCAACACGTCCCCACTCTGATTCGATTCCTTTAAGTACCCAAATCCTGGCTCTCCCGACACATTCTATTTCCTACATTCACTGTATCTATATCTCTTAGTTACTAAATCTAGTTATAATAAATATAAGTCTAGTAATAATTTTACTATTTCTGTAATTAAAATAAACACAGTTTTTATAAAAACTTGTTTTGTCTGCACCACCTAACAATTGCGATTGATTTGATTGATTGTAATATGTCAAGTATTATCCTGGTGAATAGCGAAACTTTAGTATCCAAGTCATCGGTATCGTACACCGAGGACCAATCAACACTGCTAACATCAGCCCTCAAGCGCCCCAGATCCATGTTATTAAAACTACGAAGAAATAGATATTTACTCTTACGCCTAGGGGGACGGATTTTATAAGACAGATAGATAAGGTCCTGATAGGAAAAAGAAGCAGGAAGCTGCCTATGTATAATATACCTTGTGCGAATCAGAGACAAGAATTAGGTCCAAAAGTGAAGGGGTGCAGCTATGCGCCCTATGAGTGGCATTAAGTGGAGGAATTTGCATGTTGGCAGAAGAGACAAGTGACTGGAGTCTACGGCTACGCAAGTCGTTCTTCAGTAGGCAAGTGTTGAAGTCTCCGAGGATTACCATGTGGTCATAGACAGAAATTTGGTTTCGAATGAATTTGACATCTGTCGATCTGACAATTAGAAAAATGTGCAAAAGATTATCGAGGCCAATCGAAGCTAAGGTATTCCTGAATTATTGTCGATTTACGTGATAGAAGGAAGGTACTATAAATTAATATTCAATCACAGTAAATCAGGTAGAGGGAAATTTACAGATCATATATAGTGTTTTTGTACCCGACATCGCCCCATAAACACAACAATGCAGCAAACGAAGCTAAGGCAGTACAGATGCTACTTCTTAAGGTTCGCGGTTCGTCTGGTCTTAGCCGTAACTTTAGCAGCTGGAGCTGTCTTCCGAGTATCGAAGGCCAGACGATTCAGCTCGCTTAATGTCACCACACGGTGTCCTATACGAAGCTTGACCAAAATGGGTCTGGGCTTGTTTGTCCCTGAAGGTCGTCCCATTCTGTGGCATCGGTTGATGTCACTAGAGGTCGTTGAGTTCTAGGTTTTTTGTGAAGACACCCATGACGACCTGAACCGCATCATCGGCCTTCTTTTCTGGGACTCCATGCAGCAGTAACATTTTGCGGCGACTCCGCATCTCAATTGCATCCACTTCACGGATCAGAAACTCAATTTTTAGCGCTAAATAATATATGAAAACTAAATTATATCGGTATCCGCTCTTACCCTAAACATAGGGTATAAAAATTATGTTAATTACGTTCGTTCCAGAATGTCTGAAGATGGTAATCACCCATCGACATCCTCTGAAAACTCTGGTAGTTTAACATACATAAAAAGAAAAGGTGGCCGAGTTTTATTAAGAGCTGGTCACCAGTATACAAAAAAAAAACAGTATAAAACTGGATGGAGTCTATGGCGATGTGTCAACTGGCGAACGAAATGCTCGGGGTCTCTTAACATTAAGGTAGTTTTTAACTTACTTCCTCTTAGCGTTAATTCCCAGTCGCATCCGAAGCTTTCAGCTCGGAGTCTGGGGTCCGCTTTTACCAGTCTTAACCACGGATTTGACTAGACCTCGATATTTTCCATGAAGCGATTGTCATCTGACCTCCACAACCCAATGTTAACATTAGGCGATATCGAAGTTTAGCAGTTAGACCGTTGTTTTTGGATTTTTGAGGGCTCCAACTACCCGTAACGACTGCCATAGATGTTCTCATGGCAACCGGGACCGACGGCTTAACGTGCTCTCCGAGGCACGACCAGACCAATGCAAATACTCATATTACATTCACACAAATATTTGCACTGAGCGGGGATCGAACCCGCGCCTCCTGCGTAGCGGCCGCGTTCACTTTTATTTTTTATTTTTTATATCGGACACGTCAATTTGACTTCGCCTCGCCTGATGGTAAGCTGAAGGCAAAGTCTCTGAAAAGAGGGCCACCATTACAACACGTACCATGTTACAATGGTGGCACTCAGCTTGACGGCCTCATCAGATGCTTTTTCACGCCCCGCTTAAATGACCCGGGACTATAGGAGGAAGGAAACACGTGAGCTGGCAAGGAATTCCAAGTCTTAATAGTGCGGCAGAAGAAGGAGTCGCCGAATCGCTTGGTTCTTGATGGAATATTCTGCACCGTATGCGGGTGGCATCTAAGTCCTGCACGTGTTGTCCTATACAGGAAAGGAGAGGGAAACTACCGCTACGCCACGGAGGCTGTTTTTAAGTTTCATGTTATTTATGGAGTATTTTATTTATTTGGCCATTAGTGTTATGTTAGTATCTTTTGTATTGTTTTAGGATGACAACGTTACTAAAGAGATACGTCATCAATGTGAGCCCAACGAAGTGGATAACATAATGGTACAGAAGTTACACGATTGCCGAGAAAAAGTATTATCATCCTCATTTTCCCCAATACCAAATATTTACAACAGTTTTAAGGCGGAGTTCAACGACGCCGGCTTAGACCTAGTAAAGAAGCTTCCGACGTTTACAAAAATAAAAACTGCTTTGTATGATGCTAGAAATAAACAAGCTGGTATATCAAAGATACAGTGTAAAAATGTTCAAGAAGTAGAAATCCCTTCTCAATTTGAAAATTTTGTGTTGGTCAATCATTATGAGGAGACCTCCGATATTCGTATAATAATTTTTGCAGATAAAAGGGTTCTTAAAAATATTCAACACATTAAATGTTATCTAAGTGATGGAACTTTTGATTGTTGCCCATCACCATTCGTTCAACTTTACACTATCCATGGCGACCTTGAAAGTGATGAAGAGCACACACGAATAGTACCTTTATTATATGCTTTACTTAACAGAAAAACTGAAGAAATCTATATGAAACTTTTTCAGTTAATAAAGGAATATATACCAGAATGGAAGCCACTTAAATATATGACAGACTTCGAACGAGGTGCAATGAATGCAATATCATCTATTTTTCCCTCAGTTGAAATAAAAGGATGTTACTTTCATTTCACGCATAACGTATGGAAGAAAGCCAAAGCATTGAATTTGACAAAAGACAAACGATCTCGTAAACATGTAGCACTATCAGGCTTATTACCACTGCTACCGAGAGAATATATCTCAGATGGCTGGTGCTACGTAATGGAAGATAGCCCGCAATCTGAAGAAATACAAACATTCAATGATTACATGGTAACACAATGGCTAGAAGATGAAAGTTTCGTTAATACTTGGTGTGTCTACAATCAACGCCATCGCACGACCAATGCTGTGGAATCCTGGCATAAAAAGCTCAATAGCAGTCTACCGAAAAACCCAAACTTGTATCAGCTTCTGAAAAATTTGAAAGACGACGCAAATTTGCAAATTGTAAATATTATAAAAATTAATAGTGTGGAATTGCCAAACCCAAAACGACGGCTAACAAAAGAAATTGCAACCGATAAGTGGTACCAACATGTTACTGATCAACTTCTAACTGGGAAAATTTCAGTCGGTCACTGTCTAGAAAAGTTGAGGCTGTAAGAAACTTGTCCCAATTAAGGCCCCTAATCAGGTCAACGTCGAAAAATCGGTAATTTCGAAACCGTTTTTCTTATTAATGTTAAGAATTACAGATCTGGAATTTATACGCCTGCATTCTACAGGATATTATGGAAGAACTTCACCTTTTCATTAATTAAATAAAATCGGCCAAGTGCGAGTCGGACTCGCCCATGAAGGGTTCCGTAGTAGCAAAGGCGAAAATTGCTGTTTATGACGTATTAAAAAAAAACTACTGACTGGATCTCATTCGAACCCATTTTTAGTGGTAGATTGCATGGCAATTTATATCATATATTTTTTTTAGATTTATCATTCTCTTATTTTAGAAGTTAGAGGGGGGGAGGGGACCACACATTTTTCCATTTTGGAAGTGTCTCTCGCGCAAACTATTCAGTATAGAAAAAAATTATGTGAGAAACCTCAATAGCATTTTTAAAGACCTATCTATAGATCCCACACGTATGGGTTTGATGAAAAAAAAAAATTTTGTGTTTCAGTTCTAAGTATGGGGACCCCCAAAATTTAATGCTTTTTATTTATTTTTGTGTGAAATTCTTAATGCGGTTCACAGAATACATCTTCTTACCAAGTTTCAACAGCATAGGCCTTATAGTTTCGGAGAAAAGTGGCTGTGACATACGGACGGACAGACAGACAGACAGACGGACGGACGGACAGACATGACGAATCTATAAAGGTTCCGTTTTTTGCCATTTGGCTACGGAACCCTAATAAAAAGGAGGAAATAGTAGAAAAGAGGCATTTACGATTATACGGCGATGATCGTGGCGTAGCGTAAGAGCGTTCGACGTCGCGGGTTCGATTCCCGCTCATTGCAAATATTTGTATGCATGAATGTATTTATTTGCATTGGCCTGGGTGTTTTTATGTATGTATTTACAAAAGGAAACTTAACTAAGTATGTATATTCGTATATCAGAATCCATGACCCAAGCTAGTTGGTGTGGTTACTTTGGGTCTAGATATATGGATCTTTGAGTCCTTATAAAGGCGGATTTCTTCTGCACTTTTACAAAGAATAATATAGTATAGACTTGGCACTTAGAAACACGATGGTTTCATTCAGTGTAGGGAGTCAATCAGTTAATTTTTCAATCACCTGTCGATTGACAAAAAATAATTGCAACAATTTTGTTTTTCATATTACAGCCTGTACACTTGTCAAGATTACATTTTTTAAATATTTACTTTAGTTTTCTTTTTTTATTTATTCATTTAAGATTGTTTATTTTTCAAATATGTACAATACATCACCTATCCAAAACCCGACCCACTCAATTAAGCTTAACCTCGTAATGTAAACAACGGTCACCCATCCAAAACCCGACCCACTCAATTAAGCTTCGTAATGTAAACAACGGTCACCCATCCAAAACCCGACCCACTCAATTAAGCTTAACCTCGTAATGTAAGCAACGGTCACCCATCCAAAACCCGACCCACTCAATTAAGCTTAACCTCGTAATGTAAACAACGGTCACCCATCCAAAACCCGACCCACTCAATTAAGCTTAACCTCGTAATGTAAACAACGGTCACCCATCCAAAACCCGACCCACTCAATTAAGCTTAACCTCGTAATGTAAACAACGGTCACCCATCCAAAACCCGACCCACTCAATTAAGCTTAACCTCGTAATGTAAACAACGGTCACCCATCCAAAACCCGACCCACTCAATTAAGCTTAACCTCGTAATGTAAACAACGGTCACCCATCCAAAACCCGACCCACTCAATTTTGCTTAACCTCGTAATGTAAACAACGGCCACCCATCTAAATCCTGACCCAGCCAATTTTGCTTAACTTCGTAATGTAAACAACGGTCACCCATCCAAAACCCGACCCAGCCAATTTTGCTTAACTTTGTAATGTAAACAACGGCCACCCATCTAAATCCTGACCCAGCCAATTTTGCTTAACTTCGTAATGTAAACAACGGTCACCCATCCAAAACCCGACCCAGCCAATTTTGCTTAACTTCGTAATGTAAACAACGGTCACCTATCCAAAACCCGACCCACTCAATTAAGCTTAACCTCGTAATGTAAACAACGGTCACCCATCCAAAACCCGACCCACTCAATTAAGCTTAACCTCGTAATGTAAACAACGGTCACCCATCCAAAACCCGACCCACTCAATTAAGCTTAACCTCGTAATGTAAACAACGGTCACCCATCCAAAACCCGACCCACTCAATTTTGCTTAACCTCGTAATGTAAACAACGGCCACCCATCTAAATCCTGACCCAGCCAATTTTGCTTAACTTCGTAATGTAAACAACGGTCACCCATCCAAAACCCGACCCAGCCAATTTTGCTTAACTTTGTAATGTAAACAACGGCCACCCATCTAAATCCTGACCCAGCCAATTTTGCTTAACTTCGTAATGTAAACAACGGTCACCCATCCAAAACCCGACCCAGCCAATTTTGCTTAACTTCGTAATGTAAACAACGGTCACCTATCCAAAACCCGACCCACTCAATTAAGCTTAACCTCGTAATGTAAACAACGGTCACCCATCCAAAACCCGACCCACTCAATTAAGCTTAACCTCGTAATGTAAACAACGGTCACCCATCCAAAACGTGACCCAGCCATTGACCCACAACTCGTAAGAATGTGCTAGGGTTATGCCTATGATGAATAAAAATCGGCAGTGGATCATTTTTGGGGATCCAACCGGAATAACTCCTTAGCATACCTCATTTATCGGCAGGCCTGCATGCGCGCACGTGAGCGCTGCGGCTGTCCTAACGGCGGTGGAGGACGATATGGGCGGTAGCGCGGGGTTTTGGTATCGGCGTGGCTGAGTCATTGTAGGCATCGGTGTTCTCCCCGCTCCCGCCTGCCTCGCTGATGGAAACGGAGGTCTCACATTATTAAAGACCGAGGTTGATTGACTCCAGGTTTAGAATGTACTATCGTTTTCATTTCAGCTCCCGATTTATTAATGACTTTTGCTGCCTTTAGTGTGTCAGCTAAATTCTCACCAAATAAATGACTATCAATCTCTGTTGTACATAATTGGTCTTTTATGTATTTTTTAATTGTAGATATCACAAAACTTTGGCGAAACATATACTCTTGATATTGAGAATCGCACAAAGGTCTAGTCCTTGTGTTGACTGGCGGAATATCTTTGTCAAAGCCTGCCCTATGCAGGATAAAGCTACTGCTTTTTGATTTTGCTTGGTCTCAATAACTGCATCCTTTTTTACTAGCGTTTCTGATAACGCGGCTTTTTCTCCGGGTACAGCTTAGGGGCCCCAAGTTTTTGGCAGATTTCGGTTGCGAAATATTTGCCTATATAATAAGAAGGACTTCTTAACCTCCTTGGGCAGTCCAGAGGTTACAAAGTGCTCCCATCGGACAGCCAGATCTGTTTGTATTGGCGAGCTGTAGGACCTATTTTTTGTAAGATTTTCGCCTAAGAGCGCTTGTAGACGTCCGTTTTTTTCACCGGATAACGGACCGTGTTTCTTGTCCATTGTACGGTGGTGTATGATTTGTAATGGATGTATGTACATGCACCGGACAATGGACAAGAAACACGGTCCGTTATCCGGTGAAAAAAACGGACGTCTACAAGCGCTCTAACAGTTCGCGTATGCTTTCGTCTAAAGTAACGGAGTAGGCTTCCAAAGTCGAGGGTAGATCTGGGTCAGGTTCTAAGAAGACTCCTCCATTTGATTGTCTAACTAAAATAGACGATAGAGAAAAATAAATTTAATGTAGGTAAACAGGCCTAAAAATCTGTGTTCATTCAATTATACTTAAGCTCCTTGTCTGAATTTACGTATACTACGTGTAGTAACGTTGATGTACCAGAGCCTATGTCACTACATCAAAGCTAAAAAAAAAACAAAATTGTCCATTTCTCGTTTCACAGCTATTACGTCATTAGTTTTTAGTGCACGCGCCGGTCACTATAACCTCTCGTATTTATATATTCATTTACAAGTGTTTTTAAGTAAAAAGTATCCTTATTGTGCCTGTAGAATATGTGCAATCGAATGTTTCATAGTCTTAAGAAGTCGAATTTATATAGGTAGTGAGTCGAACAATACGTAATTTGACAATAATACCGAAGTTTGTATATGCAAAAGCAAACAATACATAATACTGGATTTATAGGGTATGTAAGAAATGAAAGGTTCCCTCGACTAATTTGCATGCACTATAAGATAATTACGTTTAGTTAACGAGAAATTCGATAGTATTAAATCATGTTGTCATAGCCAATTATATTCGTATCGTGGAAATTTTTCCCTCCAAATAAACAGTCAAACCGAAAAACCATAAGTCTAACCTCTATTTTGACCTGTATTAAAAACCGTTACTGTCGTCGTCTGCCTTTTCTCTTTTCGTCCGCCGCGGAGTTATAATTTCCGTCAAAGTAAGTGTTGAGTGTGCATCCAACATAAAATATTGCCGACAGAAGCAGCTGAAATTTCCCACTGGTTTGAGAAATATTATGTAAATGGATCACATCACACGCAGCAAAGAACTAACGCTGTTTTGACAATAAAAAGAAATCAGGCATTATTTTCACCAGCTATGTGGTCAGTTTACGATCGCACACTTTCTGTTCCAAAGACACAAAATGCATTAGAATCGTGGCATGAACGCTGGAACACGCTTCTCCATTTAAAAAAAAATGGATTATTTATAAAACAATTATGGAATTTGCAAAAGAGCAGCAGCACACAAAATGTGTCATTGAACGAATCAACTTCTCGGAACCCTTGCCAAAGCGTAGACGTAATGCACAGGTTGAATATGATGCTAGGATACAAACACACTTAAGCACACTAATCACAAAAGAGTGAAATGAATATTGAATCTTTCTTAGGTGAATGGGTCCATATTCTATACAATAAAAACAAGAAATAAATATTTTTTTTATATTAACAATAAATGAAAAATAAAAATAAAAATAATTATAAGTACAAATAATAATATGTAATAATAACTTTATACTCACTATTTACTATAACTTCAAAGATTTATCACGTTGTGTTACTTTTGTTTTTGTTCTGTTCGCACAGTTTCTAATAGAGCTTGTTCCATCTAAATCCTGACCCAGCCAATTTTGCTTAACTTCGTAATGTAAACAACGGTCACCCATCCAAAACCCGACCCACTCAATTAAGCTTAACCTCGTAATGTAAACAACGGTCACCCATCCAAAACCAGACCCAGCCATTGACCCACAGGGTTGTGCAAAAGTAGAAACAGTACAAATTTGTTTTCGGGGGCCTCGTCCACGGGGGCGTCGACCACTGGGGGCGTAAGCCACGAACCCTGTTGTTTATATACTAAAAATGATGGCAAAAATATGACTATAATTGCTCTGTATGTCGTAAATTTTTTTGTTTTTACAACCAATAGCAATAGTGCTGAGACTGATAAGCTAAAATCTGCTATTGGAACGCAACCATATTGTTTTATTTTAAAAGGTTATGGACCCAGATATTAGTTACAGCTAATAGTAAAAGTAATTGTGTTTTGTGTAAAACAATTACAGTTCGATAGACTATCGATTTTTTCATTGTTAGTTTGGCAAGTTTCCGCGTATCAACAGTGAACTTTTATATTAAACACATATTGTGAAAAGCCGGTGCCGATTAGTTGTAATGGCGGCTAACTATATAGTGAACGTTCCAAAGTTGCGTGGTCGTGAAAACTATGATGAGTGGGTGTTCACGGCAGAAAACTTTCTAATACTTGAAGGTATGATGAAGTGCATCAAGACTGAACAAGATGAAAGTGGTACAGAAGTACTGTAATTGTATCGGCTGCAGATGACGCGAAGACAAAAGCGAAGCTTATACTCACTATCGATTCATCATTATATGTTCATATTAAAACAGTCAAAACTACAAAGGAGCTGTGGGAAAAACTCAAGTCGCTCTTTGATGATTCCGAGTTTACCAGAAGGATAAGTCTTTTACGGAATTTGATATCCATACGTTTGGAAAATTGCAGTTCTATGACCTCGTATGTCACACAAATAATTGAGACGGGTCAAAAACTTAGTGGAACAGGGTTTGCAATAAATGACGAGTGGATTGGTTCGCTCTTACTAGCTGGATTACCAGAGAAGTTCTCTCCCATGATTATGGCGATAGAACATTCGGGCATTCAAGTAACAACGGACGCCATTAAAAGCAAGCTTCTAGACATGGAGACCGGCAACATAGAAAATATAGATGGCGCACTTGCTGTATCAAAAAAGAGTCATTTTAAGAGGAAACCAAAAGCGTGTATGAGTGGTAGTACTGATAATAAAGAAGGCGTCAAGCACCAACATAAAAATGCCGACGTGAAAACTGTCAGTGTCAGATGTACTGGCGATGTTCAGATTACAACCTCCGTCAATGGTTGCGAATTTGAAATAAACATCGAAAATGTGTACTGTGTACCAAACTTGACCACTAACCTCATATCAGTGAGCAGGTTGATACAAAACGGTAACAAAGTGGATTTTACCGATAATAGTTGTCAGATTTACAATAGAAATCATGAGTTGGTTGCCACTTGCCACTGCTACATTGACTAATGGTGTCTATAAAGTAAATGTACAAGAATGTTTGGTTGCTGCAGCTACAACCTCGGGCTTTACTTGGCATCGCAGGTTAGGCCACTTTTTTTTTTTTTTTTTTTAGTTAGAGTCCCACCAGAGTACAGCACCCAAGGGTACTGCACTCCAATGGAACCCCTCAGGAGTTCCCCCACTGCATAAATGTCGTGGGGACCTTGTTATGGTGTTATGTTATAATCAAATTAAAGAGATATAGTATAATAAATAAATAATTAGAAAATAAATGGTTATATATATACATAAGAAAAGCAGTTTCAGTTGTTACAAGATTTACTTTGCACAACAGAAATGCATGAATATAATTATACATAATATATATTATTTTCATATAGTAAGTATATATATTTTTTTTACAACACACCTGCTCATAAAAGTGATAATATTTTACCGCAATTAAGCACGGAATGACACCTATTATGAAACTGTGACTTTTTCATTGCTATTATTCACAAAAGTGAGTTATAGATTCTTTTTTAAATTTTATAGGAAGTGTCTATAATTGTCTATGTTCTTAAAAAAGTTTTGATACAAAAAATAACGTGTTTAATAGTACGAATAAATTAATACGCCTATTGTATGGTCATTTGATGCATTTTTAAGTGTGTAATAAACAAACTTTTCCCTCAAATTTAGGCTTAGGCCTCGCTCGCCCCCTGAATCTCGACCCTTGCGATTAAAATGCTTCACTCGCACCTTTTTTTATTATTTTGGTGTAGTGACCCCTTGCCACGGGGCGAGTTAAAAATTGACATTTAAATAATTATTCTGGTGGTGTGAATCGCCCCTTGAGGTATTTCTTTTGAAATAAGCCGTGAAATGGTACAGTCAGACAGAAAAATGTGCACTTAAATGAAAATTACCATGATTGATGCCTGTAATATCACCAACTACGTACACTAAGTTTTTGCTACCTAGCTTACCTATTAGGTATAACAAAAGGAACGTTTTTTTGCTACCTAGCTTACCTATTAGGTATAACAAAAGGAACGTTTTCAAGCTTTGTTAAAATAGGTCGGAGAGAGTCGTATATATAATGCTTTCTCTTTCTAAGTTCGTATTATAATGTGGAAGAGATGTGTTTTGCGATATTTGCGTAGTGGTTTATAGTCTGTCTGTTTTATCTCAGATACTAAATTGACAAGCGCAAATGTCAAATAGTGAAATAATGATACCAGCTTTGTATTTAGTGGTGTACTCGAAAGTCGAAACTATCGACAATGTTTACTGCCTGGATACAGGTGGTTTGGCTATAACGTATTTTAAGAGAAAAGTTAAATATAAAATGTTTATAAGTTTTTTAATCCGACTGCGCGACGCAAAGGAATAGTAATGTGTTTATTTGTATGTTCCTTTATTAAGCTCTATACATTACCAAACGCCTGGCCCGATTTTTATGATTTACACGTCAATCGATTCCTCTTAGTCCGGTGAGTGTTACTAAAGACATGACGTTAGTGAAAATTCAATATGGCGACTATACTGGACCAGGCCTCCGTCATTCGCCCATAGCTGCGGCGATAAGCACCTACGACGCGCCAAACCCCTGAGTTGCTATAGCAGTGGGGGCCGGCACCCGACGGCGAGCACACGCGTGACGTAATTTGCGTATTGTGATCGCATCATATTGGAATCGCAATACCTACAAATAACTGTTGTGTGGACGGATGTCGAAATTTACAAAAGAACACAAGTACACGTAAGATTACAAATATCGGTGAACGCCGTAGAAAATTTACTGAACATGATACTATTGCAAAAAGCTATTAACTTGCATAAAATGTAGTTATTTCATCGTTTCATTCAAAGTTTCGTTTTAACCATGGTCAAGGCACAGCGAACGTGTGTTCGGCTGTGTTCGACTAGGTTCGGCTGTACTCGTACCTCAGTCGCCCACACTCATCGCTGCATTTTGACGCGAACAATTAATTATTATTATTATAACACCCAACCGTTTTTGCGTCAGGGGTTACAAATGAATAGTGGTTGTAAACATTTTATTGGATTGCTTTATTTTATTTTCTGACAAAGTGACAACCCTAACACTCAAGTTGGTGGCGTTGGATATTCGGAACAATGGGCGATTCCAAGAAAATATCGTAGGTTTTTAAAACGGCGGCTTTCGTCAATAATAAAGGAGTGCAACTTCTGTACGTAGTACTATTACTTATTCTGTGACTGGACGCCTTATTGTGAAAATCAAAAAAATTAAAGTCAACAAACCATGTCAAGTGGGGTATCGTTGAATAGGTATTTAAAAATCATTTCAGTTTTTTCTCACCATTTTTCGATTTGACTTACCGTTTAGGATCTATATCGATTTAAAGTTGCGCTACAACTATTCTAACATATTAATTTAGACAGTAGAAATTTACGATGAAAAGACGAAAACTTCGCATGACTGTATGGAAGAAAATTGAAAGACGATTACAAAAATATATAACTAAAAAGTTTAAATAAAATAAATTATTGAAACTATCAGTCGAATTTTTGTTTTTATTTTGATTTTAAATTTAAATTAGAGTACCAAAAATTTTAAAATACCGTAACTTACATACCTACAATTTTCAGATTCTAAGACTAGTATAGCGTCATCTTTATCGATAGTCTCTGCAGATCGATTAAATGAAACTTATGAAGCCTTAAGTTAGATTTTTACAATGACAACCCAAGTGACGCAAAATGGACGCCATTTTGTTTCAATGACAATATACCTATTTAAGTTTTGTTTGCATTATTGTTATTTAAGTACGTCACGATTTTTATTTTTTATCAAATTCTATAAACTAGTAATTTAATTGAAAGAACTAACTCTATCTATCTATCTACCTATAGTACAAATTAAAAACTAAAACCGAACGCGTCAGTTTTGTTTTATTTTATTTAGGTAAACAAACAGTTTTGTTTTATTTAGGTAACTCACATACCGAATTTAAATTAGAATTTTATAAATTTTATATATTAACCTACAAATATTTGTACTAAATTTAATTTATCGATAAATTTCGATATTGGTGGCACATGACCATTTTTTAATTGCAAAAAACCGGCAACACAGGTAATGTCAAATTAGTATCTGAGATTAAAAAAAAACAGACTATAGTAGTGATTAGTGACATCTAAGTGCAACAGAATATGCACAATATTTAAGAGTATTGTGATATTGTGTATACAAATTTTGGATTGAAAGTCAGGTAAGTTTGTATTACAATCGTATTATGATATTTTATGTAAATGAAATTTGCAAAATAGTTTTATTCTTTACTTTTTGTATGGCTTTTATTTAGTATTCGTTTTAATATCGCTTTCCGCTTTATTCACAAATGAATAATCGAATTTTTGACTTAAATACTTCTTTAGTCGGCAAACTAAATCGTATTCTGCCTACTAAAACAATAGTATCTTGTTGGTATTGATAGATTGAAATAATGCTAACGTTGAAAAACGTGACGTTAGAAAAGGATAAACTGTAATTATAATCAGACAATCTTAATATTTCATTAGCTATACCATAGTATGTCATAGGATTATGACCTTTGAAAAGATAAATAGAGAATTATTGACGCTCATGTCGCCGCCATTTTGTTTACTTGTTAGTAACTACTAATAGTAAGAGAGCTTGGATCATTAACTCCGGTGCCATCAGCGTACTGAATGAGATGTACATCATTAGACGCGCCTTTAATTGGAGAACACGAAATGGCTATGCTGCAAAGTCAAAAACCTGGTGGTGATGCCAAAAATCAATTTTGAAAATGCTAAAAAAATCGGTACCTAATATTGAAAGATTACCAATTTTCGTTTGTTCCTGGCAATAGAGGAGATTTAGGACTATATGATAGTGCAGTGCTGCAAGCCTCCATAACTGGCCTTGTCAGAGGCAGCACCTTGCAAAGTGCCGCCTGAAAACAGGTATCTGGTACGATCGAATTACCAAATAAAACCGGGCTCATCTGAAAGATCATCAAATTCTGTGTAGGAAAAACCGGTGCTGCAAATCTTAAACACTGGCGAAGGTAGTTGCAGCAGCGATTGAAGATCACGAGTTGCGCAACTCGGTTTTGTAATTTTCACATTAGTACGACCGAGTTACCAAAAAAAACAGGGCTCATCTGAAAGATCATCAAATTCTGTGTAGGAAAAACCGGTGCTGCAAATCTTAAACACTGGCGAAGGTGGTTGCAGCAGCGATTGAAGATCGCGAGTTGCGCGACTCGGTTTGGTATTTTCACATTAGTACGATCGAGGTACCAAAAAAAAACAGGGCTCATCTGAAAGATCATCAAATTCTGCGTAAGAAAAACCAGTGCTGCAAATCTTAAACACTGGTGAAGGTGGTTGCAGCAGCGTTTGAAGATATCGCATTGCGTGACTCGATTTGGTAGGTATTTCCATATTAGTACGATCGAATTACCAAATAAGAGCGGGCTCATCTGAAAGATCATCAAATTCTGAGTATGAAAAACCGGTGCTGCAAATCTTAAACACTGGTGAAGGTAGTTGCAGCAGCGTTTGAAGATCGCGCGTCGCGCGACTCGGTTTGATTTTCATATTAGTACGATCGAATTTCCAAAAAACCAGTGTTTAAAATTTGTAGCACCGGTTTTTCTTACGCAGAATTTGATGATCTTTCAGATGAGCCCTGTTTTTTTTGGTACCTCGATCGTACTAATGTGAAAATATCAAACCGAGTCGCGCAACTCGCGATCTTCAATCGCTGCTGCAACCACCTTCGCCAGTGTTTAAGATTTGCAGCACCGGTTTTTCCTACACAGAATTTGATGATCTTTCAGATGAGCCCTGTTTTTTTTGGTAACTCGATCGTACTAATGTGAAAATTACAAAACCGAGTTGCGCAACTCGTGATCTTCAATCGCTGCTGCAACTACCTTCGCCAGTGTTTAAGATTTACAGCACCGGTTTTTCCTACACAGAATTTGATGATCTTTCAGATGAGCCCTGTTTTTTTTTTGGTAACTCGATCGTATAAATGTGAAAATACCAAACCGAGACGCGCAACTCGCGATCTTCAATCGCTGCTGCAACTACCTTCGCCAGTGTTTAAGATTTGCAGCACCAGTTTTTCATACTCAGAATTTGATGATCTTTCAGATGAGCCCGGTTTTATTTGGTAATTCGATCGTATAAATGTGAAAATACCAAACCGAGACGCGCAACTCGCGATCTTCAATCGCTGCTGCAACCACCTTCGCCAGTGTTTAAGATTTGCAGCACCAGTTTTTCATACTCAGAATTTGATGATCTTTCAGATGAGCCCGGTTTTATTTGGTAATTCGATCGTACCAGATACCTGTTTTCAGGCGGCACTTTGCAAGGTGCTGCCTCTGACAAGGCCAGTTATGGAGGCTTGCAGCACTGCACTATCATATAGTCCTAAATCTCCTCTATTGCCAGGAACAAACGAAAGTTGGTAATCTTTCAATATTAGGTACCGATTTTTTTAGCATTTTCAAAATTGATTTTTGGTATCACCACCAGGTTTTTGACTTTGCAGCATAGCCATTTCGTGTTCTCCAATTAAAGGCGCGTCTAATGATGTACATCTCATTCAGTACGCTGATGGCACCGAAGTTAATGATCCAAGCTCTCTTACTATAATAAAGGGGATTGGGTAATCTAGTATGGACAGTGGCGTTCTTAATTTTTTCAGCGGCCATAATTAATTTTGATACCACTTCATTGTACTGTGTTAAACACACGTACAAATGTCATTATTTTCATTGTAAGTAATATCGGAGCTGCGATATACAGGGTGGAACATTTCGACTTTACCTTGAAGGAAAGTACCCTCATAGTAAAGATAGCGAATTTTACTTAAACGAAACTTTACCTTATTTTTTAAAAGACACAAAACTGCATTCAAAGACTTTTGAAAATGCCACACCCGGTAGTCGAACCGACTAATATTTTACAAAACCTTCTTTTTCATGGACTTCCTTTTATTTAATTTACCAAGTTTGTTAGAGAGATTTGATCCCTATGATCGACCCTATCGATTGATGTAATAAAAATACAGGGTGTTATTTTTTCGAATTGTAGTCGGTTCGATTATAAGGCGTGGCAAACGATTTTTCAGCATTCCTTAAATGCAGTGCTGTTTCTTTTTTTAAAATACACTAAACTGTATTCAAAGTTTTCTGAAAATGCCACACACGGTAGTCGAACCGGGTACGAGTACCTACTCTTACTACCGGAGATAGTTAATTTCATTCAAAGGAAACACTCTCTTATTTAAAAAAGAATACGAAGCTGCATTTAAGGAATTTCGAAAGATCGCTTGCCACGCCCTGTAATCGAACCAACTAAAATTCTAAAAAATAACACCCTATATTTTTATTGCATCCATCGATAGGGTTGATCATAAGGATCTAATCTCTCTAACAAACTTGGTAAATTAAATGAAAGAAAATCCATGAAATAGAAGATTTAGAAAGATTTTATTCGGTTCGACTACTAGGTGTGGCATTTTCAGAAAACTTTGAATACAGTTTAGTGTGTTTTTGAAAAAGAAACAGCCCTGCATTGAAGGAATGCTGAAAAATCATTTGCCACGCCTCATAATCGAACCGACTACAATTTGAAAAAATAACACCCTGTATTTTTATTGCATCAATCGATAGGGTCAATTATAAGGATCAAATCTCTTTAACAAACTTGGTAAATTAAATAAAAGGAAATCCATGAAATAGAAGATTTAGAAAAATTTTAGTCGGTTCGACTATCGGGTGTGGCATTTTCGGAAAACTTTGAATACAGTTTAGTATGTTTTTAAAAAAGAAATAGAACTGCATTTAAGGAATGCTGAAAAATCGTTTGCCCCGCCCTATAATCGAACAATTCGAAAAAATAACACCCTATATTTTTATTGCATCAATCGATAGGGTCGATCATAAGGATCAAATCTCTCTAACAAACTTGGTAAATTAAATAAAAGGAAATCCATGAAATAGAAGATTTAAGAAGATTTAGGAAGATTTTAGTCGGTTTGACTACCGGGTGTGGCATTTTCAGAAAACATTGCATACAGTTTAGTATGTTTTTAAAAAAGAAACAGAACTGCATTTCAGGAATGCTGAAAACTCGTTTACCACGCCTTATAATCGAACCGACTACAATTCGAAAAAATAACACCCTGTATTTTTATTACATCAATCTATAGGGTCGATCATAAGGTTCAAATCTCTCTAACAAACTTGGTAAATTAAGCAAAAGGAAATCTATGAAATAGAAGGTTATAGGAAGATTTTAGTCGGTTCGACTACCGGGTGTGGCATTTTCAGAAAACTATGAATGCAGTTTTGATTCTTTTTAAAAATAAGGGAATGTTTCTTTTCAGTGGAATTCGCTATCTTCAGTATTTAGAGTACTTCCATCTAAGTAAAGTTGAAAAATACCACCCTGTATAGCTAAGTCCCGATATAGTTTAGAGAAGTTTGTCCATAGCAACTTTTGATCACTTTATACTGTACTTTCATATTATACCAATTTCATTGATGGCCGCTCAATTCCGACACGACGCCAACATTACCCAACCCCCTTTATTACTTCTGTGTCAGTACATAGTGCTTATGCTTTATTAAATTAGGTAAATTATTGCATTTTATTAAAGGATCTTGACCATTTAGGTAGGTACTCATTTTTCTCATGCGTCAAGATAAAAATAATATTAAAATTATTATATTTTATTTTAAAGTCAGTCGGCCGTCTTCATTCTAGTTTTAAACCCAGGTCGTATTTTAACGGCCGTTCCCAATAACCTACCTATCGCCAGTTTTGACATTAGAAATGATATTTGGCTATTGTATATTAACTCGTGAAACAACTTCACGTAAAAAACGTACCGCGGCCCTAACTGTCATGGTCTTTGTCCTTTAACTTCAAGTTACATTTTATATAACTAATGTTATTTAATTCAATTGGACTAACATAATTATTATGACTTCAACGGCTTTTATTTTTTTTGTTATAGAACAATGTCAGCAGAAACAAGTGCTTCAAGCAGTAGTGGACGTTCAAGCATAACTTTTATTACCTCGCAAAGAGGAGGTACTATATTGTTAAGAGCTGGACACAGCTACCACAAAAAAAGAACTTAAGAACTTATAGGAGTGGTGCTTCTAACTGGCATTGTATTTACAGGCCAACTTGTAAAGGTACCCTTACCATTACTGGCGAAACAATACTAAAAGAAACACGACACTCGTGTATTCCCAACTTTGAAAAAACGGAAATCAAAGCAGTTGTAAATACTTGCAAAAACAAGATAGCAGAAGATGCAACGACTTCAGTACAAGAAATTTTTGAAAGTGAAATTTTAACATATAAAGAAAAAGGATTCGAACTACTACAAAAATTGCCTGAATATAAAAATATTAGAAATAGCCTGACAAATTACAGGAAAAAGGCTTTTGGGATAAATACAATTCGTGCTCATAATATTACCAAATTAGAGATACCAAAGAAATTTGAAAATTTCTTATTTTGCGATTATAACGATGATAGTGAACGCATAATTGTTTTTGCCACAGAAGAATGCATACTGCAACTTACCCAGTGCAAAACTGTGTACATTGATGGTACATTTAAATTTGCGGTAAAACCATTTTTACAACTTTTTTCGATACATGGTGACCTGGGCAGCACTGCATCAAGTAATAATATTTTACCCCTTATTTATTGTTTGTTGCCAAACAAAAAAGAAAAAACTTATATCAGACTATTTGAGATGCTAAAATCCCGCCTTCCTAATTGAGGCGTCTAGTTTCAAAACCCGCTAAAAGGCTTTTAGATAAAAATTGAGTTAATAGTTCAAAATGATGCCAGTATGTATTCTTCATAATATGTCATTATCAGTTTTCAATCAAAACGCGCCAAAAGCCTAAAAAGTAGCACTGGAAAATTGATATTTGTTGCAAATCCCGCTAAAATACGTCTAGTTTGCTTCATAATCCGCTTAAAGGAAATCAGCCAATGACAGCGCGGTATTGTGATCACGTGACATTCAAAATAGTATGGCGATTTTTTCAAAACGAAACGAAAGTGTGTTGCAGTTTTTATTGTTTTTAATTCACAATATGGATAATTTAACTCAATTTGTACAAAAATGTGATCCCAAGGAAGCAAGGAAGAAACCACGCGACAAATCTTCGTGGAAAAGTACCAAAGAAACCTTTAAACAGTAGGTGCAAAATTGCTTCAAAACAAGTAGCGAAGTGACTTTGATGGTGTTATGCAAAATGAGTAAATTAGTGTAGATAATATAGGTAAATTATTTTTTCGGGTAGGTACTTCACTTAGAAGGTAAAGGTACATACAACCATTATTGCTAGGTAGGTATATAATATTTAGTCAAATTGAATTTAATATTAACCTGATATTTAGTTCGAGGATATGCGGCAGTATAATTATTATTGTTTTTAAATTAACTACTGTATTGAGCAATTATTTATAAAAAGTTAAATAATTCAAGAAAAGGAATGTAAGAATTTTCGTTCATGTTTTAATTCTTAATATTCTATCGGAATTCGGAATTTTTTTTTTTTTTTTTTAAAGAATATTAGCAACCGAAATTACTAATATTCCCGTTAACCCCTCCAACTAAGCTTCCTTTCTATAAATAGGTACTTTAATTCTTTTGTTTTAAATATAATAAATTGACTTGGCAATTTGTATTGTGAGATACCTACACTGTGTTTTCATGCTTTGACCCTTTAATTTTCGAATGATTTGTTTATTTTTTTAAATTTGATTGTAATAAATAAAACTTGCATGTTTTGATTACATACCTATGAGTTACACTATTTTTTTAAACCAAAATTAATTAACTGTTATTGCATAACGCTTTTAAATTGCTACGCACTGTTCGCAACAAACCCCGCTAAAACTCTTGCCGTTTGTTTCAAACTCCCCTAAAATTGATTGTTCGCAGCAAAATACGCTAAAATGAAAATAGTTTACGTTATATTTTAAAATAACACATGCATGTCGAAGTATTAAAGGTATTTCCGGTATTGCCAGATAACATTTCACAAAACATGTTAGTATTTTTATATCTTAGTGGGCAAATTAAAACAAAAAAGCGTTTTTCATATATTCCCTAAAATTTTAGTATCTTCTTTTAGCGGGTTTTGAAACTAGACGCCTCAATTGGTGTCCAGATCAATTTAATCTTGATTTTGAGACAGCCATAATTAATGCCATTGCTACCGTATATCCAAATTCAAATATAAAAGGATGCTATTTCCATTTTGCTCAAGCCCTCAAAAAGAAAGCCAAAGAGTTGAACCTTTTAAAAAGTAAATACACAAGACACCATGTAGACTTGTGCAAAGCATTAAGTTTAATTCCGCCTGAAATGATAGACGATGGATGGCTATATATTATGGAGGACAGTCCAACAGACACAGAAACATTAAAATTTAACAACTATTTTGTGGAACAATGGCTAGACAATAGATTAGTGAAGGGAAGTGGAGTTTCTTTGGCGAACAGCACCGCACTAATAATAAAGTGGAAAGCTGGCATTCCCGAATAAATAAAAAACTAAATTATAAAGAACATCCAAATATTTTAAAATTTTGTTTTAGATTAAATAAAGAAAGTAAGTTAATAGAAGAAAAAATAAAAAAAATAAATAATGATATTGAGTCGAATAACAGAAAAAAGCAGTATATTGAACGAGATCTAAGATTAAACTACATTGTTACGAAATTAATAAATAAAGAAATTAGTCTTAGTTTATGTTTAGAAAAACTATGTACGTACTTATAAATAGTAACTATGGGTAATCTTCCGTGTTGTGATTTAAACACATAAGTTGATTTTGTTAACCTAATTGTTTAATAATTTAATACTCTTTAGGTAGATGTATATTTTTTATACTGTTTATAAACTTTATACTGTTTATACTTAAAGACTTTTTTATGTACACAATATAAGCTTGATTTTCTGATCTGTGATTATTTTGTAGGTTTTTTAGTCATGCAAGTGCTAATTTCATAACTTTGACGTGATTTTTATTGTTAATAAATCTTTTATTAGGATATCTATGATTTCTTGAACGTCTTTAGTCATGTAAGTGTTGAAGCCATAACTTTGATCTGTGATTTTATTGTTATTTAATAATAAATATTATATTAGGATATCTATGATTTTGAACGTCTTTTAATCATGTAAGTGTTGAAGCCATAACTTTGATCTGTGATTTTTATTGTTATTTAATAATAAATATTATATTAGGATATCTATGATTTTTGAACGTCTTTTAATCATGTAAGTGTTGAAGCCATAACTTTGATCTGTGATTTTTATTGTTATTTAATAATAAATATTATATTAGGATATTTATGATTTTTGAACGTCTTTTAATCATGTAAGTGTTGAAGCCATAACTTTGATCTGTGATTTTTATTGTTATTTAATAATAAATATTATATTAGGATATCTATGATTTTTGAACGTCTTTTAATCATGTAAGTGTTGAAGCCATAACTTTGATCTGTGATTTTTATTGTTATTTAATAATAAATATTATATTAAGATATTTATGATTTTTGAACGTCTTTTAATCATGTAAGTGTTGAAGCCATAACTTTGATCTCTGATTTTTATTGTTATTTAATAATAAATCTTTTATTAGGATACCTATGATTTCTTGAACGTCTTTTAGTCATGTAAGTGTTGAAGCCATAACTTTGATCTGTGATTTTTATTGTTATTTAATAATAATATCTATGATTTTTTGAACCTCTTTTAGTCATGCAAGAGTTGAAGGCATAACTTTGATCTGTGGTTTTTATTGTTATTTTGTATAATTAAGTATATCTTTAACTAGCTTTTAGCCGCGGCTCCGCCCGCGTGAATGTCAGTTATCGCGACTAAATTATTGTTATTTTGTATAATTAAGTATATCTTTAACTAGCTTTTGGCCGCGGCTCCGCCCGCATGAATGTCGGTTATCGCGACTAAATATAGCCTATGCCCTTTCGCAAGGTCTAATCTACTTCTATACCAAATTTCATCAAAACCGGTTCAGTAGTTTAGGCGTGAAAGCGTAACATACAGACAGATAGACAGTTACCTTCGCATTTATAATATTGGTATGTATTAGAAAATTTGTGATATTTTTGTGTTAGTTTCATAGCTTTGGTCTGTGATTTTATATCATTATCTAAAACAACATATTATAACAACTTTAATGGTTAAATATTATCATAACATTTAATTGTTAAATATTGTAAAGATTTTGTTTTTGATTATCTTCCAATATACACTTTTAACTCCATGTATTGTGTACTTTTATTTCGATCTTCACCATTAATACTCTACTGAAGTTTTAATAAATAGTACATGGTACAAGTGAGTAAAGTTGGTGATTACCGCCGAGGCGCCATTGAGACTCGAGCCGTCAGGCAAGGGGCTTAAGAGAGCCGAGGTCGGTAATCATCATACTCACGCGAGGCATACGACGTTTTACAACACACTTGCGAATAAAAGAGTACTACAATAAATACTAAATAAACAATACTACAAATTAATTCAGTTTCCTATGCGCGCGCATATAACAATGGCGATCGGCCATATTTAAAAGAATGAGGTTTGTTTTACTCTGTTTTTTTCTGTACCTACTTAGAGAAAAAAAAAAGTTAAATTTGAGTGAAAATTTTGTTTATTATACAAGTATTACAAGTTGAAATTATTTATTTTAATACGAAAATGCATCAAATGACCATACAATAGGCATATTAATTAATTCGTATTATTAAACACGTTATTTTTTGTATCGAAACTTTTTTATGAACATAGAACATAGAAACTTGATTTCTGTAACACAGAAATCAAGTTTCTATCAACACACATTTATACCTAGCACGGAAATCAGAGACAAATAAACAAATGTAAGAATTTTATGTGAAAAAAAAAAAAAAAAAACTTAACCTATAAAGGAGAATGCCCATATTAGTATGGGGATTGTTTCACACTTTTTTTTGCCGTGTCACATATGTATAAACTGCGTTATAAAGCCTGTATTAAGTATTAAATGAAATATAAACGTATATTGTAACAGAACTTCGGGTTATTGAGAAATTAAATGATAAAAACTAGAAAACCAATAACATTGAGAAGAAAATATTGTGACATTGACATTTGAGTTCATTTTCTTAATGTTGGCATTTTTGTGACACTAAAATATACGTTAATGAGTAACTGATTATCATTAAATAAACTCGACAACATACACGAATAGGGATTTCTAATTTGAATATATTTAAATGGGGTGGGATTAATTTGTCGCCAAAATAATAGGGTTTGTCCGCAAAATAGTAGTTCTGCCGCCAAAATGTACGATCGAGCGACTGATGTCGACGTTGCTTTTGTTCCTAACCTCCTCAAATACTATAGATATTATCCCATTTCAATGTAGCATTACAAATTATTACCATGTAATGTTGAGATGGTGGACCTCGTCTAGTACTACTTACTACTGCCAGTGAGGACGCACGCCGTTGACCGGACGGGTGATCAGCTGTTGTGTTGCCCATTTCACCTACTTCCTCTATATGACTGCCATAGATGTTCGTATGACAACCGGGACCGACGGCTTTACGTGCTCACCGATTCACGGTGATACTCAGACCAATCAATCAATCAATTAGCCTACTGCAGTCCACTGCTGGACATAGGCCTCTCCCAATGTGCGCCACGTTTGCCGATCCTCCGCCTTCCGCATCCAGTCCGTCCCAGCCACCTTTCGCAGACCAATGCAAAATGCAAATAAATGAGTAGACATATTCATTTATATAAACATCGAACCGATTTGGCCGTCTCGAAAGATAAAGGTTAGAAAAATATATCAATGAAAAAAAAAAAATATTTATACTGAGAATATTTAATCATCTTCATATACATATTCATCAAAAATATCATCTAAGAAAGTGGTAAAGTGCCATCTGAGATGATGATGGTGTTGGCGTCCTGGATGATGGTGTTGGCGTCCTGGATGATGGTGTTGGCGTCATGGGTGGTGGTGACAGTGGCGGCCGTGCTTCATTATGTAGCATTTGCCTTCTGGCATGTCTGGTTGCATATTCCCAACATGATCTACAGACTCTTTGCAGATGTGGTACCTAAAATAAAAGATTATAAATAAATACTTTATGACTTATGTATTCTGAAGTGACTACTTGTGCATAGAGGCTACCTAACTTTCAATCAGAAGCACCCTATATGAGGAATAACAGATTGAAATATAAATAGATAGTATCCATATTAAACCTTTGTCATGTGAAATTATGATGCATCAAATGTATTGTTTTTTTTATTATAAAAAAAGATGATTATTATGATTAATTACATAATGTTCCTTTTATATTTGAGTAAGCCCGACTTTGAGGTGAGGGCCTCGGATGCGACTAGGATTAACATAATGACAATGATGATGTGTACATAGTGTACCCAACCACATAAACTTAATTCCTATGTTCTTTTAAACAAAATAATTATGATGTGTTAATACACTGTGATCTGTTACTCGTACTGTATTTAATCATTCCCTATTTAACTGGAGTAAACTCCAAGCTGGGGACTCGGGCCTGGTCGGCCAGTACCTAGGATGATATAATTATATTACATATATTTATATACATAGTAGGTACGATATGATAACATAGTTCTTGATAATTTGTATATTATATAATTTGAGGTAGGTGTGCTTGCTTACATTATGTGCTAGACTAACTAGTAACGGCAACCAACTATGTAAAACAAAACAATAGTAATTTGGTTAGTAATATGAAAGGTACTTACCAAATGAGGAGCAACAGTTTCTAAAAATATATTGCGTTGAGGACAATTCAATGTTACATTATGACTTCTAGTACGTAAAATAGATACTCCACAGCCAAAACAAACATTATTATGTCCTCTTGAGGATGTAACATTCATTCCTGTGTTTTGACATTCCACACATATTGCATTTGTATCTGAAAATAGTTACGTACATGATAATAAAAAGTAAGAGAGAGCGATGAATGATGAGTAGAGATCAGGTAATAGGTAAACATTTTCATTGTACTCTAAAATAAATCAATTGAATAGGTAACATCAACAACACATATTATGTTACATTAACGTAAAGGTTTCTTGGAAAGTTATAGGTACTCTGGCAATATAAAAGTATAATAATATTATGTCTATGTATGTAAATCTTGTGATATTTTCTTACCGGTGTAGGTGATATCCATGCGCGTAAAATATCAAACATTATCTGAGATATTTCACTTAGACGTAGCCGGCGTAAGCGCACAAGAGAGATGGAGCAATTAATACAGCGTGAATCCATGATTATTCAAACAATAATGTTGTATTACAGAAGAGGAAATAAATGAACTTGTAAGTTGTATTCTCTTTGTAAACTACTGAGTTGAGTTTTTAGTTATTGACTATTGTCATTTGTGAGGGATACCATATAAAACTACCAATGAAACAAAGAATATTCTGCTATCCTAATAAAACTACCGCTACATACAGGAAATATATTAAGATAAATAAAGTGCAATATATTTTAATATTACATTGCGAATTATTATCACGTTTATTATTATTTACCGTTTTATTTTATAAAGATTTCTATATTTACATTCAACCATCAATAGTTTATTTTATATTTAATGTAATGGCAACATTAGCAAAAAATGGTGTTGGTATTACTAAAATGGTATTCTATAATTTACGCATTCTTATGATTCAATTTCAAACCCCAAGTTCTACAGAAGCGGTTTAGGGTCGAAAAGTCATGTTTTAATCAATATTATTTTTTAACATTTGAAATATTGACGCGAGCGACTAAAAGCGAAACCAACAATGGGCATTCTCCTTTAAAAAATAATATATAACTCACTTGTGAATAATAGCAATGAAAAAGTCACAGTTTGATAATAGCTGTCATTACATACCTAATTACGGTGAAATAATAGCAATGTTATGAGCAGGTGTGTTGTAAAACTCTTTATTGCTGACAGTACTTTTAACTTACTAACAATCGGGGGCGATTTGGGGTATCTAATGTTCAAGGGGGTGAGTTGCAACATTAAAGCAGTCGGGGGCAAGATCCACGGGGCGAGCCAGGCCTAAGCCCAAATTTAACTTTTTTTTCTCTCCAAGTACAGAAAAAAAACAGAGTAAAAAAAAGTTAAGTTCAAACCTCATTTTTTTTTAAATATGGTCGACCGCCATTGTTAAATGCGCGCGCATAAGAAAATGAATTAATTTGTAGTATTGTTTATTTAGTATTTGTAGTATTATTTTATTCGCAAGTGTGTTGTAAAACGTCGTATGGCACGTGTGAGCATGATGATTACCGTCCTCGGCTGTCTTAAGACCCTCGCCTGGCGGCTCGGGTCTCAATGGCGCCTCGGCGGTAATCACCAACGTTGCTCACTTGTACCATAATGTACTATTATTTGTTGTTGTGGAATAAGTATAAAGTAAAATGAAATAAAGGTGAAATAAAGAAATAAGTGATTTGTAGATAGAAGGTAAGTAAAAAATTAGAAGTTAGATGTATTAACATAATATAAATTTATATCAGAGGGCAGTTTCAATTGCTCAAATCAAATTTGATCAATAGAAATGTGCATATAGAACATTAGAGTAGTAATAGTGATAGTTTTAATATTTAAGGAGTGGTGTATATATAAGTATGTTAGTATTTAATGTATCATGGACGGCAAGCACATCATTATTGAAAAACCAACTGGAAGTGGATCTATATTCTATAACTATAAAGGCACGTTTAGTGTCGTGTTATTTGCTGTCATCAATGCAAACTATGAATTTATTTACGTTCATACGGGTTCAAATGGAAGTATGTCAGATAGTCGAATACTTAAAAGGACCAAGTTCTATGAAAAACTCATTAACAACGAGTTAAGGTTGCCTGAATCTTATACCCTGCCAGGTACAAACGTGTCTGTACCGTATGTTTTTCTTCGCGATAGTGCTTTCGCACTTGAAACAAATATAATGAAACCATTTCCTGAAAAAAAAAACGTCACTAGATAGAAAAGAATATTTAATTATCGTTTATCTCGAGCTCGGAGAGTTGTTGAAAATGCTTTCGGCATTCTTGCTTCGCGTTTCAGAGTATTTAGGCAACCTATTAACGTTAAAATTGAAAATCTGCACGCAATTGTTTTAGCTAGTTGTGCGTTACACAATTTTTTAAGACAAAAGTTGAAAAATTATTGGACCCCCTCATGTGTTGACAACGAAGATGTACAACAGCAAACATTCAGACCTGGAGATTGGCGACAACAAAGTGCCCTGACACCCCTTAATAGAATTGATGAAAGCCATACTTTTGAGGGACAGGAAGTGAGAAAAACCTTAATGGATTATTTCACTAGTACTGGCAAAGTATGCTTCCAAGATAAAATGGTTAATGTAGTCATGGAAATGGGAATGGTATGAGATAGCTGCCAGTATCAGCAAGCAGAAACCTGAAGTACAAATAGCAATATTTATGACGTGTATAGGTCCCGACACCGCGCCGCCATCATCTTCAACATAGATCTATCAAAAGCTTTTGACACGGTTTCTGTTCCCAAGCTTATTGACAAGATGGAGCGTCTTGGTATACGGGGTATAACGCTGGATTTATTCAAGAACTATTTGACGAAGCGTACTCAACGCGTCAAAATTGAGAGGCACCTCAGTGACGAGCAATACATGACATACGGCGTACCACAAGGCAGTATCTTGGGGCCTACGTTATTCCAAATATAGGTAAATGATCTCTGCAAGTTACCCCTCCAAGATGGTAAGATTTATACCTATGCTGACGATACGGCTATTCTCTTCAGCGGACCTACCTGGCAGAACATAAAAAGAAAAGCAGAGTCAGCTCTAAGAGTTATCATGAATTGGCTAAATTGTAACCTACTGACCCTAAACTTAACCAAAACAGTATATATTCCTTTCGCACTAAGAAGTACAACAAAACCACCAAGTTTCAATCTTACGGCTCACTCGTGTTCAAATATATCTGAACCATGCTCATGTCACCCATTAACTAGAGTAGAAATAGTAAAGTATCTGGGAGTACGACTGGATGATGGCTTAAGATGGGACGAACAAAGTCACACAGTAACAAATAGAGTATTGCGGCTCATACGCACATTCAAGGCGCTACGTGAGTCGGTCCATCTTGATACTCTAAAGATGATGCCCTATGTCAATCAATAACAGGATACTGTATTGTAGCCTGGGGTGGTACTCACAAGACACATCTCCTTAAGGTTGAGAGAGCGCAAAGAGCGGTACCCAAGATTATCATGAAGAAGCCATATCGGTACCCCACAACTAAGCTATACGCGGATACCAAAGTACTTACGGTTCGGCAGCTCTTTGTGCTCCAATGTAGTCTCAGGATGCATAGCATTAGCCCTCCACCAAATAATACAATGAGAAGAAATACACCATCAGCTATTTACCATAGAACAACTTTTGCAGAACACCAATTCCACGTATTAGGCCCGTATGTATATAAACAAATACATAAAAAAATCAATATACTTGCACTAAACAGACACACAGTGAAGAATAAAATAACAGATTGGCTGTTAAGCCTGGACTACCACTGTACAGAGTCCCTACTTACATACACAGCGTAAAATTACTTATATATTTTGTTATTACATTACCATTATCCCCATTGCACTTAAATGTATACATATACGCTCACATACGCACACACACACACACACACACACACACACACACACACACACACACACACACACACACACACATACACACGCACCCACACATACATTCACACACACCTACATAAATATCGAGAGGAAAACTGTCTCTTAAGATACAGGGTTTTCCCTAGTTTAAGAGGTAGAGTTTATAACCTGAACATAGCTTTCAATGAATAAAGCCATAAACTTTCCATAAAAAAATGTATGGCAATTTTATTGTCAGCTAATTTTTTGTAATAAACATTATTATTATTATTCCCTCTTTATTTATTTTAAAAGCCCATAAATTACATTTTTAAATACATAAATATTATTATTATTTAGTGAAAGTAAGTCGTTGTCAGATATTAAAACGAAATTCACGAAATATTTAAGCCCTAAATTAAACGAAACCTACGAGATATACCTATTTACCACGATTTATCAAAAAGAAGATCCATTTGACACATTTTTAACTGAATTAAAAACAAAAGTTAAGAACTGCGGATACTCAACGTTAGAAGAAAGCATCATCAGTGATCGAGTAGTTGTTGGAATAAAAAGCGACGAAATACGTGGAAAGTTGCTAGCGGAGGATACGTTAACCCTACAAAAAACCATAGATATCTGTCACTCAGCAGAACAGGTAAAGAAGCAGGTGGACATGATGAAGCAGTCCAACACCGTAGAAATGGTAACCTGGAAAAGAAAAAACATGTCTACATGTCACATAACGTGGTAGTTAAGTTTAAATTAGATTCTGGAAGCCAATGCAATGTAATCCCTAAAAGAACAGCTTGGTGTGTGGCTTGTGTTTGGTCAAACACACAAAAGAATCAGACCATCAAGAACAAAATATTTGACCTCATATTCTAACCACAAAATACCAGTTGTGGGCGAGGTGGGATAAACAGGTCACTATTAAAAAAAAGTACAAGTAATATTAAGTTAATAATGGTCACTGAAAATGTCACACCCATATTAGGGAAAGCAACATGTATCAAAATGAACTTAGTACAGAGGGTTTAACTTAGACAATTGACCTGGCCGATGATGATCTCTTTGAGGGTATAAGGTGCCTAAAACAGTACAAATATAACATCGAGCTAATCGACCACCCTAAATGGCCCAGCTATTCCGCCAGGAGAAATAACATGGTGAGAAATAATATCGACGCTGGAAAGCAAACACGTAGTAACCCACACAAGGTCGAATTTTTTTTATTGCATTTTTGGAATCCCGTATTTTTCTGCGTCGATAGGTCGAATCCACGTGCCGATACGATGAAAAATGGGGAAAATAGGAATAAGAAATTTTCTCGTTTTTTTTAAATGTGCACCCGCAAACACGTAGTCAATGGCAGAAAAACCTCAACGATTTTAATTATTGTATTTACAACACTTTGAGTTCCGTGAAATTTGTGATTTACGACGCTAGTGCGGGTTACTGCGCGTTTGCCGCTCATGAATTTAAATGTCTTACGCTATTTAGTAGGAAATAATTTGAAGTCGAACAGTAGTTACTAAACACTTCCATAGTATTAAAATTTGAGACGCAAGACTTTTACTACGTTTACAAGGATCACGTAAAACGACTTAATAATTACTTCACTTTTGTGGGGCGTAAGGTTTAAACTCGTACTTTTTATTTCGTTTGAACATGGCTCTCGCGGCCATTAGGCAAACGCTTGCGCTGTCGCTCAGTACGGTCCAAGGAGCGAAAGTGAGTCGATGTGTTTGTTGTTGCGGTGAATTTTGCTTGAAGGGATTGTTTTTGTTCTTATTTTGAAAAGTACGTTTTTTCAATTGGTTAAACATTATTTTATAATTTTATTCCAGAATCCACATGCTTTATTATTGCAATATAGGCTGGGTGTGTATGTGTGTTAATATTTTATTATGTTTTTGGTTTTATCGTAAATGAGCTTAAGCTAGCTGGTGAAAGTTTGTTACATTTTATTTTAATCATAATTGTACGCTGATGTTGATATTGCTGATACAAACAAGCACGCAAAAATTGTAATTTACCATGACTGACGAATAAGTATTTTAAATGTCATGATAATAATATATCATTGTACCTCTTTGAAGTTGTATAGGATATTAACTTCGTAAGTAATGAAAATAGTAGTTAGTTTCGAGTTTTTTGTTTAACACATAGACAGACACGCCGCCTATGGTTACAACTTATCGATACCTCTGGGCTCAAAGGTCGTAAAGGACATTTGGGCGAAAATGACTTTTTGATACTGTTTTACTCAGTTTTTAATTCTCTATCGATCTGTATATTCAGTTCTATGAAATTCGCAAAAAAAATGCCTTTACGACCCACATAATCTGGAACTTTAGGCAAAGTTTACCGTGAAAATATGGAAGTAAATAACACTTACCTACTAGAGCGAAATTATTTTGGTAGTAAAGGAAAGTATAAACAAACTTTTGGGTGTAAAATACATTAAAAATTTCAATTGTCTTATACTCCCTATAAGGCACCTGTAAAATTTGGATATAAAGGACACCAAATTTACAAATTGTCCTATACACCCTTACAATTTAAAATAAAAAAACACAAATGTCCTTTACTACCTAGTTTCATTCTATTTACGTATTTCCACTATGGGTGTAAATAAACATGAATGAAGAATTGGCCCATAATTCTAGAATATTCAATAAACAACAAGTTTAATCTAACCTTAATACCTAACTTAAAATTAAACACTAAACTATTACTTAACTCACAATTTCGGGGAATGTATTAAAAATCTATCCAAATTATCTATAAAATGTCTAACCTAAACTAACTTATTAAAATGATTCTAATAGGTAGGTACTCGTTATTCATACTTATATTCAAATAGCCTCATAATTATTGGGTAGGTTGTAAAAAATAACATCTATACTGTATAGTAAAGACGGAGCATAAGCACGATACGCAATTAAAATGTCCTGTAAAACCCAGAAAATATTATAGCGCGATTACATGTGTCCTACACAAACAATTTAGAAAAATGTGATACAAGTGCCTTACATCCGATATTAAGCTCATTATTGTAAATCAATATGAGCTCTAATGCCTACAAAATTATATTAATTTACAATAAGCTTCACTTACACCTATACACGTACCTATAAAAATGCATAGAAAATTATTTAATACGTGTATTGTCTCGCTATTATCTCGCTTTAACTACAGTAAAATAGTTAGAGCGAGCGAGATAGTAGTTCCGGCTGTGCAAGTGATGATTCCGATGAAACAGAGGCGCTTTGGTGCACTGTAAAATATATTTTATGTCCCAGACATAAAGTTTACAATATTTTGAGCATTCCTGTTTTGCCGGTTCATTTCAACGCGTGTTGTGTGCACGCGCCATTGTTGTCATAATATTGTTTTGATAACGAGGAACGGTGCGGTTCGGCGGCTTCTTATTCAATTAATATCTTTTATTTTGCCTACTTATAATTAAACTTGTGTGACACGATGAAAAACAGTGATGATGAATGCAATAATACCCTTGAGCCCTTACTAAAACGCCGGAGTCAATTACTTGCTGTGTTAGCTGCACGAAAAACTATTATGAGGTAAGTCAGTCATACATAATTATAATCAATCACCTACTTACTAAACTATTATTTTACATAAATACTAATAATGTTTCACATACTTGCTGTCGAATAACTCACTCAGTTAGGCACTTTGTATATAATCCTTAATTACAGTTTATTACTTAAGATACCTAGGTATATATATATTATTTTCTAAATAAATATCTTTTTCCATAAGAAGGAAGGTATTGATTTCCGATTGTTGTTGTGTGTACCTTCCGGGGTGGCAGTGACTATGAACGCAAGAAGGTAGGTATAACCGCGTGGGGTCAGCTAGTTTCTAAATAAATAACTAACTTATGATTATGTTTTGTTTATATTATTATAGATGAAGGTATTATAATAGATGAAAACTTGTCGTTTAAAGACCATTGCGAAGCACTAGCTAAGCGACTACGCAAGTTGATATTTGTATTCAAAAAACTAAGATACATCAGTGACCCAAAACTGATTAGAAACATCTACTATGCCCTTTGTCAGTCTATATTAACATATTGCATAACGTCTTGGGGGGGAATGGGTAAGACGTTGCTACTGCCTGTCGAGCGAGCTCAGAGAGCGATCCTCAAGGTAGCGACGTTTCGCTCTTTCCTATATCCGACTGACCTTCTATACAAATCTTGTGAAGTGCTAACAGTCCGTCAGCTATATATATTAAGCGCAGTACTAAAACAGCACGCATCGCTTCCCTACAGCACCGATATTACTAACAAAAGGCGGAAAGATATTGTATGCACTGACAGAATTGCAATAAAACACCAATATACGGGCAAATTTCATATGTTTTTAGGACCGCTCCTCTATAATAGGATAAACGCTTTGTCAGACATTTATTCTCTAAATTATATGTGCTGCAAGCAAGCAGTAAAGAAAGCCCTCCAACGAATGTCCTACGATGAAACAGAGGAATTAATGACTGTTGTTAAATAAATAGTATTAAGTTGTTTAATTAAGACATTATTTTAGATAATAGAAGTGAAACACTAGCATTGTATTATTCTTAGAAAATCCTTGAAACTGTAATATTATGTTGATTATATTATAACTATTGTTAAACTGCACTTGACGCCTGAAGCACAGGATTACCTAGTTCAGGCAGAAATCTAGTAATATTAGTAAATACCTATTTAAGATCCCTAAATGCCCACATTTAAATGATACATGCCTAGATAGAAAACCTACTTAAGCAATAACCACAATGTAATAATGCATGATAAAGTTAAGAACCTTTGTAATTTATTGTACATTGATTATGGAAATAAATTATTATATTATACAAAGTACCTAGCTGAGCGAGTAATTCGACAGCAAGTATGGTGAAACATTATAAGTATTTATGGTATCTAAGTATTTATAATTATAATGACAACTATTTGTTTATGAATTATAATCATCATTATCTGAACCTTTTCCCAACTCAGTTGGGGTCGGCTTTCCAGTGTAACTGTGATGCGGCTGAACTTCGATATTTTCCGTGAAGCGACTGCCATCTGACCTCCACAACCAATGGTCCAATGACCACTGGCGATATCGAAGGTCCAAGTTAGACTGGTTGGACTTTTAAGAGCTTCAACTACCCGTAACGACTGCCATAGATATTTGTATGGCAACCGGGACTGACGGCTTAACGTGCTCTCCGAGGGACTTATAAACCTGCGATAAATACACACATAACTTCGAAAGTCATTGGTGTGTGCCATGGTAAACCTGGGACTGAACCCGAGACCTCGTCTCAGCAGTCCATTACCCATACCACTAGGCTACCGCGGCTTCTTATGATTTTCGAAAACCTAACGTACCCCAAAAATATACCGAAGAAGCTAAAGGGTTTGCAAAGAACTTTATCGAGAAGCTTCCAGTAGTTCCATCGCACTACAATAGACAAAAAACTAACAGGACTTATCTTCCTCAGGAAATGAAAAATATATGTAACTTATATCAAATGTATTTAAAATATTGCACTGAACAGGAAAAGCAGGCATTAAGTGAGAATGCATTTCGAACTATTTTTAACGAGTATAACATAAGCTTTCACATACTTACCGAAAAAAGATAAATGCTTAACTTGCGTCAAAGCAGAAACTAATAAAGACGTAATGAATGACATAGACAAAGAGCTGCTGAACGCTCATCTTAAAGAGAAGATATCTACTTATAAGAGATTTAAAAATCATCAAACCCTAAATTCACCCAACAATGAAACGGTCACCTGCAGCTTTGACCTACAAAAAGTTTTGAATACACCACATGGACAAAGTATGATATTGTTGTATTCTAGAAAATATTCGGTGTTTAATTTCACCATTTATGAAAGTCGCACACAGGATGTTAGTTGTTATACATGGGGGGAATGCGACGGCAAAAGAGGGAGTAACGAAATTGCAACTTGCTTAGTTAAATATTTTGAGGAAAAGGACAAAATGGGTGTAAAACATCTTCTGATGTAGGTACTGTGATTCATGCAGTGGTCAGAACAAAAATAAAATCGTGTTGGCTGCCATGAACCAATTCTTGAAATCGGCAATTAATTTGGAGGTAATTCAAATAAATTATTTACTCCCAGGCCATACATACATGCCGGTTGATACAGTTCATGCTGTTATCGAAAGGGAAGTGCGAAAAGTTATTGTATGGAGTCCCTCCCAGTGGCCTACATATTTTGAATCAGCCCGCAAGGCCTTACAAAGTCAATGTCATGGAATATAATGATTTTTTAAAATTTGACCAATTAGCTTCAAATACATTCACACCAACTACATTAAAAGATATTAAATTAAAAAATATCAGAGTCGCCACATTAAAAAAAAAATATATCGACAAAATGTTTGTCAAATATTCTATGGAAGCTGAAGCAGAAACTCATTGTATAAAATTATGTGAAAAATCTAAAGGAAAAACAAAAGGGAAGGGTAGGGGAAAGAAAAAATGCCAGACTAATAATGAGCCAGTGATTGATGTAAATGAGCCACTACATGCAGCAATGACACAGTTATATAATAGCAGATTAGCGATAGCTACTGTTAAATATAAAGATTTAACTAACCTATGTAAAAATGGAACAATACCTAACAGATTTCATAAAGAATATATAGAGCTTCCATGCAATTCTGCGGTACAAGACACTTTGATCGAAACAGATGAAGAGGACAATGAAAACAGTGAGAAAGAAGAATGAAGTGCAGAAGTGAAAGAATGAGTGTGAAGTATGGAAGTGAGAGAAGATTCTAAATCAAGACTCAAACAAATTCTGATTATAAGGATGATTAAAGAAGAATGATGAATGATGATGATGAAACTTAAAGAGCAAAGAATAAAGTGAAGAAAATGCAACCAAAAAAATAATGTATAATTTCTAGATTTAGTGTTTTGTGTTCAAATATAGTTCACGTCATGAGTTATGTATGAGCACTCTGTTTTGGTGGTGAGGCTCTGCGCATGTGGATTATGAGGTCAAGATGTTTAATTCACTTGCGCAGATTCCCACCTCGAAAACATAGCGCTCATAACTCATGACGCGACCTATACAAAATAATAAGGGATCTCAAAATAATAAACGATGTCGATTTGATTACACAAATGTGCTTTTTATTTCTATAATTATAATTATTTCATGATTATTACAGTAGTATACCATAATCCATCTAATAATTAAGTTTATTCAAAAATTAAAATGAGTTAGCAAGTGATCCTTATGACCTAAAAATTATTACACTAGTCGATTATTACCTTATTTTCTTCAGAATTGTGCAGTGAAGTAGATTTACACCCTTCAGTAAAATCTTAGGATGGAAATTTGACGGGTGTAAAGGACTTTTATTTTCAAATTTAAGATCGTAAAGGCAATCTGTTCACGCCTGATGTAACTCGAACAGCAATCCGCAAGGAAGTCTTAAATTAACGAACGTCATTTGATCCTTCAAGACAATAACAAGTCAAATTGACAACTTTTATGATTTAAATCAGATCACTTTTACTATTATAACCGTACGAATTATACGTCACATCAGCTGACTTAAATTTTATTTTAATTAAATTACCTCAAGTTTTCTCCCAACCGGGAATTAGTCGATTCCCGCTGAAACATTGGTCCTATACGAACCGGATTCATCGGATTTAAAGATACTTAATCAGCGAAGGAAGAAATATTATTACCAGAAGATTAAAGGAAGTAAAATTTGGAGGAAAGGGTACCTACATGGATTTGAAAAAGTGAGCTCAGCTTGGACTTCGGAATAAAACAGCGTTTGAGTATCATCTATATCTATATTATATTTATTCTAACATACCCAGCAGTCTTAAGATCAGGTAATATTATTTCATATTTCATTGGCTAGGAGAAAATTGTATTCAGGTCAGTAACGTAATTTCTACTTATCTATTAAAATATATATGTACATTGTGTATTTATTGCCGGCATTAATCAGTTACTTGCAATAGGCTGAAATTATTTATGTATATAACACAGGAAGTGCGCAGAGTAACTTGAACGTTACATTAATTTACCTACCTGCATACATCCAATGTCAATTTAATTTCTGTAAAGCCATATAATATTCGTATAGTAAAATACTTATTTATTATTAAATTTGCCTATAAAATAAAACACAAATTAATAAATTGTACAAATTAAAATATTTCGTTCAATAGTCTTAGTCAATTGTTCATTTAATTTCATTGTTCATTTAATTTCATTGTTAACACAGTCATAACAAATATTTGTTAAGCATCATATTTATTATGTCCTATTTACAGTAAAATTTATGTGTAAAAAGTAAAACATAAAATATTTAGTACAAAAATTAGGTAGGTAGTTTGAGACTAGTTTGAAACTAATTTCATACATTTGTTAAACATTGTTATTGTAACATTACAGGTCTATTAACACTCGCTCTCAAAGATGACAGAAATTAAGGAACTTAAGAAAAAGCGTGGTAGTTGTAAAAGCAGAATTACAGCGTTTGGTACCTACTTAAGTACGTTAAGAACTACTGAGTTAACACTCTATCAGGTAATGGAGTTGCAGGTACGCATGGGCAAGCTAGAGAAATTGTATGATGAATTCCATGAGATTCAATTACAGCTGGAATGTTCATCTGATACAGCTACTGCCGAGTATGACGAACGTAATAAAGTAGAATCTCAATATTATATGGTTTTAGCTCATTGTAAACAAATGCTCCACTCCTTTGATGAACAAAGTGAGAAAAAATCTACCTTCAATAATAATTCTAAGCGTCAACTCGTTCAATTGCCCACGATCAATTTGCCTAAATTCTCAGGATCCTATGAGAATTGGCTTGAGTTTCGGGACAAGTTCACCAGTCTCATTCATGGCAATGACGACATAGACCAAATCAGCAAGTTCCACTACCTTAAAGCATCATTGTCGGACTCAGCCGCTGTAGTTATAGACTCCATTGAATTCTCAGCCCAAAACTATACTATAGCATGGGATTTGTTATGTGAGAGGTTCGACAATACACATCTGTTGGTAAATAATCACATTTCTGCCCTATTCAACATTGAACCGATCTCTAAAGCTTCGTCCGTAATGTTAAAAAGACTCATAGACCACACAAATAAAACTTTACGATCTTTAAAATTATTAAATGAACCTGTAGACAATTGGGACACACTCTTAATATACATCATTTCTAAAAAATTAGATTATAAAACTTCCAGCAAATGGGAGGAATTTAAAGGTCGATTAGACAAGAAAAAGCCTATATCATTCATTACATTCATTGAGTTTTTAAGAAATCACGCTGATGTACTGGAATCGTTGGAATCGTCTCACCAGTCTAACCATAATTATCACAAGCATAACACTAAAGTTAAGGTTATGGTTTCCAACTCAACCACTAGTTCTAGTTTACATTCACATAGCACTTGTCCAAAATGTAATGGTGATCACAACCTCAACACTTGCCCGCAATTTCTAGCGTTAAGCGTCCGTGAACGAATGTCTATATTACGTAATTATAAAGTTTGCTATAATTGTTTACGTCCGGGTCACTATCCAAGTCATTGTACAAAATCTACGTGTCAAATATGCAAACGCAAACACCATACATTGATACATGATGGAGATTATAAGTCACAATCAACTGTAAACGAATCATTGAACGACAATGACAACACGGTTCAGTCATCTCATGATTATACCGATCATGTCTCACTCTCGGCAGTCGCGGCTACTACTCGTAGTTTCACCGCTCAGTCGAATGCAAGCGCTCCGAGTGATGTATTGTTGTCCACAGCGTTAGTCAAGTGTTATGATATTCATAATAATCCCCACATTGCACGCGCGCTCTTAGATTCAGGCAGTTCGTCGTCTATCATAACGGACAAACTTCATAGAAAATTAAAGTTACCTCACTTAAATACTAATAAATCCATAAAGGGCATTAATAATTCCACATCTCATGTAAAGAAGAGTTGTTATTTAAAATTCAATTCTTTAAGTGATTCGTATTCAAGCGCCTTGTCTTGTTTAGTTCTGCCATCGATCACTGATAGTGTGCCTCATGCACAGGTAGCTATAGATGTTCCTTCGAACATACGGTTGGCAGATCCATACTATCATACGCCCGCTGCGATAGATATGATTATAGGAGCTGACGTTTTTTGGTCACTATTAGGATCACAAAAAATAATGTTAGGCGATGCAATGCCTACTTTGTACCAAACCAGTCTTGGTTGGGTAATTAGCGGCCCAATTACCGGGATCCGCGACTTTAATTAATTTTTGCACTTTTAATTGTGTATCTTGTATCACCTATTTAATTAATTTAGACTAAAAACCTCATTTCTTCAAATTTAGTGCACCTACTTCCTCTGGGCCATTTTAATTATATCCGGATGGTAGGGCTACCGCACGATAATTATTTCATTAAACTACATAATTTAATCAATCATCACAGTGAGTAAAAATGTCACAATCAATACAGTCCACTCTCCACCTTATTATGTTATCATTTAATTAATTGTTTACTACATCGATCGGTTGTTAACAAACCGGTTTGGTATCGCGAGATTCTCACCTCTCGGCTTTCATTTCATTTCATTCACTAAGTGTGCATCGACTGCACACACTTATACCTTTAGGTATCTATAGGTAAGACGCCAGGTAATTGATGCAAACCGGTGAAATGAGCCTATTGTTTATTTATTTATGTTATTAGTCATACCAGTGGCAATTGAACGAGTCATGCGTATATTCATGTTTTAATTTATTCATCGGCATGATACGAGTTTTCTGGCTTTCCACTGGGTGCTTGCGACTCCTTATCTGAGTGTTTATGCCTGCCAGTAAGATCAAATTATAATTTTGTATGATCTGCTTACCTATGCTGTCAGCTGTCTTTGGAAGCGAGAATTATGTTGACCAACTCATATTGTTTATAATTCAGACTGCTGGGACATTGTAATAGGTACGATCTATATTATATGTATTTTTATTTCATACTCATACTCATGCCTGCTCACGCCATCGTCCTCGAGTTCTGAAGGTCTTGGCCTTTCACTCCAGGTTGCCTTTTGATGCGATGACTAACGACGTATCGCGAAAGCGTTTCTAAGCTCCTGCTACGTGCACCACGACGAGCCTTACACCCTCGTCGCTGTACTTAACTGATGACAACTTGCTCTTGAAGCGGACACTGGATTGAAATGTTGCTGTGCTCGAGAATCAATCAAGTTAACATGAAGCAAGTTGCCGATGTCAGGGACTGCTACCGTCGTCGGCGTTCATTAGTTTTCTTTGGTTGAATACAAGCATTCAACGGCCGGGAGTATGTTCACGCCTGATATAACTCGAACAGCAATCCGCAAGGAAGTCTTAAATTAACGAACGTCATTTGATCCTTCAAGACAATAACAAGTCAAATTGACAACTTTTATGATTTAAATCAGATCACTTTTACTATTATAACCGTACGAATTATACGTCTCATCAGCTGACTTAAATTTTATTTTAATTAAATTACCTCAAGTTTTCTCCCAACCGGGAATTAGTCGATTCCCGCTGAAACACAATCTATCTCGGTAAATACAGCACTAGGGTATTTTTTTTAAACTGCTTTAGAAAATACTGTAAATTCTAAGCACTTTTTGCCTTGCTTTTATTAAAATAGCTCAAGAAACAAAAAAGTTATAGTAAAAATTTTTTTTTTTTTTCTTTTTTGCTTCTCCTGAAAAGTCGCATTTTGTCCTTACGACCTTTGAGCCCAGAGGTATCGTTATATTAAATAGTATACTAGCGACTGCCCACATTTTGCACGGGTAACGTATAATATTCACGTATTGCTCTATCTATTTGTGCTAGTCTCATGATATTCCGTTCTGCTCTTTGAGTTTGTAACATTTACCATGACTGACGAATAAGTATTTTAAATGTCATGATAATAATATATCATTGTACAGTCAACATCAATAGTAGCGTAGTATCTGAATTGTCCAAAAGAAATGCATTGCAAGATATATCACAATAGTCTGACAAAATCGCGTCGCAAAAGTGTTTGGTACATGAATATTTTCATAATGCAAAAAAAACTATCCATCAAAAGTAAAGCAGTATCAGAAATTTTCAATAGTTTTTACACAATTTATTTATTTATTTATAGCTTTATTTATCTACATAACAATACATGTATAATTAGTGAAAACAAAGAAAAATATAAAAGTTGTTATAGTTCTTTAGCTTCTGTCATGTAGCCCCCTTGGGTAAAAGCCTCCTTTTTACACAATGGTTCTATAAAAAGTTTCAAAAGTACCTGAATTAAGAATAAAACTTTCGTCGAACATAAACCTTTTTAGAATGCTGATGTATATTTTGATTTAAATATTGTGTTCTGCCTTTTGTTTTATGGCATTGTTAAGAATTGTCACTTGAAGTGGGTATATAAACCAAGAACTGAACTGAATATAATCTATTACTGATTATTCCTACGTAGGTTAGGCACCTATATATTTCTAGGAAGTCATAATTTGATTAAATAGCACTACAAATTAGTAAATTTCCTTAATTCCTTTATCATCGATATGTTGCATTATCTATCAGATCATGAAAGACATCGTATAGTAACGCTTTATGAAGATGGCTTACCAATTGGTGACATCGCAAGACGTGTTGGTGTTGCTCGAAATACCGTTACTCTTCGGATCAATAGATGGGACAGCGAAGGACATGTTAATCAAATTCGAAAAAAAAACAGGACGAGCGACTGTTACATCTGCTTTTACACGTAACGAAATTGTTAGAAGGACAAGATACAATGGGTTCACTCCAGTCGCAAACTTGGCTACTGAGTTTAATATATCACGGTCAACAGTCCGACGTGTATTGCATAAAGCAGGAGTACATCACCGCAAACCGGCCAGAAAGCTTGCTCTGACTGCAATACACAAGGAAGAACGATTGAGATTTGCACGAGACTATTTAGACTTCAATTTCGAGAATATCATATTCAGTGATGAAAAAACTTTTACATCAGATGAAAGTGGAAGGGTCACCTTGTGGCGAATTAATAACACAAGGTATTTTGAAAGAAATAATGTCAATGTTCATACAAGCGGCAGAATAAACCTTGGATTTTGAGGCTGGATGTCGTCTGCTGGGCCTGGAGAATTAATAGAAATTGGTGGACGATTGAATGCTCAAGGTTACGTTGATATTATGGAAGACGTTTTGATACCATCTGTTAGAAATTGTTATCCAGGCATCGATCCATTTAATTTTGTTCACGACAATTCACCCGTACACACTGCAAGGTTGACCAGAGCATGGTTTAGAGAGCACGACGACGAAATTATTGCTTTGCCATTTCCACCTAAATCTCCGGACACAAATCCAATTGAAAACATGTGGGGATTGATGGTGCAAAACTGGGATCCGTCAACTCCTCGCACTGCAACCGCTATTTGTAATCATGTATTCGAGTTATGGGAACACTATAGAGGAATGTATACATGTCAGAACATGGTCATGGTATGGTATGGTATGGCGGGCTGGTTTCCACGTCATGGCGCGGTTTTTGCGTAAGGGTGGGCATTTTATTCCAGCCACCCCAGCTCGCTGAAAAACGCCAGCAGGCTGTTAATGCTGCTGGTGATCTCCCGGAGCGTACCTGTGTCTGGGAAGTACTTAGCCCTGTATGTGGCGGTTGCAGGGCAGTGTATGGAGCACGTGTGCCGCCGTTTCTTCCTCCCTCATGCAGGCTCTGCAAAGGGGGCTGTCGGTGATGCCTAAAATAAAAAGGTGTTTATTAAAGGAGCCATGTCCCGTGATGGCAGCTGTAGCCGTGCGTAGCTGCAGTTTTAACAGTTGTCTAAGACGCCTGGTCAGTCTCTTCTCGAGCACAGGGAGGGCCTCCCTGGCCTGCCTGCATACTTCCAGGTTGGTCCAATAGTTGTTGTGTTGATCTCTCGTTCGTTTCTCCACGATTGTTCGTAGGTAGGCGAAGGGGATTGGTATATTGGGCTCAGGTCCTATTGCGACCATATCAGACCCTCTTCTGGCAAGTTCGTCTGCTGCATCATTGCCACGCGAACCGCTGTGTCCCTTAATCCATTGCAGGGTTATGTTGTTGGTGTGTCCTATCTGGTTTAGCTTCAAATGGCACTCCAGTATCAATCCCGAGTTTATAGTGTGGTCGTTTAGAGCTTGTAGCACAGCCATGCTCTATCTGAGAGTATGCGTATTGAATGACCCATCACTCTCCTGGCCGTTATTGCTAAGGCTGCCAGGATGATTCCCATGCATTCTGCTTGAAATACTGTGTTGTGGGTCCCCAATGGTTTTGAGATGGCAATATTTAGGTCCTCTGAGTAGACTCCAGCACCAGTGCCTCTATCTGTTTTGGATCCATCTGTGAAGATACGCATTTCTGCTAGGCATAGTGCCTCACATCGGTAGTCTTCATGAAGTTGGATTTTGTACTTCTTGTCAAATATGTGCTGTTTAGGTACACGATCATTTATTGCTCCCATTATGGGAAGCTCCTTTATGAGGTCTGAGAGAAGTAATGTGTGTCGTGTGTATCCTTCGCTCCATAGATTCAGAGCCCTAAGGTGTATAGCCGCAGCAGTCGCTTCCTGGCGGATGAACAGATCCAGGGGCAGAAGACCAAGCATAGCTTCCATAGCCGCTGTAGGGGTGGTTTTCATGCAACCGGTGGTTGCCATGCAGGCCAGTCTTTGGGTCCGTTGTAGTTTAGCCGATACTGTGCTGTTTTCAGTTCTTGGCCACCACACGATAGCGCCATACGCTATCATGGGGCGGATCACTTTCATAAATCCATAGAATGATTTTAGGTGTTAGCCCCCATTTTTTGCCAATCATTCATCTGCACTGCCAGAAGGTGATTGCGGCCTTCTCTAATTTGTTGTCTAGGTGGCTGTTCCATTTTAACTTGCTGTCGAGTATAACGCCAAGATACTTGACCTCTTTTGACAGCTGAAGTTCAGTATTGAACAGTTTGGGTAGTCGGTATTCACCTAAAACCCTTTTGTTCGTAAACATCACTAACTCTGTTTTAGTCGGGTTCACCGATAGGTCGAATTCCCCACACCATTTTTCCACGGTGCGTAGGGCCTGTTGTGTAAGGTTGCAGACTGTTCCCGCTGCCTTTCCCGATATAAGGATGGTAAGGTCGTCAGCATATCCTATTGTATAGTCCCTGTTTTTGTTCAGCCTTGTGATCAGGTCATCTATCACTAGATTCCATAGCAGAGGAGATAAAACTCCTCCTTGGGGGCAGCCTTTGGCTATCAGGGCCATCTGGTCTTTATCCCCAAGGCGTACCACTCTTTTGCTGAGCATGTTTGTTATCCAATCTGTTAGTACTGGTTCCGCTCCGTGTTTTGCCAGGGCAGCCTTAATACTAGTGAAGTTGGTTTTGTCGAAAGCTCCTTCAATGTCTATGAACGTTCCTAGGCAAATGTTTTGGTGTTCGATCGCTTCCTCTATTCGGCTGACCACCAGATGGAGGGCCGATTCTGTAGACTTACCGGAGCTGTATGCGTGCTGGTTTGCGTGTAGGGGTATATGTTTTAGTGCACCATCTCTCAGCTCCCTCTCGCATAAACGTTCCATGGTTTTAAGCATGAAGGAGGTCAGACTGATTGGTCGATGTGCTTTGGGATTTGTGTAGTCACCCTTTCCTGGCTTCGGGATGAAGATTACACCCACCTCCCTCCATCTTTTCGGCACGTATCTGTGCCAGGCATGCCTTGTAAATACTTTCCAGTCTGCTTGTGACTGGTACTTGACCCCACTGTAGCATAGCGGGAATGATCCCGTCGGGGCCGGCTGCCTTGAAAGGGTGAAAACAGCTAAGGGCCCACTGGACTTTCTCCAGGGTGACCACTTTGTCTGCATACTGCCAGTCTCGAGCAGTTGGAGTATTGTTTTCATCTTGCCAGTTGATCTGTGTTGAGAAGACGCATCCTGGGAAGTGGGTCTCTATTAGGACGCGTCTAGATTCTTCTGGTGATGTTGTGAGTGAGTTGTCACTTTTTCGAAGGGCGGTCGGTACCGTCAGACTCATCTGTGCTAGGACTTTCCTTACCCTGTTTGCCTGCTGGCAGGATTCTATGTCTCCACAGAATTTACGCCTTCCCTGTTTACTTCGATATCTGATGCATTTTTTGTAGCTGGATTTGGCTGAGCGATAGGCGTCCCAGTCTTCGTCCGCACAAGTGTTCATAGCCCTGTTGAACGCCTTCCTGACCCGCCCTCGTTTGCGTTCTAGTTCTGGGCCCCACCATGGCTGTCTGCCTGGTGTTTTGGATGGAAGGGTTTCTGGGCATGCTATGTGGTAGCTGTCTATTATAGATTCGGTTAGGTGATTTACCTGCTCCTCAATTTGTGTGACGTTCTCGAGAGTCTGCGGGAAGCGCTGTTCTGCGAGTTTGTTTACCAGGTGTCGCTCAAATTTTACTTTGTCGGTTTTCCTGGGGTTACGTTTTGGCAGAGTTTTCAATGTCTCTGCTTGTAGCTCAAAGCGTATCCACCTATGGTCCGAGCAGGATGCCTCCTTGGAGACGTGCCAACCTGTAATGGTCTCCGCTACGTTTTCTGTCGCTAACATGGTCATGTAAACGTTTTTTAGTAGATAAGTGGTATGTTAATTTTAAAGTTTATGTTTTTTTTTACAATAAAGCATCGGTTGCGAAAATTAATTACTTTTTTTTAAATTCTCAAATACGTGATTAATCCATTAAGGGCCCGTGGTCCCACTACATCGAACAGCAGTGCTATTCTCTAACTTTCACTCGTCGACGGACACAGCGCTGCTGGCTCGTCGTAGAGCAATCGACCAATCCCATCATAGAATCGTCGGCGAGCACTACCTTGTTCTATGATGTGATTGGTCGATTGCTGCGGGCTCGTCGACTAGTAAAAAGTTAGAGAATAGCACTTTTTTATACCACTTAGATCGCAGTCAAGCGCACGGCCTACCTGATGGAAAGTGGTTACCGTGGCCTATAGATATGTATAACACTAGGGGCATCACACTCGAGCTGCCGACACTGCTGCTAATAATTGAATAATACCACTTCCCCTTTTGTCTGACTATTTTGATTCAATTAAATATCAGTCACTTTAAAAACACAATATAGTTATGAGTATTGAAAAAAAATTGAATCAGATTATTTTGAAAATAGTTTTTTTGATTTTTGAAGTTGTATAGGATATTAACTTCGTAAGTAATGAAAATAGTAGTTAGTTACGAGTTTTTTGTTTAACAGATAGACAGACACGCCGCCTATGGTTACAACTTATATTAAATAGTATACTAGCGACTGCCCACATTTTGCACGGGTAACATTTATTATTCACGTATTGCTCTATCTATTTGTGCTAGTCTCATGATATTCCGTTCAGTGCTCTTTGAGTTTGTAACAGAAGCTGCGGAAGATAAATGTGGGATTGTGAGGGAAAGGGAATGGTGAAATGTGTGAATGGGAGAGATGAGTGCGAGCGAGAGGGACGATAGCATAATGGCGGCACGACGAGATTTGGTGATATGTGCGCTACTGTAATTTTGCATAGGAATAAAGTCTTACTATTGAAATCGGAACTTTAATTGTGAAAACAATTCTACATTTTGGGGGCTCGTCCGGGATTGCAATAAAGACGAACAATATTTGCAGTCCATCGGTGTTATATCGACACAGAAGATTGGTAGGTGAAGCACGTGCACGGAACCACGCCATTATCACCGGTGCAAAGTTTGGTGTGTTTTACATTGTTTACGACGGAACAAACACGACGAAAACATGCCTACGAATAAAAAAAGACGTAGACGAAGTCAGTCAGCTGAATGGGAAGACGCCCAGGCCGTCGATCGTCAGACGAGATCGAATCCGGCAAGCATGCTGCAAATGACTGCAGAATTGGTCCCGAAGTTCAGCGGGCGGGATAAGATGTATCCTGTCGCGCGGTGGATACACGATGTCGAGAACAACGCGGAGATATTTGAATGGTCGCCGTTACAACAGTTGTTGGTCGCGCGACGCGCGCTCACCGGAACCGCGGAGCTGTGGTTGCGAGCGGAAAAACCGTTCAGGAGCTGGGAAACCCTTAAAGAAGCGCTGATTAAGAGATTTCCAGATACAATCGACGTTAAAACGATACATGAACTCATGAGCGCAAAGAAGAAAGACGAAAAGGAAAGCTGTATCGATTATATGCTTACTATGAAAGAGTATATATATATCTTTATTAAGTACATCTAAGATGGAATAGGCGATATTGAGACGAATAAAATGATGTTATATGGTATCAAAACGTATCCCGAGCTGAAAGAAAAACTTAAGATCTATGAAGAAATTAGAAGTAAAATGCGTGAGGCTCGCAGATCGGAAGTGGCGAGGTCAGATGAGCGCATAACAAGCAAGAAAATTCGATGTTTCAGTTGTGGTGAGCTGGGGCATGCATCGAGCGATTGTCCGCATAAAAGCAAAGGCCTTAAATGTTTTAAGTGCAAACAGTTCGGCCATGTTGGTTCTACCTGTACGAGTACGAAGACGGACATCGGCTCGATTCGTGAGCGGTCGGATGACATCGGCTCGGCAAGAAACGAACGAGAGCATGACGTGCGACGCAAGCGCTCCCAACATAGCGGAGTAAAGCGAACGACGTTCGGAGCGGAAGAGAGTGATGAGGCCAACTTCATGACGAAACCTGAATGCGAATGCGTTGACAGCGGCGGCGCCACAAGCGCGCAACATGAAGATGTCAGTGACAGTAGTGACATAGAGGTAATGCAAGTTGTAAACAAACGATCTACAAAGTCACGTAAGCCAATTATTGCTCTGGAACTAAACGGACACCGTATTATGGCGTTAGTGGATTCAGGGAGCGATGTGAATATCTTATCGTCGAGAATTCGCGACGCCATTGGTGGTATCAATTGTGAAAATGATGAACTCAAACTTACCGGACTGGGACTAACAACTGTGCGTTCGTTGGGAAAATGTTATCTTAATTTGTGGATTGATGAACATTAGTATAACAAAGTTATATTTCATGTATTATCGAGCGAGTGTGTACCGTATGACGCTGTAATAGGGCAGGAATTTCTACAGTTTGTTACCGTAGTGATGGATGGCAGTCGTGTGAGGTTTTTATGCAAGGAATGGTTCTCTGTAGGCTGTTATGTTAGCGATGTGTGCTCACCCGGCTTTGTTTTAGGTCCTGTGAAAAATCGCGCATTGGAAGGCAAAGTAATCCAATGTGTTGAGAATTATAATCCTATTCAAACCAAGGAGGCACCTTTGCAGTTGAAGATAGTTCTTAAGGACGAGATTCCTGTGTCGCAGCCACCCCGCCGTCTATCGCTTGTGGAGCAAGGGATAGTGGAACGCCAAGTAACTGAATGGTTAGACAAGGGCATCATTCGGGTAGGTTATTCTGAATATAGCAGTCCTTTAGTGTTGGTCAAGAAGAAGGATGGCACCACTCGGGTATGTGTGGATTATCGAAGACTGAAAAGAAAGATAGTAAAGGATAAATTCCCACTGCCGGTGATTGAAGATTTGATAGATAAGCTAAAAGATTCGAAGGTCTTTAGTGTATTAGATCTAATAAATGGATTTTTCCATTTAAAGGTCTGTGAGGAGTCAGTCCGCTACACTTCGTTTGTGATACACCATGGGCAATTTGAATTTCTGCGTGCCCCCTTCGGACTGTCTGTCTGTCCTAATTACTTTATGAGATTTATATCTATCATATTCAGGGACCTCTTGGTAAAAGGAGAGGTGATTATCTTTATCGACGATTTGTTAATTCCAGCGAAGGATGAGGAAGAAGCTGTTATGAGGCTGAGATCTGTACTGAAAATCGCTGAACAGTATGGGCTAGAGATAAATTGGAAAAAGGCTTGTCTTATTTGTCCTGAAATTCCACCAGTATAATTTCAATAGCGTCGGTGTACAGTCGATAACTATGGATCATTTATTGATATATTACTTAGCCAAAAGACGACGACGTGAACAAAGGCGTCAGCCAATTAGCCCATATTATGTCACGTCTAGATTGTTGTGTGGAGAATTTGTCACCAAGTTTTCGTTATTAAGAGAAAATGGGCAAATATTTTTACAAAAATAATTATTGGGTTCAGCCAGCGTTTGCAATGTAAGCGCAAAAAAGTTTGCTTATTTACGACATTACATTAGAAACCTCTAAATTTATCAGTGTTTCTCTACAATATTATGCATGTATTATACATATAAACCTTCCTCTTGAATCACTCTATCTATTAAAAAAACTCGCTTCAAAATCCGTTGCGTAGTTTTAAGCAGCTAAGGATTATTCTAAGTTTATTGCAAAGACTGTACAAGCACGGCACGGCGCGTGTGAGACGGATAACGTAGCGGTAGTCGATGATTTTGTTGAAACAGACCCGCTCGCCTGCTCCGTCGCGCGGACACACGGCGCGTGCCCCGCTGCCCGCATGGCGGGCCTCGCCGCCCGCGTCGCGTGTGGCGGGTATCCGCCTTTTTTTTTTTTATACCACTTAGGTGGCAGACAAGCACACGGCCCACCTGATGGAAAGTGGTTACCGTGGCCTATGGACGTATGCAACACCAGGGGCGTCACACTCGTGCTGCCGACCCTGAAGAAACCTTCTAATGCCCTTCTTGAAGAACCCCATATTGTAGTCGCTTGGAAAAACCATCGCGGGGAGTTCATTCCACAGCTTGAGTGTGCGAGGGATGAAGTTCCTTTCATACCGCACAGTGCGCACCGTTTCCGGTCGCAATGTGTGAGGATGAACTCCCCGCCTATGACGAGAGGTGCGATGATAGAATGTAGCTGTGGGCATCATGTCAAACAATTCATCTGAGCACAAACCATTGTATAGGCGGTAAAACACACACAGTGAAGCAAAGTCTCTCCTGAGACTGAGAGGTTCTACATCGCCTGTGAGTATGTGATTGCCGACGAGCCTCAACGCCCGGCTTTGTACCGAGTCGAAAGGGTCAAGCTGGCACGAAGGCGCTCCGGCAAAAAGGTGACAGCAGTACTCCATGTGGGGCCGAACCTGTGCCTTATAAAGGAGGAGTCGTTGCCCCGCAGTGAAGTACTGCTTCGCCCTGTTGAGCACCCCAAGTTTCTTTGATGCCAACTTGACCTTGTCTTCCAGATGACTTCGGTATTGGACGTCGCTGGAGATATCGACACCAAGAATCCCGATACTTGTGGAGATGGTGAGCGGTGTGCCCAGGAATTGCGGCGCTACAACAAATGGAGCCTTCTTAGCGGTGAATACACATACTTGTGTCTTGGTAGGGTTGAATTGGACTAAATTTAGTCGTCCCCAATCGGACACTCCAGAGAGAGTAGTCTCAATTTCGGACACAAGTTGTTCGCGACTCTCCTCCACTTCTGACCTAGGGACATTTGCACGGCCCGTGTAATACGTGTCACCGGTGCTGTCATCTGCATAGCAATGGATGGAGCCATCAGACAGCATGTCATTGATATGCAGCAGAAACAAGGTCGGGGACAACACGGAGCCTTGCGGAACACCAGCGTTTATGTCCATGCGGTCCGAGCAGCTGCCATCGACGACGGCTTGAATACTTCTGTTGGACAAAAAACTGGCAACCCATGCGCACAATCCCGCGGGGAGTCCATAGCGTGGCAACTTCGCAAGAAGACCTCTGTGCCAGACCCGATCGAAGGCCTTCGCTATATCTAGGCTGACCGCTAAAGCCTCACCCCGACTCTCGATGGCTTGCGCCCATCGGTTAGTGAGATACACTAGGAGGTCACCGGTAGAGCGACGGTGGCGAAAACCGTACTGTCGGTCGCTCAGTAGATCGTTTCCCTCAAGGTATCTCAGGAGCTGTGTGTTAATCACACGCTCCATCACCTTCGAGAGCAGCGAGGTGATAGCGATAGGCCTATAGTTGGACGGATCTGTCCTGTCGCCTTTCTTAGGCACAGGATGCACGAATGCAGTCTTCCACGAAGCCGGGACCTGTCTTGTGGAGTAGGAGAGCGCGAAAAGGCGTGTAATCACTGGGCACAACTCGGGAGCACAGTGCTTGAGCACCATCGCCGGTCCTCTCCCCCCTGGACCGCGAAAGCGTATAGACGTGTGAACCTGTGCTAATTTTATTTAAAAATCAATAATTTCACTGAAATATTACTTAAATAATTCGCTCAAGTACCAGGCGCCCATAACGCCATAGTAATATCCAAGCGCGCGCGCAGCGGCGGCAGAAAAGGACAACAACAGCGACCGCAGCAGGGTTTGCGAGCTACGCTACACGTGAGTCACCAACACAGCCGCGGCCGACCGTACGCGTACGTACAATACGTCATACTTGGCGCTTGCCGTAATTCAAAGGCGGAAGCGATAGCGTTTTGAATTCAAAGGGGCTGGCCCAATTTTAATTTACGGAACTCAATATAAATAGTAATATTAACAATTTTGTGTTAACAAATACCGTTCAATATGCCGAACTTGACACGCTCGACTCCATTAAGCAAATCCCATAGCATGTCAGATTCTGATGTGGACAAGATAACGGCTTACGTCTCCCCTACAGAAGAGTTCACTCAAATTACTCAAAGAGATACGAAGCGCCGACGAATCACTCTAGATGAATCAGGGTCAGAAAGCGCAAATATTCGAACAATAATTCGTGAAGAACTACAGGAGATGCTGAGTACCCTCCAAGGTCAACAGAACTCACGCCTGGACGTGTTGGAGACATATATTACTGAAATTAAGTCTCAAAATGATATCATACAAAAAAAGAATCTCGACATAGAGCAATCTATTGAGTTTGCCACCGCCAAGCTGGATGAAGTTCAATCCACTATAGCAAGACTGAAAGAGGATCGACAACAACTTGTGTCACAGATCTCAAAAATTGAAGAAAAATGTGATGCTATGGAGAGGGCCTCCCGAAAATACAGTATTCAGATCAGGAATGTGCCAAAGCAAGAAAACGAACCCAAAGAAAAGATCTTCGATATGATTAAAAAACTCACTACCAGTTTGGGTGTCAAGATAGATACCACTGAATTACGCGATGTATATCGAGTGCCTACTAAACCTGGGCAGACCACCACGTCTGTAATAGTTGAATTCTCGTCAACTTTGCTCAAGGGACAAGTTCTGATGGCAGCAAAAAAACAAAACCTCGAATCAAGAAGATACAAAACAGAGCAATTAAATTCGTCGCACTTGGGATTAGCTGACCCTAAAACTGAAATATATTTAACCGACCACTTGACACCTCAAGCTTCTCGGTTATACTACCTTGCACGTGAGCTCCGCAAATCCAAGGGTTACAGTTACTGCTGGACCTCCAACGGACTGGTCTACTTGCGGAAGAAAGAAGGGGAACTAATAAAAAGTGAAGCCCAACTACAACAACTAAGAAACAAATGACTATTATTTCATAGAGTAAGCATACTCTTATTTTGTACATCTAATATCTACGTATTCGCCAATAACGTCAACATACACAATTATCACACAATCAATACACATTCCAACTACACACCGACTAACATACTTACAAAATTAACAATTACACAACTATGCTACAAATATTCCATAGCAACCAAATTACAACCTAACTTCTCAATCAAAAGACTTAAAAAGTCCAATTGTCCTACACGGTACATAAAAATATTACATCATTGGTATACATATTATTTTGCCTATATACTTATTATTACTATTGAAATTAATTATTGTGCAGTATGGTATTTCAGCCGAAGGATAAGCTTATTCCACTCAATTCCTAACAACATAAATAGCACTCTCTCACTTTTTAAAATTATTAATGGACAACAGACAATTATTTGACGAATTTGACAGCTGTTGTAAAATTCCATGTAAATTAATTGTAGACCCCAACCATCTAGCGCAGCAGTTTGATCATTCGAATAGATTGAACATAATTTCATTTAACATAAGAAGTGTAAATAAAAATTTAGACAGCTTTCTAATATATGTAACAAGGTTAAGAACTAATATAGATATCATCGTCCTGACTGAATGTTGGTGTAATGAAAACTCGAATCCCCCTCAAATTGATGGTTTCTCTATGTACTTTAGTAAGCGTAGTTTTAACCAGAATGACGGAGTGATCATGTACTTGAACGTAAATATTAAAGCAACAGTACAAGAATTGGACTTAGATGAGGCCAATTGCTTGATGGCAAAAATAGGTAACTTGACAGTAATAGGCATATATCGCCCTTTCTGTTTCAAAGATCCTAAAATATTCCTTGATGCTTTGGACGCTTTGTTAACCACTACTAAATCGCGGCATATCATACTAACCGGTGATATAAACATCGACACCTTAGATACAAACAACAACGACGTAAGTGATTATCTGGAAATCATTGGTTCCCATGGTTTACATCAAGGCGTTGACATCCCCACGCACGGTCACACCTGCTTAGACCACTTCATGTGCAAGCTCGAGGGCGACCACCAATGTTTCGTACTTGAAACAGACATCACAGACCATTATCCCCTGTTCTTGACCTATAACAGTACACTCTTAACAAAACCAACCATTCACAAAAACATAACTAGAACAAAAATAAATTATACAGCTCTAACCGAAGCTATAAAATCAAAAGACTGGACATCTTTCTTAGAAATTTCAGACCCGAATTTGGCCGCGGAAACACTTTTAAATACGCTCCAGACGCTCATAACCCAAAATTCACACACAGCTTCTTTTGCTAATCGTCGACGACCATTAAAACCATGGATTACTACAGGTATTATTAAGTGTTTTAGGACTAGGGATAAGCTTCACAGTATCTCAAAATTGAATCCTGACAACGCCGAAATAAAAACGCAGTACCTAAATTATCGCAATACTTGTAACTTATTAGCTAAAAATTTAAAAACTAACTATTATAAGGACAAATTTAACAAAAATTACAAAAATAATAAAGGGACTTGGGAAACTGTGAAAGAGTTGTGTAGTATTAAGAAAAATCGCTTCCGAGCATCTGACCTACTTGATCTCGTGCCAGATTCACCTTGCGAATCTCTTAATTTGGTTAATCGATACTTTACCTCTATTGGTAGAGAACTAGCTTCAAACATCTTAAAGAGAAATTGCACTACTGAACTGCGCTTAGCAGAAATGATTATTCCGTCTAGCAATGTTAGTTCTATGTTTCTAGATCCAACTGATCATATTGAAATTAATAAAATTATCTTGGGACTAAAGAATAGTAGTGCCCCAGGTATCGATAATATCCCAAATATTGTACTAAAAAACTCGCGAACGATATTGTGCACTATGATTGCTCATCTGTGTAATCTTAGTCTTACAACTGGGATTTTCCCAGCTATTTTCAAAAAAGCAGCTGTTGTGCCTGTGTTTAAGAGTGGTGACGCAGATACAGTTGCTAACTACAGACCTATATCACTACTGAGTGCAATTGGTAAAATTATGGAAAAAGTGGTTAACATACGTCTAATTAAATTTCTCGAAAGCAAAAACATTCTAGCCTGTACCCAATACGGTTTCCGCTCGGGTAGAAATACTGAGGATGCGGTAGCTAGGCTCTCGGATATCGTTACAAAGACAGTAGACAAGGGTGAAAAATGTGTTGCCATATTTTTGGACCTCCAAAAAGCATTCGATACCGTCTCAATACCAATTTTGTTGCGTACTCTAGAGTGCATAGGCATAAGAGGTATGGTTCTAGAATGGCTCCGAGATTATTTGGAGGGGAGAAGTCAGGTGGTTAAAGTAGAAAACACTTATAGTACTAGCTTTCCGGTTACTTACGGAATTCCGCAGGGAAGTACCCTAGGTCCGACGCTATTTTTGGCTTACGTGAATAGTCTCTGTAAACTTCAAATAGATAACGCGGAAATACTGGCTTTTGCAGATGATACCGTACTGATTTGTCGTGGGAAAACATGGCCACAGGTCCAAGAATCTGCTGAAATGGGCCTCAAACGAGTTATGCGTTGGCTTGATGAGCATTTACTAACAATTAACGTAACTAAAACCAAATTCATTTGTTTTAGAATAACGGAAGCAACAAGTCCATTGTCTAATTTTTCTATTAAAGCTCACACTTCCCAATGCAAAATCGAAAACAAGGGCAGCTGTGACTGCGTTCCCATTGTCCAAACCGATACACATAAATACCTGGGAGTTATCATAGATTGCCATTTAAACTGGAAACCGCATATATCGTCACTTAGCAAAAGAGTACGTAAACTACTTCCAATTTTTAAAAACCTACGCGAAGCTGCGGACTGCAATCTTTTAACCAACGTATACTATGCCCTTTGTCAATGCGTTCTGTCTTACTGCTGCCCTATTTGGGGTGGAGCTGCTCCAACTCATCTGCTAGAGGTGGAAAGAGCCCAACGTGCAGTCATCAAGGTCATGTTCCAGAAGCCCAGGAAATACTCCACCCAAAAACTTTATGAAGAATCGCATTTCCTCACAGTTCGCCAATTATACATCTACTGTTCAGTTTTACGTCACCATAAATCTATCGATCCATCTAAGATTTCACAGAGTAAAAGAAGAATTCGAACACCTGTTCCCTCTTTTAACACAATGTTCGCTCGACGTCAACTATATTACATGGGACCATTCATTTATCGGTTCGTTAATGACTCGAACCTAATCTACAAAATGCCTAAGTTTCGGTTAAAGTCGATACTTAAAAACTATCTAATGGCCCTTGATTACCTTAGCACAGAAAACATTCTACGAGTATAAAGCAAAAACCACTAGGAACTGGAATCCTTCCATATCCACATGCAGCTCCGCATACACTCATACACACGATATACATGCAGCCGCAAACGCCTAACACTCACCCAGACACATTTCACACGAAAACATAGGTCCACAACTAACACCCAAATACAAACAAGATATAGGAACACATACACTAACACACATACGCGCACACACACACACACACACACACACACACGACACCACACACACACACACACACACACACACACACACACACACACATAAACACGTATTTTCACACATCCCGATTTATAAAATATATTAGATACTGGCCAGGGGTGGAGGGTTGGTAACCTGAGACACAGGATTCTCCTAGTTCAGGTACCAACCCGCCATAATTCTGATTGACCCTAGCACTAATGTTAAAACTACATTCTACTGTATCTTATTTGAGATTTGTTATGTAACATGTATGGTGAGAAATAAACGTTATTATTATTATTATTATTTTTGTTTTGTTTTTATTTTTCTCAGCTTTTTGGCTGGTTTTAACTGCATTTACGGGCCTAAACCAAGTAAATGCAGATTGTGGTGTGTATTAAGTGGGTGTGTTTTCATCTAACTGCATGAACTTTCTAACTATTCTACATGTGTTTAATATGGCAGCTTTCTGTAGATTGATAAATAGGGATTCTGGCAAATCTATTAATTTTAGACTATGGAGGAGATGGTTCGGGATAACACCAGTAGTGGAGAGAACTAGAGGAACTACGAAGACATTATCTTGTCTCCATATCCTTATCACTTCTTCTTTTAGCTCTGCATACTTGCTTATTTTTTCAGCTATTGTTTTTTGTAAATTATGCGTGTTGGGAACTGCAATGTCTATTAAATATGTAACTTTTTTAATTTTGTCCTGTAGAATTATATCTGGTCTATTGTAGTGAATAGTCCTATCTGTTAGAATTGCCCGGTCATAGTAAATTTTGTGTGTGTCATTTTCTAATATTGTTTGTGGTGTATATTTATAGTAAGGGGTGTTAGTGTCTTGTATGAGTGAATATTTAAGTGCTAGTTTCTGGTGAATGATGTTTGCAACTTGGTTATGTCTATGAGTGTAGTCTGTTTGTGTGAGTGTTGTGCATGCTCCTGTTATGTGTTGTATGGTTTCTGACTGTGTATAACATCTGCGGCATCTGTCGTTTGTAATAGTCGGGTCTTTAATAATATATTTTCTGTACTTGTTAGATGCAAGTGTGTTATTATTATTATTATTCCTCTTTATTATTTTAAAAACTCTTATAAATTATATTTTTAAATACATAATTATATAAAACAAAAACATATATTTAAAAATATAAAAAATAGTGCCCCACCGGTATCGGGTATAGGGACCAAGCTACCGGTGGTTAGGGCTCCAGAGAGAGGAACCTCCTCACAATACGTGCCGTGTCGAGGAGTACCGCCTTCTGCATCAAGCCCTTGATCCAGCTGCCTAACGAGAGCCTCTTAAGGTGTTGGTCGAGGCTCTTAGCAATCAGCCCATGGGCCGATATGACTATCGGGACAATGATTGCTGAATCAACATTCCACATGTCAACAACCTCATGAGCCAGATCCAAATATTTTATTTGTTTGTCTTTTTCGGCTTTCATGAGGTTTTCGTCATGAGGAATGGTGATATCAACAATCATTGCAAGGCGCTCTAATCGATCTATCACCACTATATCAGGCTTATTGGCGACAATAGTCCTGTCAGTGATAATAGATCGATCCCAATATAATGTGACACGACCATTTTCGAGAACTGGGTCGGGCACATACCTGTAGTATGGCACCTCCGAAGTCACAAGGTTGTATTTCAGGGCAAGTTGCTGATGTACAATCTTGGCCACTTGGTTATGCCTGTGCAAATACTCGCCGTTGGCAAGACGAGAACAACCAGAAATAATGTGTCTGAGTGATTCACCGGGGCGGTGGCATGCCCGACAGATGTCCACCGTGCCGTCCTTCATTATATACTTCCGGTAATTATTCGTCATGACAACTTCGTCCATAATTGCAAAGACAAAACCCTCGGTTTCTCCGAAAAGATCACCGAACCGTAGCCAAGATACGGACGCTTTTAAGTCTATATCGGGTCCATTTAAGGCCCGATAAAACCGTCCATGTAGCTCTTTGCCCATCCATACCTCCCTGCGATCAGCAGTACTAAGTACTACAGGTTTGCGCCAGTTCTCTTTAGCCAACGCAAGAGGGGTTAAACCATTGTCCACTGCAACCACATCACGGTGCATATCCGTGTTTGCTTGCTGTAGACAATATTGTCTGAGGTTGTATATCTCACGGTTATGGAGGTTCTTAATATTGAGAAAGCCACGACCCCCCAGCTTCCGCGGGATATACAACCTCATTACGGAAGATCGTGGGTGATGCATCCGAAATGTGGTTAACAGTGATCGTACTTTTCTATCCAGGGCGTCTAGTTCAGTCTGAGTCCATCTAAGTATGCCAAAGGAGTACATTAGGACTGGCATGACCCAACCATTGCAGGCGCGCACCTTGTTACCGCCCGATAAAAAGCTTTTTAGGACTTTTTTCAGGCGGCCAAAGAAACGCTCCCGCAATGCCTGTTTCACGCCAGCTTCAGGAATTCCTAATGCCTGTGACATACCCAGATATTTGTAGGTTTCGGTTGAGGAAAGAGATTTAAGTTTAATGGAATCCGAAAGTATTAAGCCTTCAGATTCCACTATTCCACCCCTTTCCACATGCATGACCGCACACTTGTCCAAACCAAATTCCATCTTGATAGAGCTACTAAAGCTTTCAGTCATCTTTAGTAGTTCTATCAATTGGGTATTATTTGGAGCAAATAATTTGATGTCATCCATGTAGAGAAGGTGGGATATAACTTGACCCTCTCTCCGCAACCGATAGCCTAGCCCTGAATTCTCCAGTATTGTACTAAGAGGATTCAGTGCTAGACAGAACCACAGGGGACTCAGACTGTCACCCTGGAATATACCCCTCTCGATTCTTATGGGTGCATCGTTTGTCTGGCAACATCCTGGATAGCGAAGAACTGTCTTCCATTGCCCCATACATGACCTCAAGAAGGTGGCTAAAGTTGTATCAATCTTATACAACTCTAGCACCCTCAGAAGCCATGTATGTGGTACAGAGTCATAAGCTTTCTTATAATCTATCCAGGATGTTGCCAGATTCCTACGTTTACGACGCACCTGTTGACTAATGGCCATGTCAACTATAAGGAGCTCTTTAGTGCCGCGGGCCCCCTTCCTACATCCATTCTGAAAGATAGAGATGACCGAATTTTTTTCTAAATGAGAATTAATTTTGACTCTCAGAATGGAAGTAAGAAGCTTATAGACCGTCGGTAAGCAAGTAATTGGTCTATAATTTTTGGGATCCGTAGCACTACCGGACTTATGAAGTAAGTGGGTTATGCCAGTTGTTACGAAATTAGGTAGTGAACCCGAGTCTAAAGCCGATTGGAATTGAGTTGCTAAACAAGCATGTGAGTTACGGAGCCACTTCAGCCAAAAGTTGTGCAGTCCGTCCGGTCCTGGCGATTTCCAATTCGGTAACGAACGGACTGCACTCGCAACATCATCAGGCGTAATGATGATTGGCTCCATAATCTGTATATCCTCACACGCTTGTTCAACCTCTCTTATCCAATCGCCTTCCGTGTGGACGACAGGTGTTGACCAGATGCTACACCAGAATGTATTCGTAGCATCAGCATCCGGTCGAGCAACGTCATCCACACCTGACTCGGGTTGTTCCCATTTCCGATAAACCCACCTTTCATCCTTCTGGAAAATGCGATTCTGATTATACCTATCCACGCGCTTTTTATAGCGACGGATTCGATTTGCCCATGCATAAACTTTCTGCTTCAGAAAGTCGATGCGCTCTGTGACACATGACGCGTACAGTTGAGGACTAACGTTAGTCCCTGAAAATGCCTGTGTCACAAAGCGCATCACCCTCGGGCGCGTATTGCCCGATCTGAAGCAGATTAGCTTGCCAATAAGTGCCCTAGCCTCAGCAATACGACACTCAATCCTATACTGCCAGGCCGGCACAGCATGCTTAGGTCGAGTAGCAGGTTTATTGACAATAAATTTGACACCTGCCACTCGGCACGCTGCAACGGCCGCACAATACAAAATTGAATGTGTATCACCGAGGTCTTCGCTATTTTCTAAATAATTAGGTAATAGCGAATCTAGGGCACATACTAGCGCTATATTGCGTTTATGCATAGGCAAATGAGGCAAGCGAGGTCGACTGCTTGGTATCATGGATCGGTATTCCAGCATCGCATCCTCCAAAGTGCTCCTTAATAGTTCACTATACTGGGTACTTACGGATATAGTCTCACTTTCCTCCACTTCATCAGCGGAGACGAGCTGTGGTGGACTTACACGCGTAGGCGCACTGGTTTCCACTGGAGGCACAGCTTGCGATGAAGTGGGAATAGCAAGACTATTCTGTACGTCAGAGAATAGCCTCTCAAGTACGGCACCATCCAACAAGTTACACCGCTGAATAGCCCGAACCTGGTCCGATAGTCTTTGTGCAGATACGTTGACAGCCGGTTCAAGTTCCTGAAACAGAGACAGTAAACGACCACGATACGCAGTGAGGTTGGTTCCTAACTCTGTAGCCACATAATATGCCCGCATGACGTTTTCATTTATTGATGATGTCCATGCCATGCGGCGCACATTGCCACCGGTAGCGAGAGCCCTATTCGAGGCCGGTGGGCCTCGGGGCCCCAAGCTGGCCGGTGGTCGGCCTCTCCCCGGCCGACGCACGGGTGTTGGCGACGTCGGCGGAGAGAAATACTCGTCGGAGCTCGACGCCTCAGCAGTAGCTAGCCTCGGAGATATGGCGTCCGGAGGCTGCGAGGCGGAGCTGCACGACGAGTCCGTGGGTGTTGTTTGTGCATTTTGTTCTATCTGTCTGGCTTTTGCCCGGGTCAACATTTATTATTTCTTCATTATTTGGTTCGGTCGGATTTTGACATCTCCTGTCTGTCATAGGTTCTTGGGATTGTTTTTATATTTTGTCCTATTTATTGTGCACTTCATTATAGTTAGGTTTTATATTTTTATTGATTAGAAATTATGAGCTGGGTAAATTATAAAAAGCACAGTGGTATTTGTATTGATTTGCGAAGAAAAAAACAAAAAGAAATGGATGAGAAAAATATATGCGACCGTTAGCAACCAGTGTTGCCAGATTATTATTATTATTATTATTATTATTATTATTATACCATCCGGCCCACTCGACTTTCGAACATCTAGGGATTTAAGTTCACGCCGGACCACCCGTTAAAACCCGCCTCACGGAGCGCTGCTCTTGAAATAACATGAAACAAGCACGCGAAGCGGACGTCCGCGACCCGCACTCGCACATGCCAGCGAACGCGCTAAGGTAAATATTTTATAATTGTTATTATATTAATTATATATAATCATGATATCCATTGATACACAACACAACTCACACCACATTTTGCGATTCATTTTTATATAAAAATAAAACAACATCTCATTAACGAACGATATTAATTTGTCTATAGAACAAACTTAAAAATTTTGTGCACTTCCATTTACTTTAGTAAACACCATAAGCAATAATTGCTTATAAGTAGGTAGGTACATATTCTATTCTATAGAGATACTTTTTGTTTTAGGATGACCAACTTATTAAAGAAATAGCTCATGCTCAGCTATGTATACAAAATCCATCATTAAAAATTATAGCCCAAAAACTTGACATCTGTAAGAAAAAAAAAAAAGCTCCCGATTGCACATCGATACCCACGCTTTATAATGAAACAATAGCTGAACTTCAAGATACTGATTTAGATATAATTTGTGATGTTCCATCGTTTGATAAAGTGAGGTCTGGGCTTTATAAAGCCAGAAATAAGCACTATGGAGTAGACAAACTTATTCATAAAGATGCGTCTCAAATAACAGTACCACAACAATTTGCTTCATTTTTATTGGCGGATTATAACTGTAACGGTATTCGGATACTATTATTTAGTTCGGAAGAAGCTAAAATTAATATGAATCAGGTAAAACATATGTTTGGAGACGGAACTTTCAAAGTGTGCCCACAACCGTTTTTACAGTTGTACACGCTTCATGGCGATGTAGGAAGTAACGTGCCCAAATATTGTGCCAGTAATTTACGCCCTCATGACACATAAAACATATGAATGTTATGTTATTCTTTTTGAGATGCTGAAATCGCAATTTCCTTATTGGAATCCATCAAAGTTTACAACTGATTTCGAGGAGGCGGTGATGAAGGCCGTAGTTGCCGTTTTACCAAGGATTGCTTTAAAATGGTGTCATTTTCATTTTACGCGATGTATCTGGCGTAAACTGGAATCATTAAAACTAAAGAAAGATAAGCAGAGCCGACGCTGTGCGTCACTGTATAATTCGTTGCCGTTTCTTCCAGAAAACTTAATTACAGAAGGGTGGAACTACATAATAAACGAGTATGAAAAATACCCAGAAATTCAAGGATTCTTGACATACTTCCAAAAGTTTTGGATGAGGGCGTCGTTGATTCCGATTTGGTGCATTTGGAGAGAGCGACATCACACCACGAACAGCTTGGAAGGATGGCACCACAAAATCAATAGCGTAATGCGTCGTAAAAATAATAATATTGTGCATTTACTCAACGCTTTACAAAAAGATGCGGCGTTTTATACATTGAGACGTCGTCAACGCACCGAAGAAGATTCGCCGCCAAGCACCAATGGAAAAAAAAATGCAAATATTACTTAAACAACGATACTTATTAGACTGCCAGTTAGCTCTACTTAAGGGACAAATTTCAGTAGGCCATTTTTTAGATAAAACTCGTTGAACTGTGTATTGATATTTGTAAACTTTTTTAATATAATCATTATAAAACCTTAAAACCTATTATATTTTTTTTTTTATGATTGTAATAAATAACTTTAACTTGATGTTATTTATTACAATCATCAAATCACTAGCTATTTAAACCGGGTGATTTAAGGAAACAAATAATTTAAAATCATGTGGAATTTAATCGCCCAGGTGATATACGGAAACAAATAAAATAATTTAAAATCATGTGGAATTTGATCACCCAGGTGAATTGTCAGCAGGTGATTTAAGGACACAAAAGTTGTGAAATTTGATCACCCAGGTCATATCACCCAGCTGATCATAGTGGAATAACGTTGCAATTGAAGTAATCCCTGTAGTGTATGCGATAATGGCAACACTGTCTCGTGTGCTCATGGGCAATGTTGCTACGCTGGTAACACCAGAGCCGTAGGCGTGAGTGAGCGTGGTGACAGTTGTGGTGTGTGCATTGCCGAGCCGGTGATACAGGTGATACTTATAAAGAGATAAACATTGATGAACCTTACATGTTATGTAATAGCATAGCATGTAATAGCCCTGGACCGCGGATAATCGCTTACGGAAACCGGACTTTGACTGAGTGTGAAAGGAAATATAGTCAAACCGAGAAAGAGGCGTTAGCCCTTGTTTGGTCTGTGGAGCATTTTCACATATTTCTTTTTGGGAAACGATTCGATCTTATCACAGACCACAAACCGTTGGAAGTACTGTTCGGTCCAAAATCTAAGCCATGTGCTCGGATTGAAAGATGGGTGCTTAGGCTACAATCTTATAAGTACGTAGTGATTTATAAACCCGGTAAAACAAACATCGCCGACCCGTTGTCGCGATTGTGTGTACACTCTGAGCATCCACCTAGAGGGGAAGATTACTATGTTCATCAAATCATAGAACAATCGCGGCCCAGGGCTATTTTAATGAAGGACATCATTGAATATTCCAGCAACGATAAAGACATACTCATGATTCGAAAAGGAGTTCATGACCAACAGTGGGATGATACTGTAAAAAGTTATAAAGTATTCGAAAATGAGTTTTACTTTTACGACAACATTTTACTTAGGGGCAACAGAATAGTGATACCTCAAGGGTTACGTAAGGATGTACTTAATGCAGCGCATGAAGGCCACCCAGGGATGGTTACGGTCAAAAGTTTGGTGGCCACGTATTGACAAAGATGTAGAGAATCTAGTTAAATCATGCAAAAGTTGCACTCTGGTAGGCATGCCGAATCCGCCAGCACCGATGAAAAGACGTGAACTGCCTATGGCCCCTTGGATGGATGTCGCAATGGATCTACTTGGCCCTTTGCCAAATCACGAATATGTACTTTTTGTGGTGGACTACTACAGTCGCTACAAAGAAGTTAAAATCACAAAGTCTATCAGCGCTCAAATTATAAAACTACTTAAAGAAATTTTCAGTAGATTGGGTTATCCGGTATCAATTACCGTGGATAACGGACAACAACCCTATTGCAACCAAAATTTCGCTTGCAAACACATTGCTGCTACCCATCCTTGATTATGCGGACGTCAGTTATCTTGATTTAACCGAAAGCCAGCTGGATAAACTTGAGCGCGTCCAAAATGTCAGTATAAGATTCATATTTGGTTTACGCAAGTATGATCATGTTTCGCAGTTTCGAAAAGAGCTTAAGTGGCTACCCATACGACTTCGCCGGAATGCCCACATCCTTTCTCTGCTGTACAATATACTATTTCATCCTTCAACTCCAACTTACCTTAAGGGACGTTTTGAGTTCCTACACGATAACCATACGAGATATTTAAGGTCATCGGAGAACTTGCGACTAAGGATGCCGTCGCACAAAACTACATTTTATGACAACTCTTTCACCGTTACGGCCATCCGTCTATGGAATAATCTACCAGTTGATATAAGAAAAGCTCAGAGTTTAAATTGTTTCAAGTCTATGGTAAAGGAACACTATTTGTCACTCACGCACAAAAATGCTCTTTTATAGCAGGTTTACTGCATCTAGATTTGTGTAGTGTATTCTTTGTATAATATTTGTGTTATGTATGTATATGTATATGTATGTATTTGTGTATAATTATACGTGTGTGCGTATGTATGTATTTGTGTATGTATTGTGTAATATATATTAGATACTAGCTGTTGCCCGCGGCTCCGCCCGCGTGGATGTCGGTTATCACGTGGTGTTGTAAATAGTGCTGAAAGTTGAGCGTTGAACGCTGATTAGACATTGTACTCGCCTCTCTATTCGACTCGAGGAGGTAGGTACACGACGGAATATCCGTCCCAATCGAGCAGTCCGACTGGGGAAGTATCTCCGCCCTATAGAAGTCCGCGGCTTAATAACCTCGTGTTGTGGTTCCGACGGTGAGTAGGGTAGCCAAAGCTCACTGGAGAGGAACTAAAGCTTTTGTCCGACTTATCTTTTGCGCTGACGGCACAGATTCTCTAAGTTCTTACAGGGTAGGCAGCACGAGTGTGACTCCCCTGGTGTTGCACTCACCCATAGGCCACGGTAACCACTAACCATCAGGAGGGCCATGTGCTTATTTGCGACCTCATTACTACAGTACGACTCACGACTATAGTATGGGGTACTTCAAGAAGGGCAAGTGTGACGCCCCTGGTGTTGCATACGTTGGAGACAGTAACCACTTTCCATCAGGTGGGCCGTGTGCTTGTCTGCCACCTAAGTGGTATAAAAAAAACTTTCTACCTGCGTATCTAGTATCTACTCGACTCTCTACTGCCCGTACCTTTGCCCTTCCCCCGCCCTCTCCCCTACTCCTTCGCTTCCCCGTTGTATCTCTTGTCTACTCCACTATATCCTTCACCACACCACGCTCCTATAAGTAATCTGTCTCTGTGTGGAAAAACTGGAAAACGATTTTTAACTGATCTTAAGACAGTACCGACATCTATTTCATACCTGACAAATTAGAAATTTAGAAATTGAGAAATTAAAACTGTATAAAAATTATGGTTATATACGTCCAGTTGGAACGAAACCATAGTAAGTTCAAAACCGCGTTAACGCCATCTAGTTACGGATGTGGAACTAAATCATCGACAAAAAAATAATAATTTTATGATTAAAAAAACGTATTTGTTTACACAACTATAAATGTAAATTAATAGTAGATTACCCAACAAGTGAAAAAAAGGTGAATTCTTTTCGAGGCACCAAGTTGTATCCCGAGAGGAGTGAAGGTTTCTCCGGTAGAATCCCGAGCGTAGCGAGGGGTTCTAGAGAGAAACCTGAGTGGATCGAGGGATACAAGAGCCGAGATGAATTCTTTTTTCACGTGTTAGGTACTCAACTTTTCACCATTGACTACGAGAAAACGATTACTCTGTGATTATGAATTACATTTTGTTATGAATAGTACACAAAAGAAGCAGCAAATTATCAGTAATAGCTACCGCTTTAGCGCGAAAAGACTCAGGAGTCTTTTCGCGTTCGAGAATATGAGTTTCATTTTCATCACTAGATGAAGTCATTTTATGATTATGAGACAAACAAACTTTTACAAGGAAAATTACACAGAAAATGGCGGCATTTTTTTTTCTTAATTTAAACTGAGCCACATTCCATACAGCCAGTGATTACATTTAGGTGGCTTTTAGTACGTTTTTATAGTGAGAGTGTGCAACCTCTTTGTATGTTTCACTAGAATCCGTACATTCGCGCATGTTCCAAATTCAAATTTTTTTATTCACTCGGTGAAACAAAGAGCGTTTTATTCACTGTTTTTGATGAATCACGGGCCCTTTTTCGAGTGTCAATGGTGAAAAGTCTATTTATTTACATACTTGCTAGAATGTAATAAGATATAAAATTTCATCCATAAGAATAAAAAAGCGCCATCTATATTTCCGCTCATATTAGGTTTAATATCAATATTGTTCACAACTCCGGTTCTACTCAACCGAATGCGATCAAACAAACGTAAGATTTTAAGTCTGACCAAGCCCTTTCTAACAAAAAAAACCGCATCAAAATCCGTTCAGTAGTTTTTGCGTCCATCGCGGACAAACAGACAAACAGACAGGAAATGAAAAAAAAATATTTTCGTGTTCAGTATCGTTAATATAACATAACCCAAGTATTTTTTTTTAAATATCTCCAATGTACAGACACGACCACTTTACAATTTTATAATAGTATAGATAGGTTGGTAAGGTAAGTATACTCGTTGGCCGACTTAACATGAGACCTCAGACCTGGCGCGTTTGACGTTTCTTATAAGTACCCACTGTAAAAAGATTTGTTATGTTACAACGAAGAGCACGTGCAATACATGAATGAATTTTGGTTTTGATTGGGTATAGCTCGTTCTACGAGAAATATTCGAGGGTCTTGTTTCGAGGTCTCATGTTAACTCGGTACTCAGCTGAGTAGTAGCGTTATTTTTTTTACAATAAACTATTCCGACAGACTATGGTATCACTTTTCTAAGTAGGTATCACACCATAAAAACTATAGTTTCCACGCTCCGATCATTGGTGCAGTTGGGTGTAATGAAACCAAGGATTTCATACATATTTGTCATGTTTATTAATATCTCAAAAGGCCTTCATTGTTATAATAATCACAAAAATTATCTCTTATAGTTTTTGCGTTTCTGTTTGCATTTCGATTTGTTGTTCCCTGAAAACCTTACAGCTGTAAGTTCTGACTATCAGAAATTGGTGTTTGATAGATCTTTGAAACCTTTTCAATTAAATAATTGTGCAAATAACAGCATGCTGCTGTAATCTTCGTAGCCTTCTCAGGACTAACACTGATGGCTTTTTGAACATTCCAAAAGCGCATTCAACTGTGCTTCGAACCCTGGACAATCGTTTGTTAAATATTTGTTGCTCTGTGGTAGCCGACTTTAGTGGATATGGTTTCTTTTTTTTTTTTTTTTTATATAGGACACGTCAATTTGACTTTGCCTCGCCTGATGGTAAGCTGAAGGCAAAGTCTCTGAAAAGAGGGTCACCATTACAGACATGTACCATGTTACAATGGTGGCACTCAGCTTGACGGCCTCATCAGATGCTTTTTCACGCCCCGCTTAAAGGACCCGGGACTATAGGAGGAGGGAAACACGTGAGCTGGTAAGGAATTCCAAGTCTTAATAGTGCGGCAGAAGAAGGAGTCGCCGAGTCGCTTGGTTCTTGATGGAATATTTTGCACCGTATGCGGGTGGCATCTGAGTCCTGCACGTGTTGTCCTATATAGGAAAGGAGAGGGTGGGATTACTTGGAAGAGCTCATCAGAACATTCACCATGGTAGAGACGGTAAAATACCGCCAAAGATGCCACATCTTTACGCAACTGCAAAGGCTCAAGGGTGTAAGTGATCTCAGGATTCCCAATAATGCGGACCGCACGTCGCTGCAACCTGTCGAGAGCATCTAGTAAGTACTTTGCGGAGCCATCCCAGAGATGCGAGCAGTATTCCACGCAAGAGCGAATTTGTGTCTTGTAGAGAAGACACCGCTGCTCCGGCGTGAAAAAACGTCTCACTTTGTTCAGGACTCCGAGTTTACGCGATGCTGTTTTGATGATACTCTCGATGTAGTTTTTGTTGTTCAGTTTGCAGCGAACATCCATACCTAGGATATTGAGATTGTCCTGTAGTGGCAGTGGCGTGCTCTGAAGAGTTGGAAGGGGAAGGAAAGAAGATACCTTTGCTGTAACCGCGCATGCCTGTGTGAGATAATTGTTTATTTTGGAGTTTTATAATGACAAAATGAGATATATGTAGTGTATATCTATACATTACGTTAAAGCAGAATTATGTTATTTGTTGGTATTTATGAAAAATAATTTTAAAAGTAGGTAGGTGAAAATCAGGTGATATTTATGTGTCGCGGTGGGACGGATCGTAAGCTATAAAAGACGACACAATATTGAATGGGAGGAAGTTATCCCGAGTCTTCGAAGAGTAAGGTACGATTATACCCCTGTTACATTTGTTATATACTGTGTACTTACTGGTTGATATATTACTGTGTAATTACTGTGTACTTACTTGTGTAATAATTGTGTGGTATCGAATATCTACAGAGAACAATTATGGCTATCATTGGCGTTACAGTAAATGTATGAAAATATTATCCAATAGTACCCGCTTCGGGTGTGATATTAGAAGTAACAATTGGTTTATCTAAAACGTATTTGTAAGACTAGCTTTGTGTAAATGCTATAACTTGATATTATTATTTGTGTTACTCGTGGTGTTATATTCCTTGGCGGTAATACCATATAATGGTTGTGTATGTACCGTGATACCAATGATTATAAGAATTGTATAGATAGCAAAGTGATACCTAGGTTCCTATGTACCTTTTATAGCGGCGGCTATTGATTTGTTTAATTGATATAATATCAGCTGGTACAATAATATCATGATAGTGAGTAGTTATGACTATACAAGTACTGTGCCACTAAGGCTTTGTGAGATCTGGTTCGACACCAGGCTGTCTGATACAAATGTTATAGTGTTGGCTATTAACCTGTACTGGTATAATGATACCAGGGTTATGTTGTAAACTGTTATTGTTACTATATTGTTATTAGGAGACGGACTGGTTTCTTGTCAGTTCTTTTCCCAGTCGATACGTCCTTTTGGAACTGACGTAGTGCACCTTCCTTAACCCATCCTTACAAGAGATCCGTAGCTCGAGTTTAACGGAATAAAGAGATTGAAATAAGAGTAATACTGGCTGTTTAATTGTAATGTGATATTTCCCTAGTCTAGGCCCATGGTTACCGCTGGTTTTCAGGTCATCATAGTATCATCATGATGCTGAGGCAATATATTTCGAGTTGTGGGGTACAGTCAGCTACTTAAATACATGGAAGTTCAATTATGTGTATACTTATGTAGTGTGTATAGCTGATGTATACATTTTATGATATTTTTATATTAAAACACTGTCCCTCTTCACTCCCCATTCTAACACCTGCGTCTTCTTGGCATTGAACTCAACCAGGTTTTCAGAGCCCCATTGAGAAACGAGGTTCAGGGTCTGGTCAAGTTCACTGACAAGAAGCTGCCTCTTTTCCGCGATATCAGACTGCTTGGCCGCAGGATGTCCGTGATAACTTCCGTGTAAGGTGCTATCGTCTGCATAGCTGTGAATGCTGCCAGTGGACAGCATGTCGTTGATATGCAGAAGAAAGAGAGTGGGTGATAAGACGGACCCCTGCGGCACGCCAGCATTTACCTGCAAGAACTCCGAAGTTCGACCATCACAGAGGACGCGAATACGGCGCCCCTGCAGGAAACTAGCCACCCAGTCGCACAGTCTAGGAGGCAGACCAAAGGCTGGTAACTTGGAAAGAAGCGATTTGTGCCAGACCCTATCAAACGCTTTGGCGATGTCAAGACTTATAGCCAGCGACTCGCCATGCTTGTCCATAGCCTCACCCCAAAGATGGGTAACGTACGCCAAAAGATCACCCGTTGACCGCTTCGGTCTAAAACCATATTGCCGGTCGTTGATTAAGGAGTGATCCTCTAGGTAACGCATGAGCTGTTTGTTGATAATATGCTCAAGTACTTTGCACAGTACTGAGGTAACGGCTATGGGCCTATAGTTGGTAGGGTCCGAGCGATCACCCTTCTTGGGGATCGGTTGTACATTCGCCTCCCTCCAAGCCGAAGGCACTGTACCCGAGATGTACGACATCCGGTACAACCGCGCCAGCATTGGAGACAACTCCGCTGCACATTTTTGAAGAACCACCGCTGGAATACCATCTGTAATGGTGACCCTCTTTTCAGAGACTTTGCCTTCAGCTTACCATCAGGCGAGGCAAAGTCAAATTGACGTGTCCTATATAAAAAATTAAAAAAAAATGGTCCGCTGGCTTTCCGGACATCGAGTGACCGCAATACAGCACGGACATCGCGTTGCCTGATACGGATATCAGGCATTGCGTGGCCACAAAAGGGCAGTTTCGGTGGCTGCATACCGCAATCATCGATCCGGGAGTTGGCCGCAAAGAGATTAACCAACAAATTAGCTTTCTCCTGCGGCTCATGGGCCAGGGATCCATCAAGTTTGCGCAACGGGGGCAGCGAAGGCTGGCAAAAGTTGGCTTGCACGGCTTTGGCCAATCGCCAGTAGCCACGGCTACCCGTGGGATGCGCCGCAAGCTCTTGGCCAAGCCGCGCTATGCGCTGGGCATCCGCTCTAATGCAAGCCCTCTTGCAGACCTTTGTGGCTTTGTTGTACGCTGCCTTGAAGTGACCCACGTTAGGATCGCGCGTGGCGCGCGCCCTTACCCAGGCGCGGTACGCAGACTGCTTTTGATCAACAGCCTCCGCGCACTCGCGGCCGAACCAAGGGCGCGCTCTGCGGGCACCGGTGACATCAGTGTAGGGGATATAGTATTCCATACCCAAGCTTATCTCACCGGCGACAGCAGTAGCACTATCTGAGGGGTTCTTACCTTCAAAGCAACGTGCAACCCACAGGATGGACGCAAAATACTCACGCATCCCATCCCAGTCCGCTGACGAGTAGTGCGCCAGAGACGCCGCTTTCCCTGTTCGGGTCGTGGGGGCGCTATAGTTGGCACCTTGGAACAAACCAGACAATGGTCGGAGTTGCCTAAAGCGGCTCGCACCGAAACACTGTACTAGTCTGGTTGACTCGTCAGCAGAAGGTCCAGCAGAGAGGGTGCTAGGCCCGACCGTCTTGGTATCCTGGTGACCTCGTGTACCAGTTGGGTCAGGCCGTGCGCCAGAGCAAATGCATGGGCGGCTCTTCCCGCATGGTCTGTTTTGGCGGAGCTCAACCAGATCTCGTGGTGGGCGTTAAAATCCCCCAAAAAAACCAATTCAGCGTTCGGAAACCGCTCCTGCGCATCATCTGCTGCCTGACTCAAATATTCGAAGAGTCGAGTTGTCTCGGTATATGGGAATAAAGTGGTAATATTTGGTAATGATGATGGTGGTGGCAAGTTTAAATAGTTTTGCTCAAAAAGTTCCCAGAATTTTGTTTCCCAGAGTTTTGACTCCACCATCTGATACTCGCCCGTTGGTTCCGATGTCAATCATAATGAATTGTTTTTTAGCATTTACTAAAGCCATGAGAACTATACTAAAATATTCTTTGTAATTGTAATATAGAGAACCCGAGTAAATTTTTTATATGTTTTCCATCAAGTGCTCCAATACAGTTGTAAAAATGATGTAATGTTGCAAAGTCATCAGCAATGGTTTTCCATTCTTCTGTAGACGCAGGTATCTGTAAAATTAGATAATAAATTAAATAACTTTTTTTCAGAGCACATCTGTTGTATCACAAGAATCGCAACGAGATCTTCAAGAAAGTGGTAAAGAGGAACCAAGTCCAAGAGCTTTTACTTCTCTCAATGTCCCACAACCACCAATAAAACAAAGGAAAATGGGGACAATATCCAAACGAAATGAACTTTTGGATAAAGCATGTTCATTTTCATCTCAATCTGTGAACTTATCAAGTAATACACAAACATTAAATCCAACAGCTTTGTATTGGACTCAGAAATTGGATAAATTAAGTGCAACACAAAGAATGTATGCTGAAAAGTTCATTAATGATATTTTGTTTGAAGCTGAACTGGGAAATTTAGGAAGAAACTCAATTCAGATTAATTCGCCACAGGATAATTTTAATATTACGTCGCCCTCACCATCGCCTATTGGTGATACTCAAACCCCATCACCAGGTTACTCTTTCCAATCATTATCGGCATCTAACATGGTAAACATAGCATCAAACTATCATAATATTGTACCATCAACAGTTTTAAGTTGTGTTCCATCACAGTTGATTATTTCTAGATCTCAACATGATGATACTATCACACTGCATAATATATCACCATCTCAACATGATGACACTGTTACGCTACATAATGCAACACAAAATATCAATACCCAACAGCAACAAAACCATTATTTGACTGTAAACGAAGATGCACAGGAAACACACAATTGGTTCACTTTTCAATTCTTTCAGACCTACTTAAAAACCGGACAAGTGCAAGTTTGACTTCCGTTCCGAGGGTTCCGTACAAACGAATATATTACCATAATGCCAAATTTCATAATCCTAGGACAACTGAAAGTACCTCTTAATATTTGATTTGAATTTCTTGACAGACGGACAGACAGACAGATGAGAACAAAGTGATCCTATAAGGGTTCCGTTTTTGTCAAATGAGGTACAGAACCCTGAAAATGTATAGTTAGTAAGTTACTTGTTTTGCTATGTAAGTTTTGGGTACAGTCAGCAACGGAGATAGCTCTACAGGGCCGCTATATGAAGATTAGATTTTTAGGAAAACTAATGTATGCTTTAGTGTTACTTGTGTGTTACCATGGCTTCCCAATATATATTTGAAAACATACTATATGTCAGGAAAAATATTACTAAATTTACAAAAGTAAGTGACATTACAGACAGAAATCTGCGCAATAAAAATAAACTGGAGCAGTTTATTTTTATTGCGCAGATTTCTGCTATCGGCTTAACAAAGTTAGTGATTCTTTTAAAGGGGAAGGTATACGATTTTATAATAAGTTGCCTGAATCGGTCCTTGGTATGCCTGAAAACCAATTTAAAAATCATGTAAAGACCACCCTATGCAAAAAAGCATACTATAGGACAGACGATTATATTAAAGACAAAAATGTATGGCTTGAGCATGGTGCAGGCCCCTCTTGCAGTTGTCTTATTTTTATTTTATATAAGGTTTCATTTTTATTTTTTATATACCTACTTGACGCGAGACAAATGTACATACGTTCGTATTTAGTCTTAAGAAGCCCTTTTATTTTTTGTAAACTGACGTCCTTAAAATGCCGCAATGGAGTTTGTTGCGCCGTTTCTTCTCCATTAGCGCTTAGGAAGCGGTGGTAAACTTAGTTTTAAGGAGTTTTTGACGTCAAAAAGCTGTAACTGTGTTGCACTATGTTGAGAAATAAAGACTTTGACTTTGACTTTGACATGCTGTACCAATTCAATAAACCTTCTGATGTTTCATGTAACTTTTAGGTTAATAAATAAAAAATATTACTTTTTCAATAAGATTTTTATTGAATTACCTTTAATAGTCTCGAAGAACATATATCAATGTTTCGCTAGTATCCATGACTGCCTGGCATTTATTTATTTATTTAATAGATTCACCAACAGTTATATACAATATTACAATTCTCTTATAAATTTCACAGGTTTGATGCTTACCACTAATTGCATAACTAATTATAGGTGAATACAGCATGCATCACAGATCATCAATTATATTTTATCAAGAGTATTAAAAACACTAAACAATAAAAATAATATTACAAGCTTATAAATTATAAATGGTGAATGATTTAATTGGCATTGATTTTAAATTATTATTTTGTAAATTGATTACTAGAGGATTAAAATGGCTACAGTAATAATAATAATATGCACATAAAAAAATAACAATTGTAATATATATTTTTTTTATAGACACAATGTAAATATAAAAGGTTCATTAAAGTAATGTGTTCTGGCAGTGAGATAAGGTGCTTCTAAACGGGCAATGTAATGCAATTAGTGGCTGCAACACTGTGGCCCGGCAACATTTCAACTATTGCAAGCAATACCGGCCAGTATTGCAGTAATGTCTCGGAAATATAGCCAAACATGTTTTGTGTTGCCACATATGGCCGATATTGCCGCAATAGGTTGCCGGACGATCGCTAGGCGGTCGATTTTACTGCAATATTGCTTGAACGAATGTTTAAATACTCTAAAAAATCTGGGAATTAACATTGAAAATTGGGATATAATTATCATTTACATTTTGAGGGAAAAGTTAGATACTGAATCTCGAAAACTTTGCGAAGCAAAATCTTGTAGCTTCACCGCAGAATCACCAAATTTAAGCGAATTTTTAGAATTTTTGGAGCATAGATATTCAGGTCCCTTGAATTTTTGGATACCAAAGTTGTAAAAGTCACTAAGTCACTTCACGTGGTAAACAATGCCACTGAAATCAAATCTGCTTGTATTTTGTGTTCTGAAACCAGCCACAAGCTAGGCAACTGTAAACAATTTGCTGAAAAGGACTTATCACCTTATTATTGTCTCTGGAATAAAAAGTAAGATTGCATAATCTATTAATTTTCATTTTCATTGAAACCTATAACTTCCATATCTAATTGAAGTGTGGGTAAATTTATTTTGTTAAATGCACTTTCAGTTATATAATTCGATTGCGAGCCTGAATCCAACAGCGCTCGCATCACGTGCATTCGATTGTTATTGTCTAACTAATACATTAATCTGTGCCGTAGACAAAAAACTGATTTGTGTTGTATTGGTAAACTACCTATTCATGTGTTCTGTGATTGTTGGTTAGTAAGTAAATTTACTGACTGTGTTTCAGATTCTGCGTTATTCATTGTCGATAACGGAGGTGTAGGTTGTGTATTAGACTGCTGCGTAATCTGCAACGACGTGTGGTGCTTACTCTTACGGCGCTGCGCAAACGTAGACACTTTTGTTTCTTGTGTCAGATACAAGCTACCGATGAGTATTTGAATTCTATAGAACAAGTATGAAATCATACAACTCCCTGCGCATACGTGAGTCCAGTTGCTTCCACTTAACACTATATTCAGGACGATCAAAAAGTGTTCGGTGTCGGGAAACTAAAAGTCGTCAGTTGAAGACACAAGCAACATTCACAAATTTCCTACAATAGTACTGAGCTGCGCAAACGAAGGAGCTGCATTCGGTGTCCGTCTCCTGTGTGCGACACAAGCCACGAGCGTGGGCGTAGGAACGGGGCGGGGTGGGGCGAGCTATCGAGCCGCAATCGCGCTCTGTGCGTCGCAGTGGGCTGTCGTGCGTGAAATCATTTCAACAAAATGGCGGAGGAACCAGTCTATAACAACGCCTCGATTGATGTTAGTACAGAACGCTTCATTGAAGAAGTGAGAATTCAGCCAGCTTTTTGGAATTTAGGTTCCTCGGAATACGGTAACCGCATGGAAAAAGTAAAGGCATGGGAACAACTATGTAATAACCTCATTCCTACTTTTTCAAACTTGGATTCCAAAGGAAAGAATGAAAAGGGTAAGAAAAGCCATAGTATTTGCCTACCTACATTATAATAATATTTATTCATAAAACACATACACGCACACATACAGGATGTTTGTTTGTAATTCGTACCTTCGATAAGACAAGAGCCAAATGGCATAATTTTAAATTAGAGACATTTCAATTGTTTCAGAAAGATATCGTGTTAGTTGAAGTCTACCTTATTTTAACAATTACACAAAAAATATTTTTTTTTACAATAACACCCTTGTCTTACCGAAGGTATGATATCATAATCATAAAAAATCCGACGTCAGGCCAGGCGAGTCGTTATAGTAGAATCTTACCACGGTACAGAACCTGACGGGGTCACGAAATAGTTTTTAAGTCGATCTCGAGTATTCATTGATCTGTCAGATGGCATGATATATGAAACATCTTCTAAATTATGGGTAAAGTTTGTTTCCTGAGAACTATATCCTTCCCTCCTTTTTGTAAAGTTATGTAAAACACAGCACGCTTTGACAATATGTTCAGCAAATTCCACGGAAACGTTTATTGGAGACTGAAATATCCGCCATTTGCTGGTTAATAAACCGAAGGCGCATTCAATACAGCGCCTAGCTCTAGACAACCTGTAATTAAAAATTATTTTTTCATAGTCAAGTTGATTTCCTCCATCGCAACATATGTTCAGATAATCCAAACGCTTCATCGCCAATGAAAAAAAAATTGACGGGATTGGATAATCTTGGAATTAATCTTTGCTGTGGTATTTGAAGACTTCCATTTCGAATGTCATTAAATATTTCGCTTTCTTGATAAATAGTTGAGTCAGATGATTTTCCGTATGAACCTACGTCGATAAATGTAAATAGACAATCAGCATCGCATGTTGCTAAAAGCACTAAAGAGAAGTAACTCTTGTAATTATGATAAAGTGATCCGCTTCTTGGGGGTTTGGTTATTCGGACATGTTTTCCGTCTATTGCCCCTAAGCAATTCGGGAAATTTGTTTTTTTTTTCAAAGCCTTCAGCTATTTTCAAAAATAATTGTTCATTTAGTGCTGGTATATAGTCTGATTTTAAGTTGCTCCATATCACTTTACAAGTTTCTAAAACTATATTCCTCGCAGTGGAAGATCCACGTCCAAACATTTGCTCTAGATCTCCAAAGCTGCATCCTGATGCCAAATACCTGTAACAAAATCAAAACTATTAGTTTCCAAGTGCTAGTGTACTGTACTGTGTGTGTGTGTGCGTGTGTATAATAGTTTTATTTTTTCAGTTGTACAATTGCAAAAACGTTGGAAAGGTTTGCGGAGCTGTTTCAACCGGGAGAAAAAAAAATAAGAAAAATCTAAAAAGTGGGTCTGCTGCTACTGCTCGCAAAGTGTATCAATATTATAACCAGATGTCATTTTCAGCATCAATGAGTGAGATTAGACCGAAAACTAACCCTCCAGAGAAAGTCCCGCAGAAGTCCCCAATGGGCACTTCAAAGCTCCGAATGACCACTTCAAATACCCTCGAAAATGTGGTGGCATACGAGAATGACATCTTAAAAAGTATATCAGAAACCCTAGAAAAGAAGCACGAAGTCGACCATGACCAAAATTTCTTAAACTCACTGCTGCCACATTTTAAGAAAGTTCCAGATGAATTCAAATTGGATCTTCAGTCCGAAATTTTGTATACTTTGAAAAGATACGTTAATTTCAATCGGCCAAATAATTCACAACAATATGGATATTTCACAAATGGTCCAACTACAAGCTCACTCTCTCAATATACTGCTGCTGGTTCACCTGCACATACAACTCTCTCCCAAGATTCTGATCTAATAGAAAATATGTTACTGGAGTTGGCAAAAAAGTAAAAAAACTTACTCCAAGAATGGAGTAACAAAAACTAGCTTACACACAGCGAAAGATAAAGTAAACGCTTTCCCTAAAGACACCATCTTAAAATTTGAAAATATGTTACCTCCGTATATGAATCACTGTGGAATAATGATTGCACAGAACAGGTATATTAAAAGACTGAAAACCGATCTCACTGATGAAGAGTGCATTATTCACTGCGACTTCAGCGAAAATTATAGCACAAAATACGGTAGTGAAATTCAAGCCATTCATTTTGGGGGTAACCGCCAGCAAATAACCCTGCATACCGTAGTCATTTATTACCGTAAAAATGGACTTCTAAAAGTGATGTGGACATTATCAGAATGCTTACGCCATGACGCACCAGCCATTTGGGAGCATTTACTACCGATTTTAAAACTCATAGAAGACGAAAACATCAACATTCGTGTACTTCATTTCATTTCTGATAGTCCGTCGGGTCAGTACCGAAATCGTAAAATGTTTTATATTATTAGCAAACTCTCAAAATCTCCCAAGTCTTAGTAGTATAACATGAAATTACACAGAAAGCGGCCATGGAAAAGGTGCACCAGATGGTGTCGGTGCAACTCTCAAAAGAACAGCTGATCGGATAGTTGCTCAAGGCAATGATGTCACAAGTTTATCATCATTAATGACTAATCTGGAATCCGGTCAAGGTATTATAACGAAAACTATTTACGATTCCGGAATTTATGAGAAAGAGTTGCTGATCCCATCCGACCTCAAGCAATTTACAGGTACTATGAAAGTGCATCAGGTAGTATGGAACGCTAATGAACCCAACCAACTAGCAATGAGAAAAATGAGTTGCGCCGTCGGTGACTGTAAAAATAATTCAGTGATGTGTGAACATGGGTATCATGTAGGATTATACATCATAGGCGAGCAAACTAACGGCCTGTTCACGACCTTGCCGCTGCGAGCGGCAGCTAAGTGCGGGGCGGCGAGCGGTTGGAACAAAAGTATGAAAATGTTTGAAGCACGCCACGAGTCGCCGCTCATAGCGAAAACGCGCGCGGTTTTCTCCGAGCGAATCGCTACAGCGGCGCGCGGTGTGGGAAGCGGCAGGAACAAAAGTACAAGCCAATGAGTGCGACGCCACGGAACAGAGCGGCGCGCACGGCGGTGTAGGAGTGACGGACTCAGCGGCGTAGCTTTAAACAAAAAAGATTAGACGATTTTGTAGCGGCGGGCGGTAATGGATCGGCGAAATGAGCGTTCGGAATTTTGACGGTCGGCCAGATTATTTCGAATTTATGACGTGAACTCGATACCAAGACATTTATAGGTAAAATCTTAAATCGACCGCCTATATGGAAGTCAAAACATCCCCAACATAAACTACCCTTTTGGATCAGATGTATTGTTTTAAACATAGGTACGTCTATGTGCTTCAGAATATAATCAAAAGTTTGTACACTCATACTTGTGTACTCATAAAACTTATCTGGATATATCTTCGTATAGGTCACGAAATTCGCCATTTAAATACCGATCTTTATCTCATATTAAGTAGATCTTGTTTTAAAAATGCGCTGCTTTCTATACAGAAAAGGGATAATTTTGATAACGCCATGATTTCAAGCACGTTTTGACTACCTAAATACGTCCACCGCGGCCGCTGCAACTAACCGCTACTGAGAGTTCGTGGCGTGCAAAATACACCGCTTACCGACGCCGCGCCTCTTGCCGCGCCGCGGCCCGCTAAGACCGAAGTCGTGACCAGGCCGTAACAGATAACTGACTGATAGAACTAACAAGAACAAGAGCGACAAGATGAGTCTGATAAAAAATTCAAGTCAAGACAAAAAAGTCAGTGAAATCAGTACAACTAAATCAAATAAACCTCAAATTTTATCGAATATTGTAATTCAACATGGTAGTAGCTATTCTGTTAATCTTACTAATGAGTTCTATGAAACTAAGCAGTGTACCTTAACAACAGACATTGGATTACGCGAAAGTGATAGTTTCTGGACGCATGTGTCGACTAGGGCATCGAGCCCGGGTTTACTCGACTCGAAAAAACCCGGGTTTTCCGGGTTTTCGGTGCGAAAAAAAAACCCGGGTTTTTTCGGATTTTTTTCTTTTCATTATTTGATAAGTAATTATGAGTATAGGACGCAAAGGGTTCGGCCGAGTTGCTTTTTACCTACAAGATTGGGTAGGAGAAGACGACGGGGGCATCGCGAAAGAAGAGAAAAGCTCAAAAGGTCGAATGAGCAAGGGAGGACGGGAGGTTTTGAAGGGCATCAAAGAGTTCGCTTATAGTAAAGGGTGGGTCATTATCATAATGACTCCCATCAAGATAATTACGCATCCTTACTCGAGCGAACTCTTTGATGCCTTTCAAAAGTTCAATCCCAAGAATGCTCCGCAGGGGATGGCCTCACTGCACATATCTGCGCCATTGAGGCCAACCGCTTGCTCTTCGTGAAGCTGCTGGATCAGTACCTTCACCACGGCTGCTTTTCTAAGATGTAGGAGAAAGCTGTAGTGGTGGCACTGAGTAGCCAGGTAAGGATTTGTACACCGTCTCCATGGTCGATGGTCTATCGTTCGTCTTGGAGTAGGTGTACGAGAAGATGCTGGTGGCTCGTCTCAACTTTATCCGCTGTTGAAAACTAGCCCTTGCCAGATAAAGTTATTTCCACTTCTCTCCGCTCAGCTTCGGATAAAACGGATCAAGCTGAAAGGAAAGCAGATGTCTAATTTTACAGCGGCGCGGAAGAGTGGAGAAGTGTGTAGCCGGGCGGCCTGTGGCGGTTGGCTTTGCCTCGCTCGCAATCCCCGTTCCCCGCGCCTCGGTCACCAGAAGGCGTCATTTGATTGGTGGCCTATGCAAGACACAGCTCACATGTCGTCTCCGCTACGCATCTCCTTTCCGCTTTGGTGAAAATCACCTGTCAGTTTCGCAGCTCCTTTCTCTCCTCTCCGCTTTGGTGGAAACCGGGCCTGAGACTGGTGGAGGAAAAGTGCCCCACAAATTTTAGACGAGTTATTACAAGGCTTCCTAAGCGACAGGAAGGTAAGGCTCTGAAGGTAAGGCCTCTGCATTCCATGACCACATATAGCGGTCGTGGAATGTAGAGGCTCTACGGAGTCCTGATGCGCCCAGGGTTCAATTGGCGGAACCAACTAGATGGTGGAATGGTGCACGTATAATGGACGTGGATGATGTGGTGATTATAATAGATAGAGATAGCGTCCTGGAGATTGAGAGATTTCTTTCGAGCACATTAGAAGTGACTTTTAATATTAAAACTGTTTTTGTGAATTGGGAAGCACTGTTTAATTGTCCGAGCATGCAAGTCTCCGTTTCGATATGATGACCGATTTTGCTTTTATCGGTGTTAATGCCTGTGGTCAGCGACACCCCATGCATAAATCATTCTGGTGTGACATCGGTGTTAATGCCTGTGGTCAGCGACACCCCATGCATAAATCATTCTGGTGTGACACAGAGGCTGAAAAGCCGCAAGAGCTTCATCGCGTACGTTGCTCCTATTATCTGTGAACCCTCTTCAGCCAGAGTTGATCTATGGGGAGCACAGAGGCCACCTATAATCTTCGTCCCGCTATCAGACAATTTTCCCCCCCGGACGGACCTTGCCTGGACCACTTGGAAGTCCTTAAATAGACTTCGGACGACTTCGAAGTAAGGAAAACCGTATTAGGTGAGGTCATTCAGACGAGATGGATCCACGGTGTGAATGCGGAGCTACTCCACAGACTATGACCCACCTGTTAACTTGTGCTGCCTGCCCAAGCACGTGCACTCCGGAGGAACTTATGAGTGCCTCTGATAACGCTATCGGAGTGGCCACATACTGGGCAAACAAAATATGACAAGATATGCCGTCGACTCGACAGAAGAAGAATGTCTGTGGTTATGTTAGTTCCGATCTGTAGGGCGCATTTCTTAACCGATTTTCACCAAATTTGGCACACATGTTCTTTGATTTAAAACACAACTTTTGTCAAGAGCTTTTTTTGATAGGAGGGAAAAAGGGGGAAAAAAGGGGGAAGTTTGCTGTCACGTTATAAAAGATACTTGATGATTTTTAGCTGAAACTTCAAGGACATGATTGCACATAAGCTGTTGTGAAAAAAAAAATGCGTCGTAACGTTATAGGGGGTTCCCCCCGTTTAATATAGCGCTTTTTTAAAGCTCTGATCGTCATTACTTTTTGGTGAAACATCCAAGATGTTTAAAATAAGAACGTATCGTTTTTTTTGGTTAGTTCTGTGAACAGTAGACCTCGCGAGCAGCCTTTGCCACATTTTTCTGGTACTTTAGTCAAATCTGGTACCCTTAAAAAGAACTTAACCCGTCAGGGGCATAGCTTATAGCTTCTTTGTAATTCAAATAAAAAAAATAAAGAGGATGAAAAAGCTCGAAAAAAACCCGGGTAACCCGGGTTTTGATTAGGATGAAACCCGAAAACCCGGGTTTTCAAAATTGGCTCGGGTTTCGTATGCCCTAGTGTCGACAGATTGTGAAAATATTGCCCCAACAGTAATGGATGAAGTATTATTCAAGTTTGTAAATTCTGAAGAAAGTAGTGATGAGGATCTTAATTTTTTTTAATTAAGTTTGAAAACTGGACCAGAGCATTTTTATAAGAAGTTTATTACCGTGTTAATTTTATGTTGGGTACTTAATATACTTTTTTTTTATATTGTTCAAGAGACGTTTTAGAATAAAAATACAAATACTATTAGCTAATATTTAAGTAAGTAAGTACTTTCTATAATTGTTAATGTTGTTCAAAAGATTTATATGATTATTGTGATCTTTGTGGTGATTGTTAACAATAAGAAAATATCTGTGATTATGTTAGATCTCAACCAAGACTAGATGTTTTTAGGTTATTAAGACTACTTACTATTTTTTTTATTACATTTTATATAATAATATATGCACCTACCAAAGTTGATTTTGGTTTTGTACTTTTTTCATAATAAATGATCATAAATTTATGAAATAAAATGTTTTAATGTAAAATTAACGTACAATTAAATACTTAGAGACCATTTATTATGTTCTTTTAGGTGCTTAGGCAGTTAATATGAAGAAATGGTCTTTAATAATATATTTTTGATTTCGGTGATAAAAATGTTGATTTCGGTGGACACCATTAAAAAAAAGTGAAATCCCTTCATAACCATTCAGTCTATAGTTTCCTCAACGACTGAAATGTTTTAAATTAACACTAGATTTGATATTTCATGTAAATAAAGCCTTAGTTGAAAAAAAAAATTGGACACCGAAGTCAACCAAATAATGAGTCGCCTGATAATGACCCATTTATTCATTGTTTTTTTTTTTGGTATTAACTTTTACATCTTGTTTTACATTTTTTATTACAGCAAAAGAAAAGATATCTATAGATAGAATACATGTCGCACATCCTCTGAAAAACTGTTAAATCACAATAAAAGCTTGTTTTGAAATAAAAAAAACAGTTTGATGCGGTTTTTTCTTCTTTATCGATCAATAAAACAGCCATATCATTAGTGTGAATAGTTGTCAAAAGATGGCACAAGTGGCGGTTTTTACGGAGCGTAAACCCGCGCCCACTGCTCGACGACAGTGACGCATCACTGCTTGTGACAGGTGAACGTGTGCTAGTGCTCGTAAAAATAGTCATAAGCTGCGTTATAAGAGTATTTTCTGGTTAAATCTTTTTTTATTACTGTATATTGACGAGTGAAAAACAGTTGTATTACATTTTATGACTGTTTTTTATAAATTTGTAGCGCATCGCATCTCAATGCCTCAGGTACCTACAGAGCCTAGCTGGGCCCAAGGTTCCGGACGATTATTTACTTCATGCTTTGTTTTTTTTTTATTTTAGTAATTCAGAGAGATCGGCATATCCATCAAGAGCTCAAATTGAAGCTCTTTTGTCCTTCTTAGAGACCAATCCAAGCTTGGCTAAAGGATTTTCAAAAGTACCTAGTGCGAGAGAGGCATGCCGCAAAGCGTGGAAGAATTTGTCTCTCCAGCTTAATTGCTTGGGTGGCTGTATTAAAACATCAAAGCAATGGACAAAGGTTTGTATCATACCAGATAAAGTATAAAATTTATTTATAAAAGCATATATTTATTGTTGCATATTTTAAATGGTGTATTGGTATTAGAGTATTGGGCTGATAAAAAAAGCGCTGTGAAGATAAAGGGTGCTTTGCGGTTTCGCAATCGGAACCAAACTGGTGGTGGAGCAGGCATAGTGGAGCTATCAGATATTGAGGAGAGGATTTTGGCCTTGATGGGTGGTGAAAGCTTTGCTGTTGGTGACAGGCACTTGGAGATAAACCCATTCGAGGTATCTAAATTCCTTTTAAAGAATTATAAGTCTTTTTACAATACGTTTTTTTTATATAATTATAATACAGATTTATTTAATTTTAGGGTAATATACAATTGGAACAAGATCACAGTCCCTCTATAATAACCGACCAAGCAGTTACCTATGCAATGCAAAATACCACAGAGGTAAGTTAGTATTACATTATTATAGTATATTATTATTGAACAATTTAGGAGGAAGAACACAACAGTATATCTGTCCCAATGGATCAGTCCAACTGGGGAAGTACCTCCGCCCTGCCGAACACCGCGGCTTCATAACCTCGCGTTGTGTTTCCGACGGTGACTAGGGTAGCCAGAGCTCACTGGAGAGATTTTGTGCTGTCAGTGGGAAAACCAAAGGCTTTGTCCTACTTATCTTTTCCGCTGACGGCACAGAATCTCTCTATTGTTACAGGGTCGGCAGCACGAGTGTGACTCCCCTGGTCTTGCACTCGCCCATAGGCCACGGTAACCACTTACCATCAGGAGGGCCGTGTGCTTGTCTGCGGCCTAAGTAGTATAAAAAAAATTAGGGGTTCTTGGTCATGATGGTCAATTTCTGAGTGTTTAGTTGCAGTTTCATTTGATTATTAAGATTATGTACTAAAAATATTTATATACTTAGGGGCCGTTCAAGTATTACGTAAGCACCAAGGGGGGGGGGGGGGTCTCTGTTTTGCTTATTTTGGATGACATGGGGGGTGGGGGGGTCTAGATGATGATTACGTCATCGTTACTTATTTAAGTTTTTTCGGGGATTCCCGCAAATAATACATATGCGTAGGCACTCGCTTTGAGAACTGATTAGGGGAATTACCGCGCATTAGGGAAATTACCAATCGGAAATTAATCGACAGCCTCCGTGGCGTAGCGGTAGTGAACGCGGCCGCTACGCAGGAGGCGCGGGTTCGATCCCCGCTCAGTGCAAATATTTGTGTGAATGAAATATGAGTATTTGCATTGGTCTGGTCGTGCCTCGGAGAGCACGTTAAGCCGTCGGTCCCGGTTGCCATGAGAACATCTATGGCAGTCGTTACGGGTAGTTGGAGCCCTCAAAAATCCAAAAACAACGGTCTAACTGCAAAACTTCGATATCGCCTAATGTTAACATTGGGTTGTGGAGGTCAGATGACAATCGCTTCACGGAAAATTTCGAGGTCTAGTCAAATCCGTGGTTAAGACTGGTAAAAGCGGACCCCAGACTTCGAGCTGAAAGCTTCGGATGCGACTGGGAAATAACGCTAAGAGGAAGAAGAAGGGAAATTACCGTGCGCTATTCACTTGTCTAATAATTCACTCTCGTGCCGGCCGGCTGCAAGTGCGCATCTATCAGTATTGTTTTGTTTGGATTCTAACGTATTGTAAGCATTGAAAGTTATCATTTGTGTTTATGTTGATGCAATTAGCCAAAGTTTAACGTTTTAATTATTTAAATTTAAATATCTTATTAGAATGTCATATCATATAGACAAATCCAAGTTATACCAAAAACTGTTCGAAAGTTTTAAAAAATCTCATACTGGGACGAAAGTGCAAAATGTACAAAAGTTAGTTAACGAAGTTTGGCGAAATTATAAATTACAAGCAAAGTCAGATAAGGAACTAGATATTATTGTATCTAAGAGAATTGAAGAAGAATTGCAAGCGGCGACTAAAAATAAATCCAATCTGCTTCATTTTTTTTCCAAGGTGAGTAAATATAAGTACAAAGTTTCTCTTTACGTTCTGTAACAATTAAAACGATTTATGAGTAAAAAATATGATGGCCTATCTCAAAGTAAAAAGGTAAATGATTGATATTTTATTTCTTAAGATCGACTCCGGCAATTGGTCACAAAATACACGGTGTTTTCAATATCTGTATGTGAAGGGTTTCTGTGGGGAAAAGCTTTCAATAATATTTAAACGCTGGTTTTATTAAATACGGTGAATTTATGTAGCTTAAGTGGCTATTACACCTTCCTAAATTCAGAATCCGATATTTAGGACGTCCTGAATTTAGGAAAGTGTAATCGCATTTAGGATGGTAGCATCCTAATTAGGAAACGATTTAGGATAAAGGACGGCTTCCGACGTCCTAAATGGCTAAATCGGATGAGTGTAATCGCATTTCCTAAATTCAGGACGCTCAGTGGCCGCTCACCGCCGCAGTATCGATACATATTGTATCGATAAATATCGATATTGATAATTTTATAATAAAGCTATCGATATATTGACATAATGTATGTATGTATGTACGTGGGTATGTATGTATGTTTGTATGTATGTATGTAGGTAGGTAGGTATGTATGTATGTATGTAGGTAGGTATGTATGTATGTACGTACGTACGTACATATGTATGTATGTATGTAGGTAGGTAGGTATGTATGTATGTATGTAGGTAGGTAGGTATGTATGTATGTATGTATGTACGTACGTACGTACGTATGTATGTAGGTAGGTAGGTATGTATGTATGTATGTATGTAGGTAGGTAGGTAGGTAGGTATGTATGTATGTATGTTTGTATGTATGTATGTAGGTAGGTAGGTATGTATGTATGTAGGTAGGTATGTATGTATGTAGGTAGGTATGTATGTATGTATGTATGTATGTATGTATTATCGATTCTTTTTTATTCAGAAGTATGCGCGCAATGAGATTATTGACAGATTAAGTTGGAGTCGACCATAACAATATTATGAAATGTAATTTGTTAGAAATATATAAAAGTAACATCATACGGCAACATCATCAAAGTAATATTCAATAACATCGATATCAAAATCGTAACCTAATTTATCATCCATCTCTATTCGACAGCGACACCTGCGACACGTCCGTCGCTTGCCGCTCGTCCAACAAAACTGATTTAGGATCCTAATTTAGTGAAAGTGTAATCGCGAGCTCCGGCGACTGAATTTCTCGTCCTAAATCGTTTCCTAAATATCGTTTCCTAACTTTAGGAAGGTGTAATAGCGCTTTAAATAAGAGAATATCCAGCAGAACTCTTAGAAATTTTTCATTTTTAGGCAACGTCTTCTACCAGTAAACCTGCAGAAAAAACACAAATTATACAGCCATTTTCTAACATTGAAAAACAGAAAGAAGATAAAATTAAAACCGGCAATGAATCACAAGAGCAATGCGAAAATAATAATAATGCAGATAAACAAAGAGCAAAACCTTCTCAAGAAGCTTTGAAAAATAAGATTACTTTACTCGAAAAAAATCTGAACGCTTTGTATTCTGCCAGAGATACTATGCCAAATTGCGCTGAAGTTGATAAACAGATCATTAAGTTGCGCGAGGAACTAAAAACAGCAAAAAATACTTTAAACAGGAAGATTCAAAACGCAGTTGCCCAGAAGAAACACAGGGATGGTATGAAAAGAAAGTTAGAAGATATTTGTCAGGAAAATCCTGAAATAAAAAGAAGTCATAGGGTTTGCTATACAACATTTTAAACGACATGATCTCGATGCATTGTTTATAGCTACCAATGCTCCTGGAAGGAGTGCGTATAACAGAGTAGAGCGAAGAATGGCTCCTCTGAGTCGGGAACTGGCTGGTTTAATACTGCCTCATGACCATTTTGGGTCTCATTTGGATGAACGTGGCATTACAATTGATGAACAATTAGAAAGATATAATTTCGAATTTGCAGGAAATGTATTAGCTGAAGTATGGAGTTCAATGGAAATTGATGGCTATAATGTTACTGCAAAATATGTTGAGGCTGATGAACAAGATGTTCCTGAATTTCCAGACATTAAATGGTACTCAGAACATGTACGTGAAAGCCAATACTTGCTTCAAATTGTAAAATGTAAAAATACAGAATGCTGTCGTCCAAGAAGTGGCCTATTCAGATTACTAGACAACAGGTTTCTTCCACCACCTGCAAAAGAAAAACAAACAGTTGATGACTTGGTTTTGGATGAAGGAGGACAATTTCTTGATCTTCCAGTCAATTTAGCTCTACGCTTGAGTACTACCCTCAAAGATTTTTTTGCAAATGCCCTACGATTATTTTTGTCCGACGGTAAAATTGAGGCTCTCAAGCCGAACATGCAAAACGTGTGGTCTTTATCATGCTTCCGTCAAATCATTAAATCGTCACATCGAGAAGATCCATAAAAAAGTAAACACGCCCACAGAGGGAAAAGTTAGACCTGTAAGAGTCGCTGCTCGTCGTGCTAATGAACTGATGTGCATTATTCAAAATTTAGAGCACCAAGATGTTGAATGGCTCGATGAGAGTGACGTAGACATTCCAAAATCGGATGAAAGTGAGCAGACTCACAACACTGAGCAGCAATCCAATGTCATCGATAACTTAGAATCATGGATTCAGGTTTCATGGACTGAAGACTGTTAATGTGTTCCGAAAATATTCTTTATGTTAGTTATGTTCTTTATTTCTGATTATATTTTTTTGTCATTTACTCTATGTGTATCAGTTAAACCTAATATTTTCATGAATTTTCCTATTTTAAAAATAACAATATAAAAAAACATTTATTACTAAAAATGTTTACGTAAGCATAGGGGGAGGGGGTAAGTGCTTTGCTTACTTTTGATGACAAGGGGGGCGGGGGGGGTAAAAATGGTAAGAAATCTGCTCACGTAATACTTGAACGGCCCTTTATGTACATGACTAGTGTATAGTTAGAGTTGTGTAATGATGTCAGGTTATTCCCAGTTGCCACCACTGTCGACGCCACCACTGGTGACAAATGGGATAGTGCCTATATATAAATTTAATTAAATAATACTGATATGTATTGATTAAAAGTTATATGTATTTATGTTATGAATGATGCAGCAGTATTTTTCTATTTCCAGGCCTCACATTCACAATACACAGAACCATTACAATATGAGCGCATAGCCGAGACATCTTATCCATCTTCACAGCCAAGTGTAGTAATTACAGTACGTAACTTGTTCAAGATGATATATAAGAAACTTTGTGTTACATACAGGGCGTCCCACGGCGATGCCACATGGAGGGAAAGTACCTTAAATCTTTAAGTTAGCTCATTTTGTTTAAAGGAGACATCATTTTATTTTTTTAAAGAAACAAAACTGCATTCAAAGATTTTTTAAAATTTGCTTGCCACACCCGGTAATCGAACCGACTAAAATCCGAAAAAGTAACATCCTGTATTTTTATGGCATCAATCGATAGTGTCAATCATAAGGATCAAATCTCTCTAAGAAACATGGTAAATTAAACGAAAGGAAGTCCTTGAAATCAAAAATTATAAATTCAATTTGGCAAAATAAAACACTTTAACTCAAAGTTCATCCATCCATCTGATACCATATTAACAATAAAATTCCATATTTAAACTGCTTTTCTTTTTTTATCGTGCTGACACCGCTGCTGGTCAGCAGTAGTATTTAGGTATGTCGAACTCAAACCGACTAAAACCGCACGCCATCTAAATTAACAGGTTATAAGTTGATCCATAGGACAATTTCTCTTGCCATTTTCGATGCACAGGGTACACCGCGTGCAGGTTTCTAATCAAGCACCCAAAAATAACTACCTACCCTACCTACACTTAGTAATCTGTGCCTACACATACCTCATGCAGTTACCCAATAAAGTTTCATTCTAAACAGGTAACAAAGTTCATTCATTTAGTACTCATTTTACTAAATAAATTTCATCAAATATATCTCTAGTGTTGATACCTTGTGAGAAATTCTTACAAGGTATCAACACTAGAGATATCTTTGATTTGATTAGAAACTTTTAGACGGCGTGCGGTTTTAGTCGGTTTGAGTTCGAAATACCTAAATACTACTGCTGACCAGCAGCGGTGTCAGCACGATAAAAAAAGAAAAGTAGTTTAAATATGGAATTTTATTGTTAATATGGTATCAGATGGATGGATGAACTTTGGATTAAAGTGTTTCATTTTGCCAAATTGAATTTATAATTTTAGATTTCAAGGACTTCCTTTCATTTAATTTACCATGTTTCTTAGAGAGATTTGATCCTTATGATTGACACTATCGATTGATGCCATAAAAATACAGGGTGTTACTTTTTCGGATTTTAGTCGGTTCGGTTACCGGGTGTGGCAAGCGAATTTTTAAAAATCTTTAAATGCAGTTTTATTTCTTTTTAAAAATAAAATGATGTCTCTTTTAAGTAAAATGAGCTAACTTAAGGATTTAAGGTACTTTCCCTCCATGTGGCATCGCCGTGGGACGCCCTGTATACTAAATATAAATACATTGGTTCTAGGTGCCTGAAATCCACACAGCCTCACCAAGAGCTCAACAGGTTACTCCGCCAACATTTGCCCTGAGTCCTGAGATGCCGCTACACCTTCGGTGTCAGGTAGACACCCACAGCAAAGTCATGTAAATGTTTCTCGGCGGTTGCTTGGATCCCCAAGTATCCCAATACAAAATCGTCCCTTGATTACATGTAAGTCTTTATAATTTGTAATGTAACAATGTATTGTGCTTCTGCCCTACAGTTGCAACCTAGCCTACTGATAGCTGCCACTGTTAATGACTACTAACGGTGGCAGCTGCGATATTGTTTATTATTGCGCTGTGATCTTCAACTTCTGTGGGCCATTTCATCCATCAAAATGTGAAATTGTTAGTACTACTACTGCCAGACGGTTCATCAGCCTAATAACGACTGTCATACATGTCTGTATGGCAAGCGGGATTGACGGCTTAACATGCGCTCAGAGGTACGACCAGACCAATGCAAATATCCATATTCATCATGCATACAAATTATAGCGGGATCGAACCTGCGTCTCCTGTGAAGCAACCGCGCCACGCCACAAAGACTGTAGATATCGTTAGTAACTATCAAAAATGTTTATAATTCTTTTATCCTTGTCATAGCCACTGAAAGGCGTCGAAGACGCAGGACATCGATGTCACCACCATCACAACGTCGGTCCTACTAAATGAGTTTAAGTGAACGGTTCATTGCACTAGCTAGAGGAACAGCGCAATGAAATTATGGCTTCCAACGCTGAAAGAGACCGTGCTACAGCTCAAGCACTGCAAGCCATACCCCAATACCAAATTTCATCAAAATCGGTTCAGTGGTTTAGGCGTGAAAGCGTAACAGACAGACAGACAGAGTTACTTTCGCATTTATAATATTAAGTATGGAGTATGGATATGGATGAAACATTTGTACTACTACTTTGCTGTTAACAAGTTACAGATAAAATCCGTGACCCATAAATTTTTAATAAAGAGCCACACACAGGGATGAGGGAGATGCAGCTCACTTAGTTATTGAAAAATCTGTCACTAGGGCTAAAAAATCTGGTGCTATTTAAGTACGTACCAGACCAGTACATTTCTTTAATCAGAAACGCTAAGAAGACAGGAAATCCTTTTATAGTAAAAGAATTAAACTATACCAATTTCATGGATTTGAAGAAACTAGCAGATGACTTAAACATAAATACAACGATAAGAGCATTGCCAATGGGCAGTGACTGTACTTTTAGATGATTTTAAATACTTTTTTAAATTTTTGTAATAAATAAATTATATGAGGGTAGATATTTATTGTCACTATTGGATGAGAGAATGCACTGTTGCTTATTGTTAATATTAAATTACAATTATATGAAATCAGAACACAAAAAAAATTACATTAAAAATTTAAAAAACCCACGACCCAAAAAGAACCTATAAAAAGTAAAATAATAACTATTACAACATTATGACCTACCCTAAGTATTGACCCTTTTGGCATTCGTCTCTTCGGGGCACCGCTAAGTACCTTGGTATGCCCTATTCCCCCGACGTCAGACAAAACAAAACCGGAACAAGAAAATACAGACGTCAACAATAATTAAGTGTACAGCTTAATTCTATTTTTTGTGTTTCGCAGTGTTGTTTCCATTTCTTGTTGACCATGGCTGATGAACCATGGATCCTATACCTGATGTTTCGAAGCCAGGTACCTCAAAGGTATTAGACTATCCTTATCGCCATATAACTATCAGGAAACAGCATCGTGAGGAATACGGAACGCCACCAGAACTTGATGACATAACTAGCGGTCAGTCACCTTTGTCGCGACAATGTGATAAAGTAGTTCATTTGATACGTGATGACAACTTAAGATCGTGGAATCTCAAATACTCGGGTGAGTCAAGCGTAGTTGATTTTTTTTACGTAAAAATAATTGCAGACCTACTGAGCGGTAAACGCGTTAGACTTTTAAGATTGATCCGTGAGTCATGTACTTCGCTTGCTGACTTTAACTAAAATTTAAAATATTTTACTTGGCATGTGACAATGATTTTCTTTTAGAGAAGCAAATAAGGACACACACCCAGTCTCCTAACCAACCTGCAAGTTTTACAGATGTTAACCATGAACTCTACCCATATAGCCATTTTTGGGAACATGACGTAACGGTTTCGACACCTAGTGTGTACACTGATCTATTCTCGACACGTAATCTCGTCGCCGTTCCGTGTTAGAGTAGTCGCTGCAACTAAAATTGGGGAAGAGTCTACACAGTAACATTCGGTTTCTAATTTACGTCCCTGTGTCGTAACATTGTTACCATATTTTAACCAGAGTTCCCACAAATCATTCATTCAATCGCTCATTCGTTGATATTGACTTGACTCGTGAAGTGACGTGAATTATTATAAAAATAAGATTTTATCACCTAGGTAGGTAACAAAGAGTTTGTTTTTATTGATTATTATGGTTTTCAATACTCAAATCTTAAGGGGAAATTAAATTCATCATGTAATTTAGTGGGAGGGTGAATCCGCCGTTTTGATTCTTTCGAATATTTTTACCACTTTTTTTTAAACTGCTCGGAATTGCGTACCAAAGTGCTTGATTTATATGATATTAAAATAAACTTTTAAAAACTGCAAAAGGCACTAAAATTCAATAAACGAATCACAAGATAATGACTTTCAAAGTTACTTCACGCAAATGGCGATGACGTCTATACCATGGTAATGACTTCTCTAAATTGGTAATGATGATATGTAAATGGGAATGACGAAAAAGAAACCAATCATTTTTGTTTTGAACAATTATAATCATAAAAAATAATAACAAATCAACGATTACAACATCAGTTTAAACTACTTATTTAAAAAAACTTAACATAATAATTCTTTAGTAAGACTTTCTTTGGCGCATGATTTATTGAACAATAATAGAAAAATCAGTCATTCTTATAACTAGTTGAATATAGATCAAATAAAAATCACCCCTTTATGGTTCTTTAAACCTAACATCTAATATTTCGTAACAAGGAGAAACTACTTCCTGCAAGAATTCATCGTAACTGCCTACATCAGTTCCATGATTCACGCAGGAATCAACTGTTCTCTTTATTGTCCCCCCCACGCCATCTGCTGCCCCTTTGCCGTGTCCAGTTTCAGTATAGTTCCATGTTATTGATGTTATTTGTTCAAATTCTTTATTTATGAGTGGAATAATATAGAATATGTATTTGTTTCTATACTGGGAAGTAGGAGAATCTGTTTGAATGTGTAAAGTGTCTACAAATGGGTTATCGTGGATTAATTTTTGAATCAAGGGAATAAAATGTGCCCAAACTGCTGGAGCGTCGTGCCTTAAGCAAGAACTTGTCGTACAAACTGATTTTGGTATTATTGCACTTAGTCCAAAATCAAACGTGTAAATTATAGCTGTGTGTAGACTAACTTCTTTTCGACTGCCACCAAAATGCATGGATTGTACTTCTGTGTTGTATTTTAGTCCGTAATTTTCGGAAAAGTCTGCGTGAATTACAGCACAGTTCACAGGCATAGACTCTTTCAACTTCTTCATAGAAATATATTGATTATAACATTTATAAACATGATTAAAAAAAGATGGTATATTTTCAATAAGAGCGTTAATTACTGCCCGTGGCTTGGCTATTACCTGTTCCTTTTTTGTAATTGTTGAAGTTGTTTGACCTTTCTTTGTTTTCACCGACTCTCTCACGCGTATCCATTTATAGTAAATTATGTCATTATCATCAGAAAACTCCTTGAATGTTACGAACTTTGTTTTGCAGATCTTACATTCTCGTCTCAAACATTTTTCTTCATAAAATGAACAACACATAGTCTTAATTAATGTATCACCGTCTGACTCATCTATTATAGACGACGTTTTAAGAGCCTTGGTTAAGAGATCAAAATTTTCGTGAATGATGCATTTACATGTATCTCTTTGATTACTCTTTGGAGTTACGACCCAGAACGGTCTATGTTTACAAAAGAAGCTATAGCTAACATTTAATTGAAACTTAGTCATAAATTTTTGATGTAGTATTTTCTGTGTGCTTGTCATATAGCGCTTTTGCTTTTGTATTTTTAACCTAGTAATATATTCTTTTTTTCCTGCTCCCATCGTGCTATTCAAGTCATCGAGATAAAATTCGCGCACTTTTTTAACTAACTCCCGAAAACGACTAGCTGATTTGCTCTTTTCTGTATTTATCAATATTTTAACTTTCTTTCCTGATGCTTTTTTACGTTTTGTATTCGTTTTTGCTCCTTGCCGCATGTTAAGCTTACGTTTTAATTCTTTGTTCTCATTTTTTAGTTTCTTAATTATATCTACAAGGTACTTTCTTTTCTTTTGTTCTATATATCTAATTTTTCGGATTTTTACTTGAACTTCAAATGAATCATCTAAGGATAATGGATCTTCGACTTTTCTTTCTTTCATTTCTTTTTCATTGACTTTATTTATTGCTACGTCAATATTCACCACTTCTGGAACCTCCGGGTTTTTTAAAGACTGTTCCTTCTTGTTTTCTCGGTATTTTTTGGAAGCTTCTCGCCATTTCTTTCGTTTTTCCCGTTGATTACGAGGGGATTCTTCACTTACACATTTAATCTTCATTTCATTCTTTCTTCTTTGGTATCTCTTTTTTTCTTTTTCTTTTTCTAACTTATACAGAACTGGATCTTGTTTGATTTCAGCGTATCTCTTTCTTCTAGCAATTTTTTGTTTCTCTAATCGCTCTTTTGCTTTTAATTTAGTTTTTCTATCCATGACTGATCTAAAAAGAAAAAATAAATTTGAATATAAATTAATTTTATTTTTCATTAATGTACACTTTTTAACCTATTTTGAATTATTAAATCAAGTCGCATTTTTTAAATCCATAGCAGTTATAACATAAATAACTAGGTAACGATTAGAAATAGTACAGAGCCAAAACACCACACTAAATTAAATTCAATATAAATTTAAATTGATATAATACAAGATATTTCTACTAAATTCACTCAAATTTTGATGTTTACATTGTTTTCGTTAACTAGTACCAGTATAGTAAGTGGGATCATCATTTCATAACAACTATATATTTTTAAAGGTAAGAGCTACCTACTTTACTTGCCATACGAAAATATTCGCGTATACCGCCATGTTATTATACCCCCACCCTTTACCCTTGTCAACTCAGTTCAGTTTAATTTCAACGTTCCTCTAGCTAGCCTATTTAGATCGAGTACAGCCAAAACTAAATACATTAATAACAGATTAACCGTAAGTACACATTTAAATTGTTTTAAAATAACCTGGTGTTACAATAACCTTTGATTTGTTTTAACCCACTAATATATTTAAAAATTCATTGTTTTAGGTACAAAACAAAAATGAAACTTCAATATTATGTCTTACAAATTGACACTAATCGTCATAACTGGCCTACCAAACATTTTCGAAATCTGTTAGAAGAGTTTAATACCATATTGGCTACACAAAGAGGAGGAGGAGAATGCTTTGCTTTGTGTGAAGATTCACAAGATATGAAATTATATAGAGAGTATGATAAAAATTATAATTTCAAATACTATGCTTCCATACAGAATATCAGTAACATAGAAAATATATTCAATCTATACCAAACAGTGAAATTTAGTGGAGAAGTAATAATTGACAAATCAGAAAAATGGGGCCTAAAGGATTAACTGATATTTTGAAAATTGAAGAATTATTATAGTTAATCATATGAATCATATTATTTTATTATGTTATTTCAAAGTTTTTGATTGTTTTGTGTTTTTCAATGTTAAATCACAACTGGTATTTGAAGAACAAATGAGGAATTTGATTGACAATGGACCTAAAGGTACAAATAAGATTGATTAAGAATAAGTGATGAAGAAAATATATAATTATGGATCTCAATAGAAGTAATATTATGAAGAATAAGAAATGTTGTTGAATAAATGTTATAAAATTTTAAGCTATTTCTTAATTATCATTGTCCCATTAATTTTAAGTTAAATATTTAAAAAATTATAACAGAAAATATTACATGTCTGTCCACACAAAAGAAGTCTTACAAAAACACACAAAATTAGAGTGAATTGATAAAGTAAACAACGCTTATAACCAGAATAACGAGGCATAAAAACACATTAGTCATTGCCGTTTACATTTGATCATTACCATTAATACAGATTCAATGGTAATGACGATGATGGTTATGACGTATACGTCTTTTTATGTAATTATCAACTACATAAAACACTACAAAGAACAACAATGGCCATTTTTAAGACATTTTTCATATAATTAAAACGCTGGGATAATTAAAAAATATAAAATATCAATGCTTACCTGATTAACTCGGTAACTGGTAATGACGTGAATCCGTGACAAAGTCCCGGCAAGCTCACTATAATCAAAAATTTTCATACAGTTGAAGGGCGACTAAGGAAAGCGGGCGGGCCACGCATAGCGGTAGCTACTTCTAACATTCGAGAAATTGAGTTTTGACGGTACTGGGATGGTGTTGACGAATTTCCGTGACAATTTTTTTTATTTTTTTTAATATATGATACGTATTATCAAACGACTCCATAATTTCGTACGTTATTCTCTATAACATGTATTTTCGAATAATGTATAAAAACACGGAAAGCGCTAAGCCACTTTTCGACAAATATATAACAAAGTACTCGGACTGATTATTTATTGCGAATGGTAATGACGTTTGATGCGTGTTAATTCAAATAAAATAAAAACAAATGGTTATATAAAAATTTTAATACTGGCACCTTACGTAAAAACATGCTAGAAAGGACATGTAATGAAAAATAAAATTACAGCAATGACATTTATTTTTTTATTTATTTGAAAAGGCCAAATATGAATTTCCGTGGATTGTTAAATGTTTTAAGAAGCTATTTTAGCAGTAATAAACCGTTCTATCGATAAATAATGAAAATGTTTTTTGTTTAGTAAAAATATTCTCGTCACAACAAGTTACGAAGTTACGATAATGTGTCGACATTGTGTGGACATGTTACGTAAAGTCGTCACAAAATAACTGAATTTTTAAAATGGTCTCTCTTTGAATTTTTGTCCACAGTTTCCCAAATTTTAGTTTACCAGACAAAATGCCATATTGCATTGTTTTAACTAAAGAAGGCTCCTCTCAATTAATATCCCTTGTACCAAGTACGTGGGTGAAAGACAACGTCCTTTATTGGCCGCGTACAAAAAAAAACAGCGACTTGGAGCTCTTAAGACGCGATGAAAACACTGTGCCAGCCGAAAACTGGAAAAAAATAAAATGCAAAGTAAAGGTCAACGGAATCGATAATTTTGCGGGGAAGGACTCAAATTAGAGAACCTTTATTCCAACTTTGAAGACACTGAAGATGAGGAGAGGTAAGTTTTATTTGACTTTGACTACATGGTATGATTTAATACCTTGCATCTTTTTACATACACTCAAGTCTTACTTTGTCGGTAATCTGGGCTGGATTCTCAAGGCTATTAAGGTAAGTGAGCCATGAGTGAGAAAGATAGATAGCAATGACGGGTGGCGCGGGTCGGGCGGGGCGCGGGGCGGTGATGCAGCCGGCAATACTATCTATCCACTCACGCTACTCACGGACGATCAGTTCGTTTGATTCAGTTGACCAGCACGCGTGCACTCGCCCGATATTCGATCTTTAGTGGGCAGGTGAGCAGCGCAGCGCCCCCGCTACCGGTATGTTATTTGTTTGTCAAAGCGACGGTTTAGCGTTCTAAAGCGTCGCTTTTTAGGGTTCCGTAGCCAAAGGGCAAAAAACGGAACCCTTATAGATTCGTCATGTCTGTCCGTCTGTCTGTCTGTCTGTCCGTCCGTAAGTCACAGCCACTTTTCTCCGAAACTATAAGGCCTATGTTGTTGAAACTTGGTAAGAAGATGTATTCTGTGAACCGCATTAAGAATTTCACACAAAAATAAAAAAAAAGCATTAAATTTTGGGGGTCCCCATACTTAGAACTGAAACTCAAATTTTTTTTTTTTCATCAAACCCATACGTGTGGGGCAAAGACATTTCATAACATAGACATGTCATATGCTTACAAATCAACGTAGAAAAATGTGCCGAACTCACACACACACATTTTTAATTCATCTACACTTCCCTACATAACCAATGGATTGAAAAGAGAGGACATGAAAAATACAATATAAAAGAAGAAGACAGCTATTGTTTGTCACTTGGACTTTAATGATAACAATGTACCAATCACAGTGCGGTTGCTAGTCGGTGACATAGGCTAACAAAATTATTGAAAAAGAAGGTACAGAGCTCTCTGAATTGAGGTTATTGCCTAATTTTGTTTAGACAAAGATGTTTGTTTAACTTTGTTAATGTATTATGAAAAAGCTAGGTATAATTTTTAAATTTCATTATTTTGTTGCTGTCAGTAGTACAATTTTAACAAGTACCTAAGTAGGTACTTGCCAGTAAAGTGAAGTTTGAGATAATTGCGTAATTTTGTTTAGACAAAGATGTTTGTTTGTCATTGTTACTTCTAATATATAAAATTCTTCTGTCACGGGGTGCGTAATCGAACTCCTCCGAAACGGCTCGACCGATTTTGATGAAATTTTTTGTGCTTATCCGGTATCTATGAGAATCGGCCAACATCTATGAAGTACGAAGTGGCGGTACGAAGTTCGCCGGGGCAGCTAGTTAAGTATAAAAAAGCTAGGTATGTTTATTCTATTTCATTATTTTGTTGCTGCCAATAGTACCTACAAATTTTAACAAGTAGGTACTTACCTAAGTAGATACTTGCCAGTGAAGTGAAGTTCGCACTTATTAACTTACTTGAACCACATAGTATTAGTAGGCAATTATAAAAAACAACAAATTAAAATTGGGAGGTAGTATGTAGTGAGTTTAATGCCTACGATATTCTCATCTGTACTTTAATCTATGTTCGGATCACACACGTCCTTGTCGCTCACGCACCAAATTATATCATACTGTCTCTTTTTAACAATTTTAACTTGAATATTATGAAAGTCAGAAATTTGGTCTTTATCAGTCGAAATATGTATTATTTCCATGTGATATGAACTCCCTTTCGATGTATTAACTTTAGAGTAATAGTTCGTGCAGTGTCTATAAACATACGATGGCATTTTCGTTATTTTTATAAGTCACTGATGCTTCCGCTCAACGTCCGGCCGGCGCCGCTCGGCACGCGGTACTAGAGGCAAACGTTCCAATTGACTCGTTTTCGAATCTTCACGATTTTCGCGCAATAACGAATCTACTTCTTTTTATATATAATATCTTTGGTGTGGGGTATCTATAGATAGGTCTTTAAAAATGCTATTGAGGTTTCTAACATATTTTTTTCTAAACTGAATAGTTTGCGCGAGAGACACTTCCAAAGTGGAAAAATGTGTGTCCCCCCCCCTCTAACTTCTAAACTAAGAGAAAGATAAATCTAAAACAAATATATGATGTAAATTGCCATGAAAACTACCACTAAAAATTGGTTCGAACGAGATCCAGTCAGTAGTTTTTTTTTAATACGTCATAAACCGCAATTTTCGCCTTTGCTACTACGAAACCCTTCATGGGCGAGTCCGACTCGCACTTGACCGAATTTATTTATAATAAGTATATACGTTGACGTTGTTTTGTATTGAAATGTATGTTCGATACAACTATCCAAACATAGATTTAAGTTGTGTTGGTAGTAAGATACCATAGACTTACTCTCGGTACTCTTTGACAGTACTGTAATACTGTGTCATTCAGTCTTTCTATATTAAACGACTATGAGATCCATAATCTCTTCTGTTTCATTTATGTTAGTAACAAAAACCCAGCGAATAATATAAGTGGCTAACATAAATTGGTCCTTCGAGAAGAAATATTTTGTTTTCGCAAGTTCCTCCTGCAAGATTTTGGTGATCTATATTCCCCGGTCAAGTTTCGACGGTCCACGTGTTCCAGGCGAAGCAGTGGCTGTAATCTTGTACTATACAAGAAATCGCCGGTGTGTGGAGCTTCAAGAATACAAAAACACCAGGTTCGTGGCATATCTGACTGCAGTATCTTGTAGCAAATGTAAAATTAAGTTTTGCATTACTGTGTGCATCGGTGCTATAAATGGCGGCAGGGAGGGCATTTTGAAGATTGATAACGCTAAACTGAAGAGGATAATATTGCATGAGAACTACATGCCATCGCCTAATATCAGCTTTATCAAGACTGCAATCGTGTGAGTTCCTGTTATGATTTTTCTATACAACTTGCAAATACCTAACCATTATCTACGTACACGTGCCTACTGTATGTCATCATTTCCGGCATTATTGATTATGTTGGTATACAGCGCTTCTTCGAGCTAAAATCGTACCACACCAAGGGTGTATCCGAACGTGTGTTTAAGCGGTTGGCGACATTGCGTCGGATTATCAACCAATAAGCGTAGCCCGGCGAGTACGCAGAGCAACGAGATCGACCGAAGAGAGCCGAAGTTTAGCGATTATAAGTTAACGCGGTAGACCGTAGACATATTGTTTCCTTTCCTGTATAGGAGTAGGACAAAAAGAGTGTTGTATTGCTTGCTAGACGCCGACGCCATTGTTGCGTTAGAAAAATATATTGTTATATTGTGGATTATGCAAGAAAAATTGTTGAAATTTCTTATTAATAGTTATCCATAAGTACATTTACTTCATCTGTGTATAAGTACTGTGAGAAACTGGTAAGAATCAATCCTTGTTGCATCAAACACTTTGGCTTGGTACCTATTCTGTTCATAAATTTGTTATTTACGTTCGTACGTTCTGTTTGTTGCTACAGCTCTAATTAATAAAAATGGCTGAGAAACTTGCACGTCTCATCAGCGATAGAGGTTACGTGAAGGCCACAATAACCAGGATGGAATCGTTTTGCTTGTCTGGGGAGCTTAATGGGGCAACATATGAATCTCTTGTCGCTAAACGGGAAAGAATTATTACCGGGTTTTTGGAGTACGAGTCCCTGAATAAGGAGATCCTGTACCATAAGCCGAGCGACAATGAGGATTATGAAGAATATGAACGTAAGTACACTGCTTGTTTATCTTTGCTGGATGTACAGATAGCACAAAGAAAGACACAAAATGGCTCACTATTAAGTAACGATTCAAATAAGCCATTCAAAAGGTTACCTCCCATTGATTTAAAGGCTTTTGATGGAAAAAATGTAGAGGACTTCATTCCATTCCTCAGTATTTTTAAGGCTGTTTTTCATTCAGACACAAACATAACTCCATGCCAAAAGCTATATTACTTACGTACCTATCTACAAGGAGAAGCCTTTGATGTCATAAAGAACTTGCCTTTGACTGACAATAACTATCTATCAGCCCTTGAGTTGCTTGAAAAAAGGTATAACAATACACTTATGATTGTAAATCATCATGTAAACAGTCTGCTTGACTTACCTAGCTTTTCAAAGTGTACTGCACAGAATCTTCGGTCTATTGTAGCTAAAGTTGGTCAGCACACAACAGCTCTTAACAACTTAAATTTACCCGTTGATCAATGGGATGTTATTCTAGTAAATATTCTATCTAGAAAAATAGATTCCTATACGATTAGGGGGTTCCATCTGGAACGGGATGAAAAGGTCTTGCCAAGTTTGGCTGAATTGCTTGATTTTTTAGAAAAACGCGCCATCGCGATTGAAAACACGGCCAATGAAAGGCCGCTTGGCATGTCAACGTCTCCGGCCCCTCCGGCTAAGACTGTAAAGTCTGCAAAGCCCAGCCTAGTAGCCACGGCAAAGCCATCATGTAAGTACTGCCATTAATCACATAAAATTTATGAATGTGCAAAATTTAAATTGCTTACAGAGAAAGATAGGTGTGAATTTATTAAAAGCAATAAATTATGTGTCTTGTGTTTGAATGAGCACCGTGAAAAGTGTATGCTTCGTTTAAAATGTAATATCTGCCACAAAAAACATAACACGCTTTGTCACACTGCTGATTTGGCTACTGAAGTGAATGCTAACATTTGTACTGCTGAAAACTCCGCTGTTGCTAGCGCTGACAGCGCTGTGGTGATGACTAACACTGCACAAATAAAAGATGTGTTACTACCTACTGTTATGGTTCGTTTAATTGATAAAAATGGTAAATTCATTTATGCACGTGCTTTATTGGATACAGGAAGCCAAGTCTCTTTTGTTACTCAAAGGTTGTCAGATAAAATAAACTGTAAAATTTCAAAGACTAACAAAATTATTACTGGTATAATTGAAGGCACCAATAGTGTCAATACACAAGCCCAATTTGACTTGTATTCTGCCTTGGATAATTTTAAATTGAATGTAACCTGCTGTATTGCTAAAAATATTACATGCGACTTACCGCAACAGTCATTTGACTTACAAGAACTGAATATTCCCTCTTACATTAAATTAGCTGATAAAGGCTTTAACAATAAAGGGGAGATATCCTTACTCTTAGGTTGTGATGTCTTTTTTCAGGTGATACAGAGAAATAATTTACCTCTGACACCAACCGGGCCATACCTGGTTAGCACCAGCCTTGGGTATACAGGGCGTCCCACGGCGATGCCACATGGAGGGAAAGTACCTTAAATCCTTAAGTTAGCTCATTTTACTTAAAGGAGACATCATTTTATTTTTAAAAAGAAACGAAACTGCATTTAAAGATTTTTAATAATTCGCTTGCCACATCCGGTAATCGAACCGACTAAAATCCGAAAAAGTAACATCCTGTATTTTTATGGCATCAATCGATAGTGTCAATCATAAGGATCAAATCTCTCTAAGAAACATGGTAAATTAAATGAAAGGAAGTCCTTGAAATCTAAAATTATAAATTCAATTTGGCAAAATAAATCACTTTAACTCAAAGTTCATCCATCCATCTGATACCATATTAACAATAAAATTCCATATTTAAACTACTTTTCTTTTTTTATCGTGCTGACACCGCTGCTGGTTAGCAGTAGTATTTAGGTATGTCGAACTCAAACCGACTAAAACCGCACGCCGTCTAAATTAACAGGTTATAAGTTGATCCATAGGGTAATTCTCTTGCCATTTTCGTTGCACAGGGTACACCGCGTGCAGGTTTCTAATCAAGCACCCAAAAATAACTACCTATCCTACCTACACATACCTCATGCAGTTACCCAATAAAGTTACATTTTAAACAGGTAACAAAGTTCATTCATTTAGTACTCATTTTACTAAATAAATTTCATCAAAGATATCTCTAGTGTTGATACCTTGTGAGAAATTCTTACAAGGTATCAACACTAGAGATATCTTTGATGTGTTGATACCTTGTAAGAAATTCTTACAAGGTATCAACACTAGAGATATCTTTGATTTGATTAGAAACCTGCACGCGGTGTACCCTGTGCAACGAAAATGGCAAGAGAAATTGCCCTATGGATCAACTTATAACCTGTTAATTTAGATGGCGTGCGGTTTTAGTCGGTTTGAGTTCGACATACCTAAATACTACTGCTGACCAGCAGCGGTGTCAGCACGATAAAAAAAGAAAAGTAGTTTAAATATGGAATTTTATTGTTAATATGGTATCAGATGGATGGATAAACTTTGAGTTAAAGTGTTTTATTTTGCCAAATTGAATTTATAATTTTAGATTTCAAGGACTTCCTTTCGTTTAATTTACCATGTTTCTTAGAGAGATTTGATCCTTATGATTGACACTATCGATTGATGCCATAAAAATACAGGATGTTACTTTTTCGGCTTTTAGTCGGTTCGATTACCGGGTGTGGCAAGCGAATTTTTAAAAATCATTGAATGCAGTTTTGTTTCTTTTTAAAAATAAAATGAAGTCTCCTTTAAACAAAATGAGCTAACTTAAGGATTTAAGGTACTTTCCCTCCATGTGGCATCGCCGTGGGACGCCCTGTATAGTCGCGGGCAACTTACCAGTGCCTGCTGGTAAAATATCAGCTTCTAATTTATGTATAGTAAGTAAAAATCCTCTTAATTTCAAAAGTATTCAGCAGAGTTCCTCATCCAAGCAAGAAATTTGTGACATAATCTCACAATTTTGGGAGTGTGAAAAGGTTCCAAATGTATACAAGGAAGGCACCTCAGAGTTTCAGTTAGCTGAAGAATGTTTTGTGAATTCAGTGACATTAATTAATAAAAGGTTCTCCGTAGCCTTGCCGTTAAAACTTGACTTAGCTGAAGTCCAGCTAGGTAATTCATTCTGTCGTGTTTTGCAACGATTCTATAATCTTGAAAAACGTTTTACCAAAGATAATAATTTGTACGAAGAGTATAAAAAATTTATGCATGATTATATTAATCAGGATCATGCCAAATATTATGATATATCTCACTATAATCTCAAGGCAGGAAACACTTATTTTATTCCTCACCATCCGGTTTTTAATGCAAACAGTAAGACCACACCAATTAGGGCTGTATTTGATGCAAGTATGAAAACAAATAATAATCTTTGTTTAAATGACATTATGCTAAATGGCCCAACTGTTCAAAATGATCTTTTTGGTGTTCTCATATTGTTCAGAACTTTTAAATATGTATTACTGTGTGATGTGAAGGCTATGTATCGAGGTATTTTAGTGCATAATGATTACTGTCGTTTACAAAACATCCTCTGGCGGGACTCACCCGAACTGCCTATACAATGTCTTCAACTGCAAACTGTGACCTACGGTTTAAAAAGTTCTGCATTCTTGGCTACTCGCTGTTTGGTTGAACTTGCTAATAGGTATAAAGAGGAGTATCCATTAGCTTCATTTGTCTTAAAAAATACAAGTTATGTTGATGACATCCAATGCGGTAGTAATGATTTATTAGAGCTTGTAGAAACAAAACGACAGCTCATAGAGCTCATGGACAAAGCTAGTTTTACCTTGCATAAATGGTGTTCAAATTGTAGTGAGATTTTAAATGATATTCCTGAATCAATTCAGCAATTAAGCAGCAAAGATTTTGATAAGCAAAATAACACTTATGTAAAGACCTTAGGGCTATCTTATGATGTAAACACTGACACTTTGAACATGAAATGCCCTGTAACTCGGGGACAAAGTAGTTATACAAAAAGAGAAATGTTGAGTTTCATCAGTAAATTTTTTGACCCCTTAGGTATTGTAGGACCTGTTTTGGTTCAGGCAAAACATTTGATGCAACAAGTGTGGTTTGAAAATTTAAATTGGGATGATGTATTGCCAGACCATCTTAATAGTAAGATGATTGACTTTACTACAAACTTAGTAAGCATGTCTTGCATTTCTGTTCCCAGAAATGTCAATGTACAAATCCCTATTAAGATGGAAATTGTCGGTTATGCTGATGCCTCAAATATTGCTCACGGTTGTTGTTTATATTTGAGAGTAGTCAATTCTGATAACAAAGTAAGTGTCAATCTATTGTGTTCCAAGTCTCGCATTAACCCCAAAGACAAAACTCTGACAGTTCCTAGATTAGAACTAAATAGTGCTGTACTACTGGCAATATTAGCAGGGAAAGTGTGTGATACTCTAGCTCTTAAGTATACCAATATAAAAACACATCTGTATTTAGATTCAAAAATTGTTTTAGCGTGGTTAAATATAGAACCTGTAAAGCTTACTGTTTATATTGCAAACCGGGTAGAAAAAATAAAGCAATTATGTCCAAATGTTAAGTGGCACTATGTAAAAACAAGTGAAAATCCCGCTGACTACTTATCACGTGGTTTAGAGCCTCATCAATTAAAGGGAAATTCCTTGTGGTTCCATGGTCCACAATATTTGCAAGAATCAAAATATGTGCATTGTAATTCTCAGAGTATTAACTTACCTAATTTTGAAATTCCTGAGTTAAGAAAGTTGTCAGTAGCATGCAATTTATCTACTGTAGAAAATGCCTACTTTCATGAATTTATGGAAAAATATTCTGATTTAGAAAAAATGATACGAGTGTTTATATATGTAAAAAGATTTATGTATAATTGCAAAAAACAAAATGTTAATAAAAAGAAGGGTTCCTTATCTCCGGAAGAGCTAACCTTTGCACTGAATGATTTGATAAAATTAGAACAAAACAAATTCTTTGAAACAGAGTTTCAGATTCTTGAGTCTAACGGTAAAATAAAGTCTAACTTGAGTGGCTTAAATCCTTTCATTGATGGTCACGGTCTTCTAAGACTGGGTGGTCGTTTACAAAACGCAAATTGTTAAATTTGCGTTTTGTAAACGACCACCCAGTCTTCAAAGGTTACTTTGACCAAAAACACCCCATTATATTGCCAAAAGGGTCGAAATTAACAAAAATGATAATTCATAATGAACATATTAGACTTAAACATTCTGGGCAAAAGTTAACTTTGAGTAGTCTCAATGAACGATATTGATTAATCAACGGGAATAGAGAAATTAAATCAGTTTTACACAAATGTATAATGTGTTTTAGATTAAGAGCAAAAAACGCTACTCAGTTGATGGGTTCTCTCCCACTTGACCGAGTCAATTTCTCAAGACCATTTCAAATTGTAGGCACAGACTATGCAGGTCCCTCTAGTGTAAAACAAACAAGAGTTAGAAAGCCTATTATAACAAAGGCATATGTGGTCATATTCATTTGCTTTGTAACAAAGGCTATTCATATAGAGTTGGCGTCTGATATGACTACAAATACCTTTTTAGGTTGTTTAAAACGCTTCATTAGTCGAAGAAATAAACCTACTAAAATATACTGTGATAATGCTAGTTATTACAAGGGAGCTAGCAATGTACTAAAAGAATTATATGATTCACTAAATTCCACAGATCAACAAAATGCTATTACAAATTTCAGTAACTCAGAAAGAATTTCCTTTCAATTTATACCTTCATATTCTCCAGTCTTTGCAGGTCTGTGGGAAGCAGGTATAAAAAGCATTAAATATCACATGAAACGTGTTATAGGCAATTTGGTACTCACCTATGAGGAAATGTACACGGTTTTAGTTCAAATTGAGAGTATTTTAAACTCAAGACCACTTACTCCATTTTCAAGTGATCCAAATGATATGACATATTTAACACCTGGACATTTTCTCACCGGTATCCTGAGTTAGGAAGGCTTAGATTTTGGAAACAATGTACCAAACTACAACAATGTTTTTGGTTCCAATGGCATAAACAATACTTGACTATGTTGCAGAATAGACCTAAATGGAAAAATGTACAAGCTAACTTGAAAGTAGGTACTATGGTACTACTCAAGTCCGATAATGTGAACCCTCTCAGGTGGCCAGTTGGGAGGATCACAAAGGTAATTCCTGGTGCGGATGGTTTAGTACGCGTGCTTGAGGTTAAAACAAGTAATGGATTTGTCATCCGAACCAGTGTTATGAAGGTTTGTCCATTACCAATTGATTATAATTAATTGGTAATGGATAACTTAAGTGATACTTTTAATTTTAGTTAGTTTTCACTTTAATAAAAAGATATTTAAGTTTCAAAAATATGAAACAAAAATGTTATTTTTGCATTTGCTCAAGCAAAGTTAAACACTGTTATTCATGTAGTAATAATAAGTTTACTTAGTGTCTTTGTAAAAATTATAGTTATAATTAAGATACGTTTGTAAAGTATTTAGTAGCTTGGAATACTTATGCTATTACTTACTCCGCCTTTATGTTACATTTGGCTGTAGGCCCAACATGTTCGATACAACTATCCAAACATAGATTTAAGTTGTGTTGGTAGTAAGATACCATAGACTTAATTTAAGTTGTGTTGGTAGTAAGATACCATAGACTTACTCTCGGTACTCTTTGACAGTACTGTAATACTGTGTCATTCAGTCTTTCTATATTAAACGACTATGAGATCCATAATCTCTTCTGTTTCATTTATGTTAGTAACAAAAACCCAGCGAATAATATAAGTGGCTAACAATGTATATTTGTGTTTTCTTTTTATCTTTTAATTTTCATCTGCGTCTATAATTATTGTAATTGGTTCTATAACCGTTTTAATTAAAGTAAAATAAATAAATAGGGGGCTTTAAGTATCAATAACTCTGTGTATATTAAGAAATACCTAACACTGATAACGTACCCATAAAGAAATATAATAATGATAATGTATAAATACGATGTAAGTGAATGAATGAGAGTGAAGTGAGTGAGTGAGTGAGTGAGTGTGAGTGGTGTGGGTGTGAGTGACAGGGCCGGATCTAGGGGGGGGCAAGCCGGGGCACGCGCCCCGGGCGGCAGCTTCAGGGGGCGGCAAATTCGGAGGAGGAAGGAGAAAAAAAAATCAAACTTTGCAGATACATCATCAGATAATGAACTCTTTACCATTTAATTAATTAAGAACATTGAGATGTTCAAGTTCAATAAATACTTCCAGGTTCGGGTCAATAGGCTTTTGTGAGAGAAGAGAGTGAGTCAAGCGCCCATTGGCCCAAACTTGCATGTCGCATTCGTACGAACTTCCGAGCCGTACGAACGTTGAACCGAGCTTCGAGCTTACATGTAGGTACATGTACGCGTACGTCCGTTTGACTATAAATGTTGTAAAGTGTATACACCTCTATGCGTCCTTATCAGTGTTTTGTGTTAAGTAAATAATTGTGTGTATAAAGTTTTGTATTTACTGTTTTCGAACTTGTCGATTAAACAAGTAAAATACCTTCTACAGATTGTACCTATTTAGTGCCAGTGACAAGACAATACATCTTTCACAATTCCTTTTCTTAATCGTCTTTCTAGGTAAGTATTTTATAGGTAACTATCAATTTCACACTTTTTAAGTTACTACGAGTGTTACCTTATTATTTGCTACCTTATTTTTTTAAATTTCGTCATACATAGTATGTAGGTAAAACATGTAGTCACTTGCGTCTTTCGTATTATATTTTTTTTATTATTTTAGATTGCCACTCAGATTGCCATAATTTGTACATACCTACCTATTGCTTGATAGGTATAAATTTATGTCAAGTACCTACCTATACATTTGTAACGTATAAAAAAATAGAGAAAGAAAAAAAGACTCTGTTCATGGGTTTGGGAGGTCAGATGGCATCCAAGCCCGAGAAAAGAGTTGTGAGGTGATTGTTGTTACAATGTTTTAGAGGAAGATAAAGATAAGGTTACCTGGATAATCTCTCGGAGACACATCAACTATTATTTCAAAGGCCTCTTATGTGATTAACAGCCTCTGGTTTGTTTTGGGAATCGACAATGAAACGCTGGTATGATTTCATGCACAATTTGTATAATCCATGAGAATTTTACAATGCTCTTAGATATAGCTTTAAGATTAAGGCTTAAAAGTAAACTAACAATAGCTAGACGCGAAACGTAAGTCCGCACTTGAGACACTCGCGACGCGATCACGCACGACACGTGTACAGATGAAAAACGTAACTCACGTGAACGCAGAACTGTACCCTGGCGAAAGCGTTACTTCAGGGTACGTAATCCTCCAACGTCAGCTTGCGCGAGCGCACCGCGTGACGTGCGCCAGCCTCTCAGCGCACACCTCGTGCTCAATGAAGAGAGAGCCTCAGACTCCCATGGCAGAAAAGGGGTGGAGAAAGCGACCCTCGGCGTCGTCGGATCCGGCCACACGAAATCCGACATGAACAATCCCCAGATATCCATCCTAAGGGTGATGGTGATGCTCCGTCCAACACGCTGGCATGAAAATGCCGGCGTGGTTCGTGATCGACATCATCGGACCAAGGAAATACGACGCTCCCCAACTTTCAGGGATGCGGGATCGAGCAGATGATCCCGGATCACTTGTCCGGGCACAAAAAAACTGTTTGTTAAAAATAAAATCCCAGAGCCATCTTAAACGACCCTAATGGCTGCTAAACCAAAACCAGAGTGTTCATTCCTCTATGATTACCACAAATAAAAATATCAGAAATGCAATCATAGACAAAGCAGAGGAATGCTCTCAGGAACTTAATACAAAAAATCCACTAAAACTAGTCTTTTTAATTCTAGCTGAATTTATGACATACTGATACATTTAAATCTTACAATTATTAAATACGGGAATTCCATCAGAACTCAATAATACATTTCGTAGCCAGCTATGAGAACGAAACGCTTGACTGAAATGACTAGTTTCCACGAATGTCATTAACGTCAGTAATGTATGTCAGTAATTGTCATTACAGTGTCAACAAAGAAACGTATGTTATAAATATTGTGTTTGTGTAATGTAAGTGAAATTAAAAATAGGTCACTACACATTATGTATGTGGGATTGTGAGTGAAATGGAATGGTGAAATGTGTGAATGAGAGAGATGAGTGCGAGCGAGAGGGACGATAGCATAATGGCGGCACGACGAGATTCAGTGATATGTGCGCTACTGTAATTTTGCATGGGAATAAAGTCTTATTATTGGAATCGGGACTTTAATTGTGAAAACGATCCTACATTTTGGGGGCTCGTCCAGGATTGCAATAAAGACGAGATTTGCAGTCCATCGGTGTTATATCGACACAGCAGAAGAGTGGTAGGTGAAGCACGTGCACGGAACCACGCCATTATCACCGGTGCAAAGTTTGGTGTGTTTTACATTGTTTACGACGGAACAAACACGACGAAAACATGCCTACGAATAAAGAAAGACGTAGACGAAGTCAGCCAGCTGAATGGGAAGACGCCCAGGCCGTCGATCGTCAGACGAGATCGAATCCGGCAAGCATGCTGCAAATGACCGCAGAATTGGTCCCGAAGTTCAGCGGGCGGGATAAGATGTATCCTGTCGCGCGGTGGATAGACGATGTCGAGAACAACGCGGAGATATTCGAATTGTCGCCGTTACAACAGTTGTTGGTCGCGCGACGCGCGCTCTACGGAACCGCGGAGCTGTGGTTGCGAGCGGAGAAACCGTTCAGGAGCTGGGAAACCCTTAAAGAAGCGCTGATTAAGGAATTTCCAGATACAATCGACGTTAAAACGATACATGAACTCATGAGCGCAAAGAAGAAAGACAAAAAGGAAAGCTGTATCGATTATATGCTTACTATAAAAGAGTTAGGTAAGCGTGGTAGAATACCCGACTATGTGGCTATTAAGTACATCGTAGATGGAATAGGCGATATTGAGACGAATAAAGTGATGTTATATGGTATCAAAACGTATCCCGAGCTGAAAGAAAAACTTAAGATCTATGAAGAAATTAGAAGTAAAATGCGTGAGGCTCGCAGATCGGAAGTGGCGAGGTCAGATGAGCGCATAACAAGCAAGAAAATTCGATGTTTCAGTTGTGGTGAGCTGGGGCATGCATCGAGCGATTGTCCGCATAAAAGCAAAGGCCTTAAATGTTTTAAGTGCAAAAAGTTCGGCCATGTTGGTTCTACCTGTACGAGTACGAAGACGGACATCGGCTCGATTCGTGAGCGGTCGGATGACATCGGCTCGGTAAGAAACGAACGAGAGCATGACGTGCGACGCAAGCGCTCCCAACATAGCGGAGTAAAGCGAACGATGTTCGGAGCGGAAGAGAGTGATGAGGCCAACTTCATGACGAAACCTGAATGCGAATGCGTTGACAGCGGCGGCGCCACAAGTGCGCAACAGGAAGATGTCAGTGACAGTACTGACAGTAGTGACATAGAGGTTATGCAAGTTGTAAACAAACGATCTACAAAGTCACGTAAGCCAATTATTCCTCTGGAACTAAACGGACACCGTATTATGGCGTTAGTGGATTCAGGGAGCGATGTGAATATCTTATCGTCGAGTATTCGCGACGCCATTGGTGATATCAATTGTGAAAATGATGAACTCAAACTTACCGGACTGGGACTAACAACTGTGCGTTCGTTGGGAAAATGTTATCTTAATTTGTGGATTGATGAACATTATTATAACAAAGTTATATTTCATGTATTATCGAGTGAGTGTGTACCGTATGACGCTGTAATAGGGCAGGAATTTCTACAGTTTGTTACCGTAGTGATGGATGGCAGTCGTGTGAGGTTTTTATGCAAGGAATGGTTTTCTTTAGGCTGTTATGTTAGCGATGTGTGCTCACCCGGCTTTGTTTTAGGTCCTGTGAAAAATCGCGCATTGGAAGGCAAAGTAATCCAATGTGTTGAGAATTATAATCCTATTCAAAGCAAGGAGGCACCTTTGCAGTTGAAGATAGTGCTTAAGGACGAGATTCCTGTGTCACAGCCACCCCGCCGTCTGTCGCTTGTGGAGCAAGGGATAGTGGAATGCCAAGTAACTGAATGGTTAGACAAGGGCATCATTCGGGTAAGTTATTCTGAATATAGCAGTCCTTTAGTGTTGGTCAAGAAGAAGGATGGCACCACTCGGGTATGTGTGGATTATCGAAGACTGAATAGAAAGATAGTAAAGGATAAATTCCCACTGCCGGTGATTGAAGATTTGATAGATAAGCGGAAAGATTCGAAGGTCTTTAGTGTATTAGATCTAAAAAATGGATTTTTCCATTTAAAGGTCAGTGAGGAGTCAGTCCGCTACACTTCGTTTGTGACACATCATGGGCAATTTGAATTTCTGCGTGCCCCCTTCGGACTGTCTGTCTGTCCTAATTACTTTATGAGATTTATATCTATCATATTCAGGGACCTCTTGGTAAAAGGAGAGGTGATTATCTTTATTGACGATTTGTTAATTCCAGCGAAGGATGAGGAAGAAGCTGTTATGAGGCTGAGATCTGTACTGAAAATTGCTGAGCAGTATGGGCTGGAGATAAATTGGAAAAAGGCTTGTCTTATTTGTCCTGAAATTGAATATTTGGGGCATATGGTTAAAAATGGTGAAGTACGCCCTACACCAGAGAAGATAGATGCAGTGATAAGGTACCCGGTCCCAACCAATGCCAGGCAAGTACATAGTTTCATTGGATTGACATCCTACTTTAGGAAATATATACAGGATTATGCGGTTATCGCAAAGCCATTGACAGACTTGCTTCGCAACAACATAACTTTTAAAGAACAATGCCCACTTTTCACCTGTCTGATCAGAATAAGCAATTTGCCCGTATTGCCTAGACAATTAGCTCATAAAATAGCATATTTTTTTCTATTTTTAACTAAAAAACTTAGAAAGAAAGTGTTAGGCTAGAAAATCAGATATCAGTTTTTTAATGATAATCAAAATGATCAGCAATATATCAATCTGCGTAAGACGAAATTCACCATCTTAAAGCAGAAACCATAGACGGAAAATATTCTCTACTCTCTGTCACGTTGTGATTATATTCTCTTTAGAGATGTTACAATCGGGACTATTTAGAATAGTCGTATTAATGAATTACTTGACAGATATTACGTTATTCTTCCTGTTACCCAGTAGGACAAATATTAGTCACACACACACACACATACACACATAATCACGCCTTTATCCCCGGAGGGTTAGGCAGAGGTGAATGAACACTCACATTTCACTAAATCATTGTATTGGGTCCCACGTAATAGGGGGTGAGCCTATTGCAGTAAATAATAGTGGCTGTTTGCACTACTTTTCAATGAAACGACTACGTCCAGTTATTCAATATAATGTAAATGTTATAGGCAATGTGTATAATGCAGGCATTCTATACAATACCTAGGAAATGTATAGAATGCCGGGGTCGTTCAGGCAATGTATGAAATGAAAGAAAGAAAGAAAGAAAACATTTTATTTATACAACGCACAATGTGCAGGTACACATCTTATCTTATAAACGCACCTACATTATTACCTACATTATTATAAAAAAAAAAAAAATTGAAAAAAAGAAGCATTATGCACATCGTGCGCAGACAAATATGGCCACCATCTCAGCATGAATGCTGCGCACACCCCGGACGGGGCCAGGAGTGTGCGCCGCGCTGGTTTTCAGATGGCGCCACTAGCGTGGTTCTGTCGTCACGCAACCGACAAAGTAAACAAAAAAAAAATAATGACTTGTAAACTTAGAGTATTAACGCTTGCAAACAATGAAAAAGTGTAATATACAATTTTTACAATAACAATAATAGTGACTACAATAATAATAACAATAATAAAATTTACAACAATACGACTTTTACACTTTGCCTAGGAAATGTATAGAATACCTAGGCATTGTATAGAATGCCGGTCGAAGCATAGGTAATGTATGTAATCTATTTTTCTTCACTATGATTTATATAAGATCAGTTTAAGAAAACGCGATGTTATATTTACACAGCATTTATTCGCAGTTAAACAACAAAGTTTTTAAAACAAATCAGTCTACAAACTGTTTCTTAGTTCTCCTTTTTCAAACCGACTTAACTGACAGCTCTGCCGAGCCCGCCCGAATCTGACATCTCGCATAGACATTTAAAAAAAGGTAACAATCCGTTCGGAAATTATCATATATCTAACATTCGGCCAACCTGACACACTAGTTTGTCCACAAACTAGATGATCATACAACCAGGTACTGGCATTTCACCCCTCACCTCAACATGGCCGTGTGAAACTTGCCAGCTATACAATTATGTCTCACTAGTGTGGCATTTCACTCCTCACTACATCAGTCTCTAATGCAGTCGAGTGAACCTTACCACTCCATCATCTCATCTCCAAATGTGGCATTTCACTCCTCACCACACCAGTCTCCATTGTGGCCGCGTGAAACTTCCCACTCAGTCTCAATTCTACTCTCATCAACATTTATATAATCTAATGTGGCATTTCACTCCTCACCACACCAGTCTCCATTGTGGCCGCGTGAAACTTCCCACTCAGTCTCAACTCTACTCTCATCAACATTAATATAATCTATATATTCATGTTCTTATTAACAAAATATAAAAAGTATGTTATTTCTAATCAACAATTACGTAAAAACATACAACGTAACAATAACAATGTCGTATATGTAAACAATAGTTCGAATATTCATTATATTCTATGAATTGTTCCCATTATTAGTCTTTTCTTTAATTAAGTTTAAACTAAAAAGATGTGACATTTCAAAGAGCAATAAAACATTATACCATTATAAAAGACAAGAGAAACATATTTTCCCGCTACTCATCTGCCGACCCTGACTCATCATCTGTAGCGTTCTTTTCACATATATGTCAGTATTTGTTTCATCATTACTATAACACTCTAACAGACCAATGTCAACAATTTCTGAATCATTATTTACATACAATTCACACTTTATATTAATTTCCACTTCTGGATCGAATTTTGGCATATCCATATCACACTCATTTACTCTATTCATAATATTCAACCTATTCTCTGTCTTAATGATCACTATAATAATATGTGGTTGCTCAGTAAAGTTTTGGCCAATTAGTAGTGGCCTATGCAGATATGTATCCTCAATGATATAAGCACAAATATTTGTCTCTACAGAGTCAACTTGTAGGGTGAAGGTAGTTGTTCCTAATAATGGTATGCTAGTTCCAGCAATACCCCGCACTACTGGTAAGTCACCCTGTATTTTAGGCAAATTCAACTTTACAACTGTCCCTTGCGCTATCAATGAACAATCACTCCCTAGATCAATAAAACACTCCAATGTATGTACTTTATTAATCTGTGCTTGTTTATAGTATTTTGCATTGTTGGTGATGGTGCTGTCAATCGAAAGAACATGTTTTTCACTGTTATTAAAAAGTTTTCTTAAAATGGCAGTTTTCATCTGTGTGACCGAAACGTCTGCATGAATTACATTTGACTATTGGCTTAGGGCACTTCTGTAATCGATGCCCCTTTTCATTACAATTGAAACAAGTAGCTGTTGTTACATTATGGCTGGTTTGAGACGGGTTGTTACATTGGATTGCTTTATGACCAGGTTCATTACATTTATTACAAACTATATTCCCCAATCCATTCCTAGTTCTATCTATATCAGTATTTTCTCTACAAACATCTTTTAGATATTTTAATAAATCCTCTGGCTCTGTGAATCGAGCAGACGAAGCACCTGCCCTAACAGTGCGATCGTCAATTCCAAGTATAGTACAATCCACTGCCCTTTTTCCCGAGATGTCACAAGAGTTTAAAAGCATCATTTTCTCATAAAAATAATTATCTAAATTTTCACCATATTTTAGACGCCTTTGCAACATCTCAGTTAAAAGAACTCCATAGTTTGTTTCTGTAGGAAAAGCTTTTTTCAAAAGCACCTGCCACTCCGGCCAAGTATGTAAGACAGATGCCTGTCCTTGATACCAGTCTTTAGCGCTGCCAACAAGTTTTGGGAGAGCATTGTGGATAATGTGAGCTTCATCCCAATTATATATTTTAGCACATTCATTCACTTTTGAAATCCACAAATCAATACGATTATTTTTTAATGCAGGGTTAAATTCTGGTATCATATTTATGTTGCTGTTAAAAGTTGATGGTGAATTGGGTACAACCAGTCCTTGCAGCAATTGAGAAATGTCCTTCAAGTTTATCAACACATTAGGAGGTAAAATGTTTGTCTGACCTGATGTGTACAGCTCCGGATGTACCTGTGGTGTTGTAGTTGATGTATTATCACTACGACGGTCGCTATCACTTATCAAAACTGGTATCCTTTGTTCTGCCCCAGCTCGTCCGTCACTAACTTCAGGAAGCATCGTTCTCTGCTCTGAGACCCCCGGTGACAGCAGTGGAGGCAGCGGCAATAGCGGCGGTGGCGTTCGTGCTACGCGAACGCGACTCGACGATCTATTACGATGACGATGGCGTTTCCGAGACCTCTTGTGAGCGTGTTTATCATTCGACGATACCGACGACGTCGTAGAAAAATCGGAACTTGATTCATCACTATTTCGCTTTTTCGATTTTTTACTCCGTTTACGTCCCATTTTCTTTGCACTGTTTCCACTTCTGATATAAGATCAGTTTAAGAAAACGCGATGTTATATTTACACAGCATTTATTCGCAGTTAAACAACAAAGTTTTTAAAACAAATCAGTCTACAAACTGTTTCTTAGTTCTCCTTTTTCAAACCGACTTAACTGACAGCTCTGCCGAGCCCGCCCGAATCTGACATCTCGCATAGACATTTAAAAAAAGGTAACAATCCGTTCGGAAATTATCATATATCTAACATTTAGTTAGATAGATACTAATCTTTTGAGAGCTAATCCTAATTTCAACTTCCACCAGCGAAAGTGCTGATAAGACATGTATTGTGTTCTATTGGTAGGTATGGCTAAGTACCTACGTGTTTTTTGCGTAGAATGTTTCTCACATAGCAGTGAAAGCAAAGCTGCACATTCCGACTTGGATAGATTAGGTTAGAAGGTAAATGCGGGAGCGGAGCGGAGCTCCCGCATTAGCCTTTGTGGTTATTTTTTTTATTACCATACAGAATTTCTATAGGCCACGGCAACCACTCTCTTACCATCATCCCTGTGCTTGTCAGCCACCTAACCTGATGGAAAGAGAGTTGTTACCGCGGCCTATAGAGATCTGCATGGTTAAAAAAAAATTACCACGAACCTAACTTCTAACCTAATCTATCCAAGTCGGAGTAAACAGTTTTTCTTTCAGCAGTAATATCCATTTTTCAAATCCATAGAGGGCTTCTTAAGGGATCGCAAATAAATTACGCTTTGTTAATCTATTAGGTACTTTGTTTGCTAGCAGTACTTATTTATTAAGGTGAGACGAATTTTCGCACATGAAATATCATTTTAAAGAGACGAATTTACAACAACCCGTCCAATAAACACATTGCCTGATGCGCTTCTGGCATTTAATAGAATACCTAGGCAATGTATGAAATTAATCGTATTATACACATTGCCTGAACGTTTTAGGAGGCATTCTATACAATGCCGGATTATACACATTGCCTATAACATAAATACGAAATAGTGACCAACTTTTCCTTCATACTTTAACAGGCTTAGGATTAACGCACGCACATAGATTATAATATCGCTCATTGTCGCTATTATTTTGACTATTACCTAATAAGATATCAAAATAATATGAAATAATCGTATTAGGTATACCTAGTAGGTATACCACTGTTATATTGTGTTACTGGTACCTGCTACGATTACAAATAATAATTAAAGACGTGAGTGGATGAAGGGGGTAACTAACATTTTTGAGATTTTTGATTTTTTGCGTTATATGACGGTTATAGGTGTATATAAACTATATTAGATCAAAAAACTCCGCAATTTAAGCTTAGTTTCCAAAATACCAGAAGATGAAGGGCATAACTGCAACAAAAAAAGCAAAAGTTACATGGAAGAAGGAGGTATGTGCCTTAACGCCTTCTTCCATTGAAAATCGGTCTATTAAACGTATTTCTTCAATGGAAGAAGGAGTTATGTGCAAGAAAATGTACTGCCACGATGCTTTATTTCATTCATGACCATGCTCTTTCATTCCTGCTCTTCTATGTGTATTACTAGACTGGCTGTGTGTAACAAAAAAATTAGTAACTTTTTTGAAAAGCACTACATGATCAGCACCAATGAGCAACTTTTTGTTGCCGTTATACATGACAGTATAAAAAGGCACACTGTAGATATACAGAATGATGTCAGAATTCATTAGTTCACCTCGTTAACTTAGATGGCAGACAAGCACACGGCCCGCCTGATGGGAAATACTTACTGCGGCCTATGGACATATGCAAAACCAGGGGCGTCACGTGTTGCGCGTTAAATGCGAAAGACTCTACTTTGATTTGACTCCGACTCAAAACCGACTTCACTCTGATTTCCTCCAACTTCAAACCAACTTCATTTCGACTCCCTTCGACTCCAACCTCGCTATAACATAACTCTAAACCGACTGCCGACTCCACTCCCACTCCACTCTGACTCTATTCCAACTACATAGCAACTTCACTTCGACCCCATGCCGACTTAGATCCGACTCCAAACAACGCTACTCTGATTTGTAACTAACCTCCACTCTAACCTTCGGCTCCATACCGACTTCACTCCGACTCCAATACGACTTCTTTACTCCAACTTCATACTGACTCCGCTACGACTCGGTCCAACTCCAAACGCACTTCACTCCAACTTCACTCTGATACTCCGACTCCATACCAACTTCACTCCAAATCTGCACCGACTACACTCCAACTTCAAACCAACTTCACTTCGACTCCCTCCGACTCCAACTCTAAACCGACTCCTGCCGACTCCACTCTGACTCTGCTCCAACTCCATAGCAAATTACTTCGACCCCATACCGACTTCAATCCGACTCGAATCGACTTCTTTACTATAACTTCAAATCGACTTCACTCCGATTTCCTCCAACTCCAAACAGACTCCACTCTGGCTGTAAACCAACTGCACTCCGGTTCCAAAGCAACTCAACTCCGGCTCCAATCTGACTCCAGTCCAACTCCAAACCGACCACCTTCTACTCCATTCCCACTCCCTCCAACTCTACTCCAAAAAAACTTTACTCCCACTTTAAACCGACTCCCGCCGACTCCTCTCCAACTCTGTCCAAGACCGTGCGAGATGGAAAAGTAAAAGCCGGAAAGCGAATCACGGACTCTGAGGTGAAAGCCTCGGATGCGGCCGGGACTAATGTACAGATGATGACGAATGATTGTCATGCCTGTTCTAAAGTACAAAAAAGTCTCGAGTGTGACCAGGCTTCAACACTGAAATAAAAAAATAAAAAAAAATATTGTAGAACATTCTACGCCATCTAGACCCAAAGTAAGCAGTAAGGCCCACAGACGGCGTGCGTTTTAGTCGGTTCGAGTCCGACATAACCTTCTCCTCCGGCTCCGGCGGGGGAGGTATCCGTGGGAATATTTCGCACGATAAAAAAAAACACCCAAAGTAAGCATAGCTTAACTAGCTTGTGTTATGGGTTCTAGAATGCGGATAAACATATTTGGATACATTTTTTTCATACATATTATACATAGAAACACCCAGACCAATGCAAATATTCATATTCTTGCATACAAATATTTGCACTGAGCGGGGATCGAACCCACGCCTCCTGCATAGCGGCCGCGTTCACTACCTCTACACCACAGAGGCAGTCAAAAATTATGATGATATGTTAAAAGGTTGAGCAGTTACTGTTAGAGATGGTCGTTTTTGTAAAAACGTTTTTGAGCAACGATGCCAGTACTCGATGCCAGCATCCGATGCCGAGATATTGAAAAACGGATGCCCTTAACATCCGATACCTACCTACGAACATCACCGAGCCGAGCGCGAATCGAGTGTGGATCGAGTGTGTGGAATAAAGTTGACCAACAACTAAGCAACACTAGAGTGCCGGGTACGCCATTATCTAAATCAATCAGAGAAATGCGATTATACTTGGACGACGATATTTTACGCCGGCAAGGTCTTGATGGGAAGTGGAGCGATCCCACTGATTGGTGGCTTCGTCACTGCAAAATATACCCGACTTTGGCAGAAATATACCGTTCAAAATGCAATATTGTCATAACATCTGTACCTACCAAGCGAACGGATATTATTGAATGAACGTAGAACTCGCCTATCGAGTTCTATCTAAATTAGAAAAATGTTAACTCCACTTTTGTGAAGACTAATATTAACTAACTTATGTTCAATTTTTTTTATCATTCAGGGATCCGTTGTTACGTTTATTAAAATTATAAGTCGTAACGTTAATCGTTAAATATCGTATCACTTATTATCTTATCTAATAGTAAAATCGCAACCGCCAACCATACATAGTTGGCTGGAATCGATGCCATAAAAAACGATGCCGGCATCGGATACAGTTTCCTTAACAACGATGCGTATCGATGACAAAAAATAACGAAAACGGCCATCTCTAGTTACTGTAGACATTGAGGTTGGAAGAAAATATAGCACTTGCTCTCAAATTAATTTGTGTAAAAACGTAAGTTAGTATTAAAACATAAAATTTCTGAAACCAGAATATCAGTATTGATAACATTATTGCCCATGACAAAAAGTTGCAATAACTATGTATATATCCATTCTAAGCAATACTAATAATAATATTATAAATACGAAAGTAAGGGCCAGGAGGGCCGTCTGCTTGTCTGCGACCTAAGTAGTATAAAAATAAAATAAAAAGAGTAACTCTGTATGTCTAATAAACTTTCACGCCTAAACCACTAAACCGATTTTGATGAAATCTAGTACAGAGATAGATTAGACCTTAGGAAAGGACATAGCTACCAATATAGGAGGTTACCTTCTGCACTGACGGCACTGAATCTCTCTGTTCTTACAGGGTCGGCAGCACGAGTGTGACTCCTTCGGTGTTGCACTCGCCCACAGGCCACGGTAACCTCTTACCATCAGGAGGGCCGTGTGCTTGTCTGCGACTTAAGTAGTATAAAAAAGAATAGAATACGACGGTGTATCTGTCCCAATCAAGCAATCCGACTGAGGAAGTACCTCCGCCCTACAGAAAACCGTGGCTTAAAATTGTGTTGTTTCCGACGGTGAGTAGGGTAGCCAGAGCTCACTGGAGAGGTTGTGCTGTCAGTGGGATAACCAAAGTCCCACTTATCTCTTGCACTGACGGCACAGAATCTCTCTGTTCTTACTGGATCGGCAGCACGAGTGTGACTCCCCTGGTGTTGCACTCGCTCATAGGCTACGGTAACTGCTTACCACCAGGAGGACCCTGTGCTTATCTGTGACCTCAGTTGTATAAAAAAATATCATAGGCTATGTTTAGTCGCGATAACCGACATCTATGCGGGCGGAGCCAGGGGCAATAGCTAGTTTTTTATATATTTAATGTTATATACTCCCTTCTTCCACGCTTAGTATTCATAATATCATATTACATTGTCAGTGGATGAAGAATGTATATACACATTTTTTCAAATAAATACATTTCCATCCACTCAGTTTTATTTTTATGCTTCCATAATAATAAATATGGGCAATTACAATAATTTGACACCATAATATGATGACATAAATAATCAGAAAACATAATATTTGCAAATGAAATGTTCAAACTTTGAAGCCGATTATCTCAATATTGAGAAATTGTTAGTTACCTCCTTCTTCCATTCACGTCTTCAATTGTATTTGTCCTCTCTCTACGCTATAAACAAACACCGACTATGACATGACAGTGACAGCTTCATTTGGTTTCATGGTTTCGTTTTATTGCTGATGTGTAGTGTAATTCCTCTTTCTGTTGCGTTCAAATTCAATTTGATACTCTGATATCACCCCATTTGAGAGGAGAGCAATGTCCGCATCCGTGGGATCCTTGTCCATGACATAGCAGATAAAATACAGGAGAGCCTCATTGCTGGACAAGTTTTTCGGCAACACCCAGGCTACGTGTATGATAAAAATGTCTGGCAATACCGCCCCGCCGGGTAGCAGAGCAAACCTAAGAAGTCTTAGCTCAACTATCGTTGTAGAATGTGTTATGCGTGCCAATTATCTCATTACCAGTGATGCCCAAAACAGTGAAAAGTGGAGACAGACCCTAAGGGCCAGTCCACACGGTGCGTTGTTTGCGTTGCGTCGACGCAACGCAAATATTTTGACACATAGCCGGCCACACGGGCGCTGCGTCACTGCAGCGCAGCGTTACTACGATGCAGTCACAGTCACAACGCGTACACCCCCGCCCGCTTCGCCAACGGGGCTGCAGCTCCGTCGTGTGTGCGTTGCGTCGACGCAACGCAACGCAACGCGCCGTGTGGGCTGGCCCTAACCTTTTAGAAAAGTCGGAAGACAGACCCTGGGCTCTAAGATTCCTGCCTTCAGTTCAAAACACATCATTATTTTGACGATGATTATAATAAGAGAACACATACATTATAAAAATAAAAAAATAGACGAATAAAAATACCAATTGTAATGAATAAAATGTTGTAAGGTTGTATTATTAATATTCATTTTTGACTTTTCATATTGTCATTTCTGTAATAGCAATAAAGTTAAAAGGTATTTTATTTAGTTATTGTTGAATGCAAAAATTCCCTCAGCCTCAGTGGCATGGCAGTAGTGAACTCGAATGCTACGCAGGAGGCGCGGGTTCGATTTCCGCTCAGTGCAAATATTTGCATGCATGAATATGTCTACTTGCATTGACCTGGGTCATGGTATCTCCGTGCCTTGGAGAGCACGTTAAGCCGTCAGTACCAGTTATCATACGAACATCTAATGGCAGTCGTTAGGGGTAGTTAGAGCCCTATAAATCCAACAACTAGTCTACACAATACTTTAATGTCGCCAATGGGTTTTGGAGGTCAGATGGCAGTTGCTTCACCGAAAATATGTAAGTTCAGCCGCGTCATGGTAGTACTGGAAGAGGTGGACCCCGGACTCTGAAGCAAGGCCGTGGATGTAACCAGAATGAATGCAAGGCTGATGATGATGATGACAAAAATTGCAAACAGTAAATTGTATGTTGAAAGCTCATTTAATCACTGAATATGAGCATATGACATGAAATAAATCTAAATTATTACCTATATCTTGTTAATCTTGACTGTGAAGAATTAACTTTTGATAATATGAGATCGTCATCATCCTAGCGTTAGACCCGGTCGCACCCGCGTATACGTAAAATGTATGTCAGAACACGATCATTGGTTGTTAGGGGTCCATTACACGCTAGGTTTTGCCATGGTTTAACCATCAATCACGCCGTGAGTGACCAATAACATAACGTCTAATAACCGATTGACCAATAATATTCATGATTGACGGCATGATGCATGACGTTTGCATGAGCGTGTAATGGACCCCTTAAGTTTTTTGACACTGTCACACAGTTCATTAGTCAAAGCACAGATAAATAAATACTTTACCTACACGTTTTAATACCTTGAATATACATTTTTCTGTCTAAAGATTTAAACCATTATTGGTTTTATGGTTTTAAAGATGCAGTATCTATTCATCAATGATACCAGTACAGTAATACGATAGCATTTTAAAAATGTAATGACAGGGCAACGGATGTATGGAAAGTGGGCATCATTCTTTGGTGAAGAAGAGTATATGGCCTATAGTAAATTGAAACAGTGCTTAGGCAGTAGTCCTGTTCTAAAGATTTACGATGCCCGAATGCATACAGAGTTGCATACAGATGCCTCATCAATTGCTTATGCTGCCATATTATTACAGCACCACCCAGACGGCCTACACCCAGTATACTATATGAGCAAGAGGACAAGTGACACCGAATCAAGATACTCTAGTTATGAGCTGGAAGCATTGGCCATCATCGAGGGGGTGAAGAAGTTTCGTGCCTACCTGTATGGTATACATTTCAAGATAGTTACAGACTGCCAGGCGTTCAAATCAACTTTGGAGAAGAAAGACCTTTCCGCAAAGGTAGCACGGTGGGTACTATTTCGCTTTCGCTTATACGTCATTGCACTATGGCATGGCAGCCAGCCCTACAAAATCGAACGAAAGTTCGCTTCGCGCGGAATCGCAGCGGGAACGCCCACTTGAGGAAGGTCAACGGCGTTATACTGGGCCCTAATAAAAAACCGAACTCACCTTTTATAAAGCATCTTGCAGGTGTATCACATATGAAGCAACGAATTTTTAAAATGATAAGTTGCTTTTTTATTAGTAATCCATCTTTCAGTAATTTTAATAGCTCGTTTACAAATGGACGCAAAAATATTTCTAGAGGCGGTTTGGTACTTCCAAAGTATATTGATATAACTAATGGAGGCATATCCATGCAATCTATTTTGCACAAAATTGGCCAAAATTCATTTTTCGTACTTTTGGCTATTGGTAAACCATCTATATTAAATGTCAAAAATATACAACTTGGTAATTTTGACATACTTTGGGGTAAAGCATCTTTTAAACAATTTTCTAATCGATAGTACCAATATTTTCCATTGCCCTATGACAAAATATTGTTAGATCTGGGCGTTTTTAAAAGAGTTCTACTATCTTTTGGTAAAAAAATATTAAAATCTGTGTTTGGATGATCTCGTAGAATACCAATTAATTCGTTCAAAGCATTATGAAGAATTTGGAACTTCAACGCCCATTGCTGAATTTGGTATCTCACGTTTATGGCGTGTGTTTCATTGTCAGAATCAGATGATCCATACTCAAGTGTATCTGCGTCACATTCTTCAGTTTCTGCTGCGTATTTGGAAGGGGTTTGACGCAGAATGCGCACTTCGCAAAATGAGCACTCGACGCAAAATGTGCATTACGCGGAAGGAGCACTTCTCACAAGGGGCATTTCTCATAATGTGCATTTCGCATAATGAGCACTTCGCAAAATGTGCACTTCGCAAAATGAGCACTTTTCTAGGGTATGGGTCAGCCCCCATGGTGGGTCAGTTAGTCACAAAATAAAAATGATATGACTTGTATTTAAAATAAAATAAACACTTTTACAATTTAATCATTTATTTAAAAAATAATAAGTCTAGACTTAGTTTTCATATATTGTCAGTTAAATAATTAAAAAAGTAAGGGAAAATAAGAAAGTGTAAAAAAATATTATAAGTACATACATCAAAAACATTTTGCTTTATTTGATTTTTTAATCTATTTTTTTTTTCAAAAAAAACAAAATAAAGAAACCACATAATTATAAACTTGTAAATACAAATAAAAATCTCATTTTTTTATTATACTAATCTTTATCCTATTGTTACAAAAATAGTGTAAAGATTTAATAAGACAAGTTATATAACTTTAAATTATAATATAATATAAATATATGACAAGTATTTCCTCATTGGTATTACTTATATTATAAGAAGTCGCAACAGGATTCTGGTGTTCGAAATTTGATACTTCGGCACTAAGTTCTTCAGTGCGAGATACTATTTCAGTACTATTTTCTGGATTTGGTAGTGAATACGCTAGAAAGTTCAACAGAATGGTGAGTATCTGTAGTAATAAGTATCTGTCACAATAGGGACAACACATAATCAAACAATATTATTAATTACTAGCTGTGCCCGCGACTTCATCCGCGTAGGATTTAGATATATCGCGATGGACCCATGCCCAGCAGTGGGATGAAAAGTAGCCTATATGTTATTCTGATGTAACAGCTATATTACTGTATTTCATCAAAATCCGTTCAGTAGTTTTTGCGTGACGACAAACATTCATCCTGACAACCTTTCGCATTTATAAATATTAGTAAGTAGAATAGGATTAACTTACTTGTACTTGTGTTATTTTGGTTCGTTAATTCGTTAACTCTCCTGTAAAATGTTGAAGTCCATCGAAATCTACGTGATATTTTGGGTAGTTTACTCATTTTTTATTTTAATTAAACGGTAAACCGGCGGCTAACACAAGATACGTTTGAGAATTACTGGATCTGGAGATTTCTTTCCATTTATCCAAGTTAGTGTTTTATGTATTCCGGAACATTGACGTAACGGTACTACACATGTTACCAATATTGTACACTAGTTACATACAATGCGCAAAGTGTGTAAAACGTGTGTACATATTTTTTTCTGTAACAAGTCGACACAGCTACAACACAAAGTAACTACTTTCTGTCACTTTATTACTAAACGGTTACGACACATAGAAGTGCACTCCCACACAGTCGCAATATGTCGTATCAGTTACGAAACTGATGCGATTTGTTACACATTTTACAAATCTGCGACCAAAAATGGCTATATGGGTAAGCTTAGCTTACTGGACAATGAGCTCACTGATAGAAATCATTTTGCACAATATGTTACCGGTGTATGCTCAGCCTTTGGCTGTCAATAACATTGAGAACACTGATCAATTGATGGCTCTAGCTAAGCGGTATGAGGCTTATATAAACATAATATCCTCTGGTGGTTCTGGTGTTTCTGTATTAAAATTACAACAGCATAGTTACTTAATTGTAATGTTAAAAAGCAGGCCAGGCCATTCATGACAGGTTATTTAAAATTCGTGCAGTTATTGAGCCAGAAATATGGGTAGGAGCCACGGTGTCGACGCATGTAACTAGTTGTGCCCAGCGATTTCATCCGGATTCAATGTGTAGGTATTTGTTGTAAAGCCCCTTTTGTTAGCCTGGTACTATCGCGATCATAAGTGCAGTACCAATCTGACGCAACTATAGCGCGTCAACAATAGTCGTACTTATGACCTTATTCTTTGAAGACAATTCACACACACATACACGTCAACACTACGTCGTACAGTACTCTTACTAAACTTTTGAAGTTATGACCTTAATCTTTGAAGATAATTCACACACACACATACACACACATTAATATTGTTCACTCGTTGATTGATATTGTTAATTTCAATATCATACGTAAGCCGCCCCGTAGCTGAGTGGTTTAATGTGCGGCTTGATGAATAGTATGAAACTTGTCGGTGATGGTTCGAACCTACCGGAACTAATATAACTTTTTGTGTTTTATATTTAAAAGTTATGATATATAAATGTTGATACGAATATAAAAATGTTTCTTAGGTAGAATTTTAAACTTAGCGAGAAAATAATTATTTGAGGGTGCATTTGAAATAAAATGAATTCATTGGCTATGAGTGAAGTTGTTGGTTGGTGAAGTCAGTTACGACTACCCTATTTATATATTATATCATCTATGGTTACGACTGTTTGTGTTAATTACTGTTCGAGCGATTACATTTCTTTTTTAATAAATCAATATGTCAAATATAAGTATTGAAGCAAAAGCTAATATTGTGGCCATATTCGAATGGTCTGAATATATCTCAAATTTCTAATGAGACGGGCTTATCTGTAAGTTAATTAATTAATTAATATTGTTGTAGTGCAATTTTGTTCATTGGTTGCAATTGTGTAATATGGTTGTTGTTTTTTTAGAGAAATACTGGGAGTCGTTGCGTGAAACAATTTGAGGAAGAAGAGTTGCAGAGTTGGAGGAGAAGTGGAAGACCTGCTGAAGCGGCGTTATATGGTAGCAGAATATGAAACGAATAACGAAGAGTATTTACTTTAACTGGAAATCAACAATATTTTCTGATGAAAAAACGTTTAAATCATCTCAAAAAGGAAGATTACATTTATGGCATAAGGATAAAACACGGTGGTGTGAAAACAACATAGTACCGAACTAAGTGTAAATTATGTGGGGGTGGATTAGAGCGCAAGGGCCGGGTGAATTAGACCCAATATCTACGCGTGCAAATAGTGCAAATTATGTGGAAGTGTTGGAAGATATAATGTTGCCCACAGTGCGAAATGTCTATCCAGATATAAATGAAGGTTTAAGGGCATTAGAAGGTTTCTTCAGGGTCGGCAGCATGAGTGTGACGCCCCTGGTGTTGCATACGTCCAAAGGCCACGGTAATCACTTTCTATCAGGTGGGCCGTGTGCTTGTCTCCCACCTAAGTGGTATAAAAAAATGATATAAGTTTTGTGCACGATAATTGTCCCATTCATCGAGCCACCATACTTCGCGAATGGTTTAGTGAACGTAAAGTTATTCCTTGCTGTGGCGAAGGGTGAAAATGTTCAAAAGGGAAGCCGGTGGCAAATCCCAAAGAACAACCATGGCAATTTTGTATGAAATTCTCTCAAATTTTAGATAGGTACTGAATGTAATAATGCATTAAACTTAAGCATCTCTACCATGACTTCCCTTTGCAGAGCAAGCCGGCAGGAATCGTGTTATGAGTACTCCTCGCCACTGAATTTCCTTGGCCAGCACGATCCCTTGATTTGAACCCGATTGAGAATATATGGGGTTTAATGGTGCAAAGAGAGATAAAAGTTATTGTTATTATATATTATATTTTATATAAAATAGTTAGGCTCAATTTAAAGTGAAAGCTCTCGTGATATTGTTACTCCGTGCTAAGCTATTCTGTTTAAATATTTTTGTTATTTAATTTCAGTTGAGCCTATTGAGACTACTGAGCCTATCAAGGGACGTGCTGGCCTGTAATTAGTATAAGACTGTATGGTTGAGGTTAAGTTTCAATCCTCTTTTCCGAAAAAAAACTTTCGCGAAAATGAATAATTAAGCTATAACCTCAATATGCAATATTAATTTTATTATAAAAGTATATTTTTTGGGTGAAATTATTATAACCACAAATTAACATTGGATAATTCTTTTAATAAACTTTTTTTTTTAAACTATTGTTTTATTTATAATCTATTGTAAATTAAGTATAATATTTTTCTATTTGTAAATAATTATTTCTAATTCTGTTAACTTGTTCCTAAAATTTCATGAAAACAAAACAACAAAAAGTGGAAAAACTAAGATCCGAACCCACAACATCCGATTTCAACACTATCCATAGCAGCCTTGTTACCGACCAGGCTACGCACTGCCTTACGTAGAATAACGAATTTTTACATTACTTTATATAGGTGCATGCTTCGAACATAATAGTATGAAAAGGCGAGCATAACGTTTTCTTTGTTTCGCATCACACACATTTATATTTTCTCATATCGATACTGTGTAACGTATAAATGTATGCGTTAAACATTACATACACATAGATACGCGTTTAACCGGACAAGCGATTATAAACATTACGGTGCTAATGCACTTTTAATTACGATAGTACATAATTATTTCCTGTGTCTCGTAGACTTTTTCTTTTCTACTCCATGCAAAAAGTATTAGGCTCTTCTTTAAAAGATTCTTAAATATTCCGAACCGACCACCAGGAAAAAAGGTGGTTGGTTACTTCAAAATATTCTTAACTGGCTACCTATGTGGACAGTACCTAGGTGGTTTCATAGGAATGAAATTCCTAACTGACCACCTCAGTGGATGGTTTGAGTGGTCCGTTGGTAACAAAGGTGTCAGCCAAGTACCTACTTCATGCAAATAATTGTATGCATGAATGTCTATTCGCATTGGTCTGGGTATTTCCATGCCTCGGAGAGCACGTTAAGCTGTCGATCCCGATTGTTATACGAACATCTATAGCAGTTGTTACGTAACTTAATGAAATTGTATTTTAGAAAAAGAAAGAAGAAAGAAAAGTACATTTATTTTGGTTACTGCAGCACACAAAATATCCGATAGATGATCAATGCCACTAATCAAACATCGCTAGCTGATGACGCAGCCTCAGTGTGTGCACTAGATGCAAACACTATCATACTACAAGACCTCTCGCAGGTTTTAATAATTATAATATTATTTATTTGTAAAGTGGTTGTGATTTGGAGATTAATTTTAAAAGTGACATTTTTTTCAAGGCAACATTGTTTGAATTTCCGCGCGTAACATTCATCGCTCATATGATCGACTTATCTGTTTCAAATGCATGGCTCTTATATAAAACCGACCAAAAAACAATGGGTAACAGAAAGGTTGACCAATTACGACAATACAAATTGAGTCTTGGTGAGTATTTGATAGAATCAAATATGGGAGAGAAAGAAGCTGCTACTGAGTCAGATGAAGAAGAGGTTTCTGAAAAAATAGAAAAAGAAGTGCTAATATAAGGGCTCCCATTCCTTCAAAGAAGCAAAGAACTTCTCAGGTTCAACATTTACCGATATTGGTTGATGTTCAGGGCAGGTGCAGAGTGTGCCATGCCAATAAAACCTTTTTTCAATGCTCGTTCTGTGGAGTGCGGTTGTGCCTTACAAAAAAACGTAATTGCTATTTTTCATTCCATCAAGATTAAAACGTACCTTAATTTATAAAAGTAAAAAGACGGCTACATTGAATTTCCTATGAGTGATCTCTTGAATTGTGACTAATTTAGATAATTTAATTTAATTTAATAATCTTCATTTCAGATTACTATATCCATAGTTTGTTAGTAAATGAATTATAAACTATGTTAATATCAGGTAATAATTATAATTAGACAATACAAGAAATGTCTTAGTAGAATTGTTATTTTCTGAATAAAGTTTACTTTGGAATAATAGTATTTCTTATTAATTGATGCCCAACGTCTTCTATAAATAACAATATTTAGTGATCTAGTTATGTGATAAAAGCCCAATGTCCATTTGAATAGACACATAATATTTAGTCCAAATCATTGTTAATACCATCTCTTAAGTTCATAAGTACCCACAAAATTAATTAAAAAATAATAATGTCATGTTTAGTACAAAAAAATGTGTTTTGAAATCTTGGGCGTTTACTGATTTGAACCTACGTACTTTATAAAGGACATCGGGCGGTTTCAGAGTACAATCAAAATAAAGACTCCCAAACTGAATTCCGACAAATCCTTCTGCGACAAGATTTTACTTCGACAACATGAAACTCTGATACGACTAAATTTCGACAATATTTTTGATCGAAACAACTCAATCCCGACACTACTGTTCTCTGACAAAGCGTTTCTTCGACATGACTTTAATAAGAAACGACGTGAGTTCGACGACGTTCTTTTTAGACAATAATGCTTGTCCGAAATAAGTCAAATTCGACATACCCTACTCTGAAATATTGTAGCTCGATAATATCTTGAATCGACGTGACATATTTATGACACGATGTTACTGCGAAATTATTAGATAAGTACCTTTAAAATGTAGTCAATAATCTAAATATTGTAAAGAGTATCACTTATAGTAGTGGATTTATTATCCATATATCTCAGTGTTGCTCAGTGTCCTGTCATGTGAGTGACACCGCAAGATCTACCAAGTGAATACAATACTGAAAATAATAAAATTATAATGACTTCTTGTACTATTATTAGATCTCGACAAGGAAAAGAACAGTTAGTTGTGAACGGTTTTATTTATTGTGTAAACAAAGTGCGTGAAAATGTTTACTACTGGCACTGCATTGAAAAGTGCAACAATAAATGTGACGTATATATTATATTAAAACATTAAAACAAGGGGATGAACACCATGTGGCCACAAAAAACTATTAAAAACCATACCCACATGCCACAACCCGAACAGGTCCAGGTGCGAAAGTTGCACAATGACGTAAAACACAAGGCTGTTTGCTGTGAAGATCGACCCTCACAAATTATACAGCGATTTAATTATGCTATCCATCCATCAGTGCTCCATTCATGCCGAATAAGTTTGCAATGCAAGCCATGATTCATCGAGCCAGAAATAGATATGGTCTGATCTATTTGTCTGTTTTGTAGGTAACTTTTAAATAGTTCTAGGGGTTTCCCGCGAATGCCTATGGATTCTAATTTTTGTAGAAGTGTGGGAACAGAGACCGTGTCAAATGCTTCAGCTAAACGGCCGCAAACTAAAATAAAGCGATTCTGTATACCTAGTATGCGATCACGTGTCATCGTCATCATCATCTTACTCTTCCTCCTTTTTATTTGACTTATACGGCTTTTCAGGGAGCAACTGCCATCTGAACCCAACCCCGAGAGCATAATGACCCTACGAACCTACAACACTCGGCACAGTGTAAAGCGGTAAAGCGGCTGTTGAAATAGTTCGCAGTAACATCGAGTCATAAATATGTCACGTCGATTTAAGATATTATCGAGCTACAATATTTCAGAGTAGGGTAAGTCGAATTTAAATTATTTCGGACAAGCGTTATTGTCTAAGAAGAACGTCGTCGAACTCACGTCGTTTCTTATTAAAGTCATGTCGAAGAAACGCTTTGTTGGAGTACAGTAGGGTCGGGATTGAGTTGTTTCGATCAAAAATATTGTCGAAATTTAGTCGTATCGGAGTTTCATGTTGTCGAAGTAAAATCTTGTCGTAGAAGGATTTGTTGGCATTCAGTTTGGGAGTCCAAAATAAATCTTGGGCTGCAGGAGGTGTCTGTTTGTCTGTTTGTCCGCGATGGACGCGAAAAGTACTGGACAGATTTTGATGCCGTTTTTTTTGTTTCAAAGGTCTTGGCCAGACTTAAGATCTTACGTAAGTTTGATCTCAATCAGTCGAGTAGATCCGGAAATATGACCAAAAAACGAGAGCGACGCAGTTGGAAATTGCCGATCCCTAAACAAAGGAATCTACAAAAGTTGTTAAAAAAATTGAACTTCTAATGGAAAATATGGTGTCAACGGTTTTAGAAAATCAAAAAGTTCTTTTTGAGAACCTTAATAACACACTCAAGGCACTTGCTTTATTTGCATTATTTATTTTTATAAATTGGAAGAATTTATCACGTGGACACAGGGACTAGTTCAGCATGAATACCAGAGTCATCGAGTTTTAAAATGCTCTACAACATAGAAGACCTTACAGCTTTTGAAGAGCAATTAAAATATCCCTTGATGGAAACAAAATATATTAAGGAATTATTATCTATCATTTGTTGTGAGAAAAAGGCAGGGCTTAATAATGCGTAGGGGCAAGTGCTGTACCTATGAACGGCTTTACCTATAGACACCATAGATTCCGACGAAGATGGCAACTCTAAAATTATAATTTGAACGCTACCATAACGTTTAGTCTATGGTTGATGAATTGAACGTGTCTCCATTTTGGATTTCCGTGTGGTTGTTGGTGTACCCGCTGTTAAAGTTTTTTGCCCAAAAAAGTAAGTTTTTACATTTTATTACAAGTAGTCTCTCATCTAAACTCGTGGCAATAATTGTTTAATTGTGTATGGAATATAATTTTGAACCATTTACTGTTTTGTAAACGCTTTTATTCGTGCTCTAATCGTCTATTTTAAAATAAATTAAATTAGTTTTATGTTTCGTGTTTGAAAATGTACTATCGCGATCATAAGTGCAGTACCAATCTGACGCAACTATAGCGCGTCAACATTAGTCGTACTTATGACCTTATTCTTTGAAGACAATTCACACACACATACACGTCAACACTAGTCGTACAGTACTCTTACTACACTTTTGAAGTTATGACCTTAATCTTTGAAGATAATTCACACACACACATACACAACATTAATATTGTTCACTCGTTGATTGATATTGTTAATTTCAATATCATACGAAGCCGCCCCGTAGCTGAGTGGTTCATCTAAACTCGTGGCAATAATTGTTTAATGAGGATCATTCACGTTTTTAGCTGAGTATGCAGATTTATAATGATTAAAAAAACAATAAACACTGTGAAAAAATTATTTCAATCCGATCAAAAATGACGAAGATACAGCAATTTTAATGCAGTAATCTCAAAAACGCTCGCCGCCGCGCCAAAATACTGTGTGACGTCATCTGTTATGACAGCGCGCGCCCGCCGCTATGGAGAGTATGAAGACTTAGGGCTCTTTTGGGTTAAGACTCCATAGCTGTTTTATTTCGTAACGTATAATTTTGAAATTTTGTACGGATTTTAAGTAATTTACAAAGCTTCTAATAATATAGTTTTTGTGCTATTTACTTCAATATGTTTTTTCTCTATACCTACTTATAATATTATGAAACTGAAGAGTTTGTTTGTTTGAACGCGCTAATCTCAGGAACCACCGGTTCGAATTGAAAAGCTCTTTTTCTGTTGAATAGTCCATTTATCGATGAAGGTTATAGGCTATATAACATCACGCTGCGGAGCAGTGTTCATAAATGTCAACAAATCCGGCAGACTTCCATACATCTATGTTAACATAGTAATAAAGAGGGAAGATTTGTATTTTTGTATTCGATTAAACTCAAAAACTACTAAACCGATTTCGAAAATTCTTTTACCATTAGAAAGCTGCATTATCACTGACTAACATAGACTTTATTTTATTTTCAAACAAATTAGGAATCCTTACTAAAACTTCAATAATGAAATCCAAGATGTAAAAAAATTACTTAAAATATTTCTTACATCGTGTGCGCTGCGAAAACTATTGATGATAGAATAAGATAATGTTCTGCGGAAATATATAACTTAAAAAGGTCTACATAAAAGTCCGCGATAGCATATGTCTATCTCCTAAGAAAAACCCACAGCAATCATTTTTATCTTTTCAAAATTACAAAATAATAATGTGTAAAATAAAAAATAAAATACAAAGTAATATTGTATTGTGCCAAAATGCAAGAATACAAGTGTTACTACGTCTAATAAACTGTTTTTTTTTTATGTTCCGAGAGATGCAAAGATAAGAAAATAAAATCGGCCAAGTGCGAGTCGGACTCGCCCATGAAGGGTTCCGTAGTAGCAAAGGCGAAAATTGCGGTTTATGACGTATTAAAAAAAAAGACTACTGACTGGATCTCGTTTGAACCAATTTTTAGTGGAAGTTTGCATGGCAATTTACATCATATATTTTTTTTAGATTTATCATTCTCTTATTTTAGAAGTTAGAGGGGGGGGACACACACACACACTTTTTTCCACTTTGGAAGTGTCTCTTGCGCAAACTATATTAGAAAAAAAATATGTTAGAAACCTCAATAGCATTTTTAAATACCTATCTATAGATACCCCACACGTATGGGTTTGATGAAAATTTTTTTTTTAAGTTTCAGTTCTAAGTATGGGGACCCCCAAAATTAAATGCTTTTTGTATGAAATTCTTGATGCGGTTCACAGAATACATCTACCTACTTACCAAGTTTCAACAGCATAGGCCTTATAGTTTCGGAGAAAAGTGGCTGTGACATACGGACGGACAGACAGACGGACGGACGGACAGAGATGACGAATCTATAAGGGTTCTGTTTTTTGCCATTTGGCTACGGAACCCTAAAAATGGGTTAAAGTAATGAGAAGAGATGATAAAACTCCTCTTTCAAGCGAAAGTGTTTTACATTGTTGCGAAGATCATTTTGACGTAAGTAGGTATTGTGTACCTATTACTATTAGAACTATCGAGATATTTACCATGTATTGTTTGGAGCTTCCAATAAAGGTCCAACCCCACCAAACGGACGGCATCGGCCCGGATTTTACAATCTTCAAACAAAATTAAATCTTATTATCACAGTGTTTGAAGTTTATATTACGTACGTTTATAAGTCACGCACAACAGCTTGACAGCGACGTGCGGCGGCATGACGCACGTCAAGCTGTCATGCGTGACTTGGTAATATAAACTTTAAATGCTGTGATATAAGATTTATTTTGTTTAAAGATTATAAAATCCGTTCCGATGCCGTCCGTTTGATGGGGTTGGACCTTAATAGTAATGTGAAAGGCCATGAAAGTTTAAATACCTATATTGCGTACCTACCTATGTCTATACATGATAACAAAATTCAGTCTAGAGATTATCCTGCAGGCGTACCTACCTATTCTATCATTTTTAAAAGTTACAGACTTGCACCACTACGAATAAGTCTCCTAAATACTTTTGAAGTGGTCATGACGGCAATACCTACTTAAGTACTTCATTTTATTATAAAACTTAATACCTTTTCCTTTTCTGAACCTGTATTATACTAGCATCAGTTATTTCACGTCATTTCTAACGTGGTTTATTACTCGCTTGAAAACACAGTAGGTACAACTTTCGACAGAACATCATAAGGTAGGTAAATAAGTACAAGCGTTAGGACGAACTACGTATATTATAAAGTATTTTAAAAACAAACTGTATTTTGAATAATCACCAAAGAACTTAAAACACAAATAAAGTACTAAGAAAAACCAATAAAACGCAAGCACTTAGTCGATCCACGCAAGAATTTGTATTTTGTACTGACTGACTGGCGACTGCGCTAGTCGGGACGCGTTCATAACAGATGACGTCATCGTCTAAATCGCAGTGTAAGCGGGCGTTTTTAAGTACTCGTTAAGAAATCCCTAATAGCTTCGTCATTTCTTGACGGATTTTGATTATTTAAAAAATAGGATACTCAGAAAGGTATAGCGCACCTGGTATACTGATTAAAAATACAATATTCCATTATGTGATTCATCCTCATTGTGTATGGAATATAATTTTGAACCATTTACTGTTTTGTAAACGCTTTTATTCGTGCTCTAATCGTCTATTTTAAAATAAATTAAATTAGTTTTATGTTTCGTGTTTGAAAATGTACTATCGCGATCATAAGTGCAGTACCAATCTGACGCAACTATAGCGCGTCAACATTAGTCGTACTTATGACCTTATTCTTTGAAGACAATTCACACACACATACACGTCAACACTAGTCGTACAGTACTCTTACTACACTTTTGAAGTTATGACCTTAATCTTTGAAGATAATTCACACACACACATACACAACATTAATATTGTTCACTCGTTGATTGATATTGTTAATTTCAATATCATACGAAGCCGCCCCGTAGCTGAGTGGTTTAACGTGCGGCTTGACGAATAGTATGAAACCTGTCGGTGATGGTTCGAACCTACCGGAACTAATATAACTTTTTGTGTTTTATATTTAAAAGTTATGATATACTGGGTGGCGCAAAAGTACTGGCACTAAAGAAAATACCTTTATTTTTTTTATATGACATTTTCTGTCATTCTGTTGTTGAAAATTGTGTAGTGAACAAATGTAAAATACACTGAAAATAAACATGGACCGTTTTACTCCCCAAGAACGTGGAATAATTGTGTCAATGTTCTTACGGAATAATTCATCAGTGATAAGAACACAACGTGAATTTCGTCGACGATTTCCCCACCGTCCGGCACCGATTGATCGCACAATTCGACGCTTTGCCACACGCCTTGAAGCAACTGGCTCAACATTGGATAGACCTAAGTCTGGGAGACCAAGAACAGGCCGTTCAGCTGAAAATATCGATGCTGTGCGCGAAGATGTGGAAGAGTGTCCAGAAACATCAACGAGGCGACGTGCCACGCAATTGGGCATTTCCAGACGGACCCTGCAGCGTATTTTGGTGAAAGACTTAAAGATGTTCCCGTATAAAACTCAAATGACTCATCAGCTGCTGCCTGCTGACCACCGAGCTCGTCTAGATTACTGCCAGCGCGTCATAAACCTCAACCTTGAAGAGGATGATTTTCCTTCAAAATTGGTTATGAGTGACGAAGCGCATTTCCATCTCTCAGGGCATGTCAATAAGCAGAATACTCGGTTCTGGGGCACTGATAATCCGCGCATTATTCAAGAAACACCTCTACACCCACTAAAAGTTACTGTATGGTGTGGCATCTGTGTTGACAGAGTGATCGGACCCTATTTTTTCGAAGACGCTGGAGGCAATGCGATAACTGTCACTGGAGAACGCTACAGAACCATGTTACGTGAATTTTTGATACCCAGTTTGGACGAATTGGGGCTGGAGCACATCTGGTTTCAACAAGACGGCGCTACGGCACACACAGCGCGCGACACTATGGACTTAGTGAGGGACGCTTTTCCAGGCCGAGTTATCTCTCGTTTTGGCGATTTGCCTTGGCCTGCAAGATCACCCGATCTGACCAGTCCAGACTTCTTTCTTTGGGGTTTTTTGAAATCTCGGGTGTATGTGAACAAGCCACAGACTCTCGCAGCTCTAAAAGAAAACATTCGTCAAGAAATAACGAACATATCGCAGGAAGTGTTACGGCAAGTTATGCAAAATGTCATAAATAGGGCTCAAATGTGTATCAACTCTGGAGGTCACCATTTAAAAGACATCATCTTTAAATCCTAATGGTACGAAATTTAATGGTACAAATATACATTTAAAAAAACCTAAATCTAGTTTTCTAATTTAGAAAAAATGTTATAGCCGAACCAAATAGGGTCTTTACTTTTGCGCCACCCAGTATAAATGTTGATACGAATATAAAAATGTTTCTTAGGTAGAATTTTAAACTTAGCGAGAAAATAATTATTTGAGGGTACATTTGAAATAAAATGGATTCATTGGCTATGAGTGAAGTTGTTGGTTGGTGAAGTCAGTTACGACTACCCTATTTATATATTATATCATCTATGGTTACGACTGTTTGTGTTAATTACTGTTCGAGCGATTACATTTCTTTTTTATTAAATCAATATGTCAAATATAAGTATTGAAGCAAAAGCTAATATTGTGGCCATATTCGAATGGTCTGAATATATCTCAAATTTCTAATGAGACGGGCTTATCTGTAAGTTAATTAATTAATTAATATTGTTGTAGTGCAATTTTGTTCATTGGTTGCAATTGTGTAATATGGTTGTTGTTTTTTAGAGAAATACTGGGAGTTGATGCGTGAAACAATTTGAGGAAGAAGAGTTGCAGAGTTGGAGGAGAAGTGGAAGACCTGCTGAAGTGGCGTTATATGGTAGCAGAATATGAAACGAATAACGAAGAGTATTTACTTTAACTGGGAATCAACAATATTTTCTGATGAAAAAACGTTTAAATCATCTCAAAAAGGAAGATTACATTTATGGCATAAGGATAAAACACGGTGGTGTGAAAACAACATAGTACCGAACACTGAATCTAAGTGTAAATTATGTGGGGGTGGATTAGAGCGCAAGGGCCGGGTGAATTAGACCCAATATCTACGCGTGCAAATAGTGCAAATTATGTGGAAGTGTTAGAAGATATAATGTTGCCCACAGTGCGAAATGTCTATCCAGATATAAATGAAGGTTTAAGGGCATTAGAAGGTTTCTTCAGGGTCGGCAGCATGAGTGTGACGCCCCTGGTGTTGCATACGTCCAAAGGCCACGGTAATCACTTTCTATCAGGTGGGCCGTGTGCTTGTCTCCCACCTAAGTGGTATAAAAAAATGATATAAGTTTTGTGCACGATAATTGTCCCATCCATCGAGCCACCATACTTCGCGAATGGTTTAGTGAACGTAAAGTTATTCCTTGCTGTGGCGAAGGGTGAAAATGTTCAAAAGGGAAGCCGGTGGCAAATCCCAAAGAACAACCATGGCAATTTTGTATGAAATTCTCTCAAATTTTAGATAGGTACTGAATTTTAGGTGTAATACATGTAATAATGCATTAAACTTAAGCATCTCTACCATGACTTCCCTTTGCAAAGCAAGCCGGCAGGAATCGTGTTATGAGTACTCCTCGCCACTGAATTTCCTTGGCCAGCACGATCCCCTGATTTGAACCCGATTGAGAATATATGGGGTTTAATGGTGCAAAGAGAGATAAAAGTTATTGTTATTATATATTATATTTTATATAAAATAGTTAGGCTCAATTTAAAGTGAAAGCTCTCGTGATATTGTTATCGCCGTACTCCGTGCTAAGCTATTCTGTTTAAATATTTTTGTTATTTAATTTCAGTTGAGCCTATTGAGACTACTGAGCCTATCAAGGGACGTGCTGGCCTGTAATTAGTATAAGACTGTATGGTTGAGGTTAAGTTTCAATCCTCTTTTCCGAAAAAAAACTTTCGAGAAAATGAATAATTAAGCTATAACCTCAATATGCAATATTAATTTTATTATAAAAGTATATTTTTTGGATGAAATTATTATAACCACAAATTAACATTGGATAATTCTTTTAAACTTTTTTTTAAACTATTGTTTTATTTATAATCTATTGTAAATTAAGTATAATATTTTTCTACTTGTAAATAATTATTTCTAATTCTGTTAACTTGTTCCTAAAATTTCATGAAAACAAAACAACAAAAAGTGGAAAAACTAAGATCCGAACCCACAACATCCGATTTCAACACTATCCGTAGCAGCCTTGTTACCGACCAGGCTACGCACTGCCTTACGTAGAATCACGAATTTTTGCATTACTTTATATAGATCCATGCTTCGAACATAATAGTATGAAAAGGCGAGCATAACGTTTTCTTTGTTTCGCATCACACACATTTATATTTTCTCATATCGATACTGTGTGACGTATAAATGTATGCGTTAAACATTACATACACATAGATACGCGTTTAACCGTACAAGCCATTATAAACATTACGGTGCTAATGCACTTTTAATTACGATAGTACCTGTGGACAAAAACAAGTTTGTAACTGTAGACTGTCCATAGGTACAAACTTAGGTGTGTACCTATAGACGTTTGTGTTCAACTGTGAATTTATTGATATTCTGTTTTTTTGTTTTAGTGCCTCGCAGTAAAACGGGTATCAAAAGAAAAAACATATTATGTCCTGATACCCTCACAGAAGCTGTTAAAGAAGCTAGGTGTGGAAATTCTTTAAGAAAAGTCGCCGAAAAGTTTAAAATTTCTAAATCTACCATTTTTAAATATTTAAAACTGCACCAAAATAAGGATTTAAGTAAACAGAACATTGATGTACTCAGGAACGATGTCCGAAGAGTGTTTGATACAGAAGAGGAGCATTTGCTATATAATTACCTAAAAAAAGCTGCATTTTTACACATGGGTTTAAGTTCCAAACAATGCCGACAACTTGCGTTTGAATACGCTCTTGCCAACCCAAAAATTAATGTGCCTGCAAGTTGGAAAAAAGATAACATGGCAGGAATCGGATGGCTCCGGAATTTTCGCCTACGTTTTCCAAGTTTATCTCTTCGCAAACCTGAACCCACCAGCTTAGCCAGAGCTACTAGTTTTAATAGGGCGAATGCGACCGATTTCTTTAACAATTTAGAGTCAACTTTGATACGTTACAAATTTCCACCGGGATCTATTTATAACGTTGATGAAACTGGCTTATCAACTGTCCATAAACCAGGGATAATATTCGCCAGTTAGGTAAAATTACTTCAGGAGAACGAGGAGTGAATGTTACTATGATAGGATGTATTAACGCAGTTGGAAACGCGGTCCCCCCGGTTTTCATTTTTCCACGGGTTTTCTACAAGGATCACATGCTGAAAGGAGCCCCACCAGGTTCAGTATGGTTTGGCAAATCAATCAGAATGGTCAACAGAACCAATATTCCGAAAGTTTTTGGCACATTTCATAAAAGTCGTGAAACCAACAAGAGACAATCCTATTCTATTGATCATGGACAACCACGCTTTTCATATTTCCATAGGTATAATTGAAATAGCCAGGGAAAATGGCATAGTATTATTAACACTTCCTCCCCATACATCCAATAGATTACAACCATTAGATAGAACTGTTTTTGGTCCTTTCAAAACGCAGTATAGTCAAGCCGCCGACAAGTGGATGGTCAATCACCCTGGTACACCGATTACAATTTACGAAGTTGCTGAAATTGCAGGCGAGGCATACGGAGTCTCATTTACACCACGTAATATAATAAAAGGATTTGAGGTTTCGGGCATATGCCCATATAACAGGCAAATTTTCAATGACGAAGACTTCCTGTCTTCATATGTGACTGATCGTCCAGATCCAAGCAACCCCGGAAATCCTTCTGGAAATCAAGCAGCTAATTTAGATTCACAACAGCTAACTGAAGATGCATCGTCTCGCCAAATCTCTCTGGATAATGTGGATAACTTGCCAGGGGATTCAGTCTTAGAAAGCACCGAAAACTAAGTTCCGTCTGAAGAAAATCACGATCACAATCGGAATTACGGCAATACTGTCGATCCTTTGTTACGGACTCCTTTGAAGTGCACACCTCAATTAATATCACCTGAAACCGTGCGACCATTTGGGAAAGCTGGTCCACGAAAAGGCACTAAACGCGGTAAAAAGCCTGGAAAACCCAGAATCCTAACAGATACGCCAGAAAAAAATGAGATTTAAAATGAAGCAGTAAAAAGAGCTGAAAAGAAAACAATAGTGAACCAGAAGACATGCCACAAAAAGAACACTTTGAAGACTGTCACAGACGAACCTGATATCTCTAAAAGTCATATAACATCTCTTTCATCTAGTAAGCTTTCAGAGCCTGGTCCTTCGGGCATAGTTCCGAGTGATGTTAAAAAATGTAGCGATAAAAAGATTAAAATAATTCAAAACGAGAAGTTGTCATTTATCATGTGTGCAAAGTGTAAAACTAGTCTAACTTTGATCTAGCTGCAAAGCTTCGATATCGCCTAATGTTATCATTGGGCTGTGGAGGTCAGATGGCAATCGCTTCACGAAAAAATATCGAGGTCTAGCCAAATATGTAGTTAAGACGGTAAAAGCGGACCTCAGACTCCGAGTTGAAAAGCTTCGGATGCGACTGGGAATTAACGCTAGGATGAGAGAAAGTGTAAAACTTATGCAACAGATAGGGGCTGGGCTGGTTGAATTGGTTCCGAGCACAACAGCCAGAGGGAGTAATCCACCCAGTATTCATCCCGCAGGCACCTGCTGAGCAGATACAGCAAGTAATAGACGCCACCAAGGCAGCAAAAGATCTGGCCGAGGAGCTACGCCAATACGATACGGCCACAGCGGTCAGTTATCTAAACCAGCGATTTTACGGGCAACCAATCACAGAAAGATACCGCGCTCAATGCGCCACTACGTTAATACAGGAGATGGACAGGCAGAACCTCAGGGATTTAAACCGTCGAGAAATAATCATCAGGGAAGCCGTTGAAATGCACATTCAAGCCAAACTTCGCACAGAACCTCGATGGACATACGAGTCGGTTGTGCAAGCAAACAGATACAATAACACCTCGTCAGGGCGGGTGGAAAGAGTCAACAAATGGTTTTATTGGCAAACTGATCGCGCTCAGTTGCAGTCGTTAAACCACACCGGTCCCTGGCAAGAAGAATCATCATTCAAACTGACACACTTAATCCCAATAGCCGGAGGAATTATCGCAGCGGGCATCGCTGGTTACCTCATATACAAGACGGCGAAGTCATTTCTTTCCCATCCATCCTGCGACCAGATAACCTATTTTATTACCCCAAGCACAGACACACAACTAGCGCAGCATACCACAAACGCCATCAAGCGCAGTTCACAGATAGTTACGACCCTTCCATTATCCCACGTTGTTACAGACATATCAAGAAGTTTGTCGTCCATCCAGCAGAAATTAGTCGAGCAGAGTACGTCGATAGAATCGACGACCCAGGCCGTAGAAGAGATTACGCACAAGCTGCAGCAGACCTGGACCTCGGTGGTCCTGTCGTGGATGCAATCACTCCGTTCACCAAGATAGAGAAGATGACTGCAACGAAATACAAAGCACCACGCATGATACAATCTAGACATTTAAGTTTTAACATAGAATATGGTAGATTTATTAAACCCTTAGAGGATAAGTTAACAAAAACATCTAGTTGCCGCCATCACTTCGGGAAGGGTAATTACGACGATATAGGCGGCAGGATATACAAGCTGTCGCGGAAATATAAATACTACACCGAAGCAGATCATAAGACTTTCGACGCCTACGTCACAAGAGAACATAAAAAAAAAAAAAAAAAAAATGCTGAAATGTAGTTTTTGCGATCACAACTATCACATTAGGTGCATTCCGAAGTCACACAAAGAACATTTTGATTCAGACGAGGATGATGAAAGTTTCGTTTGTGTGTCGTGCTTCGTTATAAGAGACGATAGCGACAGTGATGATTCGACTCAAAATTTATATTTAGAGACCCTTAAAGCGTACAAATAAGTTTAAGAAAGTATTAAAGTAGACTATAAAGTTGAATTTTATTGATTTTACAGTTATATTTTTGTAATTTATTTTATAATATCGAAACTGATGTAACCCGTCCCTAGGAACAGCACCGTCCATAGGTACATTTTTGCTGTCCAAAGGTACAACTAAGCATTGTACCTGTGGACAAAAAGGTAGTTCGAAACAAAAGTTGATTATCTCTTTAAGATTATGTGATTTCAAGACTGGATTTTTTGATTATGAAAGACTGATTATCATAGAAGATGTGTAGGGTCAGGGAGGCAACAGTGACTCGGTCGAATACAGTGACTCAGTAATGATACAGCTGAAAGAAAAGGTGATATACAGTTGTCTCTTTCGCTCATTCCTAGCGCTTAATATCCCTACACGTAGTCGGCTCGCGTAACGAGCGCCGTGTGGAGGTGTGACGATGACATTTTAATTTTCGCTCTCGCAAAAATTATTTTTAAGGTGAGTTTCAATTCTTTTCCTTTATTTGTTTGTAGTAATTCGTGATAACCAATACTTATGTTAAATACTATATCTCTTATCTATTGTTTTGGTCTCGTGTTTTCTTATGTTTGATTAAAGTTTGGATTGTAGTGAAGAAATATTTTGAAAATGGCGTAGTGGTACACAGTGCCTCGTTTTTAAAAGGTACACAGTGACTCATGAGTCACTGTGTACCTTCTTCATTTTAAATGCCTTAAGCGGTGATAAATAATATTATTTATACAATGAGCAGTTTTCCAGTAGGTATAATAATCAGTTGGTTTTTAATTCATCAAGAGATGGCGCTAGCATAACTTTTGGTAATTTTAATGTAATCTGTGGTTTGTTGTTGTTCTTTTCGCGTCGGTCTGTAATTTAAAATAATAATATTATAATTTAAAATAATTTCATCAGAAAACATGTCAAAACATCTATGTAAAGTAAATCAATACAAAACCGAAGATCATTTTTTCCATAAATTAGTTACCAAAAGTGCCGGCTGCGCCATCTAGCTTGTCTTTAGGAACCCTATAAATACCTACTGGAAAACTGCTCATTGCAATTAATTTTGTGCAATTATTTTGCTAGTTAGGGTAAGGTAGGGCTAGGTAGATTATGGAAAGATGCGGGTTCGAGTCCTGCCGGAGCACAAATTCTCTTTTTCCGATCAAAATTGATTTGAAATATTTATATAATTATTATAATTTGCTTTTATGTAGAATGCTGCGGCAAAAGACAGAGAGAAAAATAGGGAAAACTCCTCATGAAAAAATTAAAGAAGGATTGCAGTTAATTAGGGGAGGGGAGTCCATAAGGAAGGCATCTGAAAAGTCCAGTGTTCCTTTTGCTACATTGAAAAGATATTATTGGAAGACCAAGAACTGTGCATCACTTGATGATTTGTTACCTTCGCAGTTAGTACCTAACTACTCGGTAAATAAAATTTTCAATGAAGAACAAGAGATAATGCTCAAAAACTATTTTACCCATTGTGCTCTTCTGTTCTATGGCTTATCAGCGAAAGAAAGCCGGAGGGTGGCATTCCAGTGTGCAAAAATTAACCGTTTAAAAATTCCTGCTTCCTGGGAGGAGAAGCAAATGGCTGGCAAAGACTGGTTAATTTCTTTCAGACGCAGAAATAACATCAGTTTAAAAAAGCCCGAACCGTGCAGTTTTGCCAGAGCCACAGCTTTTAACCGAAGCAATATTGATAAATTTTATGATAAATTAGAAAACCTTATGTCCCGAAGTTCTGCTTTTGCTGATGGAACAAGAATTTTTAATCTCGATGAGACATCTACTACTACGGTACAAAAACCACAAAAAGTACTCGCCCCCACTGGCAGAAAAACTATTGGCAAAGTCACTAGCGGGGAAAGAGGGACACTGGTGACTACGTGCTGTATCGTGAGTGCTAGTGGGAATTTCTTACCACCAGTGATGGTCTTTCCCAGAAAGAACTTCAAAGACCATATGATAAAAAATACGCCACCTGGGACGTTGGGATTGGCCACACCTACAGGGTGGATGAATTCAACTATATTTCCAGAGGTCATGAAACATTTTATCAGGCATACACATACGTCTAAAGATAATCCATGCATTTTAATCATGGATAATCATGAATCCCATTTAAGTTTAGAAGCCCTGGATTTGGCTAAGAATGCAGGAGTGCATATTTTAACTCTTCATCCCCACACATCCGCTAAGTTGCAGCCCCTCGATGTTGGCGTTTATGGCCCATTCAAAACTTTTTATAACGCAGCCATTGATTCATGGCTTTTGCGAAATCCCGGAAAGCCTGTAACGATTTATGATTTAGGTGAATTAATAGGCTATTTGAGCCTTATGAGCAAATAGCCTTACATAGCATGTTTATGATTGTTATATCTAGTTGTAAGCTATGATCCAAAAAGGGACAACTAGTTAAAACTGAATATTTGAAAATTTACTATTGTTATTTATGTACTTACTTTTAGTACATACTAGCTCAGACCAAAAGGAGGGACCACTAGTTAAAGCTGAGGATTTGAAAATTTTCTATTGTTATTTATGTTCTTACTATTTAGTACCTACATATTAGCTCAGACTAAAAGAATAACATAACACTAGCATGTGAAGCCGCCTAAAGTAATACTCTTTCGCTCATACTCGTTTGCGTGCACAACAGAAAGAGTGCGAGCGAAAGGGCACTACTTTGATATTACTTTATGCGGCTTTACATGCTAGTTCTGTGCGCTTCATCTATGTCAGTATTTATAAGTAAGTATTCCTCAAAGCGGTCCAGGTGGACCTCCAGGGATCCACGGGAGACTCAACGGGGTCTACGTTGGGCGTAAAGAAAAATAGGGGTCCACAATCGTAAGCGGGGGTGCATGGAAATGAATTTGGTTTTGATAGTGAAGAACTAAAATTTGTTTGATTTGATTGAAAATGTCCACTTGACTTCTCTTGGCAGATAATATTTGAAGAAGCTCAGCAACTGTTACTTGTAGAAACTTGCCATGTTCAGTACAACGCGATTTGGTGTACATACCGAAGTACGCTGGTTGTCGAAAGCTGCATGTTTATCAAGATTTTATTTACTTTTTGACTCGGTTTCTGTGTATGCCTAATATGTAAGATCTATTGCATAATCTCTATATCTGTACTATACTTATATTCTGCTGATTGATTCTCACTAATTCAGGAGCTATCGATCCATTCGGTTTTCTCATTTCAATCCTCACAGCCCACACCGAACCTTATATGGCGACCATGCCAGTGGCAAGAGTCCGCCTCGCGATTGCATTCCAATTTCCAATCTCCTTAAAAGGGATAGTTTTCGTAAACATAGAGTGAATGTGCTCTGATCTGAAGTAAATACGGAACAATATAATTTTTATTGGATTGTTTCATTTTTATTTTCTGACAAAGTGACAACCGTAACACTCAAGTTGGCGACGTTGTACGTTCGTAACAAAGGGCGATTCCTAGAAAATGACAAAACAATTGACATTTTGAATATTTTACAAAATTCAACCAAAGTTACGAAACATGTGGTTTGTGCTACGGGTATTGCAAAAAATACAGTGACGAAATTAAGACGGAAGCACGAGTCCGCTACAGCTAGTGGCAGCAAAATGAAGACCCCGACAAAGAAAAGGTTACTTTGACGGATTTTTGTTAACGGCTCTTAGAAATATCATTCACTCTATGCCACGACCTCTGACTTAAAGAGTAGATCGCGCTACCGTTACGCGACAGAGGTCGTGAAACAATATCATTATTATATCCGTTTTTCAAAAATCATGATTAAGACACTTTCAATTAAGCACCATTAATCCTGTGGTATTGCACATTTATTCACTCTGACTCCTAGACTGTACGCAGCTCGAAGGTATGAACAATCGGGAGCAAAATGTCTCACTGTTCAACACTGTTAACCAGTGGAACAAAACATTCCCAGTAGTTAACAGTGTTGACTACGGCGACTGAGTATTAACCAGCGGGAACAAAACAAAAAAAATATACGTCGCGCTGCACACAGGCACAAAATTGATAAAAGTTGCATAAACTAAAAATACAAATTTGTCCTAAAACTGGTTTTAAATGTTGTACCCTTTCTCACAATAGAGCGGTCTAGCTACCTGCGCCCGTGCCGGCCGAGCTGTGAGTCACCGAGATGACGTTACTTCAGTCCTAAGTTTGACTTGTTAGACGGTGGATGTGATTTACTCAGTTTTTGTGCTATTTCAAGTAGAAAAATTGTGAGTTTTAGTAAAATTCTTCGTGTTTCAACCATGGAGGCCCTTTCAGGAGGTAATGATTGTTTATAATTGTAGTATCCTAAACTTCAAATTTAGATTTATCTAATAGTTACTATTTGATTACAAACATAGTTGATATTTCAGAAAAAAAAAACTTCTAGTGTAAAAGTTTAATTTCCTATAGTTTCATTCCTTAAAATAATACTTATTGCATGCTTTATTTATTGGTTAATCAATAAAATATACTTTTAATATGCACAGTACAGTAACTCAATTGTATAGTAGCAAATTGCTTCGTCTTAACATAGTTTTTTCTTAATATGTATACATACAGTGTAGTTGACTTTTCACTACATCTCAATGAGAGGAACAATTGATCAGTACATTGCTTCTATGTTGTTAGAACGATTACGGTAGGACACGTCAAGTACAATCAGTAGGCGGAATTTTTTTGATATGATCGAAATAATGACGTCATTTCTCAGTTCATTTATACAAATTAGATACATAAACCTCCCCTGTGAATCAGCCGCCTATCTATATATATCAATACTGTTTTAAAATCCCTGCAATAGTTTTTGCTTGTCTGATATGATTTTATTTTTTCTTTCTAGGATCAAACAATGAAGAAATTTGTATCAGCAGATTAACTCTTGTGAGTTATTACCGAGAGTGTAGCTCAAAGAAGGATACTGATAGAATACATTTCTTATGGGATAAGGTTGCAAATGTACTGAAGGTATCAGAACTGTCTAGCAACATTAAGAGCGTTTTAAGCAAACTGATTTACATTTACAAACAAAAGCTTGAAACATCCCATAAAAACTTTGAGCGTTGTAAAAACTCCAATGAGAATTGGTTTAAAACGTATGTTACCTTTCCTGTATCGAATGTTGGACAAAAAAGGAGTAGTGGATCGGGTGGTCGCCCTACTAAAGATTTTGAAGACTGTGCTGAACGTACGAAACGCAAAAAGACCGAAGACGTTCGTAAGAATTTGACACCTGCAGAATTAGCATTTGCTGCCCAAATGGAATACCGTGCCACTGGAGAAGTACAGAAATCTAAATTAATAAAAGATATTTCCATGGGTACAATATCAAAAGCAGTGACTGAATCACATGCAAGCTATACCCCAGACAAAGCTTTATCTCTAGTAATCGAAAGCCAGCTAACGAAACATCAATACAATTTACTGCGTAAGTCTGCATTAGAATTTAATTGCAACCTTTATCCACCGTACAAGTCTATAACAGAAGCGAAACAGATGTGTTATCCCGAAGGTATTGTGTGTACGGAAATACTAGCTGAAGTACCTCTTCAAAATATTTTAAATAACACTGCTGACAGACTGATGATTTACCTTAAAGAAGTAATTTCAGATTTAAGTCCCAGCCAGAGGCAAAACCTTTGTCTTATTTCAAAGTGGGGATGTGATGGATCAGGAAGTCATTCTCAATATAAACAAAAATTCCAAGACAAAGACTCTTCGGACGAAAACATGGTGGTTACATCAATAGTGCCGATACGTGTAATTACCACCAATAACGTACTTGTCTGGCAAAATCCTCGCCCTTCCTCACCACGATACTGCCGGCCTTTGAGGCTTCAGATGGAGCATGAAACAGCTGAGCTGTCAAGACAAGAAGCTGCACATGTAAGATTGGAAATAGCAAACCTTTTACCAACCGTAAATGAGGAATGGTGCATGAAACACGAAATAAAATTGACAATGTTAGACGGCAAAATGATAAATGCACTAACAGATACTAGTTCAGCGATGCGTTGCTACCTTTGTGGCGCAACATCAAAAGAGTTTAATAAATTGAATGTTTGTTTAAAAAAAAACCAGTTAATATTGAAAATTTAGAATATGGCATTTCGTCTCTTCATGCCTGGATAAGATTTGCTGAATTCATATTGCATTTAGCATATAAATTGAAACTTGAAAAGTGGCAAGCAAGAGGTTCAAGGGAAAAAGATATTGTTGCTGCTGAAAAACACCGTATACAGAACGAATTTAAAGAAAAACTTGGACTACATGTGGACAAACCAAGACAAGGGGGAGGAACGTCAACCGACGGAAATACAGCTCGTATAATATTCCAACACTCTGAAGAAACATCTAAGATAACTGGCATCAATTTAAACATAATAAATAGACTACATACCATTTTAAAACTTTTATCGTGTGGTTATAAAATACATTCAGAAAAATTTAAGAGATTTTGCATGCAAACAGCGTCAACACTAAATATGAATTATCCGTGGTTTAACATGCCTACTACTATTCATAAAATATTAATCCACGGTCATCAAATTATTGAACATATGAGCATAGCCATTGGACTTCTCAGTGAAGACGCGCAAGAAAGTCGCAACAAAGATATTAGGACATACCGAGAACATTTTTCAAGAAAATTTTCTAGAAAAATGGCCATGGAGGATACTTACCACAGCCTCATGGTCTCTTCGGACCCCTATATAACCAGTTTAAGAGTATTAATACCCAAAAAAATGTCGTCTTTTTCTTCTTTAGATTTAAGTTTACTTGATGAAAACTTTCTTAACTTTTAATTTTATTAATATATATATATATTTTATGTTAATAGATTTTTTATTTTATATATATCCTGAAATAACCATTCTTAAACATATTGCCTTCTCAATTTATACTGATTAAAAAATATTCATGTAAAATTTTCTTAAAATTAGGTTTATGCCAACTTTTATCGATTTTGCGCCTGTGTGCGCTGGTCAACACTGTTAACCAGTAGAACAAAACATTCCCAGTAATTAACAGTGTTGACCAAAGGGAATAACCCGACGGGACGAAACATGCGGAGGTTGTGGAAGCGTTTCCGGCTGCGGTAACAATTTTTAAGGAAACTGAAAATATACCGGATGATGCAGCATTGATGGGCATTCCCCTTGTCTTAAGAAAGAATGCCGCGACATTGTGGCAGGGAGTGAAGAAGGACGTTAACAACTGGAATGCTTTCCAAGACCGTGTAAGGCACGCGTTTACCCCAAAAAACCCGCGTATGTCTTGTACCAAGACATAATAAGGGAAAAACAAGACCCACAAATGGCTACGGAAAATTTTGTAGCACGAAAACGATTGTTGCTGTCACAACAGTCACCCCCAGAATTACCTGAATCACATCAGCTGGATATGGTGTATGGGCAGCTACAAGTACGTATAAAGGAGAAGATACCGAGGTCAACAATTGCCAGTTTCGACGACCTTCTGGAACGAGCGAGAGATGTGGAAATAATGTGGACCGAAACGCAATTCTCGTCCACCCAAGGAAACTCCCAAGGGCAAGGAATCTCAGAAAAAGAAGTGCGGCTTCTGCCATTTCTTGCGACATTCCACTAAGGAGTGCAGAATGCTGAAAAAGAAACAGGAGGTGTTGCCGCGACCACCTCACAGAAGTCTGAAGATGCTCGTTCGAGTGCCACGGAACACACAAGCCAAAGCCACCTTCCCAAAGTACATCAAACCCCCTGAAGTACTATAGATGTGGAGCACCTGGAGTGGTACAAAGTAGCTGCCCCATCTGCTCCAGTAAACGCCAGCCCCCTAACCTGACAGAGGTTGGATTTTGCGTGTTGGGCATACAAACCATACAAGAGGCTGAAGTGACGTTGTCGCCTCACTCCAGCAATCTCTTCCCCGAGATTTCTTCCGGACTCGGCGATCTCTATACAGTAATTGAACATTATCATAATGTTTTTTTGGATAAAAATTGGGAATGTTAATTTTTTACTACTCGGGGAACATAGCATAACCACTACTAACAGTGTACCCATAGCGGTACCTCCTTATTTTTTTTATATAGAACACGTCAATTTTAATTCGCCTTGCTTAATGGTAAGCTGAAGCTCGTCCGTCTATCACAAACCAATAGGCAACTCCTGAAGACCGAACTAGAAGGAATGCTGAAAAGAAATATTATAGTACCGTGTTCCTCTCCATGGGCTTTTCCGGTTGTTTTAATACCGAAACCAGACGGGAATCGGGTATGCATCGACTATCGACGACGTCTAAATGCTATAACCATACCCGACACTTATCCAATTCGTCGAAAAGACGATTTGCTGCACGCTGACAAGCCAACACCGATTATGTCAACTCTATACCCTAAAGCGGGATTAAGGAAGAAGATGAAGATAAAACGGCTTTCATCACACCTTTTGGAATCTATAGGTCCAGAAGAATGCCGTTTGGGCTCCGGAACGCGCCCGCCACGTTCCAAAGGCTACCCTAGAACACGTCAATATACTAGCATATCTAGATGACCTAATAGTACTGTCAAGTACCTATTAGCGACACCTTTCTAACCTGAGAGACGTCTTCCAAAAGTTGAGAGTATTAGCTCACAATGTTTTTACACAATAAAAAAATTTCGCAATTTAAAAAATACGTATTTATTGCTTCCAGGCACGCGTCATTTAATGGTTGTCAAATTTGCAGGCGTTCAAGAGCACCTTTTATTGAACTGTTTTCTTCATTTTTATTATAAAAACGTAAGTGTTTGTTAATTTCTGCAAATAATATATTACCTACGTCATTAAAGATTATTCCCTGACATAAATTTCGTTATATATTGGCCATTATATTAGATGTGTGATGAAGATGAGCTATTGGCATTTTTAGAAGAGGATTTTGTTAGATCAAGAACTAAAAAAGAATATAAAATTCGACGGAATATGGTCCGACGACTGATAAAACCGTTCGAAATGCCGGGCGGCATGTTTTTACAGCGATATAGACTACTCAAAGAGAGTGTGCTTGAGCTGTGTCATGAATTAAGACCATTTATGTTACAACCTAGGAAATCCACTGATTTAAGTGTAAAGATCAAGGTTTGTAGTATATTATACACATATACGAGTACGTATGTATGTATGTATGTATGTATGTATGTATGTATGTATGTATGTATGTATGTAAGTAAGCGTATTAATTTATTATTTTTTTATTTAAGATTTGCACATTTATACATTATAAATATATTATAATTATTTTGAGCACAAAATCAAGTCAGTTTGATAAACCACATGGCCTTATACATCCCTGGATTCTCATAAACTTTAGTGGTCCCATAGAGTTATGTGGCCCATAGGCCTACGGGGCCATATACCTAGGGGACCCGTACGCTCAAGGGTCCAAATGATCATAAGCCCTATACACTACCCTGTTTGGGCCCAAATTCATTAATGGTCATGGGGCCTTTTAGCAATCGAAATTACTAATATTCCCTTTAATAACTAAGTTAAATTAGTTGTGTTAGGCGTAGGTTCACATTGGTGGTGTAATTGCCAGGATTCGAACCCGGGACCTCTCATTCCTAAGGCCGTCTTCTTAACCACTAAGCTACCGAAGCTTAACGGAGGCAACTACCATTTTTTTCCCGAATTTCAATATTATAACTCGGTTATACTTAACGTTCAAAAATTCGAATTAATAGTCGGCAAATCGAATGATCATTCGAATATTATATGTATACATGTATAAAAATAAATCATTTACTAATTTCATAATCGAATTTCAATATTAGGCGGTACTGACAATCACTCGTAATCGCCCACCGTATAACTCTTTGAGAGTGTGACCTTATTTTACTTCTATAAAAAAGTATTAAAGCATCAAAGTAAGCATTTTGGCGGTCTTCGAAATTTCATTCTAAAATTGTCATAATAGTCATTTGGGCGAAAACCTAGAACATTACCTGGAAAGTTTTCCGGGAGTTTTGAAAATTGGCAATTTTATAGATTTTGATATGCTCTTTCCAAATTTAAACTTTGCCACCTCGTATGTTTGCCGCTCGCGCCGCCATTTTGAAAAAATGGCGCCCAAAAGCAGTTTTTAGATAATAACTACGAGCGCCGTAAACCATTAAACATCCACACCAACGTGTAATATTTACTTTAAACTGCTCATACTGTGATTTGTAAATTATAAAAATTATACGAAGGTTATCTATAGTAATTATAGGTAACTATAGTCTGTCATGTCTCCGCAGGTATAAAGAAATGCGCCCCTTCTGTGTCAGGCCCCTTCTTTCCCTTCTAAGAAACATCTAGCCCCGGCTGAGCTCAACAGAAATATTTAGTCTGAGTCATCAGTATACGTTTATCATGTCACAGTGTCGTTTGCATTTACAGAGCCATGGCTTCTAATGAAGTAGATAGAAGGGATACCACGATAAAAAAACGCGCCGATTTCTCTACCTCATGGTGGTGTGGAAATGAGTATTTCTGCCGAAACGTGTATTGAATGACACTTTACGGCGCTCCTACACCGAAACTATTAATTTTAGGGAAAAAAATTTATCAAAAATTGTAGGAAATTTCCTCTACTTTTATTTTGTTAAATATGTTTTTCCTGTAAAATGCGTCGGAAAGGAGTAATTATCAAAAAACTGCTTTTGGGCGCCATTTTTTCAAAATGGCGGCGCGAGCGGCAAACATACGAGGTGGCAAAGTTCAAATTTGGAAAGAGCATATCAAAATCTATAAAATTGCCAATTTTCAAAACTCCCGGAAAACTTTCCAGGTAAAAATACCAAATGACTGGACTATAAATCATTTCGTTCAAAAATAGTAACATCTTAATAACTTTTTTCATTTGAGTTTATAAAATGACCAAAAGAGTCTCCAACCTCTCAAATGACAATAATATGTTTGTTGTTATTGAAAGAAACGAAATTGGTGCAAAGAACTTAATTATCGGCTATAAATTATTTAAATATTATATACTTGGTATATAAAACCGGAAAACCGGTAACGATTCCGAGAAGTATCCATCTAGACTGTGGATTCTGGTGGAGGGAGGGTTAAGATGCGCGGCGGCAGCGGCGAGCGATGCCGTAGTTCTCAACGAATGTTCGAGTTTAGTTGGTCATTTACACACGAAGGGGAAACATCGCGCGCGGTGCGCGGTACCTATCAAAGACTATTTTCTGTAAAATGGACATCCCTGAATTTATTAAGAACTTAGATATGGGCCATTTAATCTCACTGGTACAGTCAGCATCATATCGATTGCAGTTGTTTAAGTCCGCAAAAATGTCTCAACAATAAGAATTGAAATTTACTTCAGCAAACAATGTGTCATTTTTATTGAAGCAGCTAAAGCGCAAAAAGTAACTCTGCAGGTGTAAGCAGTACTACGGATCTATGTTAAAGTGTGACAATGAGCGAATATGTAACGCGAGGTGTGCGAAAGAGCTGCATGATTGAGAGATGTGTGAAAGGTACAGAGATAGTTTAAGTAGGATAAGAAAGGGACGAACAGAATAAACGTCAGATTTGAAAAAGTTTTACGACTATCATTTCTCCTTACATGGCGCTGCGGAAAATTAAAATAAAATCGTTAGTAAATAGTGATATTGTCACGAAATATTAACAGTTTACGCACCGCATTAGTGCATAAGTCGCATATAAGCAATAGTAAGCGGAAAACAATACGGATTGCAAATATAATTCGAAATTCTGCCATTGTGTTGTCTGGCCAAGCACACCGGCCGGCGGGCATCACAAGCGGACACCTACACAGCCCAAAGTAATGGCTTAGTGGAGAGGGCAAATGCGACCAGTCACTGATCTTACGAAAATGGCCTTGGAAAATAAACAAAACGACTGGGACAAATTACTTCCCATGGCCCTATTATGCATCAATACCGCAAAACATAAGACAACAGGATTTTCACCATTTTACTTGTTACACGGATATGAACCAAGAATTTCATCAAAAGTATTAGAGAATGGCACAGTCATAAATGAAATCATCATCAATTAGATTTTCTTACAGAAGCACGAAAAATAGCACATCAGAATATAGAAATTTCAAATAAAAAGAATAAAGCTCGTTTTGATTTACGCAGAATTGACCATAATTTTCAGAAAAATGACTGTAATGTATGAATGGCCTCAAGCAACAGATAATAAATGAAAAGTTAAAAGGACCATACCAAGTAATCAAGAAGATAGAATCTGTTTGTTAACCTCGGAGCTCCGAGTCCGCCTTCCAGTTCTTTCGCCTTCACTTCGCCAACTAACAACTGGTCTGACTACATAACTTCGATATCGCCAGTGGGTTGTGGAGGTCAGGTGGCAGTCGCCTCCCGGAAAATATCGAAGTTCAGCATTTCACAGTTAGCTGGGAAATCCGAGGCTCAGAGTTTCTGGACTAGTTTCATTCAAACATCAATACGCCTGCGGATTATATTATTGGCAAAAGATTTAAACATGACAATAATGCAATGATTATAAAAATTGCATTGCAATGATCACAAAAATTAACAATATATATAACAATAACAGTGGTAATAAGTGGCTTTGAGTCGGACCACTATGTATCAACCTCAGGCGTACCCCAGGGGTCACATTTGGGCCCAATATTGTTTGCACTCTTCGTAAATGATGTGGCAAAATGTATAAAAAACTCCACGTGCTCCATTTACGCAGATGACATGAAAATTTTTAGAGAAATTAAGTCTCAGTCTGAGGTGCAGCTACTGCAGGATGACATAGATAGAGTCGTAGATTGGTGCAAGGACAATAAAATGACTCTCAATGTAATGAAATGTCAATACATAACCTTCACCAAAAAAAGAAAACCTCACATCGCCTCTTATACAATCAACGGCGAACCGATCACTCGGGTTTGTCAGATTCGCGACTTAGGCATTATTTTGGACCAACAACTCACATTTATCCCACATTATGACTCCATCGTCAATAGAGCTGCCAAAATGACGAACTTTATTAATCGCTCTACCGCTGGTTTCAAATCCCACAAATCTAAAGTTATTTTATTCTTCTCTCTTGTCCGTAGTGTACTAGAGTTCGGAAGTCAAATATGGAATCCCTGTTACACCATTCACTCCAACCGAATAGAATCGATTCAGAGATCTTTCACGAGGCGTATGGCATACCGATCACAAGGAATTAGCCACCGCCAGTCCTATAATGCTCGTCTGAAGTTCTTTAGGATGTGTTCTCTTAGCCATCGTAGACGCATGTTGGATCTAACATTTTTACACAAAATTATCAATGGTGCGACGGTGTGTGAAGACTTGCTATCGTCAGTTAGTCTCAACGTTCCCCGTAGGGCTAACTCACGACTCCCTCACACCGAGATCTTCCACATTCCCTTTCTCAGAACGATCACTGGTCGCAACGAACCTATATCTAGGATATTAAGAACATACAACCAGTTCTGGAAACTGTACGATATTGACGTTTTTGGAAACAGCGCTGCCGGGTATAAATGGAGAATAATGAGCAATTTCAAATCTAATAAAAAAGCGGGTGATAACGTTAATTAACTTAATTTTAAATTCATTACCATATTGTCTGTTAATTTTCTTATATATATAGTGCCATGTACTTAGGCTTACAAACGCTGTGCATATCTGTAATTGGGTCATGTACTAGATATAAGTCCACATGTTATTTAAGTTTGAAATGTAATATACATGATCTGTTGATGTGCCTAATAATAAAATAAATAAATAAACAATAATGCAATGATTATAAAATTATACCATTATGTTTTTTCCGTGAAGTGACTACCACCTGACCTCTACAACCTACTGGCGATATCAAAGTTATGTAGTGAGTCCAGTTGCTCAACTTTTAGGACTCCGACTACCCGTAACAACTGTCATAGATGCTCGTATGGCCACCGGGATCGACAGCTTCACGTACTCTCTGAGGAACGGGAGTGTCTCAATGTCTTAAGAATGGTCATCCATCCGAAAACCAACCTGGCTTGTGTTGCTTAACCTCGTAATGTGTTATCCTACTCGGTTACCACTTAGTCACGAGTCCCGTCAATGATTTTTATTGATAATGAATGCATTGTGTATAAAGTAAATTTGGTGATTTTCAATAAAAGCAATGTATGAAATGTGATTCTTATTTACAAAAAAAATTTTTTTTGACAATTTTATGAAATTATCATACTCAAATCATACCTTTTTGAAATCTTGGATAGTTGCGCCAATTTTTAAAAAAGAATGCCATTAGGGTGTCCATACTTTTTTCTTTCACCGAGATAAGATAAAGTGGGTCGAAAGTAAAAATGTATGAAAATTTAATGAATAAAAAATATTTTGACTTATTTTTGTAAAATAACTACAAATATTCTATAATGTTACACAGTGGTGGTGGATAGCCATGCTTCTTAGCTTGCTAATACAGAAAAGAGTTCATAAATATTTGCAAAATTGTGGGCCTGGTAGTTAAAATATCGTTAGGGGTACCGATTTTCGAAGGATTTTAAAAAAGTTTGAGTAATTTAAAAAAAAATTGAGATTTTTTTTTTTCTTATTTTTTCCAGAGCAGCCATGAGTAGGACCACCCTGTGTTGCCGGCTTATCCTTGAATTTTGGGACACCCTGTATATATATAGATACTAAGAACATTATAAAAATGATTTCTGAAAGCAAGATACTCTCACGCTTAATTTTAATTGTTATATTCCACGTAGGGTAGATTTTTAGACTTACCCTAAAGAAAGAAAGAAGAAAGAAAGAAAGAAAGAAAAAATATTTATTCTAGCTAGACACTTAAGATACACAGCACAGAAAAAAACAAAGGCGTTAAATAAGCAATTATACAATTGTGTCGTTTATGTACCTCACGCGCCAACCGAAAAGGTTCTGGCTCAGCATATAGCCTGTCAGCTGTCAAGACAGCTGTCAGGCGCTGGTTTTCAGCCAGACCTATGTGAAGGTGATGCACGGATGCAAATCAGCTACACTTATATAAGCAACCCAAAAAGGAAAAAACAAAATAGACCGAAGGTATACCCACCCAAAATATGATACAATAATACATGTTAGCAATACTAAATAAATATATTATATTATTATAAATACGCGTATACATAATACAAAAAAATAAAAAATAAAGATTAACATGATAAGCGGTTGACCCAGATAAATATCTTGAGTAGTTACGAATGTCTCCCTCATCAAGTCATTAGACATAAAATACTTATACTAAATAAATGATACATTTGGTGCAATTAAGCCAAGCTCCCTCTGTGCGTCGATCAGGTACAGTCGTAGTCTTCTCCTAAAGGTGTTTACATTGTTAAGCGACCTAATCGGCGGGGGGAGGTTATTCCAGACCTTGCTAGCCGCGTAACGGAAGCTACCCGTGAAAGCAGCCGTTTTGTGTCGGGGGATGGACAACTGCTGCGAGCACAGTCTGTTGCCACAAGTACGTCCGCCAGACACCCAGCTGATCCTTTCATACAGGTAGGCCGGTTCCCGGTGCCTAATGATCCCAAACATCAAGCATGCGAGGTGAAGTTTCCGCCTTGTTTTCATTTTTAGCAAATGGTGTCTGTTCAGAAAAGGAGTAACATGACTTCGTGGGGGTACTGAAAAACAAAAACGTGTGCAGGCATTTTGTACTCTTTGGATCAGCCGTTCTGTCTGTGATAATAGGCGGGGGCCATATACAGTATCGGCATAGTTTAGCTTGGACAGAACTAGTGACTCCACCAGCTCTACTCGCAGTTCCTCCGATAGGTATGGTCTCATTCTGTACAACAGTTTCAAACGATAGAAACAGTTCCGGGAAATCTCCATAACGTGTTTCTCGAATCTCAGGTTTGAGTCCATTACCAAGCCCAGGTTACGCGCGTCATCAACTCTCTCGATACTCTCCCCCAAGAGTGTAATGTTCAGGGCGGGTAGGCTACTTAGCTGTTTCTTTGTACCCAGCAGCATGAACTTGGTCTTGAGAGGGTTGAGTACCAAGGAGTTACGCTCAGACCAGGCAACTATCCTCTCGAGGTCGCTGTTTAACGCCGCAACAGCCGCCTCCCACTCAGCAGGCTTAAAGGAAATATAGACCTGCAAATCGTCAGCGTAGATGTGGTATTTACATACTTCAATACTCCCCGTAATATCTGCGCAATACAAAAGGAACAGAATTGGACCAAGGATTGACCCTGCTCCGCTGCAAAGGGGCGCCTTTGCAGCGGAGCAGGATTAGAGCGGATGGCGTCTCCATCCGGCAAGCGTATTTCGACATATTGGTGGCGGTTATCTAAATAACTATGGAACCATCGGACCGTGTTGGGGTCAAATCCATAGTAATTTAGTTTCGAGATAAGCAGCGGCGTGTTAATACAGTCGAAAGCACGGGAATAATCCAGCAGCACCAGCAGCGTGCACATTCCCTGGTCTTGAGCGGAGAGTATATTATCCGTCACGTCCAATAGGGCAGTGCTGGTGCTGCAACGCTTTCTAAAACCTGACTGAAGTGTAGGCAGGATGTTATTTTCCTCCAGATATGCAGTTAACTGCTTACACACAACTTTTTCCAGAACTTTAGACAGGCATGGTAGTATGCTTATTGGCCGCAGATCTTTAAAAGTCACTGGATGAGTGTTCTTGGGCAGGGGCCTAACGATGGTCATCTTCCAGAGGTCAGGGAACGTTGATGTTAGGATTGATGCGTTAATAATCTCCGTTACAACTTCAAGTGTGTGAGGCAAAGTCAACAAAAACATATCACGACTTATGCCGTCACACCCTACCGCGTTTGAACCCAGTCCTAATATGTGCTGCAGTATGTCCTCCCGCCCGACGGGGGCGAGACTGAAACGGAATGTGCCAAATCTGTTCGACTCATAGAACAGTATGGTTGGAAGGCTAACTACGGAATTTCCGGGCACGTTTAAAAAGTGAAGATTAACCTGGTTCGGGTCAGATAAATGAGAAGGAAGGTCATCGGATCGTTTATTAGGAAGTAGCGTAGTTTTTAAATTTTTCCATAATAATCTAGGTTTATTAATTTTATTATTTATGTTATGTTTAAAGTAAGCAACCTTTTCGCTGTGTAACGACTGATTTACAAGTGTTTTATACTGTAAATAGTAATCCCTTTTTGTGCCCGTCTTTACTCTTCGGTACTGTGCTAGTGCCCGGTCACGTAACTGCATCATTGTTTTTATTGTATCCGTGATCCACGGTGGCGACGGTTCCCGAATGACAGTAGTTATAAGTGGTACGTGAAAATCGAATAATGTCATTATACCGGAGTTCAAAGCATCTATCATGTCGTTCACTGTGCCTAACTGTGACATACTGTTCCAGTCCGCTCTGGTTAGATCCCGGTCAAAATTTTCCCTCTGCATATTTTTTATAGGCCTATATTGTGTCACATAAGGTATGAACTTCTCTCGCCTAATGTAGAATTCAGACACAATAACAGAGTGACCCTTTGACTTTTTAAATGGTTCTACAGATACATATCGTGCCCGGAGATCAGTACAGACCAAATCAATTAATGTTTCCGATTCGTCAGTGAAGTGCGTTGGTGACGTAACAAGTTGCGATAGGTTCATACAAACGAGGAATTCAGTCACTCTTTTGGTTTTGCTATCACTTAATTCTAAAAAACGACCAGCTCAAGAGAAAACCGAGGGTTATAGTTATTGGAGTACCAGCGACTATGCAAAAAACCGATTCCCATCAGGTAGGCCGTGTGCTTGTCTGCCACCTAAGTGGTATAAAAAAAGGAAGTTTTCGCAAGGTCCTTATAACCAAGGAAAGGGTATTTGTGAACTGGTCATCTTACCCGGTCAGAGATTTTACACTGGTTACCAGGTGCTTCAAGTGCTAGCAGTATGGCCATGCAGCAAAAACATACAGGGAGACAACACAGCTGCGGACAGTGCGGAGAGCAAGGGCTCTCGATGAAGGACTGCACGAAGACGACAGAGAGAGCAAAATGCGCTACGTGCTCAAGGTTTAAGAAGCCAAGCAATCATGCCACTGGCGCGTCAGACTGTCTGGCTGAAATAATGGCCGAAAGAAGGTACATCAATTCCATTGATTTATGAAGGCGCCTAAGAGCGCCCATAACCAACTGACCTTTTTTCTTTATTTTCATAAGTTTTTAATTAAGTTTAGTTGCATAGTCATGGCTCGTAATTTGAAAAATGGTATAGATAACTTCTCTGTATCAGAATCTAGAATGTGTGAGGCAGAAGAGTGCAAGCAATATCTGAACTCGTACAGTAACTCATTAACCATAATAACACAAAACATACGTAGTGTATTTAAGAATATTGATAGCTTTCTAGCATTACAACATAGAATAAATTCTAATCTTGACGTCATTGTCTTGACGGAATGTTGGCTATCGTTACCATATAACATACCACTAATACCGGGATGTAATATGTATAGAAGTAATCTAATATACAATCAGAACGATGGGGTAGTAGTTTACATAAAAAGTGATATTAATGCAACTGTAGAGGAACCAAATATGCAGGAGTGTAATAGATTATATTAATGAAAATCGGGGCAGACCTGGTAATACTAGCAATATACAGGCCTCCAGCCTTTAGCGATAAGTATAAGTTAATTACACTAAATGACACATTACAAAGCCTATCGTCCTATAAAAACATAATACTAACTGGAGACTTAAACATAAACATCCTACAAAGACAGCAAGACGTAAAGGCGGATGCCCTACATTATCTCAACCTCTGTTCATTTCATGGTTTTTTCATCACACATTCTTTTATGACGCGTCAAGCAAGTGGGACTTGCCTGGACCATATAATGCTAAAAACACAATATCCCGCGAAAGTACTCGTCATCATTCCAATATAACCGATCATAGCGCAGCACTACTAACCCTGAGTTGCAAGTTACCTAAACTAGAAAAAACGCGCTTAGTCACGAATTTAAACACAAATAAACTTGAAGACGATTTACGCAATATCGACTTTGCACCAGTTTACTATTCTGATGATCCGCAATTGTATGCAATACATGATCGAAAGTGTAAAAAATGCAATACATGAAAACACAAAGGCAGTGCGATTGCATAACAAAAATTATAACTTAAACCCTTGGATCACACCAGGTCTAATTCGCTGTATGAAGCATAGGGATCAGCTTCACTTGAAAATTTAACATTACAGTTATCATACAAAAGATACAGGAATTTTTGCAATGATCTGTTAAGGAAGGTCAAAATAAATCACGACAAATTAGAGCTGGCAAAGGCAGGGTCGAATAGTAAAAAGATCTGGCAACATATTAAGAACATAACATACACTACGAAGCAACATTTGGCATTCCACAAGGAAGCGTATTATGTAGCACATTGTTCTTAATTGACATAAATGAACTATGTAATATAAATCTGGAACACGCCACGATCATATCCTACGCGGACGACACTGCGCTCCTTTTTTCAAATCCTGTAAAGGACTAACAGTCCGCCAGTTATTTATATTGAGCACAGTACCTAAGTTCGCTCCAGATAACACCTTATCTGGAGCGAACTTAGGTACTGTGCTCAATTTAATTTTAATTTTATTCAAATACACCTATTTGAATAAAATTAAAACAATTGCATAAAATGTGATGTTCAGTTGTTTTCTTAATTTGAAATTATTTCTTCTTAAAATAAATGACGTATAAACCAGCCAGCAACCTTATATGATACTGATATCAAACTTTTTTTCAATGTTCCGCTAAATATGTGTGTGTATCTGTGCATAATTCTTTGTATTTTGCCTATACGAGTAAAATATGTGATTTTCAAATTCTGAAACGAGGACGAGGCAAGGTCCTGCTATATAACAGTTATCAATTTTATAAAAACACGACTTACGCCAATGGAAACAGCTACTGGCGCTGTAAAAACTATAAGTCCTTAGGATGTAAAGGCCATGTAACCGTCACAATAGTAAGTATTAGGTATTGCTACAACCTCCTCTCCTTTCCCATTCCATCTCTATATCCGTCCCTGAGCCTTATGCTTCTCGGATTACAGACGTAAAAGTATGTTACCAATAAGTCTCCGACCAAACATTGTCGGAGGTATTTGGTGCAACATACAAAAAAACCTTGAGCGGTGTCAGTGGGTGTTGGCAATACGCTCATTGAAATCAATGCTTCTCAGACTACAGGCGTAAAAGTATGTTACCAATAAGTCTCCGACCAACCATTGTCGGAGGAATTTGGTGCAACGTACAAAAAAAGCAGGTCCGGGTTTTACTGCGCCGAGGGAGGAAGCAGGTAATAAGGTCACTACTAAGATGAAAAGGCAGAGCATAGGTCCTGAGGAGCAACTGGTTGACCTTATCGAGGTAGCCTCTGTGAACGGAGTTAGTGGTCGGAATCTGTCATCTTGCGAGCTAAGGGGTGCGTGGCATATTTCCTCTTAAGTAAGCTCGTACATCAAGGAGGCGATGACATGACTTTCGGGTTGCGACTTTGGTGAGTATAACGACGTCCCTAGTGTCCTTTTTTATTTTAATTTATTTTATATTGTATTTCAGGAAGAGGATAGCACGTGCGTAGCAGACGCAGTGCAGAACGATGTGGACATAATAATAAACAAATCTATAATAATGCAGCAGAAGGTCGTGAACCGGCCCCCAAAATTTACAGGAAATGTTTGGTGGAAATAAGAAATAAAGGCCTGGACTTAGCATCACGGCATCCAATACCATCTTTCACCCAAAAAAAAACACACAATATACAGGAACATCAGAAAAAATGCTGGGTTACATATATAATTATGTAAAAAATAAAATGATAGACGTAATCAAAATATTTTATTAATCAGCATTAATTAATTAATTAATTATTCATCTCGTAACAATGTAAGTAATAATGTCGTAACAATGTAATGTTTCCTAGGTGCTGCTTCGTGGTATCGCAGATTCATACCTAACTTCAGTGCTTTAGCTTCTCCGCTGAATAAGCTAACTTCTCAAGGGAAGAAGGCTCCGCCCTTCTTGTGGGATCAAGAAGCTCAGGACGCTTTCACTAAACTTAAAAATTGTTTGGTCTCTGCCTCGGTACTCTCTTGCCCAGATTATTCACAACCCTTACAAATACACACTGATGCTAGTAACACCGGTATTGGTGCAGTGTTGACACAAAATTTAAATGGTGAAGAGAAAGTCATCGCCTACATGAGTAAGTCCCTAAATCCTCAAGAGAAAAACTATAGTGCCACCGAGCGCGAAGCACTTGCAGTTCTGTCTGCTGTGTACACTGGCGATGCTATGTTGAAAATGGCCAAAAATTTACTATTTTTACAGATCATGCTGCTTTAAAATGGTTCCTGAATTTAAATAATCCCACTGGTCGCCTGGCCAGCTGGGGTGTGAGGTTGTCCGGTTTTAGCGTTAAATACAACCCTTATTAAAATATGTTGACTACGCGTATCATTTTATTTTTTACATAATTATCTAAAAAAAGGTGTATCTAAAAAGAGGTCGGACTGAGTATAGCACTATGGGTGAACTTCGATCCAGTGTGCATTAGTCTATAATGATGTTACCAGTGGCACTTCGGTAGATCGAGACTGTATATGTATATTATTATATTTTGAAGGTAATATCTGACCATTATCGCTATTCGCAATAATTATTTCAAAGTTTTAAAAATTAATCAGATTCTTAGCTCTATTTTGAACTAATCTCGGGTTTTTTTATTTGTTACAGTTAACACTGAGGGTGCAGTATGCAGTAAATAGAAATCAACGCCAAGGTGGCGAAAACGCTATAGTTCCTCGAATTGGAAGACCAAAAGAAGGCGTTTTTGAAACTCAAGAATATTTTCCCTCAATTGATATTAAACACTGTTTCTACCACTATTCTAATAGTCATTGGAAAAAAGCTAAAAAAAATTAAATTAAGTAACAAGCGAGAGAAACGTATCATAGGACTGCGCAGCTTTACCTTTACTACCAACTAGCTGTTGCCCGCGGCTCCGCCCGCGTGGAATTCGGATTCCGTACAAACTTTTCTTTCGTGCTAAAATTGCCTCGGATACCATCCCCGTCAGCCATCAGGAGTGCCATGTGGAATTCGGACCCACTAAACAGCATGCCGTCGCGGGTCTTCAGTTGCTGGAGTGTAAAATTGCCTAGGGCATTTTCCGCACCCCCCGGCTGACCCTGGGCCATCTACAATTTTAAGATGGCCCTCTCAGAAGTGGGAAGCACGATGTCCCATCGAATTCCGGAAAGGGAGGAGACGGGCGTGAAGGGATGACAGGAGGCCGGACCTATAATCCTCACGTCCGCGCTCGGTGACCAGCCCTTCCCTTTCCTGCTCTCTACTGGGCCTCCTCGTAGTCAGAGGGACATGTAGGAAGCCTTTGAGCAGCCCTCTATAGAGCTGCTCCCGTTGCTGTATGTATTTGCCGTAGGCGGTAGCGCCTCCCCTGGGTGAGGGGCGTTAATGCCTCCGTTACCCAGGATGCATCACATGGAGGTTCCAATCCCGCATTCGGATCCCGTTACCGTTGCATCTTGTGTTCAGCTGACCTTCCCTGTCTTCGCTCGTGAAATACTTCGAACACCCGTGGTTGCACCCTTTTAGCCCATGCCCGTAATAATAATTAGTTTTCAAATAATGTATGGTAATTTACCGGATTTATTGACATTATAATTTCGTAATATCTTTTGAATAGAACGTCCGATTTCAATAATTCAAAAGTAATCAACAGGTATCAATCTTAAATACCAAACGATTTATTTAGATAAGAATTAATATGAAGGTATAGATTCCGTGGTCTGACTTTGATCGGCATTTCGGCTTGAATTTATATCGTCGCGCGTTACTTTCATACTGCAATAGATTCTAAAATATTCATTATAATTATACAGTGTAAAGGGCAATTTTGATCTACATTAAATGTACAATGTATCTAACGTATTTAGTCAGATAAGGCTTAACACTATATTGTTAAAAATAGCTTCGAAAATGACACATATTTTTTTTATAATTTGTAAAAGATAAAAATGGTTATTGTGAGCTACCCTTATTAGATAGACATATGCTGTCGCGGACTTTTATGTAGACCTTTTTAAGTTATACATTTCTACAGTACATTATTTTGTTCTATCTTCAATAGTTTTCGCAGCGTACGCGATGTAAGGAATTTTTTAGGTCATTTTTTTTACACCTTGGGTTACATTATTGAAGTTTTATCCAGGATCCCTATTTTTTTGAAAATTAATTATAGCCTATGTTAGTCAGTGATAGTGCAGCTTTCTAATGGTAAAAGAATTTTTGAAATCGGTTCAGTAGTTCTTGAGTTTACTTGAATACAAAAATACAAATCTAATATTAGTAAAGAATGTATGGAAATCTGCCCGATTTATTGACATTTATGCTCACTGCTCCGCTCCCTTTAGTAGCAGCGTGATGTTATATAGCCTATGTTACTCCCAGATAGTGTAGCTTTCTATAGGTGAAAGAATTATTGAAATCGGTCCAGTAGTTTCGGAGCCTATTCGTTACAAACAAAAAAACAAACAAACAAACAAACAAAAAAACAAATCTTTCCTCTTTATAATATTAGTATAGATATAGATTGTAGTGACCTATTTTTAATTTCACTTACATTACACAAACACAAATTTATAACAATGTTTTGTTTACACTGGAATGACATACATTACCGACAATTACCGAATGACAGTACTGACATTAATGACATTCGTGGAAACTAGTCCTTTCAGTCAAGCGTTTCGTTCTCATAGCTCGCTACGAAATGTATTATTGAGTTCTGATGGGATTTCAGTCTTTAATAATTTAATAATTGTAAGATTTAAATGTATCAGTATGTCATAAATTCAGCTAGAATTAAAGACTAGTTTTAGTGGATTTTTTTGTATTAAATTCCTGAGAGCATTCCTCTACTTTGTCTATGATTGCATTTCTGATATTTTTATTTGTGGTAATCATAGAGGAATGGAACACTCTGGTTTTGGTTTAGCAGCCATTAAGGGTCGTTTAAGATGGCTCTGGGATTTTATTTTTAACAAACAGTTTTTTTTTGTGCCCGGACAAGTGATCCGGGATCATCTGCTCGATCCCGCATTCCTGAAAGTTGGGGAGCGTCGTATTTCCTTGGTCGGATGATGTCGGTCACGAACCGCGCCGGCATTTTGATGCCCGCGTGCTAGACAAAGCACGACCATAACCCTTAGGATGGATATTTGGGGATTATCCATGTCGGATTCGTGTGGCCGGATCTGACGACGCCAAGGGTCATCTTCTCCTTCCCTTTTCTGCCATGGGAGTCTGAGGCTCTCTCTTCGTTGAGCACGAGGTGTGCGCTGAAAGGCTGGCGCATGTCATGCGGCGCGCCCGCGCAAGCTGACGTTGGAGGATTACGTACCCTGAAGTAACGCTTTCGCCAGGGTACAGTTCTGCGCTCACGTGAGTTACGTTTTTCATCTGTACACGTGTCGTGCGTGATCGCGTCGCGAGTGTCTCAAGTGCGGACTTACGTTTCGCGTCTAGCTATTGTTAGTTTATTTTTAAGCCTTAATCTTAAAGCTATATCTAAGAGCATTGTAAATTCTCATGGACTATACAAATTGTGCATGAAATCATACCAGCGTTTCATTGTCAACTCCCAAAGCAAACCAGAGGCTATTCTGATAAGAGGTCCTTGATACAGAAGGCTGATGTCATCTCCGAGGGTCCTATCCAGGTAACCTTATCTTTATCTTCCTCTAAAACATTGTAACACCACAACCTTCAAACTCTGTTCTGGGGCTTGGATGCCATCTGACCTCCCAAACCCATGAACAGAGTCTTTTTTTTTTTTATTCTTTTTTTTTATACGTTACAAGATATAGATAACAAAAATTCACGAGGGTTGGTCTTATATAACGGCAGAAAGTTCGAATAACCAAAAGATAGATAACTACCTGAAGTATGTCAGAAACACGTGGATTAAAAACGACACTTATCGTCTGATTTCACATCCTTGCTACTATTAGATTAGAGTATCTCACTAAGCAAGGAATATTGAGCTTAGGAACAGATTTGCAATACCAACAGAAAAAGAAATCTCAAAAAAAGAACGTGGATATTCCGTCGAGTATGTTGCCCGTGTTGGAGAAGTAGATATATATGTACTGTGGCTTGGAAGGATAATAAGGTGGTCACACTTGCATCCAGTTTTGTAGGTGAACTACCTAAATCACAAGTGTCTAGATATGATAAGACCAACAAGAGATAATATGTAACCATTGATATGCCGAACGTGACGGGAGAATATAACCGGCATATGGGCGGTGTCGATTTGATAGATAGCATAATGGGTCGTTAAAAAATAAAATTACGCAGTAAGAGATAGCAGGTTCGTATGTTTTACAATTTTTTGGACCTTGCCATGTCCAATGCCTGGTTGCTTTACAAAAGAGTTCACAAAACCAAGAAAAGCAATGAACCTCTGCTGGCATCTGCCGACTTTCGTGAAGAGATTGGTACAGTATTCTATAAGATGGGAACAAAAGCACACGTACAACGTCGAAGCATTGAGTCAGACATCCAGGCCAAAAAACGCAAGGGTCCAGCTCAATTCGTGCCTCCAGCTGCCGTGCGTCAGGATCAAGTGGGCCATTGGCCAGTATGGGTCGAAAAAAAATACTTTTTAAGTTTCCTAAATGCTCTGGCAAATCACAGACCATTTTTGAAAAGTGTGGAATTGCGCTATGCAACAATAAACTAAATAATTGCTTCAAAGTGTTCCATACTCCTTAGAGGAACATATTGGTACAAAGTTCCTATACGGGCACACTCCCTTTTTGTCTTATTTTGTAAGGTAAATTAATATTATTTTTTTTAAATACATGTTTTTTTATAGTCAAAATACAACCTTTTTATAAAATATATAGATATTTTGTTGAGTTATAAAGGGATATAGGTGTTTTTTGTTTTTGTTGCTTTTTTCTGCGTAGGGCTTTTTTATATTTTGTATCCGTCGCTATCTGAAAAATTGCTTTTTTTAAAAGCCATTCTAGATAATATTCCAGATAACGTAGTGTCTCGCAAAAAGCCTGACTGTACGGGGGGTTGCTAAGTATGGGTATACTGGGTGAGCGTCGCGTCAATTGAATTATATGAAATCTTGAAGGCACGTGGACAAACTTTCTCTGAAGAAATGGCCACAGTCACATTGGCAGATGGATACCCCACACCGCAGAAAGTACTGACATTTGAGGCAGATATCAACCTCTGTAATCGACGGTTGAAAACTCCTTTCATCGTCTTATTGCAATCCAGTGACAACCGAACGTTGCTAGGAATTGACTTTCTGCAAAGAGCTGGTATCATTGTGAACATTGCACAATTCACTTTTAGTTACATACAACAACCCCAACATGAGTATGAATTATACCAAGAGAGGTTTATAATGTTTGATAGACCGGAATCTACGACTTCCAAACTTGGTGCTGCCCCGGTAAATATCCAAAGGGACAGGATGACGACAAGGACGGGAGATACCCGTATCAAAACAATACAGCCGCCTGAAACCGCTGAGTTACCTCCAAAGATAGGATGTTCGGAAAAAAAACTGCTCTTCGACGGATACTCGCCAAGACAGGAATATATGCTGAGGGATGCCATACAAAGCATTGAAGAAGCTGAGATCACCCTTTCTCCACACGCCGAGACCCTCTTTGGAGATATAGGTATATACGCATTGGATATAGCTCTAAACGCAGTAGAAACGATGGAACTCAATAATTTACTATCTGAGTTTAGGGATGTCTTTGAATCCAACGGTAAACCAATAAAGGGGGTGGAACATATAATCAATACACAAGATCACCTGCCCATAGCTGTGCCCCCCTACCGAATAACACCACCGAAAAAGGAGATCCTGAAGACGGAGATACAGAGGATGATTGCGGAAGAAGTAATCGCACCATGCACCTCTCCCTGGGCTGCGCCAGTAGTTATGGTACCTAAGCCAAATGGATCCGTCAGAGTATGTGTCGACTATAGAAGGCTAAACGCAATCACAGAGCCCGACACGTACCCGATTCCTCGTATTGACGATCTCTTGCATGAAGCAAAGTCGACTCCATACATGTCGACTTTGGACTTAAAGGCTGGTTACTGGCTGATACGTGTACGGGAGTGCGACCAAGAAAAGACGGCTTTTATAACACTTTTGAAATCTATAAATTTCTAAGAATGCCTTTTGGGCTCCGCAACGCACCGTCAACTTTTCAAAGGATCATTGATAAATTTGGCGTTACCCTAAGCCCTGTTAAGTTGTTAGCGTACCTGGACGACCTAATAGTGCTTTCCAGCACATTTGAACAACACCTCTCTGACCTACGAGATGTTTTTATCAAGATGAGAGAATACAACTTCGTGGTCAATAAAGACAAATGCCATTTTGGATGCACCAGCATAAAGTACCTAGGTCATTTGATTACCCCCGAAGGCCTGAAAGTTGATCCCGAGAAGGTGTCTGCAATTTTAGATCGCCCTTCACCATCCAATGTAAAGCAGCTACTGACGTTCTTGCAGACCTGTTCGTGGTACCAGCGGTTTATAAAGAACTTTTCGGACATTGCTGAACCCCTAACAGGGCTCACCAAAAAGAAGGCTATGTGGTATTGGGGTGTCGAGCAAGAAAAGGCGTACCTAGATCTGAAAACTCATCTAACATCTACTCCGATACTTAAGCAAGCAGACTATACCAGGGAATTTATTATTAAAACAGATGCGAGTAATTACGCCCTTGGTGCAGTACTCGTCCAAGGAGAAGGTGAAGAGGAACACCCAATTGAGTACGCGAGTTGGCTTCTAACACAGGCGGAACGTAATTACTCTACAACTGAGAGAGAAGCTCTCGCTGTGATTTGGGCTATCAAAAAGTTCGCAGGCTACGTAGAAGGATCACCTATCACAGTCGTGACTGACCATCAAGCTCTGCAGTGGCTCATGAAGTTAAAGTCACCGACAGGCAGACTCGCCAGGTGGGCTCTACAGTTACAGGCGCATGACATCACTGTTAAATATACTTCAGGTCGTACGAATTTTTTTTTTTTATTTATTTATAAAACTTCATGCACAAGTACATAGGCGGACTTAATGCCACAGGCATTCTCTACCAGTCAACCAAAGGTGGTGCAGAGAAAACTCAGTAGGTGCATTATTGAGAGTACCATAAAATAATAGAGGATTTATAAGTAAAAGATGTACATAAATATATTATAATAAATACAGATAATAAATAGGTATAGATAACCATACAATATACACATAATAAATACCATAGACATACTTATACATACCTACATACATACATAGATACATACATACATAGATACATACATATATAGCATTAATTTGATATTATTCCGTTGCTTCTGCCAGTTTATCGAATAGTAGCTGGCGGACTTTCGCCTTGAACACCTGACGACTGGGAGCCTTTCTGATTTCCAGAGGTAGCGCATTCCATAGGAGCACAGACTGTACAGGAAAAGAAGAGTGCACGAAATTAGTCTTGTGTGTAGGACAAGTTAAAAGAAGATTGTTTTTCGACCGAAGGTCTCTGCTGTGGATCGTGTGAAGGTACTGAAAGAAAGGAGATAAGTAGATAGGAGTATTAGGAGATGTGAGTAAAGTGAAGAGAGTAGTAAGAGCTCGCATGTGCCTACGTTGACGAATTGGGAGCCAGTTAAGTTGAGATGAGAATGTTGTAGCAGACACCCTATCAAGACCACCGTGCACCGAGAGTGAAATTGAATGCGGCGTGTGTACGGTTGCTGTAGATTCACATCCTCGCAGCCCCGCCGAAATAAGATCGGAGCAACTTAAAGACATGAAGCTGGAAAAGATAATCGAAGCATTAGAAGATGGCTATGGCAACGAGAATGCCCACTATTGGAGTGGAAAAGGTTATTTAACGAAAGACGGTCTTCTATATCGTCACAAGTCGGAGTCTGATTCGGAGGAAGCCCAGTTAGTGGTACCAGAGCACGAATGGGCAAATGTGTTGGCAGTGTATCACGATGACCCTAAAGCAGGGCATTATGGCGTTGATAAGACATATCAAGCCATATCACGTAGATACTACTGGACTGGTATGCGGAGGTACATCGAAAGTTATGTGAAACGATGCATCCAGTGTCAACGGTACAAACCCTCCAACCAGAAGCCTGCTGGACTTTTACAAACCCACGCATTGAGTCAGCGATTCGAAGTAATCTTATTTGACCTCTTTGGTCCGCTTCCGCCTTCGTCCGTTGGTAAAACCTGGATTTTCATCGTAGAGGACATCAACTCGCGTTGGGTTGAATTCTTTGCTCTAGAAAAGGTGTGCCACCGTTTTGATAAATGAAGTCTTCCTTCGTTACGGGTTTCCCCGGAGAATGATTAGCGACAATGGGCCTCAATTTGTCAGTTCTATCATACAGCAAGTCTCATTCTGTCTGAAGATCAAACATGCCTATACCCCGGTATATCATCCCGAGGCCAACCCAGTGGAGCGGAAGAACCGTGACTTAAAAGGTACAGTTAGCCATGATTGTTGGGAACAATCACCGAGAATGGCCAGAACATCTACCCAGCATCAGGTTTGCCATGAATACTGCTGTTTGCAAATCAACGTCCTACACTCCGGCTTTCCTTACTTTCGGACGACAATTGAGAACGGTGGATGACAATTTCAACGACTTCCGGCAAATAGTACTTTCAGAGAACTTTGTCCCAGAGATAACCCCGAAATTACTACAGTTAGCCACTGTAATGGAACGAACTAAAGAAGTACACGAAATGGAAGAAGAAAAGAGAAAGGAACTGGTGGATCAACATCGTAGGGCAAGACCTGATTACAATGAGACTGATATGGTTATGGTGTCACTACATCCACTGAGCTATGCCAGCAAAGGCATTAGTGCCAAGTTTGCGCCCCGACGCGATGGTCCTTACATAATCACAAAACAGCATAGACCATCTTCATATGCAGTGGCAGATCCATCAAATCCGGACGTGTGTCTTGGAATATACCATGCGTCGGCATTAACTCCCTACACTGGTGTAAGAGAAGAACTTCCAGCACCGGTTCAGCCACTAAGGAAGCGAGGCAGACCCCCCAAAGGACCTGTTCTAGTCCATCAGGATCGATCTGCTCGCGGTCGCGGGAGACCAAAGAAGCATTAAAACTTACCTCGGTGGGACACCTCGGGAACAAATGGGGGGGAGTGTAGTACCCGAAACAACTAACATGTAGCCATGTAGAAATTTAGTACCAAAGTTGTACATAGATGGCGTTGGGATCGAATTAGATCGCGCTATCGTTGTTGATTGTAGAATCCTATAAGTATAAAGTGCAATTTTACTTCAGTGAGAATTTGTTAGGAGGAAGTATTGCACTTGGTGGGCTGCCTTCAAGCTATTGATCACCTTCCACTGCAATCCTTGAAACTAGGAATCATCACTCCGGTGTCTGTACGGTGTCTCGTTCGAAACGCCTGCTGGTACTTGAGCGGTGTCTAAAGTCCACGTTACCGTATAGTATATTGTAAAAATATCTGCGTTGAGGTACAATAAACGAATCTCCGAGTACAATCAGTTGAGTTTTTTTCATTGGACGAATAGTGACCCCGTCCCACATTTTTATTTATTTGTTAAATAGAACTTAACATAATAAATCAAAGAAATATTGTCTTATATTCTATTTTTTTGAAGTCAAATATTAAAGTGCTTCTAATATTTACATACGCATATGTAGGCATACATATGCGTATGTAAACTATCAATCATAGTTGCCAAGAAAGATTAAAAATGTTTTAGTCACTACCGGTTGCAAAAACTCAGTTGCCATCGCGGAAAAATAATTCTTTGTTGGCAACTAGTAGCGCATAAAGAAAAAAAAATCTTTGGTGGCAACTAATTGCCAACAGAGAATAAAAATTCCTTATTCGCTACCGGTTGCGAAGTTTAGTTGCCATGGCGGCCGAAAGGGGATATTTCTCTAAAAAACGCTCTAAGATTGTTACTTTGAGTGAATACACAATCAATGACTCAAAGAGAAATAGCCAAGGAGTGTGGTGTGAGTTTGGGAGCTGTTAACAAGATTTTGAAGCAAAAAAGAGAAACTGGGACGATTGAGGTGAACAGAAAAGGGAAATGTGAAAGAGAAAGAAAGATAACAGAAAGAGATGAAACTTTTCTCATAAGGGAAAATAAATTGAACCCTAGAAAACCAGCCAGAACTTCAGCAAGACTTGACACATGCTGGGGTTGTTATTCATGACTCCACTGTACGAAAACGCCTTATTGAAGGTGGAAGAAAAACAATAAGACCTCAGAAAAAGCAGTTATTGACGGCTCCTGTGATGAAAAAGCGATATGATTGGGCGAAAAAATATGTAGGCTGGAAGGGAATGCAATTCGAATACTTCGAAATTCGAAAAATTCGAATTATTCGAATTTTCGGGCTACTTATTAAATTCGAATTTTAAAAGCAAAAATTCGAATTATTTGAATTTTTTTTTAATAATTCGTTTTTGTTGTGTTGCTGTTGTGCAGTTGAGAATACCTACTTGTATTGTAAAATTTAACCATAATATTATTATAGGTATTTAAAATGATGCAAATAAATCATTATTTAGGCAAGGTAGGTAAGTACTGCCGCGCGTTGAGATGTTAGTTGAGAATGCGCTCACCCGCTACCCGCACTGCGGCTCTGAATGAGCTTTGTATTCTTTAAGAATTTTGCAAAAAAAAGAACCGACTTCTAAATGAAAAAAATTCAAAAATGCACCGAATAGTAAAAAAATATTTCCCACTTTCCACAACACCTTTCGGTACCTTGCGTAGCACGTTTCGGCACACTAATAGGTAGGACGCTCTGATTGAAAACATTTTTTTGAAAACAAGCACTGCGGCAGAGGTAAGGAGAAGATCCGACGTAGCTTCTGGCTAGTTGCTCAACAGGGCGAAGCAGTACTTCACTGCGGGGCAACGACTACTCCTTTATAAGGCACAGGTTCGGCCCCACATGGAGTACTGCTGTCACCTTTTCGCCGGAGCGCCTGCGTGCCAGCTTGACCCTTTCGACTCGGTACAAAGACGGGCGTTGAGGCTCGTCGGCAATCCCATACTCACAGGCGATGTGGAACCACTCAGTCTCAGGAGAGACTTTGCTTCACTGTGTGTGTTTTACCGCCTATACAATGGTTTGTGCTCAGATGAATTGTTTGACATGATGCCCACAGCTACATTCTATCATCGCACTTCTCGTCATAGACGGGGAGTTCATCCTCACACATTGCGACCGGAAACGGTGCGCACTGTGCGGTATGAAAGGAACTTCATCCCTCGCACACTCAAGCTGTGGAATGAACTCCCCGCGATGGTTTTCCCAAGCGACTACAATATGGGGTTCTTCAAGAAGGGCATTAGAAGGTTTCCTCAGGTCGGCAGCACGAGTGTGACGCCCCTGGTGCTGCATACGTCCATAGGCCACGGTAACCACTTTCCATCAGGTGGGCCGTGTGCTTGTCTGCCACCTAAGTGGTATAAAAAAAAAAAAAAAATAGTTCTTTCTCGAAGTTTTTTTTACCGAGCTGTATAGACACAAGTATGTGTATTCACCGCTAAGAAAACTCCATTCATTGTAGCACCGCAATTCCTGGACACACCGCTTACCATTTCCTCGAGTATCGGAATCCTTGGTATCGATATCTCCAGCGACGTCAAATACCGTAGTCATTTAGAAGACAAGGTTAAGCTGGCATCAAAGAAGCTTGAGTTGCTCAACAGGGCGAAGCAGTACTTCACTGTGGGGCAACGACTCATCCTTTATAAGGCGCAGGTTCGGCCCCACATGGAGTACTGCTGTCACCTTTTTGCTGGAGCGCCTGCTTGCCAGCTTGACCCTTTCGACTCGGTACAAAGACGAGCGTTGAGGCTCGTCGGCAATCCCATACTCGCAGGTGTGGAATCTCTCAGTCTCAGAAGAGACTTTGCCTCACTGTGTGTGTTTTACTCAATGGTTTGTGCTCAAAAGAACTATTTGACATGATGCCAACAGCTACATTCTATCATCGCACCTCTCGCCACAGGCAGGGAATTCATCCTCACACATTGCGTCCGGAAATGGTGCGCACTGTGCGGTTTGAAAGGCACTTCATCCCACGCACACTCAAGCTGTGGAATGAACTCCCTGCGGTGGTTTTTCCAAGCGACTAAAATATGGGGTTCTTCAAGAAGGGCATTAGAAGGTTTCTTCAGGGTCGGCAGCGAGAGTGTGACGCTCCTGGTGTTGCATACGTCTATAGGCCACGGTGACCGCTTCCCATCAGGTGGGCCGTGTGCTTGTCTGCCAACTAAGTGGTATAAAAAAAAAAAAAAAAAAAGGTAGACATATGTTTGAACAACTTTGAGTGCAGCCCCTTCGATGTCAATTGGTCTCGGTACAACACGTTCGATGAACATAATCTTGGTTTTATCCAAGTTTACACCGAGGCCGCTTTTCGAGAAGCTCCAATCAGGCTGTGCAGCATGTCGCCCAGTTGTTCTAGCAACTCCGTATCTATGACGATGGCCTCGGTGATCCGAAGATGCGAGATGTTCTCACCGTTGATGTTAATGCCCCTCCCCGTCCAATCCAGAGTCTTGAAGACGTCGTTGGCAAATAGTTTAAGAGACATAACATCTTCCTGTCTCACTCTACACTGGAGGCTAATGGGTTTCGTCTTCTGGTCTTAGAGCTGGACGGACGTTGTGACAGTGTCATACAAGCATCTTAATACTTCAATGTATTGTCAATTAAACCGATACCGCTGCAGGTCACCTAACACTGCCCAAGTTTCGATGGAGTCGAAGGCTTTTTCGTAGTCTAAAAACGCTGATTGTATGTACTTATGCGTCTTTTTTATAATCTGCCGAACAGTTTGGATGTGGTCCACGGTGCTATAGCCTTTTTGAAACTCGACTTGCTCAGGTGGCTGGAACTAGTCGAGTTTACCCGCGAGGCGATTTATGACGACTCTTGAGAACAACTTGTAGACATGGCTCAGGAGTGAGATGGGCCTGTAGTTCTTCAGCAAGGTCTTATCACCTTTTTTGAAGTACAAGTACTACCGCACTCCTGCTCCATGCCCTAAATGTTAGACCTTGCTGAATGATGGAATTAAAAATAAATAAATTAACGGTTTAAACGGCTTGGCACCAACTTCAACATAACTCAAAAGCGTTTTTATATTGTTGTTGTATTTGTTATTTATTTGTTTAAAACTGAAATACGATGATAGTCCGTTGAAATTGCTGCATGCTGATTGTGCTTATCTTTTAGGCGTTCATAATTTTTTCCAAGGATCGATATTTTTCGATTTAACTATATCCCAAAAGGTGGTGCATTTTTTTTTTACTTATAAAATATTCTTAGTAGCAATTTTCTTTCAGAATTCATTGAGGGATGTCACTGGCACTGTAAAAACCGAAATGTAATAAAATATGCTCCTATCAAAAAAAAAAAACTTCGAAAACTTCGAATAATTCGAATTTCAGTCGAATAAAATTCGAATGTTCGAATTTGAAAAATAATTCGAATTTTGCAATCCCCCGCTGGACTGTCGAAGACTGGAGAAAAGTGTTGTTCTGAGATGAGAGCCATTTTTTGGTACAAGGACACCGATCTCGTTTCGTTAGAAAAAGCGACAACGAAAAACTCATAACACAAGGAGTATCATCCTCCGTCAACATTTCCGCCACTTTAAAGACAAAGCGCGTTCAGCGTGCGCTTCGCGTATTTTCAAATTCTGAACACTGGCATCGCCTGAAGTTACATATTTTTCGTTCTTACGGAGAGGCCTCAATTATGGAGGCTATGATGTGCCGTTTGGACGATGTTGCCGCTGATAGATACATATCCGAGTACTTCCTAGTGGGATCTCTGCTGCGTAAGATACGGGACGATGACGCCGTTCACGGTGGATCCCCGCCTTCTCTCCACCTGTTCGTGCCTTAAACGGCATTATAAACAGCGACATCTCCGATCGCCTCAGACTTCCATCGTTCGAAGTCCGCGGCTCGACTTTATCTCGCCCGCACACACTCGCACAATGGTTCCTCGTTGTGCTGGTTGAGAAAATGCGTCGGACCGACGCGCCTCTCGTTGGCCTACGCACTCTATTGTATTGCATAACTTGGTGTTCCCGTCTCATTCAAGACCGGGATTACCATCGCCTAGAGCAGAGCGCCGTTATGATTCGCGCCTGGCTCCTTCAAGGGGTATGTAACGACTGCGTCTATAAATATCTTCGCGAGCTGCGCGAAGATTATGCATTCGAATATGTATTCAACGTCGCTGACTCTTTCAGTCATTACTTCACTCTGCCAAATCTTAAAGTTGGCATCCAGGTCTTAGAGTGTGGCAGTACGCAGCCTGAAGACGCACTCTCTGACTCCGGTTTCTTACGCACAATAGGTAGGCATTCTTTCCTAACCTCTCCGTATGCCAGGACTTCACTAGAAGTCAAGATTCAGGTTCTTGAGAACCAACCTCCCAAGAAATTCTTCATCACAGGGAGACAAACCGCCTCCCTGCTACTCATGTTAGACATGCATGCGCGTATCTTACGCGCAAGCGATTGGTCACAAAGTGCCAAGGCATACATAGCGTGCATGGCCGAGCGACGCGCTAACGACGGCGCCTCGCACTTCACTGTCCTTTCGCAACTTACACAGGATATGTGTGCACTTCGCAAAATCTCTCATGAAATGATGACCATAGTCGCTCACTTCTCTCCGTTGATATTTGAGGGTCGGATTTCCTCCGAGATGCTCGCCGCCTATCGCGACAGTTCCCGCTTAAGAACGCATTCGTCATCCCACCAATTCATTATCTCTCATTGTTTCCTTAGGGCGCCAAGCCCTGACTTGCAATTCTACGCCGATGAAAAATTCGACACTATCGCCAGCTTATCATCAGCTGAACCACGTCCTCTCTTCAAGCGCGATCCAGCTCTATTTATACAACAACAGCCATATTCCTTTCTACAATCAGACGTTGATCTATGCGAGAAATGGGGAATCGCACTTCCTGATGAATTTGACTCGGTGCATGATGTCCGTGAGGAAGGTATCGTCTTTCAGGTCCCCTCAATAGCATCCACTTCTAGTACCCAATCATTAGCGGCTATGTGTCACTTTGACACTCTAGACATCGAGGCCTCGAGCGCATCGTCAGACGCTATTCCACATCATGGTGGGAGTACGAGTCCTTTACACTTAAATGACGACGATATCGCTGCATTAGGGGACATCTCCCTAGTGCGCAGTATTGACACTTCGGCATATCGTTCAGTCCCGAGTGAGGTCCCCTCCTCGGACGACGTTTCCTCTGTCATCAGTCCTGACGACCTCGAGAGCGTTGCTCAGGGCAGCGTAGGGGGTCGTGACGAAACCACAAACAACGAATGACCTTCCATGACCATCTTTTACTACCCGCTTGGCAATTCTCATCTCCCCCCGACGTCTCTTAGACTCGCGGCCGATGCATTTTAAGAAAACGACCATGAACGCTTGACGATCCAACATTTCGATCAAACAGTCAAACACCCATTAAGTCGCGTCAAAAGTCTACAGGGTGTAGCAATTTGTTAACTCGACCAAAGGAAATTATTTAATAACCCATGTGACAAATCAGCCTTAGCAGAATTGCAAAGATTAAGAAACAGTAGCACTGACTGAATAACCTTCATTATTCATTCTGTGCTTCTTTTTAATTTTCACTTTCCATATTGCTCAAGTAAAAATCACGATTTGCAGGCGTTTCCCATAGAAAGAATACGAAGCAGACTACAATCAATAGCAGTACAACGTACCAGACGGAACGGAATTTTGCGGGAGATGCAACCACAGCTTGAAGAAAATCGGGTTGACTTACGGTGGGTTGAATTCTTCAGAAAATCTACAGACAGAAATCCGTCTCCAATTGAAAAAACTTGTAGCGTTTGTGCTTTCCATACGTCTCTCTAAAGTTTCATGCGAGCGCGTATTTAGCATGATGGAGCAGGTTTGGGAGCAAAGAAAGGAACCGCTTGAGCACTAATTTAGTAAAAGCAGAACTACAGATACTAACAAACTTCAATGTAACATGTAACAACTTTTATAATTTTGTCCTAAAAAATTGCGAATTACTAAATGCTGCTACTAAACAAAATATACGAACCTAAATTAAACCTAAATAATCGAACCTTTAACCGACAATCGAATTTCTTAAAAATCTCCCGGGTTCGTCTTTTCTTGAGGTAACTATGCAGCTAAGAAAAAAAGAAACTTAATAAAAACCCCTACATTTATCACTCCACGCTGTCTGCCTTAGATTAAGTTGAAGCGGCCCAATTTGATTTATAAAGTGCAAAATATTTATCAGATTTTTATTTCTGTTTCATCAGAAGTACCACTTTGAAATAGGTCGACGCTTCCACAGCAATTCAGGATTTACATCACGGGGGACAAGTTTTGTGCAGGATATACCAATAGTATGAAGTAAGAATCAAGATCTGTCTTTATGCTGTTTCAAAAAACTTCAGGAGTTCTATCACTGGTAGGTAACATGTTTTGTGCCAGATATACCAATGATTTTTTTTAGACATGGTATGAAGTAACACTATTTTACAACACTTCAGGACATAATAGCACCGGTGACAAGTTTTGTGCTGGATATAGCAATGGTATGAGTATGAAGTACATCACGGGGGACAAGTTTTGTGCAGGATATACCAATAGTATGAAGTGAGAATCTAAAAGATTTGTCTTTATGCTGTTTCAAAAACTTCAGGAGTTCTATCACTGGTAGGTAACATGTTTTGTGCCAGATATACCAATGATTTTTTTTTAGAAATGGTATGAAGTAACACTATTTCACAACACTTCAGGACATAATAGCACCGGTGACAAGTTTTGTGCTGGATAAGGGACATTTTTTACGAAAACAGTTTTTTTCCATATTTCGAACCTTCATAGGGAACCGCATCGACTTGTGAAGACACCTGCTTTAAAATCTTACAAAATGACAGTTTTTTTGAGACCATGAAACCTAGTAAGTGCATTTTCACTCTCAGAAAACAAGATCAAAAACCTAGCAACTCGCATTTACAACTTCAAAACTCAGCAAGTCACATGCACTTACTGTGTTTTGTTATTGGGAATGTGCCTTACTAGGTTTTTGAACTTGGGCGCGACGCGAGAAATTGGAGCGGATTACCGCATTTACCGCCTACAACCGCCGCCGCTCGCACACTATTATATTCTTACTTTTTTAACTAATATGTAGTATGTTAATTTAAACAATAAAAATACTTGATTGATGCAGAAATTCATATTTTTTTAATTTACCTCTACGAAACATGCATATACTAGGTTTTGAAACGGGTCAGGACAGAATAAAAAATTGAGATTTCCATTTTCAAAGTTAGTAAGGGGTATAAAACGTGCAATATACATTATTATCGAAATATTTTACTCATTATGTAGTCAGTGGTAAGTACTCTATCCAAAAAATATCACTTTATTACTCTAACCCCAATACTTTTGAAAGGCTTGACCGTTTTATGTTTTTACGCTCTCCTGTAAAATTTGTTAAAAAACACTTACTGGGTTTTGAATTTGGGCAGCCGTGGTATGAGTATGAAGTACATCACAGGGGACAAGTTTTGTGCAGGATATACCAATGGTATGAAGTGAGAATCTAAAAGATTTGTCTTTATGCTGTTTCAAAAAACTTCAGGAGTTCTATCACTGGTAGGTAACATGTTTTGTGCCAGATATACCAATGATTTTTTTTTAGAAATGGTATGAAGTAACACTATTTCACAACACTTCAGGACATAATAGCACCGGTGACAAGTTTAGTGCTGGATATAGCAATGGTATGAGTATGAAGTACATCACGGGGGACAAGTTTTGTGCAGGATATACCAATAGTATGAAGTAAGAATCAAAAAGATTTGTCTTTATGCTGTTTCAAAAAACTTCAGTAGTTCTATTACTGGTAGGCAACATGTTTTGTGCCGGATATACCAGAGATGATTTTTAGAAATAGTATGAAGTAAGAATCTAAGAGACCTGTTTTAACACTATTTCATAACACTTCAGGACTTATAATAGCACCGGTGACAAGTTTTGTGCTGGATATAGCAATGGTACGAGTATGAAGTACATCACGGGGGGACAAGTTTACTATGAAAGAATGCATAAGTGATGTGTGACACAAACCTTTATACTTTAAGTACCAAAGATCTAGTACATTATAAGACCTTTATGTACGTACACTGGGACTAAGTTTTAAATTCAACAAACCTCATTCTGGGATTTAGCCACTCCCCTGCAGATTAAAGGCTCCAATAGCCGATAGTTATCCGTTGCATAACTTATATTTAGGGGTTAATTACATAGGCAAACCCGCATGAACCCGCTATACATATAACGACCCAGATTATAAGGAGAGCAAGTACGAGTTGCAGCATCAGCGCCCCGTGCAGCGAGCAGCCTCGTGCATTCGCCTCGTGCCGCACCGTCAGCAGATTTAAGAATCGATTGCATCAATACGCGAACTGATTTTACATCTTTAATTAAAATAAATATAATTCACTTCTGTTCTAGCATCGAACGTAGTCGTTAGTATAGTTAAGAATGTAGTTCTCATATCGAACTCATTCGCTTAGGTTAGTAAGGTGTAATGTAGTTCTAATATCGAGTACATTCACCTTTAGGCTAGTACGGTGTAATGTATTTCTAACATCGAGTACATTCACCACCTTTAGGTTAGTTAGAGTTAAATAAATCTCGTTTAAGTGATTCTAGTTTCCTTCTTGTACCCTCTGGCTGCGGAAAACGTAATTGGCGCAGTCGGTAGGATATTCGAGGCAGTGCGCGGCGCGGCATAGGTTTCCAAAAATCGTTAACCTGGTGAGTGCTGACTCCGATAGTCGCTGTCGGTATCCTAATACCTCATCGAATATCCAGAATCTACGTGAAACCGCAGGGGAGGTTATCCAGACATTGATAGCACAGGAAGGATCCGGAATATAGTATAAAAAAGAAAAAAAACTAGTTATATAAAACGAATTTAATTTATTACCTACGAGAGCTGCAGCCATCAAAAGAAGGGAGAATAACCAGCTATCGATACGCAAGAAGAATTGTATTTGTAAGTACTTGAAACTTTTCTACAACATATGTCAAAAGCTTTTAAGTACATAGAGGCTGAATGCCCGAAGTTGAACCAGTATCATCTCTGCGAGGAAGAGATGAATTATCCAATGGGAGAACTTCTCGACTGTATCCAGGGAATCATCTCTAATCAGCCCTTAATAACTCATGCGCTCCAGTCAAGATCACTACATACTAGTCAAGATAAAATTATAACCCAGCCTCCGCTGCAACTGGAAAATTCCTCTGGAACAATTTATCACACAACTATACCACTCTATATAATTATAACTGGCACAATCATAAGTATCTCAAGCATCATAGTTCGCCGGTTCTGGAGAAAGAAACAACAAAATTCAACAGAAAAGAATCCCAGCGTCCAACAAAATGAGACACATGAAGAACCTGGAAAACCGAATATACCAGCAATATTTTCACTGAAAGTTGGAAAATAATTGCTTTTCTGAGGGTGGAGGAATTACATAGGCAAACCCGCATGAACCCGCTATACATATAACGACCCAGATTATAAGGAGAGCAAGTACGAGTTGCAGCATCAGCGCCCCGTGCAGCGAGCAGCCTCGTGCATTCGCCTCGTGCCGCACCGTCAGCAGATTTAAGAATCGATTGCATCAATACGCGAACTGATTTTACATCTTTAATTAAAATAAATATAATTCACTTCTGTTCTAGCATCGAACGTAGTCGTTAGTATAGTTAAGAATGTAGTTCTCATATCGAACTCATTCGCTTAGGTTAGTAAGGTGTAATGTAGTTCTAATATCGAGTACATTCACCTTTAGGCTAGTACGGTGTAATGTATTTCTAACATCGAGTACATTCACCACCTTTAGGTTAGTTAGAGTTAAATAAATCTCGTTTAAGTGATTCTAGTTTCCTTCTTGTACCCTCTGGCTGCGGAAAACGTAATTGGTTCTCCTTGGCGCCCGAATTCATTGGTAAATATTTACATTTTATTATATTTTATTAGGAGAATTTCCCATACATAGGGTGTACTTTAGATATCTATTACAATACCAATGATTTTTTTTAGAAATGGTATGAAGCAAGAGTCTAAGAGACCTGTCTTAACACTATGTCACAACACTTCAGGACTTATAATAGCACCGGTGCCCTCTGTAGCAGAAGGACAGATACGCAAAATCCCGGAATAGCAAAATCCCAGATTAGCAGAAGGACGGATTAGCATAAAGGCAGATAATGTACTGTCGTGTACATTATAATACAAACCAAACCTTATTATTAACCTTATTATCTATTTGTGACCTCTTTACCTCTTTCTTCTAAATGGCCACTTTTCATAAATAATCAGACGATCTATATTATATTTATTATTCAATGTGACATGCAATGTTTGTTTTTCTGATAAAAGACATTTTCCTCAGTTATCAAATAATTTAATATTATAATTTAAATAATGGATCAAGCTAGTTCCAGTAACGGTGGATCATATTTAAAATTTATTAAAAGTCAAAAAGGTAAAAGTGTTTTGTTACATGCCGGCCACAGGTACAATTATGTGAAGAAAAATGAGAGTGGGACCACAAATTGGCGCTGCTACAACAAAAAACAATGTAGCACATCTATTACATTGAATGCTAAAAATGACATAATAAGGGAAGCGAAGCACTCTTGCATCCCTGATTTTCAACGCAATACAACGGATGCAATATTAGACCAGTGCAAGGAAGAAGTATGTAAAAACTTTGAACCAATACAGAGAGTATTTGAAAACTACATTTATAAGAGAAAAGAAGAATCGAATTTGCTGGCAATTGACGATGATGATTTGCCTGTGTTTTCTATGAAAAGGGACACTCTATATAGATCGCGGCGAAAATATCTGAAAGTCACTGAATGCAAAGACATGAAGAAGCTAAAACTGCCACACTGTTTAGTGGATATTTTTTTTTTATATGATGATGGTGTGGATGAAAGAATTATAATTTTTGGAACTACACTGGCTAAGCAACTTTTAATGAAATATGAGGTATATTACGGTGATGGAACATTTAAGGTAACACCGACACCCTTCTATCAGCTATATACCTTACACGTAGACATTACCAATAATAACGAAGATACTGTCAGCTTTGTACCCCTTCTTTACATTCTGTTACCAAACAAATCAGAAACTACGTATAGAAGACTTTTTTTAATACTCAGAGACCAATTTAAAATGAAAATCACGGTCTACAAATGCGATTTCGAATTGGCAACCATAAATGCTGTCAAATTTGTTTATCCACACGTAACTATCAAGGGTTGCTATTATCACTTTGTTAAGAATGTCTGGAAGATGGCTAAAAAAATTGGGTTAACTGTAGTTGAAGGTGGGCACAAAATAATAACTTTATGCACACAATTACCTCTATTGCCAGCAATTCTGATTCCGGAAGCCTACCTTTCTATATTTGATTTGTGTCCCGAAAAACCAGAATTTTTCGAGTTTCAAAAGTACTTCAATAACCAATGGATCCTCAAAATCACAAAGGACATTCTTAGCTGTTACAACGAAAAATTTAGGACAACGAATGGTGTTGAGGGATGGCACCGGAGGATTAATACAAAAATACCTACGAATCCTTCACTCTTCCTATTTGTACAGCTATTAAAGAAAGAAGCATATATCCAAGATCTGAAGTTGACCGGCAATAGCATACCACAAAAACGTTCTTCCCTCATTACAATGAAAGATAAAAAAATTGATCAAGCTATCACGAGCTTTTTGAATAATAAAAATTCTGCAATGGAATGTTTGATACGTTTGGCCAAAGTTAATAAAACGAATTAAATAACTTTTAAAATTTATTTTGACTTCAGTGTGTATCTGTACTTCTGCCTTTATGCTAATCTGTCCTTCTGCTAATCTGGGATTTTGCTATTCCGGGATTTTGCGTATTTGTCCTTCTGCTACAGAGGGCACCGGTGAAGTTTTGTGCTGGATATAGCAATTGTATGAGTATGAAGTACATCACGGGGGACAAGTTTTGTGCAGGATATACCAATAGTATGAAGTAAGAATCGAAAAGATCTGTCTTTATGTTGTTTCAAAAAACTTCAGGAGTTCTATTACTGGTAGGTAACATGTTTTGTGCCGGATATTCCAGTGATTATTTTTAGAAATGGTATGAAGTAAGAGTCTAAGAGACCTGTCTTAACACTATTTCATAATACTTTAGGACTTATAATAGCACTGGTGACAAGTTTTGTGCTGGATATAGCAATGGTACGAGTATGAAGTACATCACGGGGGACAAGTTTCGTGCGGGATATACCAATAGTATGAAGTAAAAGTCAAAAAGAAGTCTTTATGGTGTTTCAAAAATTTCAGGAGTCCTATCACTGGTAGGTAACATGTTTTGTGCCAGATATACCAATGATTTTTTTTTAGAAATGGTATGAAGTAAGAGTCTAAGAGACTTGTCTTAACACTATTTCACAACACTTGAGGACTTATAATGTGCTATTATAAGTCCTCAAGAGCGAAATAGTAACCTTCACCCCAAAAGGAAAAACCAGCTTGCAGCGGCAAGCAGGGATATTTGTAAAATATAACTATTTTGTTTTGTATGTAGGTACTACAATGGAGTGTGCAATTTTGTTATTCTTCATGAGTCTTGAGTATGCACTATCTTCCCCAGTCATTATGGCTGTTAATGGAGAAGTATTAGTTGTGCAGTATCATGAATGTGAGATTTCTAACAATGGTCAAGTTTACAAGATAAATGCATTAGATGATGGAGACAGACATAAATTTGACAATGCAATGTTTGGACTTATTCAATGGAAGTGTGATAAAATATATAAAGGAGAAATTGTATCTTTTTTTGATTGTGAATCTTGTAGTTTCTATTGTAATTATAGTCAGTAAGTGTGGCGGACAGGCCTCACGTGACGTTCTATCTGGTCATGGAACGCAGATCTAAACGTCAGCGATCAGCTGATGCCCGTCGTAGTACATTTAGAGGGGTTGGACGTCGGTTTGCACACTCTTTCCCTGCCATGCAGTGGCGGTGTGGACTGTAACTTTCGAACGAGGTCAGGGAAAGTAAGGTAACTCGTCCCTGTGCGTCTCTCTAGGCGAAAGGATAAACCGACCGCGTACGGTACGGTTCCGAATTGGGTTGAATAGGAACACCAGTAAATAAGACACAGTTAATTCGGTTGAATCATCTGGCTTTAATAATGGCCCATCTATTCAATGCAAAGTCTGAGAGAAGTCTCGAAGACTATTGCTGGCGACTCGGCTAAGATGTCGCAATTGTACGAAAAGTCGCACCAGCTTAGCTTCTCTGAAACTTTACCTTGACGAGAACCGGCCGAAATAAGATATGTTTTACAAAATAACATTAACGATTTTCACTATGATAAATAACAATTTTTAGGTCTATTTTATAAACTATGTACAACTATCAAATACTCTAAGTGCAGCAAGGTAGGTAGGGTGGTCATCCATCCTATGGTATGATTTTAACAGCTATATTATTTATTATTTTGCAATTACAGAGGTTTACACTGGTAATTATGAGTAGCTGGCTTCCATTTGTTTACATTATTTGTTAATTACATAAGAACTATTTACTTTACAAACTTGAACGAATTTCTCTACTATGGCCACTTATCTACTCTATACGGGGAACAAAGTTTTTCTTATATACTACAGCGCTTTTATGGCTGATTTTACAGATTTACAAAAAACGATAGTACAAAAACAAGGTTAAAACAATATTTACTTATAAGAATTTTACAAACTAATACAAAAAGGTGCTGCGACCGTCTCCTGCGTACGGTGGCTACTACAATCAAGTGTCTATTGGCTTTATCATTGTCACTGTTTTATCACACTATTGGTTTACGTGCACTAATCACTAATTTCAATCACACTATTATGATTTTACGAATCACTTGCACTGTATTTCGTGTCTGTCGCGAACATCTCTCCCGCCGTGCAGCAGAGTGAGGTACGGCCGCTTGTGATGCTGCATACTCCGGTGAGCGACACTACTTGGGCAGCGGCACGATCTTCTTCGTAGGGCGCTTGAGCACGCCCCCGGCTGTGCGCACCTCAACGGTACGAATTTGACCGTCGGCGCCTGGGTAGACGGCGGTGACTCGGCCCCTTGGCCAAGTGTTGCGAGGCAGTTGGCCGTCGGCGATCAAGACGGGATCGCCGACCTCGATGCGAGGGCCCGACCCATGGGGCTCCCGCCGGTGTTGCAGCTCGGGAAGGTACTCGCGCACCCATCTGCGCCAGAACATGTCGACGAGCGCCTGAGCGCGTCGCCACTGCTTCTTGTGGTCGATGTCGGTGGAGTCAAACTCACCGAGTGGTGAAAGTCGGGAGGAACCACCGAGTAGGATGTGGTTCGGAGTGATGGCCTCGTTGTCTTCGGGGCTCACGGAGACGTGGGTGAGGGGGCGGCTATTCACTGTATATTCCACCTCACACAGCAAAGTGGAGAGCACCTCTTCATGGGGATGGCGCTCATGTAAGACCGTAGTGAGTGCGGTCTTCACGCAACGCACTAGACGCTCCCAGACACCCCCCATAAAGGGAGCAGAGGGGGTGATGAAGCGCCACACGATGCCTCGATGAGCGGCTTCGCGAGACAGAGCCTCGCGCATCTCGCGGTCGGCACCATGCATGTTGGTGCCATTGTCCGAGTAGATCTCGGCGGGGCAGCCTCGGCGCGCGGCGAACCTCCGCAAAGCTAGGATTGCGGAGTCTGCGCTCAGACTGGCGGCGACCTCCAGGTGGACTGCCCGGGAGGTCAGGCAGGTGAACAGCGCCACATAGCGCTTTTGGTGTTGCTTGCCGATGGTGACACTGAGCGGCCCGAAGTAATCGAGCCCAGTGTAGGTGAAAGGCCTGCAGTGATGTGCAAGGCGTGTCTTTGGATGGTCACCAGTGGCTGGCTCTGGTGGCTGCGCCTTCCTGATGCGGCACTGTAAACATAAATGGAGGACCGACCTGGTCGTCGGTCGTAAGCGCAGAACCCAATAATGCTGTCGTACTTCATTTATCACGGTTTCAGTACCGCTATGATGCAGTTTCCTATGTGTCCATTCTATGTACAATTGAGTAATTTTATGTTCCCCGTCTAAGATAGGAGGTCTCTTTATCGCTTCGGACACGTCTTTGGTTGCTGCTATTCTGCTTGCCAGTACTATAACTCCGTTTGCGAGCTCCACTCGGAGTTTGCGAAGTCGGCTGTCACGGGGCATTTCCTCTTGATTTTTCAATCTGCTGATGTCTTTATTAAATGCGGCGTTCTGTACGCATTTAACTAGTTGTACTTCGGCCTTCCGAAGATACTCTGCGGTTAAAATTTTAAATTTTCTATTGGGTACAGTGTTCTGGGGTAACACTGGCCCTTTAATTACCTTCGTCCGTCGAGTTGTGCGACGCCAATCGGGATCCTTTTGTTGGTTTCTCGTAGTTCGTTTGTACGCCACCTGTTGTGTCCTAGACTTGCGTATTGCGTCTAGAAACTGTAGCACCCGAGCGGTGGTGCGTAGGAGCCTCTCCCAGCTGGAGAATCTGGCAAAGTCTATTATAGAGTCACTTACATCTGTTACGGTGGTGATTCTCTCTTCGCCGGTGGCTTCTGTTAGTAGCGGTTTCTCGGATGGCCAGTCTGTCGCATCCTTGTACAGGAAGGCCGGTCCGCTGTACCACTCGTGCTCGGAGTTGAAGTTAGCGGGTACATCACGAGTGGCTGCGTCTGCTATGTTGAACTTTGACGGGAGCCACCTCCAGTCCTCGACCTTACTGTTGTCTTCTATGGCGGCGATTCTGTGAGCTACAAAGGGTTTATAAGTGCGAGAACCTTTCCTTAACCAAGTTAAAACCGTTTTACTGTCAGACCAGTAGGTAGTAGAGTCTGGCTGAATCCTGTGGTTCTCGGCGACGGCTGTAGCTAGTCGGGTCCCCATCACTGCAGCTTGCAGCTCCAATCTAGGGATTGATGTGATTTTCAATGGGGTCACCCTCGCCTTTGCAGTGACGAGACTGACTCTCACCTGTCCATTATGGGTGACGGTCCGCCAGTATATGGCTGCGGCATAGGCTGCTTCGCTGGCGTCCGAAAAAACGTGCATCTGTATTGATTGAGGATCGGTGTATCCCGGGTAGCACCTAGGTATCTTGACGAATTTGAGGGCTCGGAGATGGTCTGCCCATACACTCCAATGGGCTGACAGCCTCTCGTCTAGGGGCTCGTCCCAGTCGGTTCCTAAGCGCCATGCCTCCTGTAGGATCTGCTTAGCTCTCACGGTGACCGGTGAAGCTAGTCCGAGAGGGTCATATAACGACATCACTATCTTCAAGGCTTCCCTTTTAGTAGGTGAAGTCTTGTTAATTAAATTTTCAGGTAGTCTAGCTAACTTTAAATTGAAACTTAAGGTGTCTGTCTGTGGGTCCCAGATTAGGCCAAGGATCTTCTCTTCTTCAGCCTTCGATGTGATGCTCACACATTCAGTGTGGTTCGGACTGTTCTGCAAACGATCTATAACCTGTGTAGAGTTAGAGACCCATTTCCTTAGTTCAAACTTGGCTTTTCTGTGTATATCACGTACCTGGGTGGTGATGCGTACCGCCTCTTCTATGCTCGGGAAGCTGTCAAGATAATCATCCATGTAATGATGGTTGATGATGGCGTCCACTGCCTCGGGATAGTCGTCTGCGTGCTGTTTCGCGTTCCAGTTTTTTGCGAAGATCGCAGTGCAAGGTGAGCTGGCTGCACCGAAGATAATGGACTTCATTCGGTACTCATCTGGAGCTCCCTCCCGCCTATTACCTCTCCATAGGTATCTTAGCGCGTCCCGATCGTCTGGACGTACCTGCACCTGCATGAACATCTCGGCGATGTCAGCTGAAACGGCGATCTGGTGGCGACGGAAGCGCATCATGACACCTGGGAGTGACTGTAATAAGTCCGGGCCTGTTAATAGGAAGTCGTTGAGGGACTTTCCTCCTGATTTGGCGGCAGCGTCGTGGACTATTCTCAGCTTATCCGGCTTGCTAGGGTTGTGGACATCGAAATGTGGTAAGTACCAGGTCCTACCTGGTCTTGCTGGCTTCGGAGCTTCCTCTGCATACCCCTTCTGTACGAGCGAGTCTATTTGTTCGGTATACTTCAACTTTAAATCTGGGTTACGGTCTAATTTTCTTTCAATCGAAGCTAACCTGTTGACAGCGTTATTATAGCTGTCTGGCAACACGTCGTTGTTTGTCTTCCATAGAAGAGCGGTCTGTATGCGGCCATCGGTTAGTTGAACGGTGTTATCTTCTAAGATATTTGCAGCTAACTGTTCCGGATCAGATTTCGGGCGACGTGGGTTAATTAATAGTGACTCTAGTGCAAAATATTCCTTTAGTTGATGGTCAATGTTGTCATCAATAGTCGAGAGTTGATTTACAAATTGTATGCTGTGACCTAAGGCTCGGCTGTGACTTCCGTGCAGCACCCATCCTAGTGCTGTGAGTGAAGCGACTGGCTGTTGGCGAGGTCCCCGTTTGGTGTAGCTAGATACTAAAAGGTGCCAGTTATCTTGACCTATCAATACCTTAGGGGTCCCTCCGGTGTAGACGAGCTGCTCTTTGATGTCTGCTAAATGTTCGCAGCCTTCGATGTCGGTCTCGCTGATGGTCTGTGACGAGAGTTGCAGCTTGGGCACGGTTCTCACCGTCAACGGGATGCTGGTACCATCGGGATTACCTATGTATACTTCGACTCGTCGTGAGTCCGGTAGGTTGATCGCTGTATCCCCAATAGCCTTGATGGTAAACGGGTCAGTCTTACCTCGGGCTCCCAGCTTGGCTGCTACATCTTTATCTATGAGAGATACGGTAGATCCGTCGTCAAGGAGAGCATACGTCAACATCTCTCCCGCCGGTCCAGAGAGTCTAACTGGTGCTATTTTTAAAAAGGCTTGTTTATTTGAACGGGAAAATGAACTAGCGACTGTCTCCTCTTGAAGTTTCTGTTTGTTCTCTGTTTTCTTAATATAATGAAGTAATCTGTGGTGAGAGGCAGGACAGTTATCTATACCACACTTCCTGATCTGACATCTATGATCGGTATGGCGGAATTTAAGACAGCGAAAGCATAATCTGTGTTTCTTCGCTAAGTCCCATCTCTTATCGGAGTTACCTTTTTTAAATGTATCACAGTTCGATGCGTAGTGCCCCTCAGAGTCGCATATTCTACACTTACGTGTGATCTTATCTTCGGTCTGTCTCTCAGTGGCTGTAAAGGCTCTCTGAGGGACATGGTTATCTCGGTTATCTCTGTTATCTCTGATAGTCTCGGCTGGGGCGAAGGCACTACAATAGCGGGCGTACTCAGTTACGTACTCGCTGAATGAAGCCAGATCAGGAGTAGAATTATATTTTTCAGTATACGTACGATACCATTGAACACGGAGTGAATTCGGAAGTTTATCTGTGAGTATTCGTAATAATTCAGCATTCATTAAATAATGATTTTTCTTTAGGGCCTGGAGAGTGACGACGCTACTCCTTATCCGACTGGCAAATGTGCAGATGTCTTTAGGGGCTTCGGTACATCGTGGCAAAGCTCTTAATTTGTCAGTTTCTGATTGAGCGATGGAGTCAGGTCGTCCGAATTGGAGCTCTAGCTCTCGAATAATATGCTCCGGCTGCGCATTAGCTATAAGTTCTGAGCTGACTATTTCTAGCGCTCTGCCTTTAAGGCTTCGTCTGAGTCTAGCTGTATTTTCTATGTCATTAAAGTACATTTTAGTGGTGTCATATATTGCTTTAAATGACAGCCATTCGGTATGCGACCCGCCGAATACCGGTAAAGTCATTATGACCTTCGATGCCGATGGATATGAGGACGTAAATGACGCCTCCATCGGTTTCCTATCAGCGAGCGCAGCTATAGCAGATGTTAGTTCAGTAATAAATGGTTTTAAATTATTATCATTTGACTGTACGGTAAATTCGGCTGTGCCCCCAACACGGGGCACTTTAAAAGGCTCTATCTGAGTTTTATTTAAAAATTCGGTTGTGCTCCCAGCCCGGTGCACGATAGGAGTCTCTTTCTGAGTCTCAACATAAGCGGTTGTACCCCCAACCCGGGGTACCAAAGGTGCCTCCTTTTGGAGTTCGTTATAATCTAAATTAGGAACTGTGCCCCCATCCCGGGGCACGATGGGAACCTCTGTCTGAGGCTCATTATTGTGGGTCTCCTTCTGGAGGTGTCCACTTACTAAACGTGGTTCTAAGCCGAGTCGTGTCGAGGGCGCACCTTCTTGTAACCACGAACGAACATATTCGGACCTTGAATGGGCATCATCATCATAGTCAGAGTCTTCGGCTGACTCTTCAGCCCTACGTAGTGCTACCTCAGCCAATTGCAATTTAATCTTTAGCATCTCCTCCTGAGCTTTCAATGCACGCTTGCGCGCCATCGATTTACTGTGTATAGTCGATCTAGATCTAATAGTCACGCCTGGTTCACGGCTCAATGACTCAGAAGTACGTACTTCTTCTATGGGTTTCTGTTCGATTGGTCGTAGCGTACTGTCTGATCTATTCTCTGCCAGACACCACGGTTTTTTACTAATATCTGTTTGCGTCTTGGCGCTAGGGGGCCGTGGTGTACTGGTAGATGGTTGAGTCATGCACGATGGCGCGCTTACCTCGGATCCGACTGGTATTGAGGGTGAGCGTGGCGGCTGCTCATGGCGGAGGGTCTGTTCTCGAGCCAGAGTCTTCTCAGGCTGGCTTGGTTCTGCAGCTTTGGATCTGGTGCTCGGCATGTTGGCTGGCACTAATTCACACAACACTTAACACGGATTCGACAGTACGCGCTTTAAACTGTTCTATTATTTACTGTTACTGTTAGTTCAAATTGTTACTGTTTGTCGACTTACTATAAACGCGTACTGACACGAGTCTTACTCACGTGTAAGGACACTGATGCTATAGTTAACTGGCTTATTTACTGGTAATAATACGGGTATAAGTCGCGCACACGTTACTGTTTGACTTTGACTGATGAGAACGGGTATAAATTCGCGCACACGTGACTGTATACTGTGTTTGTCAATGGAGACGGGTAAAAATACGCGGAACTGACTCTAATTACTATTTTACAAAACACTGACTCTAAATTATCCCGATTTGACTCAAATCGAGATGCAAAATACTGAAATAAAGATTAGACAAAGAATAAAGAAATTAGACACACAAAGAAAGCTAGCTATTATGCGATACGTCCGGCTGGAAGCTATCCACAAGTGGACAGCAACGCTTTTTATCCGGCTCGCAAGGACCAATAAATGTGGCGGACAGGCCTCACGTGACGTTCTATCTGGTCATGGAACGCAGATCTAAACGTCAGCGATCAGCTGATGCCCGTCGTAGTACATTTAGAGGGGTTGGACGTCGGTTTGCACACTCTTTCCCTGCCATGCAGTGGCGGTGTGGACTGTAACTTTCGAACGAGGTCAGGGAAAGTAAGGTAACTCGTCCCTGTGCGTCTCTCTAGGCGAAAGGATAAACCGACCGCGTACGGTACGGTTCCGAATTGGGTTGAATAGGAACACCAGTAAATAAGACACAGTTAATTCGGTTGAATCATCTGGCTTTAATAATGGCCCATCTATTCAATGCAAAGTCTGAGAGAAGTCTCGAAGACTATTGCTGGCGACTCGGCTAAGATGTCGCAATTGTACGAAAAGTCGCACCAGCTTAGCTTCTCTGAAACTTTACCTTGACGAGAACCGGCCGAAATAAGATATGTTTTACAAAATAACATTAACGATTTTCACTATGATAAATAACAATTTTTAGGTCTATTTTATAAACTATGTACAACTATCAAATACTCTAAGTGCAGCAAGGTAGGTAGGGTGGTCATCCATCCTATGGTATGATTTTAACAGCTATATTATTTATTATTTTGCAATTACAGAGGTTTACACTGGTAATTATGAGTGGCTGGCTTCCATTTGTTTACATTATTTGTTAATTACATAAGAACTATTTACTTTACAAACTTGAACGAATTTCTCTACTATGGCCACTTATCTACTCTATACGGGGAACAAAGTTTTTCTTATATACTACAGCGCTTTTATGGCTGATTTTACAGATTTACAAAAAACGATAGTACAAAAACAAGGTTAAAACAATATTTACTTATAAGAATTTTACAAACTAATACAAAAAGGTGCTGCGACCGTCTCCTGCGTACGGTGGCTACTACAATCAAGTGTCTATTGGCTTTATCATTGTCACTGTTTTATCACACTATTGGTTTACGTGCACTAATCACTAATTTCAATCACACTATTATGATTTTACGAATCACTTGCACTGTATTTCGTGTCTGTCGCGAACAGTAAGTATATATGGATAAGTGCAGGAATAACATAACTCCAATTATCATAGGCTTAACTGCTTCTACTGTTATTTTTATGTTAATCTTAATTTCATGCTTATGTTGTTTTAGGAATAAGGTACACAATTTATACATTAATATCATCCTATACTTTATAATGTCATCAGATAGAAAGCGTGCACAACAGATAAAGAAGTATAATAAAATCACTGGTAATAATCTGGAAGTAAAGTTCAAATAGTTAGTTTATAAAGATGAAGAACTAATGAATTTACTTAAAGAGAAAAGGATTGCACTAATTAAGGAAATCACCAATGTGTCAGATGAACCAATATATTCTGACATAGTTTATAATAGATCTATGGAATATAATAGAATAAATGAAATGTTGAAAATGTCAAAAGATCGTGCAGATATGATGGAAGAGTTACACACTAGAATTATGACCTCAAGGCGACCATCACTTAACAATATTGTAACTTACTGGATTAGCTATTACATCAACATTGCCACAAAGAGTATATTCTTGTGATCAGAATCTATACATAGAGTGATGGAAGGTTGTGTTACAATAACAAATGCTATGATCTATCTACATATTCTATGACACTAGGTGATGGAGAGACTGCCTGCTTTCATGACCTAAATAATGATAAGTTTATGATTAAGCTTAATAACGTGTATAACCTTGCAAGATTTAGTACCTTATATGATACAACAGATGATTATATTAAAAATAAAATGCATTGGAACTGTATGGGATCAGCTAAGTGTTGGTATGGTGCTGAATGTGGCAGAGGGTATGAATTAAATATATTATCAGAAAACAGTACCAACCCACATGGCTCTGGATGTCATATGACATCTACTAGCTGTGTAGGTAGTATATGTACACATGGTACTTCATGTGTCTGGTACAGATGGGAAATAGTTCCTAAAGGTAAGAAATATCCCGTATATTCTTTATATTCACAGACATGGGAAGCAAGTATTACTATTACTTACAAAGGAATAGTGAAACATATCCCTATAAACACTAACAATCCTAAACATGACCTGAATGATATTTTGAATAACATCATGGACCATATGCCTATAACTGTAACTGCCATGGATTATGAAAAATTAGATGTGAAAGGCTCAATTGTAGAAAAGGACAATACTTTCTACAACTTGTTAGCATCCCCTCATAATATGCCAATTCGTGGTCTTATTGGTGATATTCAGATAGAGAAAGAAAGCAACAAAATGATATTTTATGACAACACAATAGATTGTAGTACAGATTCATGCACTGTCAAATGTAACATAGAACCATCTGCCATATCTAGGTTAGAGAAGAAGAGCCCATATGCAATTGACACTAGCAATATAGAGAAACTAGAGATATATGATAAATACTGGATTAACTACAAGTACAGAGCTGCTGGGCATGCTACCATTACTTTTGGCAATGTTGAACTAAAAGAACTTATTGTAGAAAAGCCACATTGTAAGTTAGAAGTTGCAATGTCCTATGCTTGTAAAGCATGTTTAGAGCTTCCAACTGCAACAATAGTGTCAAAAGAGGTTAAAAATGAAGGAACATTGAACTATGATAGTAACTGCACCTTCGACAGGCCAGTGTTATCATGCAATATTGAAATGTATGAAATTAAACAAATTAGTAAAAATAAATATTGCAACATATATATTCCTGTATTAAATCATTCCTTAGACCTTACTTTTGAGTATGAGTGTCGTGGTAAGTTAACAGATTGAGAAAGTCAAGAGCGAAGGCAGAATGCTCAGCGAGGGTTACGTGAACAGATTACGTCGGGGTCACCACTGTGAAGGAACAAGGTGTGATGTGCCTGTTCCTCCAACTCAAAGGGAGGATCCTCCGACCAGGTAAGGTGTTCACGCCTGGCGGGCCGCGGCCCTTCTTTTTTTTTTTTTTTAAATAGTGCCCACAACTCTGGGCACTGTCAACAATGGACTATATTATTATTATGTCACTAACAGTTTTTTAACAATTTTATTCTAAATACCTTGCAATCAAGCATATTAAATAAATATCCCCTGTCAAAGGCAAATTATGCCTAACAAATATATAACCCAAATCAATCGGGTTTGTCTAGGAACGGGGTATAATGTTCCTGTGACCAGGCAAGATGGTCACGCCTGGTGGCAGGAACGGTGAAGATTTGTGCTGGATATAGCAATGGTATGAGTATGAAGAACAAACATCACGGGGGACAAGTTTTGTGCAGGATATACCAATAGTTTCATATCAGTGTTTATGTTGTTTCAAAAAACTTCAGTAGTTCTATTACTGGTAGGTAACATGTTTTGTGCCGGATGATGATTTTTAGAAATGGTATGAAGTAAGAGTCTAAGAGACCTGTCTCAACACTATTTCATAACACTTGAGGACTTATAATAGCACCGGTGACCAGTTTTGTGCTGGATATAGCAATGGCACGAGTATGAAGTACATCACGGGGGGAAAAGTTCAAGACAACGAATGTTTAGTGACATTTCGATGTTTGACGTTTTTGACATTTGTTAGAACTTTTCACTTTTCCTTCCGACGACAAGCGCATACGCCACGAAAAATGGCTTTCTAATAACCATCTTTCTAAATCCCGATGGGAACTTATATATTTTTAATGGAGGAGCTTTCTTAAGCTTGCCCATGTAATCTTAAGAGGGGATGACCCTAACTTAACCTCATGTTTAACCTCATGAAGACCTCATGTTGAAATTTCCGAGTGACGCCTCGTGATATATTTTGGCTCCGAGGAGACCTGTCCACGCCCAAGGATGCCGTGAGAGCGCCCTTTTAAATTTAATTATAACCTATTTTAAATTTTACTATGAAAGAATGCATAAGTGATATGTGACACAAACCTTATACTTTAAGTACCTAAGATCTAGTACATTATAAGACCTTTATGTACATACATGCACACTGGGCCAAAAATAAAGTCAAAAAACCTCATTCTGGGATTTTATTTAGCCACTCCCCTGCAGATTAAAGGCTCTAATAGTAGGGTGGGTCAATTTTTTTTTTGTTTTTAACAGGCTTGGCGTTAAAAAGGTGCCAAATGGGTTAGTTAATTTATACGTAAAGTTTCATTGTATTATTTTAAGTTTTATTGCCTCCGGATTGTAAAAGTTTTTTTTTTAAAGTAGATTTTTGGTCTCTCGTTTCCGATACTTTTACAACTTATAGACATCTGTTTTAGTACACAATAGGTTTTAGTAACAATAAATCACTATATTTGTTTCGTTAAGTTAAAAAACAAGGGTAACGATGGGGTCGGGGGTGAAGGATTGATGAGACAAGTGAGGCCAGATTGACCTTGAAAAAAATCTTCGCTCGTTGCGTAACTGAGTGCAGTCGTTTGTTTTTGTGTCATTGAAAGTATGGAACGTACTCGAAAAACTTGGAAATGTCCTTGTTTGGTGATTTATTTGATTTAAAAGCATGGAATGAACTGCCAGTGAAAATGAGACGAGCTCAGACATTAGTGAAGTTTAAAGGAATGGTCAAGGAACACTACTTGTCCAATGTGTCACGTGTAGCATAGAATAATTATCTTATAAGTATCTTTTCATCGTATTTGTGTATGTATGTATTTTTTAAGTATAATTAAGTATTTTTAAGTATGTGTATTTTTACTTATGGATATAATATTCAAGTAGATAATTATGTATTTATATGGGTATTTATGTAAGTATGTATGTGATGTAACTATTTGATTAAACGCCAACAGCTACCAAATACTCCAACCAACGTACATTTCCATCCAAAGGTTGCCTGGAAGAGATTGCGTATAGCAATAAGGCCGCCCTTTGTACTTATCCTGTCTTCTTAATGTCTGTATAAAAATATTGTAATTTGGCGTACAATAAAGTATAAAAAAAAAAAAAAAAATATATATTTTGCCTACCTATGAAGATGTGATGAAATGTTATGAGTGGATCCGGCACACGTTAAAACATGAGAGGGAAACAAAAAAAGAACCAACATCTAAAGAAATCGAGACTATTATTGTTGCAAAATTGATAGATATATGGTCAAAATCTTCTATTCCTACCGTAGAACCAAAACGAATGAAGGTAATGTTACAAACATATCATTTTAAATGCAAAAACCTTCTTTAGTCTAACCCAAAAATACAAGTTGACAGAGTTTCGCCTTGGGAGTAAAGTGTTGTTTGACATTTCGGCTTGTAAATGTCGAGATTTGCTCAAATGTGTTTGTGATAAAAACAAAAAAATACCTACAAGAGAACTCGTCTTTATAACAGATCAACGAACGATTAGGCAAATGATGATCGGTGGTATTGACGTTGGAACATACTTTGTTGGAACTACCAAAGAGATTACGAGAGCACTGAAAAGGAAACAGTTGCGAGAAAAATCTGCAAGTAAACAACCTGTAAAAAGGTATAAACAAAACATTAGTAGCTCATCTGAATCCGAATGCATCCAGTCTGATTGTGAAGAGTCAACCCAAATTCAATTGCAGGCTTCCAGCATTGAATCAGGAAGTACTACTACCGCAGTTGATTATGCTTTACTCTCAAGAACTTGTGACCGATTTAGAGTGTCAGACAGGGCAGGAACGGCTATTGCATCATGCTTCGTGTTCATAAGTAATAGACAAAAATAAACTGCGCCGAGAAATAAAAAAAACTAAGAGATAACATAATCTCTCAACAAACTGTATCACAAATACCTGCATTATACTTTGATGGAAGAAAAGATCAAACTTTGACCATATTTGAAGAAGATGGAAAACGTGTAGGGTCAATCAGTGTAATTGTAAACAGGGGTAAAAGGAAACAGACATCATAACTCATGTTTAAGCATATTAAATATTCAGTTACGTGCGAAGAAACGCAAATTAAGCCTATGATCTACGGCCACATCTGTCAAAATTCAAAATGGCGTCATCAGAACCGAAACTGTGTGTGTTTTGAAAAGATCCAGAAAAAAAAGTGATTTATTTATTTCAAGAAAATCAAGGCGGCTCTATTTTGTTAAAAAAATATAAAAGTAAGAGAATTACTATTGTACTGAATAACTAAAAATGAATTTATCTTTGCATTTTGTATGGTTTTGGACTTTAAAACTTAACAGCCACGCTACAAATTGATGTTTACAATTACCCATCAATAAATAATATCAGGTTAATTGTAAACAGCTTCTGGGTTAATTGTAAACGGTTGGGGTAATTGAAAACGGTTATTATTATGCATGCAAGGTGAAGGTGGGTAAAAGTAAACATTTTATTTTTCAGGTTATATCAAGATGCCACGTGTTTATATCCGTAAACGTAAAACAAAATACACTTTACAGGATCTTTAGAATGCCGTAAAAGATGTCGAAGAAAAAAAGAAAACGTATAGACAGGCAGCAGAAACATACAACATACCCATTAAAGTTATATTTGATAGAATAAAGGGGAGAAAAGTAAGTATAGAACGAATGGGTGCTGGTGTTAAGAAAGCATTACCGAAAAAGTGGAAGAATACATTGTCTCTTGCCTTAAAACAAGAGCTCAAATGGGCCACCCATGTCAAAAAGAAGAGCTGAAGTTACTAATAAAAGAGTATGTTGAAAGCAAGGAATTGAAGACACCATTCAAAGATAATAAGCCAGGAGATGATTGGTACATTAACTTCATGAAACGACATCCTGAACTAAGTCTGAAAAAGCCTGAACACTTACAAAAGGCAAGAAAAGATGCACGAAACTTTTACATATGACTTTTACAGCACTCTTCAGCTAATCCTGTCAGAAAATCACTTGGAAGATAAACCAGGATTCATATACAATTGTGATGAAAGCGGATTCCAGAGTGATCCAAGTAGATTGAGAGGGATAGGTGAGAAAGGGAAACCTCTGTCTCGGGTGTCTGGAGGCTCGGGACGAGAATCGACAACAGTTCTTGCTTGTGTTTCGGCTGAGGGCCATGTTTTACCTCCTTTAATAGTATTTAAAGGGGCAGCAGTTCAAGCTCGTTGGACATCGGAAAATTCGTATCCAGGTACATTATATGCAGCCACGAAAAATGGCTGGATGGAAGAATCAGTTTTTTTCAATTGGCTTTCAAAATCTTTTATTCCCTATGTCAATAATTTACGAGAAGAGCGGAATACCCCCACTCAAAAAGCTATGTTAATTTATGATGGACATGCTAGTCATATAAGTTTAAGAATAGTTGAAGAAGCTGAGAAAGCTAACATTATCTTGCTGAAATTTCCAAGCCATTTAACAAACAGGATTCAACCTCTTGTCAAATGCGTGTTTGGACCAGTGAAGAAAGCTTGGGATAAAAAATTAGTTGAAAATGGTATCAAACAAATGGGCTTGGGGACAGGAAGGCTATCATGGTCTTAGTTTACTGAATTATTGGCCCGAAGTATATCGTCTAGCTATGAAAACGGAAAATATTAAGTCTGGTTTTAGTACAACTGGCTTGTATCCAGTTGATCCATCCAAATTTCCCAAACATCTTTTTAAACCTGAGGACTTACAACTTTACACAAATATTATTATTAATAAGTTTGTGGATGACCCAATTAACCACCACTTTTCCTTAGAATAGCATGTATGTATCGTTTTATTATAGTAAGTGGCATACGACCACGGCTATCCTAGATATTTTCTTGTTTAATACTTTTCAGAGCGTGATTTTTAAGTAGTCGGGTTTTAGTTTTAAACTTATTTTTTTATTTTTTTTTATTTTGGGGCACCCAACAACTATAATTTATGCATATTTGAAATGTGCTAATTGAGCTCTTTAATTTGATACCATACACGGCATATTTATCTCAAATTATTTTTTCAACACAGTACTTTATGGCCGCTAGAGGGCGCCACATTAGATTTAGTGACACGTCATATAGCCTATAACCATCGGACGATCAAGACGATTCTAACGATATGCTATATGTTTAGTTCTAATAAGTAGTTGAGCAGCTATGAGGGAACAAACGAACATAACATACATACATACATACATACATAGCCTGTCAAAATCATAACCATCCTTTGGCTTCGCCGTAGTCGGGTAAAAATGCAATTAGAGAATATTTTTAGTATAGTTAAGCCACTGAAGAAAGCGGTAATACCCAGACATTTTCTTTGCCATATTAATGGAGCAACACAAATATTATACCATTACCCCCTAGTTAAGGAATGATATTGATTTCTTTGTATTAAGATTTATATTAAGTGTCCGTCAAAATTAGGTAAATATATAGGTTGTATCTCATACAGATTCATAACTACATGTTTGCAATTACCCCAAAATTCATTATAATGCAAAAATATTGATGGGTAATTGTAAACAGTGATTTAGATATATTTTTTATTGATTTATCTAACATATTTATATATATAAATATAGTTCACATGCCTGAAAATAGTAATACATATTATTTTATTATAATTTTCATAAATGAAAAAAAATATAATTTAAAACTTCAACTATGTTACCAAAAAATTCAAAAGTGTTTACAATTACCCTGGTTGACCCTATAGAAGAAGAAATATTCAACTATTCTGCTTCAAATATTATTATACTTCAAATGTGTTTGAAAGTCGAATTTTGAAATGTAGATCAGCAGCACAAACAAGATTGCGCCAGTTTCAGTTAGGTACCTAAGGTGAACTTCAATGCATCTACATATTACGACCTTATGGACTGGCAAGAGCACATAACCGAGCCACCAGTTTTAAAATCGTTGTCTGAAGAAAATCTTCGATTGCTTATTGATAACAAGGGAGACAGAGTATTACATTTATTACGCCTCCCTTGTCACACACAAGCAGTAGAAAGAGCAGTCAAAGCAGTGACTGAAGCTTCTACTACTTTATGAGATAAAATAGCAAGAGAAGGGTTCATCACAACCCAGATTGAAGCAAGAAAATCAATGCCAAAATTTGATAGCAAAAAGGATTTTATCAGCCATTAAGCCATCATTTTAATGATACTTTTTATTTCTTTTGTGTAATAATTATTATTTTTCTTGTTAATTTCTCTCTAATAAAAACAATTACGATTGATTTAAATGTTTTATTACTTTTGACATAATAACTTTGATTAATGAAACTTTTTCAGCCATATAGCCTAACCACATTTTTTTTTCAATTTTCACATGCCACCGGAGGCAGAAGATTAATTTCAATCACGCCAAACTTCACAGTCTGTTTATAATAGTAATTTGGCATCATTTTTATCACTGTGCCTAAAATAAATCCGACATTTTTTTCTCTTTCATACTTAAGTGACCCACCCTATCCAATAGCCGATAGTTATCCGTTGCATTACCTACTTTTATTTAGGGGTTCTCCTTGGCGCTCGAATTCATTGGTAAATATTTACATTTTATTTTATTTTATTAGGAGAATTTCCCATACATAGGGTGTACTTTGCATCTCTATTACAATACCTATGATTTTTTTTAGAAATGGTATAAAATAAGAGTCTAAGAGACCTGTCTTAACACTATTTCACAACACTTCAGGATTTATAATAGCACCGGTGAAGTTTTGTGCTGGATATAGCAATGGTATGAGTATGAAGGACAAACATCACGGGGGACAAGTTTTGTGCAGGATATACCAATATTATGAAGTAAGAATCAAAAAGATCTGTCTTTATGATGTTTCAAAAAACTTCAGTAGTTCTATTACTGGTAGGTAACATGTTTTGTGCCGGATGATGATTTTTAGAAATGGTATGAAGTAAGAGTCTAAGAGACCTGTCTTAACACTATTTCATAACACTTCAGGACTTACAATAGCACCGGTGACAAGTTTTGTGCTGGATATAGCAATGGTACGAGTATGAAGTACGTCACGGGGGACAAGTTTTGTGCAGGATATACCAATAGTATGAAGTAAGAATCAAAAAGATCTGTCTTTATGCTGTTTCAAAAACTTCAGGAGTTCTATCACTGGTAGGTAACATGTTTTGTGCCGGAATTGATACCCAATGTCAACAATCGTATGATCAACGTTGAAATAATCAACGCCCTAATATCAGCAACTTAAAAGATCAACGATTCACAAGATCGACAGATAAAAATATCAACAGTTTAAAATATCAACAGTTCTAAAGATCGACAGATCAAAAGATCGTTAGGCAAAATGACAACATTTTGGTTTAGTATAAAAATTGTGTTGAATAACACATTTTTTACTAAATACGTTTCTGAGCAGAATGTCATCTCCAGACCACAGCACTACTTACCTACAGTATTGACAAATAAAATCTAGATTCATTTGGTTTCCTAATAATAATATTTTGTGCAAATAGGTTTTTTTTTTTTTTCAAATATTGTTAAACTTCCATGTCCTCTTTTTCAAAATATCGTTTTGCAAAACATCTTAAATTACAAACAAACTTACTTTTCTACGGCTTTAGCGCCATCTAGGGTTGGACGAAGGAATTAGTTACTCTTACTAGTAGTCGGTAGGTCCATAAAATAATTTTTATCCTTCCTTCTATTGAGATAATATTTACATTTCTTTGCATTGTAATATTATTATTAATTAAATAAGTTACATGCGCATATTATAGGTCATAATTTAGTGTTCCTTTTAAATAATACATTACTTTATATAAGTTAGAAGACTGTTCACTTTAATTTTTCTTGCGCTGTTATATTTTTGAATTGGAGGTAACTAGTTTAATATTATTGTGAAAATAATCTTGACAAAGCCTCACTTCTGCAGGCTTTGTGTTGTAGTTATGAGCTGGATTAAAATGTTAGAAGCAAAATTTGTGAAATCTCAAAAAGGGCGCGATTTATTAGATGTGGAGGGTTATTTATTTGTAAAAAACAATACACGCAATAATAATACGTATTGGAAGTGTACTAAATGGAAATCTGATTATTGTTCGTGTTTCGCAAAGACTGTAAGTAAAGATAATTGTATCTTCCTTGTGTCTGATGTGGACAAAATTCACCACAATCATTTGCCAGAACCAGAACGTAAAATTAAACTGCAATTATTTAATCAAGTTAAAGAAGCAGCTGCAACATCCAATGACTGTCCCGTACAAATTATCCAAAATTCTATGGCAGACCTTCCTAGTCAAAGCGGGCCGTATTTACCTAACAAAAACTGTCTGAGACAAGTTATTAACAGAGTGAGACGAAAAAGTAATTTAAATAATAATTTGATAATTGAAAACCCCCCTGATTGGGTTACTAAAATTAATGACAAACAATTTCTTTATTACAATGAAAACACTGATGACGGGCGTCTATTAATATTTACCACGGACAAAATTTACGGTACCGTGGAATGGGGTTAGTTTGATTCACGGGGTGACTTTGATAAAAACTTTATATTTTTTAAAAACAGGAATTGTTTAATTTCTAAACGCAACCGAAAGATTTTGTCTTTTGGGTTAGAAGCACTGAATGTCACTCTTTGGCATACTCAAGCGCAAGCACGTACAATCAGATCGGTACCGGAGATTTGCATAAAAACCTGTGAGTATTGTGTTTCAACTATTTTAAGGGGTAAAATAACTTCAAGAGTACCAGATTGGATATGAATGAAGTTAGAAAAAAATATAGTTCATGTTGTTATGTGTTTTATTAGCTTGCATAAAAAGTTTTGTTTTGTATTCTAACTTCAATAATTTTATTAATTGGCGGTTTATCTTTTATACGGGGTGTCATTGACCACAGGTATGGGGTTACTTTGGTCATTGATCAATCTCACCCCAAGACCTAGCAACTTTGCTGTTTATGCTTTTTTAACATAAATTAATCAATATATTTGCAATGATGACTGCTTTATATGCTCTTTTTTACTTTTAGCGCTATGCCAAGAACATACAAGAAACGTTTAGGCGCTCGCGCTTATCGGAATTACAATTAAGAAGTGTTAGATCGAGCAATAGTTGCAGTTGTAGAAGGTCGTATGCCTTTACGTGCGGCTTCAGAGAAATTTAAAATACCGTATGGGTACAATTTTCAACAAATACCATGGAAAATTTATAAAAAAGCCGGGTGCTCAGCCAGTATTCTCTGAAAATGAAGAAAAATCTATATTGAAAGCTTGTGCCAAATGTTCTGAGTGGGGATATCCCCGTACAATCTTAGATTTCCTAATTATGTTTTTACAATTAATATTTCTGATCCCAATTAAACGTAAAAATAAAGTTGATTATTCAAAAAGTATTTTTACTGCCATGATCAATGTCACCCCTAAATTTAAAAAAAAATTATATAATTTTTTGTACTTGACAGATTTTTTTTGTTCTTTCGATAAAGTACTGTTTTAAGGGGTTACTTTCATTTGCCGTTAAAAAAATAGGGGATATCAAAGTAACCCCACGTACGGTTTAACATTGATCACCCACATTTATATTTTTCATCGACATAATATTTATTTAAAAAAAAATCTAATTCATTGTATCGATTGAATAGTAAAAACCGATATTCCATTATTTTTTTCGTGTTCGGTACGTTTGTATTTTAGAAAATACGGCCATTTGAATTTTGAAATTGATCAATGACACCCAATTCCACGGTACTTAGATTGTGCTTCTTACTGGATAATGGATGGCACTTTTTAGTGCACTCCAAGCAGATTTCTACAACCGTCTCCAACCGTCGCCCTTAAGACGGTTGTATAAGGGAATTTGGATTGATTTCGTACGTGTCTCGGTGGCTTAGTGGTCAGAGCGTTCCCCCTGTAAGGGAAAGATCGCGGGTTCGAGTCCCGTCCGAGGTCGATTCTTTTTCCCTTTCTTAATCGAGATTTCTACAGTTGTATACCATCCATGCGTTAGTAGGAAATGAAGACTCCTCACGACGACTAGTTCCGCTGATGTATGCTTTCTTACCTTCTAAGACTCAAGTATGCTACGAATTGTTTCTTCAGGAAGTTAAAAAAATTGGCGAAAGTATTGAAATCGATTTAACTCCATTATACATACTAACTGATTTTGAAAAAGCCGTAATAAACGCCTGCAAAAGTGTTTTTCTTAACAGCATAAGTGCTGCTTTTTTCACCAAACGCAAAATATTTGGAAGAAAATTCAAAAACTTGGTCTGTCTACACAATATGGAAATGATTGTGATTTTGCATTAAAATTGAGACACTTATTTGCACTAGCCTTTTTGCCTGGACACGAAATCCCAGATGCTTTTGACGAAATAAGGAATACTGGAATCATTCCCGAAAACGCTGATGAACTGATGAAGTGGTTCGAAATGTATTATGTGCGTGGTAAAGTAACATCAAATACACGGCGCCCTGGAAAGATAGTCATTTAAAAACTTTTAAGGAGTTAGTAAAGGAAAGGACGACAACATTGAAATTGGAACTAGTACTCGCAGAAGTACCCAGAACACCACCACGGAAAAAAATCCGAACCCTCGAAGATGCTTTGAAAAACATTGTTTCGAAAAAAGAACAAATGGAAGTTTTACAATATTTGAAAAAAATCGCTTATATGTACAAAATTTAAATTTTAAAATATCTAGTGAATCTAGACATTTATTTGACAATAATATAGTGTTTTATTTCTCGAGATGAATATATTTTATAGATTATTATTGGCTCAGAAACTATTTACCTTTATGTTATTATATAAATATTGTTTTTGTTCACAAACATTTTTTTTATTATTGTTCTATTATATTACTATTGATTTGTTATGAACTTTAGTAAGCAAATAATATTTAGTTTGTAATCAAACTTTATGGTTCATTTGATTTCCGTGAGATATTTATTAATACATAAATAAATAAAACAACATGTCAATTGAAAATGGGTTTTATTTAAAAACATTAGCAATGTTTTTGGCAAGTTTTTGGTTATGGCCCTTATTATTATTCCAATTTATGTAGTTAGGTATTGACGGAAACAAATACACAGGTTTGTTGAATGAATCCAATGAATCTAGATTTTATTTGTCAATACTGTAGGTAAGTAGTGCTGTGGTCTGGAGATGACATTTTGCTCAGAAACTAATTTAGTGAAAAATGTGTTTATCAACACAATTTTTATACTAAACCAAAATGTTGTCATTTTCCCTCCGGACTCGTGGTCCCCCTGTGATGTTCCCCTGGGGGGACTACGAGTAAATCGCATTCGCTCGTGGTCCCTCCGATTCACTCTTGACCATTAATACATAAAAGGCATATGGTATGTAATTGGCTTTTTGTGCATAATATGAGAATAGTACCTACGTCTATGATGACTACTTCGCACAATTAAAACCTCATTATATTTATCTATTTCATTATTGTACATATAATTGTCAACTGTCAGTATTGAATTTCTTATTATTGAACTACATTACATAGTTGTGGTTGGGCATGAGTAAATAAATTAATTACAATTATGGAGGAAAAAGTTACAATACTTCAGCGGAAAAATGGTTCGGTGTTATTATTTGGTGGACATCAGTACTACCGACACAAAATTTACAAAAATAAAACGGTGAATTGGACATGTTGCAATAAGTCCAAGAAAAAATGTTCGGGATCTTTAACTTTAAATGTAAGTAATTCGAGCAAGTCAATTCCATTAGTTAGTTCCAGAAAGATGGATGATTTGCTAGGTTTGATCTAATCATGGCATCAGTATTAAAATTAACAATAAACATATAGTTATTATAGTTATATAGACCGCGTGAGCAACGCCAACATCCGTGAAAGTTTTCATGTCCGTAACATAGCAAGCTGCAGAAAACTCCCCTTTGCTGGTACGGCCACGTCTTGCGTAGCTGGCAGCCTACGTGGGAAACGAATGACAAGCTATGCCGACCCCACTGAACCCCGGAAATAGGGGTAATCCCTTCAAGTGCTGGCTTGATATTACATGTGATGACATACGTGCCAATGGTCTTATCTATCGTGAATACCGAAGACCGTTTGAAGTGGAGGAATAAAAGTTTTGGTAGACAAAAGGTTTAGGTAGCGAAGGCTGTCTGATTTCCTAACCTAAAGGTTTAAACTTTGAGCATAAGGCACAAATTTAAACTAAAAAGTATAAAATATTTTTATTAAAAAAATAAAAACCGACTTCATACGAATATACTATTGCACTGAAAAGTAATAAATAATCACTTTATTAATTTACTTCTGGTTACAATACAATTAATATTTTTGGTTTTTAATTTTTTATTAAACATATTTTATTTTAAAAACAAAACATATTAAATTATTTTTTGCAATATTTTTTTTTATATTACATTTTGAAGTCTAGTTATTGCAGCGGCAATGCGGTGCCGCTTCCGAGTTGTACCTACCGCTGTTCGGCATTTTAGGGACCAAAAACACGTAACAGACAAAAATTATTTTCATGCAGGGAGACGAAATTTTGCGGATGGTCGAACACAAAACACTGTCAGAAATGGAATGTGTCGTTGATAACGCAAAAAATGAGCTGGCAATGAAAATGGATAGCATGAAAAAAGAAGCATCCACGTCATTTGAACCGATGCCTAGAATCTATGAAAAATATATTACTCCATTGAAACATAAAAAACTAGATACAAAAATACCCAAATTTGAAAATGTCAAGTGTTGTTTATATAAATGTAGGAAGAATGCAATGGAGGTCAAAAAAACTGTTTTTAAATGCTTATGCGAGGTAGAAATACCGGTGCAATTTCGGACAATGCTTGTTGCTGATTATATTTATGAACAAACCAGGATTATAATATTTTGCAATGAACAAGCATTGTGCCTACTACCAAAAATAGAGGAATATTTTGTTGACTCAACCTTTAAAAGTACCCCTCGTCCATTTTATCAGCTATTATCTATTCACGGAGATATTGGAAGCACATCCGGGACATGTCATGTCGTTCCGATGTTTTATGCTCTCATGAGTGACAAAAAAGAGAGTTCATATCATGCAATATTTGATATTTTAAATACTAGGTTTAAAGAATGGAAGCCAGTTAAAATTCATATTGATTTCGAGTTTGCAACATCAAACGCTTTGAAGCAATTTTTTCCTGACCTTGTTATAAATAAATGTTATTACCACTATAACAACAGCATTTGGAGAAAATCGAAGGCACTTGGAATCAAATCAAAGCTGTACCTTCGCATAGTCGGTTTATGTGCTGTTTTACCGCTTCTACCACTGGATAAGGTCCCTGAAGGATGGTATTATATTGAGCAGCGTTGTAAAAATAAAGATGATCAAAAACTAAAATTATTTATGAAATACATGAAAAAAACATGGCTAAGAAACGATAGTTACATCAAAGAGTGGTGTGTGACTAATGAGAGACACAGAACTAATAATGTTATGGAAAATTGGCATTCCCTAGTGAATAGGTCAATCAACAAAAACTATGTTACCATTGCAAAATTATTAAGTGAACTAAAAAACAATGGATCACTAAATAAAAATTGGCACTCTCAAACGGCGCGAAGGAAAATAGAAATAGATAAAGATGAAGAATTACTGGATTTACAAATGCAACTCGTACATAATGAAATCACCGTAGGACATTTTCTAGAAACAGTACGATGAATTTCGCATTTTTTAATTATACCTATTATACTATAGTTTTTAATTTTATTACCTATCTTTTTACTTTTATTGAAATAGAACTGACAAGGAGAACCACGAGTCCGGGGAGAAAAGTTTAAGAAGTCTGCCAGTAACATACCACATTACTTCTTATCCGTTAAAATTGGTCAAGAGTGAATCGGAGGGACCACGAGCGAATGCGATTTACTCGTAGTCCCCCCAGGGGAACATCACAGGGGGACCACGAGTCCGGAGGGGTCATTTTGCCTAACGATCTTTTGATCTGTCGATCTTTAGAACTGTTGATATTTTAAACTGTTGATATTTTTATCTGTCGATCTTGTGAATCGTTGATCTTTTAAGTTGCTGATATTAGGGCGTTGATTATTTCAACGTTGATCATACGATTGTTGACATTGGGTATCAATTCCTTTTGTGCCAGATATACCAATGATTTTTTTTTAGAAATGGTATGAAGTAACACTATTTCACAACACTTCAGGACATAATAGCACCGGTGACAAGTTTTGTGCTGGATATAGCAATGGTATGAGTATGAAGTACGTCACGGGGAACAAGTTTTGTGCAGGATATACCAATAGTATGAAGTAAGAATCAAAAAGATCTGTCTTTATGCTGTTTCAAAAACTTCAGGAGTTCTATCACTGGTAGGTAACATGTTTTGTGCCAGATATACCAATGATTTTTTTTTTAGAAATAGTATGAAGTAACACTATTTCACAACACTTCAGGACATAATAACACCGGTGACAAGTTTTGTGCTGGATATAGCAATGGTATGAGTATGAAGTACATCACGGGGGACAAATTTTGTGCAGGATATACCAATAGTATGAAGTAAGAATCAAAAAGATTTTTCTTTATGTTGTTTCAAAAAACTTCAGGAGTTCTATTACTGGTACACAACATGTTTTGTGCCGGATATACCAGTGATATGAAGTAAGAATCAAAGAGACCTATCTTCAAGATATACATCATCGGTGATAAGTTTTGTGCTATAGTAATGATGCAAATTATGAATCAAAAAGAGTCGGTAGTTGTTGTATGCAGTTGGCTACGGAATCATACCTTAAGAATCAGAGAGAGCTGTCTAAAACTTCCACAACACTTCAGGAATTATTTCACCGTAGAAAAGTTTTGTGCTGGATACAGCAATGATCCAAAACTTTTATCACCGGTAACAAGGTTTGTACCAGATATATCAGTGGTATGAAGTAAGAATCAAAGAGAACTGTCTAAAACTTCCACAACACTTCAGGACTTATTTCACTGTAGACAAGTTTTGTGCTGGATACTACAATGATACAAATGAAAAAAAAAAGTCGTCTTTATACTGTTTCATAACACTTCAGAAGTTTAATATCACCGATGACAAGTTTTGTGCCGGATATACCAATGAAATGAAGTAAGAAGCAAATAAAAAGAAGCTCTCATATTGGGAGAGGCCTATGTCAAGCAGTGGACTGCAATAGGCTAATTGATTGATTGATTGACTGAAGAAGCAAACAGACCTATCTAACACTTCAGGACTTATATCACCCGTGGCAAGTTTTGTGCTGAATATACCAATGATATGAAGTAAAAATCAAAGAAATCTGTCTTTACACTATTTCATAACACTTGAGGACTTCTATCACAGGTGACAAGTTTTTTGCTGGATACAGCAATGATACAAATAAAAAATAAAAAGAGACCTGTCTATACTGTTTGATAACACTTCAGAATGACAAGTTTTGTGCCGGATATACCAATGGAATGAAGTAAGAAGCAGAGACCTGTCTAACACTTCAGGACTTCTATCACAGGTGACAAGTTTTGTGCTGGATACAGTAAGGTGTGTTGGGGTAAGAACGGAAACGGGTTAAGACCGTTTACATGAAATTTGTCCCGAATGCGACCGTATTTATTAATAGTGGTCACATTGCGTACGACGCCATTTTGTTTTACATCGGCTAACAGTTCCCGCCAGCCGCTCTGTCAAACCGAACGTCTGTTATGGTGGATTTCTCAAAACAAGGTATTTTTTTTTGCTTTTTTCTTCTATTCGATCTTTCCCTTGTATTTTTATTTCGGTATTTTTGCAAAATGACTGCTTGTTTTGTTATTATTTCATGTGAATACTAGATTTTAGATAGTAGTAGCTAGATTATTCGAACCAAGACACGCCTAGGACCGCTATTAGCTGATATCCGATATTACCCCTCACGTGTAAAGTTCGGATGAAAATGTCAAACTATGAAATAAATTTTCTAAAATTAAATTATTTTTACAGTTTTAAATTATGATTGAGTGTTTATTGTGTTTGTTAGGTGAAAGATAACCATAGGTCAAAATTAAAATGATAGATTTTAAATAGTATACACAATTCAATTGATACAAAAAATCTTCTTGCACCAATACCCTTCAAACTCCAAAGGTATAATTGAATATGCAATTTCGAAAAGGGCACAAATACGTTTTTTTGATGTATAGGTATGTAATCTTCATGCTTCCCTGCACCTATTATGTTCAAATATGATTCAACTTGTGCATTAATTCTACTACTTTACCTACGTCATGACGCGTACAGAAATAATTTCGAAAAGGGCACAACTCTATATTGAAGTTAAACATAAGACTGTTAATACTGGCAGAATATACAGATTTTTATGACAAAATATTGCAATACCCAACTATAAAAGAAAGACAGCCTGCAGAAGAATATTTTTAAAGAAAATCTGTAATTTATTTTAGCTGTTGCTCGCGGCTCTGCCCGCGGTGAATTCTGATCCTGGTTACGCTGCATCTTTTGTTTAGCTGGCCCTCCTTCCGCAGTTTCGCCCGTGACATACTTTGATAATTTAATAGATTTCAAATAATACACGGGAATATACCAGATTTATGGACAATTAGGATTTGCACCGCTGCCTTAGACAGTAGCGTTATGATAATAGCTAATGTTACTTAAAGGTGATACGGCTTTCTATTAGTGAAAGAATTTTTCAAATCGGTTCAGTAGTTTTGGAGCCTATTCATTACAATAACACCCAAACAAACAGACAAATGTATGAGATGTGCACTTTTCGAAATTACGACGTAATTTCTCATAAATATGTTGTCTAAATATGTATATAAAATATCATTTCATCACTAAAATTTCTGCAATTTTTCATAGCTAATTGAACCCAAATTGTACAAATCTTACACTACTTTAGAAAACAAGTATTTTTTTTCCTTTCCTGAACGTTTTACGTTTTCAGACATGTGCCCTTTTCGAAATTGCATATTCAATTGGTCTAGTTAGGTAATACTGATATCTAATACTGATATTTGATAAAAAAAATACTTATTTGTAGATGCCGCGAAATTACTCTCGAAAAACAACGCGTGCTACTTCATACACACAAGAAGACCTGGCAACAGCTATACAAAAAATAAAAGATAAAGAACTTACGTACGCTGCTGCTTCACGACAATACGGTATCCCTACTTCCACTCTCAGTGATAGAGCCTTAAGGAAGACAGGAATCACAAGCAATACACTTGGCAGGGCAACAGCAATTCCAAAAGAACACGAAGACAAACTCGCCAACTGTCTTCGTGTCCTCGAGAAGTGGGGGTGGGGAATGTCTAGACAGGATGTTTTGGACATTTCTCAAGAATTCATTAATAAAAATGAATTGAATACCCCTTTTAAAAATGGGAGGCCGGGACCGGATTGGTTCATTGCATTTTGCAAGAGACACAATTTGTCCATTAAAAAACCCCAACCCGTGGAGTACCTCAGAAAGAAAATGACCGATCCTTTCATCATTAACGAATATTTCAACCTTTTAGAAGAAACACTTCGAGAGTTAAATCTTACAGATGATCCGAAACGTATTTGGAACTTAGACGAAACGTCTCTGTGTCTTGACCCTACGAGGACAAAAGTTGTAGGTGCCAAAGGAGCACCTTGCACGCGGACCACTTACGGAAGCGCCAAAGAAAATGTAACAGTTCTGACCACAGTGAATGCAGCAGGTGGAAAGTTAGACCCTTTAATAGTGTACAAAGGAAAATACATGTATCGGCAGTGGATGGTGGAGAACACAGACTACGATTTTCAGCTGGCCTATGCTTCAAGTAAACGGGGATGGATGGATAAAGAAATTTTCTACAACTATATGTTGAACGTTATTATTCCCAATTTGGGCGATAAAAGACCTGTTTTAATTATATATGATGGACATGTTAGTCATGTTGATGAAAAAGTCGTGGCATTAGCGGTTGAAAATGACATCACCATACTTAAGCTTCCACCACATACTTCCCACCTTCTGCAACCACTTGACTTGGCCGTTTTTAAGTCCTTCAAGACCACCTGGGATAAAAACCTTGTGAAATGGCAGCGGCAAAACGTTGGCGTCAAATTACGAAAACAATATTTTGCCCAGATGTTAGCGGAGGCATGGCAACAAACAAAGTCTGAAGTCATAAAAAATGGTTTTAAGAAAAGTGGTATTTACCCATTTAATGCTTCCGTAATACCAAAAGAGAAATTCGACCCAAGGGCTTACATGCGATGGCAAAATCATATATCTCAACAGACTCTAAAACAACCTAAAGCCCTGCAGCAGTTATGTTTAGATGCCATGAACAAGTCTTTAGTTAATAATGACAGTTCTGAATTTGTTCAAAATATTAATGAAGCCTCTTATTTAACCCAAAATTTATCTGCATTGAACTATAGACAACAGGCACACACTTCTTTCGAAGAATTACTTCTAAAACAAGTTGCGCAACAACCTCAGAACACTAACAACAAGATCGCTATGAAATTAAAACGTGTTGCAAAAGGAGGAGAAGTGATCACAAAATCTTTTCTGGAAAAACAACAAGAAATTGAACAAAACAAGGAAAATGAAAAAGAAGCTCAGAAAAAAAACAAAGCAGATAAAAAGGAAACCACTTCAATCTAAAAAACAAGGTGCCGATCCTGCGAAACCCGGACCATCAGGAAGTCAGAAACAGAAAAACAGTCTAAACAAAACTACAAGCCCTGCACAAATTTTGACAGATCAAACAAATTGTAACCAATATACTACAGCAAAAGGAAAAGGTATAGGAAAGAAAACTCGAACTGATAAGGAAAATCTTAGTTGTGCCGATCCTGCGAAACCCGGACCATCAGGAATTCAGAAACAGAAAAACAGTCTAAACAAAAATACAAGCCCTGCACAAATTTTGACAGATCAAACAAATTGTAACCAATATACTACAGCAAAAGGAAAAGGTATAGGAAAGAAAACTCGAACTGATAAGGAAAATTTTAGTGGGATTACTGTTGATGATGGTAAAAAGAATAATGTAAGTCATAGTGAAACAGATTTAACAGATTTAAACGTCCAAAAGATGAAAAAAAAAAGATAGGTCAACAAGAAAGTGTAAATCACATAAGGACAACAATATAATACCTACTCAAAAAACAGCTACAAAAAAGAGGGTGACAAAACGAAAGAGAATTTTTAGCACTGACACGACAGATGAAAGCATTCAAATGAGCGTTCACAGTGATTCTGATTTACTAGATGCTTTAAGCGATTTAGGATTATTTGACTGTGATGAGATGAAAGAAATGGACCCCATTAGTTTTGAACCGGAAATTGAGCGAATAGTGAAGGGAATACAAGAAATTGAAGACCAAATAGAGACCCCCAAAAAGTGCGTTAAGATAGAAGGAAGAAAAAAAGAAGGAGAGGAAATACACCAAATGGAAAATCAAACTATGACCCCCCAAAAATACATTAATATAGAAAGAAACCGGCAAGACTATGAAAAGAACAATAATAAAGTAACTATATTATCTTCCATAAAGTTTTCACCTGACAATCAAGCCTTTTATAAAATTTCCGGACCTTTACAATTACAGCCGATAGATCTTTTTACGAGTATACCAAAGAAGAAATTAAAGAAAGATGAAGTTTCTAAAATCATAGATAATATAATCAAGAATATGAGTACACTACTAAATTCAATACATACAAAATTGGAGATACAGTTTTAGTTAGATATTTTAAAAAGACATGGAGATATTACGCTGGGATCATTGAGAATACGAGTATAAATGATTCAAATCAAAAACGGTACACAATATCATTCCATAAAACCATTAACCAAAAATCGGACGTATGTTTTGTTATTCCGAAAATTAAGGATCGAGATAGTGTACCCGATATTAATATCGTCAAGGAAATAAGACTTCTACAAATACAAGAAAATCCAGCTAAGTATACCATTATGGACGATGATGACGCGGTTTACTTCTAAAATTGAGTTTCCTTTTATGATATTTATTTTTTCTATAAGTTTAATATTTGATTTTTTATAAATATTCGTCGTATTTATATACCTTGGGTTAAGTACAATGTGATGCCAAATGTTATTGTTATACCTAATCATTAAGTTTTCATGTAGGTCTACAAGTTTTTGATTTTTTGTATGTTGATTGGTATTAACTATTAAATAATAATTACTTATTAAGTAAAAAGTTTTGTGAAAGTCTCTAGGACTCATGTTAATTGTATTGATGATAAAAAGACTGTAAGGTTGTGAAGACATATTTTTTGATTAAAAAACCATTCCTTTAACATACGAGTATCGTATCGAGTGCCTAAACTTCATCCAGAAACTTGACAAATCGCGGTAACGCAGGTGCGTACTGTTTTTTTTCATCAAAATTACCTTTCCTTGTTATAAGCCTTTTAAAAAAGCAAATTAGTTTATTTTCATAATATTTTTTTGTATTTTAAATGTTTATTTTTGTTAGATTTTTCGCCTATTAATAGAAAATTACCTGGATTATAAAAAAGCTTACATATTTTTATTTCTATCATGACACTAAATTAAACTGGTTTTACTTTTGTCTGTCTACTATAATAATGTAAGACGATGTACAATAAAATGATGAGAAACTGGGTTTGATAACTATTCAATAAAAATAATATATTTCTAAATATTTTTTTCATTCTTAAAGAAGTTAAGTGAAAAATCTGATTACCCACTTATTATTCTGCACCTCACCATCCTGAACTTTACTTTTTCATCCCACTCTTCACATATTTTTATATTCTACTTGTACTTACTGTATCTATCCGTCCATAAACAAACATAACATATATACATATTACATTACTTACATGCACGAGCCTAAAATTGGCTTACTCAGTAATACAACCTGCTTCACTAATATTTCTATAAGTAATACAATACCTACTTCACCACTACGTCACTTACCCTAGCAAAAATCGAATCCACCCGATGTTCCCCTCGAATCTGGATTATTCATCTCTTGGCGAGATAAAGTTTGAGAATCTCAAAATGTAAAAAAGAAAACATCTGGGGTAAGATCGGATGCTTATTAGTTTTAAAAAAAGAACTCGATTGAAACACTCATGTGCAAAATCGTATAAAATTCATTTTTTTATACGGTTTAGAGCATTAAAGATCGGATATAATACTTTTATGTACGTTATTCTCACAGCAATAGAAGTGGTTTTAAAAGTACGTACGAACTTACCCCCCAAGGGCATTTTTTTACCATCATAAATTAGTAAGTATTGTTTTTACACGCGTAAAAAAACAAAAACTGTTACTTGTACTAGAACAAACGAAATGTAAATCTAAGCAACGATTAATAAATTAATACTTTCACCATATTATAGTAATTTACCATAAACAGATGTCGAGAAAATTCAGTTTTTACAACGTCATGTCAATTGGCATAAAATCCGTCCGCTCTTACCCCAACACACCTTAATGATACAAATTAAGAATCAAATGAGACCTGTCTTTACACTGTTTCATAACACTTCAGGACAAGAATCATATATTTTTGCATTACATTTGGTTCTCATTAGAGGGAACAAATCTTATAATATTACAATATACCAATGATTTAAAAAAAAAAAGTTTTATATTGGATATAGCAATGGTACGAGTATGAAGTACATCACTGGTGACAAGTTTTGTGCAGGATATACCAGTGGTATGAAGTAAGAATCTAAGATAATGGTCTAATACTTCCACAACACTTCAAGATTTATATCACCGTAGACAAGTTTTGTGCTGGATATAGCAATGATACAAATTAAGAATCAAAAAGAGACCCGTCTTTACACTGTTTCACAACACATCAGTACACATATGTAGCTGACCTGATAAAGAGACCTGCCTTCACACACTACACAACAATCCAATCCATCAGGACTTATAATCACATTTGACAATATATTTTAAAGAATAGCAGCAAAAAGTAAGGAATAATACCTACTATTGTTTAACTAAACACTCTAGGTAGTTTTACAATAAAATTCTCGAATTACTATAAAGATGTTTCACCTCTGGCCTCTGACCGAAATTTGGTATCAGGCTGGATTGTAGTTTGGAAGACAACGTTACTCACTTCTTAACCTTGTATAATAGGCTTTCACGGTGCTCGCGTTAAAGCAATAGCAACAGCTAATATATTCAATAAGAGTTTTTATGTTAACTAGAAAGTATCGAAGATTTTTGTGAAAGACGATGTCAGATCAAAGCACAACTTCCCCATATTTTTATCTACAGAGCGACATGGATATTAGAATAGTGAACAACCAAACAACGGCCAACACAACAGAACTTCATAACAGAATTTAAACATTAATTTTGAAGATTTCAGTACACAAGCACATGCAAATCCAGTCCAAGTTCCAATTCCAATGTACAAAATGAATGAATGAATGAAAATGAAAATGAAATGAAAAAATAACTTACTCAAAGAAAAATAACCTACGCAAGAAGACAGTGACAGTACAGTGACCTTTTTTGACAGTGACAAACAAATAAGCAAAGAGCAGATAGAGTACAGCAATTTATGAATGCGACTTGATATCGATTCACTGCTGTGCAACATGCAATAAAAAAAGTAAAAAAAACTGAGCTTTGTGTAAGCTCATGTAATAATTTTCATGTAATAATTTATGTTTTTTTATTTACGGATAACACACCTAGATGTGAAGTTAAATTAAATTACTATGTTAAAGCTCAAATCTATAGGAGAAATAGGAGTGATCCGCGTGATATCGATTATAGTATAGGTAATATACTAATTTCATTTAAAATTTTATCGACGTGACAGTTTTTTAGTAAAATGTACCACAATTAATGCTGTGTTGTGGGAGAGCATTTTGAATATTCGATTTAAAATAATAATACGATTCGATAATCATTTATTAAACATTTCATATTTATACGTGTAGTGCCATCTATGAACGCATGCAAGCATATTGCTTACAGTGGTTTACAATGATGTATATTATTGTATCTTATCTTAGTCACTAGTACTCACATAATTTGTAAGATGGCGCTATAATAAAGAAGTATGATTTTTTTCGAACTTCTTGTTCAGATTTTCTAAATTCCTAAATAGTTGGTTTTGTATTTCCAGGTATATTTAACCCAGTTAAAATGAAGATTTGGGCTTGCATAATATTCGCTCAGAGCTGAAAATTGGTGGGGTCAAAAAAAAAGTCCCCATCGATTGCACTTCTTCTTTTTATTCAAGTTCAATATGAATTTCTCGCATTTTTCTCGTTCACAGCTATAGATGTAAGGCCGGAATAATTCCAAATATTCCGATGAGGATAAAACGAAAAATCCCGAATAATTCCCAAATGACCCGGAATAATTCGGAATTATTCCGGTCGATATTTAGTAGATAGATGTAGTAGGTATTGAGAGTCTTGACTCTTGTTGATAGTCTTGTGACTCGAAATGCAGTTATGATTCGCGTTTTATACGGTTATATATATATATATATATTATATATATCGACACCTCTGGGTTCAATTGGCGTATAAACCAAAACACGACTTTTCAGGAGAGCAAAAAAACGATTTTATTTTTAGAAAAAAAATCATAACTTTTTTATTTTAGAAGCTACATAAAAAATTCCAAAGAGAAAGATTCTTAGAATTTGGGGATGAAGAAGGCTAAATCATTCAATCATATCTATCTTCTTTGGTTTAGAAGTTAGCATGGATATACGTCTTAGAAAATACCAATTTATGGTGTATACACCCCATGAAAATTGGATGAAAAACCAAATATGGATATAAGCTGTACTTGTATCCATATTTGGTAAAATTAAGTTCACATTTACTGATGTAAAAGCACGTAACTGTAGATTTTTTTGCTGTAAAAACTATTTACTTTGCTCATCAATAGAATTATAATTAATAAAAACAATCTCGATACTGTTAGAATGTGGCAGAATTACTTTAATATTAGTCTTACTACAGAATTGTGCTCGATATATACGAAATTAAACTACCAGAAACGAAATTAACTTAGTTTTATTAAATAAAACAGATAATTATGGCACACATTATCAGTCATGATCAGACTACCAAACTAATAAAGGCAATTATTTAAATCTGTAGCTCTTCCACAGCCATCTCTCCTTCACCGCGACTTCCTCTTACAACAGATTGTCCTCAGGGTCTTTGTCTTTAATTCAGCGGCACTTGAACAGAGCCTGCGCCATTTTGGAAACGTTTGTGGATCGCGCCAACTTATAGATAAGCTTTTGCCCCTCAGACGATTCCAACTTGTTATATAGCGGTTGCAAGTGGTCTCGTTTGGCCCTGGCTACCGCTGTCCTGGTGGCGCGTTTTGCATCTTTGTACGCGTCGCGGTCATCGAAAGATTTGGACGCTTGCCACTTTTTTAAGGAGGGCTTTCTTCACCCTGATCTCTCTGCACTGTGTCGTTCCACCACCAAGTGTCTCTGTCATAGATGCGTCCACCCTTAGACGTACCGAGCACCACCCTCCCCGCCTCAAGGATAGCTGCCTGAATCCTGTCCCAGCAAACCTGTACTGGTTCGTCTACAGCATCAGCGCACTTGTCACCGATAGCTGAGACGAGACTTTGGGACTTGGCTTCACCACCACCTGATTCTGCGTTGGCCACGCTCGGCGCGTTTGTCTTTGAGTTTCACGCGGAGGTCCATGACAAGGAGACGGTGTTGGCTAGTGAGACTCTCTCCGGGTATTACCTTGCAGTTGGCCACCCTGCTGATGCTATGACTCTTAGTGAGTAGGAAATCGATCTGGGTAGCGTGCTCTCCGCTCTTGCAGGTGACAAGAAGTTCGGCTTTCTTTTTGAAGAACCTGTTCACGACGGCAAGTTCGGTGGCCGTACACGTTTTGAGGATGTGCTCACCCTCTGGGTTACGGCTACCGTGTGCAAAACCGCCGTGGGCATGTCCAAACTCCTCACACTTGTCACCCACATGACTGTTCGTGCAGCGGTTTTACTTTAGCAGAATCGAGGGCCAGGGCCTCGATTCTGCTAAAGCAAAACCACCGTCATAACACGGACACTGTAATAATTTTTTGAATTTTTACCATTTAATTTAAGACTTTAAAGCAATGTTTGTAAAATCTAAAATTAAATGGCCTATTGTAGAGTGAACGAAAGCGTGTAGTAAAAATATTGTCATTTAATTTTGGACTTTAATTCTATAGCAATAAAGTCTAAAATTTAATACCATTTTTTGCAATTGAAATGGTTTATACGTCCATATGTTATTTAAATGTTTGGATTTACGACCCCAATTTTAAATTACGTTTAAGAAATATATTTATTCGTCACGGCGTAAAAACCATTTACAATCAAGGCAGATCTTACACCCCGGGTTGGTAAAAATCTTGGTCATAACGTCTTACTAAAAATTTAAAAAAGAAAAATTTGGCTGTTACATTAACATTTTATCTTTTTTGTGGTAGGATGATCTACATTTTTTGGGTCGTAAAAGCATTTTTTTTTGCGAATTTGAACATTTTAAATATACAGATCGATAGAGAAAAAAATTCTGAACTAAACGGTGTATATAACTCATTTTGGCCAAAATGGTTTATACGCCAATTGAACCCAGAGGTGTCGATATAATACATAACTCAAAGGTGACTGACTGACTGACTGACATAGTGACCTATTAACGCACAGCCCAAACCACTGGACGGATCGGGCTGAAATTTGGCATGCAGGTAGATGTTATGACTTAGGCATTCGCTAAGAAAGGATTTTGATTAATTCTACCCCCAAGGGGATAAAATAGGGGATGAAAGTTTGTACGAAACTACGAAACTTTGTCAATTTTAAACCGATCGGGCTGAGACTTTGCATGCATTAAGCTACTATGACGTAGGTATTCGCTAAGAAAGGATTTTGATTAATTCTACCCCCAAGGGGATGAACAACATTCCGAACTTAACGCGGACGAAGTCGCGGGCAACAGCTAGTTGGTGTATATACCTATCGGTACAGTCAGTAAATACAGTCTAAGACTTATGTTTTCCTGAGTACCTACTCATATACTTTTAAACTCTTTAAGAGTGTTTTCACACCATCCAATATCCGTATCGGACGACGATGGCCGACATCCGATAACCGACACCATATTATTACGTGATTTTCATATAAATATCCGATAAGATTGGTCCGATTTGGCTATTTGCTACATAGCACAGACTAGTTAAGGATGCTATGGATAAAAAATCTTAAAAAACGTAGTGCAAGCAATTTTCGACCTTATTGTCATGACATAGAATCGCGTTCTTTTCTTATATTCGTAATCAGTGTCATCTATTAGCGCAAAAAGACACGTAACTAAGATAATGTCATTAAGGTCGAAAGTCGCTTACAGTCGCTGTTTTAGTATCTGTGTGAAAGTTGTAGTCATATTATATAATATTACCTACATATTATAATAAAATAAGTAGGTACCGTACATCTTGACTTGACTCCAAGTCGCGAGAGATGCTCGAATTGGTTTGATATGTTTATGATTGGTGGATTTGAGCCTCTCCGTCACCATGGTACACGGGGTACCCCCGTACCATGGTGGCGGAGAAGCTCAAATCTACCTAATCCACAAAAGACATCCAAAAACGCGTACTGTTACTCGTACTGCGTACGATACATATAAGTAGGTACGTTTTGTGACGTCACTGAGGTCAAGATATATAATATTCCGGTACCTATCTACCTACCTATATACCAATATAGGTCTGTACTTAAGTTTTCGTTTAGTAGGTAGGTGGAAGCACAGTTATTTCATTTTTTGTAGGTGAGTTTAGCGGGAATAATTTCGGAATATTTGAGAATATTTGGGAATAATTCCGAATAATATGGAATAATTCAGAATTATTCGGGATTTTTACATCTATATTCACAGCAATGTAATTGCAAAAGAAGGTTAGTCAAAGTTGTAGATCATTTACTTACCTACAAAATTGGTAGTGTCAGTTTGCCGGTTAGCGACCACTAGCAGAGTGCTGCTCAGTTTGGGACTTGGGACGTGTAAAAAAGCATGACTATCTAGGTATATCCAAAATAGCTGATGATAGTAGGTATAAATTGATCGTGACTCGTGAGCATAGTCTAGTCGTATAAAATCAATAAACCACTGGTCTTTTGTTAATAATTCATAAGTTATGATATAACTTATGAAGTTATGACATACTTACGAGAGAAAAAGTGCAAATGTAACTAGAACGCTAGTTTGCGACCACTATCGTCAGTTAGCGACCACCAGTGTGTCAGTAAGCGATCACCCTAGTTGGTAATCAAAATATGGTAATAAAACAAACTTAATTGTTTTGTTTCCGTTTTCAATAGTTGTGAGTCATGTCATGTTGGTTAAAAAAGGAATCAATGCTGTATCACTCAACTCCCATATTTTATTGCCAGAATAACAGGCTACCGAGTACGTTGTCATAAAACACAGCACTATGAACGTGTATTGCCAGTTGCCACATTAAAATTTGCATAGTTGGAACGTAGCATTAACGCTGCTGACATTAGTGCTTATCGAACACGCCCGGATGGTTTATAACTTCCGTTTCCCGGGAAAATGGCGGCCGGGAAAACGGTGTCTGTGCTATGCGTGGATATGGGTACCGGACTACAGAGGTTTGTAAAAAAATTCTGGGGTGTGAAAGTCAGTTTCACACCCCAGAAAATTTTTACGAGGTAGGTAAATACTTGCATTAGATTAACGCGACGAATAGGTATACACTATAGGTCCAGATACGACCATATACCTACATATTGTACCTACGTATACCTCGGGATATATATCTGGGACCCAGGGAGCCCCTTGTTTCGCAGACAGAAATTTCATAGAATTTCGTTTCACAGAAAATGTTTCACATAATATTTGGTACTTATATTTTTACTTCGAATATTATTGTTTCAAAGACAATTTACCAGAATGAAACATATTTCACAGAAAAACAATTTAATGAATTTTTATTTACATTTTTTTGTTTAATAAACTTATCAAACAGTAGAATTATTTTTTAAGGAATATTAAACCACCACCATAATCGAAAATAATTTGGTCTAACGTATAATAAATTAGAACACGTCATTATAGTTTACACCCCGACTCAGGGTACCCCGACTTGGATAGGTTAGGTTAGAAGGCTAAGGCGGGAGCGAAGCGGAGCGGAGCTCCCGCCTTAGGCCTTCGTGGTAATTTTTATGAAAACCACCCAGAAATAGGAGCCCCGCCGAGCGGGGCTCCGTCGAATTATCTTAGCGCAAATAAGTTTTATATCTTTTGAGTGGTATGTCAAACGATTTTATATTTAATGTATGTTATGATAATAAAGAATATTTGATTTGTTATTCTATGATATGATTATTCTAACATTAAACTTTATGTGAAACAAAAATCAGTGATTTAAAAATCTTCAAAGTAAGTATTCTGTGTAAGAATAATTCTATGAAATGAAAATATGAGAAAAAAATTATGTGAAACGAAATTCTATAAAACAATTAGCTATGAAACAACGCACACCCAACTTGTCGTGCACGAATCTCACGTTTTGTTGAGTCAAAAATCAAAATACATGTATACACAATAATTTTTTTTTTTTACAACACACCTGCTCATAAATGTGCTATTATTTCACCGCAAATAGGCACGTAATGACACCTATTATTAAACTGTGACTTTTTCATTGCTATTATTCACAAGTGAGTTTAGATTATTTTTTAAATTTTGTAGAATAAGTTTCTATGTTCTTAAAAAAGTCTCGATACAAAAAAGAACGTGTTTAATAGTAGGTACGAATAAATTAATATGCCTATTGTATGTTCATTTGATGTATTTTCGTATTTCAATAAATAATTTCAACTTGTAATACTTACTTGTTTAATAAACAAAATTTTCACTCAAATTTAACTTTTTTTTTCTCTAAGTACAGAAAAAAAAACAGTAAAAAAAAGTTAAATTCAAACCTCATTTTTTTTTTAAATATGGCCGACCGCCATTGTTAGATGCGCGCACATAGGAAAACGAATTAATTTGTAGTAAGTATTGTTTATTTAATATTTGTAGTATTATTTTATTCGCAAGTGTGTTGTAAAACGTCGTAAGCCGTAACGTCCTCGGCTCTCTTAAGACCCTCGCCTAGCGGCTCGGGTCTCAATGGCGCCTCGGTGGTAATCACCAACTTTGTTCACTTGTACCATAATGTACTATTATACAGCTTAGGTGGCAGATAAGTTATTGTGGCCGATGGACGTATGCAACACCAGGGGCGTCACACTCACGCTTCCGACCCCGTAAGACCATACTTAAATTACCCCATACTGTAGTCGCTTGGAAAAACCAGTGCCCCGGCCCCGAGCACGAGAAATATTCGAATTCGTAACGTAAAGGTTTCGATAGAACGGGGCATTGCGATTGGCCGCCTGCCTACTGTGAACTTGTGTGTGTGCCAAGCCTACCAATCGTAATGCTTCGTTTTCTCTATACGTTTACATTACGAAATTCGAATATTTTTCGTGGTCGGGGCACAGGGCTAGGAGTTCATTCCACAGTTTAAACACAAAACGTGCGGGGGATGAAGTTCCTTTCATACAAACATACATTACATAAAAACATACCATTGTTTTTTGAATATCGTTGGTGTATATTTCATCGTTTTATCTGGTGATTTTTCCAAGCGACTACAATATGGGGTTCTTCAAGAAAACAATTAGAAGGGTCTCACAGGGTTGGCAGTACAAGTGCGACCTATGTGACAATCCTAGTTACACACATGTTTAAGGTATAGTAACTGTGGAGGAACGAGGTGTGATGCCGTGATCACCTTGCCTAGTCGGAGGTTCCTCCCTTTGTGTTGGAGGAACATCACACCTCGTTCCTCCACAGTAACCATTTCCCAACAGGCGGGCCATGTGCCTATTTGCAACGAGCACGAGAATCCCTAGCATTCGAAGCCACGGGCAACTTAAATTAGATAATATTTAGCGTGCGAAAATCACACTCGGATATAATTACTTTGCTGGATGACGAGACAAATAATTTCGTGTGGTTCACCGATACACACGTCGACAACTCCCGCTGTTATTAATCACTACAAGGGCGAGGCGCGCCGGGGTTCGGTTTGTAGTTAGTGGTGTCGATGTTAACTACGGTATTTACCCATGGTCCCACCAGTGTGACCCACTAGTGGGATGTGGGACCACGACGAAGCTATAACATTCTCGTAGTAATTTAAAAATCTAACATTTTTTTACCTTTAACATTACCATGGCACACACCAGTCATTATGACTTTTCGATGCTTTTCGAAGTTATGTGTGTATTTATCGCAGGTTTATAAGTGCCCGGTTAATGGCAATAGGATCGCCACCTATTACATTGGGACCTAAACATAAACGGCGAAATGTGGGTGCTAGCACCTCTGCCTACCCCTTCGGGGATATAGGCGTGAGTTTATGTTATGTTATGTTAAAAATCTAATATTTACCGAATCTAAGTGAGTTTTACATTCAGGTACATCACTAGCTATAGATGGTGGGCGCTTTCCGCGACATTATCGCATGACATCTACGCCAATAGGTAGGTAAATTAAATTGGAATGTCTGTTTGTACCGTTTAAAATAACAGCTTTTGATTGACCACATAGGAATGCAATTTTGAAATTTTTGTTTGATTACCCGTTACCAACTATTAGGTAATCTGTGCCGTTACGAACATACACAGACAATTTTTGTAACTCACTCCGCAGTGACTGGGCTAATTTTGACGAATATTTTGCTGTAAAAACATTTTAACCAGATCAAGGTCCATGTAGACACAGTCGTGGGCACAGCTAGTATAATACATACCATGTCGTAGATAAAATAAATCTTCTGTATAAATATTATGCCATGCGATCGCATCCCTAGTGTGTACTCATGTTGACATCTTTTCGCGAATACAGGGTGCGGCAATTCTAATTTGAACCAATATTTTTTATTCCGTACAACTGTACAAGCGACATCATGCAAAATAAATCATTAGGCCCATTTTCAACGGTGATTTTATTAATGATTTGGCTCTCATTGTTGATAGGCCTTTATTAAATTTGTTTTTTTGCTAAATAGTGTTATAACTCAAACAGAAGTTCTCGTATTTTTTTATATAATTATTATGATTGTAATTTATATTGAAGAAATATGTCTATAGCTTAAATAGTACTAGGTATAGCGTCCAATATACAAATTTGAAATGAAATGATAATATTTCGTGCATAATTTTATGGGCGTTATTTTTGTGCGCGGGACTTTTATTATTTTTCTATAATAAAAGGTAGGTAGGTTAGTAGAGAGTGTAAATTCCGCTTAAATAAAAGACCGTTGCTGTTAATTTACTCAAAAAAAGACAGCCAGACAATGTATAGAAATGTTTTTGTTATACGTAGGTACCTACCTAGGTAGGTAGATATTGTATTTACCGTGCGTAGTCGTATCTACTTAATATACAGAAATATTTTATTTCCAGGTCTATTCACATTTCACATCCCTAAAAAAAAATACTAGACTGACATATTATTATCAAATACAAGACAATAATATTAAAACCTACCTAGGTAGGTATCCTAAGTTGAGTTTTACTCTGAAACAAATTACTAACCGAATGTTTTGATATCTCAAAGAATGAATAAGTAGGTACCAATTTCTTATTCATAATTCATGTTTTCCATTGACTGTGCGATGAAAAATATTACCTAATAACCTCCTGTGAAGGAAATTGAATAATCGTTTGTATGCCAGCGCCTTGTTGTATTAAGTGCGCAAAAAGGAAGAACACAAACATTTTGCTATTACGTTTTTGTCAGGCGCTCGGGTGTCACCTTTAAATTGTACAAAAAGTATTTATGGTTTATTATGTAGGACACGTCAATTTGACTGCATCTCGCCTGATTGTAAGCTGAAGGCAAAGTTTCAGGAAAGAGGGTCACCATTACAGATATGCACCGTGATGGCACCATGTTACAATGGTGGCACTCAGCTTGACGGCCTCATCACATGCTTTTTCACGCGCCGTTAAAAGGATCCGGGACTATAGGAAGAAGGGAACACGTGAGTTGGCAAGGAATTCCAGGTCTTAATGGTAGTAGTCTTAGCGGCAAGGGAAGGAGTGTAGGAAAGGAGAGGGTGGGACTAATTGGAATAGCTCATCAGAATGGGTAGGTATTGTTTATTAGCTTAATAATTCAGGTTCTAGAAAGCAGGTCTAAATATTAGGGTCAAAGATTATTTTTGAGAAAGGAAAGAAATAACAGGCATTTTTGAAAACGTGCATAACGTCCTTTTTATCTTTTCATACATACCTACATAGATACAATCACGCCTTCATCCCCGGAGGGTTAGGCAGAGGCGAATTAACAACAACATTTCATCAATTATTGTATACTAGCTGACCCGGCGAACTTCGTACCGCCATATTTTCTGATCCCGTTCCCGCTGCATATCTCTAAATCTATCAGTGTTTCTCCACAATATTATGCATGTATTATACATATAAACCTTCCTCTTGAATCACTCTATCTATGAAAAAAAACCGCTGCAAAATCCGTTTGGTAGTTTTGAAGATTTAAGCATACATAGGGACGGACAGACAGCGACAGCGACTTTGTTTTATAATATGTAGTGATGATGATTAGTTCCCACTTAATAGGGGGTGAGCCTATTGCCGTATTCCGGGCATTATTCTTGACTCGAGCCACGCATCTGAGGCTGTTTAATATATCTGTCTGATGTTTATCTTTTCAGAGTAGCCTAATACTTAATTTAGTCTAGGCCACGATCAATGAGAGAAGCCTCATCTTAGAGCAAGAGCATCCAAGTTCTTGATCCCAACAACATTACTGCCGTATTACATCGGTCAGTACTCGTACTAGGAAATAGTTGATAATACGTCAGCGTTTAAGAAAAACGCGACAAAGTCATAAATAACGGAGAAAAATCGTAAAAATATATTTTGTTGATGTATCAAAAAGTCACTGCGTCCGTTGAAAGGAAACTAGATGATATGAAATGCTACGTGAAGTGACTGTTAGCTGGAGGTACGTTGGACACGAGGGGGCCATCTTAAAATCAAAGATGGTTCTGGTCATCTTCAACTTAAAATGTTATAGAGTGGCTTTTGCGGAAGTCCACCACAATTTCGCAATGTATCCGAGAGGATTTTCACACGGAAAAATAAGGGTTTTTGTTGGATAATAGACCTTCAGTTTCAGGTTTGAGTGTGACTTAAGGTCAAATCCTGAAAGATTGACCGGCACTACAAAAAAATGCCAGTAAATTTTGGACTTAATCGATATACGTTTAAAGTCCAAAATTAAATGAAAAGAGCTCGTTCTACAAGATACCATTTAATTTTCAAGATATCAAATAAAATTAATTATTAAAAAATAAAAAAACCCGACTGCTGTCTAAACGATTGAAACAAGCTTGATAGCAGGCGGTACCCATTTGCCAATCATAAACCGAAAGAAATTTAATGGGTACCGCCTGCTATCAAGCTTGTTTCAATCTTTTAGACAGCAGTCGGGTTTTTTTATTTTTTAATAATTAATTTTATTTTAACCTTTTTAGTTAGGATATGACATCTATATATTTTTGTAATCTCCTTTTAATTCTCTTCATTTTGATACCCTACTCGATAAATTTGAATGAAAAAAAAATTTTGCCAACACATATTTTAGCATCAAAAATCTACCGTATAGTTTTTGTTGGAATTTTATGTACCCTATGACACTCGGGAGATGAATACCTTTCATTTGAGACCCTATTCATCAAAATCCGTCCAGGCGTTAGGCCTGTAGAGGGGAACAAAGAAAACTACATACATACATAGACACATTACCCTCTCGCTGGCGCAGTCGGGTAAAAAGTTGTCGCATGGGTTCGATCTGAGCACCTTGTAAGAGCTAAATTATAGAACCAGTGGCATTAGATTCGTTTTCACTGTACTAGTTTTACTTGGTAAGTAAACATAATATTACATTATAAGTACTTTATGACCGCTAGAGGGCACCACATTAGATGTAGTAACATTTCATATAGCCTATAACCAGCGGACGATCAAGACGCTTCTATCAATATCTCGTATGTCCAGTTCCGATACCTAAGTAGTTGAGGGGCTATGAGGGAACAAATGAACATACATACATACAAACATAGCCTGTCAAAATCATAACCCTCCTTCGGCTTTGCCGTAGTCGGGTAAAAATGATATTAAAGATGACAAGGAAGGGGCCAAGTTGTACCTAAACATTTTTATGAAAAATATGTTTTGTAGATTTGAATGTGTTCAGCTACTTCTGTTGTTGACTGTACATAATGAAATTGAACAGGAGGCTCCCTAATCAAATGAATGAGGGTTTTGTAAATTTATACAGATAAGCTCACTCATTATCTCAACCTTTTTAGTACGGGCTCGTAGTCATACTAATTTTGTTTTATCTGTGCGTCGGTATATCCTGTATTGGGTAGGCAGCGGTGTGTTTCACATAACATGCTTTCACAATAATTTTGTTCGGGGTCCCACCTACATCTTCGGGGTTCAAATCCTCACCTGCTGATAGATGAATGTGGCTCAGCAGCTTTGATCTCGGAATTGGGCCTAGAAAAGCCGACATACAGTCCATTGTTTAGCAGGGGTACCGACTAGCAGGTGTCTGGCTTGGGGCCTAAATAGCTCCTGTCATTTTACCCGTAACTAATGTTTTTTTATACCACTTAGGTGGCAGACAAGCGCACGACCCACCTGATGGAAAGTGGTTACCGTGGCCTATGGGCGAGTGCAGCACTTGGGGAGTCACACTCGTGTTGTCGACCCCGTAAGAACAGAGAGATTCTGTGCCATCAGCACAGAAGACAAGCAAGGCCAGTCATAGGAGGTAGGACCGTAGGACACGACGGTATAGGTATCCGTCCTAATCGAGCAGTCCGACTAGGGAAGTACCTCCGCCCTACAGAAGACCGCAGCTTAATAACCTCGTGTTGTGTTTGCGACGGTGAGTAGGGTAGCCAGAGCTCACTGGCGAGATTTTGTGCTGTCAGTGGGAAAATCAGAGGCTTCGTCCTACTAGTTTATCTTTTGCGCTGACGGCACAGAATCTTTCTGTTCTTACAGGGTCGGCAGCACGAGTGTGACTCCCCTGGTGTTGCACTCGCCCATAGGCCACGGTAACCTCTTATCATCAGGAGTGTCGTATACTTGTCGGCGACTTAAGTAGTATAAATAAAATCGGCCAAGTGCGAATCGGACTCGCCCATGAAGGGTTCCGTAGTAGCAAAGGCGAAAATTGCGAATTATGACGTATTAAAAAAAAACTACTGACTGGATCTCGTTCGAACCAATTTTTAGTGGAAGTTTCCATGGTAATTTATATCATATATTTTTTTTAGACATATCATTCTCTTATTTTAGAAGTTAGAGGGGGGGGGGGGGGACAAATTTTTCCACTTTGGAAGTGTCTCTCGCGCAAACTATTCAGTTTAGAAAAAAATTATGTTATAAACCTCAATAGCATTTTTAAAGACCTATGAATAGATACCCCACACGTATGGGATTAATGTAAAAAAAAAAATTGAGTTTCAGTTCTAAGTATGGGGACCCCCAAGATTTAATGCTTTTTTTCCATTTTTGTATGAAATTCTTAATGCGGTTCACAGAATACATCTTCTTACCAAGTTTCAACAGCATAGGCCTTATAGTTTCGGAGAAAAGTGGCTGTGACATACGGACGGACAGACAGACAGACAGACAGACGGACGGACAGACATGACGAATCTATAACGGTTCCGTTTTTTGCCATTTGGCTACGGAACCCTAAAAACGGCCATCCGTAGTATAAAACCTCTCAAGTGAGCTCTGGTTACCCTGCTCACCGCCAGAAACACAACGCGAGGTTATTCTGTTCTTTTCCCAGTGGAGTAGACTAGGGCCACCCCCTTTCTTCCCATTATCATTAGCATCGTAGAATGTGACTAACTAGCCTAAAATATCTTGGACATTTAAAATAGGTACCTAATTTAATATATTACAACGTTTTTGTAGCTGACTGTACACAAATACGTCATATTTTCACAAACGCGCGAGTTGATGACACAAAAATAATTCAAAATCGAAAATTGCCAACTTGCGCGCGCTCGCGAATTTGACGATCGCGAGATGGTGAATGACTCAAAGGACGGGGCTGTTCTTCACCCGACAGTCCCGACACGACAAAAGTCCGCTTGACGGCTATTGTCACGCCTATATCTTCGGAGGGGTAGGCAGAGGTGAATTAACACCCACATTTCATCAATCATTGTATTCAGTCTCACGTAATAGAAGGTGAGCCTATTGCCGTATTCCGGACACTATTGTTAACTCGAGCCATACATATGAGGCTGAGTCTGGGCTGTATATCTCTGGGTACCCCTTCAGGGATTTAAAGGCGTGAATATCATTGTATCCTACTAATATTATAAACGCGAAAGTTTGTAAGTCCTACTGGTAGAACTATGGGCCAAAAGAATGGTCCGTGGTCCTACTAGTAGGACCAAGTAGTAGGACCACGGACAACAAATGGATTTTTGTGACTCTTTCACGTAAAAACTACTGAATAGAATGGATTTCAATGAAACTTTACAATAATATAACTTACTAGCTTTTGCCCGCGGCTCTGCCCGCGTGGATGTCGGTTATCGTGACCAAACATAGCCTATGTCCTTTCTCAAGGTCTAATGTACCCCTATACCAAATTTCATCAAAATCGGTTCAGTGGTTTAGGCGTGAAAGCGTAACAGACAGACAGAGTTACTTTCGCATTTATAATATTATAAGTACGGATATGGATATGGATACATTAGAATAACACATAGACTATATATCAGCGATGAACGGGAACAGAATTCCACGCGGGCGGAGCCGCTGGCAACAGCCAGTAGGACATAATTTAGGTCGGCATCTCTCCCAAACCGTTATCATTGCACACAGAATATATTAGCGTAGTTATCCACCCATCTAGGCATCATTGTCACATTACGGCAGCTATCGCGTGTGGGGCGCACTTTATGCCTTCCGTTTCCTTAGTTTGTGCCTCGCATTCATACATACAGCTTAATAGCTTTTTAAAATCATCTCTGGGTAAATCAAGCGTATCTATTTCGCCCGGAAGGTGCTTTCCGACGGGTTAATGGATGGTCAAATGAGTGTTAAGAAAATTCTTTCTTCGGTTCGAGGTTCGATAAAAAAAAAACTATAATTAAGGCATTGCTTTCATGTTTGAGGATTTCACTCGATTTTTTTTATACCACTTAGTTGGCAGACAAGCACACGGCCCACCTGATGGGAAGCGGTCACCGTGGCCTATGGACGTATGCAACACCAGGGGCATCACACTCGCGCGCACAATCCAGGATTCCATCATCGGATCCTGACTTCTTGGACACTGGACCTTACCCTTGAAATATCCGAACTGGTCATAAATACTGGTCGAATTGAGAACCTTTTATGGCACAGCTAAAGAAAAACATACTAGTCGCGTCGAATCAGGTCAAAGGATTGGCGGAGGAGAGAAAAGAGTGACGCTTACACCAGCTGTTTGACGGACGACGTCTTAGTGCTGGTTTTCCTCTCGGAATTGGGAGGTCAGACGGCAGTCTCTCTAGTAAATATCAAAAAATCCCTACTAATATTATAAATGTGATAGTAACTCTATCTGTCTGCTGTCTGTCTGTCTGTCTCGCTTTTTTTTTTTTTTTTTTTTTTTTTTTTTTTTTTTTTTTTTTTTTATCGTGCGCAAACCACTTAACCGATTTTGATGAAAATTGGTATAGGTGTAGATTAGACCTTGAGAAAGGACATAGGCTATGTTTGGTCGCGATAACCGACATCCACGCGGGCGGAGCCGCGGGAAAAAGCTAGTCAGAGTATAAACTTTAAACGCGCAATTTTAGCATACTGGTCGCTTTAAAATTTCATTCATTCCCCGAAAAGCCCGATATTGTAATACAACGTCTATTCACCAAATACAATTACATACATTCCCTTATTTCCCGTTAAGAAACTCACACAACAATATCATAGCAAGGGACCGAACCGATTCAAATTCTCGTTAACTTTCCGAATTACATTTGAGATTGGCGAAACGATTAATTGTGCTTAAATGAACCGTATGTGTCGAATGTGTGAACTAGCGTACTCAGAGCCTCTCACTAATACTGAATAGCGATGCCCAAATGAGTTTGTGTAACTTGTACGTAGGTATTACGTGTTGCTATGGCAATAGAGATTTTAAGGACTGTATTTTTCTATATAGGAGATGGGAGACGTCAATTTCGGTTTTCCCAAGCGACTACAATATGGGGTTCTTCAAGAAGGGCGTTAGAAGGTTTCTTCAGGGTCAGCAGCACGAGTGTGACGCCCCTGGTGTTACATACGTCCATAGGCCACGGTGACCACTTTCCATCAGGTGGGCCGTGTGCTTGTCTGCCACCTAAGTGGTATAAAAAAAAAACCTGGCGTAATGGTAAGCTAAAGGTAAAGTCTCGGAAAAGAGGGTCGCCATTACAGACATGTACCATGTTACAATGGTGGTACTCAGCTTGCCTTTTTTTTACTGTGGCGTGGCGATAATGAAAGCGACCGCTACACATGAGGTGCGGGTTCGATCCCCGCTCAGTGAAAATATTTCTACACATGAATATGGGTATTTTTTTAAGCCGGAGTGCCAGAGATATGTCTCAGTCAATCTCACCTCCAGCAACCTTCGACCCACAGACGGCGTGCGTTTTAGTCGGTTCAAATCCGACATTTTTTTATATAGGACACGTCAATTTGACTTCGCTTCGCCTGATGGTAAGCTGAAGACAAAGTCTCTGAAAAGAGGGTCACCATTACAGACACGTATCATGTTACAATGGTGGCTCTCAGCTTGACGGCCTCATCAGATGCATACAGATGGGACATAACCGCCCTCTCCTGGCTCCGGCGGGGAGTTATGTCGGAAGGTATCCGTGGGGATTTTACGCACGAAAAAAACGTCCACTTTGCTATGACACGTAATAGAAGCCAGCCAGTTGGTGAGAATCGCAGCTGGCGTACAAGATTCCAGAAGTTTGTTCATTAAACAGCCCGGCTGACCTGTAGGTAGTCAAATGTGAAAACTTTAATTGTTGTACCGAAATGTTGCTTATTCCCTACTTGTTATTATATAGTTTTAAGATATTCGGGTTTGCTATAACAGTGTAATGAACGCACTTTGATAGAGGTTATAATATTGCGGGACATACATACATACAATTATACTTTTATCCCCGGAGGGTTAGGTAAAGGTGAATTAACATCCACATATGTGGGTGGCGAAATCGCCAATCATTGTATTCGGTCCCACGTAATAGGGGGTGAGCATATTGCCGTATTCCGGGCACTATTGTTGACTCGAGCCATGCATTTGAGGCTGAGTCTGGGCTGTATAATATATCTGTCTGTTGTTAAACAGCCCTACCCCTTAAGTCTATTGCGGTACCTACGTACCTACTTTAAATCAGTGACATGTAACTGTATAATTATGTATATTTTGATGCTTGATGGAGTGAAAACTTTTAGACGAACAAAAATAATGGAATTGACATCATCGTCACCTCCTATCTCGGACGTTCCGCTTGCTTTTATATAAAACTAGCTGACCCGGCGAACTTCGTACTGCCATATTTTCTGATCCCGTTCCCGCTGCATATCTCTAAATTTATCTGTGTTTCTCTACAATATTATGCATGTATTATACATATTATAAAACTTCCTCTGGAATCACTCTATCTATTAAAAAAAACCGCTTCAAAATCCGTTGCGTAGTTTTGAAGATTTAAGCATATATAGGGACGGACAGACAGCGACAGCGACTTTGTTTTATAATATGTAGTGAAGTACAAAATATAAGTACATAGAAACACCCAGACCAATTATACAATACATATTTCCACTGAGCGGCAATCGATGGTTTTTCCAAGCGACTAGGTACAGTATGGGATTCTTCGAAAACGGCATTAGAAGGATCTTACGGGGTCGGCAGCGCGAGTGTGACGCCACTGGTGTTGCTCACGCCATAGGACACGGTGACCACTTACCATCAGGTGGGCCATGTGTGTCTGCCACCTAAGTGCTATAAAAAAAATCGAACCCGCAACCTTTGACTTAACAGTCAAAAGCTTACGCTACGCCACAGAGGTTGTGAAAAATGCGTATGGTGACATTAGCGATCTTGTAATCGAAATGTAGCGGGTTCTAATACCAGGGGAACTGCGGGCTCCCAGTTACTCGGCAAATTACTTAGTTAGATGGGTAACATAATTGCAAGTAATGTTGGACTCATTTGCGAGCGTTCACAATGAGTGGCCGTCCTAACTAATCTTATAAATGGGAGAGTGAGTATATTTAATGACTATTCAGTGTGGTCTCGACATAGCAGTTGAAGGGGTTCAATTCCCGTAGGTACAGTGCAAATCATCATCATCATCAGGTAGAAGGGGTGGGCCCAAGAAGTCCAGCAGTTTTAACCATGGATTTCGGGACATTGCGGTCGTTATAGTAATAGTGATAAGTTAAATAATGTATTTCGAGTTACAAAGACTTAAATTTCATACAAAAAATATAGTTATATTAATGACTAGTCTTCCGCCCGCGGCTCTGCCCGCGTGCATCTCGGTTAACGCGACCTTTGCTCATATCTTTGGTTCTACTCAACCGATTGCGATCAAACAAACGTAAGATTTTAAGTCTGACCAAACCCTTTCTAAGAAAAAAAACCGCATCAAAATCCGTCCAGTAGTTTTTGCATCCATCGCGAACAAACAGACAAACAGACAGGAAATTAAAAAAATATATTTTCGTGTTCAGTATCGTTAACATAATATATCCCAAGTATTTTTTTTTAATATCTCCAATGTACAGACACGACCACTTTACAATTATATAATATGTAGTATAGATTTGTCAATTTCATACTACAATTAGCGATTCCACTGGCGTTTTCGCCAATAGAATGTCACTTTGTCTAAAAACCCCTGGCTTGACGTCGTGGAGGGTGACATGCGTGCAAATGGTCTCACTACCTTGGACGCCCAAGATCGTGCGAAGTGGAGGAGGAAGAGCCGGAAGGCGGACCCTAAGCTCCGAGGTCATATTGGCCACGGATGCAATCAGGAAAATACGTCTACATGAAAATGATGACGATGACAGTGCAAATATTTGTATGAAATATACAGTAGTGAAGGGTGAAAATGTTGAAAAGGGAAGCTGGTGACAAAAATCTTCCCCCTATAGAACAACCACGGCAATGTTGTACGGAATCCTACCACGGCGTCTCTTTATAGAGTAAGCCGACAGGAATTGGCCATAATCTAAAACTCGAGAACGGCTGAACGGATTTATATTATCTTGGTCTTGAAATGTTTGTGGATGTCTAGGGAAGGTTTAAACGGTGAGAAAATAGGTGCAGCGGGAACGGGAAAAATATGGGGATACGAAGTTTGCCGGGTCAGCTAGTAACATAATAAAGAATATTATTTGTAACCGAAATGATTAATATTTCTTCTACTCAAGCTATACCAAAATTGCTTGTGTTAGAAATGGGTTCAAGTCGGTAGTGTAATGGCCAGGATTCGAACCAGGGACCTCGTAATCGTTAGGTCAACTCTTTAACTACTAACCTACCGACACCATTCGACAGTGAACATACACCCTATGACAAACTGCCTGCTTGACGGCTATATGCCTACTCGTCCCCTAATACGTGGGCCCGAAAGTCGTAGTTTGCAAAATGTGGGTCCTAATACACCTCTGCATACCCTTTCGGAGGTAAACAAGCGTGAATATATGTACGTATGAATCTACACTAATATTATAAAGAGGAAAGATTTGTACCTATTTTTGTATGTTTGTATGTTTGTAATGAATAGGCTCCGGAACTACTGTACCGATTTCAATAATTCTTTCACCTATAGAAAGCTACACTATCTGGGAGTAACATAGGCTATATGACATCACGCTACTACTAAAGGGAGCGGAGCAGTGAGCATAAATGTCAATAAATCGGGCAGATTTCCATACATTAAAGTTGGACTGGAATCCGAATTCCACGCGGGCGGAGCCGCGGGCAACAGCTAGTGTTAAATAAACTAAAACGGACAAATAAGTCACTATTACCTTCAATCAAATCACTGTAGAGAGAAAGTTCTAGACAAAGTTTGTTTCTACAATTATGTGTGCTTCAAAGTTGTGAGTGAATAATCGTGCTATCTTGCTATCAGTATATGAGTGTTTTCAGACTATCAGGGGTAAAGGACTATTCATGAGTTCAAGACCCATCTTGGATGTTTACATTTTCCGATATAAATCTATAAGAATTATTTTAATCTATTATTTTTAGACACGAGTATTCTGAGTTTAGGTCAGTGCTGTCGTGTTATGAAATTCAAGCCGCATTCAGGTCTCGGCCGCTAATGACCTAGTTATTTGCCAGGCCATTAGTGTTAAAGATTGCGAGCTTTCATGAACACGCATTCCATTACTGCAAAACCAACGAACTAGGCAGCATTCTAGATGACTTATAATCCCACACAATCTTCCCACTGCTCAGCACGAGTCTCCTCCTAAGGCCATAGTCAAAAGAAAGGTATTTCAGCCTACTTACACCACGCTAGCTAGAATCTGTGTGATGGAGAAAGAATACAAGTATCACCACCCCATCTCATCCGAATGGTGTCGTAAGAGGTGACTAACGGACAAATACGCAGACGATATTATCACTGCGAGTCAAAAAGTCAAAAGTCAAAGATCATTTATTCTGTATAGATAGGCCATCAAAACGGCACATACAAAACGTCAATAATATACATATATGTATATTATTGACGTTTTGCAAATGGACCACCGGTTCGAAACGCGGCCCCGGCCTGAGAAGACTCCGGCAAGAAACTCAGCGGGGTTATTTTTTTTTTTTCGAGCGAAGGAAAATTCGAAATTAAACCCTGTACCAACCCGTCTGGCCAGCGTGGAAACAGTAGGCTAAATCCTCCCAACATTGAGAGGGGCCTATGTCCAGCAGTGGACTGCGATTGGCTAATTGATTGATACCACGCTAGCTAGCCGAATTGATATAGGGACCTCATAATGAAGAAGAATATAATGGGCCAAAGTAATTTGACGTATGACAGGATCGTAGCAAGTGGAAATATGTGATCTCTACCTAGCGCATTGGTAAAAAGTCGTGAATCTATGTTCATACATACCAGACCTGTACCTAATCATTTAGGTACTTGAAATAAATTGTTCAAAAAAGATATTCTACGTCTAGGTATTTATTATATCTTACGAACTGAGCTAATAAAGGCTTCTAAAAGAACAATGTCGCGGCAATAACTAGTCTTAGCAAAATATATAAAAAAAATATCGTTACCTTTCTATTTTCAAATTTGAAAGTCGAACAAGATTAAAACGGTTTACGAAAAAAAAAGTTTCTTAATCATATTCCATTGAAGGATTTCTTACAAAGTATCTATAGGCATAGAGCTCACCTTCCATAATCCCATTTCGAAGGATTAAAATGGAGCTTCCTTTTTAAAAATTCACTTCTTTTACAAACACATTAAGGAGTTGTAACCGTGTTGGAAGTTCCGTCGCCTCCGGCACGCCCCCACAACTTGAGGGATTATAATTTTTTCTTGCCATGGTTGAAATTTGAGAGGGCCGAGATTTTTCTGGCCTTCTCATTCATTTATGTAGTGTACATATTTGCGTATGTTTTTACGTATTATATGTACATTTTTGCTTTTTGAGACACAGGTAAGGTTAGTTCAAGAGGCAAACATATTTTTGTATAGATTTTTTTAAGAGTCCGTTCTTGAACAAAGTTTTGTATTTTATCAAAAAAATTATATTACTGATGGTAATATATTTTTTTAGTAAATAAATAACTATATTTTTTCGTAATTAAAAAAAAAACGACTATGTTTAAGTAATTTAAGAATTAAAAATTCTTGAAGTGGTGAAACTGCCTTTGTTGTGAAAAAGGATAGTTTCTTCCGCTATCGCAACTGTGTTTCACAACTTCGAGAATTTTTTAGTCTTTCATGGCAATAGTGGTGCTCGAGAAACACATATTCTTGTTATCTAATGTATAACTTCCGTTACATACCTATATATATATATCAATTTATGGAACTAAACCTGTTACCAATAACTCACGTTGATAACGTATGTTGTATGTACAATGTCAGCCCTTGCAATCGGCCTATCTACAATAGTCAATTCCGGTTGCAACCAAAGTGCAAGACTTTGATGCTCAGTAGCCAAACTGTTGAAAGAAAAAGTTGAAAAGTTCTACTTTTCTTATCGATAGTTTGGGTTATCTGGGCTATTGTGGGAGCGACTGCCGTCTGACGTCTGAGTAAGTTGGGCACCAAAGATCTGAGTATCTCCATTCAACTATCTACAATACTCTACAACTGTCTACAAGACTCTATAGCCGTATACAACACTATCTACAATACTCTACAACGGTCTACAACACTCTACAACTATCTACAACTGTCTACGAAAGTCGTAGACAAATCTACGTGAACATTAAAATCTCTTGACTCAGAAAAATACTAGATATAATAACTATTTATGAAGCTCTGTGTGCACAGTACTTGCAACGTAGCTAGTATTTACTTATGCAGGGGCATATTTCGCGTTGCGATACGCTATAGACCTACTCTAGTATACAGAGTACTCAGTTGCCTGCTTGCTAACACTGAGGGAGGACGTGCGCGACCCTCTTTGATTCTACGCGATCCAACTCCGAGTGAATAATCCAATTGTAAACCTAAAAAACTGTTTAGTGGAGTGTCTGTCAAATTTAAATTTTGAACTATCGCGTGGCTGTCATTGTTATTTTTTAAAGTGGCCAAGATCGCAAACTTTTCTGATTGTGAGTTTTTTTTTTTTGGTGATAGTGTGTTATAAAGTTTTAATTGGTGTTTATTGCTGAATTGATGATTAAGTGATAGTGATATGAAGTTTATTTTGGACTGGTATTATTAATGATAAGGTAAGTGCATTTCATGTTTATTTTTTTTTAAATTAAAATATAATTAACAATGATTTTAAATTTTATATATAACTAGTTCGTGTAACTGAATTTAATTATATATAAACCGAAATACATTCAAATGGTCTGTATTACATTGACTTCCGTGCGTTTGAGTCGTTAATTAGAAGGTCGTATGAATTATAGTCATCTAACGTCACTATATTATTTGTAATGGTAATTCTAAATTTGTCTACAATTAAATCACTGTAATAGCCGAATAATATCTAATATATCTATCTATATTCGTATAGTAAATAAAATATACTTCACGTCAAAGTACCGTTAAAATTATTGATTGATATAAATGAATTACTTTTATGATAGTTATTAATTTTTTTATTGGTAACTTTTTTCCAACTGGTGAAATATATTCCTTTTAATAAATACTACGTATATAAAATATATACTACGAAACTTAAAAAAGAATTCGTGTTCAACATCAATGTTTCACTTATAACATTCTTTATCGATTTAAATAGTTAGCATACCAATTGCTGTAAAATTTCATTCGATATATTAAATTAGCTACGGAATGTTAGACAGATATGTAATTAATAGATCTATAACTACTATTTACTGTATGTAATAACAATTATTAATTAAAAGTAAAATACAGTGCAACCTTGATATAACGACCCTCGATATAGCAAATTTCTCAATTTAACGAATTTTTCTTAATCCTCTTGAATTGTCCATAAGAGTCAATGTAAAATATACCTCTACATTACGAACATTTTTTACGCACTACCTCATTATAACGAATTTTCAACTAGCCAAAATATTGTAAATGCCTCTAGGTAACGAATATTTTCACCCAAAACCTTTAGGTACGCGTCAATACATGACTCTTGAAATTCATTGTACATAATACTAATAGGGATATACACACACGTTTTTTTACTTCAACGAAACTTGGTACATACAGGCCATGACTAAGTGCCTGCTAGACGGCAGGTAGGCTCGCCCCCTATTACGTGGGACCAAAAATCATAGTTGGTGACTTGTCAATACACCTCTGACTACCCCTTCTGGGACTTACACACGTGAGTATTATTAAAAAAAATATAATTGAAAACTAACAAGCCTAAGTGCACTATTTCCTGGTTGTTTGTGGTAGGCACAGTATTTCGTTGCTTTCTAAACTATTAATTCTTGAAAATCATAATATGAGTCCCATGTACCTTGAAATGAAACTTTTATAACGGATTCTGTCTCAAAGACTCTTTAGGGAGTCTCACAGGTTCAATACTTGCATTAAATATATCATGAATTGCTTGATATTGCTTGCTCACGATAGTTAAGAGTTCTGGCTATATATCGTTACATGGGGAAGTGGATTATATCTAATTTTTACCCCTGGCATAGTTTCTATATGATCCCCTTTCTCCTGCAGACGTTAGGAACGGAATTAGTATTACACGCAGGTGGAACCACGGATATAAATTACATTCATACATATACTCACGCCTGTAAATCCCCGAAGGGTTAGGCAGAGGTGTATTAACACCCACATTTCGCCAACTATGATATTCAGTCCCACGTAATAGGAGGCGAGCCTATTGCCGTCTAGTGAGCACTCTATTATGGGCTGTATGTTTACGGTCGGATGGAGAACAACCCTATCCTTAAAATGGCGGGTTTAGATTAGTAAAAAAATATAATTTATGTAAAGTAAATTAAAACAGTACATGAATATGTTATTAATATCTTTGGAAAGAATTTTTTCTTCAGTCACATGATTTCAAATTTTTCGACTATTAAAGGAACCTTTCTAAAAATACATATACCCATAATCCTCAAGAATAACGGACTACAAACGAATAGGGCCCATAAATTATTACTTATCAAAAACGATTGCTAGTAAAAAAAAGGTAAAGCGGGGCATTACCTTATTTTTGTAGAAGGATCGCGTGACGTCACGTCAGTCTATGGTAATTAGCATGCAACGTTACTGTATGCAGATATAACAATAATTATTTTACCTTCGAATGTTTAGAAGGTTGGTATTGAAGACTTTGTATGAAAGGACGGTCTGTAAATATATTTGAGGCATAATACTTAGTGTAGGAAGTTGTGTAGGAAGTTTATGTTACTTAGTGTAGGAAGTTATGTGTAGGAAGTTTACGCGAATATCATTCATTGAAATATAATCACTTTTGAACGGATTCTATCGTGATTTATTTAGTACTAGCTGTTGCTCGCTGCTTCGCCCGCGTGGAATTCTGATCCGTCCTAAATCTATTAATTGACACAATTTCATCTCATTACGATTGTGGTCCAAGATTCATGGAATCGTTTCCATCTGCTTTCAGTCAGATCTATTCAGCCATTAACTGTAGTTGTAATAATAAACATCTTTATAAACTTTGAGATTTATAATATTAGTAAGATAGCACGTTATTTCTTCACCACATTATAACGATAAATAGACGATAAGCAAGTCTTATTTGAGTAGCTTTTCTTTAATTAAAAAAAAGCAGCAGAATATTCTATGAATGACGAACAAACCACAGTTACAACTCCGCAAAAAAATAGTGGAGGCGGAGGTAAAATTTCTTACGGAACTTTCACAGTAACGGAGTCGGAACTGAAGTTCCATTACAACCTACACTTATTTTAGTTAAACAAATACGCTTAACTAAAGTAAGTGTTTATATTTTAGTTAATGACATTACTGAGTGACGTGTTGAGTTTTAAATAAATTAAAAACGTTTTACTAAAACTATTTTTAACTGTTTCTATAGTGTTGTGTTGAGTGTTTGTGAAATAACGTTACAGAATCTCTTACAAATAGTTTAATTGTAATGTGTTTTACTCGCTGAGAGATTGAGTCGTAGTAGGCGTTATGTAGTTCCTCCGCCACTGAAAGTGGAAATATTACAAACTAACAACTATTCTTCTTTCTATCGATGCTCGAGTAACTACACATTTAGTTTCGTCGGCTCCCCTGCTATAGAAGTCGACAGTCCGTTAGTAATGTTGTACGTATCGATAAGTATTTATAGTGACTTTTGGTCATATCTCCGGCTTTATTCAATCTATAACTATCAAACTTGCGTAAGATTTTAAGTCTGACCAACATCTTTGTCACAAAGAAGTGCATCAAAATCTGTTCAGTAGTTTTGCGTCCATCGCGAACAAGAACTCCAAAAATACATTTTATATTGTACTAGCTGTCCCGGCGAACTTCGTACCGCCAAATTTTTTTTAGCCCGCGTGAATTTTTGATCCCGTTCCCGCTGCACCTATTTTCTCACCCTTTAAACCTTCCCTGGACACCCACGAATATTTCAAGACTAAAATTAGCCAAATCGGTTCAGCCGTTCTTGAGTTATAAACTAACAACGAAAAGTGGCATTGATTTTTATGTATTAGAAGATTGGATTTCTTATACTCCTAGAAACCAGGAAATATTTTTTAGGAAAATATTCAACAAGTATTTTCCTCGTGTCGAGTTTATTGTGTGTTAGTGTTATGATATGGCGTATAGAGGCCTATCTCGTTACAATATCAGTTTCTAATGGTTCCGCGCGACAGTTTAACTACGTATATAGTATCATGACGTTTGTATCGCTTGAAGGCCTTCCGATGTTATTGAATTATTTGTACTATGTGTAGATTGGTATGGTGATTGTCATTACTATAATTTGGGATATATACAGTACAGAGCAATGACGTATTAAATTAATAGATACGTCATACAAGAACATGGCGGTTTTCAAAACTGGTGCAAAGAATAAGTATTAAAAAATTATAGATACTTACTAATAATGCGTCAATGTCAATAACTTATATCAATTATATTATTATTTATATCAATAATAATTATTCTTATTACCGCCCGAGGTCGATTCTCTTTTCTCTCTCTAAATCGAGTAGTTCTCTATTTAAATAGTTAGCATAATAAATTCTTAATTCTTCTTCAAATGATGACAAAGTCATCATTTTTTTATCGCCATTATAGAGTGTGGACAACATATATCTATAGTTTATAATATAATATCATTGGTACAGAGTACTCAGTTATAGATTAAATATGTCGCTATCGGTGGCGTGATGATTGGCCCCCTTTTTGCCCTTTTCAGGGCACACCGTGGCTCCCACGGGCATGAAGGCTATCTCGGTACTAGAAGTTTTTTCAAATAATGTTAGCTAGCAACCGAATTTACGGATATTCCCTCTAACCCCCCAGCTAAGCTAAATTGTTTGTGTTAGCGGGTCCGACGGCTTAACATGCTCTCTGAGGTTTTTTATCACACACGACTCTTCAAAATATAACAGCTTCGCGTTGAAATTTCAAATGAAATAAACGTTCGTGCGTGTGGCTACAGCTGATTACGTCATTAGTAAAAGTTATGGGGTTGACATAAAAAAGGTTCCCGGAAATAAGCGAGAAAATAACCGACGGCTCCGCGGGTGAAACAATAACAAAAAATAAGTGTAAAGTAATAAAAAAGTTTGTTAGAGTTTCATATATAAAGTTTAACAGGTAGACGTACATTTGGTAATTTAATAAAGCTAAAGTTTCGACCTCTTAAGTGCTGTTATATGTTAAAGTATAGGCGAAAATGTTGCGCTGGAATCGAATTTCTTTTTACTAATACTCACACCTATATTACGCTAGTACTATCGCTAGTACTATTATCTGTTCTGTGCCTATATACACCCGAGAGGTTAAGTACAGTCGCCTTATAAGTTGTTGAACATTAACCAATTTTTTTATAACACATAAGTGGCAGATAAGTACACAACCCACCTGATGGAAAGTGGTTACCGTGGCCTATGGATGTATGCAACACGAGGAGCGTCTAACTCGCGCTGCCGACACTGTAAGAAATCTAATGGCCTTCCCAATACTTTAGTCGTTTGGAAAAACTACATTGAAGTAGATCAATAAAATAAATAATATTTGGGGTGGGAGGTGGTCAGTAACTGGATATGTGTTAAACTAATACCGCTGGCAATTGTACGTTGTAGGTCAATAACAATAAGCCGACGCGTTTTCACACTAAATAGTTACTTCTCTAATAGTGGTTTTCCCAAGCGACTACAATATGGGGTTCTTCAAGAAGGGCATTAGAAGGTTTCTTCAGGGTCGGCAAAACGAGTGTGACACCCTTGGTGTTGCGTACGTCCATAAGCCACGGTAACTACTTTCCATCAGGTGGGCCGTGAGCTTGTCTGCCACCTAAGTGGTATAAAAAAAGATACTAAATAGGTACTTCGTACAGAAAATTCATTTTTTTTATGGTCAACGGTCACACGGTCCGCTGATGTACAGTGGTTACCGTTGCCTATGGACGAGTGCAACACCAGAGGAGTCACACTCGTGCTGCCGACCTTGTAAGAACAGAGAGATTCTGCGGGATTACACGCTGTACGACACAAACGCGATTGGTCGTATACGCAGTACAACATAATACGCGATTTGACACCATCGCTATAGGTCACGAACGCCGCAGCGCAGAAGACAAGCAGGACAAGCCTTTTTTTTTATTTTGTTTTTTTTTTGGTCTTCCCAATGACATCACAAAACCTCTCCAGTGAGCTCTGGCTACCCTACTCACTATCGGGAACACAACACGAGGTTATTATAACCGCGGTATTCTGTGGAGGTACTTCCCCAGTTATACTCGATGTTGTTTGTTTTATTTCACGTGAAATAGAACAAACTACATCGGTTCATGGAACACTAAGAGCGGCTACACACACACCTGCCGCAGGGGCGATCTAGGAAGCAAAGCGGTTGGTGCAATATTGGGACAATATCGGAGATCTCTACACACACACCTGCCGCAGGGGCGATCTAGGGTGCAAAGCGGTTGGGGCAATATCGGAGCAATATCGGGCCAATATCGGGGGTTCTCCACACACTTGCCTGCCGCGCAGTCAGCCCACGGAAACTTCGCTACATTTATTAATCTGTGGGTACATAGCGGTGACAGTGTGAAAGTGACATCTGTAAAAAAGCTTCCTATACTAAATTGGATAAAACAGATCTGCTGTCATTTACACAAAATGTCAAGCTCGATTTTATTTAACTATATAAACTGGTGTCACTCACACTATCAAGACGAATCAGAATGACACCTCGCATGTCTGTCATGCAATCCGTCTAGCCGTTCAGGCTGTAGGGCGTGCCAAAGAAATGGACATACATACATACCTACATACATAGTCTCGAAAAACATTACCCTCCTTTCTTCGGTAGTCGGGTAAAAATTAAAACTAAGAACACAAAACGAACTGTGTATAAACAAAGTTATTACACCTCTGCCCATGTATAAAAAACGTGGGTATTCGCGCATCAAATTTATTATCCAAATTGAATGTTGCATTCAAATATTGGCATAATATATAGACTGACCATCAGGCGAGGTGAAATCAAATTGACGAGTCCTATATTATAAAAAAAAATAGATATAATTTAGAGATAATGATTTTTTATGAAGAAAATCTCACTCATTTTGACGGGAAATTGATCGCAGAACAAACGTACGTATAGGCGCGCGCCTAGTACGGTACTGAGACTTGAACGCAACGCTGGCACATATGCAACAACACACGTGCATGTATACTTGTATATCCAACACACGTTCAAGTATACTTGTGCAAGTCTCAACTTGCGCAAGTATACTTGAACGTTGTGGCCAGCAGAAATTGCTCCAATCGCGCTACACACGGCAACGGCAGGGGCAACTTAGGCGCTACACACACACCTGCCGCAGGAGCGATCTAGGGTGCAAAGCGGTCGGGACAATATCGGCGCAATCTAGAAAATGGCTACACACATAACAACTTAGGAAGCGATTAAGGGTCAATTAAGGCTCATACTCACGTTTTCACCCTAGATCGCCCCTGCGGCAGGTGTGTGTGTAGCGCGCTTAACATAATCCACGATATCATATCACATATTATAAAACAAAGTCGCTGTCGCTGTCTGTCCGTCCCTATGTATGCTTCAATCTTCAAAACTACGCAACGGATTTTGAAGCGGTTTTTTTAATAGATAGAGTGATTCAAGAGGAATGTTTATATGTATATTACATACATAATATTGTAGAGAAAGACAGACAAATTTAGAGATAATACCACGCGGGCGGAAAATATGGCGGTACGAAGTTCGCCGGGTCAGCTAGTATATACAGATAAAACAGCTCTGCCTGCCTCTTGGGGGATTTACAGCCGTAAGTATACGGTATTGGGAAGTAATGTTCAGTAAATAGACAGTTGTCCCAGGAGACACGTCCTCTTCAATGTCATTCGTCATTGTCAAAGTTCTCACTAAGCACTTAGGATAGTTACGAACATTGCGATTACATGGCTTCTGTGGTGTAGCGGTAGAGCAGTCAACTGCTACGCAGGGGGCACGAGTTCGATTCTCACGCATTACAAATTTTGTATGCATGAATGTATGTATTTACAAAAAAAAAAAATCTAAGAAAAACATCCTTATCCGCATTCTAGATTTTATAAAATAAGCTACTTAAGCTATGCGTTGTGTAGAATGTACTAAAATACTTATTTAAATCTTAGCCAAAGGAATTTCTCCTCAAAGCGCACACAATCTAAGCATGCCTTGAAGTCTGTGTTACAGCTTCTTCTCAATTCGAGCCTATGATTATCACTTAATATAAGTCTAAAATAGTCACCATGTAAATTTTAAAATTAGAAAATATAGAAAACATACCACAATTGGAAAGTCTCAAAAGATAAACCTACAATAATGTTAACGGGAATTAACGCGATCATGGTGTAGGTACATACCTACACTACATACATACCTTGCACAGTCAGCCTGTGACCACGGCCGGTGTAACCTGGTGGAAACATCAGGCAAATCAAAGGTATGTATGGACCTATACCATGATCGCGTTAATTCCCGATAACATTATTGTATATCATGGAACGTGAGAGTTTAAAAGTTAGTTCTTAAAAGATATTTTTACTTTTGCACATTTAAATAATTGTATCTTTTTTGATTATACTTAAGTATTTACGCTCATGTCAAAATGCCCGAAAGTATTGAACGTGCCATATAATATGTTGGTAAGCCCACTCCTTAGAACAACTTTTACAAGAAAAAACATTCATTTTCGTTAACCTTCCCTGGTAATATTTACGAATAAAAAAAAAATAGAAAGAATATGAGAATCGATGGTGAGGATAAATTTTTGTTACTGTAAAACGGCTGAACAGACCTGGATAAAATTTGGTATAAAGATAGTGTATTTTAACCTAACCTGTGTCTAACCTAAATTGCATAATTAGACTACATATATTATTGATGTCAATTACTTACACTTACAATTCAATGCCTTACTTATTGAAGTAAGTCATTGACAAGACCGAGAGACAAGATTGAGTAGAGACCGCGAGAAAAAAAACGGAAGGTGGGATACCCCCTAGCCAGGTAGACTGACGACCTGCGAAAGGTGGCTGGGACAGACTGGATGCGGAAGGCAGAGGATCGGCAAACGTGGCGCATAATGGGATAGGCCTATGTCCAGCAGTGGACTGCAATAGGCTAATTAAATTGTTTGATTGATTGATAATTGACTCAAATTGACAACCAGATTATTATAACACTGGCCTGAAGATGCTGACCTTATCATTAGATAGATTGTGTGTTTGCTACCTTAGCAGTATATAAATAACTAGCTGACCCGGCGAACTTCGTACCGCCATATTTTCCGCCCGCGTGGTATTATCTCTAAATTTATCAGTGTTTCTCTACAATATTATGTATGTATTATACATATAAACCTTCCTCTTGAATCACTCTATCTATTAAAAAAAACCGCTTCAAAATCCGTTGCATAGTTTTGGAGATTTAAGCATACTTATGGACGGACAGACAGCGACAGCGACTTTGTTTTATAATATGTAGTGATGAACAAATGCCTTCAAATAACAAAAGCGAGATTTTTCAATACAAATTGAAAAAACATCTGCAAATTGCAAAAACGATCTCTTTCATCTTGATATTGGTTCTTCCAGGATTGGGGCTCCAAAGAGCTTTTTTGTTGAAAAAGCACGTTTTAATTAATAAAACATCGCTTCCTTTTATTTAAGAGAAGCTGTCTTTAACATTTTTCGATAAATATATTTTTTTTGAGTTAACAAGTAAGCCGCAGTCAAAAATTAAACTTTACAAACATAATAGATGAATTTTGGGTACTGATGCGTTACATTTAATTTTTAATTTCTCATTCAAATTCAAATCATACATTTAATTCTAAATCACTTAAATTAAACAAACAAACTAGACAAGGTGAATACTTAGGTTCGGTACTTATTGACTTAATTTGTTGTTAAATACCTACTATTAAATTATTCTCGGAAATACAGAGGCGGGAGGCGAGGTTTTCCTCACCTGATTGGGCGATCAGACAGTAGATTTGCCTAGAAATGCTGATATACCAGTCATAAAACTCTATAGCTAGACGCAGCAGGTGTCATTTCAACACCGCGTAAAAAAGGGCCACTGCTTCGGTATAAGTTGACATATACACACATCCCATGACATTGACAGTTTAAAGAACAATATTGACATTATCTTACTCTCACATAACGCGTTTTTCACATCGTTTTTTTGCATTGCATTTTGTTAGCAAGTCTATGTCTCTAAAAATATTCGTTTAGTAGTTAAAAACGAGAGAAGACGGGTACAGAAATATACAGTTCAAACACATAATCTTCTTTTATGACTTCGCCGCAGTCAGGTAAAAAAGTGAAGTAATGTATTATAACTCAGCGTTGAGTTTGGAGCGCCAAATGCGCCAGTGCGCGTGACGTAACAAGGGTAAAGGTTTTCCTAATAATTTATTTACAGTAACGACCACAACACAAACCTATTGTAGCTGTTCCCCGGGGTTCTTTTCCTACCAGACCCTCGGCAATGAACCCTAAATTGCAAAATACTTGTGGTTTTAGTCGGTTTGATGGATCCTGTTGAGCACCATTATAGATGATAATAATATAATATCGTAATGTATTATATTTCCACTAGTCGATTCGCCCGGCTTCGCCTGTGGCATACCTTGAAACCCCGTGTAACCACCATATATGCCCGCAATTTATTTATGTCAAGTAATGTACGGAAATTTGCCGAATTTTTTGACATTTGTGATTACTGCTCCGTTCTCTTGGGTAGGTACGTAGTACTAACCGTGATGTTTTGTAGCCTATAACCTTCCTAAATAAACGGACTATACAACACCAAAAGAATTTTTCAACTCGAACCAGTATTTCCACAGATTAGTGAGTTCGACCAAACAAACAATATCTTCAGCTACCCCAACTCACTGTATGTATGTGAAGCCTGCCAATCGCAATTCTCCATTTTCTCGATAGGTTTAAGTTACGATTACAACGGTATTCTGCTATAGGTAGGTACTACTGGTTCCTCATAAGTCCACCTTATTTAGCTAGGGTGTCTCTTGTTTGCTACCAAAATTTGAGTTGAAATCGATGACCCACAGACGGCGTGCGTTTTAGTCGGTTCAAGTCTGACATAACCTACGGCTCTGCCAGAGGGGTATCCGTGGGGATTTTTCGCATGTTAAAAAAAAATTGTTGAGATTTCACTAAACAACGGTCCTAAATCACAAAAATACAAAATATATCAACATCTTCTTCTTAATAATAGATGTACTCATCTCTTTATGTGTCTCTTGTGACTCTGGGCCGCTATAAGCTTCCCTTTTCACGTCTATTGCCCCAAGGATCGGCTCCAACATTGATGGATTACTTTCACTTTTGTGCATTACCATTCCGAAATTGAATATTTAAATGATGAATTTATAGGGAAAATAAATAAAATGAAAATAGAAAATTTTGTATTAGAAAATAAGTTTTGTAGTAGTACAATCAAGTAATAATAGTACATGAAATAATGCCTATAGATATACAGGGTGATCAACCCAAATGGGCCAGTAGGGAGAAGTCAGAAACTATGAGAGATAGCGTCTTTATTTTAATTATGGGCATTTTAGTCTAATGTTTACACAAGATTTCATGCCCAAATAATATTGTTCCTTGTACTTTCAGGATCAATTATACAGACAAACATTACATATAATTTCATACAGAATATTGATCAGATTCCTGGCTATGCATGTGAGTTTCAAAAAAAGTTTGAATGTCATTTTTATTACATTTAAAATTGAAGCCATGGTTCCTAAGAACGGATGTCGCTATCTCCCATAGTTTCTGACTTCTCCCTATTGACTCATTTGGATTGGATTTGATCACCCTGTAGATCGGAAAAGTAAATATTCAGGACTTGAACCCACAACCAGGCTCTTACAGCGGGATGCTCTTACTAATTGAGCTACTAGAACACTTGGATATTTGACATTCTCCTATACATAATAATATATCTAATAATAAATATTGTAGGACATTCTACACAACGCTAGCTAGACCCAAAGTAAGCATAGCTTAACTAGTTTGTGTTATGGGCTCTAGAATGCGATATTATAGATATATTTTTTTCGTAAATACATACATAGAAACTCCCAGACCAATGAATTTGACTGCCTCTGTGGCGTAGCGGTAGTGAACGCGGCTGCTACGCAGGAGGCGCGGGTTCGATCCCCGCTCAGTGCTAATATTTATATGCATGAATATAAATATTTGCATTGGTCTGGGTGTTTCTTCTATGTATAATATGTATGTATTTACAAAAAAAAAAAAAAAAGTATTTAAGTATTTATATCCGCATTCTAGATTCCATAACACAAGCTAATTAAGCTTACCATGGGTCTAGATAGCGTTGTGTGGAATGTTGTAAAAAAAAAATGCAAATATTCATATTCATGCATACAAAAATTTGCACAGAGCAGGGATCGAACCCACGCCTCCTGCGTAGCGGCCACGTTCACTGCCGCTACGCCACAGAGTTGCGATTTCAAGTTTCATATTGCAATTTGATTTCTACTTTTTTTTACTAAAAGCTCAGTCTAAGATAGTCGTTTCATGTAGTTTGAGCCCAAAAAAGTATGATGATCGCATGATGATGATGATGATGATCACACTATTAATATACACATGACTTTGCCTCTCGTTGGATTGCAACTCCTCTCTGCATTTCCGGGTTTGCTGGAAGAAAGCTCATCCTTAAGCTCGTCTTTGTACATAAAATCTCACTAATTTGTGTAAATGCCATGTAAGTGTAAGAATTTAAAAAAAAAAAATTGGTCAACAGAACTGCAATATCGCTAGGGAGTTGTGGAGCGGCAGTCCCTTCAAAATATCGAAGTTTGAACTTTTCGTAATTAGACTGACAGTGAACTCTAAATTAGTTTGGGCAAGGTTCAAAAGATAATGTACGGAAGGTGAAGGTCTTCTAAATTAAAAAGTAACAACAAAAAAAAAAGAATAACACAGTAGAGAAACAAACAACTAGACTAAAGCCAAACTCAATTATTGTTTCAAAGAAATTACCAAATTACATAGTAATTACACATTTCCTATGAAAATAACTACTTTAGAACATTTTGTCAATGTTGTCGATGTCAATTATTTTTAACCGACTTCAAAAAAGGAGGTTCTCAATTCGTACCCAATTTTTTTTTTTTTTTTTTTTTTGTATGTTTGTTACGCGATTGTGAAGCCAATAATTCTAGACGGATTTTGAAAATTCTTCTTGTGTTCGTAAGTAGATTATTCCGAAGTGGTCCCATTTAAATTTCGTAAAGATCTGATGATGGGTTTCCGAGATTAGACCAAGGAACTCTTCAAAAAGTACCAGGAAATCAGCCGCGATTGCTGCAATGGCATATTATTGCAATGTTTCTGCCATTACACGTCATAACATCACGCCTGAGTCCTTTGAAGGGTTACGCAGAAGTGTTCAGAATATTCAGCTATATTTCCGGTGTATATGCATTGATTTTAAAAATTCTTTTTGAATAATGATTTAATTTTTTTTTTGTAGCGTGGCCGGTTCGATCTGTATTGCAGCGTCAGCAGCGCATGTACAGTCAGGTCACTATACATGCGATGTACAGTCGTAAGACTGTACAAACTCACTAAAAAGAGAAAAATAAATTCATTTTTAACAAAAAAGTTTAACCGACTTCAAGAAACGAAAAAGAGGCACTGAAAAGCGAAAAATAACTTAATTTACAGACTTACTGATTTATTAGAAGTCGGTGCCAGCCAACTTTGTTTGTTGTGTCTGAACTACTATGATGCAATCAATTGAAATATGGCCTCTCTTGGGCTAGGTACCGACTTCTAATAAAGCAGTAAGTCTGTAAATTAAGTTATTTTTCGCTTTTCAGTGCCTCTTTTTCGTTTCTTGAAGTCGGTTAAACTTTTTTGTTAAAAATGAATTTATGTTATTTGTGATTGTAATACAAGATAAATATTTACTAACCAATTTGGATAGGTCTAAAAAGACAATTATTCATCCTCACTTAACATTTTTTATACAAGCACACAACCCCTTTGATGGAAAGTGTTTACCGTGGCCTATGGACGATGCAACACCAGAGAAGTCACACTCGTGCTGCCGACCCCGTAAGAACAGAGAGCTTCTGTGGCATCGGCGCGGAAGATATGTAGGACAAGCCTTTCCATTGACAGCACAAAACCTCTCCAGTGAGCTCTGGCTACTCTACTCACCGCCCCAGGTTATTATACCCCAGGAGGTACTTTCCCAGTCGGACTGTCCGATTGGAATGGACATAGGGTCGTGTTTTACCTCCTATACTATACCATATAGTGTAGGAAAGGTACTATAAAAATACTTTTCAAAACTTTATTTAACACTTTTTTGCATGAGTTATAGCCAATACATGCCAAATTACAGCTTTCTGACTACGAACAGACGGATTGACGGAAGGATACACTGAACTACGGTCAACAAAGGGTATAAGTATGAAATTTTCATATGAAATTGTATCAAAAAGTCTGTAATCTTATGTCCTTTGTCACCTGTACATGTAGATGTATGGGGCTATGCCAAGATTTTCGGTTCCAAGTTAACCTCACTTCCGAGCTGGCATTCTGATTGGCGAATAAACTGATATACCCATTCTTTAACTAGCTATAAGTTTTAATTGCCGCGTAGTTCCCGGCAGTGTCTCTTCCCATGCGGTGTCATACAAGGCGACTAAGGGATAGGGTCGTTTAAAATCAGACAGATAGGTATATACAGCCCAGACGCAGCCTCAGATGCATGGCTCGAGTCAACAATAGTGCCCGGAATGCGGTAATAGGCTCACCCCCTATTACCAAGGACCTAATACAGTGATTGTTGAAATGTGGGTATTAATTCATCTCTGCCTAACCCTCCGGAGACAAAGGCGTGATTATATGTATGTCTGTAGGTTTTAAGTACATACAAAATTGTAAAACAAAATAATGAATGTACAGTCGAGAAAGGGTATTACATAGTAAAACAGCTTTTCATACAGTTGTATATTATTGCATGAAAAGTTGTGTACTTGTATCCTTCGTCGATTGTACATTTTAGTAATTAACAGTCAAACTTCTAAAATATCTAAATGATAACTGAATCAAAAGTTTCCTTTCTAACTGTAAAATTAATTGACACTTTCTAAATATAAATTCAAACTCAGCGTCCGTTTGAAATGAGATATCTTCAATCTAAGCAAGTATTTCGGTGAAGATCAAATGGTAATTTCGTTCATTAATAGAATTAGTCTTTGAGACTAATTCAGTACGATTTTGGCTATATTTTCGCTGTTCTCTTTGATTTCGCTGTACTTTTATCATTGCTAGCTGTTGCTCGTGGTTTTGCCCGCGTGTATATAGGTTATTGCGACCAAACATTATATCTATGCCCTTAAGAATGTCCCATTATATCTTTAAGATATGATTCCGTAACCGACCGCATACGACAACTGCCGATGCACGCAGCACATGCGCGTATTTCATTGCGGCTTCTCAATAGTCCCTTTTATTCGTATCGGAGTTTAACAAGTAATGGGTACGCTGTATCTGCTGCATGCGTCGGCAGTTGTCGTATGCGGTCAGCTACGGAATCCTTTAAGAATGACAAACTTGCATCCCCTATTTTAACCCCTTTTTCCATCTCTGTTCAAAATTTCTTTAAGTTCAGTGGTTTACGCGAGAAAGCACAATAAGTAGACAGATAGACAGAGTTTATTTTATATTTACAATATTTCATCATCAATATTTCACCTACGTGGATGTCGTTTGCGAACTAAACTACGGTTACAAGTTTGCCTATGTTTTGCCCAGACTATTTTGTTAACTAGTTTCATCTCAATAGGTTTAGAAATTTACCAATAAAAGGAGAAGAAAGAAATTTTTGTATAGTCACAAATTGGCAGGGAATATAATAGCATAAAACTAAAAAAAGACAAAAAATAGTGGATAAATATAAATTATCCACTATTTTTTTCCTAATTTTTGTCTTGAAATTATTTAAAAGTTGTATTAGATTCTTTTTCGAGAGTATTATGTCTTTTTATTCCCAATTTGTTTCAAACTACATTGAGGATTTAGTGTGGTTTGGAATAAATTCTAATATTTAAAAATTAATGCGGCTTTTCGTTGTAATTTTATAACTCAAGAACTGGCTCACCTATCCAAACCAAATGTTTAGGCTTTGGTCGGACTATTTAGTAGATGGTTTATGTGAAGCTTGCACAAAATCAGTCAAGCGGTTCTTCATTTAGGCGGTACGAAGTTCGCGGGGTCAGCTAGTTGTAAATCAAAATAACAATTTTACTAATATAGCTAGTAGAGTGTCATTTCCTGTTCTGTTATTTACAAATATGTATAATGTACCTTGCATACTACCCTACTTTTGAATATCATTCGCATGGGCAGTAAATCACGTCGCTTCACACTGCAATGAACAATACAAACGGTAAAGTGGAGGACACATTGCCAATACGTCATTTCACGTGTGTATTTCATGTCATTCACAAATAAAAGAGCGCTTCGACCAAGCGTTTAGGTTTTACTAAAGTAACTCGTTTTGTAGAAAAGCTTGTATGGAATGGAAAAGAGAAAGAATCGAAAAAATATATATTATGGTCTTTCAAATTACTATTAAAGCTATCGGGATATTTACCGTATATTGTTTGGAGATTCCGATATTTCGGCGCTGTTGCAAGCACCATGATCTCTACGAACGAAGTATTTTAATTAAAACAAAATATAAACTGATGTTTTTTCCTTGACAGGGGGGAATTTTTCTTGGTCTTCGGAGTGTTAAGACACACATTGCTTTATTTGTTTAGGCTACAGAATAATAAAGATTAAGAATATAATTTTTCAAGCAAAATTGGTCTATTAATTAGCATGTATACACGTGCTACCTACTAGTCCTACTGTAAATCTATTGGCGTACAACAAATAATTATCTATCTATCTATCTTGAGCTAGAAGTGTCCAGGATTGAGCTCATACAATATTCAGCAGTATTGGCGTACAGATAATTTGCGCCAGACGTGTTCGTTCCAGTCATTGACCAGAATCTTGAATATTCTGTTACTTGTGTATATACATACCTAGACCTTATTCTACAACATTCTACACAACGCTATCTAGTTTTTTTGTCTTCAAATTCTTCTTCATCCTAGCGTTAATTCCTAGTCGCATCCGAAGCTTTTACCTCGGAGTCAGGGGTCCGCTTTACCAGTCTTAACTGCGGATTTGGCTGGACTTCGATATTTTCCGTGAAGTGACTGCCATCTGACCTCCACAACCCAATGGTGACATTTGGCGATATCAAAGCATTGCAGCTAGACCGTTGTTGTTGGATTTTTTTGGAGCTCCAACTACCCCTAACGACTGCCATAAATGTTCGTATGGCAACCGGGAACGACATTCAAAATAATCTATGGAAATCTACCGGATTTCATAATATTTACAATCACTACCTACTACTACACAAGGAAGCGACCCTTGAGTAGTAGCGTAATGATATATAGCCTTCGTCGATAAACGGACTATTCGACACAAAAAGAGTTTTTCAATTCGAACCATTAGTTTCTGAGATTGGCGCTTTCGACCAAACCAACTAACTCGTCAGCTTTATATTAGTATACATAGATATATAAAAAGATTGAATGAAATTTTGAAGCATTTATTATGCTAACTATTCAAATCAATTAAGAAAGAGCAAAGAGAATCGACCTCGGGCGGGACTCGAACCCGCGATCTTATCGATCGATAAAAAGTATATCAATCAAATTGATAATTGTGTTTTACGACAATAAACGAACAGAAAGGATACATCTGTGTAAATAATCAAAGAGAAACATTTATCTCATTACATGGAGAGCGAACTGAACTCACAACCGAATTTCATTAATAAAGACAAAATAAATAAAATAAAACAATTTCACATGCCTCATGATTGTGTTTCATTTCACTCATTCAATCCGCTTATCCTTTGAATCTCACAAACGTTCTCGGTATCCGACATGACACAATCGAGATTGAGATCGGCGGCTAATTAAAACAACAGTAATCATGGATATGACGTATACGGTTTTTTTTTTTTTTTTTATTATTCTACAACATTCTACACAACGCTATCTAGACCCATGGTAAGCTTAATTAGCTTGTGTTATGGAATCTAGAATGCGGATATACATCTTAAATACTTTTTTTTTTTTTGTAAATACATACATATATTATACATAGAAACACCCAGACCAATGCAAATATTTATATTCATGCATACAAATATTGGCACTGAGCGGGGATCGAACCCGCGCCTCCTGCGTAGCAGCCGCGTTCACTACCGCTACGCCACAGAGGCAGTCAATTGTGTAGACTGTTTGTAGATTGCCGTGTTGATTCCCGGCTGTAAACATACAGCCCATGACAAAGTGCTTGCTAGACGGCAATAGGCTCGCCCCCTATTACGTGGCATCGAAAATCATAGTTGGCGAAATGTGGGTGTTAATACACCTCTGCCTACCCCTTCGGGGATTTACAGGCGTGAGGATATGTATGTATGTATGTAGTCTGTTTATACTGTTGATCAATGGCTCTTGGTGAAACTTGCTAAAGTTATTGAATAGACACTTGAACTTTTCCACAGTATTGATCAACTGTGGTTCAATTGTGGAAAGCTTTTCATTATTGTTGCGCCCAATAATGGTTGACCTAGCGTATGTCAATGAGATCGAGTTTTATACTTAGGAAGTCAAGAGTACTTACCTAAAACATTGTCATATAGTAAAAAAAGGGTTGTAGTAAACGCGGCCACAAATTAATCCGAAAAGCAGGCAGTAAAAATAATAGGTTGGCAGCTATTATAGTGAAGAATCATTTTATTCAATTTATGGGTCTCAAAATTACTGAATGTGGCGTACAAAAATACTAAGTGAGCCACTATTTATGGATGGTTATAAAAAAATAACCACGAAGGCTAAGCGGGAGCTCCCCGCTCTCGCGTTAGCCTTCTAACCTAACCTATCCAAGTTGGGGCGCGCTATACTCGAATCCTCATAACTTCAAAATTTAGCAACACACGGGTCACTCTGTATTTTAGTCGCCGACTCAGTATTTAAAGTAACTCATTATCAGTCGTCCATTTATTATTTTTGTCGCACGGTTTATTATATCCCGTAAAAAAATGATATTACTAGCTGACCCGTATGCGCGTACATACATTTGGGGTTTTCATTTTTATTTATATAGATTTAGCATATAAGCTTTGTAGTTGGCTATAAAAGCTCTAGTGTTCACGGTGCTGCTTTTATATTTTATTCATAGAATGTATAGTAATTTTGAAAGCTCTTTGACATGACCGGACCGTTCAAAATGATAAAAATTCTATTTTTGCCGACAGAAAGAGCACTTTATGCCGAATAGCTCGTTCACCTCTTGTGATGGTGGTATGGCATATAACCAAGTATCACCAATGTGTATCAGCTTCAATACCAGCAATGTGTTACATAGCGACGAACCCACTGGTCTTCTAAAATTCGTCCCCCGAAATAAACGTGATAGATTCATTTCCAATAAGTACCCATTAGTAGTACCCATTGGTATCCTGGTAGAAGACCAGATATCAATCAATCAATCAATTAGCCTATTGCAGTCCACTGCTGGACATAGACTTTTCCCAATATGCGCCACGTTTGCCGAAGACTAGTTATTATTCATCATTCATATTGTGGTGTCAGTTCCCATTTTCAATGGAAATAGAATCGTAGTAGAAATAGAACGAAATACCGAATACCGCGGCTATAATAATTTCGTGTTGTGTTCCCTGCGGTGAGTGGGGTAGCCAGAGCTCATTGAAGAGGTTTTGTGCTGTCAGTGGGAAGACCAAAAGCATGTCCTCCTTGTCTTCTACGCTGACGGCACAGAATCTCTCTGTTCTCACAGGGTCGGCAGCACGAGTGTGATTCCCCTGGTGTTGCAAACGTCCATAGGCCACGATAATCACTTTCCATAAGGCCCAGGCCCCTTTCCAGGATAGAAAGCGGTTCCGTGGCAGATAAGCAAACGGCGCACCGTATGTTTGTCTGCCACTTAAGTAATACAAAAAAAACATTTCGTAATTTTAGCACAGGTGTAAATACAAAAGGGAAAGAGGCAGCGCGTATCATTTCCTTGTGATAACATAGGCTATTCGTGTAGTTCATAAAACATATAAAAAGCACACGTGGACGGTGTACGGATTTCTATTATCTCTTTTGCAAATATGTTGAAACGTGTAATAGCACGCTCAACATAGCACGTGTCTGAATGCCCTGTAAGGCCCTTTTTTCACGTGTAATGTCCCTAGGGTACTAGGGGTTTTCCACGTGAAAAAAGGGCTGTTTCACCGAGAATACCACTAGGTGGGCAAGTTTCTCTCACGCAGGCTGTTTAGTCGGACAACTGAGGAGCAGTACCCGAGATTGAAAGTTAATCTGAGATTTTGATGCATGAATAATAGCTTTATCGGCCTTTATAGGCGCTCCATACAGCTCAGATAAGTGGTCCCATACATAGTCTATTCTATAGTGTACTAGCTGACCCGCCCGGTTTTGCCCGTGTCACACTTCGAAACCCCATATCACTCCGCTCGCAATTTATTAATTTTCAAAAAATAAGAATGAAAATTCCAGATTTGTCGACATTTATGGTTACTGCTCCGCTCCCTTCAGCAGTAGCGCGATGATGTTTACACGATATATTGTAGACTCAACAGAAGAAGAACAAGTGGATTTATTATATTTCTAACTCCACCAATTCACTTCTAATTAATTACAATGTGTGTAAAGTTGATACGTGACACTTGAACAAGAAACCGGTGGTAAGTCTGAAATATTTGTAGGTAGTAATCAAGCCCAAGGTTCAACAGACACACGTTCCCTCAGAGCACACAAGGTGCAAAACTTTCAAAGTTGCCCTAACTTTGTGTATAAATTCACCACGGCGGCGTTGTCACGCGATGCAAACATTACGCCGGGATATTATTAGTAGCGCACGATAATGCTTTGTGTCTAAGTTCTGTGATGCCTTCGGATATATAATTTCTCGGTAAATACACAAGGCGTGATGTGGAAGGATTTGTAATTGAAATTAGATAACGACTGTGTTAATTAATTGAATTTCGCGCCGATAGTGGTGGAGACCGTATGGCAGTTTCGCGCCGGTAGTGGTGGAGACCGTATGGCAGAAGCTCAGCTAACCCGGCACTTAAGCCTGGTTTACACCGCAAGCGGAACGAACCTATTAATAACTCCTTTTACCTCGCAATACAAAACTGCTTAGGTACATGTATTTCCACCAACTAAGATTCGAGTGTAAATGACAAAGAGATCGAAAATAGTAAAAATGAGCTCGTTCTTTTCTAGAGAGCAGATCGCAGTCTGATCGAATTTCACCAACTAGTGTTTTCACGGGAAAAGAGTTGAGCGGAGCGGACCAAAACGAGTAAAACGTGTCCGCTTTATCGCGATCTTGCCGACTAGTTTGAAACGGACTCATTCGACGCTTGTTGTAGAAACACCCCCACCAAAGCTCAGTTTTGCACCTTTTTTAAGGTATACTTTTTCTTTGGGTATACATAATCACTGTCCATACTTGATTCCGTATCACTCGATAACATCGCAGTTCATGTGGAAATTGACTATTCATTTCCCATTTCTCATTTTCCGTTCAGCTCGCTCTGCTGATTCATCTCAGACGTGACCCATTTGCAGTGGAAATCAACAGATAAAACTCTTTGTTAATGGGAGTCGGTTCCGCTTACCATTTCCCACTCACCGTTTCGCGGTGGACACCGGACTTTAGACAGGAAAAGCGGACTCCACACTCCGAGGCAAAAGCTTCATATGCGACTGTGATTAATCAATCAATTAGCCCTATTGCGGTCCACTACAACTGGATATAGGCATCTTCCAATGTTTACCATTGCTCCCGATCATCTGCCTTTGTGTCTGTACCAGCCATCTTTTTCAGGTCTTCAGTTCATGACATCCTCCGTGGCGTAGCAGTAGTGAACGCGGCCGCTACGCAGAAGGCGCGGGTTCGATCCCCGATCAATGCAAATATTTGTATGCATGAATATGGATATTTGCATTGGTCTGGTCGAGCCTCGGAGAGCACGTTAAGCTGTCGGTCTCGGTTGCCATACGAACATCTATGGCAGTCGTTACGGGTAGTTGGAGCTCTAAAAATTCTAACAACAATGGCCAATGTCACCATTGGGTTGCGGAGGTCAGATGGCAGTCGCTTCACGGAAAATATCGAGGTCTAGCCAAATCTGCAGTTAAGACTGGTAAAGCGGACCCCAGACTCCTAGGCGAAAAGCATCGGATGCGACTGGGAATTAACGCTAAGAAGAAGAAGAAGAAGTTCATCTGGCTAGAGAGCATCCCACCTTCCATTTGCCTTCTCACAGTTTCCACTCTAGGAGTCATTTACTCCGACGGCCATCCATTATTAGGTTTACTAACATCTAATTCGGTCACAGTTAATTTTCAACAAAGAACCGTTCATCTTCTCCTGTGACTTGAACAGTTGATATGTCAACTTGAGTTCAAACTTGGTGATATGCCAACTGTTAATAAGATATATTCTCCTTTGGCAGTATTTTGCATTCAATCGTGAAATTCGACGGACTCCTAATGAATCAAAACTTTGTGGCAACGAACTCCTCAACTTCGGAGTTTAAGAATATGATTATCAATGCGGTCTTTTGTAAAATTGCCAACTCAGTCGAAGAACGAGGGAAGTATTGTTTAATGAATGTGAAATGTTGTTATAAAAGCGTAATCCCGGATCGAATGTATCACTGGGTAAATTAACCACTAAAATGAAGAAATAAATTGAGATAATTTTAAAGCATTTAGTATGCTAAACTAAACAAATTATTTTTAAATTGGAAAAAGCGGAAAAATTGGAAAAAATAAAAATAAATTGAGTTAAATATACAGTTCGATTGCATTTTTTTTGCTCTATCGATTGGTGCTCTTATAATTTCAAAATCTTTATAAAATAGCGTTCTTCTGCATCCTAGCGTTAACCCCAGTCGCATCACCTCGTAGTCTGGGGTCCGCTTTACTAGTCTAACTGCGGATTTGGCTGGACTTCGATATTTTACGTGAAGCGACTGCCATATTACCTCCACAACCAAATGGCGATATTGGGCGATATCGTAAGAAATAGCGATCGTCGGTAACAAAGTTCGTAACGGTAATGATCAAAATAGAAACATCGTGAAATGTCTTTTATTACTACCGAGGTTTTATACAGAAACGTGAAAGCGATAATTTTATTCGATTCACTATAGAAAGCCTTATAAAAAACGTGCAGCATGTTATACAACATGCTACTTATTTGATCAATTGACAGTGATATGACAAACCCTTGGAGTGTTGTCCTGTTCCCTAGACATAGGTAAGTGTAAGTGGGGTAAAACATATTCTCCTCACGACGTAGCTGTCTTGTACTTCAGCGCACACTCTGACCCTCTGAGAATTGGCGGAGTGTACCTTGAAAATAAAAGGAATGAAACTCAAAAGAATAGTTCTTTTTTCATCTATTGCAGGTGGCTAATAGTGTTCTGAGATTCTGCTATATGAGGTCACCTATAGGGTAGAGTAGAATCTGTTAAAATTTTTGTATTTCAGTCTGTATGTATGTATAGGATTTGACTTTTTTGACATTCGTTGACGCCTGTTATATACGTCAAATCCCATACATTTGGCATTCCATTCTACAAAACGCCGACCGATGACGCCCGTAGCACATCTCCGCCGTTTCGCGGCGGACAGCGGAACTGCTAGTTGAGTTTCGCTGTGTTCAAGTGTAGCTGGAGCAGCGAAACATGAGCGGAACTTGACACTTGTTATCTAATATGGAGCGCGTACCCGAATCTAACTGGTCCGTGTAGAACGCATGCGCCAACTACCTGACTTCTGATTGCTCCGTTCAACATGATAACGTCTTTTTCACATGCGCGAACTTGATACCGTGCGTCAAGAACTTTCAAAATCAACAGGGCCGAAATTGGGTAATTGGCTGTCTAGTTAAATTAAATACTTTTTACTAAACGTAACAGTAAGTTATAAATATGTATACAAATATAATCGATGATTAATAATTATTAATTATATTGACCAATTATTATTTATATTATGATTGGACAATTTCTATGGTTGGACAATTAAAGAGTGATTGTCGTTTTTCATAATTGGACATATATGTCGTACAAAGGACACATTTGACGTTATTGCTGGACTAGTCGCCGAGTGCAGACCGAGGGTTCAGATTCAGCCACCTGTCACCGCTTCAACCCGCTGGCGAAGTGGTGTGACATTCATATCCTTCCTTTCCGGAGTACAATGGGGACACCGTGCTTTTCACACCTGAGGGCTCTTAAATTATGGCCTAGAATCAGTCGGGGAGTGCGTAATAGGAGGCGTGCGGTTTTGAGTAGGTGCGATGGCCGACCGGAGTGGTATTTGAAGGGACTACCGAAAAAAAGTAGGAGCGTGATCAGAATTCGACGTGTGTGGAGCCTTGGGCAGCAGCTATGTATAATACTAGCAGCTGCCCGCGGCTCCGCCCGCGTGGAATTCGGATTCCGTTCCCACTTTTTTTTCGTGCTAAAGTTCCCTCGGATATGGTCAGGAGTGAGTGTCGAACTGAACTGAACTCTGACCCACTAAAAACGCATGCCGTCGCGGGTCTTTATTTGCTAGCCTATGTTACTACCATTATTGAAATCAGTCAACAACAAACAAAAAAAACAAGAAAAGGACTTTCCTCTTTAGAATATTAGTGTACCTAGATGTAGGTAATACCATCCTGTACAAAAAACTGTAGACGGCGAAAAAATAATCAAAGTAAAACTTTTTTACTGATCTTGATTCATTTGGAATTTAAAAGACCCCTAATGCGGCCCTGCAATTTACGTGTTACGTAAAATTGTCACGTGACAACACTGACAAAATAGCGGACGAAGCGCGGAGGTGTGAACGGCATAGGCGAAACTGCGCGGCGAAAGAGATAGAAGATAGGTAAATCTATGCATTAGAACATGCCGTTTCGCTAGAGTTTCGCTCCTCGTACAACTGACAGAACATGGCGAAACGACCGCGGTTCCGCTATACGCGGTTTCGCGGCGGAGATGTGCTACAGGCGTTAATTACCACTTGCCTAGAGGGGCAGGTCAAGCTTTCATCTCGGAGTCCGGGTCTGATTATTCCAGTCTCATTGCGGGTTTGGTTAAACTCCGATATTGCGTAAGCTTTATTATTTTTATATTTTAATTAATATAACAGAATTGACAGAATTGTGAGCATATAGAATCTATTTTCTATCTATCTATATCTATACTATTATATAGTTGTAAAATTGGAAATCTTTGTCCGCGATGGACGCAAAAACTACGGAACGGATTTTGATGCGGTTTTTTTTGTTAGAAAGGTCTTGGTCAGACTTAAAATCTTACATTTGTTTGACTGCAATCGTTTGAGTAGAGCCGGAGTTAAGAGATCCACGTGGGCGGAGCCACGGGCGGAGGCTAGTCACTGATATGGCTATACTTTTAAGTTGTATTGACGTGAACTATATCCATATCGCTAAACGCATCTAAAATACTTTTCATTCCTAAATAAACTTTATTTCACTACAATAACAACAAACTATCAGCATCTTCATAATAAAATCATAACTCAATCACCAAGCTCGGTTGAGTTCATCCGCGTCAAAGGACTCAAAGGTTGAGCCAAATATCAATTTCTTCATAGTTTAATGGAGATGAACGACTGCGGGGCCGCCACTCGGGACTTGTTGACGTAAAAAGTGGGTAGAACGTGACAATCATGACAAGTCCTCTACAAGCAACTAACACATTAGTTCACCCGGTACTATTCTAAGGAAATATTGTGTTTGACAACGCCCCAGAGGCGCGCCAGCAAAAAAAGTAGCGCAAACTTTGCCGATTCGCTATAAAAACCGGTAACCGTGCCGATATCTGTCGTGGAAATACCGGGTTTTTATTTATCGTTTCCGTTTTTCCCGCGAGCACTATTGGTGTGAATTTAAAAATAAGGCAAAACTTTTAATGTTTTTGTTTGCTAACTGCCTACATGATTCGTCGTTCGACGTGACACAAAATAATGCACAACGAGTGTGTTGTGTGCCCGTGAGTTTCAAACTGTCGATGGGGAAATTTATTATATTGTGCTTTGTTCATACCGACCGCTTTTGGTCATTTTGGAACGAAATGTTTTTGGCAAAGTTGTGATAGCACAATCGTCTGGAAGAATTAATTTGGAAAAAGAAAAGAGCATTGTTCGATTCATTCGTACATTATTGCCATACATTAAAATTTATTACTTCCAGACGATTTTGCTATCGAAACTGCCCAAAATCTTTCGTTTCAAAACGACTAAAATCAGTCAGTCGGTACAAACTTTATTTAATGGCACCCCTCCATAATATGCTATAAAAGATTGATGCATAGCCACACAAGCTTTGAAAGAAACCGTTTCGCAGAAACATGGCATATATGAAGTTCATCCCACGCACGCTCAAGCTGTAGAATGAACGGGTCTGAAACATAACTCCGACAAACGTTTCTCCGCCGAATAAGTCGCCGACAGAACGTTTCAATTATCAGTTGTTCACCGACAGAACCTTTCAACTAACACCCTGCTGTGGTTTTTCCAAGTGACTACAATATGGGGTTTTACATGAAGGGCATTAGACGGTTTCTTCAGGGTTGGAAGTACGAGAGTGACGGACCTGGTGTTGCAGATGTCCATCACCACCACTTTTCATCAGGTGCACCATGTCTGCCACCTAATGGCATTAAAAAAATTTGGCAATCGTCATTACAGTCATTTTTCTAACCAGTTAAATACTATAAAATATTACAAAAAACACAATACTTAAAAGAAATACTGTTATTACTCCTACATTCAGATAGTTGAACGGTTTTTTCATGATCTGCTTATCACCGCGCTCGGGTAGTAAAAATCAACTTAGAAAAGGGTCCTCGTGACTTCTGCAGATATAAGATTAGCTGGAACATATCGCTACACACACTCCCGGAAACCTCGAAGCAAAGGGCTATCCCTCGGGATGTGCCAGATGTGGTTTTGAATATTTTATTGATATTATACCTTATGTTTCGCGAACGTTTGGGTTTAGTTGCATCTGTCATGTATTTGAGAGATGGAACAGTTTGATTTTCACAACCGGTTAGGAACTACTCTCGCTTGATTATATTGACGTGTGGGAAGTCCCTCGGTCCTCAACGCGGCTACTAAAACCACAGTGATAACAAACATCCAAACATCTTTACAAAGTTTCACATTACTAATATTAGTAGGATTAATAGGTTTTTTTATGCCCATTAAGTTGCACACAAGCACACGGCCCACCTGATGGAAATTGGTTACCGTGGCCTATGCGAGGCGATATAGGCGAGTGCAAAACCAGGGAAGACACACTCGTGCTGCCGACCCTGTAAGAACAGTGAGATTCTGTGCCGTCAGAGCCACTTGGCTAGTGAGGCTGTTATTACAAATTCAAATTTCGATGCTCCATTAATGCCATCATCAAACATTCACTCCACTCCCTCTGCTCATTGAGTCAAAACTTCCTCACTCTCAGAGCAGGAATTTCGAATGTAACGCAATTTATCAAACTCAGATCACGAACTAGAATAATATTAAGAAAATGAAGGCTCCTAATCTAAATGCAAACAATATGGCCTGAGAGATAGGGGGTTTGAATTTTATACGCATAAGCCAAAATATAAGTAATCAGTCAGTGCTTCGTCTCCTTATCTCAGAAACCATGCTACGTATTAAATTAACTTTCTATACAAACCAAGGATGAGCCTGCCATTGTCGGCAAACTCGGTGAACTCGACATTCGGTTCCTCTCGATTCGATTTCTCAGATTGTATGAATCTTAAACGAATATAAATATTATCTTAAAGTTTAACATCGGTGGAGACGTAATCTGAATTTCAATGACGGATCAGCTTGCTAAAAGCTTGTTTTGCCTCAGTTTTTTAATGAGAAACAAGGCTCTAGAAACTTCTTTAAAAATATATAAAGTATGAAAGCGTCAAGTATATTTTAGTATTACATCTAAAAGTTGATTGATTAGATTTCAAATATAATAACATTTTTTAAATTTAACATCAAATTCAAAAATGAAATACAATAAGTATTTCTTTTTTGAATACACGTAATTTTATCAAAAATTCACTTTTTTCAATTCCATACTAACAAGTAATTAGGTACGCAACATGAAAGAAAATAAAAATGGTAATTCAAATCGATTCACAAGTCGATTAGTTGATTATTCGTCTAATCGGCTCTTTACAAACACGATCCAATAAACTTCTTACAAAATCAATCTTCCTTTAATTAACTACTTTGGGACGGAGACTCGTAAATCGATCGTAAGAAACAGTCCCCTGCTTTAATTTGACGAGCCAGGGGATGGATCTACCTTATTGTTTTTTTCTGAGAACAAAAGTTTATATAGTGAGTGGTTTCGATAGAAGGCTTGTTTATTATCTGGTTTAATTAAATTACTGTATGCATGCATATAAAGTGAGATAATGTATTAACGTTGTGAATGAAAACAAGGTCCAGTGTACTTCTAAGTACCTGATTAAAGGTTCAATATTGGAAAATATGTTAAAGTTGCATTATTATAGCAATGCATCATTGCAAAGCAACGGATCAATAGATTATAGACGTAGATTCACCCTCGGTTTAACCTTCTATCCTAATCTATCCAGATAGGACTCGAATCGGTTAGTCAAGAGTCAAGACTATATACTTTTCACCAGCTCGGACAAAACAATCAACCATAACGCTTAAAGACCCATATTCTAGCATCGTATTCAGTCATAAGTTTCGACTTGAAACTAGTTTTAAGTAGGTAGTTCGCCATTTTCTTGGCAATCATACTGACATGTCATACTATAAGTTACGGCAATAATTTGTATTAGTGGTATTTTTGTCCCATAACTTCCATAAGTTATAATGCCTTTGACTTTTTGTAATCGTTGAATCCCCTGGCAAACACAAAACGAAAAATTATTTGGAAACATATCAAGTAATATGTACCGCAAAGTATTATATTTTTCTTTTCAAATGATATAAATCAAGATTGCTGGCTCTCTGTCTAGTCTAGACGTTGGAATGAAAGGAGGGGGGAGGGGTGGACGACATGATATCTCCAATTTCTTTATTTATGACAACACGCATTTGTTGTGTTGGTGAAACGATTCGGCATCTTTCCAAGAATGGCCTGGATCTGTATTCATGTTTTATTGTGGATAAGTATTATAAATGTCAGTCGATAAAACCTTTTAGTATGTATTGCGGATCATTTCTGGCTACAACGTATGATGTAAGTATTACAGAAAAAAAAAACAAGTTATAAATATCGATTAAGATGAAAAAGCGAAATCAGGTCACGCGGGACTCGAACCCGCGATCTTTCCCTTACAGGGGGAAGGCTCTGACCACTGAGCCACCGAACCTTGCCTGAAGCTTATCGAGTTTGATTGGAGTTAGTTCTGTAATTGTGAGAATCGATTGTTCTGGAATTTTCTGTCTGGAATTGTGAGAATACAATCTGTCCTCAATCTCAAATAAGAGTCAGGACTGAGTATAATTCTGGAATAATCGTTAAAGTTATTCGTTTTGTAAAAATTCTAAAATGGTTTTAATCTGTGAAGTGTGTAAAGGCAAAAACAGAAGGCGGACTGTTATCTATGCCTACCCCGAAGCGAAAAAGTCGTGAGTTTATATACGTAGGTATATACAAAGAAAGTCAGGTCAATAAGTTAATATTTAATCACTACTGGCGACACATTCGTGAACGCGGTAAGTGTCACTTCTCCTCAATCCTAAGTAAACGTTATACTCAAGAAAGATCGTATGGCTTCCGAGGTGCCGATGTTTCCACGTGTCGTGGTTAAAGTTGCTTACGTAATAATGTAACCACGTGATATAGAGGAAGCCGGTTGAATGACGTAGAATATTGTGTAGTGACAGAAAAACCATTATCAAAAATTTTAAGCTTTTCTAAACCATAATGACGCGCCCTACCCTTAGACTATATATACACTATAGACACAGTATAAGGCACTACAACGCGCCGTAAAAAAATTCTGCCAAAATTGCAAAAGACGGCTCGAAATACGCGATCCATACAATCACTGTAACTTTGTTATGGTCATCCAAACAAACAAAGAAATAAATAAACAAAAAAAAATGGCAAATAAAATAATTCAGCATAACTGTCGATAAATAATAAATAATAAATAAATAAATATTGCAGGACATTCTACACAACGCTATCTAGACCCAAAGTAAGCATAGCTTAACTAGCTTGTGTTATGGGTTCTAGAATGCGGATAAACATACTTAGATACATTTTTTTTTGTAAATACATACATATTATACACAGAAACACCCAGACCAATGCAAATATTCATATTTCATGCACACAAATATTTGCACTGAGCGGGGATCGAACCCGCGCCTCCTGCGTAGCGGCGTAAAAATATGACTATTAATACAAATAGACCGTCGAAAGTATAAGTAAGTAAGTAAGTATGGAGTATGTCCATACTAATATTATAAATGTGAAAGTAACTATGTCTGTCTGTTACGCTTTCACGCCTAAACCACTGAACCGATTTTGATGAAATTTGGTATAGGGGTAGATTAGACCTTGAGAAAGGACACAGGCAGAGCCGCGGGTAAAAGCTAGTTTCTTATAAACCAATAAAAGAAATAACCTTGACCGATTACAAAAAAATAATTGATACAATATTCATAATGCGCTTAAAAGCGACGGTCGTAACTCGGTAAGCAGGTAAAACTCTCTAAACATTCAAACGGCATGCGAACAATTTTTCGCCGAACGAAATCGGCCTTTGCTATATCACGATTTGGGTGGCGATACGTGATCAGCCTCAGAACTACCCAACGTCCACTCATAAAATATTACTACGTCATATTATCGATAGTTTTTTGGACGACAGGAATCAAATACGGTCGGGCCGTCGTGAAATTCAGCAGCTTAGTGTTTGTACGTGTCAATCTTTGACTATATACTGTACATACACAGCATTTATAACAAAATGCATCTCTTGACAAAACGCATAACGACACAGTGAGCTCATTCTGCGCAAATAGTAACACCGATGATTCATCATGATTCGGGTACTTTGAGATAATTTACACTTCAAACTACATATATGACATATCTTTAGTCAACCCGTGACCATGGCTGTTGAAAAGTAGCCGAAACATTGAACTAAAGGTAAATAAAAACAAATATATCGCGATAGAATCCGTTAAAAAGTAGTTTTATTTAAAAAAATGCATCTTAATAAAACCCTACTTGATGGGTTTGGGTGAAAATATTTTTTTGACAACTTACATTTTGGTGCCAAAAATCCACTATATATATTTTTTTCACATTTAATTTACCCTAAGAACACTTGGACGATGAATACTTTTCATTTTAGATATCAATCCTTGAAATTCGTTCTGCGGTTCAGAAGATAATATATGAGGTAATTAAGAATATTACAAACAAACATACATACATAAATACAAGATACGCGCGAAAAACATAACCCATCTTGGCAGTCGGGTAAAAACAGCTTGAAATACGCGTTATATGAGTAAGTTAACGTTGATATTATTGTTTAAACTGTTAATGTGTGCATGCTACGGAATGTGTGTAAATGTCAACTTGTACCAAAGTTTTTTGCGGCGTTGTAATGTCACTTACTGTGTCTATAGACTTTGTAGGTATATAGTCTAAGGTGTAAATATATTATTCTCGGAGCATGTTGCGGTCGGCCCAAGCCGCGTGGCAGCTGATTACTGATTGTATTGACTGGCAGTATCTTGTGTGAGGAATATTGGCAGCGTAAGATCGGAACAGATGTCGCTTAAGACAGCAAGGGCCTTGATACGTAAACGGCGGTCACATAAATATGCAGGCTGTTATGTAATATCAGGATACGGTGCCAGAACTACGCAATGGTGTGTTTGCCGTATGTTTGAGTTATACAAAGTTTTTGCGTGATAGATGTATTATTTTCTACGGGTATGGAAGGGTTTTTTATACTACTGTAACGTTGTGGTTTTTATTCGAAATTTAATTAAATTATTCCCACAACGTATTCGATAATTTAAATATTTTTGTCATTAATCGACTAAATAAATTAATTGGCACGATGGCACTTGATCTGCCCTTTCTTTGGCTACCTTCAGCGGAGGAGGTCGCATTTGACCCCGGGCCTACTGCTGTCGGCTACGGGTAAGTCCTTGTGATCAACATTTCCAACTTCTTCCTACAGGTGAAGACTTTCCAGCGGTGCAGCTTATTGCCTGCTAAGTGCTACTACCATCTTGCACACGGATCAAGCAACGCCTCGGCAGAATATTTTATACCGAACCTACCCCTGAGGTTCCCTTCTTTAGAATACCTTTTAATATAAATTTATGTAACACCCCTTAACTTCGATTATATTTTGTATTTAAATTGTAAATCAATCTATTTATTTCTCTCATCTCTCCAACAAACTAGCCAGGTTAGACATCCATTACATTCACATTTAACTTACATTAAACTCACTTTTAGGTTTAATTAAAATCCACCTAAAAAAACTTTTTCGTTACACTACTTAGGTCGCAGACAAGCACACGGCCCACCTGATGGAAAGTGGCCGTACCGTGGCCTATGGACGTGTGCAACACTAGGGGAGCCACTCTCGGGTTACCAATGGTACTATTTTACTGATAGGTAGAAGGTAAATGCAGGGTAATAAAAGTAACTAACGTTTTAAAACTGTATCTTCCGAGTCTCATTTATTCCGCGTAGGCTTTTTTCGGTTCAGAAAATGGTTTAAGTGCCATATTTTTTTTTAATAACTAAGCCGTTTTGCTTAGATAAATGTAAAGTTCTAGAGTGCTTAATTTATGTTTTTTAGGGTTTCAGAAGATTTATCAATGGTATTCTTTTATTAGGAGGGTAATAAAACTAACATTTTAGCACTATATTGCCAGAGCCCAAAATGATTCAGCGTCGGCCTTTTTCGATTTAGAAAATGGTTTAAGTGCCACAACAGTTTTTAAGAGTTAAGCCGTTTTGCATAAGGCAAATTTAATATTTTGCTCAATAAGTACGAAACAAATTTATTGAAGGATACTGAGCGATAAAACTTGGGGCTTCAACTCCTCAAAATGTTTGAAGGATCATATTTTATCGAAACAAAAGTTCTCGAAAAGTTACGTCTGACTGACTGTTCTCGATAACTTAAGCTTTTTCTTAAAATACCCTAAAAATTGGGTCATAGAATAGAATAGAATATATTTTATTGGTCTCAGAAAAGATTTACAATCATGTATTGTGTTAATCCATTCTGTAGTAGAAATAACAAATATAAAGTAAAATAAGTAAGTAAAAACGTCTTTATTGTACACCATAGATATAACAATATAATATAGAGAACTGAGTTATGTGGTAAGTACAGATGGCGGCCTTATCACTCTGCGGAAATTTCTTACAGGAAACCATACACTTACACATAATATACTTTTTCTTTAAGTGCGGAAATTATCACGGATTCCTCCCAGCTGGAATCAGTGGATGTGGTTATAACCGGCCGACTAAAACCGCATTCCGTCTCTTGCCATCAGACTCACCTCATGCCGAAGGTGATTTAGCTTCCGGCATATTTCTCACTCCTCGATTTTCGGTCCCATTTAATAGGGGGCGAGCCAATTGCAGGCCAGCAGGCATTTTGTCTTTGGCTGTATACTGACTATTTAACTTCACGGCTTCACCAATACGGGTCCTGTATAATACTAAATTTTTTTATTTTATTGATTACAGAATCCATGTCTTTAAAAATGCCGTTATATTTTGCTTTGGGACACCCCTTAAGGCCCCGAATCAGATCAGCATCGAAAAATCGGTATTTTCGAAACCGTTTTTCTTTTTAACTATATAACCTACAGATCTGAAATTTACATGCCTGCATACTACAGGATATACGGAATAACTTCACTTTTTCATAAATTAAATAAAAAAGGAGAAAATACTTGAAAAGAGGCTCTGAACATCACTCTACTCTTTCTTATGAAACCAAATATTTTCTACAATATGTATCCAATTAATCTAAAATTTCACATGTATGTTAAATAAATGTATTAGCATGACGTGACCTTCTTAGTTTGTAATCATTCCCTATAAAATTATCTTTTAAAATTAGTTTTACTGATTTTTACGGCTGAAAAACTAACGAATGACCTTGAGCATTTGTATGGTCAAAGTCATTCGCGTATGTAATCACCTTAAGGTAAAATTGTGTAACAATAATCTGTGGAACGTTACGTGGTTATCATAAAACGTTGTAACATAATGTTACACGAGCGACTTAAATTGAAATAATTCGTCGTAAGGTGGGGTCGTAAGTGGCAACGTTACACCAGTTATTATGGCCCATTACGGTTACCGTAACCGCGTTTTGTAAGACAACCCGAAGTATTAGAGTATGAGAGATGGGGGTTTAAAGTTAATGAGATAGATGCAAATAATTTGTTTTATTCATAATGTTTCATTCTATGATCAAAAATTGCCTTAAAATAGGGTCTAAAATATCTTTTTATTGTTATTCCCTGATCTGATAGTTGAGATTAAGGGATCAGAAGTTATTAACATAACGGTAATTAGATCGTGATTAGTGTGTGCAGTGTGATCTTTTTTTTTGTATTCAGAAGTTACAAATATTTGTTTAAGTACCTACTTAAATTCTTTTATTTAATGACTGTACTCTGTCCAGTTGCTAATCCGTCCACCTGAGAATCTGTCCAGCTGAGAATCTGTCCAGTTGCGAATCTGTCCACTTGCTACGGAGGGATAATTTCCATGGTTGTATGTTTGGTACTCAATTACGCGAGAACGGTTGAATGGATCTGAATGAAGGTATAGAGATAGATGGAGTAGTTTAAGATCTACCTAATAGTTCGTGCGACTATCGGTAGATGGCTCCTACCGTCACCCCAAGGTGGTTGTATAGGAAAATTTGGAGCACTCAAGACGTGACTCGGTGACTCAGTGGTCAGAGTATTCCCCCTGCAAGGGACTGGTCGTGGGTTCGTGCTGTGATTTTCCCAAGAGACTACAATATGGGGTTCTTCAGGAAGGGCATGAGAAGGTTCTTACGGAGTCAGCAACATGACGCCCTTGGTGTTGCACACGTCCATATGCCTCGGTAATCAATTCCCACCAGGAGGGCCGTGAGCTTGTATCCCACCTAAGTGGTTCTTCTTCTGTCGAGTCGACGGCATATTTAGTCATATTTTGTTTGCCCAGTATGCAGCCACTCCGATAGCGTTGTCAGAGGCACTCATAAGTCCCTCCGGAGTGCATTTGCTTGGGCAGGCAGCTCATGTTAACAGGTGGGTCATAGTCTGTGGAGTAGCTCCGCATTCACACCGTGGATCCATCTCGTCTGAATGACCCCACCTAATACGGTTTTCCTTACTTCGACCGACCTACTTCCGAAGACGTAAGTGGTATAAAAAATACATATCTATCCAATTTTTGCATATAAATGATTGATAGATTAAATAAAATAAATCGGCCAAGTGCGAGTCGGACTCGCCCATGAAGGGTTCCGTAGCAGCAAAGGCGAAAATTGAGGTTTATGACGTATTAAAAAAAAATACGTGCTGGATCTCGTTCAAACCAATTTTGGTGGAAGTTAACATAGCAATGTAAATCATATATTTTTTTTAGATTTATCATTCTCTTATTTTAGAAGTTAGAGGGGGGGGGGGGGGGGGGGGACACATTTTTCCACTTTGGAAGTGTCTCTCGCGCAAACTATTCAGTTTAGAAAATAATGATGTTAGAAACCTCAATAGCATTTTTAAAGGCCTATCTATAGATACCCCACACGTATGGGTTTGATGAAAAATTTTTTTTTGAGTTTCAGTTCTAAGTATGGGAACCCCCAAAATTTAATGCTTTTTTTTCTATAAATAATTCTTATTGCGGTTCACAGAATACATCCACTTATCGAGTTTCAACAGCATAGGCCTTATAGTTTCGGAGAAAAGTGGCTGTGACATACGGACGGACAGACATGACGAATCTATAAGGGTTCCGTTTTTTGCCATTTGGCTACGGAACCCTAAAAACGCTGTCTGACGTCGTTCGACCACACGACATCTTTCATTCCTCCATACACAGATAGTACATTTAACAAAAACCCCGTACCTAATCCATTTTATCCTTAATTTAATTCCCGAACAAAGTTTCACCACAAATGGCACAGTAGTTTTTGAGGCGGTCCTAATTTAACCGTCCTAATGCGCCGAAGGTGAGACCCCATGAAACTTTGGCTGTTTGCCCCAACTTTTACAAAGCTCCCCTAATTCATTACAGGGTCGCTCAAAAGCAGACTATGTCCTTAGTTTAAATAGTTTTGCCTCTGGCTAGAATATATTGTGAAAAAAAAACCGAAATTTCGGGTTTAACTTTATTTGGTTTAACTTTCACGTTAATAATTTTGCATATGATGTTATTTATTCAATCTAGCGTTAATGTTATACTCAGGCACAGAATAAATAATAGTACTACGTACAGAAGTTGCACTTCTTTATTAGCGAAGAAAGCCGCCGTTTTAATAACCTATGAAATTTTCTAGGAATCACCTTTTGTTCCGAACATATAACGCCGTCAACTTGAGTGTTCATTTTGTCAGAAAATAAAAATGAAACAATCCATTAAAAAATAAACAGTAATTCTTAAACTTACCATTTATTTTGAACCTCCAACGTAAAAACGACGGGGTGTTAAAATAATAATTATTATTATTACTGTTACAACTATCGGGATATTTACCGTACCGGGTAAATATCCGATAGTTCTAATAGTAATGTGAACGACCATGAAAGTTTAAATACTAATAATAATAATTGTTTATTGTCACGTCATTACTGTGAGTTAATTACCGGGATTGGTAGTACTGAGAAGTAAACAGTGCAACCAAATATGTAACATAAACACGTAAACTTAACAAAACGCTAAAATCTACATTAGAAAGTTCACCGACTTCTGTAAATATTGTAATTGTCAACAAAAGACTAAGCGCATTATCCTAAAACTTAGATCTATCTAATATATAAAAATGAATGCCACTTTTTGTTGTTAGTTTATAACTCAAGAACGGCTGAATCGATTTGGCTAATTTTAGTCTTGAAATGTTCGTGGATGTCCATGGAAGGTTTAAACGGTGAGAAAATAGGTGCAGCGGGAACGGGAAAAATATGGCGGTACGAAGTTCGCCGGGACAGCTAGTACCTTATAATCTAATCTAATCTAATATATAAAAATCAATGCCACTTTTCGTTGTTAGTTTATAACTCAAGAACGACTGAACCGATTTGGCTAATTTTAGTCTTGAAATATTCGTGGGTGTCCTGGGAAGGTTTAAAAGATGAGAAAATAGGTGCAGCGGGAACGGGAAAAATATGGCGGTACGAAGTTCGCCGGGACAGCTAGTACCTTATAATAATAATGTTAACTGACTTTTGTAACTTATCTATATCAAAGAGGGCAACAAAATAACCTGTACACGTAAACTTAACAAAAGTCTGTTAGGGCTCCTACTACCCGTAACGATTGATTTGCATATGATTTTACTAAACCAAACTAAAGCAAATCATGGAATCAAGGAGTAAGAGACCATACCCCGAGCTCCATGATGCAAGCTTTGTATAGTTGGCGGCATTTAACTTGGCAAGAAACACGTCACAAAATGTACTCTTTATGCGCAGTATGCGCGTATTGAGTGTCTTTTGAGGATAGCTTGAGGTGTTTCGGTGGCGGAGGACCTCAAATCCACGAATCATCCCTCCTAATATTATAAATGCGAAAGTAACTCTGTCTGTCTGTCTGTCTGTCTGTCTGTCTGTCTGTCTCACTTTTACGACTAAACCGCTGAACCGATTTTGATGAAATTTGGTATAGGGGTAGATTAGACCTTGAGAAAGGATATAGGCTATGTTTGGTCGCGATAACCGACATCCAAGCGGGCGGAGCCGCGGGCAAAAGCTAGTAGATTATATTAAACCAATCCGCGCGCACCAGAGGCTTGTTTGTCTCGCGACTTGTTGCCAAGTTAAATGCCGGGAACTATATATAGCCTTCTTGACGGAGGTAGGGCAATACGGTATTTCCGTCCCAATTAAACAGTCCGAATGGGGAAGTACCTCCGCCCTACATAATACCGCGGGTATAATAACCTCGTGTTGTGTTTCTGGCGGTGAGTAGGGTAGCCAGAGCTCACTGAAGTTTTTGTACCTACTGTCAGTGGGCAGACCAAAGGATTGTCTTTTTTTTTTATAGGTGGCACTATTACATGTTACAATGGTGGCACTCAGCTTGACGGCCTCATTAGATGCTTTTTCACACCCCGCTTAAAGGAGCCGGGACTGTAGGAGGAGGGAAGCACGTGAACTGGTAAGGAATTCCAAGACTTAATAGTGCGGCAGAAGAAGGAGTCGCCGAACCGCTTGGTTCTTGATGGAATATTCTGCACCGTATGCGGGTGGTATCTAAGTCCTGCACGTGTTGTCCTATATAGGAAAGGAGAGGGTGGGAATAGTTGGAAGAGCTCATCAGAACATTCACCATATCTCCAGCGCTGACGGCACAGAATCTCTCTGTTCTTACAGGGTCGGCAGCACGAGTGTGACTCTCCTGGCGTTGTAAACGTCCATACGCCACGGTAACCACTTTACTTGTGCTGCCAACTAAGTGGTATAAAAAACCGGTATTGACACATAACTTTCCTTTTTTGACTTCTGCAGCAATCGGCTAAAGAGGTAATAAGTGGCGAGGTGTGACTGTATGTATGTATGATATAATTTAAAATGTATTATGCAAATGTTGCCAACGCTTAACCACGCGTTTGGTACTAGCGTACCATAAATCATATACAAGTGAAATTTACGGGTTTGCCCGTGCGAAATATATTCAGCCTCCGGCAGTTAAAACAAATTAAGTGGGTTAGCAGCGCAGTTTTTAACGATGGATGGTGTTTGCGAGTATATCATACTTGCCATCAGGTTTACCACGTTTGCTGTACTTCTCACTGGTACAGAACTGACGGAGTTGTTGTGATCATGAATTCACTGACAAGTTCGTTACAGTTTTTGGGAGATTTCTCCAAATCTCGCTCTGTTCGTGGTGTACCTCGGTACACGTATCGTAGACCTAAGCCGGGAGACAAACGAAGACCCTGGCGCGTGTGTATGGTTTTGTAATAATTTATGCTTAGTGAATTTGAAATCGTCTACCGCCATAGCGTCCCTTGCTATCCTTAAAATACACTCAAAAAAGTGTAGAGCACATTTTAATCACATTTTAGGTGCGTTCAATAAGCATCTTGGGTGTTTGGCCGCAAGAACGCTGTCCCTCTACTACAAAGGGTTTTAGTTACGAAAATACATTCAACACAACGAAATATTTTGAGCACCTAGGTTGCTACTTAAGTAATAGATTTATACAATATTAAAAAACATGAATGACAAAACCGAACTAAAAAGTGAAAAAATGTAAGTTTATAACGAGGTTCATGTGTGCGGGCGCTTATAGGTATAAAAATACGGACTAGGTTATGGTGCCTGCTTTCTTTTTGGGGTCGGATGCTATTTTTTTCTTTTTTTTTTGCCAGAGACATATGTCTCGCACCCGGCCGGGGGTCAGGTAGTTTCTATCGGTATGACCTAACATATAATCATATAACCGAGATCTCTGCGGGCGGAGCCACGGACATCAGCTAGTTAAGTATAAATAAAATAGTTTTAGTTTATTCACGCGAACTATACTGCAAGCTAGCTCATTAAAAGTTTCTAAAGTCAGTACCAGTTAATAGTATGCTAAGTTTCAGTTGAGTACAAGCATTTAGTTACTGTAAAGCAAAAAATAATACAAAATGGCGACCGCTTGCCTCATTACATTCGCGTTATTACATACAATGTTCCATTCTGAGCTGTTTTAAATTGTACTGCACGATAAAGGTATGATTCCGAAGCTGACCGCATCCGACAACGACAGACGCATAAGTACAGCAGATACAGCGTAACCATTCCTTGATAAACTCCAATACGGACAATGAGATTTAGTTACTTCATTTCCGCCATAGGAAGTCAACTGCTGAACATAGGCCTCCCCTATAGATCTCCAATAAGACCGGTTGGAAGCGCTTCGCATCCAGCGCGTTCCCGCGGCCTTAATGAGGTTGTCTGTCCACCTTGTGGGTGGACGTCCTACGCTGCGCTTGCTGAAACCTGGCCTCCACTCGAGAACTTTTCGACCCCATCGGTCATCAGTCTTCCGTGCTATGTTACTTATTAAGTAACAATTTAAATCAATGGACACGGGTAAAGGGGACCATTGGGAAGCCGCAATGAATTACGTACATGTGCTGCGTGCGTCGACAGTTGTCGTATGCGGTCGGCTACGTAATCATACCTTTGTTGCCCGAATTCTGTATATAAAATGTATTTAAACATGTTGTCCTGAATAAACAGGTAGGAATTTTAATTGTTGCGAAACTAAATGTGCCTAATACCCACCGTATTTTCCACGCCCGAGGGGGCCATCTTAAAACCGTTGAGCGAAGGTCAGCCGGGGTAAGAAGGATATGTTTCATTGATATGCTTACACTATGGTAATTAGCCATATTTAACACGTTGAACGCTATGACGGACAATGGTGTCCGACAGGCGAGTTTCCGCTGAGGCCAGCACATTTTAAAGTGTCCAAAATCGCCAAGTTGTTTTTTTGTAAATATTCTTAGGAAATAACTCAAAATTAATGGCCGAATTACGGGAATAGCGATATTGTCATTATTTCCTGAGATATTCTATAGCAGACACCAGTGTCCGTCATGGCCTGCGAGAGAGTAAAACTGGTTTTTCCCTCGCAGAGGCCACGCAGGTCACATTGTCGGCTCCCTTCCGCCACGCTTTTTTTTACGATTTACGAGTAAACCTTAAAAAAAATCCTTGTTAAAAATGCCTTCTTACAAAAAACCTTAAAAAAATATATTGTTAAGTAGAATGGGACCATACAGTATGGAGAATAGAACAGTATTGTTCCATCCTGTCTCCTAGATAAGTAGGGCCGACGTATTGTAATATAGAATAACAGCCCCTGTGCGGTAGTGAACGCGGCCGTTACGCAGGAGGCGCGGGTTCGATCCCCGCTCAGTGCAGATACTTGTATGACTGACTATGTATATTTGCATTGGTCTGGGTGTTTCTATGTATAATATGCATGTATTTACAATAGTATCCAAGTATGTTTATCCACATTCTAGATTCAATAACACAGTTAATTCAACTATGCTGTATACCATGAGTCTAGATAGCGTTGTGTAGAATGTTGTAGAATATTTATTTATTTATTACTAGCTTTCGCCCACGGCTCCGCCCGCGTGGATGTTGGTTATCGCGACCAAACATAGCCTATGTCCTTTCTCAAGCTCTAATTTACACATATACCAAATTTCATCAAAATCGGTTCAGTGGTTTAGGCGTGAAAGCAGACAGACAGAGTTACTTTCGCATTTATAATATTAGTATGGATGGATATGGATAGTATGGATTTAAATGATGTATGGGATTAACACGTATTTTGACGTTAATGACAGTCGTGAACGTATGTCAATCCCATACATTGATTAATTTATACTATTCTACAAACATGGCCACTTATCTAGAGAGGCTAAACAGCTAAGACGGCGGCGTGCGGTTTTAGTCGATCCAAGTACTATTTCTTACGTTTTTTTTTTAAAGAATATTAGCAACCGAAATTACTAATATTCCCTTTCACCCCTCCAACTAAGCTTAAGGAAGGCTAAAAGAGTGTTCACGCTAGTGTTGCCGAAAAATCGATTGTTTTACTATCGATTGTTTTCATCAGAATAACGGCATCATATCGATAGACCTTGTAAATTGGCAAATTATCAATAGTCTAAAACAATCGATAGTATCGTGAGCTGCAATACTATCGTTACTATCGATTGTTTATTCTTCGTGAGCTACAATACTATCGATAGTATCGATAGTATTGTCTCATTCTGAGCTATCGATAGTATCAATAGTATCGATACTATCGATAGGTCTATCGATTGTTCCACGATAGCCTGACTGACGCGATAGCGTGAACTAGTGTTGCCGATCGATAGTTGACAATCGATTATTAATAGATAGTATTGTGATGGCCAGGATTCGAACCCGGGACCTCTCGATCGTAAGGCCGACTCCTTAACCACTAAGTTACCGACGCTTTTAGATGTTTTTATCTCTATTTATGTTGCCATTTACTAAGACTGATTGTAGATTTAATTAAGTCCAGAACCTCTACTTATCTAGCATAGGTGAATTACTTCAAGTTCATGAATTACTAAGTAATTAACAGTGAATCTCTTTGTGCTCTGATAAAATCAGGAAAGAGAATTTCTATTCTACTACAAAGGAAGAACCCGTTAGAGAAAAACTATTAATGAAAAAATATATTTTTAATGCAAAATACAGTGCACTGTAATTAAGGTTGTATGCATTCATTTAGCGCTCGATTTTCAATTCTTAATTAACTACAAACTGCAGTCGTTTCGCTTTTAATCCTGAGATTAATTGACTCGTTTAGCTTAAAATAGTTTTTGTTTTAAAACTGTTAAGCTTGCGAGCTATTACGTGTTGCACTGACCTTAAGTGATTTGGCAAGTGCAGATGTTCTCTTTATAGGAGGGCCGGAGTGAGGAAACGCCGTGCGGTTTTAGTCGGTGCGAGTTAGACATATCGATTACCAACCTCATCCTTGACTCGCGAGGGGTAATCGGTATAATAAGGCAGGGTGATTAAGAGCAAGCCATCACCGTACATTGCCGTAAACGGTTGCATTACCTATATACCTAGCAATTTTTTTTATTATTACTATATCCCCTTCTGTAAATTCTCTAAGAGGTAAGCAGAGGTACCCAGGACTCCCAGGTTTCGCCAACTATGAATCAAAGAATCAAGAATCAAAGAATCAATTTCGTTTATTTATTCAATTTAGGCACATAAAAAGCACAAAATAATATGAACATCAAAATATTACAATTGTGTCAAGAAGTAAACAAAAAATAAAATATTTATTATATTAAAATAAACCATTTGGTTCGGTAGTTGGTTCTACTGAGAAGATACCAGCAAATATGATTTTCGGTCCCATATAATAGGTATCTCGTGTAATAGGCGCGTCTATCCCGTCAGGCGGGCGTTTTTAATGGGCTGTTTCAATACTGTCGGATGGAACACAGCCCTATCACTTAATCGCCTTCTACTACACCCACAAAAAGACATCGGGTAATCTCATTACATCACCGGGAACAAGCATGACAATATAGCTAACTAAATTGGAGAGAAATTGAAAAAGACACTAGTGGAAACAATGCACCTGAGGTGGACCCTGGGCTCCGAGGTCCCCTTGGCCTCGGATGCAATCACGCAAATATGTCTCTGCGATGATGATGATGATGAGTAGTGGAAGACGACGAGCCACTGGTTCGAGGCTGCTCCTGCTATTGGGCTAAAGTCAGCCGGGCTGCGAGGGATATGTCTACGATAAGCTCACCTCCGGTAACCGACGGCGACGGCCCACAGACGGCGTGCGTTTTAGTCGGTTCGAGTCCGACATAACCCCCCCACTGGCTCCGACGGGGGAGGTATCCGTGGGGATTGTTCGCACGATAAAAAAAGCTATTGGTCTAAAGCCATGGCTAAAATTGCACCTATGAGCTGAACTCCACTGCAATTTTCTCCTTCCATTCTTGTCAATTGGCAAGTCCTCACATATTTTTGCATTCTGCAGTAACTCAGCCAAGTTGGCAGTAACTTTGTTTCTGCCCATACTTTACAATGAAATTGTAACTTCAAACTGAATCGTAAGTGTGTGCACATTTCGAACAATTTCGTCCGACTGGACGTATGCCAGCCGATTTACATGACAATACTATTTTAGGGTACTGTTTCAAGAGGGCTAATGGACCCTTACTAATGAATTTACATCAGTTGTCTATATGTCAATCGGTAGTGCGATTAAAAAACTTTCAACTCTATATACTTATTTTATTTCACTATTTTAAAAAGTTTCCGCAAATAGAGGCGAGTACCACACACTGAAATAGAATCAAATTGATTGAATTCTGTCAAGATTTGTTTTAAGTTATTTTTATTTTTATATCCACACACAAACACATATATTCACGCCTGTAAATCCCTGAAGGGTTAGGCAGACGTGGAAAAACTCCCACATTTCGACAACCATGATTTTCGGTCCACCATAATAGGATCTACACCTTTCATTTTTCAAATTACTACTAATTCATTAACATTATTTTATAAACAATGTATTGTTGACTTTATTATTTACTAGCCTTTCGCCCGCGGCTCCGCCCGCGTGCATCTCGGGTAACGCGACCTTTGTTCATATCCTCGGTTCTACTAAACCGATTGCGATCAAACAAACGTAAGATTTTAAGTCTGAGCAAGCCCTTTCTAACAAAAAAAAAACCGCATCAAAATCCGACCAGTAGTTTTTGCGTCCATCGCGGACAAACAGACAAACAGACAAACAGACAGGAAATTCAAAAAAAATATTTTCGTGTTCAGTATCGTTAACTTAACATAACCCAATAATTTTTTTTAAATATATCCAATGTACAGACACGACCACTTTACAATTATATGATAGTATAGATGAGATAAATAAGAAGATTAATCTTTTAATCTATTGTTTTAGGGCTTGTTATTTCTAAACTAAAAATATCTATAAATATTCAACCCAATCTATCCACTATCTACTTTACAATACTACAGATCAAAATAACATACTGAACCCACAACACGCCAACAAGACTCGCACTAAGCCAATTTTATTTCAAGTTGTTTACTCAAAGAACGTACTCAGCCGAGTGCGTTTGATAAATTCGGGAGCAAACATCTTCGGACTGGAGGGCCACAGCCAAACACTTAGTAGATTCAAAACAGATGTAGCCTGCAGATATGTAGGGCGGGTCTGCCATTAAAAATAATGTAAAAGAAAAATGGTGAGCTTTTTTATTTACGCGCTGCGGTCGGATGTATTTTTTCGCTCAGTGAGACTGAAAACAAATTTCATGTTAATTGCGTTTGTATATATTTTTACACGTGTGAAATGAAATATGTCAGGTTTAATACAATTTTTTGTAGGTACTTGCTACCTGTGATTTTATCCCTGTTGGACTTAACAAATAAATGTTGGTTCAGTTTACAAATACGCTTAGACATCATTATTTAATGACAATGTAGGAAGCTAGTGAAGCCTGAAGCAGCCTCTGTTGCGTGGCGGTAGTGAACGCAGGCACTACGCAGGAGGCGTGAGTTCGATCCCCGCACAGTGCAAATATTTTCATGCATGAATATAGGTATTTGCATTGGTCTGGACGCGCCTCGGAGAGCACGTTAAGCCGTTCGGTCCCGTTTACTATACGAACATCTATGGCAGTCGTTATGGGTAGTTGAAGCTCCGAAAGGCCGACTAATCTACTAACGCCCGCATGGGTATTTAATCTCGCTACAGAAACCCACAGAATCCAGGACTAAAAATAGCCTTTTGCTTAGGTATTGATCCATGTACCAAATATCAGCCGTTTGAGCATGATTAAGTAACAAACATCCTCACAATGTTTCACATTTATTATTAGTAGGACTGGCTGGTGCCCGTGGCTCCACCCGCATGAAATTTAGCGGGAATGGGATCAAAATAATTATTATAAACTTACATACTACTACTACTACTACTTACAGGCTACTTTATACCCCGGGAATAGGTTTAATGGGTAGCCCCATTAAACCTATTCCCGGGGTATAAAGTAGCCTATGTTATTCCAGATTATAATCCCTGCACCAAATTTGCTGTTAGGACGTGTTTGATTAACAAACATCCAAACATGTTCACAAACTTTCACATTTATAAATATTAGCAGGAGTAGGATTAATCCAGGAAAACCATGTCAAAGAATTAATCTATCCTTCCTACTTCCTACTTAATATTATAAATGTGAAAGTTTGTGAGAATGGATGTGTGGATGTTTGTTACTCTTTCACGCATAAACGGCTGGACCGATTTGGTTGAAATTTGGTATGTATATAGGTTATACCCTGGATTAACATATAGGCTACTTTTTATCCCGGTCAACACACCACGCGGGCGAAGCCGCGAGCGGAAGCTAGTATATTATATGCAGAAGTTGTATCTCGGTGGAGTAGAGTGTGGCTGCCCCATCTCTTCCTGTGGGTATCGTAAAAGGCGTATAAGGGATAGGGCTTTTCTCCTACAGTAAATATACAGCCCATGAATAAGTGCCCGCTTGACGGTAATAGGCTCGCCCCTATTACGTGGGACCAAACATCATATTACGCGAAATGTAGGTGATAAGTTAATACACCTCTGCCTACCCCCTCGGGGATTTACAGACGTGAGTATGTGAATGTATGTGTAAGAATTCTTCGACGTTCTCAAAGGTTTACGAAGTATGATAATCCACGCTAAGCCAATGTGATGAATTATGACGTAAGATAACATAATCTTTATAGCTCCAAACATGGTCTGGTACGAAGATAATCTCCTGGGACCGTTTCAAACCGGCTGGCATTACTCCGTCCTTGTTGCAAGAAATTTTAAGTGACTGCAAATTTAATGAACAAACTTTCGTTATGTAAATTGTTTGACGTACGCAAATGAGGAAACGGCATTTCCTTACGAATTTGGTGATGTTTGATTAAGGAAGAACTAGGTACCTAAACTTGCCGGATCACATGCCTAGTCTAGCTCTTGTTATCGAGTCAGTAAAACTCCAGAACTTAGAAGACAATTTAAAGGCACAGGCAATGAACAAGTCGATAGATATGGCCCTGGGTCGGCCGGGGTGCGAGGGATATGGCTACGACAATCTCACCTCCGGCAACTGACGGCCCACAGACGGCGTGCGTTTTAGTCGGTTCGAGTCCGACATAACCTCCTTCTCCGGCTCCGGCGGGGGAGGTATCCGTGAGGATTTTTCGCACGATAAGAAAAAAAGGCTGTTCATTGCCTTTGCTAGCTTAGCTATGTGCTTGACTATTGCTTCTACGATAATTTTTCATACTTCTTAGGTGGTAGACCAGCGCATGGCCCACCTTATGGAAAGTAGTTACCGTGGCCTGTGTAAAACTAAAAGTATCATACTCGTGCTGCCGACCCTGTGGGAACCTTCTGCTGCCCTTCTTGAAGCACTCCATTTGCCCACGATAGAAGCAAACACTACTGAATAGATTTTGATTTTTTTGTTTGAAACATCTTGATCAGATTAACACCCGTATTCACAAACAATACTTCGCTCTGCGTACTACCAAAACTGTGCAAAGAACGACAAATTCTCAGTGCGTTCGTTTTGGCAAGCCTTTTTATTCATTGATAATACTTAAGTAATACTTCGTTGAGGGAACGCACTGCGTTAGATACTGCTCCGTGATGTTTGTGAATTAATTTTACCAGCCCTGTGTGCTCGAGCACACTATGAGACCTCATAGTATTGTTTGTGAATACGGGTGTAAAAGTCTTACTTTTGGTTCATCACAATTGTTTGAAGACCCACGAGCTTCAATTAATCATGTAAACCATGCTTAATAAAGAGTGTATTTTGACTGTGGAAATAAATAATTAAATAATTTATTTACCGATAGCACCAGCGCTTAACGCGATCCGTTCAGTAATGCAATGATTTTTCGTAACAACATTACTGTTACGAAAAATCATTGCATTACTGAACGGATTGCATTAAGCGCTGGTGGCTTAAACGATTTATCGTAATTAATATCGTAATTGAGATGCGTCCAATAACCGTAACTTGCAGTATGGCAACACAGTAATTGTAAAATGGTCGTGTCTATACATTGGAGATACTTTAAAAAAATAATTGGGTTATGTTGAACACAAAAAAATTTGAATGAAATTTTAAAACTAATTAGTATTTTTTTATACCACTTAGTTGGCAGACAAGCACACGGCTCACCTGATGGGAAGTGATTACCGTGGTCTATGGACGTATGCAACACACTCGCGCTGCCGACCCTGAAGAAACCTTCTAATGCCCTTCTTGAAGAACTCCATTGTAGTATTGCTAACTATTCAAATGGATAGAAAAAGATAGTGACACTCGGTGACTCAGTGGTCAGAGTATTTCCTTTGTAAGGGACTGGCCGAAGCCGCCGTGGAGGCCACTGAGGAGCCGGTGGGTCTCGGGATTTTGTAAAGGAAAGAAGAAGAAAGAAGAAAGAAAGAAGATATCCACACATTGGCAGTTATAACGTCACGCATTATGGTATTTGCGTAACCGTTGCATCATAAGATAAGATGAGATGAGATGAGGTGAGATGAAATGGGATGAGATGAGATGATATGAGATGAGATTAGATGAGATTAGATGAGATTAGATGAGATTAGATGAGATTAGATGAGATTAGATGAGATTAGATGAGATTAGATGAGATTAGATGAGATTAGATGAGGTGAGATGACGTGAGATGAGGTGAGATGACGTGAGATGAGGTGAGATGAAATGATATAAGATGAGGTGAGGTGAGATGAGATGAGATAATTCTTTATTGTACACAAACAACATTAGGGACAATTACAAATCATGCATCATGTTGCTTCGATAGCTCAGTTGTATTGAAATATTACATATATTTCAATACAACTGAGCAAGCAACTGAGAATCATCAAGAGTGTAAGTCTGTTGTTTCGTTTCTTACTTCAAAGGAACCTCGCACTTTTCACTTACAGGGTAGTCCCAGTGAGTAAATATAACGGTAGATTTACCATAAGGTCGCCATGACAGAATCGATTTAACTGCCACGGTGTTCCGCCAGGGGTCCTATTGTTGACCCGGGAAGGGGAATTCCCGGTAATGCGGACATATCTGTCAAACAGCAGGTGGAAATTGTACACTGATGTTTAACTACAAACATAATCATGATTTATGTATGCATATTTGTTTGTAGGCCTCTGTGGCGTAGTGGTAGAGTGTTCGACTGCCATGCAGAATGCGGGTTCGATTTCCGCTCAGTACAAATATTTCTATGCAAGAATATATATTTGTATTGATTTGGGTGTTTCATGTATAATAATTGCACACATAATTAAGTAATTACATAATATATATACAGTAACGCTTTTTTTCCAGTAGAGAAGGCAGAGACCACAAGTTTCCACCTGCTACGATCATGGAATACATCTTTCACTTCTTATAATTTCATATGTGTATATTTTCTTTCGTTTTTTGCTATTTTCTTTTCATTTATTTCATATGTACAAAAAAAGTATAAAAGTTTATTTATCCTTATTCTAGATCCCATAACACAAGCTAAGTTATGCTTATTTTAGGTGTTTTGCCACATTGTTCAAATATTAAAAATATTTCCCTACCTTCATCATTGTCTGACTAATAGGATTACTTAAGGTACGATCTCATAGCCGACCGTAGACAGCAGCACATACAGCGAACCCTGACTGAAAAACTGTGTGAAATAGACATAAATGTGATAATATTGTTTACTGTATTAATTCATTGCGGCTTTTCAAAGGGATCATTTACCTGTATCGAAGTGTAACAAGTAATGTATGTTAAAAAAAGGTAAATGTGTAGTTTTAGACAAATGAGCGGATTGCGGGAATGATTTTCTTTTATTTCTATTATTTTATTTAAGTCTAGTCTAGTCCAAGTTACGTAGGTAGCAAATTCCTGGCAATGGCGCCCCCGCCGGTTCCAGGTAGAAGGGGTAGGTAAGTCCTGGCTTGACGTCGTGGAAGATGACATGTGTGCAAATGGTCTTACTACCATGGACGCCCAAGATCGTGCGAAGTGGAGGAGGAAGAGCCGGAAGGCGGACCCTGAGATTCAACGGATGCAATCAGGAAAATGCGTCTTTATGGTGATGATGATTCTATTTATGTCTATATCACAGTACGTTGTATCTGCTGTATGCGGTTTGCGGTCGGCCACCGAATCGTACATTTATTATGCTTGGGTTAAAAACCTGTAGAGTGAATATTATTCTTTTTATAAAAGTTTTTCTTCCACCTTTGAGGCTAAGGTAACAAAGCTGTCCGGTCTAAACTTTGATAAGCGGCTTCAGTACAAAATAAAGTTCTTTGTGAATGGAAAATAATGTAATTACGTGAGCGCTGTTGTGCTCAATGAATACTATATTACCTTTGACTTTCTGGTATAGACAATAGCCCATTATAAGAGAATATATTATTATGATAATTATAGTTCCAGAAGGATTAGGAAGAGGTGTATATTGTGTACTAGCGGACCCGGCGAACTTCATACCGCCATATTTTCTGATCCCGTTCCTGCTGCATATCTCTTAGTGTTTCTCTACAATATTATGCATGTATTATACATAAAAACCTTCCTCTTGAATCACTCTATCTATTAAAAAATAAATAAATAAATAAAAAGGATAATTGAGTTCTCTGAGTTTCTTGCTGGTATCTTCTCAGTAGAACCAACTACCGAACCAGCGAAAGAATCATTTTCAAATGGTTTACTTTAATTTATTTAATATTTTATTTTTTGTTTACATACTTCTTGACACAATTGTAATATTTTGACGTTCATATGTGCTCTATATGTGCCTAAATTGAATAAACGAAATTGATTCTTTGATTGAAAAAAAAAACCGCTTCAAAATCCGTTTCGTAGTTTTGAAGATATAAGCATACATAGGGACGGACAGACAGCGACAGCGACTTTGTTTTATAATATTAATATGTAGTTATAGTTAAGTGATAAACACCTACATTTCACCAATCTCCGCTGAGATATGGCTACGACAATCTCACCTCCGGCAACTGACGGCCCACAGACGGCGTGCGTTTTAGTCGGTTCGAGTCCGATATAACCTCCTCCGGCTCCGGCGGAGGAGGTACCCTTGGCGATGTTTCGCACGATAAAAAAAATATAAATGGGGTAATCAGATAAAGCAAATAATATTTTCGATGTAGGTATATGTTACAGTTAGAATCCTTTTTTTATACCACTTAGGTGGCAGACAAGCACATGGTCCACCTTATAGAAAGTGGTTACCGTGGCCTATGAGCGAGTGCAACACCAGGGGAGTCACACTCGTGCTGCTGACCCTGTGAGAACAGAGAGATTCTGTGCCGTCATCGTAGAAGGCAAGCAGGACAAGCGGTTTTCGTTAAAACCCGTTTTCTCTAGTCAGAACTAGTATTCCCGCTAACCCCTTTTTTTATTTTTTATCGTGCGAAAAATCCCCACGGATACCTCCCCCGCCGGGGCCGGAGGAGGAGGTTATGTCGGACTCGAACCGACTAAAACGCACGCCTTCTGTGGGCCGTCAGTTGCCGGTGTCATAGCCATATCTCCCGCTAACCCCTTCAATGAAACTAAATTACTAATATTGGAAGTAAGTTCACGTTGACTGAGTTTGAATCCGTGACCTATAATGAGTTTGAATGCATTGCCCTAAGGTTGACTGGTAGAGAATGCCTGTGGCATTAAGTCCGCCTTTGTACATTTTTTTATTTGTGCAAGAAGTTTAAATAAATAAAAAATAAAAAATAATCGAAAATTACCGCTGTTCCAACATTTCACTCGAAATTCCATTACCAAAACAAATAATATACTATCAGGAAATACTCCAGGCACAATCGAAGGCTATAACTAGTTCATAATAAGCGTTATTTGCCTCACTGCCGGACGTGTACCGCGTCCAAGATTTACAGGCTACGTGCACGCTACGCTGCCTCTACGCCGTAGCACTCCGTAGCTCCCGAGGGTCTACGGTATTTTATATAGTTTCAATGTTTTAAAATGTCGGAAGCGGATTTTAAGTGCGGCTGCGGAGTAATGCAGTTTATTTCACATAGAAATATACGAAAGCAATAAGTTTTCAAAAACAATATTTTAGTGAAGAAGGAAGTATTCGGAATTTACAATTCAATATTCATGTATGAAAACATTTTTATATATTGAAATTAAATCACTTTATAAACGGATTCTATCGCTATTTATTTTGTTACTAGCTTTTGCCCGCGGCTCCGCCCGCGTGGATGTCGGTTATCGCGACCAAACATAGCCTATGTCCTTTCTCGAGGTCTAATCTACCCCTATACTAAATTTCATCAAAATCGGTACAGTGGTTTGGGCGTGACAGACAGACAGACAGACAGACAGAGTTACTTTCGCATTTATAATATTAGTAGGGATTATTTAATGACTTTGGGCTAAAAGTAAATAGTAACAAATAAATCGCAATGGAGTTCGTTAAAAAGTGTTTTATTTCAATGAGTGATATTCGCGTAAACTTCAGAAAGTATAATTTTACTTGTATTTGTGTATGAATCTCTTAAACGGCTGAATTGATGTAGATGTCTTTTAATATGTGAATAGTTTCTTAAATGTTTTAGATTTGCAATTAACTTCGTCAAGTAATTTACTGTTACCTTTACACGTATAGGTCACTGACCCTATAAAGAATGATGCCCACTTTCCATACATCCGTTGACCTGTCATTACATTTTTAAAATGCTATCGTATTACTGTACTGGTATCATTGATGAATAGATACTGCATCTTTAAAACCATAAAACCAATAATGGTTTAAATCTTTAGACAGAAAAATGTGTATTCAAGGTATTAAAACGTGTAGGTAAAGTATTTATTTATCTGTGCTTTGACTAATGAACTGTGTGACAGTGTCAAAAAACTTAAGGGGTCCATTACACGCTCATGCAAACGTCATGCATCATGCCGTCAATCATGAATATTATTGGTCGATCGGTTATTAGACGTTATGTTATTGGTCACTCACGGGGTGATTGATGGTTAAACCATGGCAAAACCTAGCGTGTAATGGACCCCTAACAACCAATGATCGTGTTCTGACATACGGGTGCGACCGGGTCTAACGCTAGGATGATGACGATCTCATATTATCAAAAGTTAATTCTTCACAGTCAAGATTAACAAGATATAGGTAATAATTTAGATTTATTTCATGTCATATGCTCATATTCAGTGATTAAATGAGCTTTCAACATACAATTTACTGTTTGCAATTTTTGTCATCATCATCATCAGCCTTGCATTCATTCTGGTTACATCCACGGCCTTGCTTCAGAGTCCGGGGTCCACCTCTTCCAGTACTACCACGACGCGGCTGAACTTAAATATTTTCGGTGAAGCAACTGCCATCTGACCTCCAAAACCCATTGGCGACATCAAAGTATTGTGTAGACTAGTTGTGTGATTTATAGGGCTCTAACTACCCCTAACGATTGCCATTAGATGTTCGTATGATAACTGGTACTGACGGCTTAACGTGCTCTCCAAGGCACGGAGATACCATGACCCAGGTCAATGCAAGTAGACATATTCATGCATGCAAATATTTGCACTGAGCGGAAATCGAACCCGCGCCTCCTGCGTAGCATTCGAGTTCACTACCTACCGCCATGCCACCGAGGCTGAGGGAATTTTTGCATTCAACAATAACTAAATAAAATACTTTTTAACTTTATTGCTATTACAGAAATGACAATATGAAAAGTCAAAAATGAATATTAATAATACAACCTTACAACATTTTATTCATTACAATTGGTATTTTTATTCGTCTATTTTTTTTTTTTTATAATGTATGTGTTCTCTTATTATAATCATCGTCAAAATAATGTTGTGTTTTGAATTGAAGGCAGGAATCTTAGAGCCCAGGGTCTGTCTTCCGACTTTTCTAAAAGGTTAGGGCCAGTCCACACGGCGCGTTGCGTTGCGTTGCGTCGACGCAGCACTGTGCCACTGCGTCGCGTCGTTTTACATACAAATAATCAAAGTGTCCACACGGCGCGCTGCGTCGACGCAACGCACACACGACGGAGCTGCAGCCCCGGAGGCGAAGCGGGCGGGGGTGTACGCGTTGTGACTGTGACTGCGACTGCATCATAGTAACGCTGCGCTGCGGTGATGCAGCGCCCGTGTGGCCGGCTATGCGTCAAAATATTTGCGTTGCGTCGACGCAACGCATACAACGCACCGTGTGGACTGGCCCTTAGGGTCTGTCTCCACTTTTCACTGTTTTGGGCATCACTGGTAATGAGATAATTGGCACGCATAACACATTCTACAACGATAGTTGAGCTAAGACTTCTTAGGTTTGCTCTGCTACCCGGCGGGGCGGTATTGCCAGACATTTTTATCATACACGTAGCCTAGGGGTTGCCGAAAAACTTGTCCAGCAATGAGGCTCTCCTGTATTTTATCTGCTATGTCATGGACAAGGATCCCACGGATGCGGACATTGCTCTCCTCTCAAATGGGGTGATATCAGAGTATCAAATTGAATTTGAACGCAACAGAAAGAGGAATTACACTACACATCAGCAATAAAACGAAACCATGAAACCAAATGAAGCTGTCACTGTCATGTCATAGTCGGTGTTTCTTTATAGCGTAGAGAGAGGACAAATACCTACAATTATTATTTGTAATCGTAGCAGGTACCAGTAACACAATATAACAGTGGTATACCTACTAGGTATACCTAATACGATTATTTCATATTATTTTGATATCTTATTAGGTAATAGTCAAAATAATAGTGACAATGAGCGATATTATAATCTATGTGCGTGCGTTAATCCTAAGCCTGTTAAAGTATGAAGGAAAAGTTGGTCACTATTTCGTATTTATGTTATAGGCAATGTGTATAATCCGGCATTGTATAGAATGCCTAGGCATTCTATACATTGCCTAAAACGTTCAGGCAATGTGTATAATACGATTAATTTCATACATTGCCTAGGTATTGTATTAAATGCCAGAAGCGCATCAGGCAATGTGTTTATTGGACGGGTTGTTGTAAATTCGTCTCTTTAAAATGATATTCCATGTGCGAAAATTCATCTCACCTTAATAAAAAAGTACTGCTAGCAAGTACCTAATAGATTAACAAAGCGTCATTTATTTACGATCCCTTAAGAAGCCCTCTATGGATTTGAAAAATGGATATTACTGCTGAAAGAAAAACTGTTCACTCTAACTTGGATAGATTAGGTTAGAAGTTAGGTTCGTGGTATTTTTTTTTTACCATGCAGATCTCTATAGGCCACGGTAACAACTCTCTTTCCATCAGGTTAGGTGGCTGACAAGCACAGGGATGATGGTAAGAGAGTGGTTGCCGTGGCCTATAGAAATTCTGTATGGTAATAAAAAAAATAACCACAAAGGCTAATGCGGGAGCTCCGCTCCGCTCCCGCATTTACCTTCTAACCTAATCTATCCAAGTAGGAATGTGCAGCTTTGCTTTCACTGCTATGTGAGAAACATTCTACGCAAAAAACACGTAGGTACTTAGGCATACCTACCAATAGAACACAATACATGTCTTATCAGCACTTTCGCTGGTGGAGGTTGAAATTAGGATTAGCTCTCAAAAGATTAGTATCTATCTAACTAAATCATAGAGAAGAAAAATAGATTACATACATTACCTATGCTTCGACCGGCATTCTATACAATGCCTAGGTATTCTATACATTTCCTAGGCAAAGTGTAAAATAGTTTAAACATTGAATATCATTTCATACATTGCCTGAACGACCCCGGCATTCTATACATTTCCTAGGTATTGTATAGAATGCCTGCATTATACACATTGCCTATAACATTTACATTATATTGAATAACTGGACGTAGTCGTTTGATTGAAAAGTAGTGCAAACAGCCACTATTATTTACTACTGCAATAGGCTCACCCCCTATTACGTGGGACCCAATACAATGATTTAGTGAAATGTGAGTGTTCATTCACCTCTGCCTAACCCTCCGGGGATAAAGGCGTGATTATGTGTGTATGTGTGTGTGTGTGTGTGACTAATATTTGTCCTACTGGGTAACAGGAAGAATAACGTAATATCTGTCAAGTCATTTTTTCATTAATACGATTATTCTAAATAGTCGCGATTGTAACATCTCTAAAGAGAATATAATCACAACGTGACAGAGAGTAGAGAATATTTTCCGTCTATGGTTTCTGCTTTAAGATGGTGAATTTCGTCTTACGCAGATTGATATATTGCTGATCATTTTGATTATCATTAAAAAACTGATATCATATTTTCTAGCCTAACACTTTCTTTCTAAGTTTTTTTGTTAAAAATAGAAAAAAATATGCTATTTTATGAGCTAATTATCTAGGCAATACGGGTAAATTGCTTATTCTGATCAGACAGGTGAAAAGTGGGCATTGTTCTTTATGAAGATGTTTTTTACGCGAACACGCTCAAACGGCTGAACGAACTTAGATAAAATTTGATACAAGGATAGACTACAGTCTAGAATAACTACTAAGGTACTTTTTATTCTTGAAATAGGGTTCAGTTGAAACAAAATTCCACGTGCGATACCTAGGGCACCATCTGGTATATAATGACTGCCTCCGTGGCGTAGCGGTAGTGAACGCGGCCGCTACGCAGGAGGCGCGGGTTCGATCCCCGTTCAGTGCAAATATTTGTGTGCATGAATATGAGTATTTGCATTGGCCTGGATGTTTCTATGTATAAAATGTATATATTTACGAAAAAAAAGTATGTTAATAATACGAAAAATAAGTATCTAAGTATGTTTATCCGTATTATAGATTCCATAACACAAGCTAGTTAAGCTATGCTTACTTTGGGTCTAGATAGCGTTGTGTAGAATGTCCTACAATATTTATTTATTATAAAAAAATATTCCCGTCATGTCCGTAAGACTTTAGAAGTCTTAAGATAGTATCTTTATCCGCGGGCCATATAACATTTTTATGACGCACTAAAATATTACTTACATGGCCCATAACATACATAATGTCCACGGGGCCCTCTCTGGAGGCTGTGCAAAAAATATTGAGTGTCACCTGCTATCTCCTAAATTTTTAACTTACTACTTTTCTCCATTGGTTTGTCTACACATAACTCCATAATCCTTTAAAATCTGTTTTCTAGGACGATATTCTGGTCATGAATCCAACATGAGGAGATTAGGTCTAAGAACATATCACTTCACTACATATTATAAAACAAAGTCGCTGTCGCTGTCTGTCCGTCCCTATGTATGCTTAAATCTTCAAAACTACGCAACGGATTTTGAAGCGGTTTTTTTTAGTAGATAGAATGATTCAAGAGGTAGGTTTATATGTATAATACATGCATAATATTGTAGAGAAACACTGATAAATTGAGAGATAATACCACGCGGGCGGAAAATATGGCGGTACGAAGTTCACCGGGTCAGCTAGTTGTTGTATACTAAAATTAAAATTATGTGATTTTATAAACGTTTAGGTTGACAAATTACGAGTTAACGTTGACAAAATCTCAGACTCAAGTTAGTTCTACAATAGAATCTGTACTTAAAACTAGTTTCAAGTTGTAACTATTGACCGAGTATTGTTCTAGAATACGCTATCCACGCATACCAATATATGTACGTATATTTTATTACAATTATTTATATTTTGCAGACAACCCTTTCAAACAAAAATGCAACATAAACACGAACGTAGAATTTTGAAGTGGGTTAATTCGGTTAAGTCGGAATTAACTTAACAAACATTACAAAAAAGAAAATAGTTCTCACAGGGACGGCAGCACGAGTGTAATTGCCCTTGTGTTGCACACTTCTATAGGCCACAGTAACCACTTTCCATCAGGTGGGCCGTATACGTGTCTGCTACCTAAGTGGTATAAAAAAACGAAATTAGAACCTTCTCGTTTTCAAATGGGAAAAATATTTCAAAATTGAACTAAAAACAACTAGCACTTTTTCTATATCCTACCTGGCAACATTCATCCAAGTATTTTAGTAGGTAATACTTTAGCGTTAAGGAAAACTCGCGTAAAGCCGTAAATAATGGAGAGAAATCGTAAGAAAATGTTTTGTTGATGTATCAGTAAGTGGCCGCGTCCGGGGAACGAACCCGGACGGTTTGGAATGCTACGTGGAGTGAATGTTAGGAGAAGTCGACCAATTTTATATAAGGACTAGCTGTTGCCTGCGGCCTCGCCCGCGTGGATGTCGGTTATCGCTTAGTGTTTATATAGCCTGCATCTCAAAATCCTTTCTTAGGGGATGCCTACGTCATAGTAGCTTTATGCATGCAAAGTCTCAGCCCGATCGGTTTAAAATTGACAAAGTTTTATACAAACTTTCATCCCCTATTTTATCCCCTTGGGGGTAGAATTAATCAAAATTCTTTCTTAGCGGGTGCCTACGTCATTACATCTACCTGCATGCCAAATTTCAGCCCGATCCGTCCAGTGGTTCAAGCTGTGCGTTGATAGATCACTATGTCAGTCAGTCAGTCAGTCAGTTACCTTTGAGTTATATATTATGGCGGTAGTACATTTGACGAAGGAAGCGTGGGTTCGATTCCCGCTCAGTGCAAATATTTGTATGTTTCTCTCAATTCGGATGTGTTTGATGTTTCTTCGCGTATAGCTCCATCATAGACGGATTCACAAAATTATTTTTTGTTCGAAAGAAGCTTATTCCAAAATGGTTTCATTCAAATATGTCTATTTGCAATGGTCTGGGTGATTTCGTGTCTTGGAGAGTGTGTTAGACTGTTGGTACCGGTTAATTGGAAAAGTCCGACTAGTTAAACAAAGAACTTCGATATCACCAATTGATTGTGTAGATGGCAGTAGCTTCACGGAAAGTACAGATGCGTCGCTTTGTCTTACTTGCTATAATTAAAAAACTTAAAACTTAAAAAAAATAAATAGGTGCTTTTTATTTGAGTTAATGATTTCAAAATATATATTAGATTTTACAAATTAACTGGTATGGTAAACGGGACTGGATGCGGAAGGCGGAGGATTAGAAAACGTGGCGCATATTGGGAGAGGCCTATGTCCAGCAGTGGATTTGATTGATTGATAACTGAAATGTCAGAAACAGTACAAATAATCTATCATAATTATATTATCTTTATAACACCGGACAGGACCAAGGGCACAAGCTTTTCACAGGATTTAAGAGTACTTACCTTCCTAAACCATTTCAGAAAGCCATTGCAGACTAATATCCCTTAAGTCGTTATAATCCTGTCTATACATGAGAAATCTTCAGCCTATAGGGATTAATTCAATGGGACTTTTGCTTGAACACAGCTCAAGGATTTGCACTGTAATCTTCTATTGTACGGAAAGTGTTAGCACGTATTGTTAAGTCGATATATACACACACAAATATACGCAGTAGAAAAAGGTTCTATCTGAGGGATCTTTTGGTGCCCTTAATGTCGAAAAGAGTTATGGCTGTAACCTCTGCACTCTGTTTTGTGTACATAGATCGAACTGGTAGCCTATATAGGTTTTCGTTCATTTTACTGTATATATACTACTAGATTTAGCCCGCGGCCCGCGTGGATGTCGGTTATCGCGACCAAACATAGCCTATGTCCTTTCTCATGGTCTAATCTACTCCTATACCAAATTTCATCAAAATCGGTTCAGTGGTTTAGGCTTGAAAGCGTAACAGACAGACAGACCGACAGACAGAGTTAGTTAGAGACAGATAATATTGGTATGGATTGACTTTAAAAGCTGAAGAGTTTGTTTGTTTGAACGTGCTAATCTCAGGACTGCTTCGAATTAATTTTTTTTTTTGGTTAATGGTTCCTTTATTGAGGGAGGTTTTCCATACTTTCATACTAATATTATAAATGTGAAAGTAACTCTATCTGTCTGTTTGTCTGTTACGCTTTCACGTCTAAACCACTGAACCGATTTTGATGAAATTTGGTACAGAGGTAGATTACACCTTTGAAAAGGACGTAAGTTCAGTCGTCATAACTGATATACACGCGGGCGGAGCCATGGGCAACAGTTAGTAGGCAATATAACATCACGCTACTACTCAAGCTCTACTCCTCTACGTATCTCGCAGTGATATCGTCTGCGATATTTATGAGATTCCATAAGTCGCCTCTTACGATACCCTTCGGATGAGATGGGGTGGTGATACTTGTATTCTTTTTCCTCCACCACACTCATGTTTCAGTATTGATATTACAAAGTTCATATTTTAAAACCTATCTAGCTTCTGAAACGTTTTCATTATACACCGTTTCTATATTGATTTATTATTTTGAAGCTTAATTGCTACAATTTTAGGTTGCGTGCCAGTTGCCCGATTAAGTTTAATAAGTATTTGATTATAATCTGTGACCTTATGCCTGTTGTCGTAATACCTAGTAGGGAAAATAAATAAATATCGCTTTTATTTATACGAACATGCGTAATTGGATTTTGAATTACGTCGGAATTTTTTGTCGCCCAATGACTATGTTTAGAATTATGCTGGTTTGCTATAGATTAACTGTAACCACTGTACCGCGCCTTGGGTAGTCTATAGGTGAGACAGGGGAGTATCGACCATCAAGGCTCATTTACACCAGGTCGACAGTCGACTTCGCTTGCCAGTCGAAGACGACAACCAACCCGGTGTAAACACATTGAGGCGATGATCGTCGTTCAGCAAACGAATGGTCGACAGAAGTGCGGCCGGCGCACGGTCATAGGTGATTCGGATGCCTTCCGCAGGCGACGGTCGACCAAACTAAATCATGTTTAAGCTTGTCAGTTGTCAGTCACTTTTGAGTACGCCTTCGGTAAACGAAAGTCACTCGCCGAAGGCGGTGTACGACCTAGTGTAAATACGCCTTCGACTACGCCGTCTTCGGTAGAGGAAAGATGTTCGCCGAAGTCGACTGTCGACCTGGGGCCTTAGACAAAATGACATTCTATTGGCGAAAACGCCAGTGGAATCGCTAATTCTAGTGTGAAATTGACTTAAATCATTGATATAACTATATTTTTTTAATTAAATTTGAGTCTTTGTAACTCGAAATGCATTATTTAACTTATCATTATTACTATAACCACCGCAATGTCCCGAAATCCATTGTTGAAACCTTAAAAATGGTTCGCTTCAGCGCGATTCCATCAATAGAATGTCACTTTGTCTAGGGCCCCTGATGTAAATGAGCCTTTAGACTGACCAAAGTCCGCTACCAGCGCTCACGGCGGTATCTCGCTCGCTCTCAAGTCATACTCTTTCTTTCTCTTTCTTTGCTCTGCTCTGCATACTACAGGATATACAGAATAACTTCTTCTTTTCATAAATTAAATAAAAAAGGAGAAAATGGTAGAAAAGAGGCTCTGAACATCACTGTACTCTTTCTTATGAAATCAAATATTTTCTACAATATGTATCCAAATAATCTAAAAATTCACATGTATGTTAAATAAGTGTATTAGCATGACGTGATCTTCTTAGTTAGTAACCGTCTCCTATAAAGTTATCTATTAAAATTAGTTTTACTGATTTTTACGGTTCAAAAATGAGCGAATGACCTTGAGCATTTGTATGGTGAAAGTCATTCGCGTATGTAACCACCTTAATTCCTGTTATGGTATATCATAGAACGCTAGAAGCTATTAGAATTGACCTTAAGGTGGACCATGTGCTCTTCTGCCACCTAAGTGTACTAGAAGTGAATAAAAAAATCTAGATTTTCGATATGATTACAGTTACTATATTGGCCTACTCAGAATATTATAATAGATTAACAAAAAAGATAAACAAAGTTTTAAAACCAACGTAATTTTAATTCCAAAAACATATCGTACAAAGCTCGTTCGTTCATTAAATTTGATAAATCTGTTGACTTTTGACAAATACTCTGAATGTCATCAAATATTTTCACAAACATGAAAAGCAATGCATTTCGAACATCAATCAAAACCGTCTGGCAGTTATAACGTAAGTACCTATACATTCACATACATAGCCATACCCTACGTTAATTGGCCTAAACGTGATTGTATACTGATCGATGTCTTTATTTTAGGAAGCCGTCAAGTTGAGGGCCGCCATGGTAACATTGTTATTGTGTGTAGTGGTGACCCTCTTTCCTTACTTGTCTTCAACTTGCCATCAGGTGTGGTGAACTCATATTGATGTGTCTTGTATAAAAAAATTGATTATTTAAAGATTTGTACTTTGATGCTTGAAATGTATGTCTAAATAATGTTATAGTAGTGAAAGTTTGTGAAGATGTTTGGATGTTTGTTACTCAATCACACTGAAACGGCTGAACAGATCTTGTCGCATTTTAGACTGGGATAACATAAATGATTACTTTTATCCCTGGAATAGGTTTCTTTGGGTACGGGATCAGAAGACCATGCGGACGGGGATGCGGATCTCACCGCCAGTAGAGTATTATCTAAAATTGTGTGTGTGTCACTTCAAATAAGTTAGAAAAGCTAGATTTATTATTAGACCTCGCAATTTATATCCGGTTGCAATTGCTCTAAAAGAATTTGCTTACGTTTTCTATGCGACGACAGTTTAACCAGTTAAACGTTTATTTTAAATAGCCCTGCCCTAAGCAATATAATAGCAACTTAGCCCCCAATTTGTAAACTACATTTCAAATTAACCAACAAAAAACTAATGACATGATGTATACAGCAGTTAGCCCACTATTATTCGCATATTCAAGGGATAAGTTGACCTCATACCGCCTTACCAGAGTCCTGTTTTTTGCCCCAACTGACCCATGTTACACGTCACCCACAATACATAACAAACAGCCCGGGTGCGGCTGCCACATTCATCATATTCCGCTCAGATTGATGCGGGGCGAGGAATTTGACTTCAATAGTGAAATAAGATTTGGGACTGCCTATGTGGCGTAGCGGTAGTAAACGCGGTCGTTATTCAGGAGGTGCGGGTTCAATCCCCGCTTAGTGCAAATATTTGTACATACATACATACAATCACGCCTTTATTCCCGGAGGGTTAGGCAGAGGTGAATTAACACCCATATTTCACCAATCATTGTATTAGGTCCCACGTAATAGGGGGTGAGCCTATTGCCGTTTTCCGGGCACTTATTGTTGGCTCGACCCATGTATAGGCTGAGTCTGTCTGATGTTAAACAGCCCTATCCCTTAGTCGCCTTGTACGACACCGCATGGTAGGAAACGGGGTGGCCCAAATTCTACTCTGCCGGGAACCACGCACAAATATTTGTATGCATGAATATGAGTATTTACATTGGTGTGGTCGTGCCTCGGATATACACGTTAAACCGTCGGTCCCGGTTACCATACGAATATCAGAACAGTTCAACAAATGGTCTAGCTACAATGCTTCGATATGGCCATTGGGATTTTTTTTTCATGAATGGCTCTGTGCTTTAAGCATCAATTCCGCTAATGTCCCGTAGTGCTACTAACGCAGGAGATAGAGTGGCCCAGAACTTGACCGGTTGACTCGAGTTTATTTTACTTCCTGCAGAATCCAAACAAAAGGACATCATCATTGGGTTATGGAGGTCAAAAGGTAGTCGCTTCTCAGAAAATATCGAAGTTCAGCCAAATCCGCAGTTAGACTGGTAAAGCGGACTCCAGACTCCGAGGTGAAAGCTTGGGATGCGACTGAAAATAAGGCTAGGGTGTAGAAGAAGAGTGGACTAAGAACCCCATAGTAGACACCCCTAAACTTGAAAACGTTAATAGGTAACCTTGGTATCATCAAGAGTTTCGCTCCAATAAGACTGTTAATTCAGACAAATCACTTACAGCTAAAACACTAGTCAATCTGTATCAATCCAAATGAACTAGATTCGTCCACCTTCTTGCAGTTCATTTTCCTGTGAGCCTATAAACCTGAATTAATTGTTGTACGTATTTCGTGAGCGGAATCAGCCACCGAAGATATCCTTCCGAACAGATTTGTAAAGCCGTTCTAACAGCGGGAAAAGCCGCGGTCTGGTTAAGAATAAATGCAAGATTATTTCCTTTGGGAAATCACGAAAAGGATTTTATATGTTAAGAATCATATAAGGTGGATCACGATACTGGTACTGAGATTACTTAGGACGATGTGTGTTTTGTTCCAATAAATCTTGTGGTCATTACTATGCAAATTCATTTTTTGATTGCTTATCTTATGGTACATTGATTCGTATTCTTCCTCATCTTAGCGTTAATACCCGTCGCATCCGAAACTTTCACATCGGAGTCCTGGGTCCGCTTTACCAGTCTGACTGCGGATTTGACTAAACTTCGATATTTTCTGTGAAGCGACTGCTAGATAGACCTCCACAATCCAATGGCGATATCGAACAAAATTGTAACCCCTTGATGTCAAATCGCATAATAATGATGTCACTTTACGTGGCTGTTTATATTTGCGTTTGGCAAAGAAAAAGACTTATTGCCTATTTGACAAATATGGCCTAGCTTACCGTGGATGGTCGTATTTGCCTGTGTTTGCATGTTCGCCAAATAAAACCTTCTTCATCCTAGCGTCAATTCCCAGTCGCATCCGAAGCTTTCACCTCAGAGCCTGTGGTTCGCTTTACCAGTCTTAACTGCGGACTTGGCTGGACCTCGAATTTTTCATGAAGCGACTGCCACCTGACCAGCACAACCCAATGGTGACATCAGGCGATACAAATACAATAAACGCCCAATAGCTATGTGAAGTGCCAGAGTAAATAGTTGCTCAAGTTAAAAAAAAATCTTTACCATTTTCGATGTTTTAGCCATTACGCAATCCCGTAATAGTGGGTAGTAAATATAGCTTGTAAGATAATACAGTCTTAAGTGGTCACTTAAGTCAGTTTGCTAATTAACTGCCCACTTACACGAGGGGAAATCGAGATTACTTGAATAGTTTCGTTGGAATTAGAGCCGTACTCGGGAGTTTTCGTTTCGAAGGGGGCTTGAAAACGAAATGGATTTATTACCGTTAGAGAAATGTTATCGCATGATGTTCCAAAATGTGTAACGTTACTGAATATTTACATTGTCTGTAAAATCTAGATGGGGTAGTCAGAGGTGTACTAACATCCAAATTATTAATGCCAACTATGATTTTCAATTTTACGTTAAAGAGGGTGAACCTATTGCCATCAAGCAGGTACTTTGTCATTAGTTGTATCTATATTGTCGGATGGCGAAAAGCCCTAAGTAAGAGATGGAGTAGCCCTGTTTTATTTCACTCTTTCTACTTTAAAAAATGTAGGGGAGTAATGCACGGGTGAACGGAATTTTATATAGGTTTAATATATTTTTTTTTTCAATTAATACTTCCAGACGATTTTTTCGAAAGCGTACCCAAAATCTTTTGCTCAAGAACGCCTATAAAATCAGTCGTTATAATGTGAAATGTGAGAGTAGCATTTTATCTCCACATAATAGCCCAAAATATTAATAACATATTAATTATACGAAGTACGTCTGAAGATTTATGCCAAGCAGCTCCCATAGTTGCTCTCGTGTATGACCTACATACCGCGGCTTGGAATCTCGCAGGGAGGCGATATTTCTTGTTACCGCAAACTCTTGATCATGCCAGTTTGGGAATGCCTACTGAGATCTGTTTATATTAACAATAATATTTACAAAAGGGACTATCAAACTGCTAAACATTCTATACTAGATTGTTATCATAGATAATGTAATGGACAGCACAGACGAAGTAGAAAATACTACTCCAGAATTTGTTATTTTTTGTAAAATTAGTTCTAAGTTTTTGATTGAATGGTTTAGAGACTGTGACAATTGTTTAATTAACTATTTAGTGTGCTGAAATATTCAAAATCAAGGTCTTTTCATTCTTTCTTTCTTTCTAGTAATAAAGAGGCAAGATTTAATTGTTTGTTTGTTTGTTTGTATTGAATAGAATCCGACACGACTGGACCGATTTAAAAAAATATTTTACTAATAGAAAGCTACGTTATTTGTTACTGTCATACCTATCATCACGCTATTCACTTCAGAAGTCGAGGGACCGATTCCCGCTCAGTGCTAAAAAAATTGTGGGCGAATAAGTATGTCTATTTCTGGAGATCTAGAATGTACGTAGGTGCAAAAATAATACCTAAGTGTATGTTGAGTATTACAAATGTAATGGTTATAGGTATTTATCTGGGGATGTCGCCCAATATCGCAATTAGGTTGTGGAGGTCAGAATGCAGTCGCTTAACGAAAAATATCGAAGTTTAGCCAAATCTGCTGTTAGACTGGTAAAGCGTACCCCAGACTCCGAGGCGAAAGCTTCGGATACGACTGGGATTGACCCTAGGATGAAGAAAATTGTTATCTGTATTCTAACTGAAAGATATTTTTATTACCCCAGAACCCACAATACAAGCTAAGATTTGGATTTATATGTCCCACAATATTATTAATATTTACAAACAGAAAAACTAGGAAAATTCCGTTTTATATTACACACGGAAAAGTATAAAGGAAAGAGGGATATGTTTCCCTAAAATTTGATCTCTAGAGGGCGTTAAATATTGTATATTGTAATATGTGTCTAAGGAATTCTTTAGTAGGGAATAAACCCTGTGCCCTAGGGAAATATGCGAATAAAGAACAAACAGGTAGCCAATGTATTTGATCTATGTAAGAACTGGATAACAAAAATATGGGACAGTGATGGAAACAATAAATTCATATTCTTGGGGTTTACCCGAATATTACACGTTTTTATAGCACTTGGGTGGCAGATAATTACACGGTCCACCTGATGGGAAGTTGTTGCTGTGCCCTATGAACGTGTGCAACGATAGGAGTGTCACATTTTGTGCTGGCGACCCTGTCGAAGAACCTTCTAATGCCGGCTTAAAATGCCTCCTGATCGTGTTACCTAAAATCAAATACCATAAAAAACGATTGATTGGATGATGGATTGTATCGAAACATATTCCATGACCACGGCTTCTGAAGGGTTAACTTTTGCAGATTGCTGCCTAGTAAGAAAGAAAGAAAGAAAGTAAGAAAGAAAGAAAGAAAGAAAGAAAGAAAGAAAGAAAGAAAGAAAAATCGTGTTATTGCGAATCACGCATGTAAATACACAAAAAAAGGCAACAAACAAACGAACAAACAAAATGAAGTAGTGGCGACCGAATGTAGATTTTTGGGGTTCAATTCCCTGGGAGGGCAATATTTACGTCGGGTAATTGGCGGCATTGACTCAATTTAGTAAACAATTGAAACGAAGCAGTATGCTATCCGCATTTACTGTTATTTCTAATTCACAATAGCACTGAAATTCAGTGACTGCGACACCAAAATCAAATAAATAACTTTAATATTTCCTTTTTCAGGTATGTTTCCGTGCAAATTGCTAGAAGAATTCGTGGTGCTTCAGGTCTTCTCTTTGGTCAGAAGCAGGTAACACTCAAAATTCCACTAGTTTGATTGAATATTTAAAAATCCCCTTTATGCAAGGTGGTCTGGTCGCCTCTCACGTTTTTCTACAGATTTATCTATGGGAAAACCTTTAAAAACTAAAAAACAAAATGCAATAAGTGAAATTCATATAAGATTTCAGTGATGTGTGATTAATTGATTATTCTAATTTAGATGAATCTCCTTTATATATAGTTTACGTAAGGTTGTGAAGCCTTCTAGAGTAGACAATAATCATTGATCTTCACATGGAAAACCTTAGTTTCCGTACCTCAAAAGGAAAAAAGAAACCCTCTTCAGTGTGCACCAATCTATCAAGACCCTTTTCAGGAACTTGTGAAGATATCTTTGAAGCTATAATATTTAGATACTTGTAAAGGATATGAATTTGAATACTATAGGGTACTTTTCGTTAAGTTAGAAGCATTGATACATAAATAACAATTAATTGAAAATAACATTATTGTAATATAACCAAAAATATAACTTAAGTAAAACAATTAATTAAGAATATAAATAAAGAATAAGAACTCCTCCTCTCTCCTAGTAATTATTATGCTGTGCCCGACAGGGTCCATAATTGTAACCTTTTTCATACTGAACAACTGTATAATATATTATATCACATTATGGAACACAATAAACATAAATAAATAAATAAATAAATAAATAAATAAATGAATAAATGAGTAAATAAATAAATAAATAAATAGAAATTGAACAAATAGCAAGGTCTTAAAACAAAAGTAAAGGAAAGACTGTCAAAACGTATGGCAATTCAAAGGTTGTATACCATGATTGTTTTATATTTAAAAGATAGTAAAAGGTAGGAAAAGTCCAATATCTTGCGACAAATCCCCACGGATATCCCCCCTCCCCCCCAGGCCAGAGCCTGTGAAGGTGGTTATGTCGGACTTGAACCGACTAACACGCACGCCGTCTGTGGGCCGTCGGTTGCCGGAGGTGAGATTATCGTAAACATATCCCTCGCATCCCGGCTGACCCAGGGCCATATCCATCGATCTGGCCCTCTCCCGGTGTGGGGACCACGGAGTCCTCAACTCGCCCCCAGGTATGGGGAGACACACAACGCGCGCCGCCGCCGTGGCCTGCTTCTGCTAGGGTGACAGGCGGCTCTACCCGTCACCCCCAGGCCCGTGCTCATGGGGGACGGAGGTCATTCTGCGACCTCCGACGCGCGAGTTGCCGCCGCTCGTTGCGGGCTGCACGGTTAGCGATTCTGGTTGCAGTCGCTGCCGTCGTGCACCGAGGCAATTTCAAAACACTGTACATTAAAATAACATCATTGTAAAAATAAATACATTACAATTTATTTAGAGACTATCATGCGGTCAGCTCGGGGTTGAAATCAATGATTGCGTCCCCTGAGGCTAGAGTTCAATTCCAGGGTAAAAAATATCGGATAGCTCGGTGAGAACCGCGTTATTTTCTTGCAATTTATATCTGGGCAGTCAACCGTTTGGAGATACTTGGGTGGGTTTTTTTAGGGATACTAGTATTAGTTATAGTTGAGGAGACATGGGCTAGATTAACTAGTAATGTAAGCGCTGTGGGTTCAAAGTCCTTTTACCTAACCCTTTTTTTCATACAATTTCCAATTTGACCGACACATGTATATTCTGGGTGGCCGACCCCAATGCCTATTTGGTTATTATTCATAGCTGTGAAGTGTTAAAGAAAGCGTATGATTTAAGCTGTCGCCATAATAGTAGGGTTTGACACCAAAATAGTAATACTACCACAAAACAATTTTGGTGGTAGATTTATTATTTTGGTAACATACCCTATGTAGTTTCTTTCAAAATCGACGGGGCCCGTATTTTTGTGCATTATCTTTAAAACCTAAATCATTTAGTTTAATCTACCTATCATCTAAGTTTTATAAGCACCTTTACTCCATTAGGTTAGTACGTACAATGCAAATAGTCATATTCATGCATACAAATATTTGCACTGAGCGGGTATCAAACCCGCGCCTCCTGCGTAGCGGCTACGTTCACTACCGCTACGCCACAGAGTCTGTCAGTTATCACAACATGCGGTCGTAATGTAATCCACACGCTTACATCCCAGGAGGTAGGTTGAACAAGGCTGTGTCGGTACTCCGATGTGTGGTTGCGAACACCGATCAGTTCACGCGGCTAATCAAGGCTTTTGCGGTTAGACCTTGTGTTTCTGCTATCTTAGTTGTGTTGTACATGTATTAAGTTTATAGGGATTGACTTGTAATTATTTAGTTGGCGAAATGTGGGTGATAATACACTTCTGCCTACCCCTTTGGGGATTTATAGGTGTGAGTATGTATATATATGTATGTATGTTCAGTAAGTTCATGTTCCAAATTATCCATAGTCACACTAGTGTGACTACGGATAAATAAAAATGATCCATAGTCAGTCACACAGTGTGACTACGGATAAAAAAATTAACCATAGTCACACCAGTGTGGCAATTTGGTGTGACTACGGATCAATCGCCCATCTATCACTTCATTGTTATAAATATTACGCTATAAAAATACCTAAAATTTATTTAAAAAACCTCAGGGCTTAAGCCAGTGTATATAGCCAGCCATAAATTGTGGTGTTATAAAAACAATCTCAATTACATGGACCATAAAAACATTACACATCCTTTTATGTGTAGTTGTGTCAACATGACCTAAAGCGATTTTTGAATTGAGGTCACAATACGCCCGGAAGAGTCCATCGAACAATAGATCCGAAATCGAACGGAACAGGCAATACAGAAACGCATTTAAGTTCTCGTTCAAGAAAGGAATTTTATTTATCTGCAAATAATTTTATATTGTGCACTCCATTTGAACCATAACCTTGTAGAAATAAAGTTGAAATTGCTATGTCTTAGGTGTACCTGTTGGCTGAATGCCAAACTTGCATATTGGGAGGGAAAATCCTGTTTTCTCGTTACAAGACGTAGATATTGTACTCGACTGTTGAAATGAGAAGTTATGTGTTTTGTATAACGAAGTTTTTTTCCTTTGTTTTGGTTTTTTTTATTTGATGTTATTTTTTTATACACAGAAATGTTGTGTATAATGTTAAATACACGCGGTATTTTTTTGCATTCATGCATATTATCTACAAAATATTCACGCGAGAATCGACCCCGGGACCTCTGAGGTTGCTGCCTAACTCTCTACTACCACTCCACACTGTGTTCATAAGCTACTAACTTTCGGATGCCACTGATTGATGGGCTTGATGGGATTATGACAGAAACTCAAAATTTAAAGTGTGAATCCTTAAACATTACCCTCCCTTTTTTGCGTTATCGTGTAAAATCTGTAACTAGCACACTCAAGCTGTGGAATGAACTCCCCGCGATGGTTTTCCCAAGCGACTACAATATGGGGTTCTTCAAGAAGGGCATTAGAAGGTTTCTTCAGGGTCGGCAGCACGAGTGTGACGCCCCTGGTGTTGCATACGTCCATAGGCCACGGTAACCACTTTCCATCAGGTGGGCCGTGTGCTTGTCTGCCACCTAATTGGTATAAAAAAAAAAACTAGTTCTATCTATAGGTCATCTATAAATGAATAAAATTGACGTATTTGTATTATTTTCGTTCTCTCAGTCATATAGTCTAGTCACTCTAAAAGTCAAGATAAGTACAATCAAGAGAAACAGTAAAAAAGTGGACCCGGACTCCAAAATGATAGGTATAGATACAACCGGTGATAGAAGAAACTGACGAATATTGTAAGACAAATATAATAAATAAATAAATAAATATTGTAAGACATTCTACACAACGCTATCTAGACCCAAAGTAAGCATAGCTTAACTAGCTTGTTATAGCTTGCCTAAGTATGTTTATCCGCATTCTGGAACCCATAACGGTTCCAGAATGCGGATAAACATACTTAGATACATGTTTTTTTTTGCAAATACATACATATTATACATAGAAACACCCAGACCAATGCAAATATTCATATTCATGCATACAAATATTTGCACTGAGCGGGGATCGAACCCGCGCCTCCTGCGTAGCGGCCGCGTTCACTACCGCTACGCCACAGAGGCAGTCGAGACGAACATGATGTGATAGAAGAAACTCAATTATACAAATTACTTCGAAACATTACACTCCTTATTGCGCAATCGCGTAAAACTCGTTACCACGTGGACGCAAAACAGTGGTACTTAATTAAGAAATGGAAACGAGTCCTCAGTGAGAATAATTCGTTAATGAGGAGTCGCTGTTAACTGAGTTACTGTAGTTCGAACCAGCTCACTTATCCCTCTCCTTACGAGTCAATCTACTTCGCACTCTTAATGGTTGCTCTAGAGACACACGGGCGAGGAAGATAGCGAGCATTGTTATGTTTGTATGTAAGCCTCATTTCCAACTCGACAGATTTTCAACTCGTCAGATTTGCAAGTCGACACATTTTCAACTCGACAGATTCTCAAGCTGTCGTTAATTATACAATTATACTAAAATAATAACTTTATAGTTAATCTTCTTTTACTTGCTTCTAATAAAAATTTGCACTTACAGACTATTTATTCTTTTCAAGTATTTTCTTGCCTCGTAGAGTACGTTAAGCCATCCGAAACTTTTTCATACGAACATCTATGGCAGTCGTTACGGGTAGTTGGAGCCCTAAAAAGTTTAACAACTGATCTAACTACAATACTTCGATATCGCTATTGGGTTATGGAGATCAGATTGCAGTCGGTTCACGGAAAATATCGAAGATCAGCCAAATCCGCGCCTAGATTGTAAAAAGCAGACCCCAGGCTCCAAGGTGAATGCTTCGAATGCGGACCATGTAGAAGATTTATAAATAGCATTGTATAGATTTAAAAAAAAAATCTATACTAATAATATAAAGAGGAAAGATTTGATTGAAATCCCAGACTCCGAGGTGAAAGCTTCGAGTACGACTGGGATTAACGCTAGGATGAAGATTTTTTTTATATTAGGAAGGTCTTAGTCGAACTTAAAATATGTTTGTTTGATCGTAATTGGTTCAGTAATCCGGGGATATGATCAAAAGTCATTATAATTACATCCACGCGGGCGGAGCCACGGGTATCAGCTAGCCAGTACTATAATTGATTTCTCGAAACATTGTTCTCAAAATTGGGCTGCATATTTTCAAACACCATCCATCATTCGCGTGCGTCCAACCTGTCGGTGTAGCAAGAAAAACAAGCAAAAGAAAAATAAGTTAGGAAAATAAAATAAAGGCGCCCACACTTGCGCTACATAATATCGTAATCGCTTAAGCTACTTTGGCAGCACTTATGAAAATAATTCAGTATTATATTGTATTACTAGCCTACCGCCCGCAGTTCCACGCGCGTGGGAAAGTATTAGGTCTCGCAACTTTTGGTTTATCTGGTGGTCCCGTGACCTAAAGACGTGTTATCGTTTAACACCAGGGGAGTCACATTCGTGCTGCCGACCCTGTAGAAACCTTCTTATGTTCGTCTTGAAGAACCTGATATTACTAGTGCTGGTGCTTAGAACAAACAGTTGTTGTTGAGACCAGCACGCTAGGTTGATTCAAATTTAAATTCAAATTTAATTTATTTGCAAGAATATGGTAAGTAGAGTCCGCGCCAGCTAATAAGTCCCGCGTCAAAACTAGGAACTAAAATGACATCGCTGCCATACTGTGTGTTGATTAGTTCAGCCCCTCTAGACAAGTGGCAATTCGTCATTCGACGCGGCGTTTTGTAGAATCGATTGCCAAATGTATGGGATTTGACGTATATGACGAATGTCAAAAACGTCAAATCCTATACATTCGTCATTCTATTCCATCAAACGCCGAGCAACGAATTGCCACTTGTCTAGGGAGGCAGGCCATATTACTGTCATGGCCTGTACCAATCAACACACATTAAGGCGACAGTTGTTGCGATTGCTACGCCGTGCCACCTCCGAGGGACTTATCGTACTCTACAAAAGGTGTTACATTTATAATAAAGCTTCCGAACGATTTGCTGGTTGACGTGTTCAGTAACACTAATGAGGTTGGTATTAAAGAGTTTTTAATATTTTCAGGCCAAATATAACAAGAGTAAACAACTATTAGAATGGATTATTACGCAGATTATTATCAGTAAACCTAGTTTAATAAACGTCGGTACAGTTAACCTACCTTTATAATACAAAAAGCAATCAATCAATTAGTAGGTATATATTTCAATCCATTGCCAGATAGACCTCTTCTAATTCACTAGATTTGACTTGTCCATTATCAGCTTTATGTTACACTTTTTTTCTTGGAGAAATCGCCTCGAATACACCCCTCCGCGAGCAGGGGGAAAGGCAATTATATCGAACTTGAATCGACTAAAACCGCACGTTTTATCACAGAAAACGAATAAACAAATTTTTTTATTACACCTATAGGCCCCGTCAATTTGATTCTTAACTTCTTTAAAGATACTCTACGCATCTTTTCGTACCACCAAAACTAAAGAAAGGTCTATTAATTTTGGTGTCTAGTATCTGATTAAGAATTTTGACATTAACTTTCTTTTTTGCATCGAGACTCGTTGCTGGCGGTACCTATTATGAACTGTGACCTAAAACTATCTGTGAACTACACAATTCATTGTACGTAATTCGAGGAGACTGAACTCTTAGCACGCAACCCTGAAATCGCGCGGTTGGATCATATTTGAGTTTGCGTGTGTTTTGTGTAGCTGGGCATAAACTACCGATAGCTAGAAAACACCCACGTCTACTAAATAGACACACATTTTTGGGGTTCCGTACCCAAAGGATAAAAACGGAATCCTATTATTAAGACTCCGCTGGCTATCTGCCTGTCACCAATATGTCTGTGACTTGTGATAGCTAGACAAAGGAAATTTTCACGGTTGATGAATTTCTGTTGCCGCTATAACAACAAATGAATAGTTAAGAGGTGCTCTCACACAACAAACTGTGTGTATGAGAGTACCTTTTAACTGTGATTTTTTTGCCATTTTTTTGCTCGATATTGATAACGACAACAGGTAGAAATTTGACATAATCTTGAAATATTTAGTTATAATATTCATTTCTAAAATAAATAATTAAAATGACAATAAAATAAATAGGGCTATTAATTATGTATCTATAGATAATGATATGGAACCCTTCCTGCGCGAGTCCGACTCGCACTTGCCGTTTTTTTATACTTGCGACTTACGAGCATAAAGGATATGTTGTTTCGTCCTCAAGGCTATGAGTCAGGAATAACTAAAATATTAAAGAGGCCTGCCGCAATGCGGGTCAAAACCAAGGCCAAGCATTTGGACAATGTGCCTACATGTGTTGCAAATCTATTAGGGTCATGGCGAAGATGCCTTTAAAGTTTTCATTTTTGTAAAAAATAATACCAGAAGTGTCCAACAGACTCATTTTATAAATTTATATTTTTTGCACTTATAATGGTCTTGGTGCTTTAGTTTTTATGACAACATAAACGCAAAGTTGTGTCCGTCAGACACTTGTGGGTTGTTAAGGGTTAAATATGATTTTGGTGGCGTCTGTTATAAAACGCTCTGGAGTTTGAAGTGACCCTAATCTTTATTGAGATATGTACTAAAATTGGAATCGGCCTTTTAACAATGGTTTTTTGATATTGTCGGAAGTGTACGCGATTGTTACACATTGAAATAGGACTATTTTCAACGGTTTCTGTCGCGATAAAATGCCATCACATTAATCGCGATACAATCTGATAAAAATAGTTTAATTTCAACTACATATTATCCCTCCGGTACCATCTGTCTACTTTCCCGATCCGTCCACTTCCCTATAGGTCTACTTTCCCCATTGGTCTACTTTCACCATCGATCTACTTTCCCCGTCGGTCTACTTTCCTTTAAGGATGAATGAACGAAGTTTATTCATAAATAAACTACGTCCAGAAATGTGATAAAGCGATTTTAAATATAATTGGAAAAAAATCCACATCCTTTTGATTGATATATTGAAGGAGGTTGCTCTCAGTGGTGAAACTCTTCACCAAAGGTACGAGTTCGTAACCGACCGCATACATACACTAACAGCAGATGACGTTGGTTTCTATATATTTATCTGAAATAACTTTCGTAGCACAAGTCGTCGGTCCGTATTAAATTGAAATATACTGAAATCAGTGTAGCGACGTCACGTCACGTCGTCTGCTGCTGCTGCTGCTTGCGGTGGACTACAAACTTGTACATTTACGTAGGGCCCTTTATACACGCAAAATATAAAATGAACCGTCTAACAATAAAACAACACCCTCTACAAAAAAAAAACAACCTCTCATGCGGCAAGTTAATGATTAATAAAGGTCTGTGAAATAGAAATTTTAGGCAGATTTTATTTAACATCGCTATAAAAAGTGTATTAATTTTATAAAAACCTTTACCAAGAATTTTCCTTGAATGAAAATGTTTAAAAGCCATTATTTAATTTTCTTCTATTAGGTACTGTTATAAACATTTTAAATTAATTGTGTCTGTACATTGAAGATTTTTTGAAAAATTTTTTGAGGGTTATGTTAAATTAACGATTCTGATTGATGATTCTGTTTTGTAGTTCTTTTCTGTTTGTTCAAGATGGACGTAAAAACTACTGACAAGCACACGGCCCACCTTTTAGAAATTGGGTACCGTGGCCTATGGACGAGCGCAACACCAGAGGAATCACACTCGTGCTGCCAACCCTTTAAGAACAGAGATATTCTGTGCTGTTAGCGAAGAACACAAGCAGGATATGGTTTATTTTTCCCACTGACAGCACAAAACCTCTCCAGTGAGCTCTGGCTACCCTATTCAACGCCGGGAATACAATACGAGGTTATTTAGACGCGTATGTTTGATTGCAATCGGTTGAGTAAAACCGGTGATATCACCAAAAGTCACGATAACCGACATTCACACGGACAGAGCCGTGGGTATTAGCTAGTATATTTATAATATCTTAATGATATTTTTGCTCTCCAAAAGATTAAAAGTTTCAGCGCCGATATACTTGTGAATAGAATCAAAAAAACACTCAGCCACAAGTAATCGAGGCAGAACTTTTCGAAGGCAGTATTTTCCCAGCATGCCCCATTTAGCACCAGGTACGGGCGGGCTTAAACACGGCTCACGTAGGGTCACCACGCTTCAAGTGTAATTGAGGAATTTATGACAATTTTCTTTTGTTTTTTTTAGTTCAATGATTTTTTTGTGGTGGTAATGTGAGGTCAAATTAGTAACTTACTAGCTAACTAGCTGTTGCTCGCGGCTCCGCCCGCGTAGAATTCTGATCCCGCTCATTGCTGATTGTAGCGTGATGATATTGCCTATGTTGGAACTTTGAAGATTTGGTACAGAGATAGATTAGACCTTGGGAACGGACATAGACTATATTTGGTCGCGATAACCGACCTCCACGCGGGCGGAGCCGCGGGAAAAAGTTAGCATGTAATAAATACACATAATATTTAGCTAACATTTTGATAATTAAAATTATTTTACTCAGACGTTTTACTTTAATAAATACCTACTCGTTTTCGTTTTGTATTAAATATAATTACATAATTTAATAAAATAAATTCACTAAAATAAGCTAAATAAAGTCATATCTACGTCCCAATTACATTACAAAAAGGTCTATCGAGTACTTTGTCCCAATATGGCATTGTTTTTCCAATCACATTTGTTTGGTGACCCTACTAAGGCACCCCATTAAATGGAACGGACGAATTTTATATATGCAGGCACCTCAAGGCAGGCAATCAATATTAAGGGACCTTTCGAGCGGCGTGTCGACACCCGATTGTGTTGGTGGCAATTGAGTTTATGGAAAATGATCTTATTTTAGCCGCGAATAATTGAAAAGTATTTGGATTAAACGTATTTTTGTTTATGGTCTTATACTGTGTTGTATGACTGTGATTGATTCTTGTCTGTTTGTTTGATTGTATGCGATCGATGGACGGAAAAACTAGTAAACGGATTATAATGCTGATGTTTTTTGGAGTCTTGGTTAGACTTGTCCTGCTTGTCTTCATCGCTGACGGCACTGAATGTCTCTGTTCTTAAAGAGTCGGCAGCACGAGTGTGACTCCCCTGGTGTTGCACTCGCCCATAGGCCACGGTAACCACTTTCTATTAGGTGGGCTGTGTGCTTGTCTGCGACGATCTGAATGGTATAAAAAAGACCTAAATTCTGCCGTAGGTTTGATCGCAAGGGGTTGATAAGAATAGAGATATGATCAAAAGTGCAAGTTGCAATATAAATAAATAGGCTACATTCTACAACGCTATCTAGATACAAAGTAAGCATAGGATATCTAGCTTGTGTTTTGAGTTCTAGAATGTGGTAAAAGGTACTAAGATACTTTTGGAAACATCCAGACCAATGCAAATATACATATTCATGCGTACAAATATTTGCGAAGAGAAATATAACTACGCCACAGAGTCCGCTGGACTTATTTCAATTTCTCATTTTCTTTATTTATCAAAATAGTGCAACGCAATTACATCTTTTTGATATCAAATTCTAGTAAAACTAAGTTTACCACAATTTTATGTAGTTAATTTAACAGCGTATAATTCATAATTTTAAGATCCATGTTGTATAAAACGGTTGCAAAGACAATATCTTAACATATTTTTCTTATGTAGCATACATCGTTCCGTGAGCTTATTGGATTCCGGCAGGTGACGTCGGAATGTCGCCGTGAGGCGTGTAACGTAATTTCGTCCTGAGGAGGAAGTACTGCCTGAACAGTACCTCCATTGTCTAAAACATATGAGCAGGCTATGGGTACCTACTTATGCGTTCGATCTCCGTTGCACGTAGGTAATATAAAATCACGTGCAAAACAGGGGGTCTGAAACACGAACGATACATACATACATACATACAATCACGCCTTTATCCCCGGAGGGTTAGGCAGAGATGAATTAACACCCACATTTCACCAATCATTGTATCAGGTCCCACGTAATAGGGGGTGAGCCTATTGCCGTTTTTCGGGCACTGTTGTTGGCTCAAGCCATGTATAGGCTGAGTCTGGGCTGTATATATCTGTCTGACGTTAACAGAACGATAGACGTAGCATTTAGCCATGTTGGTAATATGAAGTCACTTCAGTTTTCTTCGGGTTTAAGATGAACCGGAATGTCAAGTACCATCTTCTGAACAGAATTCGGAATAAATGTTCCATGGAATAGATTACTCGGAACTTTGAACCGCAACTGCGAATTTTTCATGGTAGGCTTATAGATTTTCATACGCCATCTTAGGCCTGAATTAGACAGATGAGGCAAGACGCGTAAGGTGAGCTTGAGGTATGCTTAAGAAGTGGCACGGATGCCTGAGCTTCTAAACGTGTTCACACAAAGCGATGCTTTGTAAATTACAAATTACACATAAAAGTAGTGATGGAGGCTTGCCTCTTCATCGCTTCTACTAAATCGCTAGCAGTCGGGTCTCTAAGTACTAGAGGTTACGTTCACAACCAAGTCAATCTGAACAGTGGGACATCGTACTGTTTCCTCGCCTTACACCTTAGGCTCGTTTAATCCGTAGCCAACAGCATACGACAGCTGCCGACGCATGCAGTAGATACAGCGTAGCTACCCATTACTTGTCAAACTCCGATATGGATAAAGGGGACCATTGAGAAGCCGCAATGAATTACATGCATCTGCTGCGTGCGTCGGCAATTGTCGTATGCGGTCGGCTTCGGAATCATACCCTATGGAGAAACTTTATTCTCTCATCAGTTTTTAACTGGGATCCAACCAGAAGTCCGTCATTTTATTTTTAGCCTGATGGCGCTGGAAAGTTCTAACGAGTGAACGATATAAATAGGCCTAGTGGCATGCTCCAGTTGCCCACCTCTACACTCTTTTTATTATGGTTAGACAATCCAAATATTTATCCACGTTTAACCGTGGTTTTAGGGATATTTTTCTCATCGATCGGCCTCAAAATTAAACAGGAAACCCATCTTATCTCACCGTATCAAACGGCTTTGTACTAATAACGCCTTGTAAAACGTATTAACTTTTGACCAAAAGACCGCTTCGTTCAATCACTTTGAAATTTGATTCACTCCAAAAATGTTTTCATCGCATCCTTTGCATTTCGTAATTAGATCAAAATGCTATTTAAATTAGCGAACTGAAAATTTTCAGTCAGATTATTTGAATTTCCGTCTAACAATTAGACTTGTTTTCCCAGAGGGGCGAAGGGCGAACGGGCGAATATTTGATTATAACAAAATGCCGAATCCTGGCAAGCTCAGTGGAGATCAAAGTTGACCCTCCTTTTTCTTATTAATTTTATGACGCAATGGTGTTAGGGGCCTTCTGAGTTTCGTCTCGGGGTTATATATATCCTCTCACAAACGACACACCATAAATTGTACCAATTTTTTTTTCTACAAATCCAGCTACAATAATTTCTTGGGAGAAGAAGTTTATTTTGTCTGTGACGACTCAAATTTCGCCTTTCGTCCGAGCTTATTATTTCAGTTCTATTTATTTTGGGATTAGAGTTTCGCTATACGCGGCTAGGTATGTTGTGCAGTTTGCAATAACTTTGAGAGCATTGCGGCTATGTGAGGTACACGTTCTTGTGGGTCACTTAAATAAAAAAGCAGTATTTAGGTACTCGAAAACAAACGTCACTCAAATTATGCACACAATCTAATTTTCAAAAAAATCTGTAATACTTAATCTACCATACCCAATGATGTATTATTTTTATAGATACTTCGTACACGAAGATGGCGGCTTTCAAAAATGGCGCAAACACAACATATTAGCTACTTCTAAAAATACGTCAATGTTATTAATTTATATGAATTGTATTATTATTTATATTAATAATATTTTATTATTACGTATTTATTATTAAAAACGTTTTTTTTGGGTGGCGCACTGTCGCGATTCTGATTGGTGCATAAAATGATGACCAAAAGTCATTATTTTTTTGTCGCCATTTTAGAGTGTGGACAACATATCTATAGTTTATAATATATCATTGACCATACCCGTATTAGTACACAACAACTCAATTATGAGGCTACCTTTAGTGTTCTAAAATCTATTCTGCGTTCTAGACCCAAAGCAGTTAAAGAATACAGTTAGTTATAAAAAAAAGTTTGTGTACATGACTAGAGACATCAACATCTAGCAAACCTATCCACCAACCAACTTTTTTAATTCTTTCATTAGTCGCATCTTGCAGGCGAAGAACTCTGCCCGTCTAAATGAGCCTTTAGCTGTCGTCGACGCTATTGACGAATCGCGCCACTTATATCAAACATCAAAACACTTGATTCAACATAAAGTAATTATGAAATGACACGCTATACCCTCAATCCTTTCTTTTACTTTGATTATTAGATATAGGAAGTGGTAAACACATTATAACTTTTACTTTTCACTTACGAAGTCTATCATTTTGTTTGTTTGTAGTTCTAGACTATAATTTAGTGAAACTTTACTTATTTACTTAAACTTAGTAAAGTAAGGCTGGCATTTACTTACTCTGATTTCGATACAATGAATTCACTTATCCTGTTTGTTTGCGTTGGACACAAAAATTACTGAACAAATTTTCGTGCGCCGTTTTTTTATAAACCACTTAGGTCGCAAACAAACACACGGCCCACCTGTTGGAAAGTGGCTTCCGTGACCTACGGACGAGTGCAGCACCAAGGCTTCTTTTATTGAAAAGGTTTCATTGCAATTTTTGAGTAGAACTGGAGATAAGACAAAAAAATATAAACATCTGGTCGCAATAACTGACATCCATGGTGACGATAGACACTATAAATTAAGAAATTTATAATAATTACTAGCCTCCATAGGCGGATCCCAGCATGGATGACGGTACGCGACTTTTGCTCATATATCCGGTTCCAATCAACCGATTGCGATCAAACAAACGTAAGATTTTGAGTCTGACCAAGACCTTTAAAACAAAAAACCCGCATACAAATCCCTTCTGTAGTTTTTGCATCCATTTCGAACCAACAGTTAAACAGATACAAAAAAAAAAGATTGTGTGCAGTATCTTTTATAATTTATAAATGAATCGCTGATCGCTGAATGTGTTGCTAAGCGCAAATCTCGAGAACAGCTGATCCGATTTCGCTAATTCTTTTTTTAGAATATTTTTTGAAGTAGATTTCGCTGGATGGTTCTAACGGAGAGAAAAATTTAAAAAATGGTCTGAAAATGTCTAAAAACAACACTTTTCTATACTCCCATACACACGAATCGTAATAATACTTAAAAGTCAATTTGAACTTTAATACCATACGATAAAGTTCAAGTGTTAGTAGGTAGAGAGGTTTCGGGAAGGCAAAACAATTGAGTGACGTTAGTATCGTAAGAATTTTGACATCTTTTGACATAGTCAACCCAAATATTTTTCTTTATAATCTCCAATCTACAGACACGACCTATTCACAATTACAAGATTGATTTATTACTCTACGGACTCTTCGTTTAGTCAATCGACTTCAGTTAGTAAACGACAATTAAATATGTAAAGGCAGTAATATGCGACTAAATGAAATACCGTTCCTTCCCACCCCTTTTCCATTAAGATAACAAAAAACTATACAACAGTGTAAATTCATAGCATCTATTAGCCGCCGTGGGTTCGGTACAGTATGAAATGGGCCAGCAGCATATAATGGTCGCCAGTCACGACACCACTGTATCATTAACCCTTGTTTATATGTAAATCATTCATTTATAACAGCTTTCTGTAATACTAATGAAAATTCAATTAGAATACTGTGTCTATGAACTGTTTGCTAATGGTTATTGTACGTTTTCATGTCATGGTTGACTTACACCATTCAAACATAGTTCTAGAATTAGAACAAGAGCCTTCTAAGAGCATTCTTTTAAATCTTCTATCTGCATCCTAGCGTTAATTCTCAGTCGCATCCGAAGCTTTTCAGCTCGGGGTCTGGGGTCCGCTTTACCAGTCTACGGATTTGGCTTGACCTCGATATTTTCCGTGAAGCGATTGCCATCTGACCTCCACAACCCAATGGTAACATTAGGCGATATCGAAGCTTTGCAGCTAGACCGTTGTTTTTGGACTTTCTAGGGCTCCAACTACCCGTAACGACTGCCATAGATGTTCGTATGGCAACCGGGACCGACGGTTTAACGTGCTCTCCGAGGCACGACCAGACATAAGTAAATACTCATATTTCATGCACACAAATATTTGCACTGAGTGGGGATCGAACTTGCGCCTCCTGTGTAGCCGCGTCCCGCTTTTCACTACCGCTACACCACAGAGGCAGACGGCCTATTCTTCATCCAGTCGCATTCCAGCTGTCTAAGAGCATTTTTTTAATATTAATGAAATCTTATTTTCAGCATTTACATTTGAAAGAACAACGAACGAATGTTCTGTCACTGTTTACATTAAAAGAATTTGACGAGCGTATGCTCATTCTATACGTTCTCGTATAGAATGAGCATTCTCTCGTTTGTTGTAAAATCAACCATAACTAGTAACTGTTGCCTGCGGCTCGGCTCGCGTGTAATAATAATCCTGTTCCCAGAACCTATTCCTGGAGTAAAAGGTACATAAAAAGTAGTAAACTATGTGTTAAAATTCTTTCAGCAGTTTTTACGTGAAAGAGTAACAGACATCCTCACATACCCGTGATTTTACACTTTCATTTTTGAATTGATGTACTGGCAGTGAACGTGCGAAATGGCGGCGTACTTACCACTAAATAATGTGTTATGGCGACAGTCAAGCTTAATGACTCGTATAATAGCATCGTGGTGACGTAGTGCTTGGAATAAATTAAAATGATAAAGTGGCCGTATTGGTTCCCGGTGGAGTAGACCAGCCACCCATCTCTTCCTGTGGGTCACTCGCGTGGAATTTTGCTCCCGTTTTCGCAACCCTTCTCATGGGTTCCCGGGAATATGCCCCCTATTCCCGGGATAAAATGTAGCCTATGTATTATTCCAGACTATAATCTAACCCTCTTCTAAATTTCAGCCAGATCCGTTCAACTGTCAGAGTGAATAACAAATATCCAAACATCCTCCTCACCAACCTTCACATTTATATTATTAATAGGATTAGTAGGATATTAAGTAAGATAGAATAGGATTAAAATAATAATGGCTTACTAACATAATATGCCAGTACGCTTATCAACTTAGTAACATTAATAAAATATCACTACCTACACCATAATAGGACGCACTCTGTTAAACACGACCTCTGTACGACCCTTATGCTCCCCTATTCACCTTCGCCTATATTAGCAAGACAAAGGAACGCTACAAAACGTTGCGTGTGTGGAAAAAACAAACAATAAATTAACATTTAATCAAAAAATAAACTATTTACGTAACAAAAACACAGTTATTTGGCTTTATTACGTTAATATTGAAAGTTGGTAATCATATTCATCGCAGTTTTAGTACATTTGCGTATATAAAGGCAGTTATACACGGCGACTTATTATATTGCAGCGATTCGGTCGCGATTTAGTAACGATATAGCAGCAAATTGTCCACCTTTATACACACACGCGAGTTTTAGTGGTGATAAGTTCACGATAGAGGCGATGATTGTGTTCAGACACGCCAGTTGCAGTAATAGGGGTGCAAGTTCGATATAGTGTCTAAGGAAACGTGGTACAACCACGGAATAAGGGCGAGTGATATGCATAAATCCATTTATGTGTTATCATTTTTATGTAATGTAAGTGGCCGATAAGTACATAGCCCACCAGTTGGTAAGCGATTGCTGCTGCCTATAGACGTGTGTAACACCAGGAATACCACACTTGCGTTACTGGTGTATTCTTAAATTCTAGGTTAGTTTTGTGTAGGTAGGTATAGGTAAAAAGATGGGGTGCGAGGGATTGTCCCCGATAATCTCACCTCGGGCAACTGACGGCCCACAGACGGCGTGCGTTTTAGTCGGTTCGAGTCCGACATATAACCCGGGCACCGGCGGGGGAGGTGTCAGTGGGGACTTGTCACACGATCAAAAAAAAATAAAGAACATTGCTAAAAGTGAATAAAATGTGTTAATGCTACGCACTGTCTCACAATGAATCCATTTCTTTTAGAAAAAGCTCTAACGAAATATTGTATTTTTGAATTTAAAGCAGTATACGGTTTTTTGTGACAAAGACCTATTTAGGATAAAAAATGCACGCGCGATACAGTTGCCAAATAATTCGTGATTGAGTCGCTGTAAAAAGTCGTCGTGTATAACTGCTATATAAACGATTAGATAGTCTGATTTCAGGTTCACAGACGTATAATTTCTTTATTACGGTACTTACACCAGTTTGGTTATGTACCTAGGGGGTAAAGGACGGTTAAAGAACCCATTCATGCATAAACTTGGATACCAGGCTGCCAACAATTTCTCATAAGTTGATTCTATAAAGCCTCGTGTACACTAAGCAACATTTGACGGTAACATTGTTCAAAACGTGCAATGTTGCCAACTGATGTGCAACATGTCGCGCGGCTTGCTTTTTGTTCGGTGATTGACCATGTGTGGACGAACAATATTGTTCGACATTGTTGCGCGACTTAGTTTTGCAACGTTGTGCAACAATGTTACACGATATGCATAAAAATTTGGCTAGATTAAGGCTATCAATTGCGTATGTATGTGCAGCAACAGATATATACATACAAGTTAATGATAACCTACAATTTTTGGTGTCTCTGAAATCGCCATTAACAATTTAATAAACACTTTAAATTTACTTGACATTGGCAAAATTGCGGCGATTTGCTAGGTATAGAAGTCATTGAGAAGAAAAAGAAGAATTGGGTAAAAAATATTTTTCCATCCAAATTGAAGTCTATTTGGGAAATACAGAGGCGGATTATCTGTATAGAAGCCACAATAAGTATAAAAAAGTCCTCGATATTAAGCCCATTATCACATGAGAACCCGAAAAACTAAGACAATAATTGTAGGGAGTATATGCCACGCCTCCAGACAACAGTCGGTATGAAGACAACGTCACGATAATATTACATTATATTGCCCAGGCATTGACACAAATTAAGGTTCATTTAGAGGGTAAGAGTTTCTCGCATGTTTTGGTTCAAGAATCGTACACGACTAGCAATAATCACCATACGGATCGAAGTGTTTACACTCAAGCATACACAAAATTCTCGCCTACGAAATCATACGAGATTCGCAAGTGACCTATAATATCGCCTATTTCAAGATAAGATTATTGCTGGTAAATTTTGTTTAGACGGACACTACCAATTCAATTGCGAGGCAATTCTCGCCAGCGTGGGTGAGCGAGCGGCTATTGTTTCTGCGAATGTTTAGATGAAGAAACTTTTTCTGTCCTTTCGATAATCGTATGTTGTAGGCGAGAAACTCTCCCAGTCTAAATGACGCTTTACTAACACATTTGACTAACACTGTCTTTGAAGAATTTTGATCACGACAATTATAAGTAAACCTTTTAATAAAACTTCTTGAAATTGTTACAGAAGACCTGTTATTACACAAGTTCTAACAAGAAAATTGTAGACGTTACGAAGATAAATATTTTTTGATACGGTATTAAATTTTACGTTCAAATTATTATACTACCGTTATGATACGAGTATAACGAATGAGTGCGTGTGTGTAATAACTGTCATAATAACATCGAAAAGGCAAGAAAATTATACGGGAAGCCTTGTATAACAGGTTTGGGAATATTATTTTATTGATAGGTATGTGAAAACCATTATGGATATCAATGACTGCCTTTTTAAATATTACATTACGAGTATACCTATAACAATCTACATAGCGCCGTTGGAGCGTTTTTATTTTATTAACTTTTATATTTTATAATGTTAGTAGGAGAAAGGATAGTAGGAAGTAGAATGAATAAAAAATTGGATTTGTAGGGTTAAACCTTAGACTATAATATACAAACTCTATACCTATAAACTCTATACTCTATCTAGCAGCAAGTGTCGTGTCATTTCAACGCGGCGTAAAAAATGGTAAAAAGTGGTAAAAAACTTTGGTTTAAGTTGAAATTATACATACTTCCTATAATTTTTTTATACTATTTAGGTCGCAGGTATGCACACGGCCCTCCTGATGGAAAGTGGCTACTGTGGCCTTCTTCTTCTAGAGAGATTCTGTGCCGTCAGCGCAAAAGACAAAGCCTTTGGTTTTCCCACTGACCCAAAACCTCTCCAGTGAGCTCTGACTAGCCTACTCACTGTCAGAAACACAAGACGAGGTTATTAAGCCGCGGTCTTCTGTAGGGCGGAGGCACTTCCCCAGTTCGACTGCTCGATTCTATACAGTCTATTACTATGCAGTATATGGTTTAAGGATTAAACAGACAACAAATTAATATACTCGTATTTAGACGGAACTGTACACGATTAGTAGCAGGCGGAGCGAAAGACGTTTGGCAACGCAATCTCCCGTCGATTAAGGGTATGACTCCGAAACTGATCGCATACGACAACGACAGACGCATACAGCAGATACAGCGTACCCATTACTTGTTAAATTCCGATACAGATAAAGGGTACCATTGAGAAGCCGCAATGAATTACGCGCAATTGCTGCGTGCGTCGGCAGTTGCGTATGCGATCAACGGAATCATACCTTAAAGAACAATATAGACATTAATTTGCTCACACAAAACGCGTTTTCACGTCATTTTTTGCTATGTCTCGTCGTATAGTCTAAGGGTTAATTAAATATACAACTAGATAAAATTAAAACGTACTCAGTTAGTCAGGCAGTTCCGTCTTAATACGAGTAGAGTACACGATTAGTGGTAGGCGGACCGAAAGACGTTTGGCAACGCAATCCCCCGTCGATGAATGTTCACCCATACGTCGTGCGTGCTTGCGTTCCATTACCGACACATATTTTCGTGCAATTGAGTGTGATTCGCGACCCGCATGCAAGACACGTACTTTCCTTTTGATAGTGATGTGATTGAAAAGAACGCATGTGAGTACAATTTCGTAGGGTTTTTTATGTATTCGATTGTCTGAATTAGGAGATATATGCAAAGGTGTATTGACACCTTTATTTTTCCAATTATGTTAAGGTGCATTTTTGATTGGTAGGTACCTATACCTCGGTAGGTACCTATATCTTGGTCCTAAAATGTCCTCTATACGCACAGTGCACGCTTCTTGGCTGTCTTTTGAGGATAGCACGGGGTGCTACTGCGCTGCCGAGCTCAAATTCACAAAGCATAGATTATATTAGCGTCGGTAGCTTAGTGGTTAAGGAGTCGGCCTTACGAACGAGAGGTTCTAGGACTAGGATTAAAACCTGTTGTTCCTTTCCAGTACACGTGTTTCCCTCTTCTACAGTCCCGGATCCTTTAAGCGGGGCGTGAAAAAGCATCTGATGAGGCCGGCAAGTTGAGTGCCACCATTGTAACATGGTAGGTCGTACGTGTCTATAATAGTGACCCTCTTTTCCGAGACTTTACCTTCAGCTTACCATCAGGCGAGGTGAAGTCAAATTGACGCGGTCTTACAAAAAAAGACGATATGATGTGAAGTATGATACGATAATATTTTTTTAACATAATTTCACAAGTTACCGCACTCAAATGACCGTTTGGACATAAAATGGCACAACAAACATCGATTTTTATGTACTTATTCGATTTTTTCTAACACTCACGCTCACTAAACAAACAAACATAAGCGTGACCTAAAACTGGTTGGCACAGGAGTATTAGGTCAATGCGGGCATTGCCTTGACAGCTGACGTTCATACGATGAAAACCGGCGAACAACATAATGAAAATCGATGCAACGTGATAGTGCGATCGGTTAAGTGTAAAGTACTCGATAAGTGTGTATTTAAAGGAAATCTTTAGTTTGACAGTATTCACTATATAGCTAGAAACTATTATATCTTGGAGCTAAAATGCCCACAAAATGTTCTCTTTACGCGCACGCGTGATAGTGAGATCGGTTAAGTGTAAAGTACTCGATAAGTTTGTTTTTAAAGGAAATCTTTAGATTGACAGTATTCAGTATATAGCTAGAAACTATTATATCTTGGACCTAAAATGCCCACAAAATGCTCTCTATACGTGCAGTACACATTTCTTGGGTGTCTGTTGAATATATCACGGGGTGCTACGGTGTTGGACGAGCTCAAATTCGTTTGCCTGTTACGTGTCCCGTGGTATACCTACCGTGCGTAGTGGAAATTGGGTCTCAATTGTCGTCTATACCTACACCCTGGCTAATGTGGCCCCATACAACCTGGGAGAGATCCGGTCAAATCAAACCTATTAAATGACCAAAAAAATTTTTTTTACATTTCATTTATTTAAAACAAGCTTTTTCCTGCGGCTCCGCCCTCGTGTATATTGCGACCAAACATAGCCTATGTCCTTCCCAAAGGTCTAATCGACCCCTGTACAAAATTTCATTAAAATCGGTTCAGTTGTTTAGGCGTGAAAGCGTAACAGACAGACAGAGTTACTTTCGCATTTATACTATTAAGTATGGATTAGTGTATTTTACAGTTGTATGTCGATTGTCTAATCGCTGTAATAATACTCAATAATATCATAGTCGTGCAAATCCGCGGAACTCATACGGAACTAAATAAACGGAACACGAGAGGTTATGCTCAGCGGAGCACACATGCAATATAAATTTATTACAACACAAGCTGCGTTTTGACAAATGGAGTGTTCCCGATTCATTTCCGTCGACAGTTTTATACGCGATTGATCCTGATTAGTTAATCATGAGTTTTATTGGGACATAATCTTTTTTCCTTCGAAAATATGGCTGCGTATGTAATTCATTTATAAAAGGTATCAAACCAGCTTTATAGATTAATTCACGTTGTTTTCTATTTACTTAGGTGGCCAAGTATTGGTAGACAAGCATACGCCCACTTGATGGTAAGTGGTTACCGAGACCTCTGGACGTGTGCAACACCAGGGGAGTCACACTCGCTACTAACCTTGTAAGAACAGACAGTTCTGTGCCGTCAGTACAGAAGACATAGCAGGACAGCCTTTGTTCTTCCTACCGACAGCACAAAAACTCTCCAGTGAGCTCTGGTTACCAGACTCACCACCGGGAAAACAAATTGTTATAGCCGCGGTATTCATAAACTAAGCGTGTTTTGCTGTTACATCCGAGGCTTCCACCTAGGAGCCTGGGGCTCTAGCAGAAGCAGGCCGAGACAGCCACGGTGGTGCGAAAAGCGCCACTCCTTTTTCTGGGGAAAGATGGGGACACCATAGTCCTGCACCCGAGGGGGCCTTTTATGGCTCTGGGTTGGCTAGGGTGTGCGGTTTGGTCGGTTTAAGTTAGACATACCAGCGGGTAGGTTTCCGTGGGGATTTCCGCACGTTAAAAAAGGGCCTGCGTTTTCCTTCTTGTCCTTTTACATTTTCTGTGAGTACCACTGAGATCTGCCGCTATATTGCCTAGTATTCTATGAAAGATTTCAGAGCCAAAGTGTACATTTAATTGGACTATTTCTAGATATGTGTACAGATAAAATACTCCCTTTGATAATAACGCAATACAATACTCCTTTTGTAGCAAAAATTCTGTACAAACTTGGCGTATACTACTTCTCTAGACTATGCTGGCATTTAGAATTTCTGCACGGTAATGAGCAAAATGTTTTCATTGTGTTTCTATAATTCCCCTGACTTAGTTCTTGAAGTATTTACGATGTTTGGTTGTTAAATAAAGCTGTTGTCCTCGGTTCCACATGCGTGGAATTCTGATCCCGTGATTAAAAAAACAGATTCCTTTAAACCTTTTATTACTAATAACGAACACAAAAAATAATTATTCAAGTGGTTCAGAAGTTATGTACTGTACATTTCGGCGATTCATTTTTATTTATATAAATCAACCTACAAGCTACAAATCATCAGACCTATTATAAATGCGAAGTTTCTAATGGATGTTTATCATTCAATCAAGCCAGAACGCCTGAATGAATCTGGTTTTAATTTGGCACAGAGATAGATAATGTCTAGAATAGCATAACATCCTGCTTTTTCTCCTCAAACTGGTAATTTAGTATCTATACATAACCTTCTCTAAATACCGCAACAAATTCGATGGCCTTGCGGTATCGGTCGCTTTGCAACCAATACGTAACCCCTTAGGGAGCTGTTCTCATTGTAGAGTGTGACCTGACATTCAACCTAGATACATTTTTAGTAGCATACATTCACAATAGTATTACTTACTATCATAGTCATGTGGAAAACTTTTCATCAGGAGATTACAATGATTAAGAAATTAGTGTCATAGGCACTATACATAGGCTTAGCATAACTTTATCCGAAGTTGCTCTTTGTTTTTCAAATCCCTTTTTCAACTTTGTCCAAATCGGAGTCCGGGGTCCGTTTTTTTCAGTCTAACCGACTGAAAAAAAACGGACCCCGGACTCCGATTTGTTATGTTCAGCACGGCTGAACATAACTTTAATATTTTCTTTGAAGCGATTGTCTCACCTACACAGCCCATTGACGATATTGAAGTATTGCAGGTTTCCGGCAGAGTAGAATTTGAACCACCCCGTCTCTTCCCATGCGGTGTCGTACAAGGCGACTAAGGGATAGGACTGTTTAATACCATACAGATATATACAGCCAAGACTCAGATGCGTGGCTCGAGTCAACAATAGTGGAATACGGCAATAGGCTCACCCTTACGTGTGACCTAATACAATGATTGCTGAAATGTGGGTGTTAATTCACTTCTGCCTAACCCTCCGGGGATAAAGGTATGTTTGCATGTATGTATACTGATAGATCAGTAGTCGGAATCAACTTTTACATCACTAATCCCTACTAATATTATAAATGCGAAAGTAACTCAGTCTGTCTGTCTGTCTGTCTGTCTGTCTGTCTGTCTGTCTGTCTCACTTTTACGACTAAACCGCTGAACCGATTTTGATGAAATTTGGTATAGAGGTAGATTAGACCTTGAGAAAGGACATAGGCTATGTTTGGTCGCGATAACCGACATCCACGCGGGCGGAGCCGCGGGCAAAAGCTAGTAATACAATAAAACATCTGATGTGTAATCTAGAAAATATGAATCAGTAACGAAATAAAATTCACCCATTATAAGCTGTTCTTAGCAACACTGCTGAAGGGCGTCTTTGTAAGATGGAACGATTTTCAGCCTATTAACAGTTTATACAATGGCGGCATTGAGTTCTACTCTTCCAGAGTGTAAGCAGGATCCTAATAATAGAGCCTTTGTTCCACAAGTGTCTGCTCAATTAAGAGAATTAATTTCAAAAGAACTTTGCCAGTAATTGGCGGTATAATAAAATTAATAGCCTCTTCTATTGTTTATCAGGTGATGGTGGAAGGAGAGGGTTGAAGAGATTCGTTTTGACGGAGTGCTGATTATTGGTGCGGTCATGTGAATCTTGCCAAAATCTTGTGGCCGTGGCCAAGTGATTTGAGTCAGGAGACATTCCTATTAATAGTGCCTTTTTAATTTAAAGATTCCAAAGCGCATATGACTATGGGAATTAAGCGTCGGTAGCATAGATAGTGGTTAAGGAGTCGATTTCACGGTCGAATGGTCCCGAGTTCGAATCCTGGCCAATACTACGGACATGAACGCACTTCTAACACAAACAATTTAGCGTAGCTGGAGGGGTTAGAGTGAATATAAGTAAATTCGGTTGAGTAGAACCGGAAATCCACGCGGGCAGAAGGCTAGTGTCGAATAATTGATTCTTATTTAAACTTTCATGGTCGTTCATATATATGACTTATTGGTCAGCTCGCCACTTGAAAACCCGCCACTCGGTGGCGAGTTGCCCCGAATTATTTTAATTTATTTTTCATTGGTCAACTCGGCCCACAATGTAAGTACGTAGTATTTTTGTACAGTTGCGTACAAAAATATTGTTTGATAAATGTAGTACTATATTTACCATGGATTGTTTGGAACTCGGGTACTTTGAGTTATCTTGCACTTCAAACTATATGACAACATATCTTTGATAACCCCGTGACCATGGCTGCTAAAAAGTATCTGAAACGTCGGGTTAAAAGGAAATAATCCATACTTAATATTATAAATGCGAAAGTAACTCTGTCTGTCTGTTACGCTTTCATGCCTAAACCACTAAATCGATTTTGATGAAATTTGGTATATGGGTAGATTAGACCTTGAGAAAGGCCATAGGCTATGTTTGGTCGCAATAACCCACATGACATCCACGCGAGAAGAACCGTGGGTAACAAATAAAAAGATATTTAGATATCTTTTTATTTGTTACCCACGGTTCTTCTCTATTTGTTACCCTTTGCCTTTTCTAAAACGTTACGTGCCTTTTCTAAAAAAGGCACGTAAAAAATTTCATTACTTACCTAAATCAACCTTCCAATAGGTGCTATAAAGTTTCAAAACACTTTTATTACTCGTTTTAAACAAAATGGGGCTTAATTCTATAAAACCTCTTTTATAGACGACAGCTGAACAAACATGAATGAAGTGAATTAAAGCAACGTGTGGACCTATTTTTTCTGAAAAGGGGGAGTTTTATTAATTTTTTGCCTCACATAGCCACTAGCCAGTCTCAGTCAGTATCAGATCTATCTTGACTACAAAGTCTCAAAATGATCATAATACCAAGATATTAAGAGCAAGTCAAACTTTTTTTTTTATTATTTGTATTATCCGAACTAAAGGTGTGTACTAAATATCAGAACCATCAATCAACAGGAAGGGTAGAATACTAGGATATTAAGATCATTTTGAGTACTTTGTTCGACAAGATTTATCTGATGCTGACTATACTCGTACACAAACATAGAAAGGTCATCTAAGCGCCTTCGCTGCGATTAGCGGGCGCACGGCGCGGACGTCCGCTTCGCGTGCTTGTTTCATGTTATTTCAAAAGCAGCGCTGCGTGAGGCGGATACCCATCACAAGCGACGGACAGGCGGACGCACTGCGCGCGCATCCGCGACCCGCACCCGCGACCCGCACCCGCTTAACGCAGCAAAGGCACTAACTCTGCATTCGTTTTATTAGTTTTTTTAGAGGTTATTTATCTGAAAACTAAGACAGCTACATGACAAATATGAAGCTGTCTGCTTTGATTATGTTAAAATGTAGTGTAATTTAATTTGCAAGTGCAGGTAAAGGTGGTCGCTCACCGCAAGCATTCGCCTGTAATGTAATGTTATCAAATCAAGCATTCATTATTGAGTGAGGCGAACCGAACACTAACATAGAGGAATTATAGGATTCTAGCGATGTATCACTAAATAAATAAATATTCTATGATATTTTGTACAACACAATATAGAATGAAATCAAGCTTAGCTTGTAATTTGAGTTTCAGAAAGCAGAATACGTTCTTAAGCATATATATTTTTTTGTAAATACATATATTTACAAATAAATACCCAAAGCAATGCATACAAATATTTTGTGCTAAGTGAAGATCATACCCGCGACCCCTGTCTTAGTAATTGAATGTACTATCGTCACGCTGTATCCTAGCTTTACAATGCGAAATGTTTGTAATATTTTGATTGAACTCTTGACATTAATTCAAAATTACAGGCGAATACTATCAGTTAGAGAGATAATATTGTGACCTGACGCTTAAAATCGAACCTTAAAGGCGAACACACCCAGTGAATGAGCATCTTAACATAACCGTATTTAGTACATCTGTAACAGAGCTTAATAATGGTATTAAAAGTTTTTAATGAAGGCACAGTCGTTGGTCGTGGACGTCCAATGATATTAGGGGGCGAATCGAGGCAGTTCGGAGCAAAAAGTTTTACAAATCAACGGTTTAACGAGCCTCTCCACGGTTCTTAAGTTTGAGAGATTATTGTCGTAGAGAATTGCGTTAGATCTAAGATACGATATGAGATGACTGGTGGTGATATTAATTTTTGTATCAGTTTGATACTTTAAGAATATAAGTACTTGTAGTGATTGTAGTGCCTAGGATCTAGATAATTTTTTTTTTAAATTTTTTAAAAAGAATATTACCAACCGAGATTACTAATATTCCCGTTAAATCCTCCAGCTAAGGTAAATTGCAAAATAACAACGTCAATGACTTCACCTCCCTCGCCTGATGGTAAGCCGAAGGCAAAAGAAAAAAAAAGTCTCATGAAAGAGGGTCACTATTACAGACACGTACAATAGTGGCACGCAGCTTGACGGCCTCATCAGATGGGTAATTTCACGATGCCTAATTTTTTGCTAATTTCGGTGGCATTTTTCAATCATAGGTTTTCCGATGAAAAAATTTTATGGAGTTCTTTTAGAATATCTAGAAAACTGATGTGTTCTAAAAGAACTCCTTTAAATTTTTTCATCGGAAAACCTATGATTGAAAAATGCCACCGAAATTAGAAAAAAATTAGGCATCGTAAAATTACCCAGATGCTTTTTCACGCCGGGACTGTAGGAAGAAGGAAACGAGGTTATCCGACATAGAACCAAAGTTACCGACATAGCTTGCAGAATAAGCAAACTGAAGTGGCAGTGGGCTGGCTACATCTGCCGAAGGACTGATGGCCGTTGGAGCAAACGAGTCCTAGAGTGGAGACCGCGCGAAGGTAAACGGAAGGTGGGACATCCCCTAGCCATTTGGACTGACGACCTGCGAAAGGTGGTCAGGACAGACTGGATGTGGAAGGAGCAGGATCGGCAAACGTGGCGCATGTTGGGAGAGGCCTATGTCCAGCAGTGGGCTGCAGTAGGCTAATTGATTGATTGATCTGCTAAGGGCTATCAACTGATTGCAATCAATCATCAATCAATTAGGCCATCGCAGTCCTCTGTTGGACATAGGCCTCTCCTGCGAGGCTTTGGCCTACTGTTTCCACGCGTGCCAGACGGGTTAGTACAGGGTTTTATTTAAAGATTTCCTTCTCTCGCAGTGAATTCGTATGCGTATTTTTCCGTTGGTCGCCTCTTACGACACCCTTCGGATGAGTTGGGCTGGTGATACTTCTTGTATTCTTTCTACGTCACCACGGGGACAAATATAATAATATAATATAATATAAATATTCTACAACATTCTACACAACGCTATCTAGACCCATGGTTAGCTTAATTAGCTTGTGTAATGGAACCTAGAATGCGGATATACATTCTTTTTTTTTTGTAAATACATACATAATTATACATAGAAACAACCAGACCAATGCAAATATTTATATTCATATTTATATACTTTTGCTTACCCCTTGAGCCATACAGGCGTGTATATTTCAGGTCATATTTTATGTAACGTATGACCTAAAACATTAGTTGACCTATCCCAGGCCCGTCCTAGACGACCTGCGATCAATTAGTCTATGTTAATGTAAAACCAACTCTAGCTTCAATAAGAATAATATTTATATTTCGCTTTGTATGAAAATATTATAATATTTATTAGGTACTCGCCGGAGTTTCAAAACTCATTTATCTGATAGAATATTCATTGAAATAAAACTATTTATAACGGTTTCTTTTGTACTTTTTATTTTATTGGTAGAGTGTATGTGTATTGGATTTTATTAAAGTGTTTTCAAAGTAAATATATTTTTCAACACACTTGCTTATAAACAGGCTTTTATTTCACCGCAATTAAGCACGGAATGACACCTATTATTATAAAACTGTGACTTTTTCATTATTATTATTCACACGTGAGTTATAGATTTCTTTTTTTTAAATTTCATTGATTAGGTTGCTTTGTTCTTAAAAAAGTTTCGAAACAAAAAGATCGTGTCCGATATTACAAACGAATTAATATACCAATTGCTTGCTCATTTCATGCAACTTCGTATTTTAAAAGATAATTTCTACTTGTAATAGCGAGTATTTACAGAGAAAAAAAAATCATAATTCAAATAAGTAAGTAGATGACAAGGCAGAATGGTGATAGCACCTTAGCCTGTTCCGAAAGAAACAACTAAAAAAAAATGTTAGTTGCGCGCGCATATGTAAACAAATTGATTTTTACTATTGTGTTTTGATTGTGTTATGTAGTATTTTTAGTATAATTTTATTCGCAAGTGTGTTGAAAATAGCCGTATGCCACTCGCGTGTATGGTGATTACCGTCCTCGGCTCTCTTAAGACCCTCGCCTTCTCAGCGGTAATCACCAACTTTACACGCTTGTACCATAATGTACTAGTATTTATCATTATTATAGTATTGTAGGTATGTCATGCAATTACCTGCGTCAGAACTTCATATGTGCTTCGTCTGCTTACTCGAATTCGTAACGTACCTAAAGGTATCGAGAAAACGGAGCATTGTGATTGGCAGCCTGCCTTCTGTGAACCAATTCAACGTTTTTTCCCAACATTTGGGGAATCAACAGTATAAAAATATAAATAACTAGCCTTCCGCCCGCGGCTCCGCTCGCGTGCATCTCGGTTAACGCGACCTTTGCTCATATCTTCGGTTCTACTCAACCGATTGCGATCAAACAAACGTAAGATTTTAAGTCTGACCAAACCCTTTTTAACAAAGAAAACCGCATCCAAATCCGTCCAGTAGTTTTTGCGTCCATCGCGAACAAACAGACTAACAGACAGGAAATTCAGAAAAAATATTTTCGTGTTCAGTATCGTTAACATAACATAACCCGAGTATTTTTTTTTAATATCTCCAATGAACAGACACGACCACTTTACAATTATATAATAGTATAGATAAATAAAACTCATTTTTGAAACGGTTGTTCATCGTGTCAATATTTGAGTTCGATCGACGTGTGCTCTTGTTTTTGAACCGAACACAAATCCACTTAGCATTTTTTATATTTTTAAAATATTTTATAGCTGAAATGTTTTATTTATTGATACGTTATAGGATTATTCATCATGTCTACTGGACTGAAACGTATTTCAATTTCACTCTGGGTCGTGGAAACACATTTAGTGCTCTATATATTTACAAACAGTTTGTCTTTTTTATAGGAGATAGTAAATTTATATTAAGTACTTAAAGGCAGCACGCCCACGCATTGGTCTAACAGACCGAGGTATACATTTTCCTTATTTTTTAAGGAAAAAATTTAAACTTTTCTAGGATCTCTTCGTTGTCCGTCTGTCTGTCAAGATATTTTCCTGAAGAATGCGTGAAGGTATCAAAATTAAAATTCATACCAAATAGGTACTTAGGTCTACTGTGTAAAAATCAAACTTCTAAAGGTGAACGCAGATCTAGCCGCACTGCACGCTCTGCAGTCGCCGCATTCCGAATTATTTACACATACATACATACAGTCACGCCTCTTTCCCAGTGGGGAAGGCAGAGACAACTGTTTTCCACTTGCTACGACCCTGGCATACATCTTTCGTTTCTTCTACTTTCATAATTGTTTCATACATGCTCGCCGGTTTCGGGTACTCTTGACATGTTCTTTCTTTAATATGTCTTCAATCTGTCTGACATACGTATGTCTAGGTCGACCTCTAGCGGGTTGCCCATTCACCCTCGCTTCATAAATCTGTATCGTCAGTCTTCTCTAGTCCATCCTCTCCACGTGTCCGAACCATCTAAGCATCCCTTTCTCTATCTTAGTCACTATATCTTCAACCATACCACAACGTTCCCTTATCACGTGTTCCTCACTCGATCCGTCATCTTCACCCCAGCTATACTTAATTATTAATTATTTATATGAAGTGCTATGCAACCTCGCACGCCTAGCCGCACCGCAGTCGCCGCAGTCGCCGCAGTACCCAGAGCGGTCGCATACAAAAGCAGACTGCGGTGAGTGCGGTGCGGCTAGGTCTGCGTTCACCCCAAGTCAAAGCCATCAAATGAAATGAAATTTATTCGTAGGAGACACGGTCAAGATGAGATGTTACATTTTTAGTTTTTGATACAGCATATCTCGCCTTCGTTAGGCATATGTTGTCATTTAACCACTTACTAGATACCTATACATAATTAACGATTTGATATTATTAATTGCAATTGTAAATAAGTGTCGATGTCCATCAAATAAGAATTGTCTAAGTTTAAATTGTTATTATAATTATATTACTTCGGTGCGCGAGTCGGACTCGCACTTTAGCTTAACCAGCTTGGAGCAATGAAGACGATTTGGACCCTTTAGTAGCTACATAATTGGTTACATGACTATCTAGTAAGTTTAGTAACTTTTTACTAAACGTCAAAACGGTAAGTTTTGTGACAACTTCTATGAAACAAAAAGTGTGTTAACACTTTTATTTGTCGAACTATTTACTAATTTATAGGTTAGACGGATGATAAAAAAGAAATAAAAACGATAAAATAACAACCGAAGTAACTTTTTCCGCTCTTTTACCATTCATAGTTTATTATAACTAGGTTCAGAAAACTAACTAAGCGCAAATGCTTTCTAAATTATTGGGTTGACTTGAGCCCCAAATATTTTGGGGTCCCATACACCCAAAAGTACCCACAACATATTGATTACCCTTACACACAGTACATATACGGGTAAATATGTTACACTACACATATGGAGTAGGTATACACTATTTGACGCGGGTACTGGAGGGTTAAGGTACCTACAACTTTTAATATATACCTTTTGGTACTTCTCATTCTACTAAAAGGATGAGAGGACGTTCTTGTGGCCTCGTTCGAAAATGGTTCTTATACTAATTGCAACACGACCTATTGTGTAAATCGACACTTACATAGGTACAATTTTCTCACCTAGCAACCGCATGAGTGGGCAATTTTGGGAGCGAATTCTCGGAAGTTGTATGTGCGTCTTCTATGTGTAGGTTACTGGTAACTTAATACGTACAAGATAATACACCCAATAAATATTTTAGGGTTCCCGTAACTGAGCGTCCTTAGCAACTGTCGCTTAGCAACCTCCGTTATCCATGAGCGCGGGCCAGGGGGTACCAGGTGCAGCCGCTTGTCACTAGCAGAAGCGGGCCGAAGCGGCGGCGTAAGCACTCCTCCTCATATTCGGGGGCAAGATGGGGACACCGTGGGCCCTCTCGCAACTATAGATGACCCTAAATCGGCCGGGTGCGAGAGTTAAGCGGTTATCTCACCTCCGGTAACTGAATAACCAGAAACGGCTCTTTTTTGTTTTCGTGCAAAAATTCGCGGTTTTCGAAATGGCTCCCTCGGGAGTGGAAATCGTGGAGTCCCTACCCTGTCCCGGAAAGGAGGGTACATCGCTTCAACACTCCTGCCTGCTTCTGCTGGTGTGACAGACGGTCTAACTACGGTGGCAGGAAGGGAGGCCGTTTTCTTTGCTCAGGGTTCACTTGGTGGTGGTGGAGGTCTCTAGGAAGACCCAGAGACCTACCTCAAAAGGAAAAAGTTCTAACCTTAATTTTTTTACTACTTATGTCGCAGACAAGTGCAAGGCCCTCCTGATGTTAAGAGGTTACCCTGGCCTATAAGCGAGTGCGACACCAGGGGAGTCACACTCGTGCCGCCGACCCTGTAAGAACAACGGGAAGGCGGGTATTAACGGGTCTCCCGGTTTATTTCAAAGCTACTCACAGCCTCTTCTCAATTGAACAAACTGGATATCTAACCATGGGCCTCCGTTGTACATGTACCTAGGTCTTTCATGATGTACTTAATATTTAATTACATAACATAGGGTATTATATGTATTCGAAGTTACTTTCGGCCACCTTTTTTCGATTAGACATATTGAGCATCTACCCATAGCCCCCCTAGTTGTACATATAGGTCTTTCCCACAGTACTTAGTATTTGAAAGGTCACGAGGGGGTGGTCCATAAAAGCATAGCCCAATCCTATTAGGCCGCGCTATTGAATGCTCTATTCTAATTAAACGCGTTCGCGTTTGTGACGTTGCAAAAGTAAACCCCATTTAGTATTTAAGCGGCTGTTTCGTCGCTCGCCTTAATTACAAGCAAACTTGATGGGAATTATTCAGTTTTTAATTATAATACTGGATTAAGGAAATGTTTGCTTGTGGGAAATGGCGACCGCTTTATAATGTATGCCATTTTTCGTGGATGTCTGGAAAATTTGCTAACATTATTTTGTAATTTTGAGTGCATGAGGAGTCTAAGGGTTCTTCTAGGAGCAAGCTAATCTCAGCTGCCCCCTAGATAAGTGGCAATTCGTTGCTCGGCGTATCATGAAATAGAATGACGAATGTATAGGATTTGACGTTTTTGACATTCGTAGACGCCTGTCATATACGTCAAATCCCATACATTTGGCATGCTATACTACAAAACGCCGGCCGATGAATTGCCACTTGTCTAGAGGGGCTGGTGCCTTATTCTGAGTTTCAACCCGTTTTGTTTACTCGCGTTCGTAAAAGCCGACATTATTTAAGTAACTAGGTCTAGTTTTAAGCCAGTTCTCTCTTCTATGTTAACCAATTGTAATTAATGTCTTCTCACATTACGACTGCGTTGGAAACTTGACGTCACTCAGAATAATGCCTCTGGTGGTACACCGACGTAAGGTGCTTACAAAGAGAAACAGGCAACATAAGTGATGATAGTTCATCGTTAACTCCAGAAAAAATCGCAACATATTCGCGCACATGTTTTTAAACATATGGGCAGTAGTATTATTACTTATTCTGTGATATGGGCGCGAATGTACTTTGCGATTCTTATGACAAACGACAAATTGACATGATGGCAATACGGATAGGTTTACCAGTGCCGGCCCACCCGTACCGGTAACTTATTTCTCTATGCAAGCACCCTATGGAGGGAGGGGGGGGCAGACACTCACTCAAAATCAGTTCAGACAGACCAGATCAGAGTAGGAGATCCTACCATCACCTTCGCAATTCATCAGATAACTGAAAAACAGTTTTCAGCGTATACACGTTGACTGCGACACGCGTAGACGAGTACAAGGTGTCGCAGTCAACGTGTGCGGCTGAGAAAAGTATAGACTTCCTTGTCATGCGGAAGGCCTAACTTTAACTTGGTTGTATTATTACTTATTGATTTTACAGGGTCTATAAGCCTTGTACCACCACAATGGAAGTTTTGTTACCAGGTGTATAGGCCTTGTGCCGCAGCAAACGTGTTTAAGTAATACCAATTTGCTTACATGAAATTTCGAGGTGTAAAAATGTGATATATGGACGTCAATATTGAAATTTATATTGAGTTTTTTTAATAGTTACGTTATTAAATTTAATATGGCTGCTGACTTTAGTCTCTCCTTCAGCTCTTTCGACGAAGAGTAACGACCTGGTGCAGCTTAGCGTACTTATAACTGTAATGTTACTACTAAGAGATTATAATTTAAGTAATGACATTGGCCATTAAGCATTCTCGATTAAGTATTGGGGGTGTAGGTGCAGGATCCATCAACACGTTTGGGGCCCCTGTGAACTTTATCTGGGAGGCCCTCTTATGGGCTGGGAGGTCAGACTGCAGAGGAAGCTCGTGAAGTATGTAAGGTTAGAGTCAATTAAGTGGCGGCTTGTTGTCTCTGCCCACCCCAGAAGGAAATAGGCGTGAGCGTATGTATGTAATTTCTTTTTTTTTAAGTAAGTGAGTTTTTGTTTTAATAAAAAATACAAACAACTTAAATATAAAAGTGTAATGTCTTATATCTTAAGGGAATTTTAACACCCACACTAACACTATCATACTAAGTGTGACTTATAATACTCCTCAAAGTTTTGACACATCGACAGCTGAATACATTTTGTCAATTTAATATCTCAAACCAGCGACATGGGGCCCATGGGGAGGCAGTTCGCGTTACTTCGACCTATTTCCTATAACTGTCGTTATTTCACATTGCAAAGAAAAATTTTAGTTGGTCTGCACAAATAAACAGAATTGTACGTAGGTATGGTTTTAATCCTACTAATATTATAAATGTGAAAGTTTGTGAGAATGGATGTGTGGATGTTTGTTACTCTTTCACGCATAAACGGCTGGACCGATTTGGTTGAAAGAATGATGCCCACTTTCCATACATCCGTTGCCCTGTCATTACATTTTTAAAATGCTATCGTATTACTGTACTGGTATCATGGATGAATAGATACTGCATCTTTAAAGCCATAAAACCAATAATGGTTTAAATCTTTAGACAGAAAAATGTATATTCAAGGTATTAAAACGTGTAGGTAAAGTATTTATTTATCTGTGCTTTGACTAATGAACTGTGTGACAGTGTCAAAAAACTTAAGGGGTCCATTACACGCTCATGCAAACGTCATGCATCATGCCGTCAATCATGAATATTATTGGTCAATCGGTTATTAGACGTTATGTTATTGGTCACTCACGGCGTGATTGATGGTTAAACCATGGCAAAACCTAGCGTGTAATGGACCCCTAACAACCCAATGATCGTGTTCTGACATACATTTTACGTATACGCGGGTGCGACCGGGTCTAACGCTAGGATGATGACGATCTCATATTATCAAAAGTTAATTCTTCACAGTCAAGATTAACAAGATATAGGTAATAATTTAGATTTATTTCATGTCATATGCTCATATTCAGTGATTAAATGAGCTTTCAACATACAATTTACTGTTTGCAATTTTTGTCATCATCATCATCAGCCTTGCATTCATTCTGGTTACATCCACGGCCTTGCTTCAGAGTCCGGGGTCCACCTCTTCCAGTACTACCACGACGCGGCTGAACTTACATATTTTCGGTGAAGCAACTGCCATCTGACCTCCAAAACCCATTGGCGACATTAAAGTATTGTGTAGACTAGTTGTTGGATTTATAGGGCTCTAACTACCCCTAACGACTGCCATTAGATGTTCGTATGATAACTGGTACTGACGGCTTAACGTGCTCTCCAAGGCACGGAGATACCATGACCCAGGTCAATGCAAGTAGACATATTCATGCATGCAAATATTTGCACTGAGCGGAAATCGAACCCGCGCCTCCTGCGTAGCATTCGAGTTCACTACCGCCATGCCACTGAGGCTGAGGGAATTTTTGCATTCAACAATAACTAAATAAAATACTTTTTAACTTTATTGCTATTACAGAAATGACAATATGAAAAGTCAAAAATGAATATTAATAATACAACCTTACAACATTTTATTCATTACAATTGGTATTTTTATTCGTCTATTTTTTTTTTTTTTATAATGTATGTGTTCTCTTATTATAATCATCGTCAAAATAATGTTGTGTTTTGAATTGAAAGCAGGAATCTTAGAGCCCAGGGTCTGTCTTCCGACTTTTCTAAAAGGTTAGGGCCAGTCCACACGTCGCGTTGCGTTGCGTTGCGTCGACGCAGCACTGTGCCACTGCGTCGCGTCGTTTTACATACAAATAATCATAGTGTCCACACGGCGTGTTGCGTCGACGCAACGCACACACGACGGAGCTGCAGCCCCGTTGGCGAAGCGGGCGGGGGTGACTGTGACTGCATCTTAGTAACGCTGCGCTGCGGTGACGCAGCGCCCGTGTGGCCGGCTATGTGTCAAAATATTTGCGTTGCGTCGACGCAACGCAAACAACGCACCGTGTGGACTGGCCCTTAGGGTCTGTCTCCACTTTTCACTGTTTTGGGCATCACTGGTAATGAGATAATTGGCACGCATAACACATTCTACAACGATAGTTGAGCTAAGACTTCTTAGGTTTGCTCTGCTACCCGGCGGGGCGGTATTGCCAGACATTTTTATCATACACGTAGCCTGGGGGTTGCCGAAAAACTTGTCCAGCAATGAGGCTCTCCTGTATTTTATCTGCTATGTCATGGACAAGGATCCCACGGATGCGGATATTGCTCTCCTCTCAAATGGGGTGATATCAGAGTATCAAATTGAATTTGAACGCAACAGAAAGAGGAATTACACTACACATCAGCAATAAAACGAAACCATGAAACCAAATGAAGCTGTCACTGTCATGTCATAGTCGGTGTTTGTTTATAGCGTAGAGAGAGGACAAATACAATTATTATTTGTAATCGTAGCAGGTACCAGTAACACAATATAACAGTGGTATACCTACTAGGTATACCTAATACGATTATTTCATATTATTTTGATATCTTATTAGGTAATAGTCAAAATAATAGCGACAATGAGCGATATTATAATCTATGTGCGTGCGTTAATCTTATGCCTGTTAAAGTATGAAGGAAAAGTTGGTCACTATTTCGTATTTATGTTATAGGCAATGTGTATAATCCGGCATTGTATAGAATGCCTAGGCATTCTATACATTGCCTAAAACGTTCAGGCAATGTGTATAATACGATTAATTTCATACATTGCCTAGGTATTGTATTAAATGCCAGAAGCGCATGTGTTTATTGGACGGGTTGTTGTAAATTCGTCTCTCTAGAATGATATTTCATGTGCGAAAATTCGTCTCACCTTAATAAATAAGTACTGCTAGCAAACAAAGTACCTAATAGATTAACAAAGCGTAAATCCCTTAAGAAGCCCTCTATGGATTTAAAAATGGATATTACTGCTGAAAGAAAAACTGTTCACTCCGACTTGGATAGATAAGGTTAGAAGTTAGGTTCGTGGTAATTTTTTTTTAACCATGCAGATCTCTATAGGCCACGGTAACAACTCTCTTTCCATCAGGTTAGGTGGCTGACAAGCACAGGGATGATGGTAAGAGAGTGGTTGCCGTGGCCTATAGAAATTCTGTATGGTAATAAAAAAAATAACCACAAAGGCTAATGCGGGAGCTCCGCTCCGCTCCCGCATTTACCTTCTAACCTAATCTATCCAAGTCGGAATGTGCAGCTTTGCTTTCACTGCTATGTGAGAAACATTCTACGCAAAAAACACGTAGATACTTAGCCATACCTACCAATAGAACACAATACATGTCTTATCAGCACTTTCGCTGGTGGAAGTTGAAATTAGGATTAGCTCTCAAAAGATTAGTATCTATCTAACTAAATCATAGAGAAGAAAAATAGATTACATACATTACCTATGCTTCGACCGGCATTCTATACAATGCCCAGGTATTCTATACATTTCCTAGGCAAAGTGTAAAATAGTTTAAACATTGAATATCATTTCATACATTGCCTGAACGACCCCGGCATTCTATACATTTCCTAGGCAAAGTGTAAAATAGTTTAAACATTGAATATCATTTCATACATTGCCTGAACGACCCCGGCATTCTATACATTTCCTAGGTATTGTATAGAATGCCTGCATTATACACATTGCCTATAACATTTACATTATATTGAATAACTGGACGTAGTCGTTTGATTGAAAAGTAGTGCTAACAGCCACTATTATTTACTACTGCAATAGGCTCACCCCCTATTACGTGGGACCCAATACAATGATTTAGTGAAATGTGAGTGTTCATTCACCTCTGCCTAACCCTCCGGGGATAAAGGCGTGATTATGTGTGTATGTGTGTGTGTGTGTGTGTGACTAATATTTGTCCTACTGGGTAACAGGAAGAATAACGTAATATCTGTCAAGTCATTTGTTCATTAATACGATTATTCTAAATAGTCCCGATTGTAACATCTCTAAAGAGAATATAATCACAACGTGACAGAGAGTAGAGAATATTTTCCGTCTATGGTTTCTGCTTTAAGATGGTGAATTTCGTCTTACGCAGATTGATATATTGCTGATAATTTTGATTATCATTAAAAAACTGATATCATATTTTCTAGCCTAACACTTTCTTTCTAAGTTTTTTTGTTAAAAATAGAAAAAAATATGCTATTTTATGAGCTAATTATCTAGGCAATACGGGTAAATTGCTTATTCTGATCAGACAGGTGAAAAGTGGGCATTGTTCTTTGGTATGTATATAGGTTATACCCTGGATTAACATATAGGCTATATATCAGCGATGAACGGGATCAGAATTCCACGCGGGCGGAGCCGCGGGCAACAGCTAGTGTTAGGATAATAGTTTTTACATACATACATACAATCACGCCTTTATCCCCGGAGGGTTAGGCAGAGGTGAATTAACACTTACATTTCACCAATCATTGTACTAGGTCCCACGTAATAGGGGGTGAGCCTATTGCCGTATTCCGGGCACTGATGTTGACTCGAGCCATACATCTGAGGCTGAGCCTGGGCTGTATATATCTGTCTGATGTTAAACAGCCCTATCCCTTAGTCACCTTGTACGACACCGTAAGGGAGGAGATGGGGTGGCCCAAATTCTACTCTGCCGGGAACCACGCGGCGCCGTAATAGTTTTTATAAGTGTATTTATGAGCGTATGTATCATACTTATAATAAAACAACAATGATTAAAAAAAAACGACAGTCTCTCTGTTCGTTTGTGCCGGATAATCTAATAAATGCAAAAGAGCCGCCTTCGCTGGTGCGGCCACGTCTTGCGGCAACCGCCTGGCTACGTGGGTGGCAAGTGCCTGATAATGACATCCCCGCTGGGTCCATGTAGAAGGGGTAGGCCCAAGAAGTCCTGGCTTGGCGTCGTGGAAGGTGACATGCGTGCAAATGGTCTCACTACTATGGACACCCAAGATCTTGTGAAGTGGAGGAGGAAGAGCCGGAAGGTGGACCCTAAGCTCCGAGGTCAAAAATTTAAACCGTTTATTAACGCTAGCAGTTGGAGATTGCTTGATTTAAGTTCATCCATGTAGGTACAAGTGGTGGAATAAAACTTGAATCAATATTGACTGACTAGCTATGAAATCTCCAGCAGTTTAATATGCAGCTCGCTCAACTTTATAGATACACCATCCCAGCAAATTTTATAAAATATAAATTTATACAACTTCAGCATCTTCAAGTGCACTAAACCTTGCTAAATGTGCAGCTGCGGCATGTTTATTACTACCACTATAAGGAGCTCTTTAGTGTTAAATAAGCTTGTTAAATTATATCTTACTTCTTACTAATAAAATATTATAAATGTAAAAGTTTCTGAAGATGTTCGGATGGTTGTTGCTCAAGCATGCTCTAACGGTTGAACGAATATGGCCAAAATTTTGTACAGGGATAGATTAACTGGAATAACAAATGTGCTCTCACTGGTTGTGGGAACGGGAACAGAAATCCACATGGCCCGGATCCGGTCCCAGTCTCGGTTGCCATACGAACATCCACGGTACTCGCTACGGGTAGGTGGAGCTCTAAAAGTCCAGCAACTTGTCTAGCTGCAATGCTTTGATATCGCCCAATGTTCTCATTGGGTTGTGGAGGTCAGATGGCAGTCACTTCACGGAAAATATCGAAGTTCAGCCAAATCTGCAGTTAGGTTGGTAAAAGCGGACCCCAGAATCCGAGATGAAAAACTTTGGATGCGTCTGGGATTAATGCTAGGATGATGAAGAAGATGCTATATTTTAAGGCAGAATTAAAAAAATGGAAACTACATAGTCCTTAAGATATGATTCCGTAGTCGACCGCATACGACAACTACAGATGTATGCAGCCATGCAGCACATACAACGTACCCATTACTTGTTTATCTCCGATACTCCTCTTACTCCGATAGAAGGGACCATTGAGAAGTTACAATGAATTACGCGCATGTGCTGCGTGCGTCAGCAGTTGTTGTATGCGGTCGGCTACGGAATCATACCTTTAATCTATATTTGACTCGAATTAAAACATCAATCGTTTGTATAAACTCTAAGATTTTTATCACCAATAGCTATGCAATCTACCTGATTCACTGATTACGCTATACGATATGGATACGACATATGTGCAAATACTGAAACCGCGAAGCATCCTGGTCCGTAGGAATAGAACCAAATTAAATTTAAACTTAAATTCCCTGATTTATAAAATCCGAAATTTTCTAACAAAATAATTATTAAAATAAATGTAGAAAATGCAACCACTTGTATAAGTCATTAAATAGTTTCATCCATTGCTTTAAAGTCATTGACTGTGTCATAAGTCATTAATAAATACGCACACACCTTCACACACACACACAACAACTTCACACACACACAACAATAGGCATAGTGTAGGTAACTTACTTGAACAGCTGAGCGGCAACATGCGATTCTACAGAGTGCTCAAAGTTGTTCAAATTCTATAAAATTAAAACTCTAGTTTCTGCCCTTAATACTGGACCAATTTTGTTCAAACTTTTCCTGCTTGAAGCTTAGGGGGTACCAAGTATATGGTTTCAATTATTGCCTATATGTCATATCCATATTGTATATCTACATCTTACGTTAAAATATTAATAGGTCCAATTACCTTAATAGACTCACTCTATCGTCCACCATTGTTCATGTAATCGCCTTCACTGTAGACTATGGACACCGATCATATATTATGCCCCAATGTTATTAGTGACATCATCATCCGGCCGGCGCACGTCCGCAGCGCTCAAATTAGGGCACTCCTAGTTTTCCCACCCTTCGGCCCTTACGAGCGTGCAATTCTTTAAATATCCGTCGCTTATTATTCTATACCGCTGAATCGGAATTCTGTAAAAACGAGTTGCGTGACGAGCTTTAGCTCGATTTGTCTAAGCATATTTAAGTTTTGTATAAAATGTAGATTTCTATCCAAAGTATTCAGACGTAGCCTTTTTGTCAGGTTAGACTTAAAAGTAGTAGAACTCCTCAGTTCATTATAATCACCTCAGCGAGTTTTCTAATTGAACCAATTTGTGTCTCATATTTAGTTATAGACAGGTACACATATTAAAGCTAAACTAAAAAAATAGAAAACAAGAATATTATAGGCAAGAAAATTGTTGATGATGGGATGACAGTGTATTAAGATTTTTAGTACCTACGTAACATACTACGTACAATCACGCCTTTATCCCCGGAGGGTTAGGCAGAGGTGAATTAACACCCACATTTCAACAATCATTATATTAGGTCCCACGTAATAGGGGTGAGCCTATTGCCGTTTTGCGGGCACTATTGTTGGCTCGAGCCATGTATAGGCTGAGTTAGGGCTGTATATAATCTGTCTGATGTTAAATAGCCCTATCCCTTAGCCGCCTTGTACGACACCACATGGGAGGAGATGGGGTGGCCCAAATTCTACTCTGCCGGGAACCACGCGGCCATACGTAACAAATATATCATTTTCTAACTTATAATTTTCTTATAAGGCATTTGGGTTTTAAAGGCCTTAACAGACGTAACATGTTACACTATTCTTTTCAATTGGCTTTTTAAATGTTTAATAGAACATTGAAAACTAAAATCTGTCCCATTTTGTTGCAGGTCTTTTTGGAATTTGGTTACGCGGATTGAAGTACGCATGGATACATAAGCAGGTAAGTGTTTACACTTATCACTGAAGCACTGTTTGCAAAGTGGATCTCGATCGCAATTGGCAATTGCAGGGATTTGGAGGAGTGTCTGGGTTCGTACGACTGTCGTTGAAGTGGCCATCGTGACCGGCATAAATTGATATTCTATCCAATTTTAAATTTTAAAGCTTCGTTTTGAAAAGCAATATTTCTTCTACATTTCACTTCGGAGACTTTCATGTCGGAGCCCGAAGTCCGTTTTAACCTTCTTTGAAATTGGCCTCTAAACCTGCAGGAGAAATTCAGGGCTCGTCTGTTGATCAGCAGGTGAGTTGGGCTTGGACCTTCAAGATCTGGAAGAAACAGTTTACACTACATTACATTTACATTGCTTACTTGTCCGCAAAATTTCATGCACAACTGGGCAATATTTCGATTATTACAAAACAGTTAAATATTTGTATTATAATAGTTATACTTCATTACATAGCTGGTTTACCAGTTATATATATGTATGTCTCTCTCCGCCATTCAGAACCTTTCTATACAAATTAACCTACTTACCATTGCAGGACTACCTTATACTAGCGAAATATATTTCAAACATGTTTCGCCGCCAAACTCGTAAAGAGCCCGGCGCCATTAGCAGATTCCAGTTATATTAAGAGTTTCTTTAAAAGCCTGCAACTGAGAGGTTCTTAAGATAATCACTCTACGCTTTGTGTAAAGTTTATTTTTGAGAAAATCCCCGCTGCGGTAACGTGTTTTCACCGAAATAGTCCGAGAGCTGGCACCAATTTTTGGTAGGTATTTGAGGCAAGCTGAAAATTTGTCACATACCTCTCCTATTATACCCTAACACGGTGCTGCAGACCTGGCTTTCTTTATACTACTTACTTAGGTGGCGGACAAGCACACGGTACACCTGATGGAAAGTGGTTACCGTGGCGTATGGGCGAGTGTAACACCAGGATTCACACTCGTGCTGCTAACCCTGTAAGATCAGAGAATTTCTGTGCCGTCAGTGTAGAAGACAAAGCAGGACAAGCTTTTGGTCCTCCCACTGACAGCACAAACTACCCTACTCACCGCCGCCGGGAAGAAACACAAGACGAGGTTATTATAGCCGCGGTATTCTGTAGGGCGGAGGTACTTGCCCAGTCGGACTGCTCAGTTGACACTGGCTGGTAAGCGGGGCTAAAAAAATAGGGACTGATTTTATGCCGCTACTCACTATCAGCTGTTGGCGTATTGTAGAATAGAAAGATGAATGTACGGAATTTGACGCTTATGACATACGATGATGACTGTCACTTATGTCAAATCCCATACATTCGTCATTCTATTCCACAATACGCCGTCTAGGTTGGCAAGTCTGCAAATCCGTGTCATATAAAAAAGCCTAACCAAAAATTGGTGCCAGCTCTCCGACTAAAATCACGAACAGGTTTGATCGACCGTTATTTTCTGCATATTAGGTTATATTTTCTGCTTCTTTAGATCTCAGGTAGAAAATTGTATTATAAAGCATTTGCCGGCAATTGAATGAAGATTCGGGAGTACCTATTCACACCTCAAGGTGCTTTTATAAGCAGCTTTTTGTTAACCTCAATTGTGTGTATTTATAGATTTTGTATTATAAGCTTAGGCTGGTTATAAATAATATCTTTCAGGTGTAGTTCTCTCTTCTACGTTTTGTATGGCTTAGGAAAGTAAGTAATCTGTCTTGTCATGTTATTTAGACGCCGCGCCGATATGATTCACAAAGAAATTGACTAAGCTCCTCCTTGATACTTCTAAAATAAGCAGCCTTGCTTTGCTTACCTCTGCCTCAATCAAATCATCTATCTTTACCATACTGCAAAGAAGAGTTATCTATTAAATATTTGATCCGGTAACCGCGGATAATGAGACAAAATGGGGAAACTCAGTTTTGGGCCTGACCACCCTGTGACACCACCGGTAGTGCCATGGGGAAAGAATTTTACCCTTGACACTACCAGTAGTGCCATTGGGTAGTGCCACGGGGCAGTCACCATTTTTTATGGTTCCCTATCCACTGTGTTTACTTTGTGTATTGTAGGTACCAAACATGGACTACGGAACCATAACGGAGCTATTCCAAGGCTATGTCCATTACTTACAAAGGAGATACTGAATAGTAAACTTTGAAATGGGAAGCTAACAGTTTTGTATCCCTTTAATAATTCTTTAGCTTTATGTACGAGACCCTTGAGAATTGGAAGAAAAATATGGCTAGCATGTATGACTATAAACTTTTACCAAGTAAAACACTATACTATTTCAACAGGCAAGATCTAAAAGGTCCTAAATACACCTTTTTTTAAAGTGCTCAAAATCCCCACAGATACCTCGGCCGGAGGACAACCGGACTCGAACCGACTAAAACGCACGATGTCTGTCAGTTGGTCGTAGGTTGCCAGAGATGAGACATCTCTCGCACCCTGGTCAGCCCAAGGCCATCTCTTTCGAGCTGATCTTCTTCGGGTGTGGGGACTACGGTGTCTCCATCTAGCCCCTCGTGTCGTGTCAGCCTGCTTCTGCTAGGGTGACAGGCGGCTCGCCCATCACCCCCAGGTCTAAACTTATGGGGGATGGAAGTCGTTCTGCTACCTCCGATGCCCGAGTTTCCTCAGCACGTCAGGGTGAAGGCCGAGAGTGGTCCTAAATACCCTTAGAAACTAGGTCTCACCGCTTATTAATATTTATATAGCCTCAGACTCATTGTAATAGAGGTAAATGTTAGAAATAAAACCTTTAAGGCTATGTGCACATGTTCCTAAGCAAATCTGCTTCACTATTTACATAATTATTGCTCAGATTTGTAAATTAGTGCGGTGCCCTTTGTAATTGGATTGGATTTCAGTGGGGTAAGCAGGCTTGTAAATATTTGCATCTTTGAAGGCCCTGAAATAGTTATTAGGTTATTCTTGAAAGAAATTCAGAAGATGGGTTTTGGCTATCATGTTCATGGTCCAATGACAGCCCACTATTTTTATAAGCCGTAAAAATTTAGCTAATTTGGGGCTCATTTAGACGGGTAGAGTTTCTCGCCTGCAAGATATGTTTATCATAAGGATAGAACAAACTTGCTTCGTCTAAACATTCGCAAAAACAATAGCCGTTGCCTCGCAATTGAATATTGATAGTGTCCGTTTAAACAGAATTTTTGAGCAATTATTTTGACATAGGCGACATGTCACTCGCGAATCTCGTATGATACTAGAACCCAGTTTTGGGCCTGGCCATCGAGACTTAATATACGAAATCTTTATGTGTATTACTTAAAGTATTGTAAATTGTAACAATTGCGAAAATTTCCTTTGACACTACTGGTGGTGTCATTGGGAATAATTTATCCCCTTGACACTACCGGTAGTGCCATGGGGCAAGAATTTTACCCTTGACACTACCAGTAGCGCCATTGGGTAGTGCCACGGGGCAGTCACCAGAATTGTAGTGTTTGCCTGTGTATAAACACTTTGATATGATAATGATATGGCGATTATTACTAGTTATAGTCGCACGGCGAATCCATTTAATTAATATATTCATCTATTTATAGCAATAGGTATCCGAATTGTTATAAAAATATTTCATATTGATTGACTTCTTCCTCTGTCGAATCGATGGTGCTTCTACTCTCAAATTCTATTTTCCCAGTATGCTGCTACGTGGATGCACTCATTAGGTCCTCCGGTGTACAGGTAGATGGGCATGCAGCACACGTTAGCAGGTGGGCCATGGTCTGTGGAGCAACTCACACCCCAGGTCCGCGTCATCTGAGTAACCCCACCTAGATCGATTCTCCCTGTTTCGGTCGACTTGTGTTCGAAGTCTATTTAGGGACTTCCACCTGATCCAGGGAAGGTCATGTCCGGAGGGAAGACTCTATGACGGCGAGTTGATTGACTGATTGTGAAAGTCTGAGTAGTACCTTGGATATGTTTTGAAACATGCATTAACAGTTTTTCCGTGTCAGAAATGAATATCTGTAATGTGACGGACTGTAAAAAATTCCTCCCTATGGGTGGAAATTTGCTAACACTACTAACACAAAATATTCGTAGTATTAACTCTAACATGAATGCCCTTGAAGTAGTGTTGTATGATTTGGACTTATGTTGCGATATCATAGTGCTAACAGAATGTTGGCTAGAGAGCCAAGGAAATAATTTACCATTCCGTGATGGGTATTCGTCATATGCTTCCAGTACATACTTTAACCAAAATGATGGAGTAGTTGTATATGTAAAAAATAATTTGAATGCAGTAGTTGAGGAACCGATATTTCAAGGGTGTAGCTGTCTCGCAATTGAAATAAATTGCGATACAGTCGTCTTTGCCATCTATCGGCCCCCTAAGCAAAATATAGACATGTTCCTGGACTCACTTGATATGAACATGAAAAGGTTTCAATCTTATAAAAATATAATAATCATAGGTGACATCAACATTAACATTGTCCCTGAGCAAGCCGATAAAGAGGCTCATAATTACTTGAACATCTGTTCATTTCATGGCCTGTTACCAACTCATTACTGCCCAACATTTCAAAAGGGATCTTGTTTGGACCATCTTATTATAAAAAGTAAACTACTAACCAAAACATTAATAACTAACTCGTGGATTACTGATCATCGAGCTATTTTATTAATCCTACAAACATATTTACCTAGAAGCCCCTGTACAAGCCACTTTACCAAAGTCAACATGCGCGGCCTCGAAAATGACATACGCAGCATTAATTTTGACCCAGTTTACACCTCAAACGATGCAAATAATTCTTTAGACTATTTTATACAATCATTACAATCAGCAATATCAGAAAACACCTACACTAAAATAATACCTAGAAAGTATAATAATATTAAGCCATGGATCACACCTGGGCTTGTCCGTTGTATAAGACATAGAGATAGACTACATCTTAACTTGAAAAATGCGCCAGACAATATAACACTGGCTGTAATATATAAAAGGTACAGGAATTTTTGCAATAAACTATTAAAAAAATTAAAAATTCAACACGATAGAAATGAATTACAAAAGGCTGGAAACAATAGTAAGCAGATTTGGAAATTCATAAAAAAACATACGTTTAGGTCAAAACCCACCGAACCACCATTAGATTTAGTATCTAAGGAGAACCCTCTTGATTCAATGAATAAAATAAACACCTTTTTTGCAAACGTCGGCAAAAATTTGGCAGAAAGATCACTAAAAACTGGTCGTTCTAGTGAGAGTTATCCTAACGCTGAATCCCATAACTTACGACTAGCCTCGTCTTCTACCTTAAAATCTTTTGTATTATTAAATACTGACACTGAGGAAATACTTAGAATAATAACGAGTCTGAAAGATAACTGTTCAACTGGGTGGGATAACATACCTAATAATATACTTAAAAAATACAAATATATACTTGCTCCCCCCTTAACCCATATTTTCAAATTGTGCTTAACTAATGGCATATTTCCGAAGTCACTTAAAAGAGCTGTCGTCATACCGGTATTTAAATCTGGGGATAAAAACTGCGTTAATAACTATAGACCTATTTCTATATTAACGGGCCTATCCAAAATACTAGAAAAAATTATACACACTAGATTAATAAAATATCTGGAAGATAACAAGTTACTCTCAGAGTGTCAATTTGGTTTTAGGCCAAATAGGTCAACTTGCCAAGCTGTACATACGCTAACAGATTATATCGCTACCAATCTGGATAACAATATGCACACCATGGGGATCTTCCTGGACCTCGCCAAGGCCTTTGATTCTATTTCTTGTACTATACTTTTAAAAAAGCTTGAGACATTTGGTGTAAGAGGGACTCAACTACTATTGTTTTCAGACTATCTTAGTGATCGTCAGCAATGTGTAAAAATAGGACAGTATAAGAGTGCTGAAATCAAAAATAGTAGCTACGGAATCCCACAAGGCAGTGTATTAGGTACAACCCTTTTCTTAATATACATCAATGACCTTTGCAGTGCAGCCCTTCAAAACGGCATTATCATATCATATGCTGATGATACAGCTCTCTTGTTCGCAGCGAAATCACGAGACGAGGTATTTAAACACGCGCAAAATGGTTTTAATTTTGTGTCGACGTGGCTTCAAAAAAACCTCTTATCGCTTAATACTGATAAGACAAAATACATGTTATTTACAATGAGAAATACAAATAAACCGACTACTAACCTAACCATCAATGCCCATATTGCACATAGTTGTAGAATCGCTGATGTTGCATGCGCTTGTCCCACATTAAATAATACTAACAACATAAAATATCTTGGTGTAACGATTGACACAAATCTAAACTTCCGGAAACACATCGATTTGCTTTGTACTAGAGTACGCAAATTAATGTACATCTTTAAGAACTTACGCGCAATAGCTGACTACAAGTTAATTAAACAGGTATATTTAGCTCTGTGTCAATCAATCCTCACTTACTGCATAACGTCCTGGGGTGGTGCTGCAAGTTCAATCTTACTCCCACTAGAACGAGCCCAAAGAGCCATCCTAAAGCTAGCCACATTTCATCCATTTAGGTTTCCTACACATGAACTTTACCAGTCATGTAAGGTGTTAACAGTACGTCAATTATTTATCTTGAACATCATTCTATACCAACATACTAAACTCCCTATGTCTGCTATACCTCCAGACAAGAGACGGAAAGATATAGTTTGCATAACTTCACAAACCAAGCATGCTTTTGTAAATAAATTTTACGTGTTTTTGGGTCCTTTTTTGTACAATAAATTTAACAAAATACTAACCATATATAGTGTAAGTTATTGGAACTGTAAGGTCTTATGTACAGAATACTTAGAGATGTTAAATTACATAGACACGGAGAAACTGCTAGAAATCTTGAAGTGAGGAGAGAGTGTCAGGCGTTTGTCTTTCTAGCTATAAAAATATTTTTGTTTTTACTGTTATATTCCTTATACCCTAGAAAATTAACCTTGAAAAGACATGGCCTGAAACACAGGTTTGCATAAACCTAGATCAGGCAGGTCGTAAGAAATATGTAAAGTAGATATATTTATTTTTTAAATTTCACATATACCTGTAAACGTTATCCTATTGCAATTATACACCTACCTAGTGTATATGGTATTAATAAACGTAGCACCATAATAAGTTTATGGCCATAAATATAAGACTATTGATAAAATATAATGTACAGCCTTCTTTGATAAATAAATAAATTATTATTATTATTATTATTCCTCTTTATTATTTTAAAAACTCTTATAAATTATATTTTTAAATACATAATTATATAAAACAAAAACATATATTTAAAAATATAAAAAATAGTGCCCCACCGGTATCGGGTATAGGGACCAAGCTACCGGTGGTTAGGGCTCCAGAGAGAGGAACCTCCTCACAATACGTGCCGTGTCGAGGAGTACCGCCTTCTGCATCAAGCCCTTGATCCAGCTGCCTAACGAGAGCCTCTTAAGGTGTTGGTCGAGGCTCTTAGCAATCAGCCCATGGGCCGATATGACTATCGGGACAATGATTGCTGAATCAACATTCCACATGTCAACAACCTCATGAGCCAGATCCAAATATTTTATTTGTTTGTCTTTTTCGGCTTTCATGAGGTTTTCGTCATGAGGAATGGTGATATCAACAATCATTGCAAGGCGCTCTAATCGATCTATCACCACTATATCAGGCTTATTGGCGACAATAGTCCTGTCAGTGATAATAGATCGATCCCAATATAATGTGACACGACCATTTTCGAGAACTGGGTCGGGCACATACCTGTAGTATGGCACCTCCGAAGTCACAAGGTTGTATTTCAGGGCAAGTTGCTGATGTACAATCTTGGCCACTTGGTTATGCCTGTGCAAATACTCGCCGTTGGCAAGACGAGAACAACCAGAAATAATGTGTCTGAGTGATTCACCGGGGCGGTGGCATGCCCGACAGATGTCCACCGTACCGTCCTTCATTATATACTTCCGGTAATTATTCGTCATGACAACTTCGTCCATAATTGCAAAGACAAAACCCTCGGTTTCTCCGAAAAGATCACCGAACCGTAGCCAAGATACGGACGCTTTTAAGTCTATATCGGGTCCATTTAAGGCCCGATAAAACCGTCCATGTAGCTCTTTGCCCATCCATACCTCCCTGCGATCAGCAGTACTAAGTACTACAGGTTTGCGCCAGTTCTCTTTAGCCAACGCAAGAGGGGTTAAACCATTGTCCACTGCAACCACATCACGGTGCATATCCGTGTTTGCTTGCTGTAGACAATATTGTCTGAGGTTGTATATCTCACGGTTATGGAGGTTCTTAATATTAAGGAAGCCACGACCCCCCAGCTTCCGCGGGATATACAACCTCATTACGGAAGATCGTGGGTGATGCATCCGAAATGTGGTTAACAGTGATCGTACTTTTCTATCCAGGGCGTCTAGTTCAGTCTGAGTCCATCTAAGTATGCCAAAGGAGTACATTAGGACTGGCATGACCCAACCATTGCAGGCGCGCACCTTGTTACCGCCCGATAAAAAGCTTTTTAGGACTTTTTTCAGGCGGCCAAAGAAACGCTCCCGCAATGCCTGTTTCACGCCAGCTTCAGGAATTCCTAATGCCTGTGACATACCCAGATATTTGTAGGTTTCGGTTGAGGAAAGAGATTTAAGTTTAATGGAATCCGAAAGTATTAAGCCTTCAGATTCCACTATTCCACCCCTTTCCACATGCATGACCGCACACTTGTCCAAACCAAATTCCATCTTGATAGAGCTACTAAAGCTTTCAGTCATCTTTAGTAGTTCTATCAATTGGGTATTATTTGGAGCAAATAATTTGATGTCATCCATGTAGAGAAGGTGGGATATAACTCGACCCTCTCTCCGCAACCGATAGCCTAGCCCTGAATTCTCCAGTATTGTACTAAGAGGATTCAGTGCTAGACAGAACCACAGGGGACTCAGACTGTCACCCTGGAATATACCCCTCTCGATTCTTATGGGTGCATCGTTTGTCTGGCAACATCCTGGATAGCGAAGAACTGTCTTCCATTGCCCCATACATGACCTCAAGAAGGTGGCTAAAGTTGTATCAATCTTATACAACTCTAGCACCCTCAGAAGCCATGTATGTGGTACAGAGTCATAAGCTTTCTTATAATCTATCCAGGATGTTGCCAGATTCCTACGTTTACGACGCACCTGTTGACTAATGGCCATGTCAACTATAAGGAGCTCTTTAGTGCCGCGGGCCCCCTTCCTACATCCATTCTGAAAGATAGAGATGACCGAATTTTTTTCTAAATGAGAATTAATTTTGACTCTCAGAATGGAAGTAAGAAGCTTATAGACCGTCGGTAAGCAAGTAATTGGTCTATAATTTTTGGGATCCGTAGCACTACCGGACTTATGAAGTAAGTGGGTTATGCCAGTTGTTACGAAATTAGGTAGTGAACCCGAGTCTAAAGCCGATTGGAATTGAGTTGCTAAACAAGCATGTGAGTTACGGAGCCACTTCAGCCAAAAGTTGTGCAGTCCGTCCGGTCCTGGCGATTTCCAATTCGGTAACGAACGGACTGCACTCGCAACATCATCAGGCGTAATGATGATTGGCTCCATAATCTGTATATCCTCACACGCTTGTTCAACCTCTCTTATCCAATCGCCTTCCGTGTGGACGACAGGTGTTGACCAGATGCTACACCAGAATGTATTCGTAGCATCAGCATCCGGTCGAGCAACGTCGTCCACACCTGACTCGGGTTGTTCCCATTTCCGATAAACCCACCTTTCATCCTTCTGGAAAATGCGATTCTGGTTATACCTATCCACGCGCTTTTTATAGCGACGGATTCGATTTGCCCATGCATAAACTTTCTGCTTCAGAAAGTCGATGCGCTCTGTGACACATGACGTGTACAGTTGAGGACTAACGTTAGTCCCTGAAAATGCCTGTGTCACAAAGCGCATCACCCTCGGGCGCGTATTGCCCGATCTGAAGCAGATTAGCTTGCCAATAAGTGCCCTAGCCTCAGCAATACGACACTCAATCCTATACTGCCAGGCCGGCACAGCATGCTTAGGTCGAGTAGCAGGTTTATTGACAATAAATTTGACACCTGCCACTCGGCACGCTGCAACGGCCGCACAATACAAAATTGAATGTGTATCACCGAGGTCTTCGCTATTTTCTAAATAATTAGGTAATAGCGAATCTAGGGCACATACTAGCGCTATATTGCGTTTATGCATAGGCAAATGAGGCAAGCGAGGTCGACTGCTTGGTATCATGGATCGGTATTCCAGCATCGCATCCTCCAAAGTGCTCCTTAATAGTTCATTATACTGGGTACTTACGGATATAGTCTCACTTTCCTCCACTTCATCAGCGGAGACGAGCTGTGGTGGCCTTACACGCGTAGGCGCACTGGTTTCCACCGGAGGCACAGCTTGCGATGAAGTGGGAATAGCAAGACTATTCCGTACGTCAGAGAATAGCCTCTCAAGTACGGCACCATCCAACAAGTTACACCGCTGAATAGCCCGAACCTGGTCCGATAGTCTTTGTGCAGATACGTTGACAGCCGGTTCAAGTTCCTGAAACAGAGACAGTAAACGACCACGATACGCAGTGAGGTTGGTTCCTAACTCTGTAGCCACATAATATGCCCGCATGACGTTTTCATTTATTGATGATGTCCATGCCATGCGGCGCACATTGCCACCGGTAGCGAGAGCCCTATTCGAGGCCGGTGGGCCTCGGGGCCCCAAGCTGGCCGGTGGTCGGCCTCTCCCCGGCCGACGCACGGGTGTTGGCGACGTCGGCGGAGAGAAATACTCGTCGGAGCTCGACGCCTCAGCAGTAGCTAGCCTTGGAGATATGGCGTCCGGAGGCTGCGAGGCGGAGCTGCACGACGAGTCCGTGGGTGTTGTTTGTGCATTTTGTTGTATCTGTCTGGCTTTTGCCCGGGTCAACATTTATTATTTCTTCATTATTTGGTTCGGTCGGATTTTGACATCTCCTGTCTGTCATAGGTTCTTGGGATTGTTTTTATATTTTGTCCTATTTATTGTGCACTTCATTATAGTTAGGTTTTATATTTTTATTGATTAGAAATTATGAGCTGGGTAAATTATAAAAAGCACAGTGGTATTTGTATTGATTTGCGAACGAAAAAACAAAAAGAAATGGATGAGAAAAATATATGCGACCGTTAGCAACCAGTGTTGCCAGATTATTATTATTATTATTAAAGGGAACATGAGTATTTCTCCAAATACGAAATAGGATTTTTCGGAGTGAGATAAATTAGAACAGTTTTAAAAGTGCTCAAGTTAAAAGCTATTGAGATAGCTGACATCGGCACAGTCTGTAATCGGAAAATAGAATGACGTCATCAAAGTCCCCAGTATCGTGACAGAAGATTTAAAGCGTCAGTGAATTGGAAACATAAGCCGAACTGCGAATCTTAAATTGGCACGCACTTCTTATGTCAAACTGAAAATCGGCTATGGTATTATATCGATTTTATTTTCGGGCTCAAATCTTTGCACAATTTCTTCCATAGATCAGGGTTTAAGAAATGATTCCCAAACTTATTTAGAGCGACAATCCTTATGAAAATTAGACTAAAATTAGTTCTATTATTTTTACTGTGAAGGTTGAGTAGAACTGCTATTAGGAGATGCTGTCAATGAAAAATATTTTTGTCAATTAATTTATTCTAGCTGACACTTATTAGACTGAATATCATCGGCTCCCGAAATTATTTCAAATTTAAGAACACTTAAGGTATGATTCCGAATCTGACCGCATACGACAACTGCCGACGCATGCAGCACATACAGCGTACCCATTACTCGTTAAACTCCGTTACAGATCGTTGAGAAGCCGCAATGAATTACGCGCATTTGCTGCACGCGTCGGCAGTTTGTCGTATGCGGTCGACTTCGGAATCATACCTTTAGGGTACCTACGCATTATGCGGTTAGCCGGAATGCGGTCAGCCGACTGGTTAACCGTAATCAACAGTATCCTTTAACGATACGAAATCGAAGTACCTACGTGTATGTTAGCCAAACTTCTGTGCTAATAGTTTTACTTCAAGTTTTCTTCGACTAGCTTAGCAGTGTTAAACGTATGGAACGCCAGCTGTTAACAGAAAGGTAATGGGTTGTGCTCTAATGTGTAAGTGATGGACACTACGTAACGTAACACTTATGGAAATGTATTTTAGTTTGTTAGAACTGACGAAAACATCTGCATACTCTTCGAATAGAACTGAATCAACTAACTTTCAATTATGTTTTATTACCCTTTGCAACAGGTAGTATCACTTTAATGGGACCAATAAACCCCTAGAGAATATTCAGTAGTGCAATCGTCCCAGTACTTGAATTAAGGTGGGCCCAGTTGTCTATTAATCAAATTAGATAAGGTAGGATTCGTCCTGGTCCCAGTTTCGAAGTGGACGACTTGCCCCCTAACCCGGTTGAAAGGGGATTGAAATTGTATGCTCCACGCTTGTTAGTATTGCCGGAAAAGTAGGTGCACCCTAGAAAATCTGTTATCCTAACCAGTTTTGATGATTCGGTGCGTTCTTGAGGATCAATCACCCCTCCCCTAAAGTCGAACGCGGCCTGGGTTAGCTGGGGATGGGGAGACGGCTTCCTCGTACCATATACGTGAAAAACTAGTAAACAGATACATGGGCTGATACACCTAGCAGTAAGTGGCTACCAGCACTCATCATCATCATCCTTGCGTAAATCCTAGTCGCATCCGAAGCTTTCACCTTGGAGTCCGGGGTCCGCTTAAAAATTCGGTTCTGTTGGATTAAGTGGTTATCCGTACTAATCACATATCAAATCGGTTTCAAAATTCACGTTTTTTTTTTCAAAGAATATATCTTTAAAAAAAAAAGAGCACTGTTGTCACAGTATAATACTATGCTGTTTTGTCTCAATTTAGTAGTATAAAAACAAATCCAGTATAAAGGTATGATTCCAAAGCCGGCCGCATACGACAACGACAGACGTATGCATCGCATACAACGTACCCATTACTTGTTAAACTCCGATACGGATAAGAGGGACCATTGTGAAACCGCAATGAATTACGCGCATGTGCTGTGTGTACCCTTTTATCGTGTGAATATTATTTTTCCAACGTTTACAAAGTTTGTCCTTTCTACACCAACTCACTTCTAAAGAAGAAAACTTTACACTCGGATTCTTCAACTACTTCTCAGCGAACACTCTTCTTAAATTGTAAGTAAGTGACTCTGTCTGTCTGTCTGTTACGCTTTCACGCCTAAACCACTGGAACCGATTTAGATGAAATTTGGTACAGAAATAGATTAGACCTTGAGAAAGGACATAGGCTATGTTTGATCGCGTTATCCGACATCCACGCAGGAGGAGCCGCGGGCAACCGTTGGTATTTTATATATTCACCCCTGGATACTGTCAAAGAGTAGACAGAGATGTAATAAATAACCCATATTTTCACCTACACTGTCGATGTAATTCAGCTTACCATCAGGCGAGGCAAAGTCAAATTGACGTGTCCTATATAAAAAAAAAAAAAAAAAAAAATGTTAGCATATTGCTATTAATACTTAGTCTTTAATAAACTTAAATTTCTGGATTGACAATGGAATAGATTTTAGTAGTGGGATGAAAATGAAATTATTATTATTGCTCTTTTAACTCGTGGGTTGAAAAAAAACTGGGTTGAAAACGGTAATACCGTTTTTAATTGGAATTGCTAGGATTTCTTTCGTTTTAATTTATTACCATAAATAGGCTTACGTAGAAATTGGAGAAAAAATAAGAAGCGTAACGCAATCCTCTTTTAACTATGAAGGGAATTCGTGTACATTCCCACTGGGGAAATTAATCCATCTTTCAGAGGGCCACGTTTGTAATAATCTTGTGTTGTACATCGTATAGCACGGTATGGTTTCCCTAGCGGCCCTTAAGGACACATTTGCAAGGTTTACAGAATCATCTAAGAATATAGTAGATGTTATAATCATTTTTAGGATATAGACACGCATTTATTGTTTCGTGGTTATTAATCCTTTTGACTATACGTGAATTAGGGCCATTAAACATTTTCTTGTCAGTGAATGTGCAGCCCAAAAGTTTACTGGTCTACGTATGTTAATCAAAAGGAAAAGCCAGGTCAAGGATGTAGCGGTGTGCATATTTGAAAATAAATTATGAAACTAAAAGAAAAAGCGTTTGCCAGAATCGTTGCAAGTGGCTAGTAACACCATTGTAAATTATTGTGATAGCATGTTTATGATCATTATAGATAGATAGATAGATACACTTTATTTCACACCAAACATATGTATCCTATGTTTGGTGTGAAATAAAGTGGACAGTACATGGTAGTGAGTTGTACGAGTACAATGAGCAGTCGGATCGCGGTCTGCGATTTCTTTCAGACAACTACAGACAACAGATTTACAACATATACTTACTTACTTGAATAAGGCATTACTAAGGCATATACTCGTAGTTAGAGTGATGAGAGTCACTAAACAAAATTAAAAAGTTACTTATCTGGTTTATGTGCTTACTGATGAATAAAAACAAACAACAGAACGGAAATTAACCCATATTACAAGGTATCTACATTTATCATTTTGTTTTATATCACAGTGGCAAACAAGCACACGGCCCACCTGATGGGAAGTGGTCACCGTGGCCTATGGACGTATGCAACACCAGGGGCGTCACACTCGCGCTGCCGAACCTGAAGAAACCTTCTAATACCCTTCTTGAAGAACCCCATATTGTAGTCGCTTGGGAAAACCACTGCAGAGAGTTAAGCGTGCGCACAGCTTAAGTGTGCGTGGGATGAAGTGCCTATCTTAAAGCACAGTGCGCACCGTTTCCGGACGCAATGTGTGACGATGAATTCCCTGCCTGTGGCGAGAGGTGCGATGATAGAATGTAGCTGTAGGCATCGTCGTGTCAAACAGTTCTTCTGAGCACAAACCATTGTATAGATGGTAGAACACACACAGTGAGGCAAAGTCTGAGACTGAGAGGTTCCACATCGTCATATATCATGTAGTACAGCCTAAAATATTTTGTTTATTCCAACAAAACCTTGAAGTGCAAATCTTCTTTGACGGTTTTGAAGTTCACCTTAACAGCATTTTGCACTCTGTCTCAATAAAATCTCGGCTTGGAAATCACAAAGCCGACTTCATTCCACATTTCTTGCACTATTACTTTGCACTTAAAAGCCTGCAAACTAGATTTAAGGCTTATTGCCATCTAGCTCCGTAATTTAAAGCGTACAATTTTATCGGAAAGTGACTTTTTACATTTCGCCAGAGAGAAATACTCCAGTTTTTTTAGCCCGATTTATAAATCTCTCGAATTCCTCCACGCACTGTGCCTCGAATACTATTAGCAAGAGAAGTAGGGCATAACTAAATTTTTCTTCGATTTTGGACCTGCTCGGGGAAATATTGAGCTTGCCTTTATAGATACGGCTATTACCTAAGTAATATTATTTACATGTGAAAGTATATGTAAATGTTTGTGAATACTTATTTCCGTTAATGGATCTTGCGTATCTGAACACCAAATAGATGTTCATCACCCTCTTCCTCCTGTTCTACAGTCCCGGGTCTTATAAACGGGGCGTGAAAAAGTATCTGATGAGGCCGTCAAGCTGAGTGCCACCATTGTAACATGGTAAGTGTCTATAATGGTGAACCTCTATTCCGAGGCCTTGCCTTCAGCTTACTATAAGGCGAGGTGAAGTTTATTGACCTATCCTATATTATTTAAAAAAAAAACATCATCTTTACGTTAGTCCCGGTGGTGGCCGAGACATTCAACTTGGAGTCCGGCGTCCGCTTAAAGAGGCTTGGTTTTTCGGCTATATTATAAACGATTGCCACCTAAAAACCTAGCAGTTAACAGATCTGTTAAAAACGCCCGTATGGGCCTCAGTCTTCGCCTATAGCCTATTATAGACAGCCGAGACCGCCTTTTAACGTGCCTTCCAAAGTACGAAAGCAATCAGATGATATACTTGGCCCTTGACCTGAGATGGCCCTCGGTCAACCGGGGTGTGCGAGGAATATGCCACAGGCTACCTCATCCCCGGCAAGTGATGGCCCGAGACGGCCATGTGGTTTTGGTTAGTTCGAATTTGGACTTGAACCGACCAAAACCTCATGGGGGAAGACGACCCCGCTGGCCCCGATGGGGAATGTGGGTATTTCCGCACGAAAAAAGGGATTCTTCAAGAAAGGCAAGTAGGGTCTTCAGGATCGGCAGCACGAGTGTAAATTCCCATTAGGTGGGCTGTGTACTTGTCTACCAACTAATGGTATAAAAAAGTTCAAAAAGTAATGCTATGTTATCAGAATTCATGTATGTGGCAACCCTCATCATCAGCATCTAAGCCTTTTCCCATCTCAGTTGGGTTCGGCTTCCAGTCTGACTGCGAAAGAAGTTCAGTACTTCGATATTTTCCATGAAGTGTCTGCCATTTGACATTTACAACCACCGAAGTTCTATCAGATTTTTTCGCATGAAGTTTTCATAATGTCCCCAATTGACGGCAGTCTTCGACAAATTTTAATTGCAATTAAACTTGCAATTAACCCGACTGCTTATACCCATAATATTTTTTTTCGGTTTATGATTGGCTATAGGGTACAGTCTACTATTAAACTGTTGTTTTTTTAGACAGCAGTCAGGAGTTTTTTTTTATAATTTTAATTGCAATTAAATTTTCCCAACACTGACGACAATTAGCACAAACTCTATTCGGCGAGTTCAACAACTTATTATTCTAAAAGTGAGAACAATAGCCATCTTTATCTAATCTTCAAGGCTTGATAATAACCGTGGGTACTCGTACAGTCACAAAATAAACATACAACATATAATTTTGAATCAAACTTTCTAAGCCAGTTCTCACTAGATAACATTCACAAGGAGCTATAAACACGAGCACATCAAACGATGTCCTTGGCCCGAGTAAACCGCAACCCCGTTTAAGTTATAGTGAAAGTAAAAGGATAATATCAGTACATAAGTTTCGTCTCCGCCATAATGTCGCGTCCTCCACAAAGGACGGATCTGCATAAAGACTAGTAAAAAAGGGCGCATATGGCCGAAGTTATGCTTCATATAGAAGGCTAGTAATCTGTGTGTGGACTAAGTTACGAACGTTATGATGCTTTTTTATTTTTACATATTCACTCCTGTGAATCCCAGATGGTATAGGCAGAGGTATATTGACAACCACATTTAACTGACTACGTAATAGGGGGCTAGCATATTGCTACTATGATATTGCTGTCGGAGAACAGCCCTTAATCGCCTTCTACGATACTCACGGAAGAGTGATGGGTGGCACTATTCTACTTCACCGGAACCTAACACGCCTATTCTAACACCCGTATTCACAAACAATACTGTGAGGTCCCATAGTGTGCTCGAGCGCATAGGGCTGGTAAAATTAATTCACAAACATCACGGAGCAGTATCTAACGCAGTGCATTCCCTCAACGAAGTATTACTTAAGTGTTTTCTATGAATAAAAAGGCTTGCCAAAATGAACACACTGAGAATTTGTCGTTCTTTGCACAGTTTTGGTAGTACGCATAGCGAAGTATTGTTTGTGAATACGGGTGTAAAAACGCTATTATTAGCTTCATCCGTATGTGTGTACAGGTGTAATATCCAGATCACGGAGGACAGAATATGATTAGACAATTAATTTTCCTTCTCCATGATCCAGATCTATTACACGCTATACATGCACGCTATGCACAGACTTCCATTACATACTCAAATAGACTCGGCTCTGTGACCGATGAGCGCGTGCTTTCACACTTAACTCCGGATCGCAACTGGCAGTAACTAACCGCACAAATACTACAAACGTCATCTTGAACTCGATTTTGGAGCACTTCAAAATGTTTGATTGATGTAAAATTTCGCAAACTTTCTACGGAGCCGAAAGCAATCTAACCTGCATGCAAGCACGTATACCTGCTGATTGCTGTACGCCGAGAGAAAGCCAGAGCCTTGGTGTTTCTCTCGGTGTCCATGGTCAGTCGGCAGTCACTCCCGTCAAAGTCACAATAAACCAAATTGTGTCAGAGAGAAGTAAGACCGTGGACCTCATAGTGCATGTTTTAGATGCAGCCAGAATAAGGTCCAACCCCACCAAACGGACCACATCGCAACGCATCGGATTTTACAATCTTTAAACAAAATTAAATCTTATTATCACAGTGTTTAAAGTTTATATTACCAAGTCACGCATGACAGCTTGACTGCGGCCGCGTGTGGCGACGTGCGTCGACGGGTGAACGCAGCCGGCGACATACCGCGACACACGATCGACTCCGTCCGCATGTTACCGGATCCGTTCGGATACCGTAGCGTGCGCTCGGAGGCGTCCAGCCGGACGCGTTCGGATGTGGCCGCATCCGTTGCGATGCGATGCGGGCCGTGCGGTCGATGCGACGACCTCCGGCCGGACGCGTTCGGATGTGGCCGCGTCCTTTCATATGCGATGCGATGCGGGCCGTTGCGGTCCGTTTGGTGGGGTTGGACCCTACTCAAATGAAGAAGATTGTTCCATAATTAGCAAAGAGTATTAATATAATAATAACTAACTGTAATAACTAAATAATAATTAACTGTAATATTAAACGAGCTCATCATAATAATATGCTTAACTAGTCCAATAGCTTGAATTCACAAAGTCCAGCGACTTAAGCCAGACGGACACGGGACAGATTACAATGTCAGGCAAACTCGGACACAGTGTCACAGAGTAGTAAGCTTGAGGCGTTTTGAGCATAATCCTTGCACTGAATGTAATCTAGATTCTTGTACACAGATTTAAAGTTTCTTGTTGTACTTCTATTAGTAACTAACTGGCCAGCCAAACGTTGTTCGACAGCCTCCGTGGCGTAGCGGTAGTGAACGCGGCCGCTACGCAGGAGGCGCGGGTTCGATCCCCGCTCAGTGCAAATATTTGTGTGCATGAAATATGAGTATTTGCATTGGTCTGGTCGTGCCTCGGAGAGCACGTTAAGCCGTCGGTCCCGGTTGCCATAAAAACATCTATGGCAGTCGTTACGGGTAGTTGGAGCCCTAAAAAATAAAAAAAAAACAACGGTCTAGCTGCAAAGCTTCGATATCGCCTAATGTTAACATTGGGTTGTGGAGGTCAGATGACAATCGCTTCACGAAAAATATCGAAGTCTAGCCAAATCCGTAGTTAAGACTGGTAAAGCGGACCCCAGACTCCGAGCTGAAAAGCTTCGGATGCGACTGGGAATTAACGCTAAGAGGAAGGGTTGTTCGAGCATTGAAATAAAATCGCGATTTATTTGTTATTATAGGTATTTAAACTTTCATGGTCGTTCAAACTCCAAACAATACATGGTAAATATCCCGATAGTTCTAATAGTAATATTTGTTATTTTATTATTTACCTTTAGCCCGATGGTTCGGCTACTTTCCAGCAGCCATAGTCGCGGGGTGACTAGAGAAGGTAGTTGTCACATAGTTTTTTTTTTTTTTTGGAATGATTTTGGCTTGGTTTCAAAGACCTTTGAGCCATGCCTTCATTTGTTGATATTTTATTATCATTATTTGGATGAGGATGAGGATGATGTAGATGATGATGGTGAGTTGATGACGATGATGATGAAGATGATGATGATTGCTGCCTCAGTAAAGTGGTGGAAACTTTACTAAAGGCTTCTACGGAGATTTGAAACCAACACGAGAAGTCACAATCCACTGTAATATTTCACTTTCCTACTCTTGTGCGCGTTTTCCAAGACGTTATGTCTAAAATTCCACCATATTTACACATAAAAACTCGAACTCACACGAATTTCGGAAAATAAAATAACACTGTTTGCGTCTCCTAGAATTGTCGCCAAAAAACTCCTTGTCACATAGTTTGAAGTTTAAGTGTTGTCAAAGTGCCCGAATCATGATGATATTTTTGGTGTTAATATTTACGCAGACCTATTTACATTAAAAAGTGGTTTTATTTTATTGAGTGTTATTCGCGTAAACTTAAGAAAATATAATTTGTTCTAGCATTTATTAATTAGATCAAACGTAAGTTTACAAAACACAAGTGTGAGTAGGGTAGCCAGAGTTCACTGGAGAGTTTTTGTGCTGTCAGTGGGAAGACCAAAGGTTGGTTCTGCTTGTCTTCTACACTGACAGCACAGAAACTCTCTGTTATTACAGGGTCGGCTGTACGAGAGTGACTCCTCTGGTGTCGCACACGTCCGTAGGTCGCGGAAACCGCTTTCCATCAGGTGGGCCGTGCAGTTGTCTGCCACCTAAGTTGTATAAAAAAATGCAGAATTAAATTTCAAAGTAACGCGATACCATAGCCCGTGATAGCAGTTCATACTTGTAAGGCGCGCTAGATCAAAACCCTTAAATAACAAATCCACTGCTACTATTTTATAGTATCTGAAACCATAGACCATATTAAACTCAAATGGGTCACATAATAGGTAAATAAACGCTTGTCTCTTTTCCCCAAACATGTCCCTTGCGAAACTTTGGGCTTCCAGCCGCAGACCCAGCTGCGGTGGGAAGCAAACTTTTGCTAGAAATACGACTCCTCACTTGTGCTTATAAAAAATAAACGTTTCACAGGATATTATCATGCTATCTCCCGAGTGTTAATGTCTCAACGTGAACATACCTGCTGAAAAGCAACGAAAACATTGGGTTCATTGAAAATACTATAAAATAACAGCAAAGAAATCGCGATAGAATCTGTTAAAAATAGTTTTATTTCATTCATTACGAAAATCTGTCGTTTTTTTATTCCAGACACGTCTCTAGACGTCTACCTTTCATTGAAAATGCTAAAATTAAAACATTAAATTAATTAAACCTTTAGTCCATGACCGAAAAGTCGGGTTTCTTTGAAGGATAGAATTCGCAACGAGGTCATCCGACATAGAACCAAAGTTACCAACTTAGCTCGCAGAATAAGCAAGCTGAAGTGGTAATAGGCTGGCCACATGTGTCGAAGGACTGATGGCCGTTGGAGTACAAGAGAGATTGGAGAACACGAGAAAGAAAAGGGAAGATGGGACGCTAACCAGATGGACTGACGAACTGAAAAAGGTGGCCTGGACGCGGAAGGCGTGGTCATATTGGGAGAGGCCTGTGTCCAGCAGCGGACTACAATTAGACTAATTTATTGATTGATTTAATTGAATTAAAGTTTTGGAAAGGCGTAAGGCGAAACCGGTCAAATGCAATATAATAATAAATATCATGGAAAAGCGCAAGTGTGTTAAAATAAACTTCTTTGCAAAAATAATAGCAAAAACTAAATATAAATGTTTTTGTCAACAAGTTAATTTAATTTATGTCTCATTCGCCGCTGCATAAACAAGGAAAATTACCTGCAGCAACAGCAATCAAAAGTAAAAACATCAAAGACTTCTGCCGAGCTCCGAACGAAGTAACATAATTCCACGGCACTCGAATTCTTCCTTAAAAGCCTCTGGAGAGTAGACTTGCCACAAGAACAAAAGATTAAGTTATTTCTGCTGTAATTTGTTGCAGAAAGTACTTGCCACTGGTTTCTCGTATATATTTTTTATACATCTTATATCGCAGACAAACACACGGCCCACCTGATAGAAAGTGGATATAACCCGCGCCACGTATCTTGGACTGTGTGTACTGCGCGTATAGGGCACATTTTGAGCACATTTTAGGTCCAAGATATGTGGCGCGGGTTATACCGTCTCCTATGGACGCTGTGAGACCGACCCTATGAGAACAGAGAAATTTTGTGCCATCAGCGCAGAAAATAAGTAAGACAAACCTTTGGTCTTTTCACTGATAGCACAAAACTTCTCTAGTGAACTCTCGGTATTCTGTAAGGAGGAATTGTTTCCCCAGTCGGACTGCTCGATTGGGACGGAAATAGCGTAGTGTCCTACCTCCTGGTGTAGGAGTTAAATTCGTATCAACTAGGCCTACGCTACACTTAGCGGGAATGCCATCGCGTATTGGCGATCGTGGCACCAGTCTCCTATATAGAAACACTATATTATTATATTCAATATGTATTTGTATCTATAATATAAAAATGAATCCCTAAATGTGTTGCTAAGCGCAAATCTCCAGAACGGCTGAACCGATTTCGCTAATTCCTTTTTTAGAATATTCCTTAAAGTACAAGGATGGTTCTTACGGAGAAAAAAAAAGAATCGATGGTTAGGCGGTACGAAGTTCGCAGGGTCAGCTAGTATATTATAGATTAAGATTAAGTCAATTACAAAATCTCCTCAACGGTTACTCAAACAAAAAGAAACATTTCGCAAGCAAAGATAAATAATCCTGATTTAAAAACTGATTAGGGAAAAAACGTGCGGTCCCGGTAATTCCCCTGGAATTATGGTACTTTAAGAAGTTTAGCGGGAGTTGCGGTACAGTTTAAGGAGACACAATTTTGTGCGTGACCACGTAATTTGTTGTCATTAATTTGAAACATTTAGCTTCAGGATTGATGATGTACTGTTAAGGCGACGACGTCCGACCTCTAAATCAATAATAAAAATTCAAACACGATTTCTAGTATGAGAGCCGATAACACTAATATAACTCGAGTCTGTTTAGATTTCCGGATGATATATGTATGTCATTAGATTAGACGTGTCTTTTATTGGAGAACATAAAAATGCAGCTAATGATATAACTATCACCGGGGAATTTGTTCAGACTTTAGTTAATGTTATCGGCTTTCATACTAATCGTGATACAACTATGTGCACAACTGCACATAATATATACAAAATATATACCACGTCAATTGTTTATATAGTAATCTAAACTTAGGTGGCAGATAAGCAAACAGCCCACCTGATGGAAAGTGGTAACTGCCTATGGATGCGTGCTACACCAGGGGAGTCACACTCGTGCTGCCGACCCTGTAAGAACAAAAAGATTCTGTGCCGTCAGCTGCACTCGTCCAGGGTAACCACTTTCCGTCTGTTCAAAAAAATCGCAATAAAATCAGTTAAAGTGTGATTATATTTCAATAAGCAAAAGATAAGACAGATGAACATGTCATCTGTCTAATCTAAACGACATAAATTATTCAATTTTAAACTCTATAACTCGTAATAACTTGGAGTATGACAACTCCTTAAATATTTTTTTTCTCTCAGAAAACAAAGAAAGTTATAACAGTATCAGTACAGTACCATTAAAATCAGTTGAACATTCGGCTTTTTTCGGGTATAATCGCCTAAATTCGGAGACGGAAATGACACGACATACATTACCGCGATTTCTTTTATGTAGCATTCAATTTGAAGTATCCTAAACGCAATGTATACCATCTGCCAAGATGACATTACTAACCACAGACCTAAGAAAATTATAGAGAAGCGACATGAATTTGAAAATTCATTATTTATTGAAGCTTCAATAATTAATGAATTTGAAGATATATAAGAAATCGCGGTAATGTATAGCTATACTTGTATACATTGAATAAAAAAATAGATAGATATGTTACGGCTAAAGGTAGGTGTGAACATAAACTTAAGATTAGCCGGCTAAACTTAAATTTATCTTCGACGAGGTGTTAATGTTAGTTTCTTCTATCTTTAGCCGGCTAAATTTAAGTCTAACCGCCCTTGAATGGCTAAAAATGTAGAAGGAAATGGGAAAGGAATAATCACTCTCATTTCAGCTTTACTATGCCGCCAATAGTGCAAACATCAAAGTGTCCACTCTGCTCAATCAGACTTGGATAGATTAGGTTAGAAGGCTAATGCGGGAGCGGAGCGAAGCTCCCGCATTAGGCCTTCGTGGTTATTTTTTTTTTATGATCATCAAGAAATTGAAGTCTCGCAAAGCCATACGCAATTAAATATAGACCGGCAGCAGGCGTTGCCTAATCAATCATTTGAACTGAAAGGTAGAACGAATACATTTTTAGCCGTTTTGTTTCGGTTAATGTGCACATTAACCGGCTAAACATGGAATATCCCGACGCAAACTAACATGTTATCGAGCTTTAGCTGCTTCTCGAAGATAAACCTAAGTTCAGCCAGCTAATCTTAAGTTTATGTTCACACCTACCTTTAGCCGTAACAGATACAAGTCAATATTTTTCTGTTTGATGTACATAAGTAACAGTACGATATTACATCGGATTAATAATAATTGATAATAATCACCAAATTAAAAATTTAAGAAACCGACTTCTACCGATTTTTGTTAATAATTTATCAATTAAAAAAGTAGAAAGTAAATTTTCTTCTTTTTTAAATAAATTATATTCTTTATTAAAATAGTTACATACATTATTTACAATTTCACGAGACTGAGCAACAATTATTTTACCACGCTTTAAATTTGTTGAAGCCATGATACATAACTACTGTAAGGTAATTTTGATAAAATTTGATAGAATCGAATATGTTCACGAATGAAAATTAGCGTTCATAATCATAAATGTATCACATACGTCTAATAAATCAATTATTTTTCTTATATTTCAATATTTTTGTGTTAGTTTTGAGCTACAAAGGAGGTTTTGTTGCTCATATCGTGCTTGTATTGTATTCATTATGACAACGGGTAATATAATTAAAGGTCATATCTGTAAATTGTTAACTCTATGTAAGAGACGAGGGATTCACGACAATTACCGAGGTTAACCGAATGTTCAACTGATTTTAATGGTACTGTACCTATATTTATTAAAAGTTTAAGGATTTTTTGATGTATGGATGAAAATAAAGTGAAAGATGTTTTTTTGTATCACGAAAACAATACTTATACTCTCGTCTTTCGCTTCCTAGCCCACCTTCTTCTTCTGTCCATAATACTTATCTGTTCTTCCTCTACTAGTATTGAAATTTTTATGTAGACTGGTTTCGATTGCTTCTGACTGCTTCTGACTTAAATTATTTATTCCATGCATCGTCAATTTGATCGGTCTATGTTCTGTTCTTAAATAAAGTTATTATGACACATAAAAATATCATCAAGTATTTATATAAAAATCGATACCTATATTTTGTTTGTTCAATGCTCTGCCTTCATCCGATTGCGTTAAAATTTGTCAATGTATTATTTGCACTTAAGTACAGCTTAGAGCCAAAGTACAATTTTTACCGAAATGTAGGTGGCGCTGCAATTGAGTCACGTACGAAGTATGGCAAGTTGCTAATAAAATTTAACCATTGGTAGAAAATTCGCACGTTCTTCGCACACAGTGTTGCTAGCTGCTTTTTATTTTTTCCGCTCAATGAATAAAACTAATAAACAGCTCATGAATGTGTTCGGCTCACGTTTCGTGGAATGATGCGGCAAGACGTGAGCCTGAATGCGTTAGGCAGCCTCAAATACCTCGCCAGTGTTGCCAACTAACTATTTAACGTTACCCAACATAGCTGAAACTTCTCTCAAATTATTAATTTAACGGTACCCAGACTACGTTAAGACAAAATGATTAATTAGTATCATATTTTGATTGTGTGACGTGCTTTGTCTGAGAAATTCTCAGACGTGTTTCGGTGTATTTCTGTTGCAACGGCAAGCTCGCAGTGAGATCGTCTTAAAGTGTCGGTAAATAAATGATGACCATTTATTTTTCATCAAATACGAGTGCGTCATTTATCGTGGTGATCTAAATTCAGCTCTAATACATCAGCCCCCTTAAACAAGTGGCAATTCGTTGCCCAGTGTGTTATAGAATAAAATGACGAATGTATGGAAACGTCAAATCCCATACATTCGTCATTCTATTCTACATAACGTAGATGATGATAACAGTATTTTAATGTTATTGATTGTAGACAAACCAAATTCTAATAAAGGAACTACTTTGGAATTAAATTATTTGTTTTGTTAAATATAATCTTAAAAGTCAACCTCCAGGGACAGTGACACCTGAACTGGTCACTTTATAGAACCATAGAACCATAAGTACCTAGTTACGGTTTTCATCTCCTTAGTTATATTTCACATTGCACTTAATTTGTCATTCTCTGCACCACCTGGTTGACTGGTAGAGAATGCCTATGGCATTAAGTCCGCCTTTTCTTTGTCCGCCCTTTTTTTTGATTTTTAGATTTAAATAAATAAGTAGTAAGAAATAAGTAGGTGACAGTTTCCGCTGCTTAGTTGGACAGAAGGTTCCCTAAAACAGGTTTGTCATGGTTCCAAAATTCCAAAATCATTTCTGGATGTTATCTTTTTCAATTCATAGCATACTAAGTAATTGTTCAAAAAATTCATTTATTTGTATTGTTATTCAATAGTGAAGAGCAGAAGGAAACGTTTATTGTAAAACAAAACTTCAAGAAACTCTATTGTTTGTGTAAACTATAAAAACTTAACGTTGAAATTTGTTTCGCCGTCGTGGATAACGATAAAATTCAAAGAAAATTTTAAACAACAATGTTTTTTTTGTATACTTTAGTGAAACATTTTATACAACAAAATAGAGAGCTTTTACAAAGGCTTAAGTTCACAAAGAGGCGAGCTAACTCCAGGAGGCTACTACAGTTTAAAATAGATATAAACTTTCTTGTGCACTAATTAAAATATGCATACAAGAAAATTAGAGAATAAGAATTAAAAATAGAATTTAGAGGCCAAAATGGTAATGTATTAATGAGAATGTTATTTTTACAATCCTACTTCCTACTTCCTACTTTTATATATATATATATATATATATATATATATATATATATATATATATATATATATTATATATATATATATAATATTATAAATGTGAAAGTTTGTGAGAATGGATGTGTGGATGTGTGGATGTTTGTTACTCTTTCACGCATAAACGACTGGACCGATTTGGTTGAAATTTGGTATGTATATAGGTTATACCCTGGATTAACATATATAGGCTATTTATCAGCGATGAACGGGATCAGAATTCCACGCGGACGGAGCCGCGGGCAACAGCTAGTATATAGATACATCTACTCACGCCTGTATATTCATGAAACAATCCCAACTATGATTTTCGCTCCCACCAAATAGGGGGCGAGCCTATTGCCGTCTAGCGGGCACTTAATCTTTACTTTCTTTAGGGTTTTACTGTCGATTGAGAACAGGGGCCCTAGACAAAGTGACATTCTATTGGCGAAAACGCCAGTGGAATCGCGAATAGTAGTATGAAATTGACATAAATCATTAATTTATCTGTAATTTTTTTATGAAATTTGAGTCTTTGTAACTCGAAATACATTATTTCACATATCATTATTACTATAATCACCGAAATGTCACGTAATCCACTGTCAAAAATTTAAAACGGTTCGCTTCAACGCGATTCCATCAATAGAATGTCACTTTGTCTATGCCCCCAGCCATATCCCTTAGTCGCTTTTTACGGCACCCGCAGGAGGTGGGGTGGCCCTATTTTACTCCACCGGGAACAAACACGGCTTTTAACAAACACAACATTTGTTTATGATGTAGGTAGGTACTTAAAGTTTTCATCAGTATGCACCGTCAGCAAATAAAGTAATATTTTAAGGCATGTATTTAAATCGATATTTATAATTATATTCCCTTTTTTCTAACAAAATATTTCAAAGTTATATCAAAAATACTGACTTGCACACTAATTATGTACACTAACTAAATCAAATTAAATATACTGTTTAATGAAATTTGCAGAACAATAAAATAACCACGAAGGCAAATGCTTCTAACCTAATCTATCCAAGTCGGATTTCGCACCTTTTTCAACGGATTGCGCACCTTTTTCAATAAACCTATCATTTGATTTAATTAGTGTGCAAGTCAGTAAATTAGTGGAGTTACGTAGTTTGCTGAAAAAATATACAGATGTGCATTTAAAAATATCTACTTGTTAAAAATATTCATTTCCACATGTTAATGGAAATACAGACTAACTTCGCGACTATGACTAAAACTCGTTTCCAAACGGAATAATGCCTCTACTGTTGAACACAGAGATTATTTATTACCTCTGTATTTGTAATAGGATTCAAGCACGAGCTATAAATGTAATTTTTGATGGACATGAAGAGAGAATATCTAATTTTGAACCTTATTTCTTGGACAATAGAATATTTATTAGCTCTGCAACGCAAACACGATTCTCCTGTAAACTATTTTTGCGGACATGGACTGCTGAGATTTTAATTCGCTTCCAGGCAATTTTAGTGTCGCCTCGCTTGTGCACAATAATAGCCTTTATTGTAGTACTAACTTTTACCTGCGGCTACGCCCGCGTGGAGATCGGTTATCGCCGAACATAGCCTATGTCCTTCCCAAAGGTCTAATCTATGTCTGTACCAAATTTCATCAAAATCGGTTCAGTGGTTTACGTGTAAAAGCCTAACAGACAGACAGACAGACAGACACACAGACAGACAGACGGAGTTACTTTCGCATTTATAATTTTAGTATGAATATGAGTTAGAATGAATTTAAAAATAAAACGATTATATCAGACTTTCATGTCCTGTAAAATTAAAAGTGCCTTGTCAAGGTAAGGCAGAGCTGGTACTTATCTCTAGACTGAAGTGTACTAAGCTTGTGAACTCGAGATCTTATCTAAAGAAACTTCATTTTCGTCATCCTTTTTAGTTGATATGTCCCTTTGGGAGCTCTTTCTAGAAATGATCCTTTGTCAGTTTAGGTAAATTTACACAATTTAACGACAAAAGAATATATCAGAGATAACTGTGTTCGTTTTCAAAGGCAGCTCCCTTTATAGAGAATTACAGTTGCCTTGAGGCTTTGACTATGTGACTATTTGCGTTTCGCGTCTTTAACAAACGCGTTATTATAATACATTTTGCATATCTATACTCCGTTCGGTTAGGTACTTAACGAAACGTATTATTCCATCAAGAACCAAGCGGTTTGGTGACTCCCTCTTGTGCCGCACAATTAAGACCTGGAATTCTTTACCAGCTCACGTGTTTCCCTCCTCCTACAGTCCCGGGTCCTTTAAGCGGGGCGTGAAAAAGCATCTGATGAGGCCGTCAAGCTGAGTGCCACCATTGTAGCATGGTACGTGTCTATAATGGTGGCCCTCTTTCCAAGACTTTGCCCTCAGCTTACCATCAGGCAAGGCGAAGTCAAATTGACGTGTCCTGTGTGAAAAAAAAAATGCTTTATTTAAAAATTCAGTTTAAAAATATTTTTCTGTTTAGAAACTTATTTTGAAGACTAATAACCGAAATCAATTCACTAGTTCGTAAGTTAGTTAGTCAAGTTTATTTGTTTATTATGTATTTTTATAAAAAAGTTTTAAAAAAATTGACATGATGCCCGTAGCTAGATTCTATCATTGCACCTCGCGCCATTGGCGGGGAATTCATCCTCAAGCATTGCGACCGGAAACGGTGCGCAGTGTACGGTATGAAAGGAACTTCATCCCACGCACACTCAAGCTGTGGAATGAATTCCCTGCGGTGGTTTTTCCAAGTGACTACAATATGGGGTTCTTCAAGAAGGGCAGTAGAAGGTTTCTTCAGGGTCGGCAGCGCGAGTGTGACGCCCTTGGTGTTGCATACGTCCAAAGGCCACGGAACCACTTTCTATCAGATGGGCCGTGTGCTTGTCTGCCACCTAAGTGGTATAAAAAAAGGTCGCTTCAAAATTGTTTACTTTTAGTTAGTACATAACTCTGGCTAAGATTATCCATATAGGCAAAATACTCCTTATACTTTAGAATTAAAAAATGTAGGTATCATACTTACAACGCTCCTAATGGCATGAATAGAGATCCTATAAAGGGACTACTTCTGTATTTCAAGTCCAAATTACCAATTTTGCATCATCCGACATAGGGAAGGACAAGATGCTGTTACGTGCCTCAAGCGAACGAAAAGAAACACACTGTACGGTTTCAAATTGAATCAGTTGGCTGTCGTTTCGTACACATTCTACCATAATGTGATATACATACAGGGTAGAAAATTTTGAGTATTTTGACCTTACTTGAAGGGAAGTACTCTAAATACAGGAGATAGCAAATTTCACTCAAATAAAACATTCCTTTATTCTTAAAAAGAAACAAAACTGCTCTCGAAGATTTTTGAAAAATCGCTTGCCGCACTCGGTAATCGAACCGACTAAAATCCGAAAAAGTAGTATTCTGTATTTTTATGGCATCTATCGATGGTGTCAATCATAAGGACTAAATGTCTCTAAGAAACATGGAAAATTAAATGACAGGTAAGTTCAAAATCTTCCAGCCTGTATTCTATAATATATCTTCCTTAATGTTACAAACTATAGAGAGTAACGACAAAGAGCGAGTACAGGGACAGAATTACTTTTCATCATAAATTATGAAGCCCTCTGTACTTATTTATGTTGTGTAAAAACCCCATGGCCGAAAACCTCATACATTTTATAAACCCATAATATAGATAATAACTATGAAAAGGGACAGCAATATTCTGAAATTCGGAAATGTTATAGCTGACAGATTTTTATCGTTAACAATATATCACCATCAGCCTTCAATTTTCCACGCTCCAAATGCGAAACACTTATTTCACATTTACATAAAAAATGGTCAATCATGAATCGGTTCTGCCCAAGGGTTTCGAAAAATATAGTCGTCAATTTACTATTTTTTGCATATAGTAGCCGCATGGTTCCCGGCTGAATAGAATTCGGGTCACTCCATCTCCTCCTATGTGGTGTCGTACAAGGCGACTAAGGGATTGAGGTTTTTAACATCAGACAGATATATACTGCCCAGACTCAGCCTCAGATGCATGACTAGAGTCAAAAATAGTGCCCAGAATACGGCAATAGGCTCACCCTCTATTACGTGGGACCGAATACAATGATTGGTGAAATATGGGTGTTAATTTACCTCTGCCTAACCCTCCCGGGATAAAGGGCTTCTTTTTAGGCTTAGATATGCAAGAAAGGTATGCATGATGTTAAAAAAAGAGCAGGTATGTCAATGGTAATATTATGTTTGCGTGCGATTGTGAGGTCCTGCAGTCTTATCATGGCGGTGTAGACATATCTCGAAACTTCTCTTCGACCAATGAAATTGATGAGGTATGTCTACATCATGCAGTTTTGGTTACGTGAAACCTTTTTTTCAGCGATTTCATTGGTCGAAAATATATCTCGATTTTGTCGATTACAACCATGCTGAGGCTGCTGTATTCAGATAAATCAAGATTCAGGATTGAGTGTCATTCTAGAATACAGGAAATCGAATATCGGTTTGGTTTGTGTTATTAGATTTTTTTATCAGGTAATTTTACTTCTATGGAAAATTTGTTCCGTTGTCTCAAATCAAGCCAGCTCGTCTCTCGTTACGTAGTAACAAGAAAATAAATTTAAAAAAATATCGAGTTAAAATACACCTCTGACTCCGCCAGACGTAACGTGAGTCTTCGAAAAGAGAACAAAGGCGAACCAAATTATTGCAAGACTACTAATAAACTAATTCGTGTTATAAAAGTAAGTAACAATCCCCACCAGATGTTTAGCGAGATTAGGTTGCCAAGTCGCAGGATCCTCCGGTTTTGTCGGAAAAACATTGCATTCCAATACTCAACAATGACATAAAATTCATTTGTTTCCCCTAAGAAGAGGGGGTGAAAACGATGTGTTAACATTTTCATGGCTCAACATTAACATCCCTACAAGGATCAATTCCCATAAATTTTGGGATTAGCGTGAACTTGCAGGAGCTGGTAAGGAACAAAAGCCGTAGAAAAATGTCCTTTAAGATTAAGATTTAGGTTAATTCAAATATTTTTAACGATACCTTTATTTTGGGACACCCCATTAAAGAAGGGCGAGCAAAATGGATTTATGTTCATGGTTTCCATTTGAATCCAGCTTCTAACGAAAATGGGGAAAAGGGAATACGCGGGTTAAATATTCCTGTGGACCTACCAAGAGAGCATGAAAACTTATAACATACTAGCTGTTGCCCGCGGCTCCGCCCGCGTGGATGTCGGTTATCGCGACCAAACATAGCCTATGTCCTTTCTCAAGGTCTAATCTACCCCTATACCAAATTTCATCAAAATCGGCTCAGTGACTTAAGTGTGAAAGCGTCACAGACAGACAGACAGAGTTACTTTCGCATTTATAATATTAAGTATGGAAGTACTTATGGATTATAGTGGCAATTGATCGACGAAACAATGAAAATCCGATAATTTGAATAAGTGTCAAATCGTTGGCCGGTTTAATGTGGAATAGAATGACGAATATATGGGATTTGACGTTTATGACGTGCGTTGACGCCTGTCATATACGTCAAATCCCATACGTTCATCGTTCTATTCCACAATACGCCGGTCAACGAATTGCCACTTTTCTAGAGGTTCTGGTCAGATTATGAAACTGACCTAAATATGGTTATCTTTACATTCTCAATACTGTTTTATTAATACTCATGGCCTAGGCCTATAAATAGCAGCTCCAATAATATTCTGGGCGTGTTCGCGGATCGGAAGTATTCACCTATGCTGCGAAGATGGGAACAGATTCATTTGTGAGTCGATTCCATTTCCATTGCATACACATTAGAATTTTGAATAAAGTTATTTTAAACTAGCTGTTGCCCGCGGCTCCGCCCGCGTGGAATTCGGATTCCGGTCCAACTTTAATGTATGGAAATCTGCCCGATTTATTGACATTTATGCTCACTGCTCCGCTCCCTTTAGTTGTAGCGTGATGTTATATAGCCTATGTTACTCCCAGATAGTGTAGCTTCCTATAGGTGAAAGAATTATTGAAATCGGTACAGTAGTTCCGGAGCCTATTCATTACAAACATACAAACATACAAAAATAGGTACAAATCTTTCCTCTTTATAATATTAGTGTAGATGTATACTAACCTTAGTTTTTAAGCAACATTGTTACTAACACACTATGGATAACTATCCGAATAAAAAGATTTAATACATAATAAAAAAAATAAATCGATAAACGGACAAACAGGCAGCACTACAGTAAAATTCAAGTTCCTTGAAGTAGGTATATATACCCCGGAAATGGAACCCTCGTAACGATGTAATGTGTGGTTTTAGATTATTTTGTTCCGACAAAGACCCACTTTTGGCTTCGTTGAGATACTCGGCAGAAATTCCAAGTATTCAAAAATAAAGGTTTCCGCTTATGGAACCCTAAAAATATACAAAATTCACAACAACACGCTTCTTTTGTTATTTAGGTGACCGCAAAAATCAACACCGTCCAGCTTATGTTGAGCAAACTATAATCAGGCGGGACCGGGGCTTGAATACATATTCCATTGAAAACGCGGCGGATGAAATCCCTTCGTGAAATCTAGTAGATTTTCTTAATGCCTCCAGTAACTCTGTCTGTAGGTACGGTAATGTAGGAATAGCGATTTAGATCTTTATCAGCTGAATAATGCGACATTGAAGAAATGAGGAAAAGTACGGAGAGAAAGAAATTCGCGTAGAACTAAGAGCTCAGTGAACTGTGACCGATTGGTTATTGGAATTACTTTTCACCTTGCTTTCGAGACATAATATCTTGGACCTAAAATGTGCTCAGAATATTATGTTCTATACCCACAGTCTAAGATATTATATAAAAAAAGAGGTAGATATGTTATTGCGCGAAAATCGTGAAGATCCGAAAAAGAGTCATTTGGAATGTTTGCCTCTAGTACCGCGTGCCGAGCGGCGCCAGTCAGACGTTGAGCGGAAGCATCAGTGACTTAAAAAAATAACGAAAATGCCATCGTATGTTTATAGACACTGCACGAACTATTACTCTAAAATTAATACACCAAAAGAAGTGTAGATGAATTAAAAATGTGTGTGTGAGTTCGGCACATTTTTCTTCGTTGATTTGTAAGCATATGACATGTCTATGTTATGAAATGTCATTGCGCACAGTACATGTTTCTTGAGTGTCTTTTGAGGATAGTACGGGGTGCTACGGCGGTGGACGAACTCAAATTCACCAAGCATAGATTATTACAAGACAATACGCGCGCACCAGGGCCCCGTTTGTCTCGTGACTTAGGTCCAAGATACGTGTCCCGAGGCATACACTTGATGGGAAGTGGCTCCCGTGGTCACAGATGTGTGCAATAGCAGGGGTGCCACACTCGTGCTGCCGACCCTGTAAGACCCTTTTTAAGATCTCCATTTTGTAGTCGCTTGGAAAAAGTAATATATTTATCTGTAAGCTGTTGTCAATGACTCATATATCTAGAAAAGCTGTTTAGAATAATATGTTACAGCTCAGTGTTGAGGCGGATATAAAGGAGATGGGGAGGCTTTCATACATTCTTGGGCCAAAAATGTAATAAGATGAGGGTGGTATCAATTAAGAGCATATAAATTATTAAACCATCCCTGAAAATTCTGCAGATTTTGGATATCTGAGAGCAGAGTTATAAGAGAGAGTAAAAGTGAGGTTATGCAAGAAATTGACATTTTAGAACTGTGATTTCTGTGGTGTTTTAATAGAAAGTGGTCATTTTTTTTATCTTAAAATACTTTTAAATTGTACTGTATTATATTTTACTCAGGGATAATGTACGAAAACTTACAAAGAGATTTTAAAGATATGGAGTACAAGGATGTTATTTTATAAAAAAAACACTTCAAATAGTAATGATCTTTTATTCTTCTTCAATAATAATTAGAGTATTGTCTAAGAAGTGCGCAGGTGGAAATATATTACCTTATTTACTTCATTTTCTATGCCACAATTCACACAGAGATCCATGTCAAAATCCAAAATACCGAGCAAAACTCAAACAAGTAAACAAGTTTATCATTGTACTTTAAGGTAACCAGGAGCAAGCTGAGAAGTCCGTAAAGAGAAATCACTGTTAAGGGAATATAATCAAGAAATCAACTGGAAATACTCAAAACGCAGAAGTCAATTGATCATTGGATTTAAACCAATAAACTGATACAGCATACTGATATAGCATACTTTGTACATATTTTATAAACAATTGTATATCCCATAAGCCGTGTAAATATACAATTTTTCGATAAAATAATTAATTTTGAAGATTGAATAAATAAACTGATTGACTGAAAATGGAGCTGTCAGCTGTCACAGCTTAAAAATACAGCTGATAAACACAAGAAATAATTAATCGATTAACGGAAATCGATTCAGAATTTATTTTTATTACACTATTATTTGGTATTTTAAATGGTTATTATTATTATTATGATTAAGTTTTGTTCACTCTGATTGATTTAATATCAAATTGTGATGCAAGTGTTTAAATACGCAATATTGTTTAAATAATTTTTAGTAATCGATATTTTATTTTGCTAATGGAATAAACTTAGTTTTAAGATTTCTCGTCTTCCAGACTTTCAATTGAGCTGGTTTTTTAATATTTTGAAATAGAAAAATATGCCGCTTTTTTTAAGTCATATCTCAACTCATTACAATTTTGGCCCAGAAGTCCCCGTCTCCTTTAGGAATGAACTGCAGAAGCTAGATAAATGATTGCAACTAACTCAAGTGTAGCAAGTTCCACCAAGTGCTATCAGGTGTAAAAATATCTGAAATAAGAACTATTTTTAACGAACTTATCCATAAAGTTAATATACGTAAGTATTATGTAAATAATGAAATTATGTAATTATGTAAATATTTGTAATTTATTAGTTGAGTAAACAAAATAATAAAAATTTCGTAAGTATTATCAATCACGATTTAGCCTATCGCAATCCACTGCTGGACATAGGCCTCTCCCAATATCGGGAGCCTTTGGCTTACCGATTTTACGGTAGCCAGATGGGTTGGTACAGGGTTTTATTTCGAGTTTTCCTTTTATCGCAGTGGTTTCGTTTGCGTATTTTTCCGTAAGTCACCTCTTACGACACCCTTCAGATGAGATGGAGTGGGTTTCTCCGCCACCACACAAATTCATCAGGGATTACGATGCATTTCGTATTATTATATTATTGACACTAAACCCGACATTATCGTTGCTTTTCAACAGCCATTGGAAGTCTTTTCACAGGGAGACTAAAGACGGTAGTTGTTTCATGGTTTAAAGTGCAAGTTATCTCTAAGTACCAGAACTATTTTGAATTGTTAACGATACTATTTATGTAGAATGAGCTCACAGCGTCGTCTTCGTGCGAACTTCCGACAATATCAACTAGAAAAACGAGCTGCTGAAAAACTATGTAACGTCGGGCTTAACGTACCTAAATAATAACCAAATAAATCTCTATAGAATTCGTTAAAAATAGTAATATTTCAATGAGATTTATAGGTTATTTTTAGTTCTAAATGTGTTTTATTTCTTTTAGGTATCTACATAAATCATACAAAAAACCTAAAACTTTAGCAATTCTTGAAAGGTCAACTTGATTTAGTATCCAGAACGAATCAACAGCGAAGTAAATTGAAAAATCGAAAACTAAATAACTTAGCGCTCTTTCGATCTGAAGCAAAGAGTAGAATAAAACAAGTGCTTATAGATATATTTTTGTTCATTGTAGGGCCTTCTACACAACCAGAACCAAATAAGGTAAACGCTTCTAATTCCGTGGTATTTTCACCAAATCTCGAAAGAACCTCAAAAATTAAGTATTCATTGTAACTTTTTCTACATAAGGCTATTTTTATTAGAAGTGAAATCTATCTTATTTTTGCAAAATACCATCAATTTGACTCTAAAAGTTCATTAAAACTGTTAAATTAATAAAAAAATCAAAAAAGTCAGATGCGACTAATTCCGTGGTAAATATTCTAATTCCGTGGTATTTAGTTTCTAATTCCGTGTGTAAACAGTATGAACGTAATGACGTGGAGAGAATGATACATGGTGTTCAAAAATGGAATGTATTTATTTTAGCTTTGTATTTCAAATCAGTCTCTATCATTTATGTCTAACAAAAGAGAATCACAATTGGCAAGCATATTTATTTGTATTAACAATAATATAATATACTAGCCTTCCGCCCGCGGCTCCGCCCGCATGCATCTCGGTTAACGCGACCTTTGCTCATATCTCCGGTTCTACTCAACCGATTGCGATCAAACAAACGTAAGATTTTAAGTCTGAGTAAGCCCTTTCTAACAAAAAAAACCGCATCAAAATCCGTCCAGTAGTTTTTACGTCCATCGCGGACAAACAGACAGACAAACAGACAAGAAATTCAAAAAAAATATTTTCGTGTTCAGTATCGTTAACATAACATAACCCAAGTATTTTTTTTTAAATATCTCCAATGTACAGACACGACCACTTTACAATTATATAATAGTATAGATATAGAACATAATATATTATAATAGGGCGATACTCCTCGACACGGCACGTATTGTGAGGAGGTTCCTCTCCCTGGAGCCCTAACCACCGGTAGCTTGGTCCCTGTACCCGATGCCGGTGGGACACTATTTTTTATATTTATAAATATATGTTTTTATTAGATAATAATATTTATGTATTTAAAAATGTAATTTATAGGCTTTTAAAATGAATAAAGAGGGGATAATAATAAAATATAGATATATTTTTTAATTCATATTTTTAAGTATATATATTTTTTAGATAATATATGTATTTAAATATATGTATTTATCCAAGTCTATACTTAGGTAAGCTACCATTTTAAATACCTTTACAATTTACTAATAATACTAACACGTCGAGTAAAATAATGAACAGGCTGTATATAACAGGTGTCAATACCACGGAATTGGTTCCCATGTAATCTAATTACCGTTGTAAATACCACGGAATTAGTTTTTATGACACAAAATCAAGTTTTCTAATTCCGAGGTATAAAAACTAGAAGATTTTTTAATATTATACATCTAAGTTAACGTTTAATTACGATATCATCGACATAATATATAAAACATACTCAAGGAAATATCAGAACACATCAAAAATCTCGTTTTCTGTACTTAGTTCCTCCATACAAGAAATTAAGAAAGTACCTAAGTATACAATGTTTGACCGGCTATAATTAGTAAATGCGACTTCAAAGTATGCCACGGAATTAGTTTTTTGTATTTATTGGTTATTCAAGTTATCAGAACTGAAATATGAAGTTTGTAATAGAAAAACTACCACTAAAATTTTCAAATAAGATAAACTCTATAAAATTGTAATTCCGTGGTATACAACGGTAATTAGAAACACACAAAAATATTTGACACCTAATGCCGTGGTATTTTTAACACTTATTTTCTCCTCAATTTGTTAATAGAATACTCCAATGTTAAGTGTATTCGATACAACGTATTACCCTTTCCATATTTTACCCAAAACCGAATCTCTTGTGGTATAAAATTATCGTTTAAAATACTATTTAGCAAATGGTAGTACTTACGCGCATAAGGTCCGAAATGTATGGAGCGTGTGTTCGACTCAGGTGGCAGTGGCAAACTAATCGATTATTTTAAAATATACACACACCAAGGTACTTTTGTCTTCACATAAATATGAACAGATAAATTATTATTTGATTAATGGGTCTTGCAGTCAAAAATAATTAGTAATCTGCTTTATAAAGCTGTTTTTCTAAATACCACGGAATTAGTAGCGGATTTCTGCACCCCACGGAATTAGACGCGTTTACCTTAAGTATAGTATAACTAGATTGTGTCATGGATTCTAGAATGCGGATAAACGTTTTCTTAAACATAGAAACACCCACAGTATGCATACCAATATTTATACTCAGCGGAAATCAAACTCGTGTCCTCTGCGTAGAAATTGAACGTTCTACCGTACTGCTACGCTTCTATGATAAAGAAGGAAAGCATGCCAAACTAAAGTTTAAATTAGCTCACAAAATCGCTCCGCGCAACACAGCCCACACCAGAGCATAGTCACTCCCACTTACGTACATATTCAGTAGGGATCCGACAAACTCGGGTTAAATGATATATAGCTTTAGGATTTAAAGGGCTGGATGAAGGTCCAGCGTTAGTTAAACAATACGGATCCGTAGCGAGCTCTGATTGAACAATGGTTAGACTATTAGCAAGTGACTTTGGGTGCTTCAACATTTTATCACGAATCTACATCCATACTAATATTATAAATGCGAAAGTAACTCTGTCTGTCTCTCTGTCTGTTACGATTTCACGCCCAAACTACTAAACCGATTCTGTTGAAATTTAGTACAGGGGTAGATTAGACCTTGGGAAAGAATATAGGCTATGTTTGGTCGCGATAACCGACATCCACGTGGACTGAGACGCGGGGAGCAACCAGTCTAATATATAAAAATCAATGCCACTTTTCGTTGTTAGTTTATAACTCAAGAACGGCTGAACCGATTTGGCTAATTTTAGTCTTGAAATATTCGTGGGTGTCCAGGGAAGGTTTAAGCGGTGAGAAAATAGGTGCAGCGGGACCGGGAAAAATATGGCGGTACGAAGTTCGCCGGGACAGCTAGTTATATATAAAAGCGAAATACCACTCACTGTTTATTCAAAAAATCTCAGCAACTATAACACCTACAAAAGGAAGTAGGACACGACAGTATTTCCGTCCCAATCGAGCAGTCCAACTGGGGAAGTACCACCGCTCTACAGAATACTGCGGCTATAATAACCGCGTGTTGTGTTCCCGGTGGTGAGTAGGGTAGCCAGAGCTCACTGGAGAGGTTTTGCGACAGCGCAAAACATCTCAGTTCTTAAAAGATTAATAATTTGCTTCTGTGCGGAGGAGAGGTGGTGGAGCGCGATAATTGGGCTTTAGTATTAGAGCTGACAACACTAACTCAGGTCTGGTTTGATTACCGAATGATATGTTTATCATTAGACGCGTCTTGGTAATCTGATCAGACTAGAGTTAGTGTTATCGACTCTAATACTATTTGACAAGCTAAAGCTGTTGTCTTAAAGCTTTTCCATGTTATTACCTTCCCACAGCTGTCGAATAAACCCACACTCCAAACAAATCAAAATGCCAGCCTACAATAAACTTAGGAATAATAAACAACTTCAGAATTGTAAATGCCAATTTATTATGTACAAAACAATCTATTCGAGTAATTGTATTTGACAGTTGAGTAATTTATCTCCGATCCAGTAAATCTTTGAGTTGTCGGAGACTAGCGGTGACGTAATCAGACTTGGTTCAATAGTCTCAATATTATCTAATACTAGCTGTTGCCCGCGGCTCCGCCCGCGTGGAATTCTGATCCCATTCGACGCTAATATATAGCCTATATGTTAATCCAGGGTATAACCTATATACATACCAAATTTCAACCAAATCGGTCCAGCCGTTTATGCGTGAAAGAGTAACAAACATCCACACATCCATTCTCACAAACTTTCACATTTATAATATTAGTAGGACTAGCTATTACTAGCGACTTTGCCGCGTGGATGTCGTTTATCGCGACCAAACATAGCCTATGTCCTTTCCCAAGGTCCAATCTATCTCAGTACCAAATATCATCAAAATCGATTTAGTAGTTTAGGCGTGAGAGCGTAAAAGACAAACAGGCAGAGTTACTTTCGCATTTATAATATTAGTATGAATAATTATCGGCATATGTCTTGACTTCCAACTCCTTCGACAGCCTGTGGCGTGGTAGTAGTGAACGCAGCTGCTGCGCTGGAGGCGCGGGTTCTGTGCCCGCTCAGTGCAAATATTTATACGCAGGAATATGGGTATTTACATTGGTCTGGTCGTGCCTCAGCGAACATGTTAAGCCGTCGTTCCCGGTTGCCATACGAACGTCTATGGTAGTCGTTACGGGTAGTTAAAAAAACCATGTTACCGGGCTGGCTGACAGCAAGTTCGAGCTCAAAACATCTGCAGGCGGTAACATACGAGTGATGGTTTCGGAGATTGCCGCTACAGTACCCACTTACATATTATCGAGTAGGTCACATATCGAGGGTATAGTGCTCAAACCCAATAAGTATGAAATTTTAACTTTCGAGTTATTATATGTTAAAGGTTCAAAGACAAATATACCCATGATTTTCACATAATATCGTCACAATAAGTATTTGTGGTAAAAGTATATTTAGTTAACTTATTACTATAACAATTTTAAACTGTCCATTGTTCATCATTCTTAAATTAATAGAAAATTAGATACATGAGGTAGTGACTTATTGGGTTTTACCCCAAAGAGAGAGATAAAATTAAACATTAATTGTATTTAATTTCTTAGGATTAATTAAGTTAAATTATTGAAAAAATAAATAAAAATCACTCTGTCACTTTTGCGGGCTGGTTGTTTGGTATAATATTATGTCTTCATATTTTTTCACACTGGGACAGGCTGTTGATCCAAAACAATCTGCGTACCGCGCTTGCGTAAGGGCGCGCGCCTCGTGCTATCCCACCATGAGTCACTTTAAGGTGGAGTACAACAGAGCCACAAATGTCTGCAAGAGTGCTTAATATGTCAGAGCGCACAGCACGGTTTGGTCAAGTGCTAATGGTGCATCCCATGGGCAGCCATGGCTACTGGCGACTGGCCAAAGCTGTGCAAGTCAACTTCTGTCAGCCTTCCCTGCGTAGCGCGATGTCCGTAAAGTACTGCAATCACTCGATATCTAGAAAATCAGCGGGCCGGGTCTTATTCCAGCGATGGTTCTTCTAAAACGTGCAACGGAGTTGTCTCCAATGCTTACGCGGCTGTACCGACTCTCCTTAATCTCGGATACAGTGTCATCGGTTTGGAAAGAAGTGAATGTACAGTACAGCCGATTCCCAAGAAGCGGGATCGCCCATACCCAGCCAACTATCGTCCCATAGCCGTCACCTCAAGGCTGTGCAAGGTATTCGAGCACATCATCAACATACAGCTCATGCGTTACGGATGATGCGTAAAGGATCACTCCTTAATTAATGACAGGAAATACATTTTTAGGCCGAAGTGGTTAACAGGTGATCTTCTGGCGTACGTTACCCATCTTTAGGGTGAGGCTTTGGACAAGCATGACGAGTCACTGCCAATTTCGATAGAATCTAGCTCAAATCGTTTCTTTCCAAGCTACCAACCTTTGGTCTGCCTGCTAGACTGTGCGCCTGGGTTACTAGCTTTCTACAGGAGCACCGTATTCGCGTCCTTTGTGATGGACAAATTTTGGAGATTTTGCAGGTAAATGCTGGCGTACCGCAGGGGTCCGCCACTTACTTTATCACCCACTCTGTTTCTTCTGCATGTCAACGACATGCTGTCCATCAGCAGCATTCCTTGCTATGCAGACGATAGCACCTTACACGGGCATTATCACGAACATCCTGCGGTGAAGCAGTCCGATATCGCGGAAAAAAGGCAGCTTATCGCCACTGAGCATGCCGGGTCTTGAACCACATTTCCCAATGGGGCTCTGAGAATGAGACGCAGAAATAAGACGCAGACATGAGCGTTTACAGCAATGGTCAATGCTCTTTCCTTCCCCTTCCCGCTCTTCAGAACACGCCTCTGCTACTGCAGGAAAATCTCAATATCCTCGGTATGGATGTTCTCTGCAAACTAAAGAACAAAAACTACATTGAAAGTATCATCAAAACAGCCTCGCGTAAACTCGGAGTCCTGAACAAAGTGAGGCGTTTTTTCACACCGGAGTAGCGGTGTCTTCTGTACAAGACACAAGTGCGCTACTGCGCGAAATACTGCTCGCATCTCTGAGATAGCAGTACTTAGGTACTAGACGCGACGTGCGTTCCGCATTATTGAGAATCCTGAGGTCATGAAAACCTTCGACGATGTGCAGATGCGCAGAGATGTTGCATCCTTGGCAGTGTTAACTGTCTCTACCATGGTGAATGTTCTGATGAGCTCTTCCAATTAGTACCACCCTCTCCTTTCCTACACAGGACAACACATGCAGGACTTAAATATCACCCGCATACGGTGCAGAATATTCCATAAAGAACCAAGCGGTTCGGCGACTCCTTCTCTTGTCCATTAACCTGGAATTCCTTACCAGTACACGTGTTTCCCGCTTTCTATAGTCCCTGTCCCTTGCCCTATATGCAGGGCGTGAAAAAGCATCTGATGAGGCCGTCAAACTGAGTGCATGGTACGTGTCTATAATGGTGACCCTCGTTTCCGAGACTTTCTCTTCAGCTTACCATCAAGCGAGGTGAAGTCAAATTGACGTGTGCTATATAAAAAAACAGTTCACCACTAGTCGCAATCCACCCAAATTACGCGTGCGGTGTGAGTGGCATGAGTGAAGTTGTATGTACTTATTTTGATTTATTGGATTATTCCTCAAACAATATTGGAAGAATCTTAAGTGAGTAAATCTATTTAACTATACCAGTTCTGTTTTTGTTTTTGAAATTATCGAACAATGAAATCCGATAAATTAGTTTGTTTTATTTCAGATTTTATTTTTGGTAACTTTCTTAACTATTAAAGTAAAGGTAAGACCCGTTAAATGGAAATAATGGTTTCGGCCTCTTCTTTTTATTTTGTTTAATAATCATATGGATAAAGGTAAAACCAGATAAATAGAAATATTGGTTTTCACCATGCATGTTATAAAGCGATTTAGTAAAACTTTTTATACACTAAATGAAAATAAATACATTTATTTGGTTTAAGCGTGACATAAAAATATTTTTTCTCCCAATAAATCTACTTAGTGTGTTCTAGTTTACAGTTTTGAAAAAAAATACCTTGGTTTATTGGGTTATTACACCAAGAAACTTGAGTTCTACCGCGAATTCCGCTTATTGGATAATACCATTAGAAAGAGCGTAAAAAATCGATTAAGATGGACCAAAAAAGTCAATTTTCGATTTTTGCCTACTTATTGGGTTTTAACACTGGACCCTCGATATTTATTACCGTTTCGTAAAAGAATTCGATTTCTAAAATATCTTAGCGTTGATTCTTGTATTATAATTGAAGAAAAACAATCGAAAACACACAATAATTCATTTTGTTATTTTTCAAATACATTTCTTTTGATGAGGTATACAATATTTTGTTTCAAAAACGAAATTAGGTTTGATACAATTGTATTTGTATTTTGTTGTGAATAAACAAACACGGTACAACCCTTTATTTTGCGAACAAAAACTGAACAAATTATAAGGTAGAAATTTGTGGAATAATTTATTGGGAGATTTAGTCGTACTTTTTTATCGTGCGAAAAGTCCCCACGGATACCTCCCCCGCTGGAGCCGGTGGAGGAGGTTATGTCGGACTCGAACCGACTAAACGCACGCTGTCTGTGGGCCGTCGGTGGCCGGAGATGAAATTATCGTAGACATATTCCTCGCACCCTGGCCAACCCAGGGCCATGTCTCTCGATAGTTTGATCGGTTTTTTTTAATACTACTTAGTTGGCAGACGAGGCTTCCGGCGACTGGGACCACAATTAACTCGGACCGCGGTCCCAGTTGCCGGATTCATTTAAATTTAATATTTTTCTTCCATCGACTGGGACCACCTATAAATGTATCAAAAAATCTATTGTTTTAGCCAAAACAGTACAGTCGAACAAATAAAGGTTAGTTTTAATTTAAAGAAAATACTCTTTGATTGAAAAATGTCATCTATCGTATATGTCACTCATTAACTCCTCCTAAACGGCTGGATCGATTTGAATGTTTTTTTTTGTATGCGATTTGGTGGCACCCTGGATGGTATTCTAAGTTATCACCTCTGTTACTTAAAATATCATAGTGATAGTCAACATTCACTATTAGTTTATAATTAGCGCCATAGCTTCAAATAGGAGTGGAGGTCAGGTAGCAGTCGCTTCACGGTAAGTATTAAAGTTCGATCCTAACTGAGTTGGATAAAGGCTCAGGGAATGGATCAATGGTGGGTATTAGAAACATATTCGGGCTTCCCTTAAAATAACTTAAAAGTTATGCGAAAAAACGCGGACGTAGGGTCCGCGTTTTTTCGCATAACTTTTAAGTTATTTTAATAACAAATTGACACTAGAGTATCAATTTGTTCCTAGACAGTGTTGGTTTGCGGTGGATAGGGCGAACGGATGGAGAACAGCCTTATCTCGTAGTCGCCTTCGACTACGGGAACTCCAACTGTCATGTCTGGGCTGTTCTTCATCCGTCAGTAAATATACCTACCTACAGCCTAAGACACAGTGCTCACTTGACGGCTATAGGCTCGCCCCCTGAGACTGGTTACACGGGACCGAAAACATAGTGAAATATGGGCTTTCAGGCGTGAATATGTGTATGTAATAGTCATGAACGTATGTGTAGGTGTGTCCAGCCCTCCCCTCCCCCCCATATAAGGATAGCCGCAGCTCAGACCGATTTCAACACAATTTTTGACACCGTTTTATTAAGAAATAGCGTATCCCGGTACCTATCTGTCATTTCTTTTTCTTTTTCATCTTTTTCATTTCAGAGGCATTTTTCAGAACGAAAACACGGGTAAGAAAATCTATGGAAAAGTGACTGCTAGGAAAATCTATCTTTTTGGAATTGCAGGCAATATAAACTCATGCCTAGAATAAGTATACCTAGATATTTATACATATTATTATTATACATAAATGATTTTTTCCCTGAAGGGGTGCCAGAGGCAATCTTTTCCCGTAATAAGCTTCTCCTGACCGCTTGAGAACGTCTCAAAAACCTTTCTGCGCATGTGGCATTGGTGCTTTTGTGCATGTGCTTTGCTCTCCCTAAGCTGACGTACCTGCTGCGGACAGCGCTAACCTGGGTTTGTCCGGCAGACGTCGCGGCTTTCGATGACATCCTCAAGTACACAGTTGAGTCGATCCTCAATGTATGGCTCAATGAAAACCAATGGGTACAGGCGACTCTCCCCAACCGTCACGGGGGTATTGGGTGAAACGCGCGCGGGATGTGGATTTGCCGGCTATGCTGGCATCGGCACATGGCGCTGCGGACCTTGTTACTGCCATCCTCCATAATAATGGTGGCAGAGTAACTGTGCCCTTTGCAGGGGACGCCGAGACAGTGTGCCTTGCTCGCAGTTCGGCGGCGTCAGGCCCTGTCACGCCTCATGTCCAGCGCGCTTGGGACGATAGCACTGCTGGAAGGCTTAGGAGGGGCTGGTGGAGATGCCACGGGGGCCGAATCCGATCTGGCGAGGCTTCGGGCGGTGTCGCAGCCGGAATCGGGAGCATGGCTGCACGCGCTGCCTTCACCTCACCTGGGCACTTTATTGGACGACAATTCATTGCGGGTGGCAGTGGCTCTCCACCTGGGCTGCAAGGTTTGTGAACCCCATAAATGCACCTGCGGCTCCATGGAGTTGTCGAAGAAGCGCGGGTAGGTTTCCGCGTCACCATGCTCTCAACGACATACTCCGGAGAGCCTTTGTATCGACTGATACCCCAACCACGTGTGCCATACCGTCCTGTCTCCAGTAACCGCAGCAAGAAAACCGGTGACATTCGCTTCGCCTCGTACCCGGGGCAGAGGTTGGCTGTTGCTATACAGCGGGGCAATGCCGCTAGCGTCATGCTTTGCCCCTGTTACGGTGACAGGCGGCGGGGCGAGTTAGTTAATTAATTTTGACATGATGTTCGAATTTAGTATTTAAGGTGATTACTGTAGTTTTGTTTTATTGGTGTACTATCGTAATTAAAAGTGCATTAGCACCGTAATGTTTATAATGGCTTGTCCGTTTAAACGCGTATCTATGTGTATGTAATGTTTAACGCATACATTTATACGTCACACAGTATCGATATGAGAAAATATAAATGTGTGTGATGCGAAACAAAGAAAACGTTATGCTCGCCTTTTCATACTATTATGTTCGAAGCATGCATCTATATAAAGTAATGCAAAAATTCGTGATTCTACGTAAGGCAGTGCGTAGCCTGGTTGGTAACAAGGCTGCTATGGATAGTGTTGAAATCGAATGTCGTGGGTTCGGATCTTAGTTTTCCCACTTTTTGTTGTTTTGTTTTCATGAAATTTTAGGAACAAGTTAACAGAATTAGAAATAATTATTTACAAATAGAAAAATATTATACTTAATTTACAATAGATTATAAATAAAACAATAGTTTAAAAAAAAAGTTTATTAAAAGAATTATCCAATGTTAATTTGTGGTTATAATAATTTCATCCAAAAAATATACTTTTATAATAAAATTAATATTGCATATTGAGGTTATAGCTTAATTATTCATTTTCTCGAAAGTTTTTTTTCGGAAAAGAGGATTGAAACTTAACCTCAACCATACAGTCTTATACTAATTACAGGCCAGCACGTCCCTTGATAGGCTCAGTAGTCTCAATAGGCTCAACTGAAATTAAATAACAAAAATATTTAAACAAGGGTACAAATCAGGGGATCGTGCTGGCCAAGGAAATTCAGTGGCGAGGAGTACTCATAACACGATTCCTGCCGGCTTGCTCTGCAAAGGGAAGTCATGGTAGAGATGCTTAAGTTTAATGCATTATTACATGTATTACACCTAAAATTCAGTACCTATCTAAAATTTGAGAGAATTTCATACAAAATTGCCATGGTTGTTCTTTGGGATTTGCCACCGGCTTCCCTTTTGAACATTTTCACCCTTCGCTACAGCAAGGAATAAATTTACGTTCACTAAACCATTCGCGAAGTATGGTGGCTCGATGGATGGGAGAATTATCGTGCACAAAACTTATATCATTTTTTTATACCACTTAGGTGGGAGACAAGCACACGGCCCACCTGATAAAAAGTGATTACCGTGGCCTTTGGACGTATACAACACCAGGGGCGTCACACTCATGCTGCCGACCCTGAAGAAACCTTCTAATGCCCTTAAACCTTCATTTATATCTGGATAGACATTTCGCACTGTGGGCAACATTATATCTTCTAACACTTTCACATAGTTTGCACTATTTGCACGCGTAGATATTGGGTCTAATTCACCCGGCCCTTGCGCTCTAATCCACCCCCACATAATTTACACTTAGATTCAGTGTTCAGTACTATGGTGTTTTCACACCACCGTGTTTTATCCTTATGCCATAAATGTAATCTTCCTTTTTGAGATGATTTAAACGTTTTTTCATCAGAAAATATTGTTGATTCCCAGTTAAAGTAAATACTCTTCGTTATTCGTTTCATATTCTGCTACCATATAACGCCGCTTCAGCAGGTCTTCCATTTCTCCTCCAACTCTGCAACTCTTCTTCCTCAAATTGTTTCACGCAACGACTCCCAGTATTTCTCTAAAAAAACAACAACCATATTACACAATTGCAACCAATGAACAAAATTGCACTACAACAATATTAATTAATTAGCAGGGGTGTATGGGGGCTCACCTAGATCTTGAGCCCCAAGCCAACCTCACCTGCTAGCTGGTGCACCTGCTGAACAACGGACGAGGCTCTGGCGCTGGCTTTCCCCTCGGGGTTGGGGGGTCGGACGGCAGTCGCCCCCGGAAAAGCCAAAATTGCCAAATTTAAAATTAATATGGCTCGTAATAAAAGGAATCACAATGAGGGTAGGGCGCCGCCGCAAAACGGCGCGCATGAGGGTCGCCCGCCTCGTGTCGCAAGTGGGCAAGGGCTACCGTGCCTGAGCCGGGCACGGCTAAAGATGTTAGGCCAACACTGTGATTCACGAAAACTCCGCTTCGCAACGTGGAACATCGGCACGTTGACCGGTCGCACGAGGGAGTTGGCTGACGTACTCTGCAGGCGGAGAGTGGCCGTGGCGTTCCTGCAGGAGACTCGGTGGGGTGGCGATAGCACCATGCACATTGGGGAGGGCTACCAGCTGATGTACACAGGTGCACCTGACGGGCAGGCCGGGGTGGGCGTGGTGCTCTCCCGGGCGTTGCAGGATGACATCTTGGAGGTGAAGAGCTATAGCGCCCGACTTATGGTTGTGAGGGTGCTTATCGATGGGATTATAACCCACCTGATAAGTGCTTACGCTCCACAGGCTGGGCGTGGCGAAGCCGAAAAGATCTTGTTCTGGGACCAACTCGGGGGAGTGCTTCGTGACGTCCCGCTGTCGCAGGAGATTGTCCTGGGCGGTGACCTGAACGGTCACGTGGGTGACGGATGTGAGGAGTTTGGGCGTGTCCACGGCGGTTTTGGATACGGTAGTCGCAACCCAGAGGGTGAGCACATCCTTAGAACGTGTGCGACTGCCGACCTGGCCATCGTGAACACGTACTTCAAAAAGAAATCCGAACATCTTGTCACCTACAAGAGCGGGGGGCGCTTAACCCAGGTTGATTTCCTGCTCACTAGGAGGCACAGCATCAGCAGGGTGGCCAACTGCAAGGTTATACCCGGGGAGAGTCTCACTAGCCAACACCGTCTCCTTGTCATGGACCTCCGCGTGAAACCCAAAGACAAACGTGCCGAGCGTGCCCAACGCAAAATCAGGTGGTGGCTGCTTGATGAAGCTAAGTCCCAAAGTTTCGTCTCAGCCATCGGTGAGAAGTGCGCCGATGCTGTAGACGAACCAGTACAGGTTTCTTGGGACAGGATTCGGGCAGCTATTCTTGAGGCGGGGAGGGTGGTGCTCGGCATGTCTAAGGGTGGACGCAAGTGTGACAAGGACACCTGGTGGTGGAACGACACAGTCCAGAGAGAGATCAGGGTGAAGAAAGCCCTCTTTAAAAAGTGGCAAGCGTCCAAATCTTCCGATGACCGCGATGCGTACAAAGATGCAAAACGCGCCACCAGGAGAGCCGTAGCCAGGGCCAAACGAGACCACTTGCAACCTCTATATACCAAGTTGGAATCGTCTGAGGGGCAAAAGCTCATATATAAGTTGGCGCGTTCCAGGGCCAAAGCGGCGCAGGGTCTATCCAAGTGCCGCTGCATTAAAGACCCTGGGGGCAATTTGTTGTACGAGAAAGTCGCGGTGAAGGAGAGATGGCGCTCATACTTCCACGAGCTGCTGAATAAGCAGCATAAAGAGGTGCAGCCACCAGACCTCCCTCCGAATCAAGGACTAGTGCCACCGATAACGCCTGCGGAAGTCCAGACTGCCATTCGCCGCATGAAGAACCGGAAAGCTGTCGGACCCGACGAAGTCCCCATCGAGGCTTGGAAGGCAATGGGCGCCCGTGGTGTGGGCATTCTAGCAAATCTTTATAACCGCGTACTCCTCACCGGCGAGATCCCGAACCAGTGGAGGCTGAGCATCATCACGCCAGTCTTCAAAGGCAAGGGATCGGTGCAGGAGTGTGGTAGTTACCGCGGTATAAAGATAATGTCCCACACCATGAAGCTCTATGAGCGGATAATCGACTCCCGGATCCGACAGGAAAGTACACTCTCGGAGTGCCAGTACGGGTTCCGTCCCGGGCACGGGATCATGGACCCAGTGTTCGCCCTAAGGGTTGTGGCGGGGAAATACAGGGCGAAGAACACGCCCCTGCACTGCCTATTCTTAGACATGCAGAAGGCCTTCGACTGTGTTCCTCGCGAGGTGATCTGGTGGGCACTGCGGGCCAAGGGTGTCCCAGAGACTTACATTGACACCATCCGAGACATGTACTACGATTCCGGTTCCGTGGTTCGGACTGCTGTTGGCGACTCGAAAGCCTTCCCCATCACCGTCGGGGTACACCAAGGATCCGTCCTTAGTCCTTACCTGTTCAGCGTGGTATTAGATGTTTTGTCGGACAGCATTAGAAACTCACATGAGCAGCCTCCGTGGTTGCTCATGTATGCTGATGATATTGCGCTCATGGACGCGGACAGGAGCAGATTGGTGCGACGCGTGAAAGGATGGAAAGAAGCGCTTGAGAACGGCGGTCTGAAGCTAAATGTAGCGAAGACAGAATACTTAGCGTTAAACTCCACAGATCCCACACCCGTCCGCATAGGCGATGATTTGGTCGAGCGCACGGACCAGGTTAAGTACCTAGGATCTGTACTTCATGTGACCGGTGAGATCGACCACGACGTCAAGGCACGCATTGCTGCCGCGTGGGCCAAGTGGCGAGAAATGACTGGCGTGACCTGTGATCCTAAAATGCCAGTCAGGTTGAAGGGGCAGGTCTATAAGACGATCATTAGGCCTGTTCTCTTGTATGGTTGTGAGGCGTGGCCGCTGCTCGAGCGACACAAGCAAGAGCTGCGTGTCACGGAGATGAAAATGTTGCGGTGGATGTGCGGCGTTACGCGTAAAGATCGCGTACGGAACTCTCGCATCCGCGGCAGCCTCCATGTCCGTGACATCGCGGATAAAATGCAAGAGAGCCGCCTTCGCTGGTGCGGCCACGTCTTGCGGCAACCGCCAGGCTACGTGGGGAACAAATGCTTGGCAATGGTACCCCCGCCGGGTCCAGGTAAAAGGGGTAGGCCAAAGAAGTCCTGGCTTGACGTCGTGGAGGGTGATATGCGTGCAAATGGTCTCACTACCATGGACGCCCAAGATCGTGCGAAGTGGAGAAGGAGGAGCCGGAAGGCGGACCCTGAGCTCCGGGGTCATCTTGGCCACGGATGCAATCGGGAGAATACGTCTATATGCAGATGATGATGAATATTAATTAATTAATTAACTTACAGATAAGCCCGTCTCATTAGAAATTTGAGATATATTCAGACCATTCGAATATGGCCACAATATTAGCTTTTGCTTCAATACTTATATTTGACATATTGATTTATTAAAAAAGAAATGTAATCGCTCGAACAGTAATTAACACAAACAGTCGTAACCATAGATGATATAATATATAAATAGGGTAGTCGTAACTGACTTCACCAACCAACAACTTCACTCATAGCCAATGAATCCATTTTATTTCAAATGCACCCTCAAATAATTATTTTCTCGCTAAGTTTAAAATTCTACCTAAGAAACATTTTTATATTCGTATCAACATTTATAATATCATAACTTTTAAATATAAAACACAAAAAGTTATATTAGTTCCGGTAGGTTCGAACCATCACCGACAGGTTTCATACTTATTCGTCAAGCCGCACGCTAAACGACTCAGCTACGGGGCGGCTTACGTATGATATTGAAATTACCAATATCAATCAACGAGTGAACAATATTAATGTGTGTGTGTGAATTATCTTCAAAGATTAAGGTCATAACTTCAAAAGTTTAGTAAGAGTACTGTACGACTAGTGTTGTGTATGTGTGTGTGAATTGTCTTCAAAGAATAAGGTCATAAGTACGATTAATGTTGACGCGCAATAGTTGCGTCAGATTGGTACTGCACTTATGATCGCGATAGTACATTAAAAAAATTACTAAAGCCAACGATATTTTTGAATTGATCAGATTGTACTTTAATTATTACTTGAAATGTCTTTTTGTTTGACTGTACTGTTTTTGGTTTTTACTATAATTTTTTTGTTCTTTTTTATGGGTGGTCCCAGTCGCCGGAAGAAAAATATTAAATTTAAAATAAATTTAATTGCGGTCCCAGTCGCCGGAAGCCTCGGCAGACAAGCACACGGCCCACCTGATGGGAAACGGTCACCGTGGCCTATGGACGTATGCAACACCAGGGGCGTCACACTCGCGCTGCCGACCCTGAAGAAACCTTCTAATACTAGACCCTTCTTGAAGAACTCCATATTGTAGTCGCTTGGGAAAACCACCGCAGGGAGTTCATTCTACAGCTTGAGTGTGCGTGGGATGAAGGTTGGGCTGAGTACGGGCACTCGCCCAACTAAACTGTCAGGTTTGCTGTGTTTGTTCACTGATATTTTAATTGGAAGGCAGTCGTAACGCCCATCAGACTTATTTGTCGGTCGATACAAAATCGGTGTAGTGTGCGCACTTTCATACATGTTCATACTGATTCTCTGTAGTTTTCAGTCTGTAGTTTTTAGTTTAAGCATCTAGCATATCTTAGGTGAGAGATCACGTCAGCACTGTGATAGCCAGGATTTGAATCCGGGACCTTTCGATCGTAATGCCAACTACTTCAGCAAACGTCAAATTTATCAAAAAAAAAAACGTACTATTTAGACTATTTAAAAAAAGAAATAAAATAGAACACAGAATGTATAACATTTTAGGTTATATTTCAAATTCAAATTCTTTTCCATTATAATTAAAAAGTTAGTTAGAATTTCATGACCATCCGAAATGCCGGGCGTATTCAAAAAGGTTCTCGCGACACGGCCCGGATAGCTCCCGCCCTCAAGGGACCAAGAGGAGATAGCGAGCAATTACAAACCAAGATATGGTAATTAATCCAAATATTCTGCAGAGAGACTTAGTTTGAAGGTACGAAAAGCTTGAATTGTTGAAAATTCAGGCCGTGGAGTGATCTAACTGCTGTGGTTTTCGCAAGGGACTAGTTTGGGTTCTTTAAGCCTTTTTGAAGAAGGCGTTAGGTTTTCTACAGGGTTTGATACCCCTGCTGTTGCCAACGTCTTCAGGTCGCGATATCCATTTCCCAACAAGCATTGGTAAGGAGTTGGCCTTACCATCGAATGGTCCCGGGTTCAAATCCTGGCCATGCTGGCCATTTAGCTTAACTGGAGGCGTTAGAGGGAATATATAGTAATTTCGGTTGCTAATATTCTTAAAAAAAATGGGTTATCATAAAGTGCAGCCATTCATAGTATTGTGAACCTGGCATCTCAATTGCTAGCATCTAAAATGTCAGTTATATGGCATTCCACATAATTGTACAGTTATCGATAAGTTTTAACAATAATTTCATCGATTTTATGTTGTCTGTTTACCGAAATCGTATGATACAAATTGTCTTATGTTATATTTTAGAACATTTCCTAGAAACGTTCATACCAAGTCCGCAGGGTATTCTTAACAAGTTGATGTATTTTTTTATTTACGCCGCGAGCCTTTTCCAGGAAAATTAGGATTTACGGCCTGCTTTCCCTTTCAGCTTTTATGTCTGAGGCGTGGTTTTCCTTGTAAGTTGAGCAGTCTACGACCAACTTCCTCATAACGTACAGGAGTTTTAGAAGAGTCACGGTGTTGTGGAAACGAACCTACTTTTTACGATCGGGGATGCGAGGAATTCCACTGTATCTTGGGTACAGTAAGTTATATAATTATTATACACTAGCCTATGTCCGTGGATCCGCCCACGTGAATATCGGTTTTCAAAACTTTTGGTCATATATGTATCTGGTTCCATTCAAAAGTAAGATATTCAGACTGAGTAGCATTCTAGAATACGGGCCATTCTAGAATGCTACTCAGTCTGAATTTCGATTTATGTAAAAACAGCAGCCTCAGCATGGCGGATATCAACGAAGTCGAGACGTCTCTTCGACCAATGAAATCGCTGAAAAAAGGTGCGAATAAATTCGTGATGTAGACATATCTCATCAACCTCATTGGTCGAAGAGAAACAAAGACATATGCCTACGCCGCCATGCTAAGGTTGATTTGACAGATTGTCTATACAACTTATCCTGTGATAAATCAAGATTTAGAACCGAGTACCATACAAACTGAGAGAATATGGGCCTTAGTCTGACCCAGACTTTTCAAATAAAAAAAATAGTATCAAAATCCGTCCAGTAGTTTTTGCGCCCAACGGACAAAATAGCTAAACAGACAAGAATTCCAAAACAAATTAGTGTTTAGTATCGTTAACATAAAATAACCCCAGTATTTTTTTAACTATCTCCAATGTACAGACACAACCGCTTCACAATTATATAATAGTATACAAGTCGACTTCTCTCTTATATAAACGTTGTATTATACAATGTATATCTTTGCGTGTGTACATCCGTTATGCAAAATATTTGTACTGGGAATTAACAACGGGTCTCATACGTTAGAGTGTTTCATTACACTGGCGTTTGAATTTATACTTGAGGTAATGTGGGTTGGCATATACACACCTCGGAAAGATTATAGGTAATCCTCAAATAGGTTTAAGGCTTCCTTAGTGTGTGATAACATTATAGGGTAAGGAAAAACAGGAGGTTACGGTACAGTTATAGTCTGAAGCGAACTTTATCTTTCATTAGCTACCTTTTCTTCATCCTAGCGTTAATTCCCAGTCGCATCCCAAGCTTTTTCAGCCCGGAGTCTGCGGGTCCGCTTTACCAGTCTCAACTACAGATTTGGCTAGACCTCGATATTTTCCGTGAAGCTATTGCCATCTGACCTCCACGACCCAATGGTAACATTAGGAGATATCGAAGCTTTGCAGCAAGACCGTTGTTTTTGGACTTTTGGCTCCAACTTCTCGTAACGACTGCCATAGATGTTCTTATGGCAACCGGGACCGACGGCTTAACGTGCTCTCCGAGGCACGACCAGACCAATGCAAATACCCATATTTCATGAACACAAATATTTGCAGTGAGCGGGGATCGAACCCGCGCCTCCTGCGTAGCGGCCACGTTCACTACCGCTACGCCACGGAGGTTGTCTCTTAGCTATTATGTCTATTAGTTACCTCTTCTTAATAACGTTTCAGAGACGTTTGAGATATATTTTTTTTGTTTTTGAGAACTATGACATTGTTTCAGGTATTGGATCCCGGTGGAGTAGAATAGGGTCCTAAGTCTTACCGTCTAGCGGGCTCTTTGTTATGGGCTGTATGTTTACTATCGGGTGGAGAACAGCCATTTCCCATAGTCGCTTTCTGACACACCCATAGAAAGATAAGTCTTTCTATGGGTGTGTCAGAAAGCGACTGACACTGATCTGACACACCCATAGAAAGATAAGTCTTTCTATGGGTGTGTCAGAAAGCGACTGACACTGATCTGACACACCCATAGAAAGATAAGCCTTTCTATGGGTGTGTCAGGAAGCGACTGACACTGATCTGACACACCCATAGAAAGATAAACCTTTCTATGGGTGTGTCAGAAAGCGACTGACACTGATCTGACACACCCATAGAAAGATAAGTCTTTCTATGGGTGTGTCAGAAAGCGACTGACACTGATCTGACACACCCATAGAAAGATAAGCCTTTCTATGGGTGTGTCAGGAAGCGACTGACACTGATCTGACACACCCATAGAAAGATAAACCTTTCTATGGGTGTGTCAGAAAGCGACTGACACTGATCTGACACACCCATAGAAAGATAAACCTTTCTATGGGTGTGTCAGAAAGCGACTAAGGGAAATGGCTGTTCTCCACCCGATAGTAAACATACAGCTCATAACAGAGAGCCCGCTAGACGGCAATAGTTTCGCTTCTTATTATGTGGGACTGAAAATCATACATACAATCACGTCTCGATCCCCGGAGGGTTAGGCAGAGGTGAATTAACACTCACATTTCACCAATCATTGTATTAGGTCCCACGTAATAGGGGGTGAGCCTATTGCCGTTTTCCGGGCGCTATTGTTGGCTCGAGCCATGTATAGGCTGAGTCTGGGCTGTATTGTATATATCTGTCTGATGTTAAGCAGCCCTATCCCTTAAACGACACCGCATGGGTGGAGATGGGTGGCCCAAATTCTACTCTGCCGGGAACCACGCGGCTTTCTGAAAATCATAGTTGGCAAAATGTGGGTGTTAACACACCTCTGCTAACTACCTCGAGGATTTATAGGCGTGAATATAATGTATGTAATGTGCGATTTGTTTTTTATTTTTATTTTGGAGACCTATAAAAATGTAAGAACTTCCACCTAAATCGATCGGGTTATCCCAATCTTAACAAAATATGAAGATTTAAACCATTTAAACATACAAATGAAGTAAACTAAAAAAATATAAGCAGTCACATTATATTATAACGACATCAGGCATCATTCCGCTAACCCAAAATCTCTGAAGAAGCTTAACTATAAAAAATATGGCACTACACTAGACAAACCGACTTGACGACTTCACAAATCCTTTTTGCTCAAGTACGGTACTTTAGTACGAACCTCTGCATCCATAACCAGTTTTGGGCCCCTTTTGATATATTACAGGCCATCACTTGCAGTCTGACAAACCCCATACATTTTTTAAACATAATGTAAATTCTGTGGATACCATCACATTGAGATCAGGCCGAAACCCTTTATTATACGATAATGTGGTCGTGAATATAAACCCTTTTGTCTTTTATTTACAAAGAAAAGATAAAGATATGACATTCAAATAAAGGAATTGTGGAATTTGTGCGGAAATTTTGTGCCAAGCAAGCTTTTGTGCAAATAGCGTAATTTCGGTTGATGAGAAGGATTTTTTTTTGTGGTTTATCTTTAACTAGCCGTTGCCGCGGCTCAGCTTGCGTAGAATTTTGATTCCATTCCCGCGATCTATGGGAACCTAGTGCCGGGATAATAGGCCGTGGTAACCACTTTCCATCAGGTAGGCCATGTGCTTTACTGCCATCTAAGTGGTAAAAAAACATATTTCTGCGACCCTCGGACTCCGAGAGGTACAGATACAAACTCTATAGACACAGTAAATGTCACTAAAATGATATAGTACTGTAGTACAAGTTGACATATACGTACCTACATCCCATAAAGCTGGGTCCACATTTGTATCATTTGCCCGATCCGATCACCGTATCCGTATTGACGACGCGTATCATGATCACAATGTATACACCAGTCCACAGTACACAGTGCCCGTCCACATTATGCGATTATGATACGCGTCGCCGATACGGATACGGTGATCGGATCGGGCAAATGATACAAATGTGGACCCAGCTATATGCACACATTGACAGCTTACATGCATACATTTATATATTCACACGTGTTAATCCCCGAAGGGGTAGGCATCAACCTCTGCCTGTAAATACCCATATAACGCCAACTATTATTTTCAGTGCCCGCTAGACGGCAATAGGGAGGGAGCCTATTGCCGTCTAGCGGGCAGTTTGTCATGGGCTGTATGTTTACTGTCGGATGGAGAACAGCCCTATCCCTTATTCGCCTTTTACGACACTCTTAGGTAGAGATGGGGTTGACAGTTTAAATAATAATATTGTCATTAGTTTACTCACACATGACGCGTATTTCACATCGTTTTTTTGTGATGCATTTTGTTAGCAACACTGTGTCTTTTTAGGGTTCCGTAGCCAAATGGCAAAAAACGGAACCCTTATAGATTCGTCATGTCTGTCCGTCCGTCTGTCTGTCTGTCTGTCTGTCTGTCTGTCTGTCCGTCCGTATGTCACAGCCACTTTTCTCTGAAACTATAGGGCCTATGCTGTTGAAACCTGGTAAGAAGATGTATTCTGTGAACCGCATTAAGAATTTCACACGAAAATTAAAAAAAAACATTAAATTTTGGGGGTCCCCATACTTAGAACTGAAACTCAAATATTTTTTTTTCATCAAACCCATACGTGTAGGGTATCTATAGATAGGTCTTTAAAAATGCTATTGAGGTTTCTAACATGATTTTTTTCTAAACTGAATAGTTTGCGCGAGAGACACTTCCAAAGTGGAAAAATGTGTCCCCCCCCCCCCCCTCTAACTTCTTAAATAAGAGAATGATAAATGTAAAAAAAATATATGATGTAAATTGCCATGCAAACTACCACTAAAAATTGGTTCGAACGAGATCCAGTCAGTAGTTTTTTTTTAATCCCTACTAATATTATAAATGTGAAAGTAACTCTGTCTGTCTGTCTGTCTGTCTGTCTGTCTGTCTGTCTCGCTTTCACGCCTAAACCACTGAACCGATTTTGATGAAATTTGGTATAGGGGTAAATTAGACCTTGAGAAAGGACATAGGCTATGTTTGGTCGCGATAACCGACATCCACGCGGGCGGAGCCGCGGGCAAAAGCTAGTACGTCATAAACCGCAATTTTCGCCTTTGCTACTCGGAACCCTTCATAGGCGAGTCCGACTCGCACTTGGCCGATTTTATTTTATCGTGCGAAAAATCCCCACGAATACCTCCCCCGCCGGAGGAGGAGGTTATGTCGGACTCGAACCGACTAAAACGCACGCCGTCTGTGGGCCATCGGATGCCGGAGGTGAGATTGTCGTAGCCATATCCCTCGCATCCTGGCCGACCCAGGGCCATATCTCTCGATCAGGCCCTCTTCCGGTGTGGGGACCACGGAGTCCCCAACTCACCCTACACTGTGTCTTACGGTAAGACACAGTGTAGGGTGTATATACTGTAGGTAAGACTCTTATCTACAGTATTATGGTCTAAAGTACTAGGTACATAAACTATAATCCAATACAATATTAATACCTTTCATTATATATTGACCTTTCGAAAACCCACCAGTGCGAAGTTACGGGTACTTATTTTTTATGGGGTGGCCTTTAGTACCCCATGAAAAACACATAAAAATCCGATACGCCTATTAGCGCTTGTCGCGTGATAGAAAGTTGACAATGCAATCACCTTGATTTATGGGTAGAAAAGCTTTTATTATATAGGCTCCCCCATGGTAAGTGGCCTGTAAGTCGTGTAGTGTGACATGGATGGATTTAGATGTGTGTAATGGAACTAAGTGGAACACATGGAACATGTTATTTTGTAAATAACTGTTAGTTATTTGATAGTGATGATAATTGACGATGTACTAAAAAAAGCTTACTACAAACCACAGGTTCTCGACTGATGCTTGCCCTATAGCCGTATAGTTTTCGATTGATTCTGGACTGGTTCCCAACCCGTTCTCAACTTTATGTCGAATGACTCTCGGCTCGTTGTTGACTGGTTTACAACTTGTTCTCGACTAGATCTACCACTATATCCAACTAGCTATCATCATCCTTGCGTTAACCCCGGTCGCATCCGAAGTTTACACCTCAGAGTCCGGAATTCGCTTTTTCCAGTCTAACTGTGGGTTTGGTTAAGCTTGGATTTTCTGACTGCCATCTGACCTCCACAACCCATTGGCTTTTGATGTTCGTATGACAACAGGGACCGACGGCGTATCGTAACCTTCTAGGCACGGAAATACCCAGACCAATGCCAATAGACATATTCATGCATACAAATATTTGCACTGAGCGGGAATTGAACTCGCGCCTCCTGCGTAGTGGTTGTTACTACCGTTACGCCATAGAGGCTGTCTGCGTTGCACTATATTATACGCTCATAAAATTTCAATACTACATACTTAATACATTGTGTGGGTTAATATGGGTGTTTTTTTTATATAGGACTTGTCAATTTGACTTCGCCTCGCCTGATGGTAAGCTGAAGGCAAAGTCTCTGAAAAGAGGGTCACCATTACAGACACGTTACAATGGTGGCACTCAGCTTGACGGCCTCATCAGATGCTTTTTCACGCCCCGCTTATAGGACACGGGACTGTAGGAGGAGGGAAACACGTGAACTGGTATGGAATTGCAAGACTTAATGGTAATTCACCTCTGCCTAACCCTCCGGGGATAAAGGCATGATTATATGTAATGTATGTAGGTATGTATGTAATACCTTGTCTAAATTTCTTTTTCATGAGATTCAATGAAGCCTACAAGACATTGTTGCAAATAATTAAATCATTCATTAAACTCATACAAAAGCTATTTGCAATCCACATTCAGTTGTCTCAAACATGGGCTCTTGATAAGTAGACGTGCGTGAACTGAATTAATTATCGTCCTTTTGTAATGTTTCCACCGAATCTGGATGCTTCATTTAAAGGGATTGTATACCCGGGCCGGGAGTCTTTTGGGACTAGAACCACGGTCCCACGGTCATTACCTACTTCAATCTTTACTAACTTACAAATAGTTAAAATGATAACAAAGTATGTCGTGTCAAAAACTAATGGGTCATTCACCATCTCGCTAGCGTCAAATTCGCTAGCGCGCGCGAGTTGTCAATTTTCGATTTTGAATTATTTTTGTTCAAAATAACATACTTACATTACGCAAACTTTCGTTTTCTAAAAATCTAAATATCGAAACGAAAAATAGCAAATTATCGTTTATTGCCCGTGTTACTATCAATCTTACCACTAATAGTAATATCGATACAATTATCGGTACAACCGAACGGTTATACCGATAATTGTATCGATATGACTCCTGAAGTTGAAAATTGTTAGGACAGCAATAAATAAATGCCCATTAAGGTATGATTCCAAAGCCGACCGCATACGACAACTGCCAACGCATGCAGCACATACGGCGTACCCATTACTTGTCAAACTCCGATACGGATTTTTTTTTATACCACTTAGGTGGCAGACAAGCACACGACCCACCTGATGGAAAGTGGTTACCGTGGCCTATGGACGTATGCAACACCTTAGAAACCTTCTAATGCCCTTCTTGAAGAACCCCATATTGTGCTTGGGAAAACCATCGCGGGGAGTTCATTCCATAGCTTGAGTGTGCGTGGGATGAAGTTCCTTTCATGCCGCACAGTGCGCACCGTTTCCGGCCGCTAAAGGGTGCCACTGATTCGCAATGAATTGTGCGTGCGTCTGCCAGCAGTTGTCGTTTGCCACCTTCGGAATCATACCTTTAGTGACAAATATCCTCAAAAAACTGAACACTCAGGATATTGCAAGAATTCATACATACAAAACTGTTCAGACATTTAAAAGTTATGGTGAAGCAAATAAACTCGCATATACACGTGAACCTTGAAAACTTGACACCCTTTTCCAGGCAGCAGCGTAAAAATTGCATTGTGGTATAAAAAAGTAATAAAACTGAAACATATGAATCAAATACGCAAACACTTATGATGTCATAATAAAAAAACAAATTCTGTATGCGTTTTCATTATGGAAATACATAAATGTCAAAATTTATTGCTTGCACGATAAACTTTATATTTAACGTGGATGAAGTGCAGAACATTGAAGTAGAATAAATTATGTGCCCTTGTCTTGACTGTAATCGCAAATACAACATTATTATACATACAGACATACACGGTGTAATATTAAATTAGAAACTACAATTCATATCTACTAATATTTTAAATGCGAAAGTAACTCTGTCTCTATCTGTCTGTTACACTTTCACGCCTAAAACACTGAACCGGTTTTGATGAAATTTGGTACAGAGATAGATTAGACCTTGGGAAAGGATATAGGTTATGATTGGTCTCGATAACCGCGCGATACACGCGGGTGGAACCGCGAGCAACAACTAGTACAAAAAGAAAAACAAAAAAAATTACATACATACATAATATATTATTATGCTCACGGATATTTCCCTCCGTGGTAGGCAGAGAAAACAGTTCGCCATCTGCTTCTATCATTAAATTCCATATACCGTACCCCCAGAGTGACAAAGACGTAAGTAAGGTTACGTCAATTTTTTTTTTTTGCAGTTTCGAATAGTAGATGTCAGGATACAATACGTCGATTTTTTTCATAATATTCTGACGTAAAATTAGGGTGTTATAAAGGAAAAAAGAAAATATTCGTCTAAATAAAAATATATTTTCAAAGTAAAAAAAGGTGATAAGCCAACATAAGTATGTAAAATTTCATAAAAATACACCTAAAGATTCTTATTCTTTTGTTTCCTTATGTTATAGCCAAAATTTATAGACGTATTGCTAATTAAGGTTTTTATTGTCTAATGAAAATATAAACTGCCTAACGTAAGACTACTTACATCCCAAATGAAAGAAAACTAATAAAACAAAGAAAGCCGTACTCCCTGTTTAAGAGTATATCCCGTATACAAGTTTCGAAATAATCGTGCTAACCTCTTTTCACCCTTTTTAATGTCATCAAGCTTGCGGAAGTAATCACGCTTACACCATTTTTCCCTTTATAATATTATTAAGTTTGTGAACGTAATCGCGGACACATCGCGAACACGCCCGAAAGGTTCGAGTAATCGTCGATACAGCGCATGCGCAGGGGTGAAGCGGGTGGCCGTTGTTTGTTTACGTTTCATAACTCACGCGCCACTTACTGATAACAGTACTTAATTCTTTATGCTTCCCCATTATAAATACGTAATGATCCATTAAGAAGCCCAACTTATAGCTATTATTGATTATTTTGTTTCAATTGTACCAAATTTCAGCCAGATCTCAGCCAGGAATCACTTCAGAGCTTCTGAAAGCGGGTGGAACACCGGTACTTAAAGTCCTTCAGAAGCTCTTTAACACCATCGTCCTCGAGGGCATAACGCCAGAAGCGTGGAACAGAGGCGTGGTGATGCTGTTCTTTAAGAAAGGTGACAATACCTTACTGAAGAACTACAGGCCCATCTCGCTTCTGAGCCATGTTTACAAGCTGTTTGCAAGGGTCATTACGAACCGTCTCGAGCGCAGGCTTGATGACTTCCAGCCTTCCGAACAAGCCGGTTTCCGAAGAGGCTACAGTACCATAGACCACATCCATACGCTGCGGCAAGTTATACAGAAGACCGAAGAGTATAATTTGCCACTTTGCTTAGCGTTTGTGGACTATGAGAAAGCCTTTGATTCGGTCGAGACATGGGCTGTGCTTGAGTCTCTCCAGCGGTGCCGTATTGACTATCGGTACATCGAAGTGTTGAAGTGTTTGTATAATAACGCCACCATGTCGGTCCGAGTACAGGAACAGAGTTCGAAGGCGATCCCTTTGAAAAGAGGAGTAAGACAGGGAGACGTGATATCTCCTAAACTGTTTACGGCCACTTTGGAGAACGCCTTCAAGCTCCTGGAATGGAAAGGATTCGGCATCAATATTAATGGCGAATAATAATAATAATAATAATAAGTTTTATTGGCATCAGAATAATTTACATGTAGGTGATGTCTTAGACTATGCAATCTTCAGTGCTACAATAAATCCTGGTACTGATTCCCAAACTAGGCTTGCACCTGTATTTTGGGATTACTCACCTCCGGTTTGCCGACGATATTGTAGTCATGGCAGAATCGATGGAAGATCTCAACACAATGCTCGATGGCCTCAACCGAGTTTCTCAACAGGTGGGTCTTAAAATGAACATGGACAAGACGAAGGTTATGTGTAATGCCTATGTTGTACCCACCCCAATATCTGTTGAGAGTTCGGTTCTTGAAGTTGTTGACTCGTACGTCTACCTAGGACAAGTAGTCCAGTTAGGTAAGTCCGACTTCAAGAAAGAGGTCAGTCGCCGAATCCAACTCGGCTGGGCAGCGTTCGGAAAATTGCGTAATATCTTCTCGTCCGACATACCTCAGTGTCTCAAGTCGAAAGTTTTCGACCAGTGTGTGTTACCAGTGATGACTTATGGCACTGAAACGTGGTCTCTCACTATGGGCCTTATGAGTAAGCTCAAAGTAGCCCAACGAGCTATGGAGAGGGCTATGCTCGGAGTCTCTCTGCGAGATCGAATCAGAAACGAGGAGATCCGTAGAAGAACCAAGATTACCGACATAGCCCAGCGGATTAGAAACTTGAAATGGCAGTGGGCAGGGCACATAGCACGGAGGACTGACGACCAATGGGGTCGAAAAGTTCTCGAGTGGAGGCTATGTATCGGCAAGCGCAGCGTAAGACGTCCCACAAGGTGGACAGACGACCTTATCAAGGCCGCGGGAACGCGCTGGATACGAGCCGCTTCCAACCGGTCTTATTGGAGATCTATAGGGGAGGCCTATGTCCAGCAGTGGACTTCCTATGGCTGAAATGATGATGATGATGACGTGCAAACGTATGAACTTTTAAGCTTTTATAATTATATTACGGTTCCGGTTCCCCCATACCTATGACTACCTTAGTCATAGTTATGGGGGAACCGGAAATGTCTATGCGGTACCTACCTACACCCTGGGTAACGAAGAGTAAACTGTAAGAGTAAACTCGGAGTCCGGAGTCCGCCTAAAGTATGATTTATCTTGGTACTAGCTGACCCGACGAACATCGTACCGCCATATTTTCCGCCCGCGTGGAATTCGGATCTCGTCCGGACACAAGTGACTCTCGCGCGGCCTGAACCACCCCGGCCACCCCAGTGCCGGCATGTTTGGCACTACAAGTCGGCAAACTGGGACGGACTGCGAGAATTCTTCGCTTCGTACCCGTGGAGGCAGCTTTGCTTCACTTCAGAAGATCCAAGCTCCTGTGCAACAGCAGTCGCTGACGCGATCCTAGCGGGTATGGAATGCTATATCCCTAACCGTTGGGTCGTGACAGGAGCGAGTAAGCGGCCGTGGTTTAATAAGTCCTGCAGAGAAGCGAGAACTCACAAACAATCTGCTTATAAGGCATGGGCCACGGCCCTTGCCAGCAAGGAACCGAACATCTCTGAAGTGAAGCGGAAATTGAATGCCGCCTCGAGTCTAGTAAGAAGGCAATCGCCAGGGCTAAGTTTGAATTCATCGGCAGAATTGGTGAGCGGCTTGCGCGGTACTCATCTGGTAGTCGCGCATTTTGGTCGCTCGCCAAAGCTGCCGAGGGAAATTTCTGCCGGTCCTGCCTTCCGCCGCTGCTGAAACCCGACGGTAGTCTGGCCCATGGTGCCAAGTAGAAAGCCGATCTTTTAGGTAATCTCTTTGCATCAAACACGACTATGAACGATGGGAATGCCGAGCCACCTATTATCCCCTGGTGTGGTACTTCAATGCATGAAGTAAAAATCACGCAACGGATGGTTCGGCGGGTACTTAATTCCCTAGATGTTCGAAAGTCGAGTGGTTCGGATGGCATACCGGCGTTGGTGCTTAAGCACTGTGCTCCCGAGTTGTGCCCTGTACTTACACGACTTTTCGGGCTTTCAGTCTCTGCGGGACGAGTTCTAGCTTCATGGAAGACCGCATACGTGCATCCTGTGCCCAAAAAGGGCGATAGGACAGACCCGTCCAATTACAGGCCTATTGCTATAACCTCCCTCCTCTCGAAGATGATGGAGCGTGTCATTAATACACAGCTCCTGGGATAGCTTGAAGGTAACGATCTTCTGAGCGACCGACAGTACGGCTTTCGCCACCGTCGCTCAGCCGGTGACCTTCTTGTGTATCTCACAAACCATTGGGCGCAAGCCATCGAGACTCGAGGTGAGGCACTGTTAGCCTCGATATAGCAAAGGCCTTTGATCGGGTCTGGCACAGAGGTCTTCTTGCAAAGCTACCATCTTATGGACTTCCCGAGGGATTATGCGTATGGATTGCCAGCTTTTTGTCCAACAGAAGTATCCAAGCCGTCGTCGTTGACGGCAGCTGCTCGGATCGCATGGACATTAACGCTGGTGTCCCACAAGGCTCCGTGTTGTCTCCAACCCTGTTTCTGCTGCATATCAATGACATGCTGTCGAATGACTCCATTCATTGCTATGCAGACGACAGTACTGGAGACGCTTGTTACACGGGCCGTGCAAATATCCCTCTGTCCGAAGTAGAGGAAAGTCACGAACAACTTGTGTCTGAAATCGAGACTACGTTGCTCAAGCTAAGCTAAGCTTGGGGTGCTCAACAGGGCGAAGTAGTACTTCAATGCGGGGCAACGACTCATTCTTTATAAGGCGCAGGTTCGGCCCCACATGGAGTACTGCTATCACCTTTTTGCTGGACCGCCAGCTTGCCAGCTTGACCCCTTCGACTCGGTACAAAGACAGGCGTTGAGGCTCGTCGGCAATCCCATACTCGCAGGCGATGTGGAACCTCTCAGTCTCAGAAGAGACTTTGCCTCACTGTGTGTGTTTTACCGTTTATACAATGGTTTGTGCTCAGAAGAACTATTTGACATGATGCCAACAGCTACATTCTATCATCGCACCTCTCGCCACAGGCAGGGAATTCATCCTCACACATTGCGTCCGGAAATGGTGCGCACTGTGCGGTTTGAAAGGCACTTCATCCCACGCACACTCAAGCTGTGGAATGAACTCCCTGCGGTGGTTTTCCCAAGCGATTACAATATGGGGTTCTTCAAGAAGGGCATTAGAAGGTTTCTTCAGGGTCGGCAGCGCGAGTGTGACGCCCCTGGTGTTGCATACGTCCATAGGCCACGGTGACCACTTCCCATCAGGTGGGCCGTGTGCTTGTCTGCCAACTAAGTGGTATAAAAAAAAACAATAAGCAAACAGCTACTATTAATATTCGTTTTTGGTATTAGTAAGGTATAGGCCCAACAATTATGAAGATTATGAAAGAAAATTAATGTTTTTGTTTAATTTTTTTATTGATTACTATTCTTATACCTTTTTGCTAATTTTACGACATACAAATACTAATTACAACTTCACGATTATTTTTATAAATGGCAATAAAGTATAATATTCTAAAAACCTGTTTCATTACGCCAGTGAAATTATGTTTTAACGAGAGCCTAAAATTCCTTACAATTATGATTTAATAAAACATAATGTGAAAGAAGCCTGTATTCAGACATAACATTATGTTTTATTTTTATCTATCGACAAAAATAGCTGTAAAAGCTATATACTTTATGATAGTTAAAACATAATTCAACGAAAAAAGGCGTAAACAGTGGTTACTCCCCGTATTTTATCATCTTTTAGAACTTCATGAAAGACGTAACCGTGAATAGTAACGGTATGAGTAAAATATGGAAACCGATAATTAGATTAACCATTATAACATTCGAGGAGTTGTCGAAAGTAAGTAAGGAAAACGGCTGTAAGTTTTTAATAATTAAATATTAATCACCCTACTAATTTCAGAAATTTTAAGTATATACAAAAAAAAAGGTTGATTTTTTTCCTATTTAATGATATTTAACATAATATTATAGGATTAAAAACAAAATAGATATACCTGTTTGAACAGTTTTTCTGCTCTCCTGTAAAGTTAGTGTTTTCATCTTACGTCTTTGTCACTCTGGGGGTGCGATACCTTCCTTTAATATGCATTTAGCAAAAACACAAGACTAACAAAAATGCGAGACCTAAAAGGTAACGGCCAAACACGTCCTCACGACGACTTAAAATGGCTTTTAGATCCGAATGGACGTGATAGGACGCACTATTGGCAACCTAAGTGACGTAAGTGTACTAGTTCCATAGTTGTAGATTATAATAATTGTGTATTTTAATGGTGTACAATAAAGTGTATAATAAATAAATAAATAAATAAGTGAACCATAACAGCGAAAACGTCGTGTCCAGTAAAATATTTGTTTTGAAAGTGTACGTCTATGGGCGATGACCACAGTAAGCTGACGATATTAAGGCCACTGAAGGCTGAAGCCAAACGATAGTAATTTTTTGAGTTGTGATTCGCGTAATTTCGGCACTACTATCTACGCTGTGGATCAGTAGTACTACTAATTAGTACAACTGGTAGTACAATACGCCCATATCTCTCACTGCGTTCGATTTCATAGAAAACTTCTGTTTGCAGTAAACTCATTTTGCGTCACCGTGTGAATCAAACAGAACTTTTCAAAATAGAAATTACGCAACTTACAACTAAAAATTATGCTAGAATTAAATTTTGAAGCATTTATTATGCTAACTATTCAAATCGATGTAGAAAGAGAAAAGAGAATCGACCTCGAGCGGGACTCGAACCTGCGATCTTTCCCTTACAGGGTGTTGTTTGGGCGGAGTCATCAAAAATCAATGTTTAAAAATGATTGTAAGTTGTAACATCATTCATTGGTACCAATTTTACGAGTATCGGTAGATGGCTCCACCGTCGCCCCAGAGACGGGAGTATAGATGAATTTGGATTGGATTGGTAAACGTATAATGTATGTATGATGGATGACAAATAACAGTCATATAAGTAAATAGTTTTAGCAGTTCTACAATAAAACCGTAGCCATGAATAATAACAACGATAATAGCTTAATACTGTATGTACTACAACTATTATCCTAATAATGACCCAGGTTAATAATAAGAGCGTTTGTTTCACAGGATTATGTACTCTATTTCCTGAGGCATAAAGTGTGGAGTGGAATGAAACGTTAATTCAGTATAATTTCAGTGAGAAGTCGGACCGAGGATTAGAAATGAAATAATAATGTGTAATTACTTCAGAATATTATAATATGGCTACTGTGTGGTTTCCGCTTTGTTCAGAATTAGTTTAATTAGGTAGGTATGAGTAATTACCAGTCAGGACTTTATTTAGATTATGAGTATTTTTTTTATTCTTACTATATTTACGTTGGGACCTTCACAGATAGGGTGCTTACTTCTTTTTAAATTAAAACAGTACCTTATTACTAAGACTCCGCTGTCTGTTTGTCTGTCATCAGGCTGTCTTACATGAACAATGAATTATTGATTTTTTTACAAATGATGAGCTTATTTCTATTGCCGCTATAACAACAAATACAAAAATTGAATTAAATAAATGTGTTGTATGTGAGCCCCCGACTGACATTCAAAAAATGTGATTTGGGAACGTAAACAAAATAATGCTTAGAGGACAAACTAAAAAAATATTATGTATGATAATTTGCTGCAGAAGTAAAAAAAAAAATATTATGTGATTTAGGCCCGTATTCTAGAATGCCACTCAGCTGAATCTCGATTTACCTGAGGCAAGATTGTATGCACAGATTCCACAGATTTGACAGGCTGTCAGACAGATTGTCTATAGTTCTATACAATCTATCCTCAGGTAAATCGAGTTTGAGTTGAGTGTCATTCTAGAATACGGGCCTTAAAGTCAATTGCCTAGCTGTTTGATTAAATGATTAGACAAATAATTAAACATCATCGATCCTGAATGATATTCAGCCGTAACGTTTATTACAACATTTAACAAACTGGCTGACTATTGCTTAGGCCATGCACATGGTAGGGCACCACCCCGAAATTAGACACAAAGTTAGTGATAGGTTTTTTCAATATTTTCAGTATATTTTATTCTTGAACAATTTTTACATTGTGTTTTAACATTTTTACAATATTTAATAAAATAATAATATTAGCTTCGTTGAGAAAGCTGTGCAATCCGACTTAGATAGATTAGGTTAGAAGGGTAATGCGTGATGCAGCTAAGGCTAAATAGTAATTAAACGTCATCGATCCAAGCCATTTGCCTAGCCGTTTAATCAAATGGCTGAATATCATTCAGGCCGTTTATTAAACGGCGCCGTTTAGTTAACAGCCTAGGCAGTTAATTGAACGGCTAATTAAGCTAGTTGGCGGCGACAGATCTAAACCATTTGCCTAGCCGTTTAAACGTCTGAATATCATTCAGGCCGGTTAGTTATTAACCTAGGCAGTCAATTGAACGGCTGATTAAGCTAGTTGGCTGCAACATATACATTAAGGGTCCAACCCCACCAAACGGACGGCATCGGAACGGATTTTACAATCTTTAAACAAAATAAATCTTATATAACAGCATTTAAAGTTTAAATTACCAAGTCACGCATGACAGCTTGACGTGCGTCATGCCGCCGCACATCGCTGTCAAGCTGTTGTGCGTGACTTGGTAATATAAACTTCAAACACTGTGATAATAAGATTTAATTTTGTTTAAAGATTGTAAAATCCGGACCGATGCCGTCCGTTTGGTGGGGTTGGACCTTAAAAAGATTTACACCCTCACAGAGAGTGCATCTGCATAGTTGAATTTACACAAGCGACGCACACGACTAATGTGACCTAGAATCACAAGTCTAAACTTGATCAATTTCGAACTCCTAACATTTGTCTGGCTTCACCAAACTTCCACACTGGTAATTTGCAGCTCAATTATAGCTTACACATGTTAACATATGGCACTAGACTAGTGGTACGTGCAATGCGAACGTAAATGTAAACTTTAACGTGAACGTAAGTGTTCTTAGTAAAATCAAATCAAGTGGTAAAAAATATACAACATACATAGATTTATATATTACTAGCTTTTGCCCGCGGCTCCACCCGCGTGGATGTCAGTTATCGCGACCAAACACAGCCTTTCTCAAGGTCTAATCTACCCCTATACCAAATTTCATCGAAATCGGTTCAGTGGTTTAGGCGTGAAAGCGTAACAGACAGATAGACAGATAGACAGACAGTCAGACAGACAGACCAACAGGCAGACAGAGTTACTTTCACATTTATAATATTAGTATGGATATGGATATGGATTGATCACGCCTTCATATCCGGAGGTTTAGGCAGAAGTGAATTAACACCTACATTTCACCAATCATTGGCCCTCGTTATAGGTGGTGAGCTTATTTCCGATTTAAAATTTAATTAAACCGACTCATACATTTTGAAATTAGCTCACACATAGGTAATAGGTACATATTGAGATAAGTAAATAGCATTCAGTTAAAAATTACAGAGTCATCTGTAAAGTACCTATGTTACCGCTTAGTTCCGAAATACCTTGATCCGAATTCGGGACTGTTGGAAGCTGAAAATAATTAAAGTATTTGTGTGAAAAGGTTTAATTAACTTAAAACAAGTTAAGTTCATTTAGAGTGCAATAATAGTAGCGTTAGATCTTTATTACTTTACTAATATTATAAATGTGAAAGTTAGTGAAGATGTTTGTTATTCAAAAACTCAACAGATCTGGTTGAAATTTGGTATTTATATATTATATTTTGGTATTATAGTCTTACTACAGACTGCTCGAATTCAGGCTTATACAGTTTGTCTTGACGGTTCTTATAGGCATTTTTTTTCTAAGGCTGTGATAAAAAATATCGTCTGTTTTCATCCTTAAATATTTCAGACTTCGATAATCTAAATTTAAAATCTTAGGCTATATCGGTGGTACCAACCGGTAATGCCGAAAACTAGTCTTAAGAAAGTTGTTACAACTTTTATCCTCGTGTATCAAAATGAGGTTTTCGAGGCCATTGAAAATATGTCTTTGTAGCTCTATCTTCCCAAGTTTCCCACAATACACAAGGCATTACGACATTAGCCAAAATCAGAGAATAAGCGTACGTGTTGGGAATTTTCAAGTGTTTACGTAGGTAAGCTGAATTCTAAGAGGCTTGATTGGAATGGTGGAAAAAATGTTATGAACAAACTTTTGTTTGGTGGAGACTGGCAGAGAAGTTTCCAATTCTTTCTTGATTTTTAGAAAGTTTTTTCATGTTCGCGTTAAGAGCATGCGGAAGAAACTGTTTGTAAAGCAGACTGTTTACTTTTGTTTCAGTTTTATCTTTCATTTTTCATCTTTCACTCAAAGTGACATATCTGAACCATTAATGCCGATTGAATTCAAAAATGAAATGATCCAAGAGTGTGTTCACTTTTGGAATCTGGTGTCTTTCACTCTTTGAACGAGAAATTAAAGGTTTGAGCACTAATTGAACATTAATTCGGGTCTGGTCATTCGGTCTCGAGTCCAGGACTGGAGCCGGCGGATGTCATGTGTCACTTTTTATTTTCTCTGTGTTGCGTTTAAAAGAAAACGTAAAGTAATTCCAAGACACACGACCTTATTGGACGACATGTTGAAAGAAATGAAAAATGAATATTGAATTCTATTCAGCCGTGTGAGCATAGATAGAAAGAAAAATTAAGCAATCACCCGAATGAATAACCAGTCGAGTGAATCGTCTGATATCAGCTAAGTAACAAAATCGAAGTTACTCACAATACACATTGTGAAGGCGGGACAACTAAATATTCAGAAGAGAGTACAATCTTCAAGGGTAAATTTGAATAATTGATTGATACAAAATTAAGACGGCCATTTTGGATAATAATTTGGTTAAAATATCTGTCCACATTAGTTACCATATTGATGTTGCACTTAGTAGATCTTGGGCGAAGATTTAGGACATTTTTATAGGAGGATCTCAGGATACAGTTGCTAGGTAGACCCCTTATTCAAAGTGACAAACCAAAATTGGTCTAGTTTTAAGCCAGTTTTCTCTTCTATGCTAACCAATTTTAATCCACCGTCATATTACGTTACGACTGCATTTTAAACTCAATGTCAATCCGAATATTGCCTTTAGAAAGGTAAACGTTTGTCTATTTGGGAGACAACAACTGGAGCGTATTATGATATACAGTCGGCAAAGGAGATAAGTATACCTACACCTTTACGTACAACTTAACATGAAAAATGGCATACTTATCTCTTTTGCCGACTATACAATAGCCATATCTTTTTCTTTGAGGCAGGCCATCTGACTGTCCAAGATCCACACTTCACGAGCTTCTTAATCACCACTGAAATTTTCCAGGAAGTTTGCCCGTTGTTCCATTTATTGTTCAAGCTACCTATGTCAGAACATAGGTATTATTCCTTCTGTACATCATCAAGTTGATCAATGTACTTTCTAAGCCATCGACTCTTCCTTGCCTTCACATTTACACGTGCCTTCCATACTTGGCAAGTCATTCGCTCAATACTCATAATACGTGCACAAATTGTACGACAATTTCACGTTTTGCGTTGACAATCCTACAAGTTTGATACCATTGTCATGTCATGTCGAGCATTAGAAGCTAATAATGTGTCGTCGACATAACTAAATTTTGACTCCAAACTTCGGATGTGGTGTGTGTTTCAGTTGTCAAGTTTTGATTTGAATTTCAAACACTCGGGATGTAATCTCTACCAGATAATGTTTCGATGTCAGATTGTATTTGTATTTTCAACGTTTGATCTCTAGTAAGGATATTAGAATGTCAATCAATCAATCAATTAGCCTTATCGCAGTCTACTGCTGGGTATAGGCCACTCTCAATGTACTTCATTGCTCCCGATCCTCTGGGATGATCCCCGGGGAACACAACACGAGGTTAATTTAGTCGCGGTATTCTGTAGGGCGGCGGAGCTACTTTTGTCAAACTGGTATAAAAAATACTAGGCCGCAGAAACAAACATTTAATATTATTCACCTACAATTGAAACGCGTGTTGTTCAGACATTTTCGAGATCAATATTGTTCAGCTACTTTTGGCAATATGTTGTTCAGTTAGCTCTCACAATGTGGTGTTTAGCTAATTTTGTACTTCTACGTTGTTCATCTAATTCTGGCGCTAGTCTTGGTAAGCGACTTTTGCATGGTACGTTGTTCATGGGTTATGGAAACATGGATGTAGTCATCTACTTTTGAGGCTGACCGCTGGACGGAAATATCGTCATGTTCTACCTCCTACAATATCGTCGTGTCCTACCGCCTTCTGCCGCATCCAGTTGACTCCATCCACCATTTTCAGGTCGTCAATCCCCCTGGCTAGGGACTTCCCACCTTCCATTTGCCTTCTCGCAGTCTCCATTCTAGGACTCGTTTGCTCCAACGACCATCGGCCGGTTAGAATGTGGGGATGTACAATATTGATTAAAGTTGTTGTTATTTGTACGTTGCAGCAGCGCGTTGATAAACTCTCCGAGACCAACGCAACGTGGAAGTAAATAATTTTACATTTACATATTATTCCATACTGCTCCCATACTTGACATTCGTAACATGCTATGATATGATTTACCACTAAACATAATACAAACAGAAGTACCATTCTGGTCTTTGTATAACGTTGATTTCATGTGAGAATACTCGGGCCATCGAGCTGATTTTTTTGTACGAGTATTAGGAAAAGCCTATAAAATGTCTTAACACCCGACTCGCACTCACTCTACTATATTCTTACTAAAACAAGTGATAATATATAGTGGATTGAAGCGATTAGGTTATTTTTGGCGCTCTCATTCAAGTCATTGGGGCCTGTATTGACGAGACAAACGACAGAGTTCAAACGGCAGCCATTCCCGTTAAATGTTGACTCGAATAAAAAAACAGTAGTATAATTATATTTCTCTTATGCAACCTCTATCGTGAATATAAAATATCTCCAAAAACAAGGTCTTCCCTTCAAAGGATCCATTTTGAATAATGACAACTTCGAATTCTGTTCCTGTCCTGCATTGTGGCATAGTTGCTACTTAGTATTACTGAACTAGCGTCCCTCGACTGCGATATCAAATATGAAATGTTCATGTGTGCGTCAAACGATCGTCGACAATTCTGCACTATTCTGCTGTGTTCATGTTGTAGCACTTTTGACACTATGCTGTACCAAATAAATGTTAAATACAAACTACAGAGAGTGTTGATACAAATTCTGCTGAGTAATATTTGAGTTTAACTCTCGTTTTTAGAAAGTTCATGGATTTTGAGGCAAACAACAGACAGTAAAATTCAACGAAATTGTAGACATTTTATTTTATACTTGTTATTTATGTATAAAGTTTTGCCTTTGTTATTGCTTCAGCCCTAAGAATGTAATGTCTCCTTTGTTTTGTATTTGTAAACATCCTGGTGTTACACGGTATTCAGGGACTACAGGTTTCAATCAATCAATTAGCCTATCGCAGTCCACTGCTGGACATAACCTCTCCTAATGTTGGGAGACTCTGGCCTACTGTTTCCACGCTGGCCAGACGGGTTAGTACAGGGTTTTATTTCGAGTTTTCCTTCTCTCGCAGTGATATCGTCTGCGTTTTTTTCCGTCAGCCGCCTCTTACGACGCCCTTCGGATGAGATGGGGTGGTGATACTCGTATTCTTCGTCACCACAGGGATGTTCCTCACACTTTATTGATTTTTCTTCATTCTTCAAGGTTTTTTATAAATATTATTCATTTAAGAACACATTAGTAATAAAAATGATGGTTACGTATAAATTGCTAGCTGAAGTCCGTAGCTCCACCCGTGTGAAATTCTGATACCGTTCCCGTTGCCTATTGGAACCTATTATTGGATATAAAGTTGCTTTGTGTTATCCCAAAGCATAATCTATCTCTTTACAAAATTTCAGCCAGACCTGTTAAGCATTTAGACTGTGATTGAATAACAAACACCTAAACATCTTTACAAAATTTTTCAATGTTATAAAATTGTAAATCAATATTAGTAGGACTTGCTTACTTCAAAAATGTATATATTTGATGCGTTTATTTCGGAAATTGTCTGCCATGTTTAAGTGGCATAGTTAAGCATCAACGTTTCACTTTCACCCCTCGTTGCAGGAAACGTCTCATTTGATGACAAAAATCGAAACACGGAATGACGTACCCTCCCTATTTAACACCCTTATAGCCTAAGCGTTTAAATTTTCAACCCCCATAGTTACTACAACCTGAAAATTTCCTTGTCACAGTTGACTTATTCAGGACCAGTGATTTTTAAGTCAGATTTTATAAATTAGTAAAAAAAGGTGCATTTTGAGAAAGGTACGTTTTGCGCATGGGGTGCATTTTGCGAAAGCTACATTTTGCTATCATGAACTAAATGAGGTAATTAGGCAAATCAATGAACTGTAATCTCGTAGAATCTGAATTGCTACCCTTGGTTTCCAAGTGCCAGTGTAATGTGTAAATAATTCTTAGATGTAATTTTGAATTTCTAGTAAACTTAACTTTTTACTTCTATACAATACAATTCCAGCAACAACCAAGCGCTACCGTAATACTTCTGCCTCTGTAAGTCATTTAAGCAAGTATTCTAAAAGCATCTCAAGCGACCAGCAAGCTCTTTCCTGAGACGAGCCCTTCAGCTCACTGATAGTGACGTCATATTGACGTGTGCGATACATAAAAAAAAAGATTCCGGTAAGCAACATCAACTTAAGTTTGGTCAAAATCGATAATGATTTGATTTACCGAAATTAAGACGATGACATAAATCTAATGGCATTACCATAGGCCAAGTATTAGCGAGTTTTGAATTTTAAACCTGACATTTACATCAGTATCTAGCTTACTATTACAAAATATTAATATTTCATATTTTAATTTAAAATCAAAGGATTGTACAGTTTCATTGTGATTACTATTCATTCTGAATCACTTTGTAGTTTCCTTATTATGTTTTACTTTTATTCTTCGAACTGTTTTCGAGATTCATTTCGAATTCGAGAGAATAACCCAGTAGAATTCAAATATGATGTTTCACAAAACAATTCGAGCTTGTTCTCAATATTAAAATCCAATTTATCGCCACCCTTTTGATGTTCATGTCTTGAATAAATCTAAATCTGACATTTAAACCAATATGATAGACTTCGTGGAGTAGAATATTAATATCAATCTGCGACTGTGATAGAGTGATTGGTGTCTGTCAAATACTTTCAATATTTTTATCTTAAATTTTGTACTGTGAAAGTAACAATTTGCTTCAGTGAAAGTGAACGAGATTATTTCTATTATCTTATATTGAATAATTGAAATGAATACTTCTTTAGTCACGCTTGACTTGGGGGGTACGTTAAGGCGGATTTAGACTAAACGAACATAGAGCTGGCGCTAGAACAAGAGCTTTCTTTCTTAAAATTTATTGTGAATGAAAACTTATTTTCAGCGTTTACATATGAAAGAACAACGATCGAATGTTCTGTCACTGTTTACACTAATAGAATTGGACGTAAAAGGGATATAATGAGGATTCGCGAACGGTTCTATACGGCCATTAGTACCTATTTGAAAAATTGAACATAAGTTGATTTTTCTTTTAAATAACATACAGCCATAGTATAGTAGGTACCTATTTGACAAATTATGATAATCCACATTTAACACCTCTTTGAAGTGAAAACATGTGGAAGTGAAAACTCCTTTGCCGTGCTTGACTTGAAGGGTAACCTGGTGAGTGGGTTAAGATATGATTCGGTAGCCGACCGCATACGGCAACTGCCGACGCACACAGCACATGCACGTAATTCATTGCGGCTTCTCAACGGTCCCCTTTATCCGTATCGGAGTTTAACGAGCAATGGGTACGCTGTATGTGCTGCATGCGTCGGCAGTTGTCGTATGCGGTCGGCTTCGGAATCATACCTTCATGAACGGTCATGAGTGCGATATTTATGTCTTTATTCATGTTCTTAAACTAAGATTTGTATGTACCTAATAATCTTTATGAACACGACACTACGAACTAACAATGTATATGATAAAATACAGAGAATAAATAAAATACAAGCTAGAACCAGTTCATAAACCGCTTTGTCTCTTTGTTCGTTGAGTCGTAAAAGTTAAAGTTACTGTAACAGTTACACGAATATTGCGCGCTAGTTGTATTTCATAAGCAAGTAATAACAATACCGATGATGCAGCTTTTGTTAGTGTTTTATATATTATGTAATAGCATATTATTATGTGTAAAGCTGAGTCTTGATCAAACGAACACAGAGCTAGAATAAGAGCATTCTTTCTTAACATGTATATTTTTTTATTATCTAAGATTTATGCACTCACAAAACAAAAAAAAAAACATACATTGGAGACTTAAAATTGGTTCATTGGTACCGCTTATTTCAACGAAGAAAATTTTCCCAGCACACCGGCGAGATGAAATCGTGAGGAATAAGAGAAGAGGTGTGAATGTGTATAATAACGGGAGAGAACGGGAGAGTTTTAGTGTAAATGAAACCCTATTTTCAGTGTTTATGTAAGCAAGAACAACGAACGACTGTTATGTCACTGTTTACACTAATAGAATTTGACGTAGAGCGAATAGAATGAGCATTCGCTTGTTTGTTGTAAATCAACCTTTAGAAATGCTGTATATTCTCACTTACCAGTAACTAACTAACTACCATATCTTCTAATAATATAAAAATGAATCTCTGAATGTGATGCTAAGCGCAAAACTCGAGAACAGCTGAACCGACTTCGCTAATTCTTTTTTTAGAATATTCCTTGTAGTACGAGGAAAGTTGCTCTCACGGTCTTACGCAGAGAAAAATTTAAAAAAATGCCTAAAAAGGACGACCATATTACTTGAAATCGATGAGGTGGTTAGGTCGGACTCGCTACGATTCTTTTTGTGACTGAGGAATCTGGTATACCCTACACAGGATATCCCAGAGACCCCAACAGGCGGTGGCCACCAACATTGGTGACCTCGATGTTTTGTCAGGGATCACCCCCCCCCCCCCCTCCCTCTATGAAGAGGCGTACGTTGAAAGACGCCACCCTAGAAGATGAAGTAGCCTTAAATTTGTGTAATTACGCGGTATTTAGTTCAACGAATAATAATAATTATCTCTATAATAAAACTTTTATCTAAATTGTCCTTGAAGATAAATCTTTTAGTTTTCTCATTCGCGTTTGTTTCTTATAAAAAAATTCATTCCATTATTTTATCTCTAGACATACATTTTCCTTTCCAATTAAAACATAAATTGTTCTAAAAATTATTTTCATGTTTGAAACTGTACAGTCGGGTATAGCTCGGGGCATATATCTTGGACTAAAATGTGCTCAAAATGTGCTCAAAATGTGCTCAAAATGTGCTCTATATCCTCAATACATGTTGCTTGGGTCTCTTTTGAGGATAGCAAGGGGTGCTACGGTGGTGGACGAGCTCAAATTTACCATATATATGTAGATTATTATAAAACAACTCCAGCGCTGGAAGGCCCAGTTTGTCTCTCGATTTACATACATAAATACATATAATCACGCCTTTATTACCGAAGGGTTAGGCAGGCAGAGGTGAATTAACACCTACATTTCACCAATCATTGCATTCGGTCTCACGCTTAGAGTATACATTTCCTGGCTCAACCTCTATCAGTAGCAAAACAATACCCGTCAAAATGACTTTGGAAATAATATTTAAGTCGATATGTTAAATCAAAATTTTATACAACATCGTATATTTGTAGTAATGATGACGCAAAAATACCGCAAAATGACGCCATTTTTTTGTATTTTTTGCATATCAAATCGAACAAAAAACTTCATAACAACAAACTACATTAATAAGTGCATCTATTGATATTTTCGTTAATGCATGAAACGTCACTATAGGTGCGTTATACCATCGCAAAGTATCTGCTAACACTCGGCGCCAAAGACCTGAGTGATAGGCGCGCTCTATATTTATAAGTATACTCTAAGGTCCCACTTAATAGAGATGAGTGCCGAATTCCGGGCACTATTGTTGACTCGACCCATACATCTGAGACTGAGTCTGGGCTGTATATATCTGTCTGATGACAGCCTTATCCCTTGTCTAGCGATTTAGGTCCAAGATATGTGCCCCGAGGTATACAAAATACGATTGCGTCTTTGTAAGCCTCGTTGTTGTACAACCGCGCTCACGTCTGTCATGTGTCGTGAGTTCTGGGGCCTTACTCCGAAAATCGAAAACTATCGTATTCGTTGACGTTTCGGCCATTTAGCTACCCCGAAAGTGTTTCGTGTCGTATTTCGTATCCGTCTTCGATCGTTTGATATTGAGGTTGTCGATCGTTGTCGGTGCACCTACTCCCAAAATACAATTGACGTTTTCGTTGTCGTTGTTTGACAAGTAATTTTGCGGATTATTACTTGAAATTCAACGAAAGCTATATACCTTTCGTAAGGCTTTCGAAGCTGAATTTTTATCTAAGAAAATGGGCGAGATTTTTATTGTTGGACGAAATGATGAGGGAAGAAGCGGCTGAGCGAAGCCAAAATCGTCACCGGCTTCGTGAAAAAAAATTTTTGAGGCAAATTCCGGACATGGAATTTGTCTCTAATTATAGATTGACGAGGGTACTTTTTGAGGAGCTATGCGAGGAAATCATTCCTCTACTTCCTCAAAAAAACAACATTTTGGCAAAGGGGCATTAAACCAAACCAACAACCATTATCAATTACGGAAGTATTTGATGACCCCAGTAGATGGCGCTATACACATACAGACACCATGACGGGCACTCATCTCTATTAACTTAATAGAGATAGTGCATACGGGTATCAAAGTTTCTAATTTGAAATTGTCAAACTGTCAAAGTACGTATTAAAAACATAGAACAATATTATGGCACGAGGGTTTTTAAGATCCTTCACATTAAATATACGTAAATTCTTGAAAAATTACATTTTAGTGATCTAACAGTACCTTTGTAATAAAAATCTCATATATTTTTTAATTTGACGCTCTTTTCATGAGAATACAACTATATTTGTTGATTTTTCATTTGTTAACGGTTTTTAGATGTTTATAATATATCGGTCCACACTATTCATCTAGACTCGATCGTTAGTCTATGATTCCGAAGACGGCGGCATCCGTCAGTCGTCACCGAAAGGTTTTCAGAGTAACTTTAATGGTCCGTGTTCGGCGACCGTTCGTTTCGATCCGAAACGTTCATGTTCGTTTTTGGGAGTAAGGCCCCTGTACCGTGGCCCAGAAGAATCTCTAATCCCTCAGTGGCAAAATAAAAGCCTACGCTGTCTCTTTCCCACTCGTCCGTAATTTGTATCTACATTTCACGCTGTGACGACCGTGACGTCTTCTGAAATTCAGCTTAGATATTTTTTCTTTTAAAAGTTTTCGTTTCAAGTGCGTCTGGGGAGGACATATTAATTTCTAATCCTGATTGTTTCTAGGTCTAAACCGAATTGCATTGAAAAGTTGGGTGTTGTTTTGAGGTTATTAATTGGGTTGAGATTTGCTTTTTCAATGGAGTCTGTACTGGCAAGTGCGATAGAAAAAAGTTAGTTTTCAAGATTGAAGGAAAGCTTTTAAAAAAACTAGCTGTTGTCCGCGGTTTCACTCGTGTGGATTAAAGGGGCGAGGTGTCCGGTCTGCCATCACCACTTTAACGATAGATGATAAATTTAAAAACTCAGATGAACGTAACTATGTACGTAGTACTTAGGTTAAAATAGCTGACCAAATTTCGAGGAAATCTGCTGCATATAGCTTATCTACCCCTATTTTTTACCCATCATTTTCAAAATAAAATTAACCACCGAAATTACTAATATTCCACTATAAGTAACAGTTACTATCATATTTTTGTTAAATTAATCATAATATTTGCCATTTCTTCTTCTTCCTCCTAGCGTTAATTCCCAGTCGCATCCGAAGCTTTCAGCTCGGAGTCTGGGGTCCGCTTTTACCAGTCATAGCTACAGATTTGGCTAGACCTCGATATTTTCCGTGAAGCGATTGCCATCTGACCTCCACGATCCAATGTTAACATTAGGCGATATCGAAGCGTTGCAGCTAGACCGTTGTTTTTGGACTTTTTAGGGCACCAACTACCCGTAACGACTGCCATAGATGTTCTTATGGCAACCGGGACTGACGGCTTAACGTGCTCTCCGAGGCACGACCAGACCAATGCAAATACCCATATTTAATGCACACAAATATTTGCACTGAGAGGGAATCGAACCCGCGCCTCCTGCGTAGCGGCCGCGTTCACTACCGCTACGCCACGGAGGCTGTCGAACGAGTATTTTCCATATTCTTAAAGAAACGAATAAATTATAAAAAAAATGTAATGTTTTTTTGCACAAGGACCGATCGTTTACAAGAAGTAGGTACGTCCTTCTTACGTCTTTAGTAAGCCTCACACAAATCACGGCCGCGTCTCTGAAGCTCATTTCCTCAACTCCAGGGTACGCGGAAATACCCAAATTACAACTACGCGACCTCATTCCGACATCCATATGATTTAGGGACCCCTCAGTTACCAGCTTGACTCGGTCAGATGTAAAGCGGAATGTTTACTTCTATCTATCTTAAGATAATACTTCTGTACGTGTGTTTGTTATATAAATACTCTTAAATGGCTGGATAGATTTGAATGAAATATTGTAAGTCAATGGGTTCCTGGATCCTGTCGGTATGTAGGTTTACTTCTTTTCTGGACAGAACTTCGTCTGCCGTGACTGCTAGTAGGTGCTATTTTAAAATTGTAAATTAGTAATATCTGGACATTGGAGATAATTAAAAACACACAAGGCCTATGTTAAGTTAACAATTCTGAATTCAGACAAATATGGTCCCAATACTTGTCAATGGACGCAAAAACTATATTGATCGGATTTTAACGCGGTTTTTCATTAAAAAGTCACAGCATATTTTATCGTAATTGGTTGAGTAAAACTGTAGAAAATATGACTATAGTTGCATTAACCGCCGTCAGTTCGGGCGGAGCCGCGAACATCGGCTAGTATAGTAATAATATATAATGAAGTTATAAGCCTCTTCTGCCTTGTTGGTTCCGTAGTATAACTTTACGTGCGATCCTGGGTTGTATATCCGGTGTGGACAAAATATTATTTGGTTTTTCGGTTAAACAATTTTCATTTACAGAAGCCAACGAGCTTGCATGAAAGGTTTATTGATAGTATAGGAACTGTGTGTATGGAAGGATGAGTATTGCTATATTTACCTTTACTTAGATATTTATTTTTTTTGTTAAGGTCTGATTCCCGACCGCATACGACTGCCGACGCACGCAGCAGATGCGCATAATTCATTGCGGCTTCTCAATGGTATCCTTTATCCGTATCGGAGTTTAACAAGTAATGGGTACGCTGTATGTGCTGCATGCGTCTGTCGTTGTCGTATGCGGTCGGCTTCGGAATCATACCTTTATCTGTGTTCTAAAGCCCCTGCTATAATCTATGGGTATCTACTTCACCTATATAGTCATAAAACCTACGGCAATGGACGTGACGGTATCACTGACGGCTAGTGACGCAATACGTCACTCCCCGTCCTTATGGCAGCGTGACTGGCAGCATGCGACTGCTTATTCTCAAGAGAGAGCTTTGTTGTGTATGTATTACCGCCTGTACAATGGTGTGTCTTCAGATGAATTGATTACCATGATGCCCACGGCTACATTCTATCATCGGACTGTTCTCCACAGACAAGGAATTCTTCGTGATGCGTTGCGACCGGAAACGGTGCACACAGTGAGGTATGAAAGGAATTTCATCCCACACACGCTCAAGCTGTGGAATGAACTGCTGTGGTTTTTCCATGCGCCTAAAATATGGGGTTATTCAAGAAAGAAATTAGAAGGTTCCTACAGTGTCAGCAGCACGAGTAAGACGCTCCTGGTATTGCACATGTGTATAGGCCACGGTAACCATTTTCCACCGTGAACTGTGTACTCATTTGCCATCTAAGTGATATAAAAATGTGCAAAAAGAACATACATTTTGTATCGCATTGCGCCATCCGGCCTGTGTAAATAAAAATATGACGTATTTAAAAATCTAATTTTGCAAGCAAAGCAATTAGCTAGCTAATTAGTACCGGTAAAATTTCGAAGTCTGCTAGTAAATTGAGCAAAACTGTTTGGAAAGTAGCGATTGGATTAAAAATATTTGTAAAGGAACTTTAAAGTTTCGGCAGGGGCCGTGTCTTAATGAAGAGAGTTAAAATGTTGTTGCCGTTTACTAAAGTTAAATTACTTGATATGCATATTTACTGCAGCGTTTTTAAAATGTAACATTATAAGCAATACATTTTTATATAAGCTAAAGGGCAAGTCGCAGTACCGTGAGCGACGCGATGCGTATTATACTCTGTCATACTTCATGTGACGTATTTACGCGATACAACTAAGGACACAATAAAGAACAAATTGATATTTACACCCCGCATGGACACGCGTCGCGATTGGCGGTTGTCGGTCACGTAGGACAATGCCATGTCGTAGGCGTTGTCTATAAGTGAGCTATAAGCGTGACAACGCAACGCGATGTAAGTGCGGGGGCACACGGTGCGTTGCGGCGCCGCACCGCAGAAATTTTGGTCAATCGGTGGCCATACGAGCGGCCCCGCACCGCTTGTGTTGCCGCCGATTGGCCGAAATTTCTGCGGTGCGGCGCCGCAACGCATCATGTGTCCCCGTTCTAACGCAACGCGATGCGACGCGACGCGATAATAATAAGCAGGTAATCGTTGTTCTTTATTGTGGACTACTTTGTATCGCGTGAACACATCTCGTAAAATACTGGTCACGTCGCGTTGCTCACATACAACATATAGGTGTCGTGTCATTGGTCAGTATACTTCTGGCGCGTCACGACACTCGACGAAACCTAAATATGTTTTCGCCTTTAGTAACATACATTCAGTCACGTCGCTTTCCGGCCTAGGCCAGGAAATATCACATGTTTCGACAGCTCCGCCTAAGTAACAATATGCCATTTTCAAAATACATAATTAATGTTCTTCAGAACCCCGAGCATGAAAAATATTCGATTTCATAATGTAAACGTATCGATAGAACAGAGCATTGCGATTGGCCGCCTGCTTCCGTGAACTTGTGTGTGTGTGAGTAGCCTGCCAATCACAGTGCTCCATTTCCTCGATACGTTTACGTTACGAATTCGAATATTTTTCGTGTGCAGGGCACAGGTAGCCTATCTCCGTACCGATTTTCTAGAAAATCGATTAACGGTCTAGTCTAGACATTAAAATAAACTGGAAGACAGACAGAGTTAATGTCGCATTTATAATTTTAGTAAAGATATCTTAATACCATCTACCTAAGAGTATAATTTATTCCTCTAACGTGGCTACGAAAAATAATGCCGGTTTAAAGAAAAAAAAAATGTTTAGTAACTGGTATCCTACAAAGATCTTTTTTCTTCTACGGAAACTGGTTACGAACCTACAGTTTCGTACGCGGCCGATATGGTTCGACCTAAATTGTTCGATTAAATTATAAACTCTTTTCTAAGTTAATTTTATCTCGTAATTTTAAATTGGAAAACTTCGACAATATTCTTTCTGACTTTGTCCAAGTTTGGTATTAACAACAAGTTTCATCATAACGATAATATTGCTGAGAGATTCTCCCACTTTATACAAAGCTGGCGGTATGGCCATCCAACGTGGCAATGCCGCCAGTCTTCTGGCCACCCTCCCAGTTGACGTCGATGGGGAGGAATTCTTTGACGCCTGAACCAGCAGCTTCGTATATAGGTATATTATGTATTGTTTTTATAATTATATTCATATAATTAATCTAAATGTTCCATTTTGAAATATTTTTTGACTCATTACGTAGCGCTATCCAAACCCAAATTATGCATACATACATAATTTTTATAAGCTGCTTTGTTTTGTTCAGCCCCACGAAAATAGACATATATTATATTATTTCTACAACATCTTCATGAAGACATCATTTTTCTGATATGGCCAAGATGACCTCGAAGCTCAGGGTCCGCCTTCCGGCTCTTCTTCCTCCACTTGCACGGTTTTGGGCGTCCATGGTAGTGAGACCAGGAAAAAGACATATATTTTTGTGTAAAATAATTCGTTTACAGTGTAAACGAATTATTTGGTGTGTGTACAGCGGGAAATGTACCAGCTATTTCTGGAGATACCGTGGGTAGCAGAAAAGGCTGTCTACAGTTTAAAAAATCATGAAGAAAAGATTATGTGATTTTAAACCTCCTAAGAGGTTCATCCTGTCTATCAAAAGAGGTATCGGGAACAGTGCCGCGAGTTCAATAATATTTCCCATCTCAAAAAATGTTGTACGAAAAAAGCCCAACGCGCATATGGACGTTTTCATTTTATAGGTGTATTTCAATGCACACGTTCGTGTGAACTCCCGACAACAACAATACGGCGAATTTAGACTTCAACAACATGTCCGATGTCCATTCCTTTCTCTATTATTGACTGTAGACCACTGCGGTAAAGAAGTCAAAAGTAGAATCCGATTGGTTTGAAAATTCTTAACCCCGCTTTAGCTGAATATCCCCTAAAGCCAGTTTCACACGGTGAGTGTGAGCTTTCAAAAACAAGTCAAAAGATTAAAGATAAAATTGTTGAAGACGAGCTGAGATGTAGAGGAACTTTTAAACTATGTACTTATACGATTAAGTTGTGTTGATTGTTCGTTTTAGTTGTACTTTTAGTGAACAAACACTACACTTGAATATTTTTCCTCAAAACTTGAATTTTAAGCAACACTCGAACTTATTGTTTTGTTAAATCGGGACTTATCGCGATTAATTATTATTTTGGAACTTACTTGTGCCAACGTTTCGGGTGCGTTGCAGCACCCGTGGTCACGACTTCACAGTCAAGTCGGCACAAGTAAGTTCCACAATAATAATTAATCGCGGTATGTCCCGATATCACAATGGGGACCCAATGGTTATGGAGGTTTGATGGCAGTCGCTTCACGGAAAATATCGAAGTCTAGCCAAATCCGTAGTTAAGACTGGTAAAGTGGACCGCAGACTCCGAGGTGAAAGCTTCGGATGCGACCGGGAATTATCGCTAGGATGAAAAAAGAATAAGATCTCGGTCTCTAAGCGTCAGCTCCGCCAGTAAAATTAAGAGTCTAGTTATTATTACAGAGAGTGGGCCGCTTCCTAGCCAAATGGACTAACGACTTGATAAAGGTGGCTGGGATGGACTGGGGGAAGGCGGAGGATCGTGAGTAATGGTGCACCTTGAGAGAGCGCTATGTCCAGCGGTGGACTGCGATAGGCTAATTGATTGATGTACATTTGAGATTAGAGTTTTTATTTAAAATTGGTACACGATTATTTACCATATCGATATAAAGGCATATGATAGAAATATCGTATATCGACACAATTAGTTGCTATTACAATATATGAATACAAAGTGACGTATCGTGTATCGCTACAATACAGCCCGTATTGGAGCAAGTACTTTTAACATACAAATAGTAGGTCAATTTTAGTGATATTTAAACCTCAATACTAAAAGCTCAGATCATAGTAGATAACCAGAGAGCTCCCGCATCGCTTCTGTTTTTTTTTCGTTTAATCTATGACATTAAGGGGACTGTAATAATAAAACATTCATGGGATATTACTGCGGATGTCGCGCGGCAACATTTGTCTTTGAACATTTGGAGCCAAATGCTTTGTACTCCAATATAAGTAAATTGCTCTCTCGGCTTGGTGCCCAATAACTAATTCTGCTATATTTCCTAGGGCAACATAAAATATTTTATTTTGTTTTACGGTTGTAATAAATTACAAGAATTAGTTTAACAATTAATTAAATACGTCTTAAATTGGTTATTGCTTTTTTTATACAAACATAGAGGAGAAAGCCGTTGCCTCCGTCTACAGACGCCTACAATACTAGGGTAAAAACCTACATGTTCCATAAATACACAGCAGCACACACAGGGTTCCTATATAATAATAGTGGTAGGTACTATATTATGAGACACACACGTTACGGTCTAGCATTTCAAAAGTGACATTATCGGCATCGTGATATCGCTTCGTGATAAATCACTATTCCACGAATCACTTTATCACGAAATGAATTCATCATCAATCACTACACCACGAGTCTACCCCTGGATTAAGTGGAAGTCTCTAAATAGTCTACGACCATAGTAGTCGACCGAACTAGGAAGAATCGGTCTAGGTGGGGTTTCTCGGATGATGCGGATCTACGACGTGATTGTGGAATTGCTCCACAGACCATGGCCCACCTGCTAACCTGTACACAGGAGGACCTTATAACCACCTTTGAGAACGCAATCCAAGTACCAGCACACAGGAAATACAGAATTTGAGAGTAGAAGTGACGTCGATTCGACAGAAGTAGACTAAACCAAGAATCAATTCATCACAAATTAACTACTGATTGCCAATTGCTCCTAATAAAAAGTTGTTCAAAATGAAGTCTCGATCTAATATCAAATCTCCCAAATGTAAAAAACCATTACGATTTCGATGAAAAGACCAATTCTCATAATTACATTTTTTGGAAAATTAATGTTCATGTCAATGTTCTTTCTCGGAAATTGTGTTTCTCGGAAATTTTGACAGATTGAATCTGAATTTTGACCTTTTTGTGCCTACAAGTAATGATCAACAACATAAGACATAAATAACGTTCGTAACAATGAATAGAAATGAATCTTTATCTCCAACGAGCTTCTAAAATGATACAACTTCTGTAGAAACGAGCCATTTGAGAATTAAAACGGACTGTTAATTGTATAATTGCCTGCCAATTGTGCTAACTTGCGCTATAAAGATAAGTCGAACAACTTTAAATTTTAAACGTCGCTTCTGCGCTGTTATGGCCTTTAATCCAATATGTTTCACGCCATCTGACCTTCTTATTCATTCTAGCATCAATCCATCCAGTCAAATCAAACCAGTCTGGAGTCTGGGGTCCGCTTTACCAGTCTAACTATGAATTAGGCTGAACTCCGATAGTTTCCATGAAGCGACTGCTATCTGAACTCCACAACCCAAAGGTGTTATAGAAGCATTGCAGCTAGACCAGTTGTTGAAATTTTTAGGGCTCCAACTACTCGTAACGACTGCCGTAGATGTTCGTATGGCGAGCGGGACCGACGACGGCTTAACGTGCTCTCAGAGACAAGAAAGAACAAGAAAGAAAGACAAGACCAATGCGAATACCGACAAGTAGTTGGTATCCTACGTGGATTAACAGGCGTGAATATTATGTATGGTGAAAATATTATGAAATTTTATGTATGTCCAATCCTTCCTACTATTATTATAAATGTGAAAGTTTGTGAGAATGGATGTGTGGATGTGTGGATATTTGTTACTCTTTCACGCATAAACGGCTGGACCGATTTGGTTGAAATTTGGTGTGTATATAGGTTATACCCTGGATTAACATATAGGCTATATATCAGCGATGAACGGGATCAGAATTCCACGCGGGCGGAGCCGCGAGCAACAGCTAGTTATGTATGTATGTCAAAATTATGTGTGTGACGCCCCTGGTGTTGCATACGTCCATAGGCCACGGTAACCACTTTCCATTAGGTGTACCGTCTGCCAACTAGGTGGTATAAAAAAAAATGTGAATTATGTATAGTTTTTATATACCTAATTCATGTCGAAGGGGCGAGGCTCTGATGCATGATTTCCTCTCGAGGTTGGTTAAATGGCAGTCGATTCCGTATGGCCAAATTAAAAAGTTAGAGAGCTCATCCCCGGGTTCTGAAGTGCAAGCTTTTAATGCAACAGGGACTAAAGTTGCAATGATGATGATAATATTGACGCTTTGTGACATATTCTACAATAATACAATTATGAAATGTTTGAATAAATTACGGAAAGTTTGGAAATTTGAAATTCAAAAAGAAAATTTTGAAATGTCTACTGATATACTCGTAAAGATGAAAAGGCGAATGGAAATTTAACAAATATTTTGTGGTTCGTTTGATCGACCACTTCAAACAAAAGTTTACAGACGAATGAGTAATAATGGGATGTTCTTTGTCCCTACGCCTACTGTGTTGCCGGTAATATGCAAGGCGCTATTTCGCGCGAGTGACGAGGCCCTGGTAGAGGTAAAGCATTCAACTGCTAATCAGAGGTAACAAGTGCAGTTCATGCTCATCATAATCTATGCCCCAAGCACGAAAAACATTCAAATTCGTAAAGTAAACGTATGGAGAGAAAGGAGCACTGCGATTGGTAGGCTTAACACACACACAGGTTCACAGTAAGCAGGTGACCAATGGCAATGCTCCGTTCTGTCGATTCGTTTACGTTCCATCAAGAACCAAGCGGTTCGGCGACTCCTTCTTCTGCCGCTCCATTAAGTCTTGGAATTCCTTACCAGTTCACGTGTTTCCCTCCTCCTACAGTCCCGGGTCCTTTAAGCGGGGCGTGAAAAAGCATCTGATGAGGCCATCAAGCTGAGTGCCACCATTGTAACATGGTACGTGTCTGTAATGGTGACCCTCTTTTCAGAGACTTTGCCTTCAGCTTACCATCAGGCGAGGCGAAGTCAAATTGACGTGTCCTATATAAAAAAAAACGTTACGAATTCGAATATTTTTCGTGCTAAGGACACTGCATTGGTCTGTGTACTTCTACGTATAATTACATAAATGTAAGTTGCAGCATAAGTTTATCTTTTAATTGCACTAATCAAGTGTAAAGTCTAATTAAAACGACACTTATTCAAAGACTTGGAAATGAAGTCCTCGACATTTTGAAAAGCTGTTCCATTTTATAGATTTTTAGTGGCTGACTGTACAAAAATAACCACCCTGGCTCTGACAACAACGGGAAGGATTACAAAAGATTACAATAGCCGGGAGTTTAAGGCGAGTCGTTAGCGTTTCCTACGTTTTCAAGCAGACTTCAAGTTCTGGTGAACTGAAGATAATACAGCTCAGAAAAAGTTTGTACTATTGTATTACTCTCGTAAAATTTGAAGTAGTGAAAAAGTGGATAATTGACACGAAAAAAGAACTTCAAAAACATCAAAAACATTCAACAATATGAGCATTATTTTGATTGGATGCTTCAAAAAGACACAGCTAACGATGGTTTATGTGTGACAAAATAATGAATTCTCGGATTTGAAGTCTTGCGTTATATTAATTTTAGAACATGAGATCTAACGTTCCTGCAAACCTATTTCCTGGACTAAAAATAACCCGTTAGTAAAATTAGGTCGTATTCTCCGTGCGTGTAAAATTTCAGCCAAATTCATTCAGCAATTTTATTGCGATCGAGTCATAAAATCATACAATGAAGCACAATAAAATAGTTAGAAATCTGTAAAAGTTTGATCAAGTTTTAAAACTATGAAATTAAGATATAAAAACTTCTACGTTTTTATCTGGTTGTTATAAATAAAAAAGCGACTATTTTAAAATGTGAAAAATGATAGTTTTTTAATAAATGATACATCCATATGTAGGTATTTGATCAAAAAATATTATTCAAACATTACATAATACACTTATAAAAAAAAATTTTCGCCTATCTGTCTTTTTATCCATTTGTGACGGGTAAACTCTATAGACGGCTGAACCAATTCTGACAGCATTTTTACTGTAGATAACTGATATTATAAAGCGTAACTTTATACTACTTTTATTTTGGAAAAAGTATTAGGAATTCGTGCAAAAAAAAGGTTCAAGTTCACGCGAAAAAAGTCACGGGTATAGCTAGTCGTTTATAAAACGTAAACGTACTAAACGTGACCCGTTTATATCAGCTCAGCCGTACCCAGATCAGCCGTCACAGAAAAAAAAGAATTAGTGAACCCCGAAATTAAATGTAAATTCATTCCAATATTTACGGAAAAATACGAAACGCAATGTCGGCCTAATTTAAAAATAAAAGTATCGGGATATTTGAACAACCGTGTAAAATACTGTTGCTCAGATAAAAAACACTCTGTATAATTTTCGTTCCACCAACGGTCCCTAATCATGAGTTTGCTGACCTCTCATGAATCCGTAATGGCGAAAGAAAAACTGGGTTAAGATTATGAAAAAATTAATTTATTGTGTTTCTATTTTATGCAATTTATGCTTGTTTTTGTTTATGCAGGTCTCGTTAATTGGGTGACCGCTTAGTAATAATTCATCTCAGCGGTTTTGTGCTTCGGAGGGCACGTTATTGTTTGTTTGTTTTTTTTTTAAATTGTAGGTATTATTGTCCGAATTAAAGGTGTGTACCAGATTTTTTTTTTATACCACTTAGGTGGCAGACAAGCCCACCTGATGGAAAGTGGTTACCGTGGCCTATGGACGTATGCAACACCAGGGGCGTCACACTCGTGCTGCCGACCCTGAAGAAACCTTCTAATGCCCTTCTTGAAGAACCCCATATTGTAGTCGCTTGGGAAAACCATCGATCGCGGATCAAAGATATCAGAACAATCAGTCAACAGGAAGGGGAAAACGAAGGTATTAATTTCATTTTGAGTACCTACTTTGCTCGTCAAGATCTATCTGATGCTGTCTGTACTTTGGAGTCCAGGGTCCGTTCTCTTACTTCACATACATTGTCATCTGTAAATACTTGAAGGGATTAGCAGAGATGTATTAACACCCACATTTCGCCAATTAGATTTTTAGGCCCTTGTAAAAGCGGGCACTTTCTCATGGGCTGTATGTTTACTATCGGATGGACTACCCTATCCCTAGTCGCCTTCTAGGACGTATACGGGAAGTGGTAGATGACCCCTTCTCCACTGGGAACCAATACTCCTTCTTTTCTTAATTAATTGACTATTAAGAAAACGACTGCCATCTGACTTCCTATCTCGATAAGAAAGCCTACATTCTGATGTGAACCGGATCTCAGATAACTTGAGGTCCAAAGTCCATAATAGGACCTCGTGAACCTAAATGTTACACTCAGTAGATACTCCACAGTATGCAATTAATAACAGCTGTAATTTAATCCAATTTATCCCTCATTAATTATGTCACTACTCATTAAAAATCGATCCTCGAAAATGGTATTGCAATGTGTCAATCTATTCCAGTAATCACAATCCCATTTGCTTAACCACAGTATCCACACTACCAGTAGGTCATGTTTATTCAGAATATCCCACTTCACGCCAGGGTCTGCAACAGACAGACAAACGTTGATCCACTTCGACGGACTAACGAGTGATTTAAATTTCATGAGATGCTTTGAGGCCCCTATTGTGAGGTTATGCAATTTGTAGTCCTACATTTGTATTATGTACACACATACAATATGTATGTATGCGTATGTATGTGTTTGTGTACGTAGTGGGATACAGCTAAAAAGGTCGTATTGTGAATGGTAAATGGTTTCTCTTAAAAAATATAAATGTGAAAAGGGGAGTCAAGTTCTAAAGTCAGAATAGTCATATTCACTGATTAAAGAATGGAGATGTGAATGGGAGTGAAGTTTTGTTCCCTTCTTAGAAATTAAAAAATTCTAAGTCATCTGAAAGCGGCTTAGGTTTCTAGCTAGTTAGTGACCTATGTACCGGTTGTTATATGTTAATAAAGCCATAACTCTATAAGCTATTTGTATGCAATTTGGAATGCTAGTAGAAGTTGTAATGCCACTACTCACAACTAATTGAATGATATCCAGTTCCTAGACTCAATATATTTTATTAAGGTGTCTAATTTTGCTCCACATGCTTCGCGGAAACAACACATGGTTACTGCGTTGCCAGTTCTTTTTGTCGCGAACTTGGCTTGTCTCACTGCCACATTTCTAAATACGAGAGTGTGTACACTTTTGGTTTTACCTGTACATACACAATGTATATGTGCGTATAGGAGTGGAAAGGAAGTGTGATTTCTTTTATTTACTTACCTCAATGCTTAAACTATTGTGGGTTTGTGTTTTGCCCAAGATTGGTCCTGGGGTAAATGTTTAAACGGTACCTACACTTTAGAACGTTCTCAAACACTGAATATGCAATCAAGAGGAAGTTCTTTTAGCTCGTTAGTGTTGCCAAGCTATTGTGATCTTAAGCTAGTCTATTAAAGGTATGATTCCGTAGCCGACGCATACGACAACTGCCGACGCATGCAGCATATGCACGTAATTCATTGCGGCTTCTCAATGGTCCCCTTTATCCGTATCGGAGTTTGACAAGTAATGGATACGCTGTATGTGCTGCATGCGTCGGCAGTTGTCGTATGCGGTCGGCTACGGAATCATACCAGGTTGGCAGTCGCACCCGTAAAACCGAAATAAACTGCTAACAAATAAATGAAACCAACCTATAGAGGTACAGTTCTTACGCACAGTACGCTCTTTGACCAATTTAGCAAGATAATATATTGAATGAAACTTGTACTTTTAATTATTTATTTATTTGAACCTTACCAGTTTTACCTTACGGCATTATCAATGTATAAATTATTTTACAAAACATAATTACGTTTATGAAAATTTAAATTTTCCCCAAATTTTGGGGAAAAAAGTTGAAGATACTCTTTTTTAAAAGTACCCACACATAAAATTGTAAACGCGACAGTTGACAGCGCGCTGTCAACTGTACCTGTCCTTTAAAAAAGGTTAGTACCGCTGCAGGGCACCTTAAAATGTGAAATTTGTCTTACGACGATTCCAAAATAATTAACATCGATTTTATTTACTGATTTGTTGTCAATTTATTAATTTTCAACAATTTCTGAGTACGACTGTATTTAATATAAGTGATACGTACTCTCGAAATAAAATTGACGGCAATAGGCTCGCTCCCTATTACGTGGGACCAAAAATCATAGTTAGCGAAGTGTGGGTGATAATACACCTCTGTCTACCCTTAGGGAATTTACAGGCATGGGTATATGTATGTATTTATCAAAATTGGTTCAACCGTTTACAAGTTACAACGGAACATACACATAAAAAGTACAAATAATTTTCTATATTTTCACACGAAATTTTCCCGTGCTTATCCCGAAAAGACCCGGTATTACAAACATCACGTCTTTCCTCTTTCTAAAGAGGCTGCAGTAACAGCTCACTATTTGCCTCCCATCTCACGAGCTTCCTCTACCGTCGTTAAAACGGCAGTTTCCGGGTCTCCCTGCCTACCCTTTTTCATAACATGATCAAATTGATCGGTATACTTTCTTTGGGGTTGGCCGCATCTCCAACCAATCGGTAAAGATTTTCCTTATAGATTTGATATTAAGTTACTTATTCGTTCTGTGTCCAAGTAATCTCATATCATTATCATTAAATTGAGGAATACGAAACTCTTGCTAAATTGTTTATACTGGAGATTGATTGCACTTGGTGGAACTTGCTACACATATTGAATAAATCACTTGTACTTTTCCACAATTATTTATTTATTTGAACCTTACCGGTTTTACCTTACGGCATTATTAAAGGTTTACAATTTTATGTGTGGGTACTTTTAAAAAAGAGTATACCAGGGGCCTGTTTAATAAACGCGACAATGACAGGTGACAGGCGACAGGCGACAATCCGACAATTTGACAATATTTTGTTTAATATAAATTATTGCTGACAAATAAGTCACGGTGGAAAATCTACAATAATGTCGACTTTTTATGACAATTTGACTTATTTCTGTTTAATAAATATTAAACCTTGACAGGGACAGGTGACAATTCGTCAGGAAAAACTTGTAAAATTTGTTTTATTAAACACTAAATTATCATTGCAGGCGGACATATTTGTCAATTTGTCACAGATTTTCGACAGGCATTTCATCCAATGTCAACGGTAATCGGGAATTAAATTAGTACGATTAGTTTAAAAAATGGTGTTAACGTCGTTGACGGATAACAGTTAGTAGTAGTGAAAATGATTATTTGGTGCAAACTGTACGACGACGACGTCGCATATTTAAACCAAGAATAAACTTGTTTAAATACAGTCGTACTCAGAAATTGTTGAAAATTAATAAATTGACAACAAATCAGTAAATAAAATCGATGTTAATTATTTTGGAATCGTCGTAAGACAAATTTCACATTTTAAGGTGCCCTGCAGCGGTACTAACCTTTTTTAAAGGACAGGTACAGTTGACAGCGCGCTGTCAACTGTACCTGTCCTTTAAAAAAGTGCCATCATTCTACTTTTGTTCCAAAATTTATTATTCTACATGCATTTACATATATTGCATATACGGTATCTTAGTGGTTAAGGAGTCGGCCTTACGATCGAGAGGTCCCGGGTTTGAATCCTGGCCATTACACTACCGACGTGAACCCACTACTAGCACAAGCAATTTAGCTTAGTTGGAGGGGTTAACGGGAATATTAGTAATTTCGGTTGCTAATAGTGTTTAAAAAAAAAAAAAAAATAATTTCTCCTCTCTTGATGGCCTAAATACAAAAAAAATCCCCACATGACCCAAATCCTCGCTCGTTATCCAATTGAAAGGTTAACTTGTTTGCTGCAGTGTTAATCTTTGGATTAAACGGCGATTAAAATGTTTGAACGCCAGTTCGGTTAACGCTTCGGTAAGCTTAATATTGACCGAACTGAATTGCCGGCGAACAATAGACGGTAATTGCAATTGATGAGCTAAAAAAGTCCGAGGTGTGTCCTTTATTGGACCGCAGATAGGTTTAAGCAATTTTCAATTCAGTGGTAACGGGTTATGGCGACCATTGAATACAAATTTGGAACTTCTTCATATTTGCGTTAGTCTTGGGTCTTGATTCTGCTTTTATCTACACTAATATTATAAAGAGGAAAGATTTGTACCTATTTTTGTATGTTTGTATGTTTGTAATGAATGGGCTCCGGAACTACTGTACCGATTTCAGTAATTCTTTCACCTATAGAAAGTTACACTATCTGGGAGTAACATAGGCTATATAACATCACGCTACTACTAAAGGGAGCGGAGCAGTGAGCATAAATGTCAATAAATCGGGCAGATTTCCATACATTAAAGTTGGACCGGAATCCGAATTCCACGCGGGCGGAGCCGCGGGCAACAGCTAGTGTGATAGTAAAGTTACTCTCATACCATTTACATTGTAAAAAATGTTATTTAATTTTAGACTTTACTTTTATGCAAATAAAGGTCAAAATCAAATGAAATCTTGTAGAGTAAAGAAGAATAATTAGGGAACCCATTTAATTTTCACCTTTGCACCAGGCGTGATCAGTGGCGGGTTATTTGATTAATATTAACATTATTATTTATTTATTTAGTATTATGGTGACATATTTATTTTGTTAATATTTTGTAATCTTAACATTGGAATAAATGACATAATTAGTATTAAAAAATAATAATTTTGAACTCTTTAGGTATAAATAAAGTCTATAGCATATCTTTTTGCAATGTCACAGAAATGACTGGTGTTTTTGACCACTGAATCAAGGTACTGGCCGCATCCGAAGCTTTCACTTTCGAATCCGGGGTCCGCATTTTCCAGTCTAACTGCGTGTTTTGCTGAATATCGACATTTTTCGTGAAGCGACTGCCATCTTACTTCCACACCCTATTGGCGATATCGAAATATTGGCACTGTAAAATTATAAAATACTTGGTTGACGACCTCTGTGCTATCTTCTTCGAGTCAACGACTAGTTATAATTTTTTTTTTTAAAGAATATTAGCAACCGAAATTACGAATATTCTTGTTAACCCCTCCAACTAAGCTTAATTGCTTGTGCTAGGAGTGGGTTCACGTCGGTAGTATAATGGCCAGGATTCGAACCCGAGACCTCTCGATCGTAAGGCCGACTCCTTAACCACTAAGCTACCGACGCTTAATTTTTTTCGGCCCATAACTAGCCACAGCAACAGTGTTATTCTACTTCTCTTCTTCTTCTTATCCTCGAGGTAAGTACCGAGGAATTCTATGCTACGGGCTACGGGCTACGACTGTGCTACGGCGCTCGAGCGTTCATCTGCTACGGTGCTACGACAGCTGCTACGTCGGAAGTCATACACTCAATGTTCACTCCGTGTAAATATTTGTATGATTTTTGAATTTTTTTTCAAAGTTTATATGTATAATGCTCATATATTAAAAAAATGTATCAAAGTATGTTTATTTGCATTATTGGATATGCTTTTTTGGGTACATATTCGTATACTATTGCGGACGGCCAGGGTGCTAGGGATATGTCTACGATAATCTCACCTCTGGCAACCGACGGCCCACAGACGGCGTGCGTATTAGTCGGTTCGAGTCCGATATAACCCCCCCCCCCCCCCACCGGCTTCGGCGGGGCAGGTATCCGTGGGGATTTTTCACATGAAAAAAAATATTCTATTGAGGAATATGGTAGTCGCATATAAAAACTTCAGTAATATCGAAAGTTACAGGATATTTTCGCAAACCAACACACCTCGAGTTTGCGAACAAGTTTTATAACATGTAAATCTTACCCCTGAAGCAGGTAAGTGTTAATGATTGTTTCTAAAACTTCGATACACCCTCGATTTCAATAAGTTGGTGTACAGTCGGCTTCAGAAGTTTCTATCTACACTAGTGTTGCCGCTCGATGGTCGACTATTGATAGTCTATCGATAGTCGACTATTGTTAGACTATCAATAGTATTGATACTATCGATTGTCATTGCAATATTCAGCATCAATAGTATTGATTGTTTATACTGGAGATTGATGGCACTTGGTGGAACTTGCTACACATATTGAATAAATCACTTGTGTGAAGGTGAAACCGGTAAGGTTCAAATAAATAAATAATTGTGGAAAAGTACAAGTGATTTATTCAATATGAATAGTATTGATACTATCGATACTATCGATAGTAAATTGGGTATTGAAAAACGATACTATCGATACTATCGATAGTATTACTGTGTATCGATAGTATTTATACTAACGGTGCTATCGATACAATCGATAGTATCGACAATATCGATGCTATCGATAGGCCTATCGATATTTAGATGATTTTCGAGGTCAACTATCGATAGTCAAACTATCGATAGTTCGGCAACACTTATCTACACATTGAAATCCTACTTCCTACTTTGTGAAGAAGTTTTTTTTGTCTTGTCGGAGACGAGCACCTGGCCGGCCCACCTTATGGAGAGTGGTAAAAGTGGGTTAATGGTTAACGTGGCAATTTCACCCTACAGAATACCCCGGTTTTAATAACCTCGTGTTGTGTTCCTGGCGGTGTGTAGGGTGGTCAGAGCTCACTTGAGAGGTTTTGTGCTGTCAGTGGGAACACTAAAGACTTGTCCTGTTGTTCTTTGCTGACGGCACATTTTCTATTATTATTATTTTTTCTTACTGGGTCGGCAGCACAAGTGTGACTCTTCTGGTGTTACACTTGTACATAGGCCACAGTAACCACTTTTCAGCAGGTGGGCCGTGTGGTGTTCTGCAAAATGAAAAAAAAAATGTTTATTATTTTTTGGAAAAGTTTATGTTAGAGCTAAAGCGGTCGATACCTTGGGAGTGTATTAAGCTAATATCTATGCTGACTGTACCTTCCTTGTAGTAAGTACCGTTCATTAAAAGTTTGTAAAGCTTCCAGATTTACCTTCCCCGACATTACGTTACATTACATCAATTCATAGCGGGTGACGGGGCTAAAGGTGAGGTGGGTATGTCGGGCTCGCACCGACTAAAACCGCAAGGTACTGCACGTTTGCCATCCCTACTAATATTATAATGTGAAAGTAACTCTGTCTGTCTGTCTGTCTGTCTTGCTTTCACGCCCAAACCACTGAACCGATTTTGATGAAATTTGGTATAGGGGTAGATTAGACCTCGAGAAAGGACATAGGCTATGTTTGGTCGCGATAACCGACATCCACGCGGGCGGAGCCGCGGGCAAAAGCTAGTATTTTATAATACGAGGAACTAGATTGACCTTTTTTTTTTTTTATCGTGCGCAAAATCCCCACGGATACCTCCCCCACCGTAGCCGGAGGAGGAGGTTATGTTGGACTCGAACCGACTAAAACGCACGCCGTCTGTGGGCCGTCAGTTGCTGGAGGTGAGATTGTCGTAGCCATATCCCTCGCACCCCGGCCGGGAACTAGATGGACCTTAGAAAGGGAATTCATGAGAGTCTAACCGGCCTTGGTCGCCAATGTTGGTGACCCCGACATGTATTTGGGGATTTAATGCCTCTTCCTATATGTCCATAGGCACACGTTCATAGGCTAAGGTAACCATTTCCCTTCAGGTGGGTCGTGTGTTTGTCATGACCTTGAATATTGACTTTATTATATAGGACATGTCATTTTGACTTCACCTCACCTGATGGTAAGCTGAAGGCAAAGTCTCGGAAAAGAGGGTCATCATTAAAGATTCGTACCATGTTACAACGGTGGCACTCAGCTTGACGGCCTCATCAGATGCGCTATCACGCCCCGCTTAAAGGACCCGGGACTGTAGGAGGAGGGAAACACGTGTACCGGTCAGGAATTTCAGGTCTTAATGGTGCGGCAGAGGAAGGAGTCGCCAAACCGCTTGGTTCTTGATGAAATATTCTGCACCGTATGCGGGTGACATCTAAGTCCTGCATGGTTTTAAACACAAGTAACAATATATTTATTTATTTAGGTCCACCAACAACTGTTTACATTCATACAAGTTCATATAGCAATATATCTAGGTACAATAAAAAATGTAACAATTACTTATAGGTAGACACAGCATGCAAAAGTAACATTAAAAAAAGCTACTACTAGCTACTAAACCATCACAGTTACAAGGTTACTTGAACAAAGAAGTAAATAGCAGGAAAGTCTTAAGTATATAAAATGACACCCAACATGGGTTGTGTTTTTATATATAAACTAGCTTTTGCCCGCGGCTCCGCTCGCGTGGATGTCGGTTATCGCGACTAAACATAGCCTTTGTCCTTTCTCGAGGTCTAATCTACCCCTATACCAAATTTCATCAAAATCGGTACAGTGGTTTGGGCGTGACAGACAGACAGACAGACAGACAGACAGACAAACAGACAGACAGACAGACAGACAGAGTTACTTTCACATTTATAATATTAGTAGGGATCAATGTACAAACAGATATGCCGCTTTTTGTGCAAATTGTGACAGTGTCAACGACATTATCTCCCTTATATACCTTCCCCCACTCAGTAGCCTATTCACCAGAGTACAAGTTCTAAATACAATCGGTAGAATACACACATGGAACATTATCGTTCCGTCAATATTGTACACAATAGTATTGTTCCTACCAAAATTTCGTATGTACAGTTCTCTACATCAATTTAGTATATTATGACCTGAGGTACAGAATTGTACATAATGCTATTATATTGTTTCGATTATAATTGAAACTCACTCAATTGTGAGAAGTAGCTACAATTGTTTCATGGTACTATGTAATTTACAGTGGAGTGGATGTTGGTTCCCATGTGACCCATAAGGAACTTCGTTTTATGGTAGTCTATGGACACTTGGACACCAGGGATGAATTACGATATGCAGCATATTTTCTACTTGAAAACAGTATAAAGTAAAATGATGATACTTTCCCGATCGAGCCTATGCCTTCTGGGAAAAGAATGGCTTTGCCACCTACAAGGTTTCCTAAGTCTGCAAATCCTTTCTAAGAATATGGCCTAGCTGCTCTCATATTTAGTGCAATTTATAATCAGGACTGAAAGGAGCAAATATACCGATTGTTTTTATATTCGTTCTTGAGCAAAAGATTTTGGGTACAGTTTTAGTTTAGTATTAATACTTCTAGACGATTCTTCAAGACGGGCATTAGATTAGAAGGTTTCTTCAGGGTCGGCAGCGCGAGTGTGACGCCCCTGGTGTTGCATACGTCATCAGGTGGGCCGTGTGCTTCTCTGCTAATTAAGTGGCATAAAAAAAAATTGCTATCGCGACTGTGCACAACTTTTTCGCTTAAGAATATCTATAAAATTTTATAGCGGATTATAATCAGGGCTTATAGGTATTCTGGTTATAAAACTCAATCAATGTAATTTATCTTCATAATTAAATCGTAAAAAGGCAGCAAAACATTTCATTATTTTAGTATCCAGCTTAGATTCATGTTACATAAAGTACGAACCTAACTAGTATTGTGTCTAGTAACGACTAAGAAAAATAGCAAAAAATACAGATTCAGGTAAGCATCTAACGTCGAGAGGTCGTAAAAGAAAATTAAGGATTTCTATACAAGGTCAAGGTATCGCCGCATTCCTGAGTTTCTTTGGAAGTTATTTTCCCTTTTATGAGGATGTTTCGGAATAAATGCTGTAAGACGGTCAATTCATATACCACACTTTATTAAGAGGATGATTTTGGGTAAATCTGACGGTATATTTTCAGAAAAAGTCCAAAAAACTTTTCGTTTCAATGTCCTTTAATAAAAAGTCGGCTGTTTAGATTGGTTTCATTTTTAAGATATAGCGGAAAATGTCTGTTATGGTATTATGATGGTTACCCATATTTTTAGAGAATATTGTGCGTTTTAATGATAATTAATGGTAAGTGTGAAGTAAGTGGAATGAATGGGGTACCAAGATTGTTTATATACCTACCGAAGTGTTAGTGTTACTATAGGCATGTAGAATGAGTTCGTAGAATCGTGAAACCTATTTACATTTTGTTCTTTCTTGAGTTTTTAAATAAATGAATAAATATAGCCATTTAACTATCTTAGTCATTAATATTACCGTTAGAAATATAGCTATTTTTTTTATCTACGTATATTTTGATGACATTTATCGAATGACTCCTCTATTTCCCGCTCCATCCTGTGATTTATACCATAACACAAAGGCTACATTTACACAAACAGTGTAATGGCAAATTTACCACGAGCCAAACCCGCTTAAATACACCTTTAGGACCTTCTCGCTCCCTATTTGGTATCACTTTGATGTCCAAATTGTTGCCAATTTTTATCTTTTACGAGTCCAATAACGATTGAATTTTATTATGTAAATAAAGACTTTTGTACAATTATTTTTGAATATTATCAAAGCAAGTCATTACGTAGAATTCTGTCCATAGAACTAAGCTATAAAAACCGGTCAATTGTGAGTCGGATTTGCTCACTGAGGGTTCCATAAAAAAATGAATTGAAAGAAAAGAAAGAAAAAAAATCCCTACTAATATTATAAATGCGAAAGTAACTCTGTCTGTCTGTCTGTCTGTCTGTCTCACTTTTACGACTAAACCGCTGAACCGATTTTGATGAAATTTGGTATAGAGGTAGGTTAGACCTTGAGAAAGGACATAGGCTATATCGCACCCCTATTCAAACAAAGAAATAACTCAAAATTACGTATTTGTGGGAAAACGCAAATAAAATTTGACACCTTCGCGCAGTGTACTTCAATATTTAATTAAAAATAAAGTAAATGAGATATGTACGTTTTAAAAATAGAAATGGATAATTTGATAAAGATAGCAATTAATTGTTATAGAGAATATCCTTATTTATAAAAATAGGTAATTTATTTATATTAATTAAAAAAAAAGTTCGTACTTAATTCAGTTTATGATAAAATATTTTTTCAGTACATTCGAAATGGCACCATGTAAATCAAAATAATGCAGTTTTATTATAAAATTATTTATAAGTTTTTGATGTGTTTACTTTTATTTCAGTTTTTTATTTAAATCAACATTAATTTAATACTTTTCCAAAGTAGATAAAGTAATATTATATCCTACTAATATTATAAATGTGAAAGTTTGTGAGAATGGATGTGTGGATGTGTGGATGTTTGTTACTCTTTCACGCATAAACGGCTGGACCGATTTGGTTGAAATTTGGTATGTATATAGGTTATACCCTGGATTAACATATAGGCTATATATCAGCGATGAACGGGAACAGAATTCCACGCGGGCGGAGCCGCGGACAACAGCTAGTTATATTATAATTAACAAATTATAATTAACAAACAACAAAAAGGTGCGTATAGATCACGTTGGCCACACCCGTCACCCGTATCGATGCGTGCCTCTACAGGTCTCATAGCGGTGATCTGGGCAAGGCTCAACTGTATGAGCATCTGCAGCGGTCGGCGGACAGGTTAATCGAGCAGTATCCTACCGCGGACTTAGTGTTCTTGGGGGACTTCAATGCTTACCACGTGGAGTGGTTGAGGTCCACCGAAACTGATTTTGCGGGAAGGGCTGTACACAACTTCGCCTTGACCTATGAACTCTCACAACTGGTGCATTCTATTATTAGAATACCAGACATCGACACCCATTGAAGCTCTTCTGGACCTTCTGCTGACTACGCGCCCGGATGAGTGCTCCGTAAATGTGGATGCACCACTCGGTACTTTGGACCACTGCTTTGTCCCAGCGCAAGTGACTCTCGCGGGGCTTGAACCATCGCGGCCAACAGCTCTTACCAATAGCTACCTCGAGGTCCAGTAAAAAAGCAACCGCCAGGGTTAAGTTTGAATTCATCGGCGGAATTGGCGAGCGTCTTGCGCGGTACCCATCAGGTAGTCGTGCTTTTTGGTCGCTCGCCAAAGCTGCCGAGGGCATCTTCTGCCAGTCTTGTCTTCCGTCACTGCAAAAACCCGACGGTAGTCTGGCCCATGGCGCTAAGGAGAAAGCCGATCTCTTGGGTCATCTCTTTGCGTCAAACTCGACTATGAACGACGGGAACTCCGAGCCACCTATTATTCTCAGCTGTGGTGCTTCCATACCTGAAGTAAAAGTCACGCAACGGGTGGTCCGACGTAATCTTAAATCCCTAGATGTTCGGAAGTCAAATGGGCCGGATGATATACTGGCGATGGTGCTTAAGCACGGTGCCCCTGAGTTGTGGCCAGTGCTTACACGCCTTTTCGCGCTCTCCTATTCCACGAGACACGTCCCGGCTTCGAGGAAGACTGCATTCGTGCATCCTGTGCCTAAGAAAGGCGACAGAACAGATCCGTCCAATTACAGGCCTATCGCTATCACCTCACTTCTCTCGAAGGTGAGAGTGGTGGAGCGTATGATTAATACACAGCTCCTGAGATACCTTAGGGGTAACGATCTCCTGAGCGACCGCGAGTACGGTTTTCGTCACCGTCGCTCTACCGGTGACCTCCTATTGTATCTCACTAACCGATGATCGCAAGCCATCGAAAGTCGAGGTGAGGCACTAGCGGTCAGCCTAGACATTGCGAAGGCCTTCGATTGGGTCTGGCACAGAGGTCTTGCGAAGTTGCCACGCTATTGACTCCCCAAAGGACCATGCGTATGGATTGCCAGTTTTTTGTCCAACAGAAGTATTCAAGCCGTCGTCGATGGCAGTTGCTCGAACTGCATGGACATAAACGCTAGAGTTCTACAAGGCTCCATGTTGTCTCCGACCCTGTTTCTGCTGCATATTAATGACATTCTGTCTGATGGCTCCATCCATCGTTATGCAGATGATAGCACCGGGGACACGTATTACATGGGCCGTGAAAATATCCCTAGGTCAGAAGTGGAGGAGAGTTGCAAACAACTTTGTCCGAAATCGAGACTACTCTCTCTGGAGTATCCTATTGGGGACGACTAAACTTAGTCCAATTCAACCCCACTAAGACACAAGTATGTGTATTCACCGCTAAGAAGGCTCCATTTGTTGTAGCGCCGCAATTCCTGGGCACAGCGCTTATCATTACCACAAGTATCGGGATACTTCGTGTCGACATCTCCAACGACGTCCAATACTGAAGTCATCTGGCAGACAAGGTCAAGTTGGCATCAAAGAGACTTGGGTTGCTCAACAGAGCGAAGAAGTACTTCACAGTGGGGCACCGGCTTCTCCTATAAAAGGCGAAGGTTCGGCCCCACATGGAGTACTACTGACACCTTTTTGCCGGAGCGCCTGCGTGCCAGCTTGACCCTTTTGACTTGGTGCGAAGAGGGGCGTTGAGGCTTGTCGGCAATCCTATACTTACAGGCGATGTAGAACCTCTCAGTCTCAGAAGAGACTTTGCCTCACTGTGTGTTTTCTACCGCCTATATTACAATGGTTTGTGCTCAGATTAACTGTTTGACATGATGCCCACAGCTACATTCTATTCTCGCACCTTTCGCCATAGGCGGGGAATTCATCCTCACACATTGCAACCGGAAACGGTGTGCACTGTGCGGTATGAAAGGAAATTCATCCCTCGCACACTCAAGCTGTGGAATGAACTCCCCGCGGTGGTTTTCCCAAGCGACTAAAATAATATGGGGCTTCTCAAGAAGGACATTAGAAGGTATTTTTAGGGTCGGCAGCACGAGTGTGACGCCCCTGGTGTTGCATACTTCCATAGGCTACGAACCACTTTCCAACAGGTGGGCCGTGTGCTTGTCTGCCACCTAAGTGGTTTAAAAAAATATGGCTGTATGTTAGTTGAATAATGTATTAAATTAAAGAAATAAAAAAATGTTCGTCGCGAAATTAATAATAAGCAGAATCAACTAAAAAATCTATGATAATTCCCGTGGATTTACAGTAAAAAAGTAAAACAAGTCGTATTAATATTCAGTCCATTATAAAAAATTTAAAAGAAAACTGCAATAAGTTGGAAAGGAATTAAAAAAACTCACATTGTTTCATATGAAACAGAATTAAATCGAAAATTTTAGGTACATCTTATAACATTTTTACTAATAAAGCGAAATAAGTTAGATTAAATAATAAACAATGTTATAGTTAACTGCCAGCAATGCACCGAATTATTTTGTTTTATTTCACTTTTATTCCTACAAGCAACGATCCGACCTCATACGGAGCTGGCGCATCAATGAATCGTTCACTTTACCGGTACCAACTTGTTCGCGCGCGTTAGTGAGAAAGAGACGGACTACGTTTTATCTTGCTCATTTTGATCGTATTGCAATGGCTGTTCGAGTGAAACCATTCTCCTAGTAAAGTTATTACACTTTATGATGAAATCTCCAAACACATGAATTTTGAGTTATTTCTTTGTTTGAATAGGGGTGCGATATTTGGTCGCGATAACCGACATCCACGCGGGCGGAGCCGCGGGCAAAAGCTAGTGTTTCATAAACGGCAATATCTTTTTATTGCATTGATTTTTTCACAGTTGTTAGAGGTTACAGACTTGAGTATTTGGTATGAATTTCAACTTGATCCATTCACACATTCCCGAGAAAAAGGTGTTGACGGACAGACGGAAAGACAGACGGATAGACAGTCGGACACCGAAGTGATCCTATGAAGGGTTTTTTTTTCCTTTTGAGGTACGGAACCCTAAAAATGAATTTGACGAAGCAGAAACATTTCTTCTCAAATATTTGGACTAACAAAGTAAGGTTTGCGAAGAGAATCTTTGTATTTAACAGTTTCTTCAGAACAATGGAGCTGAGCAAATAATGGCAAAGGGACTTGCAATAAGCCACGTGACTAATTGCCAGCAATCATTCACGTCATTAGTTTGTTGCTAGTTGACGGCACAAGGATAGCTGCGTAGTTTCCGGAACGAAATTCGTGTCGGAATTCGGAAGTGACCGAAGTACTACTAATCGGTTTTATTATGAAAATATTAGAAACGTAATAGCATTGTGAGTTCCAAGTTAGGTGTATTATAAGTTCTAGAGTGCGTATAATAGTAGTTTATAAGTCTGTTGCATAATAAAGGTTCTTAAAATAGAAAGAAAGAAAGGAAAGAAAAAATACGAGCGTGAATTAGAAAAAGCGAGCCGCAGGCTATTTTTTTATAGTACCATACGACTGTATTTAGACAAATGTGCAGTTTCATACACTACTTTATCTAATTTCATGAAATAATTTTATTAATATCTTTTGCGTAAAATGGCAGAAGCGTGTCAAAAGTCAAAACATATTCGCTACTAAAGCTTAGGTCGTATCGTAATGGAAAAAGTTACATTATGATACAGTTCACCATAGAATATAGCTGTATCATAATGTAATTTTTAAAATTACGTCCCATAGGTAAGTCAAGCATACTATGCACCATTTCAATGCTACACAGCTGCAGAACGATCTATTATCCGAATAAAAGTATGTACCAAATACCACAAGAATCAGTCAACAGGAACTAGTCCACAGAAACCGGTTTCACCTCTTGGCATTCTCCAAAGCTTCTATGACGGTTAATGCCTAGAAGCCTACTGCAATAGCTGTCATATAAACCTTGGGCTAGGCTTCTAAGATTTTAATGGGGTTAACACTCTAACACACTTAGTGAGTGTAAGTAATAAAATATTACTATTAGAGCTTATGGGGTAATTTACCATGTATTGTTTCGAGTATCCGATATTTCGGGGTTGTTGCAAGCACCATGATCACGGAGAACAATGAAGTATTGGCGGTAAACATAAAAAAAATGGAGTAAATATCTATCCTCTTTCCAGTTCTCTTGCTGCACGTATCAGCTCTACCACTGGTTTTATTTACACTACAAACTCGAACTCGATCTCGATATATCGGAGAATCGAAACAATGGTAAATATCCCGACAGCTCTAATATAAATGTGAATGACCTATATAGTTTAAATACCTAGTAATCAAATAATCATACCATAGTGGAAGCTTTTCCACTAATAACTTCGTAATGAAATGAACCAACCTTATAATGGTAATTATCTGCCTGCGGCCCAAACCGTTCGGGTATAAAACACATTTAATTATGGAACAAAATTTCCGGTTGCGGTTTTGCGTCTTTCCGTACCCAAAAAGTGGTCAATGTGTTAATCCACTGAGTTAGTTCCAAGCTTTCTAAATATGCGATTATGTTCAACCGCTTTACTTAACAGTCTTGTACTCAACTTTTGTTCAACCGATTAGGTTTACCCGTTTTGTACTTACCGGTCTTTTAATCATATGTTGTTCAACCGATATTTTATTCGTGAAGAATTTATTTCCGCGGTGTGCCATGTATTTCCTGAAATACTGATGAGGGTTTTACAGGGTTCATAGCGTGTAAATGACAAGATTTGGTGTGTGATTTGTGTGTATGACCGTAATCGTATGATTATTGACCGGAAGTGTGATTATTTTTCATAATAATATGTGCTTAATGTTAGAAGTTATCGTAATTTGTGTACTGTGAATTTATAAATCTAGACAGGCTACCTATCTGCTACAGAACCCGCCACTTATAATAGTAAAAAATCCGCAGAATTTCTTGCCGGAGTTTTCTCAGGATAAAGCCACATTGTAAACTGGTCGATTTACTAATCACTAATCTAGTTTTTTTTATCTTTTGTAAGTGTCGTTTTAATAGTTTATGTATAACATATATTATGATTTTTTACTTTGGTTCTAATTCGACTAACATATAAAAATGAAAAGTTAAATTTAAGATTGTTATAATTAATTCTAGCGAAGTGTTAAATAAAAATTATTTCAATAAACGCCCAAACAAAGTTTCATAACCCCTTTAATAATTCATGTGACTGGAAATTTATGGGTTCTTGTGAGAAATTTTAATGTTTGGCTTCCTTCCAGGGCGCGAGTCAAGATCTTGTAATTATTCAATATAGATTCCAAATTAAATTGTCTTCACTTCAGGTTTTAATTAGTTTGGCCTAAGAAACTTGTTATTCAAAAATAATATAGTTAACATTTTGCTCAAAACCCGTAGTGACCCTCAGAATAAACTAGTTTAAAAAAAACTGCATACATACATACAATCACGCCTTTATCCCCGGAGGGTTAGGCAGAGGGGAATTAACACCCACATTTTACCATTTGAGCCTATTGCCGTTTTCCGGGCACTATTATTGAGTCGAGCCATGTATAGGTTGAGTCTCGACTGTATATTTGCATATATCTGTCGGATGTTAAACAGCTCTATCCCTTAGTCGCCTTGTACGACACCGCATGGGAGGAGATGAGGTGGCCCAAATTCTACTCTGCCGGAAACCACGCGGTTTGCGGTTTTAAAAAAAAAACTAAAAATGACTTATTGTAAAGAAGTGGTGTACTTATAATCGTCCAGTCGGCCAGTCCAGTAACAGTTATTTTTTACTTAAGTTTGATCTACTAGAGAGTGTCGGGCTATTGTTTTAAGATTAGAAAATAATAATAAATGCTTTGTAACATATTCATTCCATAAATCTCAAACTAATTGATAATTGTATACCCATCTTTTTACTTTTTAATCTATCTTTCTAATGAAAGGTGTTTATTTTTTTATTTCTATTATTGTTTTTTATTTCTATTCCAATCTTTTCTCTTTAACCTGTGCAGGAGAAAGTTTTCAGTAGTTTTCATGTTGGTATGGTAACTATAACGTTACCTATACCTATAATTATAAAGTTAAGTTATGAAAACTACTGCAAAACCTTATAAAAAAGATAACAAATAAATCCATTAGATGGTTATCCATCTGATGGATTTATCTTAATTTGCTTGAGACACCTCCTGAAGTTCTATCAGGATCTGTGTTATCCTGATAGAATTTCAGGAGGTGGAAGAACTGTAAAAACTTTGTAACTAATTATTAATTGGAAACTCAATACATCTGTCGATTTATCTATAAAGTTTAATTAAAACATTCAATTAAATTTTCTATCAAAAGCTTAGGAGCACTTCCGAGATAGAATTATTCGTAAATTAATAATATTATAACGTTGATCTAACTAATTATACTAATTTTTTGATCATGTTTATTAATAAGTACTTATTTGAGTTTGTTACCTGAATACTCTATAACAATTTAAAGGATTTGTATAAAATTCGATGTAGAGGTAACTTTTATTTTATTTTACAGTTTAGAGAGCTTACAGCTAGCAGAAGAAAAGTATACACAATGGGTTTATATGATGGCCAACTTATGCCATTTATATTAAATAATTTGTCATTAAGTTACGGTATACTCTTAAAGTTCAAAAGGCCAATCAAGATTCACTAGCTCTATAGTTTTATACTACCGTTATACTGATGTACGAATATCTGATCTAATTGTTAATACTACAACGCAAATTAATAATTCCTTCCATATTACTAAACCAAGGTACTTTTTTAATCTTATCACTGCATTCTCTTTCAACCGACACTGTTCTCGTTAACCTGTCTTCTTTTTTCTTCTTCCAGTGATATTAATTCAACTGGCATCCATTCTATCTTTATGCAGTAAAATACATAAGAATTATAATAAACGAAAATATAAAAACAATACATAATATACAGCTACAAACCTGCAGGTTCAGGCGTTCAAGAATTCCTCTCCATCTATGGCAGGGTGGCTGGAACTCTGGCGACGCAGGGTATCAGTCAGCAAAAACATACTAAAACAATGATGTATTATATTCATAGATACGTCATACAAGAAGAGGCCGACTTTCAAAAATGGCGCATACACTAAATATAAAAACAGTTTAGTTACTTATTAAAAATATGTCAATGTTATTAATTTATATGAATTATATATAAGTATCTACATTAATAATATTATATTATTACGAATTTATTATTATAATTGTTTTTTTGGTCGCGATTCTGATTGGTGCATAAAATGATGACCAAAAGTCATCATTTTTTTGTCGCCATTTTAGAGTGCGGACAACATATCTATAGTTTATAATATATCATTGTACTAAAACATCTACATGAACGAGCTCATCTGCAAATATTACAAAATCGCGATAATACCGATTATTACAAAGAGTGTAAAAGGTGCCAATGAATACCAAATACCTAAATATTACCATCGATCGCCTTTACTGTTTATATTCTTGATGGTACATTGCATTTATTGGGTACCCTCTCATTATTTTTCAATTCGGATGGCGGAAAGGCGACAAACGTTGGATATCAATGTGCTCTCGTAAAATTTGATACAGCTCTCATCGGTTACCGCCGCTTGTCGGTCAATGGGGCGATTACCATTGAGGTCGTGAAAGGAATATTTGTTTTTATCGGTATGTTGGTTGACGTAAGATTATGCGAATCTGTCTCTTTTAGGGTAAGTAGACAGAAAAAAGATAGGAAGGCAAAAAATTCACGTAACAAACTGGCAAGAATAGTAGGTACGTTTAATTAAATGATAAGAAAATAATAGGAACATATGAAATTACTAAGTGGTAAGAGTTACATTTTTTAAACAATTGACGATTTTCCTAGTCAAAATAAATAAAACTTATTAAATAAGAATAGCAAAAGGGTGAAAACAGTTGCATTCGTTCTTATTTTATGGTTTTTATTTGTTTTTAATCATTCACCCAACCTATAATAGTCAATGATTTATTATAATAACATAACATAACATAAACTCACGCCTATATCACCGAAGGGGTAGGCAGAGGTGCTAGCACCCACATTTCGCCGTTTATGATTTATTATATTAATAGATATGTCATACACGAAGATGGCGGCTTTCAAAAATGGCGCAAACTCAAAATATTAGCAACTTACTAAAAATACGTCAGTGTTATTAATTTATATGAATAAAATTATTATTTACAATAATATATCATTGATAATAGTACCTACATTATTTGACAATGAAATATTATGATGTCCCAAATGTTTATTTCATACAAGTTTCCTTATTACTTTCCCGTGAAAGTAACGTGAAGTAAAGTGAAAAGTAACTAATGTTAGCTAAACTAGTCAGTCATATACCCAATTGTATGTGTATAAACAGTACGTATTACCAGTCCCACAAATACAAAATTTCCAAATTATTTTTATTCCATAAACTTTTTCGCCGTTTAAAAAATCTAAGGCCTTATTTTTGTACATGTTTCAATGGATATCTTAAGCTGACAAATATCACAAAAAAAATCCAAACAGCCGACTTAATAGAAAACAGAATTCACGACTAACTTTGTAGAAAATTCTAGTAAACAAAAGATTTCAACCCTTTTCAAACATTTTTATATCACGACGTAAAAGTAAATTTCAGTTGCTGGCATAATACGTTTTTGTTTTGGCATTGATTTTAATTCAGTCAGCCTAACCCGTTTCGGTACTCGACCTTTTTCGATATACCTACCTAATATTACACAGTTCGTATACCCAGAAAAGCATTTTTTTGTTCGAACCATCAGTCATCACTCACGTTCATATTTTATTAAATGCCTAGACGAATTTACTCAGGCAAAGTACACTTCAGGGCAAAATAAAGTGCGCCATTATATTGTTATTATTTTGTAAGATTAACTGTTACGATGTTGGAAATATTGCCCACTGTACATTTTAAATGAAGTACTTTGAAATTAATATTCGCAATCATTGTTGAACTCTTCAGAACGTTAGAATATACTTTATTAAGTGAGTACTTGTTATAAAGTTTGTGTTAATGTTTGTAAAATGAAGCAGGATTAATACTATAACTTACTGTGAATCTTTGTGCCGATGAGATCTTTCGTTCAATCCCATCTTCTTCCTTCTTATCCAGAACAATTTGTGCAGGACAAAGGTTGTACGGAGATTTCAGGGGTCTGACTGCTCAACCTGAAAAGGCCTGAGCCAAGTCAGGCCCGTCAATGGGCAGATATTAGCTTGCAAGCAATATTAGCTTGGACCCGGAAAATTTTGGTGGTGACTTAATAGGTAGACACGTGCATGGGAATTTCTTTATATCTTTGAAGATGATAATAGGGTGATAATACTCAATTTTTAATATCGTATATTAATTATGTTTATCATACTAAATTAATATTTATTTTACCAATTATAGCAGTATAATTTTTTATCAACAACATACTACAAAACTATAAATCAAATATAATCCTATTTAGCTTATAATATAGAATTCTAGAACACGAAACGCAAAATTTAAATATATTTCTTGTAAATACATACGATACGAATCAATACGTAAAGAGACGTACAGTAAATTTGCACTGAGCAGGAATCGAAGCCTCAATCTCTCACATATCAGTAGACTATCGCCTTACCACCAAAATTTGTCACATAATCCTCAAATCAACCACTAAACTTTTAGACAAAAAGATACTGATTCAGCTGAACAAAACTCTCACTCAGTGATTTTGCTCGAGTTCTACGAAAAATATGTTAATTAAGGGTCCTAACAGTAAAATTTTCATTTATGATCTTACATAAATTCGAGTGACGCCGTACAAATTTAACATACGCGTACACATAAAATGCCGTACACTAAATATGTTTTATTACGTTCGGAGACGGCTGTGACGGCGAATTACACCGCGAGTCAAAATTACTTGCACATTTTTTACATATCGTGGAGACGGAGAATGAAAATATGTCTTACGAGACATAAAGGGGATGGGATGGGGTCAAATTTCCACGTGTGGTACCATGGGCAATAGTTAGTCACTATTTTTTAAATAAATGCTAAAGAAACCATCTTAGTTATCTAAGATTCTAAGAAGAATATATATCAAGATGAAAATAATAATCTATAGACTCCTATATAAACCTATTCAATAAGTAAAAAGTAAACTATGTATTATTTCAGACTATAATCTATTCCTGTATCATATTTCATTCAAATCCCTTCAGCTGTTTAAGCGTAATTTAGTAACATACATTGAAATAGGTATCTTTACAAAGTTTCACATTTATAATTTGGCATTTTACCATGTTCATAACGCTCCAGAGGTATTGCGGTAAATGATATTTAATAAGTTATTAAAATATAAAACCCAAAAAAGTCATTAATTTTGACAAGCCTTAAAACCACTTCTTGGACGTTTCACGTTTGAAGTATGTTCAACCTAAGGGCAGGGTTCTTCCCCCTTTAATATTCCAATACATAATACGTTATTTCGAATCCAATTCTTTAAATAAGAACGTTATTCGTCTCGCTATTCCTCCCCGGGCCATCTTTTTTGACATTTACGGCTATTTGAGATCCATTTCTTGGTTATTATGGCCCGTTCGACATGCGACAGATGTGGCCAGTACATTGCTATTTCAACTTCCTAAATGGGTGATATCGGGTTATAAAATATCTTCTTCAGTTTATCAAAACACGTACTTACATCTATTGCGATCTTTATATTATTATTTTGGATGGAACAAAATCAAGATTTTCAGTATTTATTTTGAACTAGCTTTTGCCCGCGGCTACGCCCGCATGGATGTCGATTATCGCGACCAAACATAGCCTATGTCCTTTTATCTAATATATCTCTGTACCAAATTTCATCAAAATCTGTTCAGTAGTTTACGCGTAAAAGCGTAACAGACAGACAGACAGAGTTACTTTCGCATTTATAATATTAGTAGGGATTATGGAGTATGGATATGGATATGGATACCTGTAGTTTTTGTTCTAAATAATGATATTTAGAAGGGATATTTAGGGAAGTGTAAGAGGAGTTTTTGCCCTAGTCCGTCCACATTATATTACACTACATCACCAATATATAACTTTTAATATTTATCGAATAATTTGTCGTCTAATAATCCGATCCTGGCATGCTGGATTACCATGACAATATCATAATTAGTTCAACCGCCGGAAGAAGAAAGGTGTTTTCTCTTTTTTCTTTTTCCCAATCTGCCTTCTCTTTCCCCTACGCATGTAGAAATGAGTGACTAGCTTGTATGGTGTTGCAAGCGTTTCTAGGATAATATAAATGCACCTATCTTGACAAGCCTACCTACCTACCTAAGGTTGACTGGAAGAAAATGCCCATTGTAATAAGTCAGCCTTTGTACATCTATTTTTATTTATGCAAAAAATTAAAATAAATACATAAATCACACGACCCGAATGTTGTGCTATTGTAAAAACAAATAAATCAAAAAGTAAATACATTTTAAGATATCTACCAGACAAGTAAGTAAAATTAAGTACGCCAGTTTAAACTAGCAATCAAGTTAAACTAAAGATTCTTCAATTTACTTAACTAAATGAACTGTGGAACGTGATAACGCATTCCATTAAACTTGATAGCAGTTACTATCGATGAACTTCGTTCAAATAAGAGTTACAAGAATACTTACAGTTAATTTAACAAGTAAATAGTCTTAGGTATGCAGACCACGGCTGTCGAATATTTTACCTGCTTCCAGGTCAAGCCAATTGATGGTAATGGAGTGAACAGACTGCAGTCTGTAGAACTGATCAGAATACAAATTAGTTTCAGTGCAGTAGGTGTTGAAGTTTGGTTAATATTGAGTTAAGAGGAAGTTAATTAACGTTACTACTGGTGTTAAGGATAGGAAAAAAATATTAACCTTAGACCGTTATATAGACACCTGACACAGCCGGCTAACAAAATGCATCGCAAAAAACGGCGTGAAAAAGGTGTTTTTAGTATGCTAACCTAAACAAATTGTTTAAAATCGGAAAAAGCAAAATCAAGCTCAGGCGAGACTCGAACCCGCGATCTTTCCCTTACAGGGGGAAGCTCGGCGGCTCAGTGGTCAGAGCATTCCCCCTGTAAGGGTAAGGTCGCGGGTTCGAGTCTCACCTGAGCTTGATTTAGCATTTTCCGATTTTAAATAATTTGTTCTTTAAACTGTCAATGTGTTCATGTCATGGGATGTATGTGCATGTACATGTCAACTTATACCGAATTAGTAGCAGTTTTTTTTCTCCGCATTCAAATGACACTTGCTGTGTCTAGCGTTTGTACATCTTCCCCCCCCCCCCCCCCTAGACAATAATGTCACATAAAGAGAATATAATAGAATAATCAATGAACGGAATTGACGTCGCCCCATTATGGTTGTATAGGAAAAAAAGGTCGAATGCCCAAGGCGTGCCTCAGTAGCTGAGTCTTCAGAACATTCCCCCTGTAAGGGACTAGTCAAGTCTCGCCTGAGCGATTCAAATTTTCCATTCTTAATTTCTTAAAGTATTAATAAACAATACATAAACCCTTTTTGTAATCGGATAAAAAATATGAAGGTTGTTTTGAAAGACTCCCTAAATAAATGAAATCAAAAGATGTTTATTGTTATTAAACCGACGGGGCCGATTTAAGTGGGCTAGCCCAAATTGTGCTTAGATGAGAAGCACTTTATCCTGCAGGAACTCCTTCCTCGTACCATCATATTTTATTAATCCCCCGTCTAATGTAATGCGCCCTTTAAATAAAAAGCAGAGGTTTCAGTGATAGCGGAATAAAATTATGTAATTTATTCGCACGCTTTAAAAAAAATTGTAATGTCGTTAGAAAGGCATTACATATAAAGGTAGACTAAAGTATAGTTTTAAGGCGAGAAGAAGACCTAAAGGTATGTAGGCGATTTCTCACGGTGCGTGAATCATCCCTCAGGCTTGATGGATATTCACGAACCACGCACAGTGCATCTGTTACTGTGCATGCACGAATTACGGCAAATCCTAAGTTTTACAAGTAAAACCTAAGATTTACCAACTCTTAATGGTATGAGCCCGAACGATTTTGCGATTCGCACTTTTACCATTATCCACTTGGTAAGTCTTAGAATTTACATTTAAGCCACAGTAAATGTTGAAAAAGAAAAAAGGGTTACGTATCATATCAATTTCCTAACGGTTAGCTCATTTACAGTTTATTTACCTATAATTTAAGAAATATGCCCACCCCTTTTTTTATAACCACACATACACAAGTATTTTGCAGGATTTTAATATAAGTAGTAAAAAAAACACAAAAGGACGTTTGTGTGTTCTTCTGTGTTTTTCCCAAAACCAACTTTTACCGGCTGTCAGTGGTAAAACCTAGTATGTACTAAATTCTAGTAGTAAAAACCCGAAAAAAATGTCTTATTTTCATAAATCTTTACATTTACCAACTCATGTCGGTAAATCCTAAGACTTACTCTTAAATTTTAGGATTTACCGTAGTTCGAGCTTTTACAGTAACACATTCATTGCTTGACATCGCGCGTGTTCGTAGCCACGGATCCGACGCACCGCTACGAACTTTTCTGTCACGCAACAGCGTACAGTGCGACGTGTCTTTACAAACAGTATTCAACAAAATTTGTACACAAGTATATCTCTTTGTGGTATAACAGTATAAATAAAAATTACTGTAGATTGTACTGGAATTTTTTAACGAAAATTTAATTAAAACGTATCCTTTTGTATTTCAAATTTAGTAGCGCAATAGCTGACTAGAAAGTGTGAATTTGAGTTACGTTTATAATATTATCGCTTCAGTAAATTATGGAACCTTTAGAGCTGGTACCTATATATCTATTCCTTTTTTTTTCAAGCTTTTTTATGATATTGTCTGAAGTTTAGGTGAACGTCACTCATTGAATAAAACCATTTTAAACTGATTCTATCGCGATTTATTTGTTATTATTTACATATTTAGAGCAAAATAGCAAGACTTAACGACACCGTGAGCTTATTCTGTGTAAATAGTAACACCAAAAATTCATCATGATGCGGGTACTTTTTTTGGATTCTTGGTATCACCGCCATGTTTTTAGCTTTGCAGTATAGCCATTTCGTGTTCTCCAATTAAAGGCGTGTCTGATGATGTACATCTCAATCAGAAATCTGACCAGACCAGAGTTATAACCCACGCCACGTATCTTGGACCTAAATCGTAAGACATACGAGGCTCTGGCGCCCGCGGATTGCTTTGTAATAGTCTATGCTTGGTGAATTTGAGTTCGTCTACCGCAGTAGCACCCCGCGTTATCCTCAAAAGACATCCGAGAAATGTGTACTGCGCGTATAGTGCACGTTTCGAGCACATTTTAGGTCCAAGATACGTGGCGCGGGTTATAATGACGTCAGCTCTCATACTATAGGATACTTTCCGATAATTAGACCTAAACATGACAGATATAAAAAATGGAGATTAAGCTTTGATATGTCACTCACTCCGTGTTATTTTTGTTACAGATTCTTGACGGGAAAGCAAAAATTGGTATGTATTCATGGAAATGTAACGTTTGCTTGAGTTTTACTCTCAAAGGAGCTAAACCCAGCTTCCAGTAAAATGAATATTGCTAGTATTTTGATGAAGTAGTGTCTGAGAAGCCTTTTGTTACAGTAACCTCGTTTATGTTTCCTACATATTTTCTCAACAAGATATAACATTTTATTCTTTTGACTATGTTGATTTTAGTCGCAGTAAGTTACTGTTTATATTGTTCATGGATGGCACTTGGTAGAATTTGCTTTACACAATACATATCGAATATGAAACTTTTTTTATATATAGGACACGTCAATTTGACTTCGCCTCGCCTGATGGTAAGCTGAAGGCAAAGTCTTCAAAAAAGAGCGTCACCATTATAGACATGTAACCAATGTTTTTCATTTTCCAATGTTGTACTTTTCCAATTTATTTTATTTTTCAACCTGACCAGTTTTGCCTCACGGTATTCTCAAATCCAACAGTGTAAACATTTGAGGATGGCGTGAGCCGAAACCCATCAGGTTTCTCAAACCCAACAGTGTACACCTTCGCGAAGGCCGTGAGGCGAAACTGGTCAGATTTAAAAATAAAATACAGTGGAAAAGTAAAAGAATTTTATTCAATTTGCACATTAAGTTAGTTACACCAAGAGCTAAGCCACAATTTTAGATTTATAGTTCAGCCTATAATGAGAGGTGCGGGATCTAGATTGGGGTAGGTATAATGGAAGCGACCAATTTGACCTTACGATACAGGGATGATTAACTAGACAAAGTCAAAGTTAAAGTCAAAAGTTGTCAACCTTTTGACTGTCACCAATCTTGAATATAAAATCTCCTAAGTAAAATCTGGACGTTAACTAAAGGTCATAGCTCATTAGAGTCTCCCGACCAAGACCTCGATTCTCCTAATTGTCTACCACTGTTATACCACAGACACTGCAAACCATTTAATTTTAGACTTTACTGGTAATTTAAATGGTTTTTGCGGTATGACCGCAGCAACTGCCAAAAGTCATTTAATTTTAGACTGTAGAATTTTGAACTATAGACTAGTGGTTGACCCGCCCATACTTCGGCGGACGCGTCCGCCGCTAACATCCGTAGATGAATCTGTCTATGTGTAGACGACCTTTTAGACGTATGAGCATGGACGGCGAGTTGATAGGACGAATGCTTACCGGACGTCCTAAATTCTCGATTGAACGGCCAATTCACTTGCAACTTACTGAGTTACAGTGGAAAAAGTATTATCGCGTTTTGTTCAGTATTATTTTATTACTAGCTTTTGCCCGCGGCTCCGCCCGCGTGGATGTCGGTTAACGCGACCAAACATAGCCTATGTCCTTTCTCAAGGTCTAATCTACCCCTATATCAAATTTCATCAAAATCGGTTCAGTGGTTCAGGCGTGAAAGCGTAATAGACAGACAGACAGAGTTACTTACGCATTTATAATATTACTATGGATATAGAAGTATGGATTTACACTGATCCTATAGGTTTGCTTTTCACCGCCCATGGTAACGGCGATAATAAAGATGTTGATTTTCTCACAGACATAGATCTGCGTAAAATAATAATAAGTAAATTGGGGTAGCATCCGTACAAATTAGTTTTTCAAAATAAATGGTAAGTTTTGCCAACAAACATATTGTTTATTCCACGGGTTTATTCATCTTAGAAGATTGAAAAAAGGTCGGGCAAGTTTAGTAAGATATTTAATAAATAATGTAGAAACAATTTTTATTATGCCTAGGGATGGATAAGTTCATTATTCCACGGATGCTTGCTAAAGTATTCCAAATATAGGCTTTAATATTGACTGAGCAAGTGGAATAGTACCGAGATGTAAGTGAGTGAAGCCCTGAGCTTGATTCTAAAGGGTTGATTGACTTTCATGTAAAGAAATTCTTGGTACATGCTCTGAGTTGGAAAAAAAGGCGACAGATCATTCTTTGAACCTTTACCCAACTCAGTTGCGGTCTAGTTTAACTGTGATGCGGATGAACTTCCATATATTCGGTGAAGCGACTGCCATCTGACACCCCTCTGACCTCCACACAAATTAGCGGTATTGAAGCCCTAAAAAGTCCGACAACTGGTTTAACTGCAAAACTTCGAAATCACCAATGGGTTGTCGAGTCGTTGTACGGAAAATATCGAAGTTCGCCTGAACGTTGCTGTTAAACTGTAAAAGTGGACCCCGGACTCCAAGTGTACCTTGGATGCGATCGGGACTAACGCAAGGTGATAAGTAGTACCAAGGGTAATGCAAGATCTCCCGTGGTACTACCAGCCCCTCTAGACAAGTGGCAATTCGTTGCTCGGCGTATGATGGAATAGAATGCCAAATGCATAGGATTTGACGTATATGACAGGCGTCAACGAATGTCAAAAACGTCAAATCCATTTGTCATACTATTCCATCATACGCCGAGCACCGACTTGCCACTTATCTAGAGGGGCAGACAGGATAGTACTACGGGTAAAAAATCTCCTTGGTACTACCAGTAGTGCCACCGGTAGTACCACGGGTAAGTAGGGGATTTTGCCACGAGACCAATTCTACCCGGTACAGGTTAAGTATTCCAATCAGACCGACTTGCGAGTAATAGCTAGTATACAATAAATAAGCTTAAATGCTCTTATCTCCTAAGTTTACTTGCTAATCAAACAAATCGCTGGGCGCGCCCAGCAGCGGTAACTACCAAAATAATTGGTTACTAACTAAAAGGGGCCACACCTTTGTCGATCTTAATTAGGGAGCCTTTTATAGGGCACTAATTATCGCGTTTACAATGAGGTGAGGTTTTTACTACTCCATTTTCTCTTATATAAAATGTTATTCGTTGTTTCCGACCAACATTTTGGTGTGAGCATTTTCTAAATGAACTCTCCTTGTTTTTCTTATAGACATTCATCAGTATGGTAAGTGATTATTCTTCGAGTTTCTTAAGGTCTCTGCATACGTAACGGGTTTTTTCACGGACGGGACGGGGACGTTTTGGAAATATCGTTTCATACAAAATGTATGCGGCAATGTATATGTCACGGGGCCACGGACGGGACGGGACGGGATGGGCCGCATACATTTTGCTTCACGTCCCGTCCCGTCCGTGAAAAAACCCGTTACGTATGCAGAGACCTTAAGTATAAAGCGTGGTTCCTGGCAGAGTAAAATTTGGCCTATTTCTTCCCATGCGGTGTCGTACAAGTGGAGTAAAGATATGATTCCGTAGCCGCAAGCAGCAGATGCGCGTAGTTCATTGCGGCTTTAGAACGGCCCCCTTTATTCGTATCGGAGTTTAACAAGTAATGAGTACGGTGCATGTGCTGAATACGTCGATAGTTGTCGCATGCGGTCGGCTACGAAATCATACCTTAAGAGGTAGGGCTGTTTAACATCAGACAGATATATACAGCCCAGACTCAGCCTCAGATGCATGGCTCGAGTCAACAATGGTGCTCAGAATACGGCAATAGGCTCACCCCTATTACCTGGGACCGAATACAATGATTGGTGAAATGTGGGTGTTAATTTACCTCTGCTTAACCCTCCGGGGATAAAGGCGTGATAATATGTATGTATGTATGTCTTAGTATTTTCGTAATTAGAAGGCAGTCCTTGTGTATCATCAATGACTGCCTCCTATGATACTGCTATGATGCTGATAGGGGTGTTATCATCATCATTATCTAAACGTTGCTTCTGGTTGTCTCAGAAGTTTTCACTTTGGAGCTCCTTTTTCTACTTTTTCTTTGACTATTATGGAAACGACTGTCGTTTGATTTCCTACCCGCGAGTGGAAAGACTACGACAGAGTCTTATCCGTTAGCTTTCAGATTGAATAAGGCCCCTAAGCTTTGGTGGGGCCCCAAAAAAACTCAATATGTTACTATATCACTCTAATAATCCTTGAGATTATACTATGTATTATATTATTTGTATTACTGATTTATTTCGGCGGAAAGAAACCTAGTATGTTTATAATGAAACATTTCATAATATTGACGATCATATTCGTATTCAGAACGAGGCATAACTGCAATTTTTTCATCTACATCTACGAGTATAGTAAAATTATAAAAAGGAAAGATATTTTTTTTTGTAACCAGTAGGTAAACTAAAAAACTGCTATACCGATTTCGAAAAGTTTTTCACCATCGAAATGCTACATTATCCTTGAGTAACATAAGGTACTTTTTAATCCAATATTCCTACAGGATCAGTATTTACACGGGTGAAACCGTGCTACCATGCTAGTACAAAATACAGCTTGTAAAACAAAATGGAAGATAGTTCTGTAGAGATGGCAAGAGGCCAGATATAAGACAACTCGACATGAATAACCTATACAATAATGTATTGTACGAGATTGAACAGAGCGGAATGTTTCCCAGATATATAATATGTTGTATCCCAAATTGTACCGCTGCTGTTTCATTTCAGATCATACAATGATGGAAAGATATTTGGGACAGCAGATTTAGATTTCCTTATTTCGTTTTTATGAGTGACAAGACGATTCCACACCATCGTGTTTCGTCAAAAGCTGATATTAGACTGTTCAATCGTTTGGTGCTTACTCGGATAACTTGCTTAATGTTTCTTTAAATCTTTGTTCATATGGCTTAGACGGGTTGAAATAGAATTCAACATTTTTTTTATTTATAACACGTCAATTTGACTTCACCTCGCCTGATGGTAAGCTGAAGGCAAAGTCTTAGAAAAAGAGGGTCACCATTATAGACACGTACCATGTTACAATGGTGGCGCTCAGCTTGACGGCCTCATCAGATGCTTTTTCACGCCCCGCTTTAAGGACCCGTGACTGTAGGAGGAGGGAAGCACGTGAACTGGTAAGGAATTCCAGGTCTTATTGGTGATTTTCTTTTCTTTCAATATGTCGTCGAAGGAGGTCGTGTACGAAAAATAACGTGATCGTATCGAGAGAAATTCTAAACTATAGAGAAACTAAGTACACACAGGGTCATAGTAGGCAGTGGGCCAATTGCAATGCTCCGTTCTCTCGATAATTTGATTACCTCCACCTGCGAATGGTTAACAAGAAAGATTAATCGTTTGTTGCCTGAATCTATTATTCTGACAATTGATTTGAGACACTAGACATCAACCCTAGACTGTGTTAGCATCAAATCGTACTTATTAAATCATTTCAACTGTAGGATAACTGGCCTTCAGCTATAATAAAGTACGAAAAACTAACCTGCAAACTAGTAATTAACTCTTACAAACTAACAACAAACAAAAACATCGTAGATTACATCGTACAAACAAAATATTTTAACGTATGCATATGCAAATTCGTTCTCCGCTAGCGTTTTCTAAGTAATAGCTTTAACTGCCTGATGTTTTATCTACGGGATAGCGTGAATATTGCAATAACGTTAAGTGTGGGTTCGTTAGCAAACAATCTATTATTCTAACAGGGATGTTTAGTGTGCCTCACTGCGAATACTATAACATCTGCAGGCAAACCACGGAACTAAGATAAATATTTAAGGTCGACCTCGGTTTGCTGCCGTAATTATTCCGAGATTAGTACATTTGAGAAGTTCTTGGGAAGGTATAATTCATAATGAGGTCATCTGATAAGTATAGAACCAAAGTTATCGAAATAGGTCGCAGAATAAACAAGTTGCAGTGGAATCAAGCTAGCCATATCTAGCTGATGGCAGCTGGAGCAAACGCATCCTATAGTGGTGATCACGGAATGTGAGATGGGACACTGGGATGGGACAGTGGGACAGTGTCCCATCCCAGTGTCCCATCTCACTGTGCGCACCGTTAGCCTAGCCCGTTGGACAGATACATTTTCACGTAAATTCTAGCTTAGACAAGGAAATTTAGATCAAAATTTGTAGTGATTCACCGGAAGCATTAACTAGAAAATTACTAAGTCAAAGCATAGTTTTTTTTAAATGACTGCAATTCTTATACACATTTCTCCACCTAAAGTGTTTCTCATAGAAATGGGTTCACGCCGGTAGTGTAGCAGACGGGGTTTGAACCGCATGATCACGTAAATATTACCTTCAGTAGAGCCGTGTCCCAAGCCTTAGTAGAATAAAAACGTATAATCCATTCAAAACGTCTCAATTTTCATTATCACAGCAAGTAAGTATTAATTTCGCACGTATTCGGAGAATGCGCACAAATTCGCGACAATTCCCGAGGATTGCCATAACAGCACATTGCACGATACTTTCCCGCGCATTCTTTCGACGTCACCGACGATATTCGCACCAATTCTCCAAAATCCTTAGAAGACGTGCTAACTCGTTTATAGTATGATATCTAATTTGCACGTTAGTAAGCGGAGTTAAAGTTCAAAATCTTGTACACATTTTTGAATCAAAAGATACTTGAGGGATGCGACCTTTCCACGGTAATGTAAATTAGGGCTAAGAGATCTCAGTTTGTGATAACACGGCCTGTTGTACAGCTGTCGCTGTTAATTCTATCTTTTTATTTATCTTCTTGTCATTTAAAATTTAATCTTCTTCTTCATCGTGTCAGTAGCAACAATTTAAAATGCGCCCGGTCCAAAACTCGGTGACATTGACCGCACCTCCGTCGCTTCATTCAGGTCGGCAATTGTGCAGGTGTAGGAGCAGAGCGGGCACGACAGGAGGTGATCCATCGACTACAGAGGTTCACCACAGTCACGTCACAGCTACCACCCCTCGCGTCCAGGTAACCATGTATTACCCAGTTCGCCCTACAGCAGCAGATCTGAGCAGCGTTAGCAAGATCCAAAACAAAGCAACTACCTAAATAATGTAAAAGTATGATATTGCAAGTTTTCGCTCGACGAAAGATCGCCCTTGATGTCGATTGGTAGTATGCCCAGAGAAGAGACTGGCGCCAAAATAAATAATAATAATCCCTACTAATATTATAAATGCGAAAGTAACTCTGTCTGTCTGTCTGTCTGTCTGTCTGTCTGTCTGTCTGTCTGTCTGTCTCACTTTTACGACTAAACCGCTGAATCGATTTTGATGAAATTTGGTATAGAGGTAAGTTAGACCTTGAGAGAGGACATAGGCTGTGTTTGGTCGCGATAACCGACATCCACGCGGGCGGAGCCACGGGCAATAATGTATAAAATATGTATTATATATGCATATGTACATAGAAAGATCCATATCAATGCAAAGATACATATTCATGCATACAAATGTTTGCATTGAGAGGGGATCCAACGATCCTTGTCGACGCATTAAAAGGTTCTAAGAATATTCAGAGAATAATTTGGGCCATCTCATCTATTCCCATTCGATGTCATACAAGGCGACTAAGGGATAGGGCTGTTAAACATCAGAGAGATATGTAGAGCCCAGACCTGAGTGAGGCTGACCTCAGATGCATGGCTCGAGTCAAAAAAAGTGCTTGGAATACGGCAATATGCTCACCCCCAATTACGTGGGACCGAATAAAATGGTGAAATGTGGGTATTATCTCACCTCTAATTAACCCTTCGGAGATAAACGCGTGATTATATATGTATGTATGTATTTGAAATACAAATCATAAAACTAGCATTTTAAACCAAGTTCCTGAAGAAACTTTCCTCGATCGAACTACTATTTCTATGAGTACCTATTCGAATCGCGACAGATACTTGTATTCAAGAGATGCAACATTTATTTTCTGAACTTCTCGAGGGGACGATATAAGAAGACGTGACGTATGCACACACAGAATGTTTGCCGACGAGACTAGACGTCAGCTTTATAAACATAGTTGGGAAACAGAAAATCTGAAAATCGCTTTTCTTATTTTGCTTTCGCTCGGTTGCGTTTGCTAGAATTTTTAAGGTAGCAGAAAAGTCCGGGGATTCTTTGTCTTTAAAAATTATGTTTTGGCGCGCGTGTTGAGAATAGGTTGGATGAATTCGAGTTTTGCTTAACTTTTTATAAAAGATTCAGATAACCACAAAGATTCTACACAGCTGTCTGAATACAGCTAGGTTGGGATTTGTTGCCCCGATTACACAATAATATATATTCGCCCTTTAGTCCCCCGTGGCTCACTACTATTCCTTAAAATTTTATCTAATGGTCTTTTACAAATAATCAAAATGAAGGATGCTAAACAAAGAATACGTTTTAAACAAATAATTGACTGTATACGACTTTGATATTGAAAATATTCACCAAAAAGCATACTGTTGTATTTTTATAACAAGATTTTCAATGCTGGAAATGTCTGTTATTACCATGTACGAGCAAAATATGATTGATAAACCTGTTAAGTTATTATTTAAATGATAATTTATTAATATTACATGAAAAGTATTTAGTATTCACATACAATTCCAGGCCTAAAACTAATTCACCATTCCTATGCTCTGTCCAATCTATTTATTCGGTAAATAAGTCCGGAGTATGAATGAAAATTATAATTATTAAAATTATATAAATTTTATAATTATTAAATTTCATATTTAACGTATGAAAGTCTAAATAAATTTCATACTTTACTCCTGTTACATACTTTATTCATAAAATAATTAACTCGCGCAATGAGAATAATCTCGTGGCCACGTCACTTTCGTGTCCAATTTTCTTCACTGCATGCCCGGCCACATTAATTTATTTTTGTTTCATATTTACATTATGATTTTGTTATTTTTTTGTTACTGTTAGGAAGATTCATTATAATATTCAAACTACTGGAGAGTCAACATTTCTTTCGTAACGCTCGCTGCGAATGCTTCATCAGGCCACGTAACACCTGTACCTATTTACGATTTATCCCATGACCTGATAACATAACCCGATCCTGGATTAGGTTAGGAAAAACCAAAATAGTATTAAAATAATTTATCTTTAACCTCATCATTGAACCACTAACCAAACATAAGAGAAGATTCAAATATTTTTGTATCTTGATGCAACTTATCGAAGACGTCATCTTTTTAAATATCATTGCGTTTAGAAATTGATGTCCAAAACTGTCAATGCAAACCTTTGAGAAGGCTGTAACGCGAAATCGGTCAGGTTCAGTAATAAAATAGTATAAAAAGTATAAGTGTGTATTTAATATGCAAAACGTAACCATACATACCATTATCGCATATTACTCCATGTAATATTACCACAATAATTACAATAAATCCTTTACTACCACACTACACAGGTCGTCAGCAGACTTACATCACCCATATTACATTCTATCTAACTGGTATAAGCCTATAGGCCCTTTTAATCACCATAATCATACAAAATATTATTTAAAAAAGCACACATTTAATTCAGCCCTGGTGACCTCGTCATTCACGTAAGCATACTAATACTTTTTACATTTCTAAATCCAATCTAAATTCATGCTGCCACAACACGCCGGTATAAATGGCAAGTTGGGTTGGAATGTGCAAAATTTACGTGGTCGCACAGGGACGGATTACACGCTATAAAATCTACGTGGGCAGCCCTAGGTAGAATGTTTGTGGGTTCACAAGTATTTATCAAGTTACAAACGAATGCTATTATGTTTTGATATTTGAATATATATATTTTTTATATAGGACACGTCAAATTGACTTTACTGCGCCTGATGATAAGCTGAAGGCAATTGGTAAAGAGGGAAAATAGGGTCACTATTCTATAATAGTGACCGTATTTTTCCACGTAGCATGTTAAAATGGTGGCACTCAGCTTGACGGCCTTATTAGATGCTTTTTCCCCGCCCCGCTTAAAGGATCTGGAACTGTAGGAAGAGGGAAACACGTGAACTGTAGGCACATGCTGTAACTTGCATCTCGAATGATCGAAGTGAGCTCGATAGCTGAATCCGCGGTGAGATGTCAATTTCGCATACAAATTGACATCTCACCGCGGATTCAGCTATCGAGCTCACTTCGATCATTCGAGATGTTTGTTACAGCATGTGCCTGCTGGTAAAGAATTCCCGGACTTAATGGTGCGGCAGAGGAAGGAGATCGGGGCACTGACTGAAACATGGTACAAGGATAGCTGATTAATACTCTGGAATAACACATAGGCTTTTTTCTCGGGAATAGGTTCTCATGCATAACGGGAAAGGGATCAAAATTTCAAAAGTCTGAACTCCCAACCCGAGAGAAAAGAAGCCTCAAGAAAGGAGGTTTCGTTTCTTGTTTACCACATGCTGCTATGCAGGGGCCTCAAGGGTGTTGGTAGGGTATACCCAAGTACCTTTATATTTTTCATCAATTTACGTGAAAAAAAAAACAAAGTCCCGAATCAATAACCAACTACTAGTATATATTAATTGTTCGAAATGTATAAAATACCAATCACACGACAAATCAATTTATGAGAAACAATATTGTGAACAAAAATAGTAAAATAATACTTCGATCAAATAGTTTTGATACACGCAATGTTCGATATTAATAAATTCTATTAATATTATTTGTGAATACAGAACTCTTACAAATAAAACCGTTAATTTAAAAACTTCGTGGCTGTTTAACATCAGACAGCCCAGACTCAGCCCGGAATACGGCAATAGCCTTACCCTAATTCCGTAGGACTGAAAACAATGATTGGTGAAATGTGGGTGTTAATTCACCTCTGCCTAACCCTCCGGTGATAAAGGCATGATTGTATGTAGCGTTAGACTGAAAGGAAACTGCTGACACAGTAACATAATTATTAATTACTAGCCTTCCGCCCGCGGCTCCGCCCGCGAGCATCTCGGTTAACGCGACCTTTGCTCATATCTTCGGTTCTACTCAACCGATTACGATCAAACAAACGTAAGATTTTAAGTCTGAGTAAGCCCTTTCTAAAAAAAAAACCGCATCAAAATCCATCCAGTAGTTTTTGCGTCCATCGCGGACAAACAGACAAACAGACAGGAAATTCAAAAAAAATATTTTCATGTCAAGTATCGTTAACATAACATAACCCAAGTACTTTTTTTTTACTATCTCCAATGTACAGACACGACCACTTTACAATTTTATAATAGTATAGATATTGGAAAATGCGACACGCCACACTCTCACTAACTCCCTATGTCTGTGGCCTTATCGAGCACTTCACTCCATCGATAGTACTGTGGCATAGAGTTGGGACAGCCATCGAAATATTGTTTACAGTAGATCATAAATTTAATCCCAATAACGGATATATATGTATATATATGTGTATATATGCTCTGTGAGTATATCGAAGGATACCAATACCTGTTGCCCCCAATGCATCGTAATATATACTTACGGTGCATCGGGGGCAAACAAATTGGCCAAACTTATTACAGACACAAATGGCACTGTAAGTGCGCAAACTCATTTTGTAACCAATTTTATTTTACGGTACAGAATCCCACGAGAAATACATGCCCACCAAGATAAACAAAATAATACCGACTTTGAAAACATACATTGAACAATATTTTAAAAAGTTTACTAAAGTTTAATATTATAGGTGAACTAGCTATGTCCCGCGGTTGTTGGTGTCTTACACATTTATCATTTTCCTAGTATTCCCGTGTCTGTAACTTTTAAGTTACGGGAACGGGATCTTTAACCCACGCGGGCGGAGCTAAGGGCAACAGCTAATAAACTACCTATATACCTACATTTCTGTGGCGTAGCGGTAGTGAACGCGACCGCTACGCAGGAGGCGCGGGTTCGATCCCCGCACAGTGCAAATATTTATGTGCATGAATATGAATATTTGCATTGGTCTAGGTGTTGTGTATTTATGATGTATGTATCCATAATACAAGCTAGTTAAGCTATGCTTACTTTGGGTCTAGATAGCGTTGTGTAGAATGTCCTACAATATTTATTTATTATTTATTTATTTTATTCTTTTTTGTATACTTACAATACAAGGCATTTGTACAATTTGAGTTCTCTTCCAGCAAACCCGGGAATGCACAGAGGAAATGCAATACAATGAGAGGCAGTCTTGTGTACATTAATGTTAATATTTAATGTGAGGAGGCATACAAAATATATGCCACAGACAATGGGCGTACATATATAATCAACATACACCTACATACACACTTTAATAGCTAAAATTCGAAACAAAAGCGATGCAATAATTGTGCACGCTGTATCTATTTTTAATACACTAAATCAATCGAATAGAAATGATTATGATTTTGTAGCCAAGACAAACCATACCATCCGCAATATTTCTGGTGCAGTAAGCAAAATATACCAACAAATGGAGTAATCTTCCATTAGATTGTGAGAAAAGATAACATTGATATTGTTACATAGCCGAAATTAGCTTTCCCCGACCTCGTGCGGCTTATTCTCACAATTATTGTCCTTATAACTATCTAAGTTGTAAGTACCAAGATTCTTCGATTCAGCACTATTCGATTCGATTTTTTCTCTCATTTTGCTTTTTCACAACATAATAAAAAAAAAATACGAGTATATTTCGTAAACAGGGTTAAATAAAAAGATATATTATTGAATGAAATTTTGAGATATTTATTATTATATTCAAATTGATTAAGAAAGAGAAAAAAGAATCGACCGCGGGTGGGACTGTAAGGGAAAGATCGCGGGTGTGAGTCCCGCCCGAGGTCGATTCTCTTTTCTCTTTCTTAATCGAATGTGTATTATGTTTTAATTTTTCTGGTACACACTGTCTCGATTTTGCTTATCATGCCTTTTGTTTAAGTGAGAGCCGTCTGCCCACCGCAACCCTTAAGCGCCAACACACTAACAGTTTATCGAACGACAACCGGCTGATATCGGTCTGTTAGTTCATCGCAATAGCCCACACACTCACAGTTTCGTACACGATTTTGGACTGACGGCTAATATGTGTCATATGTGTGTGGCCGCTTGACGATTCCGGTCAGCAAAGACAGTAAAAGGCCGAACAGTCTATGGCCGTCGGCATTTTTTGCGTAATAACATCAGACTAAAAGAATAAAATCATGTTATTACTTTAGTCTGAGGTACTAAAATTATGATGACATTGATGACATAAGGACTGCAGGCCGCCCGATATGACCAGAAACTGCAGGCGGACTGTTGGTGGCTGGCCGCCTTTGGACTGCGCCAGAGCCAGTAATTAGCAGGCCCATACAATACACCCAATTAAAAAAAATCAATAAAAAAATTCCCAAATAATTTCAATTGCATTAAAAAATATCAACCGAATTGAAAACCTCCTCTTTTTAGAAGTCAGATAAAAACTTCCAACATTCAGACAATATTGAATGAAACATTCATCAGAATTTCCCCCTTTACAAGTTCAAATACGTTCGTCTACCTGGCAACATTTTACGAGGTGAAAAATTGACCTCGCGTGATTCCCGACACACCGATTTATTACCCAGGGTCACACCATGTGTACAGGGCCGGATGGTGTTTGTTATGGGGCGGGAAAACATTCACAGAGGAAACGAATATCGAAATATTCCGCTTTAAAAGAACGTGAGGGTGTTGTGAATTTATATTTTGTGTACGTACTAAACGATTCGACGATACGTTTATCATGGGAACTGCCAAGAAGATGAATGCCTTAGCCGAATCTGTGTTTCGGATAGCTATAACTTGGGTCTTCAAGACCAGAGTGAATAGGTTATTTCTAGGTTAGAAGGTTTCTACTTCTTATTAAAAGATTTCTACAGGATCGGCAGCACGAGTGTGACGCCCCTGGTGTTGCATACGTCCATAGGCCAAGGTAACCACTTTCCATCAAGTGGGCCGCGTGCTTGTCTGCCACCTAAGTGGTATAAAAAAAGGCAAGCGAGTGAGATAGTGTTCAAACGCAAGCCTATCAACCATAAAAACTCTTTTTTAATATTCTACGGTACATAGCGCTATCTATACCCAAAGTAAGAATAGGTTAACTAGCTTGTGTTATGGGTTCTGGAATGCAGATAAACATACTTTTTTTTGTAAAATACATCATTCTCATTTCGACGGGTGCAAAGTAAAAAGAGACATCTGCATAATAGTAACTTTACAGGAGAGCGAAAAAATCGAAAAAGTGTATTATTTTCTTAGTGAGTGGGCCAATATTTCTGAAAATTTTATCATAATTTATTTATGCTCTTATTTATTTTTATATTAAGTTAATTAAGCTAATTTATTAATAATTTACGAGATTTTGCAGATAGCCGTTTTTACAACGAACTTTATGAAATGCTAACTGAGCCAACTACCAGTTGGTCGTATATGCTTGGGACTTTAAATATCGTGTATAAATAGTATTCATATCGTGTATAACTAATTAACAGAATATTAATAAAACATTATTAGAATGCGCTTTTAATTACTGAGATAAACAGCGGAAATCGAACAAATTTTGGTAATTTGGCTAAGTAGCCCAAAATCCTCATGCGAATATAATTGCAGTTATAATACTCTTAGCCTGTTTTTTATAAAGTCGTTTATTAAACAGAAAATCCTACTACGTGATAAATATTTTGTATAAAGTTAACCGATGTAAATCATAACATCTACAGACCGCGAAGCAATGACGCGAAGTAGAAAGAGTCAACTGGCAGATGACATTTTGTGTACGCTCGGAGTCCGCCCCGCGCCCCGCGCAAAAACGACCAACTTTACTTGGTCGCATTAACTTCGTACTATTTGCAAGATTGAGTGTAGATGGCTTTTTCTACTTTTGAAAATTTATTGAAATATAATGAAATCTTCAAAACCAAATATGCCAGGTTGTGGAGTCTTATTTGATTAGTACGAAAATGCAATAAAAATAAAATCGTGAATTTGTAGTTGACTTTATTTACTTTGCACCCGTCGATTTGCTGAGGTTATACTCAACTCGGTTGGGCTCGGCATTCTGGTCGACAGACGCGGTTGAACTTCGATATTTACCGCGAAGCGACTGCCATCTTACCTCGACAATCAATTGGCGATATCGAAGACTAGTCGGACTTTTGTAAATATATTGTATACTAGCTGTTGCCCGCGGCTCCGCCCGCGTGGAATTCGGATTCCGGTCCAACTTTAATGTATGGAAATCTGCCCGATTTATTGACATTTATGCTCACTGCTCCGCTCCCTTTAGTAGTAGCGTGATGTTATATAGCCTATGTTACTCCCAGATAGTGTAGCTTTCTATAAGTGAAAGAATTATTGAAATCGGTACAGTAGTTCCGGAGCCTATTCATTACAAACATACAAAAATAGGTACAAATCTTTCCTCTTTATAATATTAGTGTAGATGTAGATGTAGATTAAAATACTATGCTACAAACTGTCTTATCAAACTACTGAAAACTATTTTCAGCCTTGTCTAAACAGAACAAGGTTGAGATTTAATTAACACTTAAAAAGTGCTGGAGATTTTCCCGCCTGGCCTGAATTGACCTTAAAACGTACACACGTCTAGCCCGTTTACTTTAAGTATGCACCTGGTGTTGATGACGTTACATCGATGTTACGGCAACGGCGATATACGACGATGACAAACGAGTTATGCCTAGTTATGTTACAGTTGGTCAAGCCGAATAAGTGCCGTGACCAATTTTTGCTTGAAAGAACAACAAACATTTTCACACATACATCCCTCCATTCAAGTCCATTCTCACAAACTTGGAAAGGATTTCTCAAGATGACCGTTCGTAGTTCAATGAAATCATTCAGCAATATATAGGAGTGCTTCCCAGTGGAGTGAAGTACATACTTCAATCAATTCATCGAGGCGTGGTTCATTCAAGTGGACGATAACTCAGTCACAGCGACACCTGATTTTTGTTGGCGATTATTTATATTTTTGTTAGAGGTTATTTTTATTTTTGTTGGCGATAATTTACATTATATTTTCTCGACATTATATCGAGAATATGATGACGTCATCATAATTTGAGCTTCTTCCGAAGTCGGCCGGGTTTTAATTTCAGTCGAATACGAAGCGGTTGATTTCGATACTTTTCGTGAAGTGACTGTTGACCACCATAAATTACTGGCGATATTAAGATTTTCTAGATAGACCAGTGGCCGCATTTCATATATAGCCTTGTTGGTTCCCCCCCGGGAACCACAAGTTGAATAGGGTCACCCCATCTCTTATAGATAGTATTCAATATGATAGTTCCAATGTCAATGTGCGATTCACAACTAAGCGTTATACCTACTGAAATACGAGCCTAGGCATTATCATCATCATCCTAGCGGGTTCGTCCATTTTCGTAACTGTCATTTTCATAACCAGCTACGAACGTGAGCGGTCCTAACGGCTTTCACCGCTTGATAATATTTTTATCACACTTTGATTTCACAATATCTCGCGATAATGACGTCACGTCAGACTATGTATTAAAAGCAAACAACAGGCGAGACATTCTTAGACAATTTTTCTTTTCTAATCCATATTATAAAATGTAAAAGTAACTCTATCTGTCCGTCTGTTACACTTTCACGCCTAAACCACTGAACCGTATTGATGAAAGTTGGTACACAGATGGACTCTCCTTCCTCTTAGCGGAAGAAGAGTCCATCTGTGTACCAACTTTGGACACAGATGGACTAGAGCATAGGAAAGGACATAGGTTACCTTTTCTTGGGAAAAAGAGAGGTAAAGAGCTTCAAATAAAGACTGAATTTTTTTATGAAAGTTCGTTGATAATCTGATGAATTTTGTAAAGGATATAGATTATTATTTTTGTGTAGGGATAACCGACATCCACGCGGGTGGAGGCGTGGACAGCAGCTAGTACAGTTATAATCTAATACTCCATAATAATTACAATTAATTAATCCTGATTACTTATATCACTAGACTGGGAAATACTAAATAATCTAATCAAGAGATAAACAATTTTAACACTAACTAGGTTTTTCCAAACATAATAGTAGAATAGTACTATAAAAGACAGATTATTGTAACCGTATCATTTTATTTATTGCTGGTTGTCAAAATGAAAGTTCTGGCTATAACCCTGGCGTTGGTGGCAGTTGTCCACTCCAGGAACATCAACATTGAAGATGTGATGGATCTGGAGCACAATACTGCATACGGGTATCTCTCCAAGATTGGTCTTCCGTTAGCCAACAAGATTCGTGAAGTGGAGTCTCAGCCGGAGTCAAGAATTTGGGGAGGTTCATACGCTGAACATGGACAGTTCCCTTACCAGGTATTTTTTATTTTCTACCCTAATTCGAAAATTTTTGAAGATGTTTATAATTCCATCACGCTCTAACAGCTGAACGGATTTGGCTGAAATTTGGTATAAAGATAGATTATAGTCCGGATTATCCCGTGAATATGTTTCCATGGGTAGCGGGAACGAGATCAAAATTTCACGCAGACGAACCTGCAGACATCAGCTAATAGTACATATATCAATATAACTTTTCTTCACGTTTTTTTATCCTCTCGGACTTCACCTTACGGGAGTTAACGATATAATATATGTTGTTTCATCACATCGACCTACGTGAATATTATGGTGTGCTCAAAACAAATCCCAAACACCGTTGGTCTCCGATATAGACGACCCTGATGTACTGACGAGGATCAAAATTCCCCCGCTCTTTTCTATAGGCGCTCAATAGGTTCGGGTGAAGGAAAGCTCTAACTGCAACCCTAAGCCTGAGCTCATGGAGGAAGTATCTCGTTCTGCAATTTCAATCCCTTGGTTTGCTTTCTACGGGACAGTGCCTCCTCCTTCTTCACCTCGATTAAAGGTCACCATTATAGATACCCACAATGAACATCTTCACCATTTTGGCCTCAATAGATACTCCTGCCACTAAAAAGATCCGGGCTAATTGGACAATGTGAACTCGTGTTCACGTGAAGAATTTCATTTTTTAGGGTCAGCAGTTTTAATTGTTCATTAAATATCAACCTTCGTCCGTTGAAATAAAGCTTCAAATAGTACGCACTATAGTCTTATCATGCTTACTTTTATGCCAGGTTGGTCTCCTCCTTGATTTCCCTATGGGCCAGGGCGTTTGTGGTGGTTCAATCCTCAACGCGCGAAGAGTCCTTACTGCAGCCCATTGCTGGTTCGATGGTTTGAACACCGCTTCGAGCTTAACAGTTGTAGCTAACACAGTCAGACTGTTCTTTGATGGTCAAAGGATTGTGTCCAACGATGTAGCTATGCACCCTAACTGGTATCCTGCCTGGATCCGGTACGATATTGCAGTTATCCGTCTGACAACTGATATCCAATTTTCAAGTAAGTATCAGTCTGTCAACTTACATATCTTACAATGGTAAATTCGCTGCGTGGTTCCCGGCAGAGTAGAATTTGGATGTCATACAAGGCGACTAAGGGATAGGGCAGCCCCAGACTCTGTCTGAAATGAATGGCTCGAGCCAACAATAGTGCCCAGAATACGGCAATAGGCTCACCCCCTATTACGTGGGACCGAGGGTTAGGCAGAGGTGTATGGGAAGAGATGGGGTGGTCTAAATTCTACTCTGTTTGATTTTGTTTGAGTTTGAATGATAGTTATCCTAATAATTTGTCAAAGTTAAATTTTGTGAAGAATATGTTGGTTTAGATAATTGAATGTATGTTACTCAATCACGCGTAAACTATGGAACAGTTTCTTTTAAATCTATTCATGCCTTACATGCCTATGTTAATAATTATACCCCTTACGTGGCTGATTTTTTTTCCCATTACTTATCTTTCCATTACCAATATTGTTGTTCGTTCTTAAAATCCATCGTTACTGCTGCGCACAGACACCGTCGCTCCAATTGCCTTGCCCAGTGGTGACCTGCTGAATCAAGAGCTGGCTGGCTATACAGCAACTGCTTCTGGATTTGGCCGTACCTATGATGGTGAGCAAGCTATTTAATTCTTAATTGTTATTTAAATTATATTATTATTATTTAAGCTATTCAAACTAAAATTACTATTATTAGAAGCTATTCAAATTATTATTATTAAAAGTTATTCAAATTAATACCATTAAAAGCTATTCAAATTATTTTTATAAGCTATTCAAATTATTATTAAAAGCTATTCAAATTAATAACATAACATAACATAAACTCACGCCTTTATCCCCGAAGGGGTAAGGAATTCAAATTAATATTATTATCTATTCAAATACTACTATGTATTAAAAGCCTTTAAAATGTTTAATGGTGTGGTAGAATAGGGCGCGATAATTAGCACAAATTGTTGCGATCCAGTATCTTTATAAGCCAAGAATGGCATTTGCATCAATATTATCTATAATAATTTTTTTATCTATATCTATTGACCATCTTGAAATATAATTTGGTAGACTAAGTTTATCCTTATCAACACAATATCTTATAAATCCTTACAAACAGTTATTTTATTGCATAGATTGTGATTTAAAAAATCATATCGCTATTTACAGTTATTGTCACAGTAATCAGCATCAGATCTATCTTGACAAGCAAAAGTACCTACTCAAAATGATCTTAATACCTTGGTATTCCCCCTGTCCTATGGACTTTTTGTCAGCACATCCATCCTCACGTATACTATATCTAAACACCATTCTACAATATACAGGTGCTTCAATCACCATATATCAAGTACTCAGCTACGTCCATGTTCCCGTGATCACCAACACGGAGTGCTTACTCTCGTTCCCTCTGCATGTCCTGGATAACAACCTGTGTACCAGTGGCGCTTACGGCAGGAACGTGTGTGGAAGTGACTCCGGAGGTCCTCTAGCCATTAATTGGAATAACCGTCCCGTACTGGTATGTATTACTATTATATTGTGGTTTAAATTCTAACATTACTATCATCATCTTCATGTAGACGCAATTTCCTGATTGCATCCGTGACCTCGGATCTCAGGGTCCGTCTTCCGGCTCTTCCTCCTCCACTTCGTACGATCTTGGGCGTCCACGGTAGTGAACCCTTTGCACGCATTTCATCTTTACGACGTCAAGACTTCTTGGGCCTACTACCCGGCGGGAGCGCCATTGCCAGGCATTTGCTACCCACGTAGCCTGGCAGTTACCGCAAGACGAGGCCGCACCAGCGAAGGCGGCTCTCTTGCATTTTCATGAAGGCATCATAGCGATATGCCCGGCGGTATTTAAGTTTTTACTTAGAAGCCCAGGGTCTGCTTTCTCCTGCTCCTCCCCTTCTCACGTTTAGACTGTATTCGAAACTTGATGTTACTCTGAATAATGCCCTTGTGTAGACATTTGCCACGGCAAAGTCAGTCAACTTGTACACGTAGAGGTCATTGTCCTTCACCTTGACTTTTTGTAGATTTTTTAATGTCATTATTATTTTGTAGATTGGTGTTACGTCCTTTGGGTCTTCCGGCGGCTGTGAAAATGGTCAACCTGCAGTTTTTGCTAGAGTTAGTTCTTTTGTCAGCTGGATTGACACCTTGCTGTGAACATAGCAATAATTGGAATAAACATAATTTTTATTTATATTAAATTTTGTTTCATTTACTTTTCCACACCTTTTTATTGTTAAGGAGCATTCCCGTGGGTATCTGAGAAGGCACTAAGGGATATAACTTATCTCCATCTGACAGTAAACGTACAGCCTTACAAAGTGCCCGATTGACAGCAACACGCTCGCCCCCAATTATGTGGGACCGAAAACTATAATTGACGAAATGTGGATGTTAATACACCTCTGCGTATTCTTTCGGGGATTTACATGCATGACTATATTATGTTGTGAGTTTTAAACCGACCTCAAGAGGAAAGCCCTCTGCCGGAACCTCATCTTGAAAGGAAGAAAGAAAATGAATTTGCTGGGTTCCATTCACCCCAAAGAAGATTAGACTATCATTTTGACTAAAGTGTATTCCATTTTATTTATAAGGCAATAAAACTGCCTATAAGACATTTAATGATAATCGTAAATGTTAATGTCAGACTGGCCAAAGAGATAAGACGCTTGCTTCGGAAGCTGTTTCGTGAAATAACAGTTTTAAGAAATAATATAGGTACGTACTATAGATAGGTAGGTACTCAAAGAAACGTAAATTCCACCATCATCATGGAGACGTATTTTCCTGATTGCATCGAGACCGAGGTGAACTTGGAGCTCAGTATTTCCTTCTCCACTTCCCGTGGCCTTGGGCGCCCATGGTGGTGAGGCTATTGACACGCATATCTCCCTCCACGTTGTTAAGTCAGGACTTCTTGGGTCTACTCCCCTACTGTCTAATGCTGGGTGCTGTATCTTGTTCTTACAGGGTCGGCAGCACGAGTGTCACTCCCCTGGTGTTGCACTCGCCCATAGGCCACGGTAACCACTTACCATCAGGAGGGCCGTGTGCTGGTCTGTGACCTAAGTAGTATAAAAAAATAAATGGGTTTAGATGGGGATACATAAAATGACCTAGTATGGTAGGAAACGTTACTTTTGAATATGCGTCTATTCAAATCTTTCCGAGGTATCTAAATATCAACCTTATTCTATTAGCTCAGAGCTTAAAATATTAAGCAATAACACGCTAGGTACTATCGTATCAGATAGCATTTAATCCTGCATACTATTTTCAACCTTTTTCTAAAAGAATAAGGATGGTATTTCATTAACACAGCCAGATCTGAACTGATCTTAAGCGTTGAATACGGTAACAGAATGCAGCCGTAGGCGTTATGATAAACATTTCCTCAAATATTATAAAAACTTTGGAACAAATATAAGAACATAAAACGTCTTCTAAGCTTAAGAGGTTCGATAAAGCTTATGAGTGCTTTGAAATAAATAAAAAAATATACGTCAAATATAAAAAAATAAACGGACTTGCCACTTGTCTGAGAGGCTACCCCTAGACAAGTGGCAATTCTATGACCAAATACTTGTCAATCCTATAAATTTTTAATTTGAATTTTAATGTTCAATTTATAAATTATTACATATTTTTTTTATTTATAATGTACATTACAATATTATTTACAATTAAACTAGCTTCTATCACACAATACACCGGCCAATGTTATTATGATAATATATGAAATAAAATACCTTATGTGTTATTTCAAACTAATCTATTATAATCAGCCAATTTCATTCAGCTGTTATAGTGGCACTTAACATGGCTACTTGTATTTGCGTATTTGACATATTATTTGGCGAATAAATACCACGTGTGGACAGTCATTTGACAAAATATTTACCTTATTGCCTATTTGACAAATATAGCCAATACCACATACGCTTACCGAGCGCTTGTCAGTTTCTTATTTGGCTGTCATGTTCACATGTGTGGATGGTCGTATTTGCCTGTTTTTGCATGTTTGCGTGCATGTCAAATATTTTGCCAAATACGACAAACGCCTAATAACAAACACAAATAGCCATGTTAAGTGCCATCATTAAAGCGTGATTGAATGATAAACATCGAAACATCTACACAAACCATACTTGTATATGCATAAATACTTGTATATATTATTATTTGTCATGTCGACAGGAAAAAGAGTAGAGTCTGGCTAACATTCTTTATTCCAAAAAGTCAAGTACAGTCAGCATCAGATCTATCTTGACTACAAAGTCTCACAATGATCTCTATACCAAGGTACATATTAAGAGCAAGTCAAACTTATTGATTTAAATTGTGTTATCGTCCGAACTGACAGCCTCCGTGGCGTAGCGGTAGTGAACGCGGCCGCTACGCAGGAGGCGTGGGTTCGATCCCCGCTCAGTGCAAATATTTGTGTTCATGAAATATGGGTATTTGCATTGGTCTGGTCGTGCCTCGGAGAGCACGTTAAGCCGTCGGTCCCGGTTGCCATAAGAACATCTATGGCAGTCGTTACGGGTAGTTGGAGCCCTCAAAAATCCAAAAAACAGTCTAGCTGCAAAGCTTCGATATCGCCTAATGTTACCATTGGGATGTGGAGGTCAGATGGCAATCGCTTCACAGAAAATATCGAGGTCTAGCCAAATCCGTAGTTAAGACTGGCAAAAGCGGACCCCAGACTCCGAGCTGAAAGCTTCGGATGCGACTGGGAATTAACGCTAAGAGGAAGAAGATCGTCCGAACTAAAGGTGTGTACCAAATATCAGGAAGGGGGGAAACCAAGGCATTAAGATCATTTTCAGAACTTTGTTCGTCTAGATCGATCTGATGTTGCCTGTACCCACTTAAATAGTTAAATCCAGCAAACATACTCATACGACGTTGCACTACATCAGATAGTTACACTGTTTATCTCAAAACTATCCTAGAAATTCCACATAAAAAGATAACAAAATCCATTACACCTGAAATTCCATCCCCAAAAAGGTTTACCGACTTAAAATCTCCAAAAGTCGTTTGGGTCGAAATCGTGCTCAGAAATTTCCCTTCTTTGACCCGAAACTTTAGAGGTCACCACTCTATCGAACACATCTATAATGCTTCTAAACTGAATGTTTGATTATCAAGCCCAAAGTTCATGTTTTAATGTTCCCAGTTCAATATTTTATTTGGTTGTGTTAAAGTTGGCAGTTTTACTTTGGTTTTGTGGTAAATATTGTGATAATTTGGGTTAATTTTGAAGGACTGGTTAAAATAGAATAATAGAGGCATCGGTAGCATGCTTCGAATCCTGCCCATTACACAGCAATTTAGCTTAGCGAGGGGTTAGAGAGAATATAAGTAATTTAGGTTGCTAGTATTTTTTTTATTTAGGACAAGTCAATTTGACTTCGCCTTGCCTGATGGTAAGATGGTAGCTGAGCAAAGTCTTGGAAAGAGGGTCACCATTATAGACACGTACCATGCTACAATGGTGGCACTCAGCATGACAGTCACGCCCCGCTTAAAGGACCCGATACTAAAGAAAGAGAATAAATAATTAAATTTTCAAGGCATATGCACCTTATTTATATCACAACAATTCAGGAAAATTGCTCCCGTATAAATTAGTATTTTTTTGCTTTCGGGCTTGACTGCCATCTGACCTCGCAACCGAGAGAAAGCCTACCAGAGACTTGTCTGTTTTTTAACAGATATCCCGGCAAGAAGGGGAGATTGGCTTGTTCCTTGAAGATATTCTTTACTTACGAGTTTCTGTAGATTAGATTTACCCTATTTCCTTCTTCCATTATGGTCAGTTACGTTAGACTCGAACCGACTAAAACCGCACGCTACCTCGGGTCTCAAGTGCCGGAGTGTGATATCTCTTTTCTTTTGGTTATAACAATATAGGTAGGTACCTACTTTTAATAAAAATAGATTCGTATTTTTCTACTTGAGATATCCAGAAATGCCTTTTGCCCTAGTGGCAACAAAATGAAATTTAATGTCCATTTCTTTGAAAGATAGTAAAAAAGTTACGTAAATACGTCAAAGTATTCGTATAATTTTGTCAGAGTTTAAAAATACAATGTCTAACAAGAATAAATTGTGACTGTATTTTTTCTAAAATATCTAACAATTTTTGCCAATGGCTCCTACGTTGCCTGTGATGTATATAGATGTAGATCAAAATTTCTACGAACAAGTGGGTCTTTTTATTTTTTTTACATGCGGAAGTCCCCACGGATACCCCTACGTCAAAGCCCCCACGCGTGTGGGACTACGGAGTCCCCATCTTTCCCCAGAAAAGGGGAGGAGGGCGAGTTTCGCGCTTTCGTCTCGGTTTGCTTATGCTAGGGTGACAGACGGTTACACCCGTCACCCTCAGGCGATTTTTCTAATAGATAAACTTATGATTTTTACATGATATTATTAACGTAGGAAGTATATTACTAGTATAAGGAATGGGTTCAAGTCGGTAGTGTCAGGCCAGAATTCAAACCCGCGATCCTCGCGGTCTAATCTAGGTATAAGAATATATCTGTATAAAACGAAATACTACTCACTGATTAATCAGGAAATCTCAGAAACTATAACACCCACAAACTTGAAATTTGGCAGGTAGGTTCCATATAGAATGAAGGCCGGATTTTACAAAACTTCACCTTTCACACCTTTCATCTTTCGGCCTTTTTCACATGCACACGGTCCCGGTACGGTTGCCGTGCCGTGCAAAACAGAAATGTATGAGCGGTCGCCGTGCCGACACCGTGTGCTTGTGAAACCTGTGTATGTAGCTCATACATTTCTACTTCACACGGCACGGCGACCGCACCGCGACCGTGTGCATGTGAAAAGCGCTTTAGGGGATAAAACAGATTCCACATGCACGAAGTCGTGGGCCGCCACTAGTATATTTATATAAATATAGTCATCAATATGTATCGCAATCTTGCCCCTCTAGACAAGTGGCAATTCGTCGGCCGGCGTTTTGTAGAATAGAATGCCAAATTTAAGGGATTTGACGTATATGACCGGCGTCAACGAATGTCAAAAACGTCAAATCCTATACATTCGTCATTGTATTCCATGATATGCCGAGCAACGAATTGCCACTTGTCTGGAAGGGCTGGTAATATTATATTGATGTTATTGATGTATAATACCTCCATATACAGACATCGGATGACGATATTAGTTCGCGATATTTATTAACAATCTCCTGCCTAACTGTCACGTACTAATGTAGTCTTTTTTTTTTCGTGCGTAAAATCCCCACGGATACCTCCCCCGCTGGAGCCGGAGGAGGAGGTTATGTCGGACTCGAACCGACTAAAACGCACGCCGTCTGTGGGCCGACAGTTGCCGGAGGTGAGATTGTCGTAGCCATATCCCTCGCACCCCGGCTGACCCAGGGTCATTATCTCTCGATCTGGCCCTCTTCCGGTGTGGGGACCACAGAGTCCCCAACTCGCCCCCGCCGCCGCGGCCTGCTTCTGCTAGGGTGACAGGCGGCTCCACCCGTCACCCCCAGGCCCGCGCTCATGGGGGACGGAGGTCATTCTGCGACCTCCGACGTCCAAGTTGCCGCCGCTCGCGTACTAATGTAGTCTCAGCTTTATAACGCTGGTGTTATTTTTGACTCAATTGCATAAGCGAAAAAGTCCCCCGGTAGAGGAATAAACCGCAAGTGTGATAGAATTTTTAAAATCCTTACTTGTACGAGTTACACATTAAAATTCTTGTTAACTCCCAAATCTAAATTGCTCGTGTTTGAAGTGGGTCAAGTTGTAGGTTTACAGGGTTCATTTCAAACTATGCAACATTTTTAACTTCAAATCGGACAAGTACACTTTCAGGTTGGGACTTAACTTTATAGGGAGAATGAGTCTTCTAGCTAACCGACCTGGATACGTCCTGGATTTTACAAATATGTAGAGAAAAATTCATAACCTTTAAAAATATTGATTGGAAAAAGTGAAACGCTCAAACGGGACTCGAACACGCGACAGTCCCTTACTGGGCGTATGTTCTGCCTACTGAGCTTTATATGAATCTTCTTCCTCCTAGCGTTAATTCCCAGTCGCATCCGAAGCTTTCAGCTCGGAGTCTGGGGTCCGCTTTACCAGTCTTAACTGTGGATTTGGCTAAACCTCGATATTTTCCGTGGAGCGATTGTCAACTGACCTCCACAGCTCAATTTTAACATTAGGTGATATCGAAGGTTTGCAGCTAGAGTTTTTTTTTGGACTTTTTAGGGCTCCAAACTACCCGTAACGACTGCCATAGATGTTCGTATGGCAACCGGGACCGACGGCTTAGCTTAACGTGCTCTCCGAGGCACGACCAGACCAATGCAAATACTCATATTTCATGCACACAAATATTTGCACTGAGCGGGGATCGAGCCTGCGCCTCCTGCGTAGCGGCCGCGTTCACTACCGCTACGCCACGGAGGCTGTCATATGAATAACTACCGTTATCGAGCAATAACAAACGCTTATAATCTCCTAAGATAATAACTTTCTCTCTATGTAGACAAATAATCGCTATCTGTGGCCATTGTTTTGTATATTGTTCTCTATTATTAATAGATTATTGGAGGATCAGTTAATTAATCTATTATTTTCTAGTTGAATAATGTTTCTAGGATGATTTATTTGTTTTGTTTGTCTTTTCACAGAATCTCTCTGTTCTTAAAAGAGCAGCAGGAGTGACTGCACTGGTGTTGTACTTGTCCATAGTCCACGGTAACCACTGTCCATCAGTTGGGCCGTGTGCTTGTCTGCCACCTAAGGGGTATAAAAAAGCTATGTTCTTAAGGTGACTTTCCATGGTGCTTAATCGTGCGGACGGACGCGCACTGTGGAAAGTGTCGTCTGTAGCAGCACAGACCAATGTGCGTCGGATCTATTGCAAGGGCTTTGAAACAAACCAATACGCACTGGTGAAGTCAATTATTGTGTGACGTATGGCAGTACGTGGTCGCTTACAGTGCATGATATAAGTAATCTGAAGAATCACCGCGGTAAGCTGCCTTTATATGGGAACCACAAAGTGAAGTCAGAAAGTGTAATGCAACTTTTGATCGTATCATAATGCTGTGAATATGTTGTTTAATATAACTCCAACACTTAACTACTAACATTTACTTTTAGGCTGGTTAATTTACTTTTTCTTTTCATTACATTTTAATTTAGTAGAACTAATAAAACCATGGACTTAGCTTATTGAGTATGTTCTAAGTTGATTTTAATTCCAATAATATGTATGGAAATTCAGCCAACGCCAACACAAAGCCTAATAATAGACCACTCCAGATGTCGCCACTTATTTAGCATAGTATTACGTTCACCTTGTGAGGGACTACCCTCCCAGAGACTATGAAGGGCAGAATATTTGTAATTACCCTCAAGAATTCAAGATGGACGTAAAGTGAACTCAAATTTAAATGAATACAATTCTAATTTCGTTAAAGTAATCTCGTGATATCATCGCGTTCTCAGCAATAAATAATGTTCAAGTGCGAGACAAAACTGGATTAGAAATAAACTTAACATTGTTATTGGCAAACTGAAGAAATAATGGGATGGCCATATTTGCTAAAGGCCTGCCCCTCTAGACAAGTGGCAATTCGTTGCTCGGCGTATGATGGAATAGAATGCCAAATGTATGGGATTTGACGTATATGACAGGCGTCAACGAATGTGAATGAGTCTTACTTATATCGACGAATTGAGATGGTAAAAATTATTGCCCAATTTGGTGCAATCGTTCAAGCGATATGCGCATATTTTAGCGGTTTATTTTTATTTATATACAGATTAGTAAAATTTCAATTAAGCAGTACTCTTCAGGAGGACACGACGATATTTCCGTCCCAATCGAGCAGTCCGACTGGGGAAGTACCTCCGCCCTACAGAATACCGCGGCTAAATAACCTCGTGTTGTGTTCCCGGTTGTGATTAGGGGTAGCCAGAGCTCACTGGAGAGGTTTTGTGCTGTCAGTGGGAAGACCAAAGGCTTGTCCTGCTTATCTTCTGCACTGACAGCATAGAATCACTCTGTTCTTACAGGGTCGGCAGCACAAGTGTGACTCCTCTGGTGTTGCACTCGCCCATAGGCTACTGACGCTTGTGTTAGTGGTATAAAAAAGGTCATAACTGACAGACAGGTATTACGAAGCGGTCCTACAAGGGTTAAAACCTTTTGAGGTAAGGAATCCTAAAAACAAACCTTACATATTATACCAATTAAAGTTGAATAACGTTGAAACTAAAAACAACCATCACAATAAATTTTCATTGCACGAAATTCTAGCATGCAGCGTACCTATCTTAATAAAATTTAATGAACCCGAAAATATACGTACACCAAAGTTGAATATAAGTTCAGTGTTCATAATTGTTGTTTAGGTTGCAACACTTATTCCCTTTGTATTTTAAATTTATGCAGTCTAATCATGGCCTTTCGTGTTTATAGTGAAAGATAACGAATTAAACACAAGTTCGTGATTAATTGTAAAATGTTTTCATAGAACTCAAGATACGTCGGTTTGATACAAAAGTGGCTGCATTTAAATCAGAAGAGTTCAAATACCTTGAGTTGTATCCTTTTGGGTCGTACACTCCATTAGTACATTTCTTTTCACGTTTATTATATGTGGAATTGTGAAGTGCCCTAAAATGTGGGCTACGTCGCGCTCTTACCTTATAATATGGGGTACAGGCGGCTGGGCTATAGGTAATTCTCGTGAAAGGGTACTATTTGAGTTCGTTGGTTAGCTTTGATATCTTACATATTCAATGAATGAAGCAATATAATTTTCGTTAAATTAAATATTAAAATCATCAATCAATACAAATTATTATTCAGTCTTCTATTTGTCGTATTTGCGTACTAATAAATTAGCAAAATATTCTGGAATGAAATATCTACTGAAATGTTATTTTAACATGTTTGATAATTACGTTAGTGTAAATAAATATTTTTCATTTCTTTCGTCTATCTAATCAAAGTAAAACCAAACAGCGTAAATATTTGTGAACCACAAAAATAATTTGTACTATTTAGGAAAAGGTAGACATCGCAATAGGGTACTGTTAGTAACTGTTGAGCCAAAATCAGAAAATAGTTGTAATGTCTGCACTTCAAGTGCAACTACAGATATTTCTTACTACATCATACGATCCGTCATCAGTCGCATTTGCAGTCTGTCAGCAAAGGAGACATGACATTTTTAAATAAAGTTGTATGTAAATTGTAAATGCTTAGTACTTATCGCCTTTGTCGACTGTAGAACATAGTTAAACACCACTCTGCATGAAAGTAACTCAACTCCCTGCTGAGGTTTTCTTAAGCGAGTACAATATGGGGTTCTTCAAGAAGGGCATTAGAAGGTTTCTTTAGAGTCGGCAACACGGTTGTAACGCCCCTGATGTTGCATACGGTCATAGGCCACGGTAGCCTCTTTCCATCAGGTGTGCTTGTCTGCCACCTAAGTGGTTATTAAAAAAAAAAAAGTAGAAGCGCTAGAATTTGAACCTATCGATCGGCTGATTCCTTAACTCCTTAGCTATCGATACTATTAAACCTTTCATTTTCGAGTGGTGGCAATTGAGGTTAAGTGCGAAATCAACGCTCTTTGATGTCTATTAAACGTTACAAATGGTGCGTGAAAATGGTTCTGCTCACTGTACCGACTTCATCGTAAACTTGACTATAGCCTTAAGCAAGAAGGCTTTTATCGCTTACGAAGAGATTGTACAACCCAGAGTGCGAACTCTCATGCATATAAAATGTGCAGTCGTTTAATCCTTTCCCCGGCTGAATAAAAAGCGACTTTAAAAAACGAACAATACACTGGTGTACCTTTCATTACAAAGCTAGGTCGGTAACTTAGTTTTTATGGTCATAATTTAGTAGCTTCACTTTGGTGCATAGGTTTTTAGGTTAAAATAATCTCTAGACATGAAAAGCTATCATCGAAAATATCTATTTACGCATTCATTTAAGAGGAAGGCACAAATCAAGTCAAAAATGAAATTAGGATGAATTTAACAATGACTTCAAATTTATATAATCACTAGCTTTTGCCCGCGGCTCCGCCCGCGTGGATGTCGGTTATCGCGACCAAACATAGCCTGTGTCCTTTCTCCAGGTCTAATCTACCCCTATACCAAATTTCATCAAAATCGGTTCAGTGGTTTAGGCGTGAAAGCGAGACAGACAGACATACAGACAGAGTTACTTTCGCATTTATAATATTAGTAGGGATTTTGACACTTATTATAGTTGTTGTCGTATGTAGTATTACCTACCTATTAGGTTGTAATATCATTCATATGAGAGAAACGGGACCTTTTTACTGGTCTCTGGCTATCCATTACTCTTTCATGTCTAAACCAGCGAATCGATTTGGATGAAATTTGATACAGGAGTAGATTAGACCTTGCGACAGTACATAAGCTATGTGTCGTTGCGGTAACCGATATCGCGGACGGAGTCGGGGTCAACAGCTGGTATAGTAGGTATAAAAGTAATTAGCCACAGAGTAACACTAATCTTTGGGCAGATGGCATTTATTAAATTGATTATCAGCCAGCCACAAGCTTTTAAGATCAGCATAAGTCGGTACAAGTTTTGAAATTCAATTAATCCGCTTGAAATATGGTAAGTACGGTAAGTAAATGCCGAGTAATTGAGTATTAAGTATTACTCAGTATTATGTTCACTGTACCGAACAATTCTGCCGATACTCGGTTCAGTGTCAGCTAGTATTAGCGTATACCCGTATTAGGTGCGATAGCGGTTCGAACTTGCACGCAACGTGTGTTACCACGCGAGGGTTACCTCGCCCCTCTCGTCCTGTCCCGTGCTAGTCTACCGTTCCATTTATGGGCCATCATAGGGCGCGATTATATTGTCAATATACATCGCGATGCTATTAATACAACTCCAGGTTCACAAACGAGGCTCTGGCGCCCGCAAATTGCTTTGTAATAATCTATGCTTGGTGAATTTGAGTTCATCCACCGCAGGAGCACCCCGTGCTGTCCTCAAAAGACACCCAAGAAATGTGTACTGCGCATATAGGCCACATTTTGAACACATTTTAGGTCCAAGATACGTGTCCGGAGTTTATATGATATCTATAAATTGTCATATTCCATCAAGAAAAAGCATCTGATGAGGCCGTCAAGCTGAGTGCCACCATTGTAACATGATACGTGTCTGTAATGGTGACCCTCTTTTCAGAGACTTTGCCTTCAGCTTACCATCAGGCGAGGCGAAGTCAAATTGGCGTGTCCTATATATAAAAAAAAAAAGAAAGAACTAAGCAGTTCGGCGACTCTTTCTTCTGCCGCACCATTATGAGCTGGTATTCCTTACCAATTCACGTGTTTCCTTCTTCCTACAGTCCCGGGTTATTTGAGCGGTGTGTGAAAAAGCATCTGATGAGGCCGTCAAGCTGAGTGCCGCCATTGTAACATGGTACGTATCTATAATGGTGCCCCTTTTTTTTCGGCACTTTACCTTCAGATTACCACCATGCGAGGTGAAGTCAAATTGACATATCCTATATAAAAAAATATATCATCATCTTTAGCCCCGGTGGCATCTGAGGTCTTCAATTTGAAGTCTGGAATCGACTTTTTCCAGTCTATTTGCAACGCGGTTGCACTTCGCTTATTTTAATATGTTTATTGGTCTTTATGTTCTAAAAAAACTAGTGAAGAAGTGATTACGGTTGGCCCAATAACAACCAGCTCAACGGTCATCAGTACCATCAGTACATCCGTGATCATGGCGCTTGCAACAGCGTCGAAATATCGGACACTTAAAAGCAAATAAACATGTTAAATATCCCTTTGACTCAAGGGTGCTTACATAGAGAAACAGGGTACAGCCTAGACTCAGCCTATACATGGATCGAGCCAACAACAGTGCCCGGAAAACGGCAATAGGATCACCCCCTACTACGTGCAACCTAATACCATGATTGGTGAAATGTGGGTGTTAATTCACCCCTGCCTAACCCTCGGGGGATAAAGTCGTGATTGTATGTATGTATGTTACTGGTACCGGCTACCTGCAACGACAAGTTTTCATAGCAACAAAAATAATTATCGTCGTTTAATGTGGAATGAACTCCCTGCGCTGCGGTGGTTTTCCCAAGCGACTACAATATGAGGTTTTCAAGAAGGGCATTAGAAGGTTTCTTCAAGGTCGGCAGCGCGAGTGTGACGCCCCTGGTGTTGCATACGTCCATAGGCCACGGTAACCACTTCCCATCAGGTGGGTCGTGTGCTTGTCTGCCACCTAAGTGGTATAAAAAAATTCACAATGCATTGGCGACCTTATTTTAAAAACTTATGTGCCCGAACACTTTGCGATTTTTTAACAAACAACAAATTGTCATGATGACAACATGGATAGGTTTACGCGTACCGGCCCGCCCGTATCGGTAACCTGATTCTCTATATAAGCACCCTTCTAATAGTTTTATAATAACCATCATCATTTCAGCCATAGGAAGTCCTCTGCTGGATATAGGCCTCCCCTTTAGATCTCTAATAAGACCGGTTGGAAGCGGCTCGCATCCAGCGCGTTCCCGCGGCCTTAATGAGGTCGTCTGTCCACCTTGTGGGTGGACGTCCTACGCTGCGCTTGCCCCGCTTGCATTATAAATAACCAAGCCAATCTAAAATAATACAATGATGTATTTAATTACAAACTTGCCTTACAAAGCTAATGTCATCTAGTGTCCACTAAAGCCATGAAATTGAATGCCGACAAGTAAAGTAATAACGACTAGTTTGAACTAAACATCATTTCACAAAGCCTGTCATTTCACGTTTACCCCAAGCTCTTTCGAACAAACGGGGTAAGTTAGGGTACCTACTTAAACTTTTGAGGGCAACTAAAGTACCTATTTAACTAGAGAAAATAGTTTTAAGTTTTCAACTAATTTTCCTTATGGCATGAATAAATTATGAAGGAACTTCCCGTTTTATAGTTTAAATTTATAACAATAGTTTAAACTTGGTGTATGTTAAACTAATAATATATTATTTACCTTCGTACGTTATGAGGATGAAAAGGTAACGGGGTATGTGGGACTCATTGTATGTTATTATGGTTAATAAAAACTTGGAACACTGTTTTTTAATGGTTAATATAAAAAACCGCGTGGTTCACAGCAGAGTAGCATTTGGGCCATCTCATCTCTTCCCATGCGGTGTCGTACAAGGCGACTAAGGGATGTTTAACGTCATCATCATCATCATTTCAGCCATAGGAAGTCCACTGCTGGACATAGGCCTCCCCTATAGATCTCCAATAGGACCGGTTGGAAGCGGCTCGCATCCAGCGCGTTCCCGCGGCCTTAATGAAGTCGTCTGTCCACCTTGTGGGTGGACGTCCTACGCTGCGCTTGCCGATACGTGGCCTCCACTCGAGAACTTTTCGACCCCATCGGTCATCAGTACTCCGTGCTATGTGCCCTGCCCACTGCCATTTCAACTTGCTAATCCGCTGGGCTATGTCGGTAACCTGTATGTGTTTAACGTCAGATAAATATATTACAGCCCAGTCTAGGTCTCAGATGCATGGCTGCATGCATGTGCCCGGAACACGGCAATAGGCTCATCCCCTATTACATGGGACCTGATACAATGATTGGTGAAATGTGGATGTTAATTTCCTCTGCCTAACCCTCCGGGGATAAAAGCGTGATTGTACTTATGTATGTATGTATAAAAATTGAGAAACAGCGACTTTAAGAGCAGAGGTTTTAAGTCCCAGAAAAGTTTAAATGGGACAAGTTTAGTGGTATCTATCTGTACTTACCCCATTATTTAGAAAATGATCTTTTTGAAACATATATCACTATAGTCGCTATAAAACTGTAGATACATATATCTTTTTTTCTTAATCGTTTCCTGTAATTTTATTTTTTCTATACGTAAAACTGAGGCTTGTGTAATATGTATATATAATTGCTAGGGATATATTTACGTTGTAATTCTTGCACTATCACGTGACTAAAACTATTATTGATGACAGGCAAATACGTAAAAGTAGCACGTGAATAATGCGTTTGATTTTACGGGTGTTTATAAGTACCGGTAATCGCTTGCCATCAGGCGAGCGTCGACCTCGAATGAGTGAATAAAAAGAGTTTTTGTGTGTCGTATGATAAAGAGAAGATCCAATATTTGCTTAAAATTATTCATTGGTGTAACGGGAATATTAGAAATTTCGGTTGCTAATATTCTTATTTAAAAAAAAAAGAAGAAAAAACTGAAAAATTTCATTTCAATTTAATCACAAAGTTTCAGAAACTATTACATCTACAAACTTAAAATTTGGCAACTAGGGTGTAGACAACTTATAGGGTGTAGATATCCGCTAAGACCGGATTTTACGAAAAGGTAGCGTTTAAGGGGGTAAAACGAACTCCACGCGTACGTATGTGACTTCCGTAAAATTATACTTTTGCGCACAAGAGCCGTCTTTGCATAGGGCGAAGACGGCTCTTGTGCGCAAAAGTATAATTTGTATGGCGCCTATAATATACAATAAATTGCCTAGAGATTGGAGGGAGTTGAACTGCAACAAATTCAAAGCAGTTCTAAAAAACATGTTAGTGCAAAAAGCTTATTATAATGTTACAGAATTTCTAAAGGATGATTTGAATGAATAATGAATTAATGACCTACTAACACTGTGACTTGACATACCTACTTTATTAAACAGACATTTGATTTTGTATTGTAATTTAATTTGATGACTACATCTGTGACATATTTATTATTTGACATACTATGTATTAAACAAAATGTACTTTATAATTTTAACGTTTTTTTTTTTTTTTTTTGGACGATACGATAACAGATAACAATAGGTATATTTTGATGTGACTAACTAAATAATAGAATATTGAGACATAAAATTGTAAATTTGCACGCCGTGTGTGGCAGAATATGAAGAACCAAAGTATTGTTACATCTATTGTACCATATTCTAGCAAATAAATATTTGATTTGATTTGATTGATTTGATTTGATTCGGATTTGAGGTTATTTTTCCTAATATATTCCTGGGCAAACCCGAACCTTGAACCACTAGTTCTTTTTTACAAAAGCTTCCAAAGAAATCCATATCATCAAAAAAAAATTAAGATCACGCAATGGCGACATAAAGTGGATGTAAGAACACTTGTACCCTTCTCGTATCCTTGAGAAGCCGCGTCAAGGACCCCTTGATATTTCACACTTCGATTTATCCAATGCTTTTGATGGGAAATAAAATATGTTGTCACCTACAGGCGAGAGAAATTCTCGCCTGTAGGTGTATGCGAGAATTGTGAAGCTGACGTATTTGGACATTTGCCTGCATTTTATTTCGCCAATCTTTTCTTCTTCAGTGTCAATCCCGTAGTATCTAAGGCTTCCAATTTCGACTGTAGGATCTTCTCTCCTACTTTTACTTTGCATAGTTTGGTTGGATATTACGGAGACTGCTATATGATCTCCTAACTGCGAGAGGAAAGTCTGCATCAGAGCCTCGTCGATCAGTCAGTTGATTTGCTTATGGGTGACGAGGACCTCTATAATCTAATATATAAAAATCAATGCCACTTTTTGTTGTTTATAACTCAAGAACGGCTGAACCGATTTGGATAATTTTAGTCTTGAAATATTCGAGGGTGTTCAGGGAAGGCTTAAAGGATGAGAAAATAGGTGCAGCGGGAACGGGAAAAATAAGGTGGTACGAAGTTCGCCGGGACAGCTAGTAGTCTATATAAGGCTACCCACACGTGCTTACCAAACCGCCGTATGGTTGCCTGTGCGGCTCCCACATGCGGGTACCCGCAATGCAGCTTCAGACAAGTGCATTACGCCTGAAGGCTGTTGAGGTTCACACAACCTATATTAGAAACTGGAGATGGAATATTCCATTAAGAACCAAGCGGTTCGGTGACTCCTTCTTCTGCCGCATCATTAAGACCAATAATTCACCAGTTCACGTGTTTCCCTCTTCCCATAGTCCTGGGTCCTTTAAGCAGGGCGTGAAAAAGCATCTAATGAGGCAGTCAAGCTGAGTACCTCCATTGTAATATGGTATAATAGAGGCTCTCTTTTTCGAGACTTTGCCTTCAGCTTGCCATCAGGCGAGGCGAGGTCGAATTGACGTGTCCCATAAAAAACATTTTTTTTTTCACAAATTCCGTTATAGGTACTTATATTAAGTAGTGCGTATAGCTGCTTGAACTGAGCTAAATTGCAGATAATTAAAAGTGTACTGTGTGGCATTCAACCGCAACACGATCAATACCAATTTGTTTCGTGGTTGAAGCACAGCTCGTGATAGGAAGACTGACGCATCCAACCATTAGTTTGTTCTTTGTTTAGTACGAAGGTTGTTTACGGAGGTAGGACTCGTCGGTATTTCCGCCCCAGTAGAGCGCTCCGACTGGGGAAGTGCCTCCGTTCTACAGAATACTGCGGCTGTAATAACCTCGTGATGTGTTCCCGGCAGTCAGTAGGGTAGCCAGAGCTCACTGGAGAGGTTTTGTGCTGTCAGTGGGAAGACCAAAGGCTTGTAATAATTGTCTTCTGCGCTGACGGCACAGAATCTCTATCCTTACGGGGTTGTCAGCACGAGTGTGTGCTTGTCTGCCACTTAAGTATTATAAAAAGTATTATATATAAAAATATCTCCACTTGAAAAATTGCTAAAGCTATTCATTGAAACTTGACTCAAAATCTAAAAACTAACAACATTTTTTTAAGAATATTAGCAACCCTAATTACTAATATTCCGTCTAACCCCTCCAGCTAAACTAAATTGCTTGTGTTGGTAGTGGGTTCACTTCGGTAGTGTAATGGCCAGGATTCGAATCCGGGACCTCACCATCGTAAGGCCGACTCCTAAGCTACCGACGCTTATACCGACATTTTTTCCCTTCTATTTAAAATGTCTTGGGTATTTTAGTGGTGAGAGTAGGCATAATGATTGAGAGGTCCCGGGTTCGGATCCTGGTGCTTATTATACTACCGATGTGAATTCACTCCTAATACAAGTTATTCAGATTACTTGATTGTGTTAATTGGAATACGAGTTACTATCGTTCTAGAATATGGGCCTTAGAAATGTTTTCTAAACCACAAAAAATCTCTTACCATAATTTCAAACGTGTACTTATAGTTTACACTGTAAACTATTGTAAACCTTTACTGTAAACTTTTTAGTAAAGGTGATATATTTGAATGAGATTTTGAAGCATTTATTATGCTAACTATTTAAATCGATTTAGAAAGAGAAAAGAGAATCGACCTCGGGCGGGACTCGAACCCGCGATATTTCCCTTACAGGGGGAACGCTCTGACCACTAAGCCACCGATCTTTTTAAATCGATTGGAAAGTTGGTATATTTTTTATTTATTTCGTAAATACATACTTATGAATGAAAGGTAAGAAGCACAAGGCATAATTAATCAAACAAAATCATAAGTATCAACGCGATTTTGAGTTTGTGATAATTGAATTATTTGTTTACATTTTATGTCGTGCTTCGGTGAATAGGGTTTCTTCATAATCCCAACGATAAACAGGGTTATCAGCATAAATCTACGCTATCAATCAACCCTACTATCCTATCCTACTAACGTTATAAGATATAGCATTATATATAGAATGTATAGTTGTTACTATTCGGTGCGGAAATGGTTCAAACTCCTTCAAGATCAAAGCTACATTATCAGGTATAACATAGGCTATATATCATCACGCTGCTATCAGCGATGTACGGGATCAATTCCACGTGGGAGAAGCCGCAGCCAACAACTAGTTTATAATATTAGTAGGTAGTAGAATAAAAAATTTGAACAGAAATAAGCTCGAAATCTATTACAAATTTTATTTTGCAAAAGAAGGTATTAACTGGCATTCGCCAAATAGGAATATTTAGTCATTTAATTAAAAATTAAACAAGGAAGGAAAGAGGGTTAGGAGGTGAGTGGGCGGTCACGGTACTGTAAGGAGTAACCCCTTCACGGTGTTCGGAATACTTGCCAGCCTAAGCGATAAACCGTTTGATATTCTAATATAATATGTTTCAAATGTACTATATTTTTTATATTAATATTAGGGGCATATTTTTTAACTTTTCTATTTTTTGGGACACACTTAATACACAATAAATTGATGTATTACACAATATTTGTATACATGAATATAAATATTTGCATTGGTCTGGGTGTTTCTATGTATAATATGTATGTATTTACAAAAAAAAAAAGTATCTAAGTATGTATATCCGCATTCTAGATTCCATAACACAAGCTAATTAAGCTTACCATGGGTCTAGATAGCGTTGTGTAGAATGTTGTAGAATATTTATTTATTTATTTATTTATTTATTTATTTACCTAAAATATATTATAATACAATGGTTGCACTTCACATGATTATTTAGTATTTGTGTTGTATATTTGACATAATTATTTGGCAAATAATTACCACGTGTGGACAGTGTATTTGACAAAGAATTGGCCTTTAGTAGCCTGTTTTGCATGTATTGTGTACGTCCAATAGCGAACAAAAATAGCCATATGAAGTGCCACCATAAAATTAAGAATGAATTCAATAATTATCAATCGCACTATGCAATTTGTTTTTCAACGCAGAATATAAAAAGAAGCAGTTCATTGAATTATTTTTATTGTCTAAAAATCACATATTGATGCGAATTTTTGTGCAGCAGAGGCTACATTTTTGCGCTGGGAATTCATTATTGGCTATGCCTACAGAATAATGCGGCTATAGTTACTTCGTGTTGGGTTCCCAGTGGTGAGTAGGGTAGCCAGAGCTTACTGGAGAGTCCTTGTCCCGCTTGTCTTCTTCACTGACGGCGCAGAATCTCTCTGTACTTACGGGGTTGGCAGGGTCACTCCGCTAGTGCCGCACTCGTCCATAAACCATGATAACTACTTTTTATCAGGTGGGCCGTGTGCTTTTCAGCGACCTGAGTGGTATAAAAAATACCAACATGAAATAAAAACAAAGAAAAAAATATAAACGTGAAATACATTGCAGTGAATTCTAGCAACATACATTGCCAATTACTGCGTGGACGTGTGGATGTTATATCATTGCTGTTGCAATTCTCGTTATATTGTTGCATTGTACATACAATACAGAAACGGACTTTTACCAGCTTTGTGTGGTATCATGTTGTATGTAGATCTCAGGACACGAAAATTAGGTCCATTAAAACGCGAGACACAAACGAGACCCCGGCCCACGCGGATTGTTTTGTAATAATCCATGCTTGGTGAATTTGAACTCGTCCACCGCAGTAGCACCCGTGCTCTCCTCAAAAGACACCCAAGAAACTTGTACGGCTCGTTTAGAGCATATTTTGAGCACATTTTAGGTCCAAGATTATGTCCCGAGCAATAATAATCTATGCTTAGTGAATTTCAGGTCGTCTACCGTGGTAGCACCCAAGAAACATTGTACCTACTGCGCGTGTAGAGCACATTCTAGGTCCAAGATATAATATGTTCCGAGCAATAATAATCTATGCTTAGTGAATTTCAGCTCGTCCACCGTGGTAGCACCCAAGAAACGTGTACCTACTGCGCGCGTAGAGCACATTCTAGGTCCAAGATATAATATGTGCCGAGCAATAATAATATATGCTTGGTGAATTTCACAGCTCGTCTACCGTGGTAGCACCTCATGCTGTGCACATTCTAGGTCCAAGATATATGTTCCGAGCAATAATAATCTATGCTTAGTGAATTTCAGCTTGTCTACCGTGGTAGCACCCCATGCTGTCCTCAAAAGACATTCAAGAAACGTGTACAGTACATACTACGCGTGTAGAGCACTTTTTGAGCACATTTTAGGTCCAAGTTATAAATATCATAATTATGTCAGCCAGCAAGTGCATTAGGTAGAAAGAAAGTTTCCCTTGGGCCCCAAAGATTATCCAATTTGCTAGTACTCGTACTATGCAGCAAAACCAAATAAGTTTTCTAATTCAGTTATTCTCAGCCGGAAAAGGTAATACAAATTTTCCAAGTTTGTTATGATCAACCCTGCAGCTTTATTCCACTTCCTCGACTAACAAAGGCATACGTTGTCGGCGAATCGCCCTCCTCTTAGATCAGAGCCTTTAACAAAAGGAGCCATAAAAGTTAGGATAGTTCCGGGATATTGCGTATTCGCCCGGACACCTGCATGGAGAAATTTCAATTTACTTTATGAGCAACCGAACTGACTTAGTTATTTACTGCAAAAATCTAGATACGTTATTGCGTTGCCTGTTCCCATTTTGGAACAGAAGTTTTTTTTTCAGAAATGATTCGGTGGTCTAGAAGATAAACATACTAAGTGATAAATTTTGCACGTTCAAATATGAACCATATGTTGATGGAAAAAAGACGAATATTCAGAGTGATTTTTTTTTCACTTAGTATGTTTGTCTTCTAGACCATCTATATTTTATTGGAAGACTTGTCTAATCTGTCCTAAAAATCCAACAACTGGTTTAACTGCAATATCGATAACGCCAATGGGTTGTGGAGGTCAATTGGCAGTCCCTTCACGAAAAATATCTAATTTCAGCTAAACCCGCAGTTAGACTGGAAAAAGCGGACCCCAGACTCCGAGGTCAAAGCTTCAGATGTGACTGGGATTAGCGCTAGGAAGAAAAATAATCGTATAGGTATAGGAAAAGCATATGACGAGGCCATCAAGCTGAGAGCTACCATTCTGATGCCTAAGATACAGGCCCTGGCCTAGTTTAGGTGTCAGAAATATAAAAATTAGTACAAACTAAACAGCCAAAATATTTCACTAAAGTATTATGTATTCGTTATTATTATTAATGTATGGCTTATGAAATAAATAAATTATTATTATTATAAATTATTATTGTGATATTATTGGATTCCGTAATGGTGACCCTCTATCCTGAGACCTTGCCTTCAGCTTACCATCCGGCGAGGTGAAATCAAAAATATAAGAAAAGAACACCAAAATGAAAATGAAAAACCATGTCTTGACAAATTGACAACTACACGGATAACGGAGTGATCCTATTTATAGGTTTTCTTCCTTTTATCCTACGGGACCCCAAAAACAATTTCATGACTCTGATAAAAGCTTCTTGATACTTCACTGAGGGTAATTAGGCTTGTCAACGATGTTTATTGAACAATATGTACCTATTTAGTTAGTCTGTTCATTTTGAATCAATATTGTTGCATAAATAATGTTACCACCCTACCTAATTTATGTACGTACAAGGTGGGTAGGCAGTGGTTACAAATGATGATAGACATTCTTTACAACAAATTTTAAGCCAACTCGTCTGTCTGAAATTTAATTTATAAGTGACATTGATTCAATCAAATAATCAAATAAATCAATTTCGTTTATTCAGTTTAGGCACATATGAACGTCTAAATATTACATTTACGTCAAGAAGTAATTCTAAGAATATTAAAGATTTAAATTAGACTCATATAATTATAATAAATTTAGGTACTTCTCCGAACAAATTAAACCTGGTACAAGTGTTTGAACTTAAATTAGAACTTGAACAAAATAAAATACGTGTGGATAATTATTATAATAAATTTGATTACTTCAATAGAGGCCTTATTTTAACAAAGTCGTCTAATTGTGTAGGTTATTCAAATTAATGAAATTTCGAAGCCAAATCCGCAGTTAGACTGGTAAAACGGATCCCAGACTCCAAGATGGGTGCTTTTATTCAATTTTATAGTGTTTTTGTTATTTCAATAAAAAAAAAAAAAAAAAAAAAATTAAAGTTTCGGATGCAACTGGGAGTAACGCTAGGTTATGAGGAAGAAGAAGATTGAAATTAATGAAATTACAGTACAAAAAGTTAAGTTCCAAAATCTTAAGATGTATTTTTTATTATTATTAACTTGAATAAATATAATAAAAAAACGTGTCAGGTGTTACTGCTGATAGTATTTTGTTAGTAAGTCAATGAGATAAATCATTCAGTCAATTAACCTATCACAGGCCACTGCTGGACATAGGCTCTAGGCTCCTCCCAATGTTTAAAGGCCAAAGCCTAATGTTTCCACGCTGGCCAGGCGAGTGGGTAGGTAGGTACTGGGTTTTATTTTGAGTTTTCCTTCTCTCGCAGTGATATCTTCTGTGTATTTTTCCGTTTGTAACCTCTTAATACACCCTTCGGATGAGATAGGGTCCGGTGGTGATGATCATTATGCAAATAATATTTTTATCAAAATTCTGTCATCCGTCTCAATGGTAAAAACGAACGTAAAAAGAAACGCTGAAGCATCCTCTACTTTATGTTATAATAGAGACAATATGATTAATGAACTACCTCGCAAACTTCGTTAAGTTAGGTATTAAACTAAAGGTAAACAATCCTGATGTGTATTTCAATATTTTTACTTTAAAAACAGTTTATTAAACTCTTTTTGTTCAAAAACTTACTTTAACCGCACTAAAAACCGAAATCAAATGTCTAGTTTACAGAGCAATTTACTTGTTTCATATGTTTTTGAGTGAATAAACACACCTAGCCCGTTGGCTAGGTTCTTTCCAAGGATTTAGGACTATACTCCGTTGAGTATAGTCCTAAATCCTTAGAAAGAATATTACCTAACAGTCTTTCTATAGTTCACAAATGTAATACGGGTTGTTCAAACAATTTGCGACTAGACTTTAATTTCCTGACTGTCACATGAACGGACAGCCGGGTGTCCTTATAAAGGAAGGCTCCTACTTCAAAGGAAGTATTGAATTAAACTAAATAAAATAATAACTAAGAGAGGATACTCGTAACGGTCCGTGTAAGATATAAACGGTATAGCGACACAATTGTATTGTTTGCTATTTTTGTTGTGAATGCAGTATTATATTTTGTTTGAGCTTCTCGGGGCTTCATCTCTTAAGTTTATTTATTTGTTTTCTATTCGAGAAGGCGGGTTTATTGTTTCAGAATTTAGAAAATTTGTAACTATTTTTGTGAATTGCGTATTGTGTTTGTTGTTCTTAATCTTCACCAGTCTTGGTTGCATCTAAACCATGCAGTTTAGGACCTACTATCGCTGAGCTACTACTACTCCTCTTTCCCAGGATGTTGGTTTGTACCTAGCCTATATATGTTCCGGACTGTAATCTACCCCTGTACCATATTTCAGCCAGATCCGTTCAGCCGTTAGAAGAGCATGATTTAATAACAAACATCCAAACATCACGAAATTCCACATTAGTAGGATTAGAAAGATGACACGGTATATAAATGCCACGAAATTTCACAATGTTAAAAGTAACTTGAAACCTTTTGAAAATTAATTCTCCTCAAAGAACGTGTCTTGTCTTCTATTTATTAACGTAATCATTTGAATATTTCCAAGAATTTTAAGATAAATATGATTGTATTATTCCAAAGTTAGAGCTAATTAACCGTACAAGACCTTTCTCGCTTCACTTAATGCCGTCAAGCTAAATTGTTATTTTGTTAAGTACTACTTATTACGGCCTACTCATATTTGTGTCGAGATTTTCTTGAGTACCTTTTACGTTAGGTTTAAATTCAACTTTACTATTATTTTATTTATTAGAAGAACAAGATCTTCAACACTCATTAATAAAGGTTCTGATAACTAATTGAGAAGTTTGTTTACAGACATCAGAAGTTTATCAGATCTAATACAAAATAGATTACTGGTTCTACGAAATTATACTTTCAGAATCAAAATGTTTGCATTGTTTTGTTACAGAAACTAATAAAATTGCTATGTGTAAGGTCTATATTATTTAAGGAATTTACACAATTTTTCAATGATTATTATTATCATCATCATGATTATGGTCATGAGTTGATAAAAATGGGACCAATCTGAATGTAATGTCTTTTGAAATCAAAATGTCATTGAATTTGGAATTCAGTAAAAAAAAATCCTTCTGATAAAGTTGACGAGTATTGATAGATATTTGTTACACTTTCATGTCAAATACGGCTGAACGGATCTAGATGACATTTCCGAGATAGATTTAATGATTGTTTTTTATCCAGGAAATAGGTTGCTATGGATCACAAGTATGGGATAACCATTTCACGATGGCACAGCCGCGAGAAATAGTTCCTTCCGAATAATACAACTTTATACCACGACAATAACATTGTAAGTGTAATAAGCTTCTGTAAATCCCATTGACAGACGTGATGGTATATACGAAAATAAACATTCAACCTCTCATCAAAAAGTATTGTTTTCTTATCCCAATAGCTTTCATTACATCTTCAGAACATACTTTGGGATAATGAAGAGAATCAAATGGAATGGACTCGTTGAGCCGCGAAATGAGACGACATCCAGAAATGACAGACGTTGGGAATGATCCCTGCAGACGTTTTTTGGAGTAATACATGGTTCTCCAGTTGAAGAAACTTGTTGGATTACTTTTATCCAACGCCAAAAAAGAGGTTTATATTTTGATCTTTATGTATGAGTCCATTATTTTTCGCAACTACTAAACAGATGAACTTTGATCTGTAAATATGTCGTTAGCTTTGTTTTTTATGCTTAGTGATAGCAAACGAACGTTCTTGACTGAAGATCTATGGGACCTAAGTTCAGAAGTGGACTGCGATAGGGTAATTCATTGGTTGGCTGAGTGTCAATGAATATGACATAGGGTAGGGTTGTCTCAGCCTCCAGTTTTTCAGTTGCCTGCCAAAACTTTTACCGATTCTTGAATGCCTACAGGATAATTTTATTACTATTTTAACTTAGTGGTAGCTGAACCTTGAACTCTAACTTAGGGGAAAAGTCTACATTTTTTATCAAACTTACGCTCTTCCACAATGAACTGAAACACAAGAATACACTTCTGAACAAATCCAATTCCACTAGTATCTCAGTTCGAAAATAACTTTCGTCTATATATTCGACTACTGTGCATTATAAATGTGATTTAGGTTGAGAAAGTTTAATGAGAATGTTGGTCCATTAAATTAGTGTTCCAGACTTCTTTAAGTGTTTTATTATACCTAGATATAGGTAAGACTAGAAAATAACTTTCCTAACCTTCATTTTAGTTCAAAAAGTTGTGCAGATGTCAAATTGCCAACATTAGATAATTTGGTCATGGATAATTATTTATTTATTTATTCGGAGGACCAACAGCCTTAACAGAGCTATAGTGATTTAAATTAGTTACATACAGCCAATTACAGGTCCTCACTGATACAATTCAGACTATGTTGTAAAAAGCGGACTACAAAGATTATATTATTTATCACTTCATCGAATTGGAATGCTTGTGCCAGTAAATATTACAATATTTCTCTTTGTTAGTAATCTATGCTATACGCATAGTAAATAATAATTATGTAGTTACCCCCTTAATTAATTGTTTAAAAAAAACAATTTACTTAACAATTTTGGCCTATTGTGGTAGCACCCTCCATCTTCAGGGTGTATCTACCCTAGCTACCCTTTTCAAGTCATCATTTCACCTGCCAGCTAGTAATGACTGATAATATAAACACGTCCTATCATTCTAGGACTAGCTGATGGCCATCAGTTCTTCGGAAAATATGGTCAACCCTACCACCTATTTCGGCAACTTCAGTTTTCCAAATGTTAAGTATGCTCCTAAATCCGTTTTTATACGGAATCCGCAACGCGCGAGTTCAACTATCACCTAACTATTATATTGCCCAAAGATTATATTATCAGCAGAACACAGTAACTTTTAGTCTAGTAAGTATACAGCAGTATGTTCAGTGTCAGTTAATACCAAGATATACGCAAATCATTCCCCCAGAGCGAAGTTCACAAACATGTTCGCCGTAATTTGAACCCCTGAGTCCCAACATGTCAGTGCGACACGTAATTCGTGACAAGCTTAAGAGCGAAGGGACGCTTTACACAGCACGATCTTTTATTCATTATGTTGGCAGCCTTGTTATGTCACTATCGGGCAGAATGTACTGTCGGCTCTCGAGAAAGTTGTCGATAGCCTTGTTATCTTCAATGATCCTGATTTTCTGAGCGCGTTTCGTTATAAACCTTTTTTCTTTCCTTTTTATACCACTCACGTAGTAGACAAGCACACGGTTCACGTGATGGAAAGTGGTTACCGTGGCCTATAGACGTATGCAAGTGCAATATTAGGGGAGTCACACTCAGACCCTGTAAGAACAGACAGGTTCTATGCCGTTGATGCAGAACACAAAGTGGCCTTTGGTCTTCCTTCTGACAGCACAAACCCTCTTCAGTGAGCTCTGGCTACCCCAATCACCGCCGGTAATACAACACGAGGTTATTATGGCCGCTGTATTCTGAAGGGCGTTCAATTATAGTAATAAATTGATTATATTTTTAGCATTGCCTCTATCTATTTTGGAAGCCCTTTGTTTTTCCTTCTCCACCGCCCAACGGGAGCAGGTATGTCAGACTCGAACCAACTAAAACCGCACGCCGTCTCAGGTCATCAGAGAGTGTCATGTCGCCTAAAGCATGTCTCTCGTACCCCTGACATTTTAGGGGCCTGAAGATGTATGAGAATATAGAAAAAAATACTAGTTGATGACTATCTTCCCAAATGCTTCGATCATGGTACTTTTCACTTCTTTTACTTTCATCATTATTATCATCAACTCTCGACGAGAAACGATAGGTTTCTACTTCCTCACGTTGAAACAACGAACCCTATTTCGTATTCCTCATAATTTCCGCCATTTTCTCGTTGTGTGCCGGTTCTATCCGGTTCCAAGAGTTGCCAACCGGTTTAGCGTTCAGTGGCTGTGGGGAGATCTAGATAAATCCGATTCTGCGGTCTGTATTACCGACCGAGCGGCACGCAGCGTATTAAATGGTAACCCATGTTGAATACTCGTAGTTTGGATTTTCGGGGATCTTTCTACTTTACATAAATCAGAAGTTTGTCTTTTTTTCACAGAAAATTTAAACTATGACGGTAGAACGTTCGACTGCTTTGTAGGGGGCGCTGATTCGATTCCCGCTCAGTGCAAATATTTTTATGCATGAATGCCTTGCCTTCGGTTCATTGGTCTGGGTGTTTCTATCTATATTATGTATGTAGGTATTTACGAAAATATAATCTTAGTATGTTTATCCGCATTCTAGATTTCATAACAAAAGCAAGTTAAGCTATGCTTACCGTGGGTCTAGATAGCGTTGTGTAAACGTTGTAGAATATTTATTTATTTATCCATATCCATACCATACTCCATACTTCACTATCACTATCACTACATATTATAAAACAAAGTCGCTGTCGCTGTCTGTCCGTCCCTATGTATGAAGCGATTTTTTTTAATAGATAGAGTGATTCAAGAGGAAGGTTTATGTGTATAATACATACATAATATTGTATAGAAACACACACAGACACACAAAAGGAGATGGGTAGGCTTTCATACATTCTTGGGCCAAAAATGTAATAAGATGAGGGTGGTATCAATTAAGAGCATATAAATTATTAAACCATCCCTGAAAATTCTGCAGATTTTGGATATCTGAGAGCAGAGTTATAAGAGATTTAGTAAAAGTGAGGTTATGCAAGAAATTGACATTTTAGAACTGTGATTTCTGTGGTGTTTTAATAGAAAGTGGTCATTGTTTTCATTGTAAAATAATTTAAATTGTACTGTATTATATTTTACTCAGGGATAATGTACGAAAACTTACAAAGAGATTTTAAAGATATGGAGTACAAGGATGTTTTGTTAATAAGAAAAACACTTCAAATAATAATTATCTTTTATTCTTCTTCAATAATAATTAGAGTATTGTCTAAGAAGTGCGCAGGTGGAAATATATTACCTTATTTACTTCATTTTCTATGCCACAATTTACACAGAGATCCATGTCAAAATCCAAAATACCGAGCAAAACTCAAACAAGTAAACAAGTTTATCATTGTACTTTAAGGTAACCAGGAGCAAGCTAGAAGTCCGTAAAGAGAAATCACTGTTAAGGGAATATAATCAAGAAATCAACTGGAAATACTCAAAACGCAGAAGTCAATTGATCATTGGATTTAAACCAATAAACTGATACAGCATACTGATATAGCAGTCTTTTGTACATATTTTATAAACAATTGTATATCCCATAAGCCGTGTAAATATACAATTTTTCGATAAAATAATTAATTTTGAAGATTGAATAAATAAACTGATTGACTGAAAATGGAGCTGTCAGCTGTCACAGCTTAAAAATACAGTTGATAAACACAAAAAATAATTAATCGATTAACGGAAATCGATTCAGAATTTATTTTTATTACACTATTATTTGGTATTTTAAATGGTTATTATTATTATTATGATTAAGTTTTGTTTACTCTGATTGATTTAATATCAAATTGTGATGCGAGTGTTTTAATACGCAATATTGTTTAAATAATTTTTAGTAATCGATATTTTATTTTGCTAGTGGAATAAACTTAGTTTTAAGATTTCTCGTCTTCCAGACTTTCAATTGAGCTGGTTTTTTAATATTTTGAAATAGAAAAAAATACCGCTTTTTTTAGGTCATATCTCAACTCATTACAATTTTGGCCCAGAAGTCCCCGTCTCCTTTGTCAAATTTAGAGATAATACCACGCGGGCGGAAAATATGGCGGTACGAAGTTCGCCGGATCAGCTATCCGTACTAATATTATAAATGCGAAAGTAACTCTGTCTGTCTGTCTGTCTGTCTGTCTGTTACGCTTTCACGCCTAAAGCACTGAACCGATTTGATGAAATTTGGTATAGGGGCAGACTAGACCTTGAGAACGGACATAGGCTATGTTTGGTCGCGATAACCGACATCCACGCGAGCGGAACCGCGGGCAAAAGCTTAGAAAAAGTTTAGTTCTAAGTATGTCATTAATATACCTACTCGTAGTAATAAAGAATCCATATACACTGCAAGATAAAGCAGTAGTATTTGTGTTTAATAAACACACCGGTGCTGCTCGAGTGTTATTGAGTTCCTTGGTCTGACGTACAGCACTTACCTCACGTCGGAGGCTCTTGTAGTCTGAAGATATTTACTCGTTTTTTTTTTGTATTTTGTCTGGTGTACAATGAAGTACGAGTATATGGTATTGTATTGTACTATGAAAAGGTTTAGTTTACCTTTACCTATTATTTATTGTGAATGCAACTTCTTTACTTCAATTTTTTTTTTGAACTTTTCGTCATTAGCCGTTGCCTGTGGCTTCGCTTGCGTATAATTTTCATCCCGTTCCCGCAACCCATGGGAATCTATTCCCGAGAAATAAATAGCAGTGGCGAAGGCTCCCTATAACCCGATTCCTGCCGGTTTGTCTTTGCACAGGTGGCAGAGATGTGTAATTTATACTCCAATATGTAATATTAATACTACTATAATATTACTAATATACTACCCTAAAACTTATTATATTTGCAAACCAATCAACCGAACAATAAAATTGCAATAAAATACCGGCGAGCGGAGCCGCGGGTAAAAGCTATAAACATGTAAAATCACATTATAAAAATTAGATCGCGGTAAGATTTTCTTATCACCGGCTTGCCTTTGGAAAATTTCCACCCTTCGCCACTGATAAATTGTCTATGTGTGATTCCAGACTGTAATCTATTCTTATATATCTTGTAATGGTAGCCTCAGCTTTATAACCGAACTGAAAAAGGAGATTTTTTATACAAAGATTTTATGCACATGTTGCCTGGTTTACTCGATATCACAGTGTTCGGCCCACTGTAGTATTCGTCGACTATCTGAATAAATCCAGTTAGTTGGTTTGCCGACCGGCACGCACAGTAATAAACGTTAGCCCTTTGTAGAATAACAAACACAAAATGGGTTGTTTGGCTCTGTTTACTTCTGAATTTTTCGAGTTTATTTCATATGTTGATATGAACTCGCTGCTATTCCTTTGGCAGTCTATGTATGGTAGTGACGAGAAGTCGCTTTTATTAGTTTCATTCATACAAACATAGAATCACGCCTTTATCCCCGGAGGGGTAGGCAGAGGTGAATTATCACCCACATCTCACCAATCATTGTATTAGGTCCCACGTAATAGGGGGTGAACCTATTGCCGTTTTCAGACACTTTTATATAGAACATATTATGGTACAAAGTTGTAAGTAAAATATAATTCGACGTCATCAATTGGATTAGTTTCATTCGTTTATGTATAAAGTTACGTTGAGGTGACTATGCATAATTAACCTCTATCCCTACCTCTGTCTTCAGCATCTTTGATTCTTTAATAGCATCGATAAAATTTAATAAAATTGTTCATTTTTAGGGTTCCGTACCCAAAAGGTAAGAAGGGAATCTTTTTACTAAGACTCTACTGTCAGTTTGCCTATCTATCTGTCTGTGAATAGGCTGTACCTATCTCGTAAACCGTGAAACTCTTATTTAATTTACTACGTTTGTAAGAGAGATTTGATCCTTATGATTGGTACTATAAAAATACAGGAAGTTATTTTTTTGGATTTTAGTTGATTCGAATCCTGGGTGAGCCAATCGAGTTTTAGAAAATCTTTGAATGTAGTATTGTTTCTTCTTAAAAATGAAGGAATGTCTCCTTTAAGAAAAATGAGCCAGCTTATGGATTTAAGGTAGTTCCCCTCCAGGGCCCGACTTATTTTTCCACCCTGTATGTACAGTTCTATTGCCTATACTAAAAACATAATGAAATAAATATAAAAGGGTAAAAGTTACTTTTTAGGGTTCCGTGGTCAAATAGCAAAAACCGGAACCCTATAGATTCGGCATGTCTGTCCCTCTGTCTGTCTGTCTGTCCGTCCGTCACAGCTACTTTTCTCCGAAACTATAAGGTCTATGCTGTTGATACTTAGTAACTAGATGTATTCTGTGAACTGCATTAAGAATTTCCGACAAAAATAGAAACGTCAATTTATTTGATTGCAATAATGAATCAGCAATATCATGATCGCAAGCTCGACGTCTAGCCTTTACGCTATACTACTTTTAAAATAACCAGCACAAAATTTACATTCAACCGATCCCTGTAACTGATCGTGAGAAAAAAGGTATAAAATACTTCCGCGAATTCAAAGAGGTCGGTATCACACAACTCATTAAGCGCCATACATATTAGCATACATCAGCGCTGTTAGAATTGCTATATTATTCATAAAAAGCGAGTAAAAAATTGGTTTTAAGGTGTCTACCCATTATAACTTATTATCGTATTGCTCAAATTCTTATCACGAAAAAGAATCATTTCGTGTCATCGTCGTGAGATCGAAAATCATACTCGGCAAAATGTAGGTGTTAAACACTGCCCACCCCTTCGGGGATTTACAGACGTGAGTGATATGGGTTGTATGACTCTTTATTGTGGTACGATTTTGAGTTAAAACGATACGTTATAATCATGAAAATAAAATACTGCCAGGTAATCTTCTTCGGATAATCTATAATAATAATAATAAATAAATATTCTACAACATTCTACACAACGCTATCTAGACCCATGGTAAGCTTAATTAGCTTGTGTTATGGAATCTAGAATGCGGATATACATACTTAATATTTATATTCATGCATACAAATATTGGCACTGAGCGGGGATCGAACCCGCGCCTCCTGCGTAGCAGCCGCGTTCACTATCGCTACGCCACAGAGGCAGTACGCCAGAGAGGCATTAGCAGCGTACTTTTTAGTAACTTGGTGATATATCCCTACTAATAATATTATAAATGTGAAAGTAACTCTGTCTGTCTGTCTGTCTGGCTTTCACGCCCAAACCACTGAACCGATTTTGATGAAATTTGGAATAGGGGTAGATTAGACCTCGAGAAAGGACATAGGCTATGTTTGGTCGCGATAACCGACATCCACGCGGGCGGAACCGCGGGCAAAAGCTAGTATATTATATACGCTATATATCTTGTTTCTTTTTTATACGTTTTCTGAGATACAAAATGTGTAGACGAATCGCACTTTGTAGACGATTTCATCTTGTACACCGCTAAATGTCATGAACTCGAATTCCGTCAAACTCGGTGATTAAATTCGTAATTCTACGAAGATACGAAAATATATTGTTCCGATGTGATAACGCCCTTAGTCAGAATACGTGGCCGCTTTGGGGCTTGGTGCAAACATACAAATTAAAAACTCAGCCAGCGCTAGGTTTATTTGAAAAAGGCAGGTTTAACTTAAAGCTTTACATGTTGTTTATTTTGTTGTTGAAAGAACTACACGTTTCCTGCACGAATGGAAAGCAACGACCCCTTTTACGGTATTAATGTTTCGGTAATTTTACGTACATGTAGTGAGATATTTATTTACGAGAAATAAATTACACCCACAGCCGCTATTTGCTAATCGCCTAGTTACTAAAAAGTACGCTGCTAATGCCCAGAATATAAAAAGAATTTCGGTCAAGTGCGAGTCAGACTCGCCCATGAAGGGTTCCGTAGTAATTGCGAAAATTGCGGTTTATAACGTATTAAAAAAAACTACTGACTGGATCTCGTTCGAACCAATTTTTAGTGGAAGTTTGCATGGCAATTTACATCATTTTTTTTTTTAGATTTATCATTCTCTTATTTTAGAAGTTAGACGGGGGGGAGGACACATTTTTCTACTTTGGAAGTGTCTCTCGCGCAAACTATTCAGTTTAGAAAAAAAATATGTTAGAAACCTCATTAGCATTTTAAAAGACCTATCTATAGATACCCCACACGTATGGGTTTGATGAAAAAAAATTTTTTCAGCTTAATACTTTTTTTCTATTTTTGTGTAAAATTCTTAATGCGGTTCACAGAATACATCTACTTACCAAGTTTCAACAGCATAGGCCTTATAGTTTCGGAGAAAAGTGGCTGTGACATACGGACGGACAGACAGACAGACAGACATGACGAATCTATAAGGGTTCCGTTTTTTGCCATTTGGCTACGGAACCCTAATGGTTTATTAGTCGTTATTTAACCTACTAGTACTACTCTGATGATATAGTACCATTAGCATTTTAAATAATTACCAAGGAAAATATATCGCAATTTTTACTATATTTTTAAACCATTAAGGTCGCAGACAAGCACATGGCATGCCCTACCAGATGGAAAGTGGTTACGGTGGCCTATGGACGAGTGCAACACCAGGGTAATCACACTCGTGCTGCCGACCCTTTAAAAAGAAGACAGGCAGGGCAAGCTTTGCCTTCGGTTATCCTACTGATAGCAGAAAACCTTCCCAGTGAGCCCTTTTTGATTGCTGTTCAATCAATCAATTAGCCTATTGCAGTCCACTGCTGGACATAGGCCTCTCCCAATATGCGCCACGTTTGCCGATTGCTGTTCACAGACTGCTTATAGCGAGCTGTATTGTGTAGTGCTACAAATACTGACTGCACTGACGAATGCTCGCTACTTACGCTATAGTCAGTCCCTACCTTTACGATATCTATTGCCACACTAATTGAAATATTGTCTTCAATTCAATATTAAGCAGCATCATTTAATTCTCCAATAACTCTCAATCCCACTTCCTTTTATCACATTTTGTAGCTAAAATACATTAATGTCTTAACGTAACCTTAATATAGTAGAAAGAATATTGCCAGCGTAAATAAAATAAACGAGAACAACAATTTCCGTTTATATAAATTTACACGACTCTTTTCCAATTTCTTTCCTGAATATTCGCTTGAAACTTTTAACCTATACCTACTGTGTTGCCATTAAAAACGGGTGTAAATAATAGGTCATAAATTCACCGGTGTTATTCTGCATATGGAGTGGGAATGTACCTTTAAGTAATGTCAGAAATATAGAACACGAGCAACATTTAGTAACTTTAGAAAATAGTGCAGTTTCAGAGTTGTTTTCAAACTAGAACTGTTATATTTTAAGCGAATGTGAGCGAATTTGAATGTGAACTGAGGTCTATTTTATAGCTAAATAATCAATCAATCAATTAGCCTATCGCAGTCCACTGCTGGACATAGGCCTCTCCTTTTATTGGGTTTTAGTTTAGCTGGACTTTGGCCTACTGTTTCCACGCTGGCCATGATTTTCATTTCATGCTGGCCATGATTTTCCGGTGGGCCGTGGGCTCGTTTCATGAGACGAGCCCACGGCCCACCGGATAGAAAGTGTATACCGAGGCCTTTACGAGTGCAACACCAGGGGAGTCACACTCGTACTGTCTTCCCTGTAAGAACTGAGAGTTTCAGTGCCGTCAGTGCAGTTTTATTTCGAGTTTTCTTTCTCTCACAGTGATTTATCGTCTGCGCATTTTTACGTTAGTCGCCTCCATAAGACATCCTTTGGATGAGATGGGATGGTGATACTTGTATTCTTTCTTTGTTACCACGTGAATAAGTTAGATAGAATATTACATTTTTTAATAAAAGTTTATTAATTGATCAATGTGACGACTGTTATAAACGTCAACATATATTATGTGTCAAAACATAGTTTTTTTTTTATCAAAAAAAACATCAATCTGACAGGTGGAGTCAAATTGACGTGTCCTATATTTTAAAAAGAAATCCCGCCTGATGGTAAGCTGAAGGCAAAGTCTCAGAAAAGAGGGTCACGATTATAGACAAGTACCATGTTACAATGGTGGCATTTATCATTCTATTCTAGTTCTGTCGAAATTTTTTGATGCAGTTGGTAAACAAAAAGTTGGTAGCGCAGGAAATCCGGCCACTCGACTGTGTGTACCACAATACTTCACAGAAGACTGGATCGCGATAGAATTTGTATCGCGCACCGCTTCACTGGTTCGTCGTGTTGGATCTGATACTTACACGAGACTGCGCAGATAGAAGGGTTTTCAAGAGAATATTTTAGTGTAAAGCTATTGAAATCTGTTATATTTTGTGTTATTTTTATCTCATTGGCACTAGTAGGTGGCGGTGCAATCCAGGACGATTAAGAAATTTTTGTATAGGTACCTGTGTGTGTGTTGACCACTCTGCTCATATTATACGCTATAATCCTGAAATCCTGAAATCTTCTATAATATAAAAATGAATCCTTTTAATGTGTTGCTGAGCGCAAATCTCGAGAACGGCTGAACCGATTTCGCTAATTCTTTTTTTACGAGGATGGTTCTTACGGTGAGAAAAATTAAAAAAAAGGCGGTACGAAGTTCGCGGGGTCAGCTAGTCTATAATATAAAAATGAATTCCTAAATGTGTTGCTAAGCGCAAATCTCGAGAACGGCTGAACCGATTTCGCTAATTCTTTTTTTAGAATATTCCCTAAATTACGAGGATGGTTCTTACGGCGAGAAAAATTAAAAAAAAGGCGGTACGAAGTTCACGGGGTCAGCTAGTAACTAATAAAGAAAATGGATGAATAGATAATTCATTTTTATTTATTTGTATCGATATAGATAATATAATTACGCATTATTTGTTATAAAGGGCGTTCAAAACATTATGTTTGGGTTCAATGGTGTTTGTTTTCCGACTTCCGGATGCCGCCCCGGGACTGTTGGTCGGTTCGATAACAGAACAAATTGATGGACCCAAGGTTTAGGATCCTCACCCTTTTTACCCAACTGCCGCGAAAATAAGGGTTATGTGATTAACCTATATATTAATGTACGTACGTATTATCCGATCGACTATCCTGGTAGCATCAAAACTTCTAAAAATCAGAAATTCTCCTATGCAATTGAATTTTGAGTGTCCAGGACGTGGTCTTTGTAGCTCAATTGATCAGAGTATTCTCCAATGACTAGTCGTGGGTTCAAGTCCCCTTGGATTGAACCCTCGACACGCACTGTCCCCCCCTTGGACAATCACTTTTTCCAATCTAAATCGATAGCAATTCCATTTCTAATTTAATTGCATCTGTTCGCACGAGTGTGACTCCCCTGGTGTTGCACTCGTCCATAGGCCACGGTAACCACTTTCCATCAGGTTGGCCATGTGGTGTAAAAATATCCAAAAGTTTGTACCCCAAATTGGTAGCCATTTTTAACTTTATATCGCAAAAGCAATCAATACCTGTAAAAGGGTTACGTTTCGAGGTCAGTTGTATTGCTAATTCTGTTGAGGCCATTTTGCGATCAATGTTCTGTTTGATACTAAATGTGGGGGTGAGGTCATTGGCATGACTAATAATGGACACCTCGTATGTAACAAGTTGGTTGATAATATTTAACGTCACGTGAAGTAACAGGTTGTTTATAATTTTTCTTGGCTAATCTTATGTTAATATACCTATTATTATTACTAGCTTTTGCCCGCGGCTCCACCCGCGTGGAATTCTGATTCATCGCTGATAGTAGCTTGATGATATATAGCCTATGTGGTATACCTGATAATGTAGCTTTCTAATGGTGAAAGAATGTTTGAAATCGGTTCAGTAGTTTTTGAGTTTATTCGTTACATACAAAAATTTAAATCGTTGCTCTTTATGAAATTAGTATAGATTGAAGGCATATTCAATGTTTACTCAAAAAAGTATGACTTCAATACAATTTTCGCCTTTACTTTTGAGGAAACTACGATAACTCATCAATCTACTGCTGGAAATAATTAGACCATGTCTTCCTTTGGCAGGAGTCAATTTCGAGGATGGTGACAGGGATGATTTATGGACAGCACACTGATCTATCGCCTTAGATAGCCAATTTACGAAGCAAAAACCAAAATAGATATGTGCAGTACGGGTAAAGCCAAATTATTTTATTTTACATTAGCTGGCTACTACCCGGCCTCGTCAGGAACCACTTAGAATCTCGGTTCTCCCCTATATATGCCCCTAATTTAGTAATTTTCTAATGACATATGGAAATCTTCCAGGTTAGTTAACATTTTATGATTATCGAGAATAATGATTGTATCTTTGGAATTGTGAACTTCTTGACATTTATGATTACTGCTCTACTCTGTTAGATAGTAGCGTGATGATGCCCTTATGCCTATGCTTATGTCTATCGATAATAATGATTATGTAAATTTGTACGCCAGAACCGGCAGAATATGTGATCCTACCCTATAATGTAAACATCATTTTTGTACCATATTCAACAAATAAAGAACTTTGAACTTTGAACTTTGAACTTTAAACTTTGAACTTTGAACTTTGAACTTTGAACTATGTCTTTGAGAAATAGTAAAAAAACTTTCGCTTCGGTTGGTCTCAGTTTTTGTCGGAGCGACTACCATCTGACCTCTGAACCTTGAATGGAAAGCGTACATGGTGAAATGTTGCAGACTTCCAAAGAATCCATACTCCATACTTAATACAGCGAAAGTAGCTCTGTCTGTCTTTCTGTTTGTCTTTCTGTCTGTCGTTCTATCTGCCTGTCTGTCTGTTGCACCTAAACCACTGAACCGGTTTCGATGAAATGTGGTATAGAGATAGATTAGATCTTGGAAAAGAATATTATGCTTAGTTTTGTTCGCGATAACCGACATCCACGCAGGTAGAGCCGCACGAACAGCTAATAGTATATAAACCTGTATTATCTAAAGATATCTAAAGGTATACGATACCTATCTTATCGTATACCATTTAAATACACGCCGAGAAATGGTTATAGTCAATTCCAATAATGTAGCTCCTGACGTTACTTTCTTTTGTACGGAGTGAATAAAACGCGTAGCACGTAAAGTTTAACACGTATAGCTAATTCGGCTGCTGTTATTGGCTGTTTTGTTATTTGGTGCAAGAGTATAAGCGGCAGCGGATGACGAAAAAAAAGATGGATCAACAGCAGAATAGGGCCACCCCATCTTTTCCGTGGCTGACGTAGAAGGCGACTAAGGGATAGGACTATTCTCCATTCGACATTAAACATGTAGCACGTGATAAAGTGCCCGATTGACGGTTATGAGCTCGCCCCCTATTACGTGAGAACGAAAATCGTAATTAGCTAAATGTGGGTGTTAATACATCTCTGCATACACGGGAATTTACAGGTGTGAATATATCTAAAGGTGCGTACAGATAAAGTAACATGTTATATAACTTGTGTTATATAAAACGTCCACATTATCTAACATTGTTTTTCAACTTTGAAACATTTAACAATACTGTACACATTAGAATAACAATGTTAGGTATATAACAATGTTGTATGACATTTTCTTTGGTCGTTCTGCAGTGCAAGTAGGTAGGAACATGTGCACGCATAAGTTATATAACATTTTTAAATGTTAAATAACATGTTTCATAACATTGAGTGTCCACATTACTGAAAAAATGATTTATAACATTGTTTTATAACATGTTATGTTATATAATATGTACGCACCTTAAGAGTATTGTGTTTTAAGAAAAACGAAGTAACTAATGGTTATCTTGAGCAAAAATTTAAACAGAAACATCAAGGTTATTTTTGGTATCGGTAACCGACATTCATGCAGTCGGAGCCACGGGCATCAGCTAGTGACATAATTATAGTTATTAATGTTAATTATTCATGTCTCATTAATAAGGTCTAGCTGAAAGCTAATATCCGGCTTACTGGTATAATTACGGAACCAAGACTTGTTTCGGCACTGCCGTCATATTACATAGTTAATTATAAATGTGTACTTCTTATTCTATAGGACAAAGTTGATACTAGAAGTAGTGAGTGACTTTCAACAAAAAATGTTTTAGTTATAAAGTTTGTGGACTAATGTTGTCTTAAGTCGTAATTCAGTCGTAAGATCTGCATAATTAATAGATCGTACATAAAGAAAGACATTTAAAAATGTCTGAATCACTAACGGCCGTTCCCAATAACCTATCTATCGCCAGTTTTGACATTAGAAAGGATAAAAACGTCATCAATCTCTATGGTAACGCAATTCATAGTAGCAAAACAACAATAGGATTTGACAAAGGAACTATCTCTACCTTTACCTTAACCTGTAGATATGTTATTGGGAACGGTCGTTAATCATCAGTGATTAGTAGATTAGTAACAATACATGAGTAATTAGGACATTTTAAATTTCTTTCACATGTCAGCATGTCACACGACGTTGTACAAAAGTATATGATAATACTGCAGATTCTCATATGTGACACATTGATAACAACACACTTTTTACCACGATATTTAATATTGAACAGCGGTTAAAACTACCCCATATTATTATATGAATTATGGTTATATTGTAGTGTTTAACTATTGAAATGTTCATAACTGTTAATGTAAATCTTTGAGAATGTCATGGTGAAATCGGTTAGCTTCAATAATAAATATCGTGGAAAAGTGCAAGTGTGTTATTAATATGTGTAACACCAAGTTCCATCAAGTCCCATCAATGAACAGTATATAAATATTCTCATGTGAAATGAAAATACCACAAAAGCAAAAGTCAGATATTTATACCAAGTTCACGTATTCGCTCATGGCATAAATTGTGCCTAAATAAGGCCCTCCGTTTCAAAGGAGAATCGTCAAAGTGGCAGTTAACCCCATTATGGCTTCCGTCCGCATGTGGCTTTTATTTCTTTTGAAATTGACTGATCAGCTTACACTGCAGTACACAGTCTTTCAATCAAGTGATTAAGGATTTGAAACGATATCAATGAGCTTATAGGTTAGGACAGCTGACTAACGGAGCGATTGGAAGTTAATTATTAGCGGTTAGGTCTCTGTTTATGTAGGAATGAAAGTTTGTTTATTCGTTTCTTTGTGTTTCGTGATTATTGTTTTATTATGTGTTTTTACTTCTCATTCCATGTCCTTTCTCAAAGTCTGATCTACCCAAATTTCATCAAAATCGGTTGAGTGGTTTAGGTGTGAAAGTGTAACAGACATACAGAGTTACTTTCACATTTATAATATTATTACTATGGATTTACTAACTTTATAAATTTTACAAATAGTTTACCTAACTATACCATGGACGATATCTTGTAGAAAATGTTAGTGTGGATCTGGTTTATACATTAGAAAAAAAAATGTTTGTAATTCAGTCAATATTACAGCACAAGCTTTACCAGTTTTATAATGATTAATGTATAATACGGGACGTGAACCCAGTCCCTTACAGAGAGAATACTCTGACCACCGAGTTACTGAGCCACATCTTGAGCCTTCTAAATTCCCCTATACAACCATCTCGGGGTGATATTCACTTTTCTAATCTATATCGATTTAAAACGTTGCTTAAAAATTTCATTAAAGGAGATGGATATGCTTTCATACATACGTGGGCCAAGATGTAAAAAGATAAGAGTGGTCTCAATTAAGAGCTTACATGTTATTAAACCATCCCTGAAAATTCTGCAGATTTCGGTGATCTAAGAGCAGAGTTTTAAGAGATTAAATAAGTAAGGTTATGCAAGACATGAACGTTTTTGAACTGTGATTTGATTTAAACCAATAAACTCATACAGCACACTATATGGTACACTTTTGTACATTATTTTATAAACAATTGTTTATATTTTATCTCGATAATTAATTGATTTTGAAGATTGAATAAATAAACGGATTGACTGAAAGTCAGGGAGCTGTCGGCTATCATAGCACAGATAAAAAATATAGTTGATACACATGAGAAATAATTAATCGATTAACGAAATCGATTCATAATTAATTTTTGTTACCTACATTATTATTATTATTTTAAATGGTTATTATTATTATTATATCTATTTGTTCAATCTGATTGAAATAATACTGCGATGCAAGTGTTTTTATAGACAATAATGTTTAAATCATTCATAGTAATCGATACCTATTTTATTTTATTAGTGGAATAAACTTAGTTTTAAGAGTTCTCGTCTTCCAGATTATCAATTGAGCGGGTTTTATTATATTTGGAAATAGAAAAATATACCGCTTTTTTTGAGCCATATCTCAACTCATTACATTTTGGCCCAAAAATCCCCGTCTCCTTTACAGTTAGTACATAAGTAAATTAAAAATTTAGATACATAATCAAAGTAAGAACTAAATCCGTAGTGTCTTATTATAACTTGAATTTTAAAGGAACACAATAACTTGATTTCCTTACATTACGCTTCAGCTTTAAACAAAAATAAAACAAGAACCATTCATCATTTTATAAGCCTCCGTAAATTACCGACTCAGCCGTAATAAATTTATCAAACTACCATAAATTCAATTAACTGTTAATATACTTGTAGCTCACATCGAACAATTTTGAACAGTATGTATACGTAGGTCAAACTCATTTGTGTTGCAGTTAAACTGCTTTGCTGTCATTAGTCCCATGTTTGGGCGCCAATTACGTTTTATTGGCGCCCAACTTGGGATGCAATCTAAAATTCCCAACTAAATTTAGCACCTTAACACAGTCGATAGTTCTGAAAATATGGTTACATATTACCTAGTTTGCGCGTTAGGAGCATTTACTGTGTAAGTTATTAATTAGTCTGAAACATTAGTAAAGTTCCTTAGCTTTCCTATAAACCACGAGACCCTATTTCTGGGATAGACTATGTGTTATTCCAGACTATAATTCATCCCTATACCAAATTTCAACGAGATCTGATCAGCCGTTTGAGAGTAATTGAGTAACAATATCTAAGTATCTATATGTACCTCTTCACGAACTTTCACAATTATAACACTAGTGAGTAGTAAGATATCGTAGTTTCTTAATAATCTTCTGTTATATTTCATTGAGTGCTCATAAACAGAAAATGGAGTAAGATCTATTACACTGATATTGATATAATAGTGCCGTTGTAATATATGTAGCCTTATGTTAATAATGTTCCATTATTTGTACATCGGACCCTTGAACTTTGAGCGAACTATTATTCTGTGTTCAAACAAGCTCTTATAGATATCATAAAGGTTCTGTTGTTGCTATTTAATATTTCATATCCATTAATAAATTGACTGTTTTATTTGACGTTTGCATGAAATATTTCCTTCATAGTTGAAAAGGGTTTTGATAAAGGGGTATGAAATCTTTTATCCTTATTTTTTCCTTTATAAGAATACAATTGTTTGTACCTATAGTCGCTTTACTTAAAAATGTTAAGATATTTTGAACTTTTAAGACTGGGTACTTATAACCATCGTAAACTGGGGATACTTTGTGACAGTTTGTAATAACTTTGGGGTAACTCCACTTTATCCTCACTAATAATGAACAATGATATAAATCATTAATAACATAATTTATCGTAACTTTCTTCAGAAGGGGAAATGATATTCCCGTCATTCGTCTGTTTCTTACATTTACCTGCTGCTTTTGAAAAAGTGGAGCTGTTCCATAGTTACATAATCTGTCATATAAACTACCTCACGGGGTACTTTATGACAGATTATGTCGGTGTAATCTAATTACAGTGTTTATGGAACTAACATGAATTACTAATTTAAAACACTAGAAATCACTGAATGCTACCAGAAGAATCAGTTAAACCCTGCAACCGTTAAGTCAGAACTGGATGTCGCTTCCAATTTTCAACGGACCGACGATCCAGAAAATGAATATAATGTTGGTGGGAGATCCAACTGTCAACATATCTTTTAAAAACTGCAAGAAGTTCTTTGTTTATCATTTTAGACGCTAAGAAATTTCTCATAGCATTTTTATGCACTGTGGTGGCGTAAGGGTTAAAGTATTGGTCTTGTACGAAATAGATAAATGTACTCTATATTGTACTTGTGAATAAAGTACAATTTTACACTCCTGAATGTGTACAACGCCGGGCTTACTTAGCTAGCTGTCAGTGCCAATAGTTGTAGCTCGCGACCTTGTCTTTAGGAACCTCAGTGAATGGTCAGTGGGCGCTGCACGCAGCTGAGGACATTACCATACCCATATTTGTGATCTAGAAGACAAATATACTAAGTGATTTAAGTGAAAGTTTTTCAATTATGAACTCTATATTGGTGGTAAAGATGAGAAATAAAATATGCTAAGTGCAAAATTTTTCACTTAGTATGTTTGTCTTCTAGGCCATCGATGTTTATTACCTATTTTTTACGAAGATGTTCCAATTCATCAATTGATTAACCCCAGTCACCTTCTACATTCACTGCAAAATCACTAAATTGAAGTATCTTGAGAATGTTTCCTTCACTCTCATGCATGACTCAGCAATGCCAAAAAAAATTTTTAATGCGTTAATACGGTACTATCAAAACTTTTCTCAGTATTTCTAATCCCACAAGTGAGTCGTATAAATCCTTAACCCCAAAATCTTACCACTGACATCAAGGATTTACCACCATCTTGCCCCTTACATCAAGATTAATGCCCTAAAATTTGTTCTAATTAAAACAGAACTAGTTCTCCTAACAAAAGCCAGAGGAACCACAATTTATGCCGGTCGAGTGGACCGGGAAATTAATCTGGTCGGTTGTAAACCACCGCAATGTTTGCATTTGGGGTTGCTTCTATATATTTCCCATAAGTGCACTGCAGCAGTGTGGGGTTACCAAAAATCTCTCGTAATTTCTAGATCTCTCCAACATCTGCTACACTTGTTTCATTTTGTTGCTGAGTCTGGTTAGTTGAAACACAGTTAGAATGGTTACAATCGTAATAGGAATGGTGTAAATTAAATTATCAGTTACCGTTATAAAATTAATCCAAATTAATTTATTTCCTAATGTCTGTGCTACATTTATTGAAATAACAAAATCAAAATTTCTTAATAAATGCTTAGATACCACACAATGATAATGTGGGAGGTTAATACAAAAAACATATAATTTTTTTGTATTTACCTCCCACATTACCCATCATTGTGGTTTTGGGCAAACCCATTGTCGTCAGGCACTGTCATGTGCTTTATGTTTACTGTCGGATGGATCTAAATTCTAAACCTAGAAAATAATATTGTTTATCTTCATGCTGAACGTATAAATAGGTATTCCGAAACCGGGTTTTGATTACTATTTTGATAGTGGCTTACTAACGTCGTATATACTACATAATATCATTTAATGTGATACCGTCGAATCCACTACGTATATTTATTCTAGCGAAGTTCTACGTTGCTTGAATAAATATCTACATCATTACATTACATATTCATTGGATTATTATTAATCTTCTGAGAAACTTGAGAGAAATCGTCGTAAACAGATATCTATCTGTCTTCAGAAGGATGGGGTATTTTTAAGGACTTAACTTTGAAGTTTCGTGTTCCAGGTGATCTTCATCAACACAAAGAGTTCTTCGACCAGGCTTGGTGATCTCGCTTTTTGAGCTGCGGATCAACGGTTGACCTTGCGCGAGAATTTTAATAACGCGATCCAGAATCGTAGTTTTGTAGTAGTTCAGTTTCATTACGCGCTAAATGACGGTACTAACACGTGGTGTTGCCACATTGATATTACGAAATATAACCCACTGGCGATTAGGGATGTGACATTGAAGGAAAAAAATCGATTAAATAAAAATCGATTTTTTCTTTACTCAATATAAATCGATTTGTCAAAAATCGATTTTATGAAAATAAATAATCGATTTTTGTGAAAAAATCGTTTTTTTCCTAATTTTTAAAAATCTGCATGCTTTTTGTATTCTAATAATAAACCTACTGACATTACGAAATTATCAGATTAAAAATAAAATAAAATAATATGATTAATAAAAATAATAACCAATTATAACTAAATCTCAAAGAAAATGTTCTTTTAAACTTTCAAGGTAACTATTTCAATTTCATAAAAATGTAGAAATTGATTTCCGCAAAACTATTTTTTTACTGGCAACACTAAAAGAAACGACGACCGCTCCGTAACACCGCTGCCACTGTGTCATACTGGCACTGGTGTGACGGTTGGGGAAGAAAATTATAATCGTCACACTATTCGCTGTCATTGTTATAATGACACAGGCAGCGGTGTAACTGTTAGTTTGTCGTCAAAGATAAGTCAACGAAGTCAATTTTGTCCGTATCATATTTTCATTATCACAACAATATGAACAAACTTTTTTGTAACTCTTTTAGAAAATTATAAATTAAATAAAACTATAAACTGAACAGATAATAGTACTAGCGTAACCATAGTGTGAGTGATTCGAGAACCGAGAAGTCATATATCATACAAAGTGTTCATAAAATGTTACGAAAATTTCGCATTTATGAAAATCGATTTAAACGCGTATGATAAAAAAATCGATTTTTTTAAAATCGATTAATTTTACTATAAAAATCGCTAATAAAAAATCGATTATAAGAAAAAAATAATCGATTTTTTTAAAAATCGATTATTTTTTAACATCCCTACTGGCGATATCTAAATCTGACAACTGATTTAATTCTTCCAGCAAGTACGTAAGTAAGACCTGAGTTTCCGATATTTCGACACTGTCGCAAGCGTCATGATCACGGGGAATCGTTGAGGTAATGTAATACATAACTACAATACTTAAAATGTTCATACGAAAACGGGGAACTGGCTTACTATGCTCTTCGAGCTCGTTTGCGAGGCACATCATACATAGCAGTGTCCTATCCTTTCCTACTTCCTACTAATATGGTGACATCTTGTGAAGATATCTGAATTTTTGGATGTTTGTTGGTAGCTTATAGGCTACTTTTTATCCCGGGAATATGTTCCCAGGGGGCAATGGGATCACAATTTTAGCGGCGTCAGTTGATTGATTATAACTTTCAACAGAGAACAAGCGTTACACTGAAGGTCAGTTAGTAACCCAACACGTGAATTTTGTTGAAAATCTTCACTGATATTATGACAGATGAGTGATAGCTACTAGGCACTTCCTCTTTGAATCTGTTTTCAGTGAACGCAACCATGATTTATATGTCATACCTACGTTTGAAGTAACTGACGTTTAGACCAGCTCACACTGACAGTGAGGCTGGCTCACTACTCTGACGCTACTCATGCCTGTCGAGTGTCGACTGTATAATGTACTAGCTGCCCCTTAGGTGCTATCCGCTATAGGTACAGTCAGCATCAGATCGATATTAAATGTTTATGAATGATAGTAAAAAATCATAATATATATTCGTTAAAATACTGATATTTTACCGTTAGTCAAAGTTATTTATTCTGTACAAGCCATTAAAACGGCACTTGAAAAACGTTAAAATTAAAAATGTATGAAAGATTAGTTTAGCAAATGGACCGAAGACGGTTCTAAAAGTGGCACCGGTCTGAGAAGAAGACCTTTTTTGGTCTATTTACAAACATTTACTAATTTAGAGAAAACTAAACACAATAATTTACTTGGGTAGCGTAGTTCCGCGAATAGCTCATTTCCAAGCTTATTTATCATTTAAATATTCTTGGATTCTATAATAACCTTTTTAACACAGTTTACTCTTAGTTACACTTTTAAATTTATTCACAGGTAAATCCCTAATTTCGTTAGGGAGTTTGTTAAAAAACGTATTCAGTTACTCTGGAAAGAATAACAATGTTTTTGGAGTCTACTATCACAAACTACAAGATTCTTTTGTGCCTGGTATTTGTATTAAATCGGTCAGGTCTTGAAAAATTTTGAAATATTTTTCTTACATTCATTAGGTTTTCAAAAATGTATTTGTGTGTGTACCACAGTATGTAGACATTGTATTGTACAACCGTACACTCCAACTTACTTACTTAAGAATAGCTGTTGATAGTAGGTAGGGTGATGATATGTACCTTGTGTTGGTACCTCATAATGTAACTTTCTAATGACGAAAGAATTTTTGAAATCGGTCCAATAGTTTTTGAGTTTATTCGTTACACACAAAATATAAATCTTTCCACTTTATAATATTAGTATAGATTATAGTTTGCACTTAGCGAATATCAGGTGTATTTGAGCACCAAGCACATAATACACTATCTAAAGCAGCTAGCAAGTTGCTAACCACAAGTCAACATAATCCGCTGCCGTAGCTTAGGAAAATGACCCTGCATGCAATATTGTAACGTCCTACAAGCTCCCCACCGATTCACAAGCGATTATCTTCAACTTACAATAATTTATAGGTTATAGAGATCGTAGATTTATTCGAAAGTTACTTAATCTATGTTCGAAGTATCTCCCCGGGTTCAATTCTTGAATCAGGGTAAGTATAATTAAGTTTTCGTGTTACGAGCATTTTTAGTTTGGAATTATGCCAGAAGAAACTCGATGAAATCGTTCTAAGTTACGTGACCTTAATGCAGTTGTAGGTTTTAATTACGAATAGAGTTATACTAAAAAAGTATGAGAATACGAAGGTTATTCCTTCATTACTGCAACTGAAGTGCAGTCAGCGACAAAATGATCTTGACTGCAAAGTCTGAAAATGATCTTAATACCAAGGTTGGAATAGAAAATCAAAGTGTTATATTGTTTTAAATTGTATTATTTTCAAAACTAAAAGTGTGTTCCAAATATCAGAACAAATCAGTCAACATGAAGGAGGAAAACCAGGGCATTCAAATCAATTTGAGTACTTTGTAGGTGTTCGTATGTCAACCGGGACCGACGGCTTCATGTGCTCTCCGAGACACGGATAAAGCCAGATAATACCCAGACAAAATGCAAATAGAGATATACACATACAAATATTTGCACTCAGCGGGAATCGAACCCACGTTCCCTGCGTAGCAGACGCGTGTATTACCTCCACTCAGAGTGAATTACACTATTGGTACCTATGAATTGAACTCAAAAAACTAATTCAATTAGAATAACGAGTTCGATATTGCATCTAGTGTTAGTTGTTCTGCACATTTGCTCAGATGTTTGATATTATCAGAGTGCATTTTGTTCTCATTGTAGAAATTTAAGCTACATATTCACTAAAAGCGTCATTTATATCTGATTTCAATTACTCGTATGCGATAGAACACGAAAAACCCAACGATCTTTACACCGAAGTAAATCTTTAAGTATCTGTAATCTTACGAGGATGACATTAATATATTTTTCAAGTTTTTTTTTTATGTCAAATTCACAATAATTTATTTCAAATTAATAGCAATACATAATATAACGTCAGTACTACTGGCTAATCGAATAACCCTCTCTTGATAGTTCAATTCGTGCGAATCGTCCAATAACCCGATCGCTGCCGGTACTAAGGTACCCTTCACACTTGCCACGTTTCGACACTGAGTTGGCCAGCTTTTGCAGCAGGAAGGATTCGGAACGTCTCCAGTAACCTCTATGAACCTCTGCCTAATTACCCTTATAAAGCTTTTAGCCTTATTGCCCCAGCTCCCCAAGGCCTCCACCGTTACTATTTCATGTTAAATTCAGGTATAAGAGCTTAGGTGATCGACAATTATAACATGTTAAGCTACTTCTGAGGGCGGCTGAACAATATAATTCGTTCGACTAATAAAATTTATGCGAGTTACTCACGAGACCATAAACTTTATATTTTATAAATCTGTATTCGCCCAACCGAATTTTTCCTTGAGGCCTTGGCCTTGGCTCAGGGTATTGCCATCTTAGACTGAAACTTAGACTTACAAAATCGTTACTTTGCACGTGGGAAATCAGTGACCAGACGGATAAATTCACTAAAACGTACTATAACTGTTAAATCCGGTAGTACCTGTATTATGTATCCGAAAGGGGGTATGTGTAAAAATTAACATTGTCTATCTATGTCTGTTCTTTCGGATCCTACTAATATTATAAATGTGAAAGTTTTTGAAGATGTTTGGATGTTTGTTATTCAATCACGCTTACCAGCCGAACGGATCTGGCTGAAATTTGATACTATAGTCTGGAATAAAATATATAGGTTATTTTTTATTCAGGGAATAAGTTCCTATGAGTTATGGAATTGGGATCAAAATTCTACGCGGACGAAGCCGTGAGCAATAACCAGTAGTAGAGTAACGCTAAGATAATGATAGATATTTATAAAAAAAGTAAGATATTTATGATATAAGTGTACACCTTTTCATATAAAATTGTATGAAAAGATGTGTACTTATATCCTTTGTCGATTGTACCCAATGACATTTCATAACATAGACATGTCATATGCTTACAAATCAACGTAGAAAAATGTGCCGAACTCACACACACACATTTTTAATTCATCTACACTTTTGGTGTATTAACTTTAGAGTAATAGTTCGTGCAGTGTCTATAAACATACGATGGCATTTTCGTTATTTTTTTTAAGTCACTGATGCTTCCGCGCAACGTCCGACCGGCGCCGCTCGGCACGCGATACTAGAGGCAAACGTTCCAATTGACTCGTTTTCGGATCTTCAAGATTTTCGCGCAATAACATATCTACTTCTTTTTATATATAATATCTTTGATTGTACCATACCAATATATCCACATAATTTGCGAGCTTGTGTATCAATAAAAGCCTCAAGAACCATCCAAGAGAAAGCAGATTGCTTGGCACATGCAACAAAGCGCCAATAATTCTAAATCATTTGATACAACAATGGATGAAGACCCGTAAATATCCTACCGGAATTCTCAACATGGCGGCCGGAAATTGGCTCTATAGCGAGGCTATTAGTTCCAACAGGAAGTGACGATTTTCCAAAGGATTTGGAACTTGTAAATGTCTATTTTCGTTTGGAAATTGGATTTTGTAGAATGTAGGTTAAATTGTGTATTTAGACTATAAATAATGTTTTGATTGGTTGCATAATTTTAAGCTGTTTGGAGCAAATCTTGTATAGCCCAACTTTATGGAGGCCCGAATTCTAGAAAGACTTTCAAGCATAACTGTGCGATCTGTGTTTACGAGTAGGTATATCACCAGATCGCCCAGTCATTTCCTCTTAAGGCGACCACCCACTTACAGTCCGCCTGCAGTTTTTCGTCTGTCCGGCGGCGGCCTGCAGTCGTTATGTCATCAATGTCATCATAATTTTATTACCTCAGTCTAAAATAATAACATTATTTTATTCTTTTAGTCAGATGTTATTACGTATGAAATGCCGACGGTCATAGACTGTCCGACCTTAAACTGTCTTTGCTGACCGAAATCGTCAAGCGGCCACACACATACCTATTAGCCGTCAGTCCGAAATCGTATACAAAACTGTGTGTGGGCTATTGCGATGAACTGGCAGACCGATATCATCCGGTTGTCGTTCGATAAACGGCTAGTGGGTGGCCACCTTTATTCTAGAACTGCCCTTAAACACGATTCGTGTGAATTTATCTTCTTGAATGGAGCATAGATAATGGCAGGTGACAGTACTAATGTCATCGTGAGGGCCGATTTACAACTGACCATTGTTCAGGAATAAGACTCGATGCAGGCGATTAACGATCATAATCAAATATTATAAACATAATAACAATCATAATCTCCACGCAAACATATTTCTAAAACACAATCTATCCTCAATAGTGTTGTAATTAGGATTTAGAACTGAGATCTATTCTGGAGTGATATTCAGTCCTGAATCTTAATTTATCTGAGGACAGATTGCATAGCCAATCTGTCAAATATATCAATCTGTCTGTCATTAAATCTGTCCTCATATAAATTGAGATTCTGAACTTAGTGTCGTTCTCGAATAATTATGGGCCTACCTAAATCTATGCTCATCTATTGTTTCTTGATGCATAATCTGTAAATGTCGCTTTTCTAAATAAAACAAATAAAATATTATTACGATCAAAGACCGAAAAATCTTTCGCCATTTTTCTAATAGAGAAAAAATTACAAAAACAAGTTTCTAATAATTAATTATGTTTCAAGCCTTTCTCGTTTAAGCCATATTAGATACAATTCTAGACTCACGTTATTTTCTTATTTGTTTCAGAGCAACTCGAGCAGAAAACTATTGAAGTAAGTAGAAATTCAATTAGTAAGAGTTTATCTCGAGAATCGTTTTCATTGGATAAAGACTATTTTATATTGTATTAACTGATGTCCTCAATTCCACCTGAGTGGGTAGAAGTTACTAAGAATTTATACAACATCTGCCTCTTTAGACAAGTGGCAATACCCTCGTAGAATAGTACTCGTAGAATGGCAGATGAATATAGGATTGACATAACGTTGACAACTGTCATAACTGTCTTAAAGATACGTCAAAATATGTAGGTACATGTCAAAAATCAAAAGGTAATAAAAAAAAGTGATGAAACATCATTGATCTAAGTCATTTGGCTGTTTGATCAAATGGCTGAATATATCATTCAGGCTGTTAGTTGAACGATCTGCCGTGGTATAACTAAAACGCCGTTAAGTAACATTTTGTCGATTTTTACTTTTTGATGCCATCTTAGTCAGAAAAAAAACTCTATCGATCTGTATTTACAGTATTTTCCTAACTAGAATAGTTACTGAAATAATAATCGTAAGGAAGCCGTTATATGATTTTATTTTACTTGCGTATTATTCAAAAATGCCGTAAAGTGACTTTGTTAATCTATATAGCCGCTAAAGTTCAATAAAGTCAAATATTAACAAAAAAAAACTTAAGATTGTTTCGCTAGATTGCCGTTATCTGAAAAAGTTAGACATAAATGTGTTTAACGATGCTTAACGGCTTTATAGTTTAACTTAATTGTAAAAACATTTCGACTAATTCATCGATAAGCGGCAGTTAGCGATGTTTCACATATTGCACAAAATCAAAATGTTAACAAGAGTGAGACTATATTGCCGTTATCCGAAATTATTACGCTAAAAGGCCGCTATATGATCTCGCGGGAGATGATGATCGGGGCGGTCGGGGATGATCCTGTGAGTTTTTGCAGTGCCGCACATACGCTTGTGGGCAGGGACCAAAACAGTAACCACTATAAAGTGTTTTAACACTGTTTTTTGAAACTGTTTTAGAAGAAAACCGTTTATTAAGGTGCTTCTAAACGGGCAATGTTTTACTGCAATTAGTGGCTGCAACACTGTGGCCCGGCAACATTGCACCTATTGCAAGCAATACTGCCCGGTATTGCAAGCAATACCGGCCAGTATTACAGTAATCTTCCTCCTAGCGTTAATTCCCAGTCGAATCCGAAGCTTTCAGCTCAGAGTCTGGGGTCCGCTTAGTATTGCAGTAATGTCCCGGCAATATAGCCAAACATGTTTTATGTTGCCACATATGGCCGATGTTGCCTCGATGGGTTGCCGGACGATCGCTAGGCGGTCGATTTTACTGCAATATTGCTCGGCCAGTTCTATTGTTGTTTCAGTCGCTCTCTTTGTTATCGCACAGTCTATCCTTTTCTACGCGAATTGTTAAATAATTTACTATCAAGGCTTATTTTTAGACTTAAATTATCTAAAGTTTCACGCCTATTTAAGTAAGGTCGAATCCACAATCCCTTCTTTTTCTGTTTATTTTTTAATAAAACAATATAAGCTGCTGCAACAAGTGTGATTTCGTCAGCCAATGTTGCCGCTTTGTGTAGCCCGTTTATGAAACTGCATCAAGAGCCATACTATTGCAGATATATTTGCAACACATTGCCCAGCCATTGATTGTTCGGCCATCAGTTGCAATGAAATATTTTTGAGATTGCCGGGCAATCAGTTGCCAATAGTGCAGCTACATATTGCAGAAAAACATGGCCCGTTTAGATGGGCACTAACTGTAACCGAAACGAAAGTGTAACCGATTGAAAGTGTTAAGGGTTCGCAGAACTGCGCATCTCGGGCGTGGACGACTCCATCACGGTTGAGGAGATTAGACCTACCGTGGCGGACACAGTAAAAGTCGAAGCGATTTGCTTCGGCTGCCGTGGACAGGGGGCAGCAGTTGTCGGCTGTCCCACCGTAGCAGCCGAAAAGGCTGCCGACCAGCGGTACCTCACGGTAGGAGGCGTTGTAAGGGTGAAGGTACGGCTCCTCCAGGCTCGACCGGCTAGGTACTTCAGGTGCCTGTCGGTCGGCCATTAGGGGGTGCAGTGCACGGCGAAGGTGACGGTCGGAGACCGCTGCTTCCGCTGTGGCCAACCCGGTCATATGGCCGGTAGTTACGAAGCTCCGTTGCACTGTTTCAGGTGTGCAGCGGAGGGCAAGCCGGCCGACCATAGGGTTGGTAGTAAGGCCTACACCGGAGGGGAGCCGAAGCCGCGAGACGGGCGCTTTAAGCTCGCGGCGGGATGCGGAGATGGTTCCATAATGGATCCCCAGCTCCGCATTCTACAGGCGAACGTGGGCCACGGTGTCGATGTTCAGGCAATTGTGCTGCAGAGCATGGTACAGTGGTCCATAAATGTCACCGCTGTTACCGATACATACACTCACCGGCTTCCTGGGCCTGCTTGAGTGATCGACCTGGATTGTGGAGATCTCCTCGAGCGGTCGTGGCCGTCTACCCCACGCCGTATCGACACCGATACATACGCTAATACCGGCTGCTAATATCGCTGGACCGACTGGCCGACGACGTCAATACCTGTTACCCTCGGCCTCACCCGGTTCTTGTGCTCGTGGACTTTAACGCCTGGTCAGTAACCTGGGGATCGAAACAAGTTTATAGAAGATTAGCTGTTGCCCGCTGCTCCGCCCATGCGGAATTCTGAAATGCATACGTTTTATTTAAATGATTGATTGTGATAATTTTTATAAGTTTTAGACATACTATTAAATTAGACTGGTGTTATTTTATTTAAAGTTTCATAATGTTGATTGCTAAGATTTTTCCTATTATGCTAGTTTTAAGTAAAAATTATAATTATGCTCATTTTTATACCACTAACTGGTAATTTTGAAAGTGTAAAGACTGACTTTGGTCAATAAAACAACGATTTTATTAAAAAAAAAGATGTTTTATTTTTATTCTTAACTACGGTTTCATAAATTTGCTTTCTTATCATCTCGGTATTGTGTCGCTATAGTGCCGTTAGGATTTAAGGTTCTTGACTTAACTGCGTTTAAGTTTAACAATGTTTCAAGTTTCTTAATAATATGCCTAGGATAATATACTTAAAAGCGGTAAAATGACATTAGCTGCATTTAAATCAAACATATATGGCAAGTTCAGAGCTTTTATTATGTAGCTAAAACGACTCTATCTGACTGTAACGGCGTTTTAGTCAATTATTATTGTAGTTTTTTAAAGAATATTATTGGACGTTGTTATTTCTTGTTAGTTTTACACTAAAATGCCGTTACGCTATGCATAGCGGCGTTTTAGCTCACACCTTCTGAACTCTTTGTATTAGAGATGTTAAACTTTAACGCATAAAACGTTTTTTATATAAAAATATATTCTAAGTACTAAAATTCATAAATGGCATTTAAAGGTACTCCAATTTACCTATCTTTTGATATTTTTAGTTCTTAGTTATGAGTTGTCATTTATAAGTTACATCAATTTAAAGTTTTTTTCACGTTTTTCGCGCTTATCTCAAAAAGTGGTTTTGGTAGATAACGGCATTCTAGTTATGCCACGGCAGCGATGCTGTTTAGTAAAAAGGCTAGACTGATTTAACGGCTAATTAAGCTAGTTGGCTGCGACAAATTAATTTCACCAATCAATAAATTATATTAAAACTAGCTGACCCGGCGAATTTCGTACCGCCATATTTTCGACCCGCGTGTTATTCAAATCCCGTTCCCGGTGCACCTTCCATTTAATGTTTTTATCAAACCTTGGCCATATAATTACGAACACAAAACAAAAGAATTATCCAATTTGGTGCAGTCATTGGGAAGTTATGCGCGTACATACATTTGGGGGGTTTAGAATTTTATATATTAAAAAAAATGGGGTGGACAGTGTGGACACCCCTTATCAAACTTACTGAATATGCATTAAAAAAAAATCATAAGAATCGGTCAAGCCGTTTCGGAGGAATATGGGAACGAACATTGTGACACGAGAATTTTATATATTAGATAAATCAAGGCAGGCTAGTTATTGGTACGGAAGCCTTTGTGTGCGATTCCGACTCGCACTTGACCAGTTTTTAGTTTTGTTAACAGAGACAACGTCATCTATATTTCATTCTATTAAATTTAACTCAGGTGCTCAAATGATTATAGATCTTAAGCTGTCTGTAGACTTTTGTAGCCCACTGTACATTGAATTCTCAAAGCTAAACATTAAAACTGTTGTTATGACAGTGCCTCGTTAAGTTAACTAACGGTCTAACATTACTTTCGCTCAACAAAGCTTTTGGCGATCGAGTTTGATGTCAGTTTCTGACAAAGCTTTGTGTCTGATATTGATGAGCTTCTAACTAACTTTATTAATCAATAAATTAAGAATATCAGATAACATTATTTTGTTTATGTAGCCTACTGTTAAGAACAAAGTTGTTTAGCGCTAAAATATTTACAGTATTTTTATATTCGAATACTTGTATACCTCGGGACACGTATCTTGGACCTAAATCACGAGACAAACGAGGTGCTGGTGCGCGCGGATCCTTTTGTAATAATCTATGCTTGGTGAATTTGAGCTCGTCCACCGCAGTAGCATCCCGTGCTATCCTCAAAAGACACCCAATAATCGTCTACTGCGTGTATAGAGTACATTTTGAGCACATTTTAGATCCACGATATATGTTCCGAGCAATATCAATATCAATAAGTAGCTTAATGTAAGTTTTTATTTATATTCATCCTGTTAATTGACTACATACTACTATATGGTGAGAAGCTAGTGCGAAGTCAAGCTCAAATTTTGACACAAAATACAATCTGCTATTCAGTTATATTTTATTAAATTCTCGTTCAATGGAATATTTTGAGTCCTTCGCCTAACTAAATGTAAGTATAAAAAAACATATTTAAAAAGATAGTAAAATCGTATGAATTGGACAAATACGTGGCTATAGAATTCGTTTTCTAGTGTAGCTTTCCAGCAAAACCTGTGAAACTAAAAAAAACTGAACAAAAATGTTACACGAAATATCCAGGAAAATCAGGCGCTGCCGTATGAATAGTTCTTCAGGCTGCCGAAGTGTCATTGAAAGCGGCTTCGTGTATATTCAACGAAAATGAACAATATTCTCATGTAGATAAGGTTGATATTGCTTTGGTAAGGGTAACTAATTAACACGAGCGTCTGGCTTGAAAGAAAGAAGTGGAAGAAGCCAGTGAAATCATGCGCGACGATAACCTATAATTATAAGGAGACGATTAACGGAGGGCTTCTAGTGATGTGAAAATATCATATCGACGTTATTAATATGAAGGAAATAGTAAAGTGCTTCTATAAGAGTCCTCGACAGCGTTGAGTTGTGTTGTGTAGAAAAGTGATTGTTTAGGTGAATATTATGAAGCGAGTAGGCGTAGCGCTATCGTTATTATATGTATTAAGTGGGGTTATATTTCGGCATAGTCCAGCTCGTATTATATACGTAGTTCCGGAGAAATTAGTTCTTTTTCTGTTTGTAGAAACAGTTTATTTGAAGGAGAGTTTTTTATTACCTTTTTAAAATGTTTTTGCACTTATGTTTCTACGTGATTGTGAGGTTCAGCATTCTGGTGTTAGATTTTCTCTTGGGAAATTTTCTATAGCAGCACACGATCTGGAAACGTGCTCAATAGAAGACAATGTTATAGTACGCTAGTACTATTATCTATTCTGTGGTTAAAGTTTCGCCCCCTATGAGGTGGAACCTTTTTTTAAACTTGAACCAGTCTTAAATTGTGGATGTAGAAAAAGAAGATTTTATGTTGCGAATTCTACAGTTTGTAGACTTAACGTAATTTAGAAATGATATAATTCAGACTAAAAACGATTAAGATTTGAAACTATTATAAGTCAAAACTGTATTAATGACTTCTATCCTTGGATCTTTGTTACTTTATCCATTTATGAAAAGTTGTTTATCATAATTAGTATTATTTTAATCAATCAATCAGTAAATGTGCCTATTGCAGTCCACTGCTGGACATAGGTCTCTCCCAATGTGCGCTATTTTACTAGGAGGCGTCCCACCTTCCGTTTGTCTTTTCACTGTCTTCACTTTAGGAATCATTTATCGATGAAATAAAATTCGTTACTTCTATTTTCAAAAAAATACTATACATAAAAAATATAATATTTTTATCGATAAGTAAATGTATTCACAAGTCAGCTACATCACTAGTCATTGACGTGGTCTTATTATAGTTGGGAACACGATACGATTCATTCTGTTGTTATATGAGTCGTGAACTCGATTGATAGTTGGATAAGGGCCACTATGACATTATTACAGAAATCTCAGTGGCTTTATTAAAACCAACGATTTGTGTTGGCTCATCTATCACATTTATTTTATTGTGTTTTCTAATAATAATATTCATTTACTAATTTTTTAAGTGAATGTGTTTTTAGGTGTGTTGGGCATTTTTGAGATGGGAAAATACTATTGAGCTCGTGACACTGTTACCGTTTCTAACACCTCTGTTCTCAAACCCTCTACTAGGTGGCGCTATACTAAACTTCATAATATATAATATCTACAGTGAAGTATCCAATAAATGGTGGTTTTACCAATTTCTTAAATAATTAGTCCTGTATTTCCAGTTTTCACTTCTGTCGGCGGTCCTGAAGTGCCACTGCTTTTTATTTATACGATATGGAGTAGTAGACCCCACTTAGACTTTTTGGGTGCCAAGCCAATCTTACCTGCAAGCTCAATGCACGCACGCTTGCTGATTGATGGACAAGCCTTTGGTGCAGGCTTTTTTCATGAGGTCGGATGGCAATCGCTCCCATTTAAACCAAAATGAAGCAATTTATGGATGGATACAAATATTTGCACTGAGCGGGAATCGCCCCCACGACCTTAGCAGTCAAACGCTCTACCGCTACACCACTTAGGTTGCCAGAAATGTGTATGTAATAAAATTATTTATGTGCTATTCCAGATTGTAGAACAATATTAGTGCCAAATTTTATTCACATCCGTTCAGCCGTTTTGACATAAACGAGTAACAAACTTTCATCCACAAACTTCCACATTTTTAATTATAGGATTCACTGATATTAAAAGTCTACGAAATAAATTGAAACATGCTACCAAAATGGATTAATATTTATAAAAATGGCTGTGTAGGTAGAGATTTTCATATCAATTACGGGCCTGACATAAAAACGTCCGTCTACATAGAAACTGTCAGTTGCAAAAATATAAAAATGTCCGCTTTAAATGAAGATTTTATCTCAATGTGGTTATTTAACCTGTAGTATTAATATAAAGCTCGAGTTGACAGTTCATTAGTTAGACAGGTTTTAAGTCTGGTACTCTGATCAGCCTTTTGTGGTACGTTATTTCATCAGTATTATTATTAGAATTTTATATCTACGATATCATGTATCATACATTATATCAATCAATCAATTAGCCCATCGCAAAACATGGGCGTCTTCCAATGTTGGGTGGCTTTGACCTAATGTTCTGGCCAGATGGGTTGGGACAGGGTTTTATTTCGAATTTTTATTTAGGTTTTCATAGCTCATTTTCTCAATACATTTGGTGCAAATTGAGTCACGTTCTAATCTAGAAACACAACAACTTATACACGAATTCATTGAATTTCACGAATATTACTCATTGAGATAAAATTGACGGATATTGTTCAGAACAGCTTCTCTAACGTAGAACAAATAATTTATAACTAATTCAAACATTGAAATCAGACTCCCACACAACTCCGGCTGTCAAACCATCGAGCAAATTATTTGCAACCGGAAGCAAAGTAAACAATAGGAGATGAATGTTATGCAAACTATCCGAGCAAAGCAAAATGGTTGTTCCGTGAACCTGTTTATGATTTCTCCAAAACTTGAAGTTTATGTTTGTCTTCTTTGACATTTTGACATTTCTGAAAACTATTATTTCTGCAGAATCAAACGGTTTAAGGCCTCCTTCCTCTGCTGCATGATAAAGACCTGGAATGTTCTACCCACGCACGTGTTTCCCTCTTCCTACAGTCGCGGGTCCTTTATGTGAAAAAGGATCTATCAAGGCCGTCAAGTTATGGACCACCATTTTGAGGTCAATAGCATCAGAAATGGTGGTCCGTATTTTCTGGATTGCACCTCAGCTTTTTACCATCTAGGAAAAAAAGTATTTCAATACTTAGCCATACTTCAATACTGTACTGTTTCATCATTATCATCATCATGGTTCAAATGGTAATCCAGACTTCGAAATTGACTCCACGGAGGAATCCCTGCACTAGAGCCACGTTTTTAATTAATCCTAGTTCTTGAAGGTTGACTTTGGATTCAAAATGATATCATAAATGATTGGTCATGAAAATTAAATTCAGTAACCTCCCTGTTTTATGTGGTGAATAAAATACTCTGCTATTTATTTAGACATAAAGACAACACTTTTTTTTTCCACAGGTATTTAAGGCATAACTGGAGATACAGAAATAACAGACGTGTAAATATTATACATACAAATATTCACTGCGACCGCGGCTATCGATAAAAATAAAAGTCTACAATTATTTACCTTTATTTATATTAAAATTTAGAACGGTGTTAGTTTCTTAAAACAATATTATATAATTAATAGTCAGTAATCTTAGGCACTGGCTTCAAGATATCAGGATTATTGATGCCTGTAATATTGCTCTTAAGCAGAATCCTATCTTTTTCTCGTTGTTCTAAAAACATCGCCTCGGATTTTATCATATCAGGTACAGCCATCTTCACAATTGCATCATTGACTTCTTGTGATACAGTTTTGTTATATTTTTTTTTATGATTTTTGGTACCAGCGCTTTTATTTGCATGGCTGGCATAATTTGGATAATTTTGAAACACTGGTGTCGTTTTTAATTTCACTGTATACGAAGCTGGTTTCTGTTCCAAAAGTTTCTCTGGTAATCTAGTTACTAGTAGGACCTTTACAACCTTGTCATTGACTTTATCTGTATCATCATAATTAAAGTAATCTTTATATTTATAAACATTTAATTGAGCTGGTGGGTCACTTGGTTCTTCACTATTATTTTTTATTGGTGTGTCATTCACTTTTTCATCAGTTATAATAATATCCGTATTACTTTTATTTTCTGGTGATTTAGTGGTACTATCTGTAGGAGTGGTCTTTTCTTCAGATGTAGATGTATCCAGTACTTCACTAGAATTAAATATATCTACCCTTTTAATAGTATGATGCGAAGCAGTGTAACTAATTGACGTACTTTTCTTCGTAGTAGTGGTACTAGTTGTTTCTTCAAATATATTACGATGGCCGTCTGATTTCATACTGTCGAATTTACGAGGTATCTTCAAGGTAATAGGAAATACCTTTTGCTCGTAACTACTTGAGTCATCTTCTTTGTAATAGTAGTCATCATCTCCATTAGGTTCTACATATCCTAAGAAATCAGACGACGATAACCTCTTTATAGGTTGTCGTACCTGTCCTGATTCTCCATGGTGATGCTGTTTGTAAGACACCCAGTCAAGATTTGTGTTACGTAGATTGCTCGTACCTATATTCCTCAATTTCGTACTGCTTGAGGGTATTTTTAAACTTTCAGTTTTTATTATTAGGGAAATCACACATAAAAAATAAATTAATAACATTTTGAACGAACTATTACTGCATGGTCTCAGCATTAAGATGAGACAGCTATGGCAGTGAAAGAATAACTGTTCACGTCAGTTCAGCCTACTATTATTTATATAGCTTCTGAACCATACACTTCGACACAACACGTATAGCAATCTGGAAATTTATATAGGTCAGACAATAGTACTGTTATTAAATAATTTCATAAATCCGAGGCATGATTGCATCATTGGTTGGGTAGTCTAGGAACAATTGCGGTATTGACAGGATGTGTTATTTATATTGGCCTTTTATAAAAATAATAATATTTATTGGTTAGTTATTTTCCTATCATCTCAACGTGATCTTTCCTATTATCTTGAAATACGATTCCTCACATATTTTGTCTATTTTCGATAATATAGCGGAAAATTCCAAACTACCGGTTTGTTGACAATGGGACGAAAAGTAAACAAAATGCCTAATATCCTTTGAATCTTTTGGAGAGGCATAATATTTATTGTTTTGTTTTTGCTAATGTTTGGCTACTACGGTATGTGAGGCGTATGGGCTTGTATTCGTGTTTAAAGCAACGATGAAGAAAATAGACTTGTCAGTCCGTTTGTTTCCGTAATCCTGATCACCAACAGACAGGAAAGTAAAAAATCTTTAGTTTTATCTCAATCACTATTAATAAACTCGTATATTAGTTGAAATATAGCGTTCTTATTTTGATATAGACATAGTTCCATCGACATAGCTTCACGTGTTACATTTATCGATAACCAAGAAGAACGAGAAAGAAATGGTGATGATAGTGAATATGGTGATGGGTGGGTGATAGAACTGAATATGGCGTATTAAATCGTGGCGGATATCCTAATAAAGTCGTTAAAATCAATTATAATAATTAGGTTCTTATTTTAATTACGATACAACAAAATTCGAATCGCATATGCCACTTCAATGTACCGTGTGAGTGGTGGTTTCCAATCACTGTTATAATGAATAAACATCTATCAGTGGGTTAATTAACTACCGGTATGGCAGTAAGAATGTTCAAAGTCAATAAATAAGACCAAATGATATTTCGTGAATAATTATTTTGATTATAGAACTTTTATAATTTCTTGCTATGATGTAGTTTTTAGGTTCTTAGCATTTTATTGTGTATTATTTTTTTCTACGTCTAATTTAATATTTTATTGCGGGTTGTTTTCTTCTTCTCAAAGATGTGTGTTAATTTTTAAAATGAAGATGGTAAATATACGCGAAAATGTACGCAAAATTTTAATCAAAAAATTAATCAATCAATCAATAAAATTAGCCTATTGCACTCCACAATCTGACATAGGCCTCTAATAATGTGCGCCACTGCTTTTGATTCTCCGCCTTCCGCATCCAGTCCATCGCAGCCATCTTTAAAGGTGAAAATAATAATAATTTCAGGTAAAAAATAAAATCAATCATTTTTGGGATTCTTTATAGAAGTAGATATACTCGTAGATATCCAACATTAAATTTATTTTTAACAAGTCATATTTATTACATATATGTGTATTGTTAACAAGTTCATATTTTTATGTCATGAAATCTGTTCTTGTAGAAAATGTAGAATTGCAAATAATTTCGCCATTTGGAAGATTTTACAAGGTCGTGATGGTTACACAATACCTAATCCTTATTTTTTGGTTTTAACACAATCGAGTAAACATCATTAGTGAGAATTACAGGATTACGGGGCTTTCTGTTGAAAATCCCACTTGGATACTTGCGCATGTGAATCTTCACGAACCGTCACGATATAATTCATCTCTGTAGGTTCTACCATTCAGTAGTTACCTACAAGAGAAAATAAGGTACGAACGTATATACAAACATACAAGTAAAATTCATCCGTAAACAGTCCGCAATGGGTTCCAAATGTTGCATCTACCAAATGCAACTTCAAATATTCTCCGATATATGCCGTAATGAAAGCATATCGCGATCATTATGCCGTACGCGGTAATAACCTTAGTTAGTGGAACTCACTGCCAGCACCAGTTACCTGTAATGCGACTCGAGGAATACTCGTGTCCTCTACCCTCGTTATGCCCTAAATACATTACTTCGCATTTGTACCATGAAATTCTAGCTTATTCAGATGATTGAAAAGGAAATTCTGCGCCTAATTGAACGAAGAATGTGCTGAGAATTCTAAGAATAACTTTAAAATTCTAAAAGTGTTCTCTTAGAGTTGAAAGTTGAAAGATTTTTTACATTCCAAAGTCTGTCTGCGTTGTGGGTTCATAACTTTGTATTATGGTTGCTATCTGGGTTTTCGTGCCAGGAAACTTTCAGTGGTTATTAAAGTCTAGAATTAGAATAGGAAATGACCTCTCACCCATCTATTTATTTGATGAAACTATTTCAAACCAAATTGATTAGACATGTTAAAAGTGATAAAAGAAATAAGAAGGAATTCTAACAATTAGCTGCGCTAGGGCTTCGACCTGGTGTACATACAATATGGATACGACATATAGGCAATAATTGAAACCATATACTTGGTACCCCCTAAGCTTCAAGCAGGAAAAGTTTGAACAAAATTGGTCCAGTATTAAGGGCAGAAACTAGAGTTTTAATTTTATAGAATTTGAACAACTTTGAGCACTCTGTAGAATCGCATGTTGCCGCTTAGCTGTTCAAGTAAGTTACCTACTATGCCTATTGTTGTGTGTGTGTGTGTGTGTGTGAAGTTGTTGTGTGTGTGTGTGAAGGTGTGTGCGTATTTATTAATGACTTATGACACAGTCAATGACTTTAAAGCAATGGATGAAACTATTTAATGACTTATACAAGTGGTTGCATTTTCTACATTTATTTTAATAATTATTTTGTTAGAAAATTTCGGATTTTATAAATCAGGGAATTTAAGTTTAAATTTAATTTGGTTCTATTCCTACGGACCAGGATGCTTCGCGGTTTCAGTATTTGCACATATGTCGTATCCATATCGTATATGTAGAGCAACTTAACCGTGGACATAAAAAAAAAAGTAGATTATAAAATTAAATGTGAAAGATGATAATGGCCAGGAAAGGAGATGATTCTCAGCTGAGATGAATAGGAAATCGGATCTTGTAGTTTCTAAAAAAATCTAGTTGTAATTTCAATAATGTAGTATTGAGAAGAGATGCAATATCACAATGTTTTTAATTATAAGTTCCACTCGGAATATATTCACAAAAAAAAAACAGTCAAAATAAATTACATAAATTGTATTGTGTTCTTGTTGATGCGTAGATTCGTCAGATTTCCTCTGGGAGGTAACACGGGAGTGACACCTCTGCTCTGCTCTCAAAGGGGCAGGTCATGTGATTGTTTAGTACCTTAGTAGTATAATACAAAGTAACGTTTTTATACTCAAAGTTTTGGTGCTTTTACAAGCTTTGTGTATTTTGACTAGTTTGTTTTTAAAGGTCACATCTCGTAAACTCAATAAGAACTTACTTCCTGGAATATCTTGGACCTAAAATGGACTCAAAATGTGTTCTTTATGCGCAGTACGCATTTTTTGGGTGACTTTTGAGATAGGATGAGGTGCTATGGTGGTGGACGAGCTCAAATGTATCAAGCATAGATTATTACAAAACAATCTGCGCGCGCCAGAGCCTCGTTTGTTTCGCGATTTAGGTCTAAGATACGTGTCCCAAAGTATACTCCATTGAGTTCAATTTTGCATATTGGTTTCATTCCAAAAAAGTGCGCTCGGGGCCAGATGCGCCCACTATTCAATAAACGATAGTGGGCTGAGTTTCGAAAAAAGAAACATTTTACTTTTATCGAAACCAGTTTCGTAAGAAGAATTATTATTCTTTTTTCGAAACTGATTTTGAAACGTGGTTTCGTACACGTAAACGCACTATCAGTGAATGGCTATTTGAGCGCTTCCGTGCAGTTCGGATGGCACGTTAAAAGTCGGTCCTGGTTATCAATAGTCTTTAGGTCAAGACGGAGATCTGTATGGGTGACTTTAACAACTCTGGCAGTAGTTGACCACTAGCCACAACTCAGGCTGGGAGGTCAGATGACAGTCACCTCCCCCGGGTCCCGGTAAGATATGCAAGAAGTCATGGCTTAGCGTCATAGAGGATGACATACGTGCCAATGGTCTCACGCCAAAGATCTTGCGAAGTGGAGAAGGAAGAGCCTCAAGGCGGATCCTGAGCTCCGAGTTCAGTTCGGTCTCGGATGCAATCAGGAAAATACGTATCTATGATGATATATGATGACTATTATATTATATTGGTATTATAATACTGCTGCCATATAATAACGAAACTGAAACCTCCTATGGTTTCCTTAAAGCGCCATTTAGACGAAGAAAGTTTACAGCAATAATCGCCATACAATTATCGTATTAAAATGTTTACATACAGGCAAACACTAAATTCTCGCCTACGATTATATCGTACGAGATTCGCAAGTGACATATTTATCGCCTATGTCAAAATACGATTATTGCTTTAAAATTATGTTTAGACGGACAAATATTCAATTTCGAGGTATCTGCGCTTTTGACTACGAGCGCTTTTGACATTCTGCGCTTTTGACAATCTGCGCTTTTGACATTCTGCTCTTTTGACAATTTGCGATCGTTTGTCATTTTGCGCTTTTGACCTTATGCTCCTGAACGGTAATTCTCGCCAGCGTGGACGAGTGAGCGGCAATTGTTTTTGCGAATGTTTAGACGTACAACTTTGTTTTATCCTTTCGATAATTGTATCTTGCAGGCGAGAAACACGCCTCGTCTAAATGGGTCTTTATCAATAACACTTGTTTAAAAGTAAATCGATAAAAATTGGTATCTTTTGATGTTTTTTTTCTCTTAACGACATTTGAGTTTGGCACTGGATGGCGTCTCAATAGTCGATTTATGTCAGAAAAAGAGGATGTCACATTTTGATATGATTTATTACGATGCGTGGTATTTGCTCGTGAAATATCTGAAATTATCTTACCTACTTACATATAAATATGTTATGTTTTATAGAGACGTATTGGCAATATTTTTTGTTACGAGATAAACCCGTTTAAGGCTGAATTATACAGGAAAGGCAAATTTAAGTCATGGTTAAGACGAGGCCCGGTCAAGTTGTGAATTATAAAGAAACAGCAAGAGATATACCGCGAGATTAATGCGAGAAGTGAGTAAACCACAAAAATAGTATTGATTAAGCTCACCTTATTCTCTTAAAAAGAAGACAAAAATATTAGGTATTTATTTACTACTAGCTGTCCCGGCGAACTTCGTACCGCCATATTCTTCCCGTTCCCGCTGCACCTATTTTCTCTTCCTTTAAACCTTCCCTGGACACCCACGAATATTTCAAGACTAAAATTAGGCTTATCGGTTCAGCCGTTCTTGAGTTATAAAATAACAACGAAAAGTGGCATTGATTTTTATATATTAGAAGAAGACTAGCTGTCCCGGCGAACTTCGTACCGCTATATTTTTTGATTCCGTTCCCGCTGCACCTATTTACTCACCGTTTAAACCTTTCCTGGACATCCACGAATATTTCAAGACTAAAATTAGCCAAATCGGTTCAGCCGTTTTCTTGAGTTATAAAATAACTACGAAAAGTGGCATTGATTTTTATATATACAGATTTAACTTTGACTCCGACTATCGACAAAAGCATGATATATTGTAAGTATGTACCTAATTATAACTTTAGATGTCATCTTCAAAAGAATAAACAACTCATAAATCTTCATTATAACGTATAATGTACAAACGTTACATAATACGAAGTCGTGTATATGGAAGTAACAAGATATTGTGTTGTTTGTTTGTAAAACACACGGTCGGTATGTCTCCTGTTGTTCTTAACAGAACCCTCTGTTTACTTAATGCCAATACACGTATACGTGCACAGTGAATACATCGTAAACGGGGGTGAACTATCAAACGCACTGAATAACTGATGCAAGTTTATGCTAGACTTTGCCCGAGTCTTCATTCGATTGATAAAACTTATCAATAAGAATGTAACCAAACTAACTTTAAGTCCCTACTTTGGAGGAGGTAGGACACGACGGTATATCCGTCCCAATCGAGCAGTTCGACTGGGGAAGTACTTCCGCCCTACAGAAGACCGCGGCTTAATAATCTTGTGTTGTTTTCCAATGGTGTAGCCAGAGCTCACTGGAGAGATTTTGTGCTGTCTGTGGGAAAACCAAAGGCTTTGTCCTACTAATTTTTTGCAGTGACGGCACAGAATCTCTCTGTTCTTACAGGGTTGGCAGCACGAGTGTGACTCCCTTGGTGTTGCACTCGCCCATAGGCCACGGTAACCACCTATCATCAGGAGGGCTGAGTGCTTGTGCGACCTAAGTAGTATAAAAAAGCCCCGGTTCCAAAATGATGCTCAATCCTGACTCGCGATTTATAACTAAATCTGCGGACAGATAGTATTCTAGATATCAGTTCTAATTTCATTGTGAGAGTCGACATGATAGAAATCGTTTGCTTCAACTAAACTAGTACTATTATCATATTGAAACCTAACAGTACTATAAAAACAACGTGAAAAAAAAATAGAATACAAAGAGAAAAATAACATAGAAATAAAAACAATCGTGAACCGAAACAACAAAAGCCACTTACTGGTATAAAATCCTATAGTACTAGCCTTAGAGCCTAGTTTTTATACATGAAAGACATTGTTTCGTAGGTATAACACGAAGTGACATTCCACTTATTACACCTGTCTGACAAAGAAACATGAGCGACATAAGACATAAGTAATGGTCAAAGAGAATGGAAACGGAAACCTGGTAAGTTTTTTCTTATTTTATACCACTTAGGTGGCAGATAAATACATGGCCCACATGATGGAAAGTGGTTACCATGGACGTGTGCAACACTAGAGCTGCCGACCCTGTAAGAACAGAGAGTTTTTGTGCCGTCAGTGCAGAAGATGAAGCTGGACAAGCCTTTGGTCTGACAGCACAAAACCTCTCCAGTGAGCTCTGGCTACCCTACTCACCGCCGGAAAACAACAAGTTGATATTCTACCTGTCTATACGAGAATTTGCAGCATATTCATTAAAACAGTTTTGGTAAAACCAAAAGCGAACTCTGAAATGAAAAACACAAACGACTCCACTTTGATTAAGCGGTGAAAGTAGAAGCATGTTTCATTTCCAAATATGATGTGATGCTAGAAGAGCTATTATTCTTTCATAAAAGTACGACTAACTGAGTCTGCAATTGTCATCAGTCATCAGTAACATGCGTGGCAGATGACGACGAACACTCATCACTGACTTTCCCCCCTTGAACCCCTTTAACTCCTTTTATTCACGTTAAAGGTAGCCTATGTCCTTTCCTAACCCTTAATCTATCTCTGTACCTAATTTCATCAAGATAGTTGCAGTGGTTTACGCGTGAAAGTGTCAGACAGACATACAGAGAGAGAGCTCTTTACCGCAGACTTGCTTTACCGCATTTATAATATCAGTAAGGAAGTAAGGATAAATCGTAATAGAATCTATTAATATTAGCTTCATTTCCATGTGTAACATTCACAGAAAACTTCTAACAATATCGTCTTGAAAATCAATTTCATGATACCACTTCCATATAACATGACTCTGTACTCTAAAATCCGAACATATAATCCTGCTGCAAGCTCTCGCTTGCGACTGCAGCAGCCATTATTTACATTTATCTGAACTGCCCGTTGGTACTTTTCAATTGCCAGCCACTTGTTAGCAAGCGCTGACCACGACGAATATTTAGGCCAGCTTAACGCTGATTTAACATACATACATATAATCACGCCTTTATCCCTCGGAGGGTTAGGCAGAGGTGAATTAACAGTATTAACACCCACACTTCACCAAAATTAGGAGGCCTATAGCTGTATTTCGATTCGTTTAGCACTATCGTTGACTCGAGTCATACATCAGGCTGAGTCTGGGCTGTTGTTAAACACATAGTTTTTATGTATCGGGACTTATCGCGATTAATTATTATTTGGAACTTACTTGTGCTAGTCCTAGTCGCCTTGTACGACACCGCATGGGAGGCAGGTGGACCAAATTATACTCTTCCGGGAACCACGCGGCTCTAATTTAAGATTATGTGTTGAATACTTTTGAATCGATAAGATCCCTTCGGAGCATAATGTACAAAACGCAAAATGAGCACAATCGGCACAATGTACAATTCGCAAGATGTACACAAGCACAATGGCCAAAACGCAAAAGGGGCTCGTCTCTCAAAATGTACAATTCGCAAAATGTACAAAACGCAGAATGAACAAAACGCAAAATGGACAAGACTCTCAAAATGAACAAATCGCTAAATGTGCAAAAAGGAAGTAAGGTCTATTTTACATTGACTAATATACCTACTACACGAGTTAGATTTCTGATTTAGATTTTTGGTCCGCGCTAATGCCTACATGGAGTAGTAAAACCTGACCTTAAAGCATTCACCAAGGAGTCTGATAAGTATTTGAAGAGCCTCTTTTACATATCTATGAGCCAGTATCTCGTACTGGCACTTAAGATTTTCCGTCGTCTATTAACAAGTAATCAATGCCAGTGTCAACTACTTATTAATGTCAACAAAATATTACATAGGTATAATTCCTTCAAGATGGATATTTTACCAATAGTAGAAAAAAACCAAAAAGGTAAACCTACGCTATTGTATCAAGGATATCGTTATAACCGAAATTCTCGACAAAATAAAAACCGCAACATATTATGGAGATGTGTGAAACGGTCAACATGCAGTGCGTCTATAACCAGTGACCAAACTGTATCCCAAATTTTGCGACAAACCCGTCACACATGTGAAGCTAATCCGATTGAAAATGAGGTCTACATTACCATGAACAAGACAAAAAAAGAAGTATGCCAGTCATTGGGATCTATACAAGAAGTTTTTGAACACAATTTTTCAGTATTTAAAGATAACGATCTAGATTGCATTCCTATCTTTGCCAACAAAAAAGACACACTATACAGAACCATCAAAAGACATCTAAACACCGATAAACTTGTTTACAATACTGTTGATGATGTTCATATACCTGATTCTTTAGCAAATAATTTTGTTGTCAGTGATGGTAGTAATGACGTTATAGTTTTTGCAACAAATTTGTCCCTCAGTTTTATGAAAACGCAAGAATCGTGTGTATATTTTGGTGACGCTACTTTTCGATGTGTCCCGAGGCCATATTATCAGCTGTATACCATCCATGTGGATATAAATTCCAACGATAAATCCACAAACGTAGTTCCAGTCATTTTTGCATTGATGGCAAATAAGGAACAAAAAAGTTATATTCGATTATTCAGAATTATCAAAAGACTAGGCATTAATCTGTCAACATTCAAATGTGACTACGAAGCTGCACAATTGAATGCATATAAAATTGTATATCCCAATGGTAATCTAAGTGGATGCTTCCATCATTATAATGCAGCGATATTTAAAAAGGCCAAATCTCTCAAAGCAAATACAACAAGTGAAGAACGGATGGTGGTGCGAAAAACAGCAATTTTGGCTCTGTTACCAAGCAACATGATTCCGGAATCATGGTTTCAAATAATTGACTCGGCCCCAAATACCTCCAGTATGAAATCGTTTAAAAATTATTTCGAGAGGACTTGGTATCCCCACCTTAACCCAGCTATAATAAGTTGTGCATATCAACGGCATCGCACCACAAATGCTGTAGAGGGATGGCATAGGCGATTGCAAGTAAAGATTCCGAAAAGAATAAGTTTGCTATTTTTTATTTACAAATTGCGGAAAGAAGCCAAATTTACCGACAGTAAAATTAGAAAAAGTTTTTTTGAGCATCCGATAAGAAATCGCAGAAAACGCGATATTTTATTTGACATAAAATACAAAAAGAATTTGCGCCAGCTAGACGACATGGAAATAACCCCTTCAGAATTTTTAGTTAAGATGATTTATGCTAGACTATCGTTTTAAACTACAAGGGGTAAAATGTCAAAGTAAAAAAAACCCCTTGTAGTTTAAAACGATAGTCTACTAAAAGTTCTGAAGGGGTTATTTGGGGGATAAGAGAACTTAATTTTTAATTTATCAGTTTATACTCGTAGAACTTTCTTGTTGTTGAGTAAGAGAATTTAATTTTAAGGTTATCAGTTTATTACTCGTAGAATTTTCATTTCTTCTAATATAATATAATAATAACTGCTATTGCTTATATATCTACTTAGTTTTATTTCAATTGCATTATTAATTTCCTAAGGTAATAAATTAGTTAAAAATATGTACAACATATATACAGTTAAAAAAGTTTCTTTTTTTTTTATATCCGTTATAATATTTTAACTTATGCTCAAAATGGTTTGTGTGTGAACGTGTGCTTTTTTGCACATTTAGCGATTTGTTCATTTTGAGAGTCTTGTCCATTTTGCGTTTTGTTCATTCTGCGTTTTGTACATTTTGCGAATTGTACATTTTGAGAGACGAGCCCCTTTTGCGTTTTGGCCATTGTGCTTGTGTACATCTTGCGAATTGTACATTGTGCCGATTGTGCTCATTTTGCGTTTTGTACATTATGCTCCGAAGGGGATAAGATTATGTTCTGAGCATAAAATAGAAACAAAAAAAAATAACAGAAAAATCCTTTATTTCATTCAAAACATGTTTGGTTCACAAAAGTTGTACAAAAGCTAATTGGTAACTTGGTGAAAAAGATGAAAATTTATTATAGCAACTATTATTAACTCTAAAGGCTCATTTAGACGAGGTGAGTTTCTTGCCTGCAAGATACAATTATCAAAAGGACAGAAAAATGTTGCTTTGTCCATACGTTTGCAGAAACATATTGCATAAAGCAATTGTACTTTTCCACAATTTTCATTCCCAGAAACAATAGCTGTTCGCCCGACCACGCTTGACGAGAATTGTCTCGCAATTGAATATTGGTAGAGTCCGTCTAAACCGAATTTTAAAGCAATAATCGTATTTTGACAAAGGCGATATGTCACTTGCGAATCTCGTATGATATATTATGTAATCGCAGAACAGCCTCCGTGGCGTAGCGGTAGTGAACGCGGCCGCTACGCAGGAGGCGCGGGTTCGATCCCCGCTCAGTGCAAATATTTGTGTGCATTAAATATGGATATTTGCATTGGTCTGGTCGTGCCTCGGGAAGCACGTTAAGCCGTCGGTCCCGGTTGCCATAAGAACATCTATGGCAGTCGTTACGGGTAGTTGGTGCCCTAAAAAGTCCAAAAACAACGGTCTAGCTGCAAAGCTTCGATATCGCCTAATGTTAACATTGGGTCGTGGAGGTCAGATGGCAATCGCTTCACGTGAAATATCAAGGTCTAGCCAAATCTGTAGCTATGACTAGTAAAAGCGGACCCCAGACTCCGAGCTGAAAGCTTCGGATGCGACTGGGAATTAACGCTAGGAGGAAGATATTATGTTATCCCAGTGAGAATTTAGTATTTGCCTGTGTGTAAACTTCTTCATACGATAAGGGTATTTTTTTTTTTTTTTTTTATATAGGACACGTCAATTTTACTTCGCCTCGCCTGATGGTAAGCTGAAGGCAAAGTCTCTGAAAAGAGGGCCACCATTACAACACGTACCATGTTACAATGGTGGCACTCAGCTTGACGGCCTCATCAGATGCTTTTTCACGCCCCGCTTAAAGGACCCGGGACTATAGGAGGAAGGAAACACGTGAGCTGGCAAGGAATTCCAAGTCTTAATAGTGCGGCAGATGGCGATTATTGCTGGTAGCGTACGATTTCTCGATGCAAAACGTGCGAGAAAATCTCCCCGTCTAAATGAGCCTTAATCGCCTTTGTTCAAAGTTTTCACTAAAACTCTAATTCGTATGTCAAACTTTAAATACGATAATAATATTGATAATAGAGACCCATTAGATCGCATAAAGTTCAATTCATAATCCTTGTACAAACTCGTTCCAGATTCCTTTGTTGCAGTGTAATAGGTGTAAAGAATACTATGTTTCCTCAGTGCAAGTCATTTATTCATATAAATTCTCCAGTTGATAAACATTTGTTGACAACGAAACCATACCGCGATCTAAAACTATTTTAGCGCCATCTAGAAGCTAACCTGGTACTAATGACAACCAAACCATAGCGCGATTCAAATCGATGTCAGCGCCATCTATAAGCGGAGATTGTACTAAATTACTTATCGAGATATGACAACAAACGTTATTGAATCTTGAACATTCCGCCCACTAAAAGGATCAATTCCTTTTAAATCCGCCCACCATGGGTTAACTCCGGTGACAAGAACAGTGGATTTTGAAGTGGGACGCTTGATGTTTTTATCCTTGCAACGCACCGTGACCACGAGAGTGGCCCCGTCTCTTCCAGGATGGATCTCCACGACTCTGCCATAAAGCCATTTAGCTGGAGGTAAGTTATCTTCTTTTAACAACACCACATCATTTATTTTAAAATCGGTAGATCGTACTGCCCATTTGTTTCTTTGAAGGAATTGCGATAGGTACTCATTTTTCCAGCGACGCCAGAAACCTTGTACCATCCTTTGGGTTAACTGCCACCTGCGTAACGTGCTTACGGTGGCATCTTCATAATTATAATCTGGCGTTACTATTAATGGCTCACCCACCAAGAAATGCCTAGGAGTTAAAGGGGTTGGATTATCCAAATCATTGCTGCCTAGAGACAACGGTCGATAATTTAGACATGCTTCTATCTGAGATAGAACTGTGGACATTTCTTCGAAGGTAAGGGTCGAGTCTCCAATCGTACGTCTCAGATGATGTTTCACACTTTTAATTCCTGCTTCCCATAGTCCACCATGATTTGGAGCATGGGGAGGAATGAAGTGCCATTCAGTTTGAGAGTCTGCGAGAACTGAGGCAATATGATGGAACATAGAACTTTCGTGTGAAAACAGAATTCTCAATTCTTTGGCTGCGCCGACGAAATTGGTACCATTGTCACTCCAAAGATGTCGACAATGACCACGTCTAGCCACAAACCGCTTAAACGCCGCCAGGAATCCTTCAGTTGTAAGGTCGGAAACGGCTCCAATGTGTACAGCGCGTGTGGCCATACACACAAATAAACAAATATATCCTTTATATGATCGCATTCCCCGTCCTTTGGAAAACCTCATATTTATGGGTCCGGCGTAATCTACTCCCGTGTTAAAAAACGGTTTACTTGGGGTTACCCTGCAAGCTGGGGGTTCACCCATCAACTGTTGCTTTGTGTTAGCAGCGTAGCCTATACAAGGAACACATCGGTGTATATGTTTTCGGACCATATTTTTGACCCGACTGATCCAGTACTTGATTCTTATAAAATTAAGTACCAATTGTTGACCTCCATGAAAGGTTCTTTCATGGGCGTCTGCAACAATTAACTCCGCTAGACGGGAATCGTGAGGTATAACAATTGGATGCTTTGTTTCTTCAGGTAATTCAGAGTGTCGGAGCCTACCTCCAACACGTAATAGTTTACTGTCCTTATCTATAAAAATGTTCAATTTGTATAATGAACTTTTCTTATTCAGTGTTGTTTTATTTTTCAGGGCTGCAATCTCTTTACTTTAAATTTTAATAACTTGGGTATTTTCATTACTTGGTTTATCTTTTCCATTCTAACTACTGAAGAATATTTTGCCTCTTAATGTTGTCATAGGTATTGTCTGTTGTTATTTTGTACCAGCTTAATACTACGCAGCTAGACAAGCACACGGCCCACCTCATATAAAGTGATTACTGTGGCCATGGCCTAAGGGGCGTCACTGTTGCTGCCGACCCCGTAAGAACCCCATACGTTAGTCGCTAAGTTATTTTTAGTTAAGCTAAGTTATTTTTAGTTAAGCTAAGTTAGTAGTTAAGTTAAGCGCGTAGTTAAACTAAGCTAAATTGTTTGTATTACGAGAGGGTTGCACGTCAGTCGTCTAATTGTCCAGATTCAAACCCGAGACTAAGGTCCAACCCCACCAAACGGACGGCATCGGAACGGATTTTAAAATCTCTAAACAAAATAAATCTTATATCACAGCATTTAAAGTTTATATTACCAAGTCACGCATGACAGTTTGACGTGCGTCATGCCGCCGCACGTCGCTGTCAAGTTGTTGTGCGTGACTTGGTAATATAAACTTCAAACACTGTGATAATAAGATTTAATTTAGTTTAAAGATTGTAAAATCCGGGCCGATGCCGTCCGTTTGGTGGGGTTGGACCTTTATCGATCACGGTGAAGGTTCACTGTGCCTCAATTGTAAAATCGATTTCTTAACTATCTTAGCGTAAAGTCTTCGCACCTCAGAAACGAGGTTTTACTTTCGGTGTCTATTATTAAATCGTATGTCTGTACGTAAAATTTATAAATATTTGATTTGGTATCGAACTTCAAGGTTATACTAATGTTATATTGATTAAAATCACTTAGGGTATTGTACGAGTATTACAAGTACAAGGTTAAGGTCACCGCTGGTTTATACGTACACCCGCGAAGGGAAGTTAAGTGGTACGCTAGGTACAGTCTGCATCAGATCGATCTTAATACCGTGGGGTATTAAGATCTTTTTGAGTGCTTTGCTGCTCAAAATCGATCTAATGCTGACTGTGTCGCCGTTAGCGATAAGGCAGCCCATTGTACATTCTGCAGGCTGTTTATTTATGTATCAACAATTAATATCGAGGTCTAGCCAAATCCGCATTTTAGACTGGTAAATCGGACCCCAGACGCCGAGGTGAAAGCTTCGAATGCGACTGGGAATTAACGCTAGGATGAAGAAAGAATTAATTTATTGCCTTATGTGCCTACAATATAGAGTTATCTATCTATCTATCTAAACTTCAATAATAACAAGTCTCGTATCAAAACTGGGCATGACTGGGAAAGACCTGGCGACTGGGTTACACCGTCGTGCGACAAGGACGACGCAGCGGCGTTTATTGATTTTCAAAAATCAGCTCGATTCGCGTGTTCCGTCGCGTGCACATGCGAGCGTGCTCTAAATCCCACGCGATCGGTTGACGGGCGACGAGCTTATCTATCATGAAACAGCACGCCCGTGCCCGCACCGTGTGCACGCATTACGCAGCAGACGGCCTAAGATTACAAATGAAAAAGGACCTGAGATATATATCAAATACATATCGGTACGGTACTCTAGTATATTGAAGTGACAATATCCTTTTGTTTCTGCGAGAGTAAATCTAAAGAATTCTGTTTGTATAGCTGATATCGGAGTTTTCCGTCGGACATGATTCTCGTGGGAGGTCCTTTAGAATAGATTCACGATTACGAAAGAAATACAGTTCCTTGTCGTCAGATGTAGGTCAAGACGCCTTTTGTAAAGTCTATATTAGATTATCTACTAGTTGCGTTTACTCCATAAACGTTCAAATTACTGCCAATATATATACGTGCTAAATATACCTAATTAAGGCGAGGTTGTAGTGAGACGAGTAGGTATTTTACGTCACTTCAAACCCTGCAGCACATGCGCAATCGACGCAACATGTCACGCCAATGTATAGAAAAATCAGTAGATACATTCTTAAAATAAGATTCAAAAACGTATTATAAAAATTACAAACTATGTATTTTTTTTTTCATTTTTCGTTTTCACTCAAAATTACATATCTCATTAAGTCATTATCAAAGTAACGATAAATGCCGATTGAACTACCTAACAAATGACAAGATCTAACCGTGTTGAATTGGATCGGTTCAATTTTGGCATGTGGTGTCTTTCACTCTCGCTCCCATTGAACGCGCAAGGAAAGGTCTGAACACTGATTGAACATTAATTCGGGTTCGGTTATTTTGTCTCGTATGCTGCAGGCTGCAGCCCACGAATATAAAAGTATCATGTTCATAACATTGCTTTTGAATCTTGTAAAACTACTGTGTTTAATAAAGAATAATTCGGAACGGACTAAGATTCGGACTAGGCGCCATACTAGTAACTTATATTCAGCTCAAAAATACCTATCCAGCGATGTGACACACATAGCTATTGAAGGTAGGATCAGGTTTCATACAAAAACTGGCATTGTCCAAACATACAAATAAATATTGTTATTCCCATGCATGTGGGAGATTTAAATTAATGAGGAGAACTTCTTTACTAAATTTAAACAAATATATGGGATATACTTTAGACAATAACAATATGTATAATTTAAATAACGGGCCTGTCCAGATCGAATGGCAAGAGGCCGGACGGCTTAACTCTCGTGCCGTGGAGGGGGGTAAATGCTTGGTTTGGGACGCGACCTGCGTCAGTACTGTGGCTGCGAGTCACCTGGGCCGCACGGCTCTTTCCCCTGCGGCTGCGGCTGAAGATGCAGCTAGCAAAAAGCACCAGAAGTATGCAGCCTTGGAACCGCAATATATTGTGGTACCAGTCGCGGTCGAGACCATGGGCAGTTGGGGCATAGAAGCCAAAAAAATTGTTGTAGATAAAGGCCGAAGAATTAGGGAGAAAACTGGTGACTCTCGTTCTGGCTCGTACCTGGTGCAAAGGTTGACTATTGCGATCCAGCGTGGAAACGCGGCCAGTGTTCTGGCGCGGCCAGTGTTCTGGGCTCCTTTAAACCAGATACGACCCGGGCGGGTTATTAGGCTAACAATGGTTCTGTTAGCTGGTTGACAATTTTAAATTTGTGTAGTTAATATATCAATTAGCCTATTGCAGTCCACTGCTGTACATAGGCCTCTCCCATCATGCGCCACGTCTGCCGATCCTCCGCCTTCCGCATCTAGTCCGTCCCAGCCACCCTTCGCAGATCGTCAGTCCACCTGGCCTGGAGGTGTCCCACCTTTCGCTTTCCTTCTCCACTCCACTCTAGGACCCGTCTGCTCCAGCGGCCATCAGTCCTTCGACAGATGTGGCCAGCCTACTGCCATTTCAGCCTGCTGATTCTGCGAGCTATGTCGGTAACCTTAGTTCTATGTCGGATGATCTCGTTGCGAATTTTATCCTTCAAAGAAACTCCAAGCTTAACTCGCTCCATAGCCCGCTCCGCAACCTTCAGGTCGTGGACTAACCCCACCTTCAGTGGCTACATTTCGGCACTGTAAGTCATATAATAACAGGTAGGATGCACTGGTCGAAAACCTTTGTTTTGAGGCATTGCGGTAGGGGTGCGGAGAAAACCCGACGTAGTTAATATAATATAATTTCAAATTTTATAAAACGCTAATTAATTGTGCATAAATAGTTTGAAATCTGGAAAAGACAGTGAGTCCTAAAATACTGGCTGTAAATATCTATTATAGGTCCAAAAATAATTTAAATAATACTATTTATTTTCGGTATCTGAATATCCAAGACGCGCAGTGGCGTGCACTTTTAATCAGTTCGAGTAATATAAGCGGTAGGTTTATGTCCATTCATGGGTATCCGCAAGGATTCCTGCACGATAAAGAAAGAACAGATTTATACTTTGGATGAAATATAGGCTACATTTTATCCCTGTATAGGTTCCTCTAGCTAGTTTTTATAATGATTATCGCATAGGGATTAAAAAGACCGATGGCAAGCTACTTTCGACCTTAATGGCATTGCTTAATAAATACGTTTCTTAACATCTATAAATGACGCTGATCAACAATATGAAAAAAAAAACTGGATTCTAGTTGCCGTCAATAAGGTCGAAAAGGGCTTGCACATATTTTTGGAGGCTCTGGGTTATGGTCAATGTAAAAAATAGGCGCAAGCCATTTTCGACCTTATCGACGGCAACTAGTACCCAACTTTTTTTTTCATATTCGTGATCAGCGGCATCTATAGTTGTTAAAAAACATATTTTTTAAGAAATGTCGTTAAGATCGGAAGTAGCTGCTTGCATTCGGTTTTATTAATCTCTTTGCGATAATAATTATAAAAACTAGTAAAAGGACCCTTTTAATTGGTAGACGAGCACATGGTCCATACGATGGGAAGTGGTTACCGAGGCCTATGGATGTATGTAACGCCCTCTTAGTTTGAAATAGTACATTAATTTAGGTATCCCGAAATAGATTCTTGGGGTAGCGGGAACAGGATCTCTATTATTTCATTATAGTGGAGCCATGGCCAATGTCTAGTTATAATATTTATTAGTTATAATATGTAATATTTACATAAAAATAGAAATAATAGTAAAATCCGTTACAATTCGTTTGTCTAAGTAATTTAAGTTCAAATTGTAATTTATTTTTTATTCTTATTCACATTATGTGGTATAGCTTCATTTTCTTTTTTACATCTAGGTTTTTATTTTATCAGAAAAAGAATTAATCGTGATAGATTATGTATTTCAGATGTAATTTATTATTCATTATCGTATAGGGGAAATTTTATGTGGTAGGTATGCCACACTGAATTTTTCTCTGAAATATTAATATTATCAAACCATTTATGTCAAACTGGGACATCATTCGTGAAACTCGCGACTAGTGTGAAACTTGTGAAAGGGATAAATATATTATTAAGTTTAAGTTTACGGGATAAATAAATTATTAGTTTAGAATTTTTACGTTCTTTCATGCTTCGTCGTCTACTCGTTGAGTCGTTTCTAAGGTTTCCAGTTTTTTTGTATCAACTATTTATGTTTTTTGATAACATTTCATACATTGTCTAGGCATTGTATAGAATACCGGCCGAAGTTAACCTACTTCTATTTTTTATACTATGATCGATATTGTATGTATACGTAATGACGTGCGGGGTGCGGCGCGAGAGGGGTTCGCCGAAAAAACCAGCACACGTCCAACCTCGAACGCGCCTCAGCGGCGACTGATTGATGGCCGCGACAGCTCGAATACAGCAATTTTGATGATTTTTGCGGTTTATAGAAAAAAATAATACCTGCTTGATAAAATATAATTTTATCATTCGCTAGATATTTTTATGCTCTATTTTTTAATACAAACTTCGGCATGATTTGATAATGGTGTCTTAGTGAGAAACGTCTTTTAAATAGAGATTTGGAGCGTTTTAGACCCATGTTTGACGCTAATTTCTATCGAGCCAATTATCATGAATCGTGTTTCTATTTTTGTAATAAACTTGAGGGTTTAGTCTATTTTATGAATATGCTTTTTATTTGACGCAATTTGCTATATAACTTGATATCCACACGTTTAAAAATGTTAAAAACTACTGCAACCCGGCCTTAATTTGGAAACGATTTTACAATTCCTTGATTTAGACTTAAAGTATTCTTCTCTCTATCTTCTTACACCAAAGGGAGCAAGTCATGACTATGTAGTATTTCATACCATTAAGGTGGCAGACAAGCACACGACTCATCTGATGGGAAGTGCTATGTAAGTATATACCAGTAATTCTTTTTGTCCTTTACTTTTTACCTATCCCGGTGGAAAATTGAGAGTTTGTATGAATTCCGAAAATAATATAATATTATTATTGTATGAAGTTCTATAAAAATATCAAGTATAACAAAATTGTGTCGGTGAAATGTCTGATATTGCTGTATTGTACTTGTGGCTACTTTACTTCAAAGGAGACGCTGCAAAGTATAAGAGGTAGCGATCTTTACGAGAATAAAACGTCCACTCTTTTCTAATCGCCAATAATCACAATATGTTTTGTTTTTAAAATGAATCAGCAAGTAAGATGTGGATTGTTTTATATAGATCGTCACTGCACTTCACCTGATGGAAAGCTGAGGTGCACTTCAACGAATAGAGGCCGCCATTTCAGATGTTGTCGCAATAATGGCGGTACCTAGTTTGATGGCCTCGACACATCTTTTTCACGCCCCGCTTAAAAACACAGGATTTTGTATATAATTATACAATACATCTCGTAAAGGAAAAATAATTAATTTCATTGTGATAATTTCACATCAATTTAAAATATTGATATAAATGTCAATTAGCCTATACCAATACTGGTGAGTTGAATTTTAAAAGTAAAGCCAAAATTTATTGTTGTAATCATACCTATGTATGTCATATGCATGTCCCGGCTTCGCACAGTAAAATTGAATGAAAATAATCCCTCAACAGTGCAATAAATTGGAACAAATCTTCGCTTAAGCGCAAGTAAATAAGTTGACAATAATGCAAAATTGCAATCGAATGCACGACACGATACGATAAACCATAAACTACGAACGAACAAATTAACACAATATAAATGAAATTAAAAATGAAGGTACGGAATTATCTGAAGGTGCTGTCTATGAATTTTTTTTAACATGTTTTAACCCCCATGATGATACGTGGCGAAGTTTTAGACTACCTATTCCCCCCCTACCTAAAATCACGTGTATTTTTTGGTACAAGTTATTTTAAAAAGCCTATCTACAATGAGTCAATCAAATCAAAATCGCGGGTTATAAAAAAATACGCCTTGTTCCCGTTGTGTCACACCATTTTGTGTAACACTGTTACCCATTGGTAAAAAAATTACCGATTAGTAACACTGTTACTCAATGCCACATTTTTTTTTTCACTTTGAGTAACAGCGTTACTCAACAAAACTCGCAATTGGTCCAATTTGTTCATTATAGTTAACACCCCGACTCAGAGTACCCCAACTTGGATAGGTTAGGTTAGAAGGCTAAGACGGGAGCGAAGCGAAGCGGAGCTCCCGCCTTAGCCTTCGTGGTTATTTATTTTTAAACCACCCAGAAATAGGAGCCCCGCGGAGCGGGGCTCCGTCGAAATATCTTAGCCCATTTAAGTTTTTGTTTTTTGAGTGGTGTCACTCAAAGGGAAAAAAAATGTTGCATTGAGTAACAGTGTTACTAATCGGTAATTTTTTTACCAATGGGTAACAGTGTTACACAAAATGGTGTGACACAACGGGAACAAAGGAAAAATACGCTGTGGATCAGTAGTACTAACAGGTGATATCCCGATATACCTCTACCCCTAGCGACATTTAGTGATTTTTTAGAACCTTATTGAAGCTTAGTAGTTAGAAATCTTCTTCTTCCTCTTAGCGTTAATTCCCAGTCGCATCCGAAGCTTTCAGCTTGGAGTCTGGGGTCCGCTTTTTACCAGTCTTAACCACGGATTTGACTAGACCTCGATATTTTCCGTGAAGCGATTGTCATCTGACCTCCACAACCCAATGTTAACATTAGGCGATATCGAAGTTTTGCAGTTAGACCGTTGTTTTTGGATTTTTGAGGGCTCCAACTACCCGTAACGACTGCCATAGATGTTCTCATGGCAACCGGGACCGACGGCTTAACGTGCTCTCCGAGGCACGACCAGACCAATGCAAATACTCATATTTCATTCACACAAATATTTGCACTGAGCGGGGATCGAACCCGCGCCTCCTGCGCAGCGGCCGCGTTCACTACCGCTACGCCACGGAGGCTGTCAAAAAGTAGTTAGAAATATTTCACAAATAAATTCCCGCTTAGCTTCTCGAGTTCTCATGACTTGCACCACCATGTTACATTGTGAAGGCAAGTACTGCGCAAGGAATTGAAAATTTATGAAACAACGAGATTTATTTTCCTTACCTTAATCCCACTGAATTCCGGAGATGTATTTCGTCTATTGTAAGGAGAGATCTTTTCATATATCATGTATACTCTGAATCACTCAATGAATTCTTAATTCTTTATTGCACACCTAAAGTACAGAGATCGTACAAATAGAAAATTAAAAGTAATATGCACAAAGGCGAGCCTAACTCAATATGAGTTCTCTACCAGCAAACCCTGGTAGCAGAGAAGTAGTCAGATCAACAGCGATTTTCTTTTGGGCCAATTTTCCTTATAAAAAGACTTCAAAATATGTGACAACTACCATCTTTAGTCACCCCGCGGCCATTGCTGCTGAAAAATAGCCGAAACTTAATAGCAAATATATATTTTTTTAATCTTTATTTATTATTCCTATTGTAACAAAACCCTTGCAGTGTTGTACAAGGCGACTAAGGGATAGGGCTGTTTAACATCAGACAGTACTCTGATGTTAAACAGCCCTATCCCTTAGTCGCTTTGTACGACACTGCAAGGCAGCCCAGGCTCAGCCTCAGATATATGGCTCGAGTCAACAACAGTGGCCGGAATACGGCAATAGGCTCACCCCTATTACGTGGGACCTAATACAATGAATGGTGAAATATGGGTGTTAATTCACCTCTGCCTAACCCTACGGGGATAAAGGCGTGATCGTATGTATGTATGTTACAAAATAACATTAACTATAAACAAAACTTAACCTAGGGTAGCGCCTTCGCTGTGTTTAGCGGGCGCACGGCGCGGACGTCCGCCACGCGTGCTTGTTTCATTCGAATTCGAAACAGTAGTTCCTGAGATTAGAACCAAACAAAAAACCCTCTCCTTTCCTATTTAGGACAACACGTGCAGGGCTTAGATGCCACCCGCATACGGTGCAGAATATTCCATCAAGAACCAAGCGGTTCGGCGACTCCTTCTTCTGCCGCACCATTAAGTCTTGGTATTCCTTACCAGTTCACGTGTTTCCCTCCTCCTACAGTCCCGGGTCCTTTAAGCGGGCGTGAAAAAGCATCTGATGAGACCGTCAAGCTGAGTGCCACCATTGTAATATGATACGTGTCTGTAATGGTGACGCTCTTTTCAGAGACTTTGCCGTCAGCTTACCATCAGGCGAGGCGAAGTGAAATTGACGTGTCCTATATAAAAAAAAAAGAAAAAAGATACTGTAGGTATGTACACATTCAGAATATAAATAAATAAATATAAATATTGTAGGACATTCTACACAACGCTATCTAAACCCAAAGTAAGCATAGCTTAACTAGCTTAAAAAAAAAACAACAGCAATAAAAAACCATATTTGGCCCACGTTAGGTGACCTAAATATGGTTTGCTTCAGTTTCAGTAACCAAATTTCCTGCAAAACGGAGCAAAAGCTTAGAATTTCAAAGCTATTGTGCGAATCTAACGTAGTGGTCACGATGCACGTATTCAAATCCAGTGATGGGTAGGCACTACACCTGATCCCCTTTTAGGCCCATACACTCCACCCTGTATTTATCATGTACCTATCTTTGAAAGATGAAAACGACAGCACGATAGGTTGTAATTATTGGGCTGTTAGTCCATTCATGTCCCATTGTATGGATTTAATACACCGTGTGCTGTACAGACATTCAATTTGTTGTATTATTTCACAATATAGATGTGTACCTATCATGATTAGACGTGGATAAATAACTGCACTTGGGCTAGGTGACAAATTATGTTTAAAATCGTTAATTTAACATCACCCATTTTTAGCTATAATTTGTATATTAGTTCGATTAGTTTTAGTTTTTTTTTAGTATTGTATCTATTAGTATTGTAACTGTTATTATGAGGTCAGCAGCACGAGTGTGACTACCCTGGTGGTGCACTAGTCCATAGGCCACGGGAACCACTTTCCATCAGGTGGGCAATGTGCTTGTCTGCGACCTAAGTAGTATAAAAAAAATGTAGGGTTAATTTCATTGTACAAAAATTAATATAGTATACTTATACTCACATTTTTATAGTAAAGTACTTACTTTACTATAAAAATGTGAGTAATATGACCCCAAATTATTTTTTAAATCTCCAGTATTTAGATACAACTACTTTTTAATGCTTCTGAGTGATATACAAAAAATATTTCTTTGAATTTGTGTCCGTCTATCTCTGTCTTTCTGCTTGTTTGTTCCGGTAATCTTTGATTTGTCTGGACCGATTTTGGTGGAGTTTTTACTGCTGAACTGAAGTAGAATTGACGTCGCCCCCAAAAGTCTTGGGGCTGGATACTCTCCTGTGTTTGTCGAACATCATTTTCTGATTATGGACGCTTTATTTTTGATTCCAATAACAAAATCGATAATAATATACTCATTTTGCAAAACAGCATTATTTTCTCCATAATCGCTATTATGAAACCGAGTGTTATAAATTACATGTATTATATAATAGGTAGGGATTCTGTGTGTTAGCCATTACGTTCATAACTTGTAAGGATAATACCGTATGATATCGGCTTAATGCAATATACACGCTAGCATTGCTGAAACCTAACAAGGCCTTCCTGCGAGAATACTCGGCAATGTAGTTCGTGTCGTAACAATATAGGTTACATCGCAATGATAATATTCATATTATAATATTGTTAGGGATGGCACATCGCCTCTAACTTCTTCAAAGTCAATAAAGAAGGAGGGGGTTTTCAGGTGAAAGTGGAGTTACTCCACAGACAATCGCCTGCCTGTTAACGTGTGCTATAACGGAGGAACTCATGTGCGCCTCCATTCAGGTAGAAGCACACTGAGAGAACACAATTAGATACGAATAAGAATACCATTGGTCTTCACCTCACCGGAGCTAACAATGAGGTATGTTGGACTCGAACCAACTAAAACCACACGGTGTTTCGTCATATGACACACCAGACTCCCTGGCCTCGTAGCCTGGTGGAAGGGGCAGTCTGGTGTGCCCTAGAGAGACCCCGACTGGCCTTAGCCACCAAAATACGGCAGCTTTGACGGCCTCTGTGGCGTAGCGAACGTTCGACTGCCACGCAGCAGGGGCGCAGGTTTGATGCCCGCACAGTGTAAATATTTGTATGCATGAATATGTATATTTGCATTGGTGTGGGTGTTTTTTTGTATAATTTATATGTATTTACAAGAAATAGTATCTAAGTATGTTAATCCGCATTCTAGATTCCATAACATAAGCTCGTTAAGCTATGCTTACCATGGATCTAGATAGCGTTGTGTAGAATGTTGTAGAGTATTTATTTGTTTAACCCTTAACTACCTACCACCTATTTCTGGAACTTAACCACCTACGTGCGGTCCTGGAGACCGCTCATGAATAACCACCGGGAATAAATTCGGGTTCTATAGTATCAAAAGGTTTTAAATGAGTAAAATACTTGTTTATGTTTTAATATTTTATTTTAGACTTTTAATTATCATAAATTATAATAAAATCTTGAAATTATGTTATTATCTTTCAAGAATAGTAATTTTAACATAAAAATATACTCTTCTTAAATAATGGGATCTGATTCATAAGTAAATTAAGAAATCAACTTCTTTTGATATATTTCTTTTAACTTAGGACTCTAACTATTAAATAAAATAAAAAAACTATACATCAATCGTAAAAATCAACAAAATTGCAACCCCCAAACATTCTCAATTTTTCTAGTCTTCAACCTGTACAGCATACTAGACCGCATCGGATTCCACGTCACTGCAATCTTCGTCTGGCATAAACTCATCGACTGATATATCCTGTTGTAACCATCTTTCAACACTTTCATTGTAATTAATCATTTTTACCCGACTGCTGAAGGAAGGAGGGTAATGTTTTTCGAGACTATGTATGTTATGTATGTATGTATGTATGTATATTTCTTTGGCACGCCCTACAGCCTGAACGGCTTGATGGATTCTGAAATGCGAGGTGTCATTGAATTCGTCATGATTGTATGAGTGCCACCCAGGTATATTAAAATTTTTATAAAATCAAAATGGCGGTTTTCGGCACCAAAACGTATCTTGTCAATTTTTTTTTTTTTCACTCAAACTTATCGAGTAGGGTATCAAAATGAAGGAAATTAGAAGGAGATTACAAAAATATAAACATGTTTTTATATAATAACTATGAAGAATAAAATAAAACAAAATAAATGATTAATAAATAAAATTACCTACCCTCCTTTATTCGACAGTCGGGTAATTAATTTTCTTTTGGTTTATGATTGGCAAATGGGTACCTACCGCCTGCTATCCAACTTATTGCAATATTTTTAGTGGCAGAAGGGATTTTTTATTTGTTAATCATTTGTTTTTCACTAAAACAAAAAAATCGTGTGAGTGAAAAAAAATCACGTAACCACCTACGAGCGGTCACAGAGACCGCTGACGAAATATTTTTACTTACCCTGGCCAAACGCGCGCACGTCTATACTTACTAGAGCGCTAGCGCGGTCCTGTTGGATGTGTAGAAAAGGTATATAGACGCGCACTGTCCTACGACACATACAGATCGAAATATTTTAATTTAAAAATACGTTGCGGTCTCAGAGACCGGTGGTAGGTGGTTAAGGGTTAATAGGCGACCGTGATAGAGAAACCCGTGCGGCAATCCACCGCGTTGATAGATAGATAGATAGATAGATAGATAGATAGATAGATAGATAGATAATACTTTATTGTACACCAATAAATTTACAATAGAGACAAGTAGGTATCATGTATACAGTTTAATGTACAATGGGCGGCCTTATCGCTGGAAGCGATTTCTTCCAGGCAACCTTGGGATGGAAAGTGATGAGACAACACAAAAGATAATGGTGTAGTTATCATATAAATTAGATTAGCGTTGCCACCTTGGGAAAACGCTTACCTATAATAAACGATAACTGAGTTAGGAGGAGGTTCATATTTCAATTCCACGCGGACGAAATTCTACACTTAACAACCTCAATCAAACATTTATAACATTCTAATTGGCACAAGATTACTTCAGTTGCATTTAATCTACTAAAATATGAATGCAAAATGTAATTCACCTCCCAAAACGTTAATTACTAAAGTTGTAATTCGATTAATGTGTCAGAGTTGTTTAAGAACATATCCAAAAGGTAATCTTGATGTTTCCTTGAATAATTGAAATGGCAGACACGTATTAGGATGGTTTTCCCCGGTGAGTAATTCGGCGGACGAGCGCGGATTAGCCCGCACCTTCCGTTCCTTCTCCATGCTCGTACCGATGCACCGTGGACCGAGTGCCGGGGACCGAGGAAAGCTGAAAACGTATGGGGTTCAAGAATGACATTAGAAGATTCTTACAAAGTTGACATCGCGAGTGTGACGCTCTTGGTATAGTTGGCGGCATTTAACTTGGCAAGAAACACGTCACAAAATGTACTCTTTATACGTAGTATGCGTTTATTGAGTGTCTTTTGAGGATAGCTTGAGATGCTGCGGCGGGGAAAGACCTTAAATCCACCAATCATAGATTATATTAAACCAATCCGCGCGCACCAGAGGCTTGTTTGTCTCGTGACTTGTTGCCAAGTTAAATGCCGGGAACTATATCACACACGTTCATAGGCCACGGTAACCACTTTCCTTCAGGTGTTCTTGTCTACCTAAATGGTATAAAAAATACTAAGGTAAATACAGCATACTAAAAATACTCGTATTTTAGTACGCGTCCAAAATTGGTGACTGAAGAACAAAAAAAAGTTTTAAAACAATCGGTGAGCGAGTGCCAACAAGTTGAAAAGTTGAATTATTGATCGGATTTCACTGCAACAGTGCCTTTTCAATTATGCACTGCAGTTCCAGCAATTGCGACTGGAATAGTCGAAAAGAGTTACCAACAATCGACCAATACCCATTGTGGTCGATAAAAAAAATCCCAGTTCGCTTATACAATTTCGGGGAGCAAGTATGAAATAAAGCATTGTTCGATATATTCACTATAGTTTGCTTACAGGTTATGAAATGAACTTATCAATCAATTGGCCTATCGCAGTCCACTGCTGGACATAGGCCCCTCTCAATGTAGGGAGGCTTTGGCCTACTGTTTCCACGCTGGCCAGACGGGTTAGTACAGGGTTTTATTTCGAGTTTCGTATGTCGCCTCTTACGACACCCTTCGGATGAGATGGGATGGTGATACTCGTGTTCTTTTTCCGTCACCACATTGATGAATATATATAATGCACTTACCCAAAGTAAAAAATTGAGCACATTTTGAGATACAAGCTGTAGTTAAACTCTTACCTTTTTTTTAAAATTTAACTTGTGTTTAACGGTCCTTTAATTCGGACAATGATACCATTTAAATCAATCGATTAGCTCTTAAGATTACTTTGAAATGAAGAACATTTTGAGACTTTGCAGTCAAATCATTCTGACGCTGACTGTACTGTACACTGTACACTGTGTATATGGCCTTATCAAAACCGGGTCTAGTGTTTTCAGGGCTCACGAAAAAAAAACCATTCTCTCATAAATCAATCAATCAATTAGCCTATTGCAGTCCACTGCTGGACATAGGCCTCTCCCAATATGCGCCACGTTTGCCGATCCTCCGCCTTCCGCATTCAGTCCATCCTAGCCACCCTTCGTAGGTCATCAGTCCACCTGGCTTAGGGGTGTCCCACCTTACGTTTTCCTTTACGCGGTCTCCACTCTAGGACCCGTCTGTGACCCGACAGATGTGGCCAGCCCACTGCCACTTCAGCCTTCTTATTTCTCTCATAAAACCACAAATCTAATACCAATAATTGAACGAACTCACTTTTCGAAAAACGTATCCTCACATTCAGATATGAGATTAAACCCTCATAACTCTCGATAGGTTAAGTCAGTTCCCGTAGGAAACTTCATTTATGCCCCTATTAAATCACTTAGCAATATCCGTGATTAGTTTTAAGCTGTTACTGAAGTGCTTCGGAGTGCTGAAATCACTATTTATAAGAGGCATTTGATCAAAGCTGATTGGATCGGTCCCTTGTCAAAGTGATCACTGAGTACTATCACTTTTCATTAGTTGCTACTTCGCCCGATTATTGGCGGGCCAAGTGTGGTTGAGTTAGGGTTTTGGTCTGCATTGTTATAATCTTTTGAGGGTCTGGAAACCGTAGTAAATGGTTCAAAATTGGTCTAGTTTTGGTGTTAAATCTTAGCTTAATATCATTATTAAGATTGACTTTAGGTATCAGTATGTTGTATCTCGTATGGGTTGTGAGTTTGTGAGTGTGATGCTCATGGTGTTGCAATATCCATAGGCCACGGCAACCACTCCCCATCAGGTGGGCCAACTAAGTGATATAAAAAGAAGCGCTTATTTTTTTTCCATTATTGACTAAATAGAAGTTTTTAAATAGACCAAAAAATATCCACTGAGTTTCTTGCCGGAGTCTTCTATAGTTGGGACCGCGTTTCGTACTGGTGTGGGTCATTTGCTAAACAAGTCTTTATTATTATTATTTACTTTTCTATTTATCCTTTTGCCAGTTATTCGAATAACAAACATGCCTTTTGTTAAAAAATAATTGGACCTTTGAATAAAATGACGTTTAAAAACTTTAACCTTTACGGATAAAGCCATTACAACAGAGGCCGCATTAGAGACACTGCAATGCGCCGCAGTCATGCTCTATGTTCGAAGTAAAGTAAACTTAAATGATAAAGTAAGTAATCAAAATCATGTTAAAAAAATTCTATGAAATCTGGTACCTACTATGAAATTGTAGTTTTATAACTAACCTGAGGGATAATGCAGCATTCTAATGATAAAAATAATTCTTGATATCGATCAAGTTTCAGAATTTATCGGTTACAAATAAATAAATAATATTTTAGTTTTTAATTTGTACTTTTACATATACCTATTTTTAGTTTTATTGTTAACTAGCTTTTGCCCGCGGCTCCGCCCGCGTGGATGTCGGTTATCGCGACCAAATATAGCCTATGTCCTTTTTCAAGGTCTAATCTACACCTATACCAAATTTCATCAAAATCGATTCAGTGGTTTGGGCGTGAAAGCGAGACAGACAGACAGACAGACAGACAGAGTTACTTTCACATTTATAATATTAGTAGGGATTTTGTACATATTTAAATAAAAAAAACATTTATTTCAAAATATTTTAAAAGTCAGTACATACAATTGGTTATATTTAAATTGTATTATAGTAGGATTAACTAAAATTATACTAGCATGACTTGTAATATGGGTTCCAGAAAGCAAAATATATCAAATGGATGTGAGATGCGGAAAATTTTGAAAAGTTCTATCTCCAGCTAGCCAATGAGCAGTTTATTTTTATAATACTGTCTGAAGTCGTTTTTTTTAAGGCTTCATTATTTATTTTATTTATTTAAAATGTTCACAATAGAGTAGGTATTACTTAGATATTATTACAATAAACATATTAACTACTCGCTTAAACTTTGAGGTTTTTGTGCGAGTAGCGTTGTGCGAGTGAAATAAAACCATATAAATTCTATCGTGAAATACCCCACAACTTGACTGCTGAAAAGGAGCCAAAACGTCAGGCTGAATGTAAATAATACCAAAAAAATCGCCATAGAATCCGTTCAAAAGTGGTTTTATTTCAATGAGTTTATTTTTTCTAAAGAAAAAACTTATTCTCGAAGCCGCAAACACTCGAGCTACCTTCAGTCGTATGTTAATTTGATACAAGTACCTACCTTCCTCAGGTCGGTGTTCAAGAGTTGTTCGTGTAAGCTTGTGGAACTTATCTCATTTATAATTCATTCGTACCCACGTTACGTGTCAGCTGACGCTAAACTAAACAAACGTGATGGTATTTTTACCTTCAAAAGTAGTAAAGTGGCAGTACAAGTAAAACCATGCTTTGAAGGAAGGTTATTTCTTTAACCTTTCTAGCTTTCTGTAGTCAAAACCCTTATAGTTTGAATGTATATTTGCCTGCAGTCTGGTTCTGAAACTTCCATTTCCAGAAAGTTGTAAGCAAACTTTGTGGCACATATCCTTCTTCTACCCTGTCTGCTAAATTGATAATTTTGGATATTTTCAAAAGGCTAGCCTGCTTATTAGTCCAGTCATTTGGTATTTTTACCTGGAAAGTTTTCCGGGAGTTTTGAAAATTGGCAATTTTATAGATTTTGATATGCTCTTTCCAAATTTGAACTTTGCCACCTCGTATGTTTGCCGCTCGCGCCGCCATTTTGAAAAAATGGCGCCCAAAAGCAGTTTTTTGATAATTACTCCTTTCCGACGCATTTTACAGGAAAAACATATTTAACAAAATAAAAGTAGAAGAAATTTCCTACACGTTATTTTTAAACTATCGCGGTGTAAACTCATAGTTTTTATGTTTCGGGACTTATCGCGATTAATTATTATTTGGAACTTACTTGTGCCGACGTTTCGGGTGCGTTGCAGCACCCGTGGTCACGACTTGACTGGTCTGCGAGCGTCGAGAGGTGCGCGGGATTAATTTGTGTGCCTACCCTCCACTACTTATTTGTGAATGGTAAGGCTGGCGACACACAACACTCACTACGTCAGTTTTTAATGGCACTGTGTTTTTGGGTTTGAGTAATTTAATCACTGGATTCCACGTCCCAGACAGCCTGAATCCATCTTCCCTATTGAAATTTTTATATTTTCTGATTTCAATAGCTTCACGCACAATCCGTGGATAATAGTGGCGATCAGTGGAGAGGACTCTAGGCTGATGAAACTCAATCCAGTGATTTCACCCGAAACGTCGGCACAAGTAAGTTCCAAATAATAATTAATCGCGATAAGTCCCGAAACATAAAAATTTCCTACAATTTGTGATAATTTTATTTTTCCCTAAAATTAATAGTTTCGGTGTAGGAGCGCCGTAAAGTGTAATTCAATACACGTTTCGGCAGAAATACTCATTTCCACACCACCATGAGGTAGAGAAATCGGCGCGTTTTTTTATCGTGGTATCCCTTCTATCTACTTCATTAGAAGCCATGGCTCTGTAAATGCAAACGACACTGAAATTATAACGTATACTGATGACTCAGACTAAATATTTCTGTTGAGCTCAGCCGGGGCTAGATGTTTCTTAGAAGGGAAAGAAGGGGCCTGACACAGAAGGGGCGCATTTCTTTATACCTGCGGAGACATGACAGACTATAGTTACCTATAATTACTATAGATAACCTTCGTATAATTTTTATAATTTACAAATCACAGTATGAGCTGTTTAAAGTAAATATTACACGTTGGTGTGGATGTATAATGGTTTACGGCGCTCGTACGCCGAAACTATTGATTTTAGGAAAGAAAAGGTTTGACATAAATTGTAGGAAATTTTCTCTACTTTTATTTTGTGTAATATGTTTTTCCTGTAAAATGCGCCGGAAAGGAGTTATTATCTAAAAACTGCTTTTGGGCGCCATTTTTTCAAAATGGCGGCGCGAGCGGCAAACATACGAGGTGGCAAAGTTCAAATTTGGAAAGAGCATATCAAAATCTATAAAATTGCCAATTTTCAAAACTCCCGGAAAACTTTCCAGGTAATGTTCTAGGTTTTCGCCCAAATGACTGGACTATATTGAAAATATTAAAAAAAAAACATCCCAGCAGTTGAACTTAAAAAAAAATCTGAGCCAAGTTACAAACTTCATTCTATTTTGGTTTTGGTAACTTTTGAGGGTGAGTGTACAGTCACCCTCAAAAGTTACCGAAAATTTGAATTGTGTATTCCATCTAGATATAGAAGAAGTAAGAAGAAAGGAAATCTGTGTTATTTCAAAATGTTTCTAGGATTATCTAGAACCTGATTTGACCGAATTTATCGCTCAAGAACTCGATCACTACAATTCTACGGCAGCACGAAATAACCAAATTATTACTCTTCACCTAATTACCCGCCAAGAACGTTCACCACGATTATAATTACAGCTGTACTGTAAATGAAACAATAACTGCGGTGAACACGAACAGCTTGGCAACATTCGGCGTGTGCTTCGAAGATAAGATCTAGATTAGAAGCACTTCAGCACACTATTAACCCTACTTTGGCACAGTTGGCGTGATAAAATCTTCGTTTAACCAAATAGAAATGGAATTTAAGCTCTGTTTGTATATATAAATGGTAGTTATTAGGATATATATATTCTAAACGTAACTGAATTACTTAATCTTATGTTGTGTTTTGATGAATAGGAATAGGGCAATTTTTATTCTACGGCAATATTAACTTACCGTCTACCGGGTTGTTACCAATGCTATACTAACTATAGATATTATGTTGTCCACACTCTAAAATTGCGACAAAAAAATGATGATTTTTGGTCATCATTTTATGCACCAATCAGAATCATGACAGTGCGCCACCCAAAAAAAATAATAATATAATAATAAAATTAATAATTAATAATATAATATAAAATAATAATAATAAAATTTATATTTTGTAATAATAAAATTTTATTAATATAAATAATAATTTAATTCATATAAATTTATAACATTGACGTATTTTTAGTAAGTAGCTATAATTTTTTTGCACCATTTTTAAAGGCCGCCATCTTCTTGTATGACGTATCTATTCTAGCTGCTTTCATCTCATCAGCTTGTATGGAACAAACGAAGCCAAAGCGGGTAGGCTAGTTCGTAAATATAACCCTTCTTTTACTTCATCGTAGTCGGGTAAACCTGCCTAGCTTTGTTTAGTTGATGAATTCAGGTTATCAACACACTTATACCTAGTCCTCATACACAAATCTGAATAAAAAATAAATACAAAAATGCAGTACTCTGCAGTTCAAATACACCAGGTAAACTGCAAATAAAAACAAATTGGATTTAGCGAAATACAGGTTTCGCTGGAAATTTCCTAGTTTACATAGCCCAGAACTATCTACTGGCTCTACTGCTTCCAGCGGGCATCAAATACAATAATTTGTAGACGAAAAAAAAACAAATTCGAGCCATTTGAGCAAGGCTGAATTTCTTTAATATTGTATTTGCATCATTTAGTTGAATGAATACAACATGAACTCTTAAAACAGCTCAATAATTGAACGGCTTTGTAACCCCATATAAATATATGAGATCACAAAGTTACATTTGCATTTATCAGAATGACAGCCGTTCAATTATTGATATGATTTAAGAGTTCATGATACGGGTTCTAGACGACACAAACAGCAGTATCTTGTATTATGAAGGAGGTTGCTTAGAACTTTTTAGTTTTTCCCAGAGGTCCACGATTCAATTGTTACCAAAAAATGTAGGTTAATATAATACTTTGATTACTAACTACTAACCTAACAGATTCACGGTATTATAAATTAAAAACCTTTTTTTGTTTCTCAAATGGTTTATAACATTTTTTGGTACAATCAGCAGTTAATTTACCTTTACTCTACGCCAAAATACACCAAAAAGTAAAAAAATAAAAAATCCTCGTTACAAATTTTTTTTCAAAAAGTAGAAAATATACTTAATTTTGTTGGTTAGCTCTTTAACTTTGATATTCTTAGTAATGTTATCGTGTCGGGGGACCCTAACTAGCAAAGCACTCCGTCATATTATTGGAACGTTCAAAGGTCCCCCAACATGGCAAAGCTTCCCGTTCCCGATTCCCGTGGGTGGGAACATGATCAAAATTCAACTCGAACCAAGCCGTGAGTAACGCCAGTATGCTATAAATTTCTGATTGCTCACGATGACAAACAATGTAAAATTGAAACGATAAAAGGACGCTTACTTCACTAAGTTTACTTTCCTCTATTAATGAAAGTGTCTGCAGGACTTGGTTTGCTTAGCAATCACTCTCGTTTTAATAGGTAACTCTCTTTAGTTTCTTTTAGTAATGGTTTTCAGTATCATATTTAAACTTTCAGGATATTGTTTGCTCTTAATAAATTTCTTTTTAAAATATTTTATTCACAACACAGTCTTCTGTGTTTTTCTTGTATACTGTGACTGATAATATAATATATAATGTCCTACAATATATAATTATATTCACTGCTGTGATTCTTCGAAGGGCTAGGCAGCGGTGTATTAATACTCACATTTTTCCTAGGAATTATTATATTGTCAGTCCCCGTAATAGATGGTGTGATTATTGGCTTCAAGCAAGGACTTTGTCAAGGGCTGTATGTTCACTGTTGGACGGAGAACAGCTTTATCCGTTACCAAATACATACATACATATACTTACGCCTGTAAATCTCCGAAAGGGCAGGCAGAGATGATTTAATCCCTACATTTTGCCAACTATGATTTTCGGCCCTACGTAAAAGAAGGCGCGCCTATTGCCGTCTAGCAGAAACTTTGTCATGGGCTGTATGTTTACTGTCGGATGGAGAGCAGCCCTATCCCTTAGTCGCCTTCTATGACACCCACAGGAAGAGATGGGGTGGTCCTATTTTTGTCCATCGGGAACCAAGCCATACCAAATACCGAATATCTAAATTCATAATTAAAGCAATACTTATATAGTATCGTGACCAGATAGTCACACATTTATACACACACACGTTAACATACACAATCATACAAGAAATAATGTATCTATTCATTTTTTTTAAAGAGCACTAATTACTGTAATTCCTGTTAACCCCCCCAGCTAAGCTAATCGAGTGTAAGAAACGGATGCACGATGGTATTATAATATCCAAGATTCGATCTCGGGACCCTAGACTCCTAAACCACTAAGTTACAAAGCTATCTTCATTTGAATCCTAGGTTCACAACTCCAATACTTCATTCCATTCTTTCGTAGTCTTTCCATTACCTCTTATAACGGTCCATTTATCAATTCGTGTTTACTTGCAAAGAATGGAATACCGGGCGCTATCAATATACTTGTTTTGTTTGTACATTCAGGGTTTCCAATTTGTTTCTTTGATCGAGTCGTACCTTGAGTGGCCTTACATAAGATCTAAATCCACTGTCGCCAATAGAAATACAAGTGTTACTATTGTGTAACCATTATTCAAACAAGGTTTCGGATATTTTTCTTTTTGAAATTTTTTGTTTACTATTTTTCCTCTTTATTTGATGTACTCTTAAAATTTTTGCTATAAAAATATATTTATTTAAAGTTCCTACACGCTCTGATTTTGCCCAGGTACAATTATAGCGTACAAGCGGCCTCCCGCGACTTCGTACGCGTAGAGTTCGTGTTACCCCGTTAGGGGTGAAGTTTCGTAAAATCCGTTCTTAGCATATGCCTACACCCTATAGGGAACCTACCTGGCAAATTTCAAGTTTGTGGGTGTTATATTTTCTGAGATTTCGTGATTGATCGGTGAATGATATTTCGCTTTTATATAATTACAGAATAACACGACTTTCCAAAAAAAGATGTCCTGACAATAAGGAACACAAATTAGCGAACAAAAGAATTATCCAATTTGGTGCAGTCTTTCGGCAGTTACGCGCGTAAATATCGATGATTATTTTTTATTTATAAAGATGCAAAAAATTGTGGCATAGATATTAGAAACAGGAATTAAACTTTCAGTGGTCAGGGCTCTTGGGAAAAGAATCTCCCTCAATACGTACCACATCAAGGAGAAACGCCTTCAGTATGAAGCGTTATATTATTTTCATATTTATCCACTTTTCTGACCAATTATTTAAAACATGTTGATTCTGGTTTTTGCATTCTAAAGTTTCTACATTTTATCGGGCATGCCCTCTTTGTTTGTACTACACACATTTCCGAATCACGATTACAAAGCAAAATTTAAGCGGTTAGTGTAGGAGCAATTAAATTACGAAATTGAGACAGATGACTATTTAATGTATTTCCTGAGATTTTAGGTTAAGTAATAAAAGATGCTAAGTTGGCAGACAAGCACACGGCCCATGATGGGAAGCGGTCACCGTGGCCTATGGACGTATGCAACACCAGGGGCGTCACACTCGCGCTGCCGACCCTGAAGAAACCTTCTAATCTAGTAGAGTCTGTAACTAACAATTTTGATGTTGTATCCCAATTATTTTCTTTCACTGCGGAGCCCAGGGTCCGCCTTCTGGCTTGTCATCGTCCACTTTGCACGGCACCCATGATGGTGAGACCATTGGCAAGGAAGTGAAGTCAGCACTTCTTGACCTGCAATGGCACCCCTGCTACCGGGACTCCGCAAGGGTGTCATAGATTTGTTAATCACGTAGCTTGGCAGTTTTTGCAAAATGTGGCCGCACTAGTGAAAATGACTCACTTGCATTTTATCTGTGACGTCACTGGTAGATAGCTGATAATAATTATCAGTCTGTGATACGAAAATTATAACCACAGATGAAATCACAGGCACAGCTAATTTAATAAAGCAGTGGTTCAGTGGTAATCCGTTGTGGCTCCGACACATTTGTTTTTATCGCTTCGGCCGTGTACGTAATTGTAGTTTCGTAATTGATTTCGAAGTAAGAATAATTATTCTTTGTACGAAACTGATTTCGAACAGAGAAGTATTTTTCCGTATTTGTAATCGCGGTTTCGTAGCAGGAAAAAACTTTTGCTGAAGTACATAATTTCGAAAGCGGAATTTCTATTCTTTACACGTAACTATATAACGAAGTATGTACTTGTTGAAAAAGACTGAATGCTTGATATGAAACCTTCATGAAACACTTCAGTCAAATAGCCATTTAATGTATTAAATTGTCAGAGTGTTTTGTTTTCTCATTCTTACCAAGTATATTGTACAAGGATTTTGTATTCTCTTTGATTCTGGCACTAGGTTGTCATCATAATTTATCAGATTTAATTTTAAAAACGTAGTTATTATATGCTCTTTGAATTTTAAATTGATTTAATATTTGATTATTTTCCGAAAATGAGTGCGACGGAAATGGCTTTTGTAGATACTCGTCGTGGAGGGGTTTCTGTGTTGTGAGATGGTCGGCGATATCATCGAAAAAATATTTATAAAAATAGAAATACATTTTGGCTGTGCTACAATAATACCAGATGTGGTTGTAAAGGAAGTATTACATTAAACGAAAGAAATGTAATAGTGAAAAGCAAATCACACGATTCAACTTGCAAACAAGATTTTGCACAAAACAATATACTAAGGGAACTTGACTCTTTAAAAACCAAGACCAGTACCAACTTCGAATCTATCCAGAAGCAATATGAAGCAATGGTTTTTAATCTTGAAAGTGTTGGTTTTAACTTCGTTCAACAAATTCCCCAATTTAACAATATAAAAACTGGCCTATATAATGCACGTAATAAAGTATTAGGTGCTCCAAAGCTACGATACACATCGGCATCTTCAGTTGTTATCCCTGGAAAGTTTCAAGATTTCCTTTTAGCTGATTTTAATGATGAAGAGAATGATACAAGAATAATTCTATTTTGCAACAAAAAGGCTAAAAAATTAGTAGCAGGATTCAAGCATATTTTATGCGATGGGACATTTTCGTCTTGCCCGTGTTCATTTAATCAATTGTATACAATTCACGGATTTGACGATACAACATCGGCAGTTTATCCCTTAATTTATTGTTTTCTACCCAATAAAAGTGCAAAAACTTATGAAACACTTTTTAGACTGATTGAATCACTTTTCCCGAACTGGCGACCAGTAAAAGTGACTATAGATTTTGAGTTGGCTGCAATGAAAGGTATCAAAAGAGTTTTTCCGAACATTACCGTAAAAGGTTGTTTTTTTCATTACAACAGATGTCTAATACGAAAAGCAAAGTTATTAAAGATGAACACAACAGTAAAACGAAGGCACGTGGCAAGGTGTGCAGGATTGGCTCGATTACCTAAAGAATACGTTCAAAGAGGGTACAAGTATATTATGAACAGAAGTCCTAATGGCAATAATGTAAAAAAATTTAATAAGTATTTCACTGAACAGTGGATGGAAAAAACTGATTTTACAAAAGTATGTTGTTGCGAAAAAGAAAAAATCCGCACGACTAATAATCTTGAAGGCTGGCACAGTAGGATCAACCGATTTGTTGGACGTAGAAATCCCACTTTAGCCCAGCTACTCGATACTTTGGTCAAAGAAACTAAAGTGATTGATATTTTCAAAAAGCAAACTAAAAAAAGTCAAAATTATTTAGAGATTGACTCTGAAATTGATGGTGCCATTAAAGATTTAAAAGACAAAAAAATCACATTAGGGCATTGCCTAGAAATAATTTCCCCATTTTCATTTAAATTTTAATTTAATTTTAAGTTTGTATTTTAAGTTCAGAATAGGATTGTTTGTTTTATTTTGTAATTTTATTTTGTCTGTTATATTCAATTATAATTGACAAAACAACAGATTTTTTGTTTCTCTTTCAATTTCGTCCAAAGAATAATAATTATTACTTTGAAATCAATTACGAAACTAAAAAACTAAAAACCGCGATTACAAATACGGAATAATACTTCTCTGTTCGAAGTCAATTTCGTACAAAGAATAATTATTCTTACTTCGAAATCAATTACGAAACTACAATTACGTACACGGCCGAAGCGGGTTTTCATTACTCTAAAAATAGTCCGCAATACATATCCATTAACCTAAAAGAATATCACACATGTGTACTTAGGCGAAAGATATCCCTTACTTTACCTAATATATAAAAATGAGCTCGTGTTATAGGATTATCTCCTAATATTAAGACAAATGACGAGGTCTGAGAGGGAGCATGTGGACCCCAGACTCCAAGGTGAAAGCTTCGGATGCATTTGGGATGAACGCTAGGACGAAGAAGAGATGCATAGAATTTTGTGTATTACTACAATTTTGAAACTGCATACAAATATATCCATTTAAGTAAGTCAGGGGCCAAATATTCCCGGTCGGCCGGCTTAACTGTGTTGGAAAAAATATTTTCTACTATTTTTGTTGGTAGCTGGATTAGCTGACGTAGGCGTCGGATTTTTATATTCCGATATGCTATCTCCTGCAATATAATATACTGATGGTATCAACGTATTTGACAGCCTTATCAGTTGAACGGAATCTATAGATTATGAAGACGTCACAATGTATTTTGGTAATCTTTTTTTATAAGTTTGGTATTTTCGTGATAGTATGACAGCAAAACAATTTATATTTTCGTGAAATGCTGTAGTGTGTAGAATTAAATGTTTACTCTTTGAGAACAGTGTCTTTTAGAATATCGTAAGTCTACGATGTACAGTGATTTCGCTAGATAGACTGAACATTATCAAAATAACTTTCTGCTGATCGAAAAAATGGATAAAATACTTAGTGAAAAGTGTAAACGATGTATAAGTGTGAATAACAAAGACTTTTTATAACCCGACACCTTAGATTCCATCACATCCATTGTGCAGGAAATTGGATTTCAACTACAAACACTGTGTTATCACCATGTGTACTATACTAGGCATTGGAGCACTCTATGTGGCTTACAGACTAGGCGCAAGATGTCGATCAGTGTGGGTTAGAGAGAGAACAGTCGGCCAGAATTTAAGGCGTTTCTTCAAATGTTCAGATAGTGATGCAGATAAGGAACCTCGTGTGTACTATGATAGGTGGCGAGAGGAGACAATGGCTGAGATGGATGACGATTGGTGGCGTGAGGAAACGTCAGCAGAAATACCGCGGCCGAGGTAGTGCTTTTAGAAGAAAACAAAGACATTGTTTTGGAAGTGAGGAATTTTTGAGATGAGGAAAACTTGTGATACTGTTAGCATTACCGGTTCTGATAACTCTAAAACTTTATAGTGTTCTTAAGCTCCGTTACTATGGAAACTAGTGTCACCAAACTCGCACTTATTATCGCCAATTACGTCATACGAAACAGTGATGTCATTGGTTAAAAATTTCAATAAGCCTAAATTAAACGCCATTAATGTAGGTAATATGTAAATGAAACGAGTGTAATTATCTTTGAATTTCAATTAAGTATCAAGGTAGATATTAATTTTACAATGTATCCTGATATCCATTACTACTATTATAAATGTAAAAGTAACTCTGTCTGTCTGTCTGTTACGCTTACGTGCCCAAACCACTGAACTCATTTAGATGAAATTTGGTACAGGGGTAGATTAGACCTTGGGAAAGGACATAGGCTATGTTTGGTCATGTTAACCAACATCTAATAGTTAGGACATTTATAATTATAAGATACCTACTAAGAATTTGTCTGCTCATAAAATATTTTTTATTTTTTTTTATTTTAAAATACTAATAATTTGTCGGCTTATAAAGTTTTTTTTATAAGAGTAGGTATAATAATATACCTAAGGGCTATTGAACCTAAAACCAATCAAACTAAGTTAAGTTAGTTCAGCTATTCTTAGAGAACTAAAGCTATTCTAATGTTAACAGTTAACGAAGTTTGTAAATTACAGTAGGTATTTAATTTTTGTGTAAATATCTTTGAGAATAGAAACCGTCTTGATAACCCTCTAATAATTTTACTGCAGAAATTGACGAAGCACACTTATGAATTAAAAATCTTAGAAAAAAATCTTCAAAGCCTGGATTTATCTGACGTACATGAATGTATCCATTCATTAGCTAATAATAGTTCTACCTTTTTTTTTTCTTTAAATGTTTAATGTACTGCAGACAGAATGGGTCAGCACCCATTGGTCCTCTAAAACTCGACCCCTGGCATAAAAGTTGTAAATTCGACCCCTTTTTAGGTGCCCATTGGTCCTTCGGTAGGAGACCAATAATATTAATTAATTTTTAAGGCACCCATTCGTACTCTGGAATAAAATAAATTTTAATTAATAGATTCGACCCCTATTCAGGTGCCCATAGGTCCCATCATACACCAACAGCTATATTTTTTACATAAAATCCGTTGATTTAGTACAGTTGTGAACGACAAGTTTAAAGAACTTTTTTAAATAAACGCATTAAGTATTCTTCCTTCTTCCTTCCTAGCTATACACCTTTCTTCCTTCCTTCTTACCTATATTAACCATAAACATCCTACAAGTGTCTCGTTTAATCCCAGTCGCATCCGAAGCTTTCACTTCGGAGTCTGGGGTCCCCTTTTTCAGTCTAACTGCGTATTTGGCTGAACTTCGACATTTTCCGTGTAGCAACTGCCATCTGACCTCCACAAACCATTGGTGATATGAAAGCATTGCAGTCAGACCATCCCTGAACTAGTAGTAGTTCTACCTATATTAATCAATATACTACAATGTATTGAACAAGAATAAATGTTGAGAATTTTAAAACTGTGTATCTTTTAGCGTTTTGAATACAGCACAGTACAATTTCGTTGCCAATTTTAAATGCCTGCCTTATGACGATGTATCGAGTACCTATATGTGTTGCCACTAGACAGTAAAAGACTCACCAATTCTGTATTCATCATGTAATGGGCTTACCACATGCACTAGCTTCACCACACTTACCTGTTCAGTTTGTACACGGAACACGGAGTATGTGGTTGGTACAGTTACGGTGTTTTGTGTGGGAACCGTGCACAGGCAAAACTGGTGAATCTTATGCGTGTGGCAGGCCCATAAGAGCAAGAAAGATGCCTTATGGATGACGAAAACATCCATGCAATATTAATAATCACTCAAGTACAGTCAGCATCAGATAAATCTTGACGAACAAAATACTCAAAATGCTATTAATACGTTGGTTTTCCCCCCCTTTCTGTTGACTGATTGTTTTGATATTTGGTACACAGTCACATCTTTAGTTCATACAATAATTTATATCAATAAAACACTTGCTTGCTCTGCCGACTTGCTCTTAATACAGTATTAAGATCATATTGTGAGACTTTATAGTCAAGATCTTAGAGTTTGTATTTTATAATGTATACTCTAAGGTCAAGATAGATCTGATGCTGACTGTACTGTATGTATGTGTTTGTATAAAAACTCATGCACGTCATACAAAGTTTTTAAAGCATTAAATAAATAGCGTTGAAAGAGTGAAATATTTTATTAAAAATAAGTCTGTACTACGGGTGATTGCAGCCATCTTCACCCATTTTAATTGATTCACATAATCCCAGCTATGAAATATTTTTAATATCAACATAAAATACTAATTTAAACTTTCTGTGTACACATTAAGGTTGACTTTTGCTTGGCAATGAAAACAAGTTAAATTATTTTATGCGAATATGTTATAACGTGTGTTGGAACTTAGTTAGATTTTTAATTAGGTCCGGTAGAGAGCTGTTATGATTAACTTATCTTAATTTCCATCGGGTTGGTTTAAAATAAATATTTTTATGGACTTTTGGTAGAAGCGTGTTTATTGAATGGATAGGGCTGTTTTCCTTCCAACAATAAACATACAGCCAATGACTGAGTGCCCTCGTGACGTCAATAGACTCGCCCCCTATTACGTGGGACCGAAAATCATAGTAGGCACAATTTAGGTGTAAGTACACCTCTTTTTACCCGACTACGGCGAAGCCAAAGGAGGGTTATGATTTTGACAGGCTATATATGTATGTATGTATGTCGGCCGGGATATGGCTACTACAATCTCACCTCCGGCAACTGACGGCCCACAGACGGCGTGCGTTTTAGTCGGTTCGAGTCCGACATTATCTCCTTCTCCGGCTCCGATGGGAGAGGTTTCCGTGAGGACTTTTCGCACAATAAAAAAGAAGTATGTACGTATGTTCATTTGTTCCCTCATAGCTATTCAACCACTTATTAGAACTGGACAAATGAGGTTGCGTTAGAAGCGTCTTGATTGTCCGCTGGTTGTAGGCTATATGACGTGTCACTGAATCTATTGTGGTGTGAAAATATCATGGTCGTATGCCACTTTTCCCTAGAATGTATTGTTTTGTTAGAATAGGTACAAGTGGCATACGAGCACGGCTGTCCTTGATATTTTTTCCTGTTTAATACTTTTTAGAGTGTAATTTGCAGTAGTCGGGATATTTTATTCATTTGTGAAGAAAAAGTAAATCAATTTAGAACAGAAACAGGCCGTAATCCAGCATATCAAATAAATTTATACTATTTAATCAACCACAATATGCGGTCAGCCCTTAAACATCCATAGATTAATGGAGTCATTTTATATTCCACGTTTAATTGGGAGTCATTTCCGCGGTATTTCACCAACTATGATTTTTGGTCCCACGTTATAGGGGGGCGAGCCTATTGTAGACAAGTGGGCACTTATTCATGGACTGTATGATTACTGTCGAATGGAGAACAACCCTCTCCCTTACTCACCTTCTGCCACACCCACAGGAAGAGATGGGATATTCCTATTTTATGAGGGCCACACCGAAAAGATCGGGAATAGAATACTTTTGAATAAATTAAACTTAAAATCTTTTTGGTATTTGAAATTTTGTGCTTTTTCAAACTCAATTCTATTTTTGAAATTAGAAAAAAAATTAAAACAAAAGAGTGGTAGCTATTTCAAATTGACAAGTAAGTGTGAAAATGGAGCTTACGCGGGAACATTTCTTATTTTTTTAAACATATAGCATACTAGCTTTTGCCCGCGGCTCCGCCCGCGTGGATGACGGTTATCGCGACCAAACATAGCCTATGTCCTTTCTCGAGGTCTAATCTACCCCTATACCAAATTTCATCAAAATCGGTTCAGTGGTTTAGGCGTGAAAGCGTAACAGACAGACAGACAGACAGACAAACAGAGTTACTTTCGCATTTATAATATTATTATAGTATGGATTACAGTTTTATAAGAGAAATTAAAGAATACTAGTGACCATTTTGATACCCATTTTACTATAGAAGAACAATGATATAATAACTTATGGGTACTTTCTTAATGGCTTGCCCAATGTCCATGGCGTGCACGTCTATGTATAACGTGACTCGAGATTTCTTCCCTAAATCGCATAAGTTGTATTAAATTAGGACAAAATACATTGGATTTGGGTAAGCAGGAAAGAGCATTTTCTCTGCACCATATGAAAGACAAAAGACAGAAGTTCAAGCTTCTCTTAACTTAAATATCCACGTGGGGCTACGTAGCCTGGTGGTTTTGGAAAACGCGACCGCACCAACCAAAATGCTATTACATTTTATCTGAACATGAAACATGAAGGTTACCGTAGAGGTGGAGTACAGGAATCCTACTAATATTATAAATGTGAAAGTTTGTGAGAATGGATGTGTGGATGTGTGGATGTTTGTTACTCTTTCACGCATAAACAGCTGGACCGATTTGGTTGAAATTTGGTATGTATATAGGTTATACCCTGGATTAACATATAGGCTACTTTTTATCCCGGTTAAACACACCACGCGGGCGAAGCCGCGGGCGGAAGCTAGTATAATTATAATCTGAAATAACACATAGTTTTTTTTTTAACCCTATAACACGATCCTATGGACTACAGAAACGGGATAAGAATTCCTCATGGGTGGAGCCGCGGGCAACGGCTACTAAAATTTTAAATTATTACAAAATATCAAAGAAAGAAAAAGGACCATTCACTGGTTAAACACAGAGCTCAGATAAATGATTTAATCAAAAATCAACTTCGTTAATTAAAGATTTTTGGGCAAGAAGTAATTTTAAAGTAATTCCCCTTTTTCTGCCTGTGTTATGATATCCAATTTCCGTATAGATCAAAGGGTAGATATGGCTTGATTATTGAATATAAATTGAAATGGGTTTACTTGAAGAACCTAATAAAGATCGAAACTTGAATTTTAGTTTTTGCATAATAAACACTGATTTATGTAGGTAAGAGAGATTTAAAAGAAAGAAAGAAAGAAAGAAAGAAAAGTATTTTTATTTTGGTTACTGCAGCACACAAAATAAATTATAAAATAAACACGTTTTAGCAGTTAAAAACAAATATAGGAAAAATCAGACAAAAATAAATGTTTTTTTTCTTCATAGTGGCAACACTGCCCAGCATTAGTTAACTTATCTGTGTTGTACATAACATTATGGTGTGACTCTTATTAGTCTGTGGTCTGTAGTCTATGATTGAGTACAAAAAAAAAGCAAAATAGTAAATAAACAAAACAACAAAATAATAAAGTGCAGTGCCTTACGCCCTAAAGAAAAATGGTTACATAAGCCTAGTTTACATTACCGTTTACCGTTTACTTGCAAGCATTCTTAGCACTACTTGTATAGCACGATATTTTTGTTAGTTCTAGAGTCTACCTCTCCTAACGAGATCCGGCGAAGGTGGCATGGCATGACCATTTCTTACCCATGTAACCTGATTATCACCGCATAACTTTGCACCAAAGAAGGCAACTCTCTTGCGTGCAAGAACTCCAGACATCACTATAGTCTTGAACAGTATATAACGATAATTATGCTAAGCTATTGCCACTCGCGTAGAATTCTGATCCCGTTTCCACATCCTATGAAAACATATTCCAGTTATAAAGGTAGGCGATATGTTATTCCAGACCATTCTTGTATCAAATTTCAGCCAACCATAATCCCGCGTTTAAGGATGATTGAATAACAAACATCCAACTATCTTCACAAACTTTCACATTTATTAAAATAATATAAGTAGGATAACAAACATGAATATAAAACGAATGTAATGTCCAGTAGCTATTGGACATTACATTCGATCAAACATGACCTTCTGCAGTTGTCTTGCCATTCGCCTGAGTAGCGACAATTCAATTCACGGCACGTGCAGGCGAGCTGATCTCGCTCTATTATAGCCCACTGGGAAATCGGTGGCAGGTACATAAACAACTCGATTGCGTTTTGTTCGAGCCTGTCTGTCCTGCGGTCACTTTTATTTGTGTGACCGATGAAACCCTCTTACGACTCAATACGGAGAGTAGGTCGTACAAAACAGAAAATTAGGTTCACCTATAAAATAGATATGGCTGTTTAGGTATTGATGGAGTTTGGGGGAAGAATGACACTTAATGCGGAGTGGTTAGCTAGGAAATTGCTTGTATTTTCCACTAAGATCTTCGGAGATTAGAAGAGGAGTTCACGGCCTCCTAAATGCAAGTTTACTAACACTTTGGAACCTCTGCAGTTGCGTGGAGACGTTGCCTCTCTGGCCGTATTCTACCGCCTCTACCAAGGTGAGTGTTCTGAGGAGTTATTTCAACTGATTCCACCCTCTCATTTACTGTCCGAAACAACTCGTGCTGGGAGCAAATCAAGCAAAGCTGGTAAGCAAACTAATATACAAACAAAATTAAATCTTGCAAGTTAAGTAGAAGCTTGAATAAAAGTTTCGTAAAATAATTGATACATGAATTTTTAACAAGAAATAAAGTATCACTTTAATTGCTGGCGGTGCATACTAATGAATGCTTCAAGTACATCCCTACTAATATTATAAATGCGAAAGTAACTCTGTCTGTCTTTCTGTCTGTCTGTCTGTCTGTCTGTCACGCTTTCACGCCTAAACCACTGAACCGATTTTGATAAAATTTGGTATAGAGGTACCTAGATTAGACCTTGAGAAAGGACATAGGCTATGTTTGGTCGCGATAACCGACATCCACGCGGGCGGAGCCGCGGGCGAAAGCTAGTCATAAATAAGTACGTAGCTTTACAGGTATGATTTTGAAACCGACTGCATACGACAACGACAGACGCATGCAACAGATACCTACAGCGTATCCATTACTTGTTAAACTCCGATACGGATAAAGGGGACCATTGAGAAGCCGCAATGAATTACGTGCATCTGCTGCGTATGTCGGCAGTGTTGTGGTCGGCTTCGGAATCATACCTTACTTCTGGGATAAAAACGTAATATGGCTACAACAACCTTACCTCCGGCAATCGACGGCCCACAGACGGTGTGCGTTTTAGTCGGTTCGAGTCAAACATAATCTCCTCTCCCGGCTCTGGCGGGGGAGGTATCCGTGGGGATATTTCGCACGATAAAAAAAGGGATAAAAACTTAATAGATTTTTGCAGTGAAATTAAAACGGAATCATTCTTAATTCTTTAAACTCGTGGCTTCAAAACGGAAATACTCAAATTAAACAGTGTCAACCGCACTATGATCAGGAAAATTGAAGCTGCACTAAAGTTCACCACAATATCCGGTTCAGATGTCGCATTCGCATGTTAATGTACGAGTATAAATGACCTATATGAACCTATAATAATGATAATAATACTGTCGGAATTTTACGCGAATGTGTGGTTCATGTTGGGTTCAGTTTAAATCTATAATGAAAAAATGAATCGCTGACTGTGTTGCTAAGGGCAAATCTCGAAAACAGCTGAATCGATTTTGCTATTCCTTTTTTTAGAATATTTCTTGATCGTATTTCAAGGAATATTCTAAAAAAATAATTAGCAAAATCGGTTTGGATGGTTCGTACGCAGAGAAAAATTACGCTACTACTTAAGGGAGCGGAGCAGTAATCATAAATGTCGACAAATCCGACAGATTTCCATATTTTGCGGGCCTATAGATGACTAAAAGGGATGATACGGGACTTCGAAATATGCCGCGGGCGAAGCTGGGGCGGGTCGGCTAGTAATAAAATTTAAACCAAATAAAATCCGTTAAAAATAGTTTTATTTCATTTTTACACAATTCGCAATGACATAATGCCGGTTGTCCCATTTCAAACATTTATCACACAAACGTCATCACCATATTATAAAAAATATAAACATCCGAATTGAGAACCTCCTCCTTTTTTGAAGTCGGTTAAAAAACAAAGTCGCTGTCGCTTTCTGTCCGTCCCTATGTTTGCTTAAATCTTCAAAACTACACAACGGATTTTGAAGCGGTTTCTTAATGGATAGAGTGATTCAAGAGGAAGGTTTATATGTATAATACATGCATAATATTGTAGAGAAACACTGATAAATCGGGATCAGAATACCACGCGGGCGGAAAATATGGCGGTACGAAGTTCACCGGGTCAGCTAGTTTTAGTATATTTTTTTTAAATGATTATGACTTCATACACCAATACTACATTCGTTGTAACACCCGCACCAACAAAAGAAATTAGTGGCAAAAGAGTACTCGAGTATATTCCCGTCGGCTTTGCCCTAATTAAATGGCAAAAATCGACTCGACGGGCTGACCCAGTTGTGGGACAATTGAGTAGACGTGAAATGGTCGGGCAAACTCGCCTTAGTGTGTGGTCTAAGTTACAAGCACTTGCGATACAAGATATTATGACGTATTCTACTAGACAAGTTATGAAATAATAGAGCAAATTTGTATTTGTACAGCAAGTAATAAGTATCAGGCTTCAGGATGTTTGTCGTTCACAAACAATCAATCCGCCATTTAGTTTTAGGTTATTTCTAGGATTTTAACACAGATTGCTACTTGTTTAAGGTAACCATGACACGACTTCCGGTCAAGAATAAGGTATGAAGCTATAGGTATAAGTATACCTTTCTTTCCAAGATATATAAATTGTTATCTTGAGTTCGTAATGGATCCACGAACTTCCCTAAGGGTCACTGCATAATATGATCGCCATGATGTAAAGGAGCCTATATGGGTCGCGTGACTAGGCTTATAGTTACGGCACGCTATGATGGCCATTTTGACACGACTGTTTTTGCTCGTATTCTCTTTTTTGGTGCGTTTAATATTGGACAACGAACTGTTAGACGGATTACTAAAGAAAAAATATATGGCGCGGCTGACACAGAAAAAAATAAACTTTAAACGTCATAAAAAAAAGAAAACGAGCAAAACAAGTCGTATCAAAAACGGCCATCATAGCGCGCCGCAAGTATAGTAAATAAATAAATAAATAAATATTGTACGACAATCTACACAACGCTATCTAAACCCAAAGTAAGCATAGCTTAACTAGCTTGTGTTATGGGTTCTAGAATGCGGATAAACATACATAGATACACTTTTTTATATCTATAGTATATATATAATAGGGTTAATAGAGTAAAATATAAATTAATTGTTGTGACTATGTATTAATTTTAATTAAAAATTATATATATATATATATATATATATATATATATATATATATATATATATATATATATATATATATATATATATATATATATGTATATATATATATATATATATATATATAGTAAGTATATCACGCGACAGCGCAACAGCTATAAAATAAACTTCTTAATATACAGAGCTTCAAATCGCTCTACGCATGTACATGGGCCACACACTAAAGTAAAACGTGCAGTTGTAGGCGATACGTAACTCGAACTAATTAGCCAGATTTTGACACTTGTTACAGCTGCTGTTGAAACCCACCATATTTTACATACAAACCCTCATAACTTGCATTTTAGGGTTATTTTTTTAACATACTTACTCGACTTTGAGGTTATATCGACGCCAGGCCCAAATTTAAAGTAAACGGGCTTATGTATTTTTATATTTACCTTCCGCCCGCGGCTCCGCCCGCTGTTTGCTCATATCTTCGGTTCTACTCAACCGATTGCGATCAAACAAACGTAAGATTTTAAGTCTGAGTAAGCTCTTTCTAACAAAAAAAACCGCACCAAAATCCGTCCAGTAGTTTTTGCGTCCATCGCGAACAAACAGACAAACAGACAGGAAATTTCAAAAAAAATATTTTCGTGTTCAGTATCGTTAACATAACATAACCCAAGTATTTTTTTTTAAATATCTCCAATGTACAGACACGACCACTTTACAATTATATAATAGTACTAGCTTTTGCCCGCGGCTCCGCCCGCGTGGATGTCGGTTATCGCGACCAAACATAGCCTATGTCCTTTCTCAAGGTCTAATCTACCCCTATACCAAATTTCATCAAAATCGGTTCAGCGGTTTAGTCGTAAAAGCGAGACAGACAGACAGACAGACAGACAGACAGACAGACAGACAGACAGAGTTACTTTCGCATTTATAATATTAGTAGGGACAGATGTTTTCATTATTGGACTTGCAGGTTGTCTTGGGCTTGGGCAAAGATGTTAGTAGGGTGTATACCCTACGCTGTACCCATAGCGCTGTGTAGTATGTTCTAGAACATTGATTACATTTAGGTTCTTCATCCGACAGTAAACATACAACCCATGACTAAGTACCCGCTTGACGGCAATAGGCTCGCCCCCTATTACGTGGGACCAAAAATCATATATGGCGAAATGTAGGTGATAATACACCTCTGCCTACCACTTCAGGGATTTAAAGCTTAAGCGTCGGTAGCTTAGTGGTTAAGGAGTCGGCCTTACAATCGAGAGGTCCCGGGTTCGAATCCTGGCCATTACACTACCGACGTGAACCCACTCCTAACACAAGCAATTTAGGGTTAACGGGAATATTAGTAATTTCGGTTGCTAATATTCTTTTTAAGAAAAAAAAAGGCGTGACTATTTTATGTATGTATGTATTTTATGTATATTTCACCTGACAGTGGAGTACCGAAGTCATCATCATCCATGAGTTGGTCCCAGTCGCATTCGAGGCCTGGAGTTCAAGACTATATTTTTTTCATTTTCCGGTACTCGACTATGATATTTTAATTCCATTGTTAAAAGACTTCTTCAGAACAAAATATTCAGAACCTAGACTCACTAGAGCGACTATAAACATTAAAATGTTACTCCAAGTTCTCGTTGCATTCAAAGTAGTTCACAACTAGAAAGTTTGAGGGTTGCACAACTAGGGAACAACTCACAGCAGTACGTAGAAGCTTGTAGTCTTGAAGAAACATTGCACGAAGACTCAGCACTCGTAATGTATTCCCTTCATAATGAAATGGAAGGAAACGAAGAATTGAGAGGTTGGAATAGAGGGCTCGTGGTTAAATGGTAACCGAAAAGGTTAACTGCAAGGTTAAGCAACACTATTTAGGTAGGTTTTGGTGACCTTTCTTAAAAAAGGCTTTGATACCTTGAGCTTCGTACCTCGGAGTGCACGTGCCTCTGAGGTATGTAGCTGTTGGTCCCGGTTGCCATAGAAACGTCTATGGCAGTCGTTACAAGTCGACAACTGGTGTAATTACTGAACTCCGATAATAATGCGCTGTGGAGGTCAGTGGCAGTTGCTTCGCAGAAAATATCTAGTAATGGTCATTTCGCAGTTAGACTGGAAATAGCGGACCACCATTTAGCAGCGGAGATTATTTGGTGTACGTAATCTATTTATTTTTGAACATTTCTTGAAAGTAAATTGTGTGTTTGATGAACAGTGTTACTGAATATTCCGATTATAGTGGCTATAGAGTTACTCTACTCACATCATTCTGCTATAAGTTACTAAAAATTACCTCGTTTTTCGTGCGGAATACGAAAACCCCGGGCCACGAGGTGATTATGTCGAACTTAACTAAAACCGCTCGCCGTCTCGGGTCTCAAATGCCAGGGTGTAAGGTGGCCCAATAATGGCATATCCCTCGTACCCTGAATAACCTTGGACCATCTCCCGTCTACTAAAAAATTACCTGGGACGAAAAGAAACTAGCTGAACAACACTTCGTACTTTATGTACGACACCTCAGGGAGAAGAAAAGTGACTATTTTAGCCGTTAAACTTGCGCTGAATTCTCTAAGTGGTACTTAAAAAGCGACTAGCTAAGAAGTTTTAGTCTCTAAGTAAAAGTGCATTATTTAAGTCGCTTATTTTGGTACTAAAACCAAATTATATCTTTGAAACTTCTTTTGCATAAAATACTATCTAGCGAATTTATTAGCGTTTTATCTACTCTGATAGGATTTTATTTTCTTTGTAATATTTTGCGATAGAATATATTCACGAAAGGCAGACTTATCATGACAGATGATCAAATTAGAATGAACAAAATTTAGGTTTTACTTTCGATATTTTAACTGCAAAATTGAAGTTCGTATTGACTAAGTAAAACACCGGTCAGGTGTGAGTCGGAATTGCGCACGAAGGTTTTCGTACCATTACGTTTTTTTTCTGTTTTAAGCATTGATTTAAATGGTTACTTAATGGTTTATAGTACCTATATTTTGTTATAGCGACAACATACTCGTAAATACGTCATCTGTGAAAATTTATTGATAGGACCTCGTGTACGCAAAATTAAAGTTTCTACACTTCTTCTTCTGTCGAGTCGACGACGTTGGATTGCCATTGTGGTGTAGTAATTGGTTTCACGGCGGTGCCGCTTTCTACACCTTTCTACACTGTTTCTACACTGAGGTGTTATTATATTTGGACAAACCCCTACCGTCCAATGTCAGCATCAGATTGATCTTGTTGAACAAAGTAGGTATCTACTCCAAATGCTCTTTATACCTTGGTTTCCCTCCCTTTATATTGACTGATTGTTCTGTAATTTGGTACACACCTTTATTTCGGACGATAATACAATTTTAATCAATAAAACAATTTGGTAATAACATCAGATCATTTTGAGTACTTTGGTAGTCAAGATAGATCTAATGCTGACTATACTATCCTCTACTTGGAATTGATACAAATACGCACGGCATACACGACACGAATACCCCGCAAAATCTCAAATAACCCTAATGTCGGGATTACCTTGGAATGTGTTTACCCTCGCTCGTCCCTAATTCCGTACAAGTAAACAACCATAGTGGGACCGCACAGGTCCTTTGCACAATGCGACCTTTACTAACCTAACCTATAATTACTTACAGGTATTATTCCCCTTCAGAAGACTACCGGTAAGTTTTTTAGAACTACCATGAAAAATTATATCCAAAGATGTGGATCGAATTTTCGTGCAATTGGTACGAAGACGCCACGTGGCACAGCATTCTATGTGTACATAATGATAGTTTTATGTATGTAGAGTATTAAATCATCTTCTGTACCATCTATGCAAAGAGAAGCCGGTGAGAATCGGGTTACACGGACCCCACGTTGCTAGCCACGTAACAGGCTACCTCCAAACTGGTGAGATTTAGTCATAAAGCGATCTAGTCAATATTGATACCTAGTCTTATCGAGATATAGGCATAAAGCTACTAACCCTTCCACATTTTTATTTTATTTTTGAATCTGACCGGTTCCACCTCACGGTATTCTCAAAGTGACAATGGCGTGAAGCGAAACCGGTCCGTAAAATAAAAAACTGTGAAAAGTACAAATTAATGCCTTATTCAATACTAGCTGACCCGGCGAACTTCGTGCCGCTATGTTCCCGCTGCATATCTTTAAATTTATCAGTGTTTCTCTACAATATTATGCATGTATTATACATATAAACCTTCTTCTTGAATCACTCTATCTATTAAAAAAAACCGCTTCAAAATCTGTTGCGTAGTTTTGAAGATTAATCATACATAGGGACGGACAGACAGCGACAGCGACTTTGTTTTATAATAATTGTAGTGATGTGTACCAACCGGTACCAATCTGCAGTATAAACACTATGTAATGTACCTAACTATAAATTTTATTAAACATGATCATCATCATACATTGCTTCTAAAGCTTGCACTTAGAAACTCAGGGTCCGCTCTTCTACTCCTTCTCTAGATTGGTTTATCTTGGCGTTTACGAAATCGTCTGCCCTCAGATTCCTCAACAGCCCCCCTAGACAACTGGCAATTCGTTGCTCGGCGTATGATGAAATAGAATGACAAATGTATAGGATTTGACGTTTTTGACATTCGTTGACTCCTGTCATATACGTCAAATCCCATACATTTGGCATTCTATTCCATCATACGCCGAGCAACGAATTGCCACTTGTCTAGGGGGCAGGACTGCTTGCGCCAGTCTCTACTATTAATCAGTAGGTGTACCCACTAGTGTGACAGACCACCCAAAGATTATACCCATAACACCATAAACCATGATTACGTTAATTCCCGATTCCATGATTGTATAATCATCTTGTTAATTCCTAATGAACTCGTTCCAAAAGGATTATCTTCAGGTTACAGTATTACTCGTAGTTTCAAATTCATTATCTCGGTACCCAAATTCTAAATGCTTCATTTGATATTCAACTACAATTCGAAATTCAGATCCTTCACTTATAAAGTGTAATCTACTAAATATTACAGATAAAATATTATGTATTTTAGCATCAATCAATCATTAGCCTATCGCAGTCCACTGCTGGACATAGGCCTCTCCCAATGTTGGCAGGCTTAGCGCCTTCGCTGCGTTTAGCGGGCGCACGGCGCGGCCGTCCGCTTCGCGTGCTTGTTTCATGATATTTCAAGAGCAGCGCTGCGTGAGGCGGATACCCGTCACACGCGACGGACAGGAGGACACACTGCGCGCGCATCCGCGACCCGCACCCGCGACACGCAGCGAAGGCGCTTAGACTACTGTTTCCACACTGGCCAGGGTTTCATTTTGAGATTTCCTTCTCTCGCAGTAATATCGTATGTGTATTTTTTCTCCTACGACACCCTTCGGAGAAGATGGGGTGGTGATACTTGTATTCTTTCCACGTCTCCAGACGGATTAGTATTTTGGACGGCAGCATGAGTGTGACTCTCCTAGTGTTGCGCACATCCATGGGTCACGGTAACCACTTTCCAGCACATGGGTCATATACTTGTCTCTCACTTGAATGGTATAAACAAAAATCTTTGATATTTTCCGTGAAGCGACTACCATCTAACCTTCATAACCCATTGCGATATCTAGGTATTGCAGTTGGATCTTCCAATCATAATCCTCTAGGATTATGAACTAATAAAATATCTATATTGTGAACATTAAACTAATCTCCTAGCGACACACTCACACACTCTTTCCCACACTTCAAAGTTCTACAACAACCATTTGAAAGTTCCACAATATACAATAGAACATTAAACGTGACGATTATCCTCCCTACGTTCTTTGTTCTATTTTGTGGAACGGCTTATGTTTTTTCCGCGACGAAAACTATGAACCAGTCGCAGCAAAACTACTGTACTAACGATATATTCGTTTGAATTTTTCCGCAGTAGCGCGACGCTGGCTTTCGGACATGAATAGTAATTTAGTGATTATTAAATGGTAACGTTTCTGCTTTGTACGATTTGCAACTGCAGTTGAGAATTTTATACTCGTTATGTAGTTAAGGAGATGGGTAGATTGGGTTTGCAAGGAGGATTGGCTACTATAAGACTCTTTACTCTAATCCCACCAGCCAAGCTAAATTGCTTGCGTTAGGAGTGGGTCCACGTCGGTAATATAATGGCCAGGATTCAAACCCGGGACCTCTCGATTGTAAGGCCGACTCCTTAACCACTAAGCCGTCGACGCGTATGCCATTGAATGAGATAATCTCCAGCAGTGGACTGTAATAAGAGAATTCAATGTAATAATTATCTAATATTTAATGCTTGACAATGTATATTCAAAAAATAAAATTTGTACACCTATCAAGGTAATAAGCGGATCACTTGCACTTTATGTATACAAAACGAACTTTATGTAACCTGTCTTATGCGAATAAATGAATATGAAATCTTTTTCGTTAATTCCCAAAGGACAAGGATTAAATCACGCAGTGACCTAGTCGCCCCTATAGGGAACTACTAATTTGTAATAATTTCTGACATAGGTAGTTTGATAAAGTTACCGACAAAATTCGTGAAAAATCGTCAAAAGTAACTGACCAATCAAAAAACTAATGAAAATACAGTTCAACCAGTGATGTGAGCCCTTCTAGCTCACTTAGTTTGATATTAGTCCATAATTCGTTGACTGGCGTCCCTCTGCCGTCGCACCCCGCGCAAACTGCCAAAGAGTTCTAAAATCTTCATAATATTCTATTTACAGTAGTACCAAAGTCGTACAAGAAACATAATTACATTGCCGCTTACCACAAGATAAGGACTTATTTATCCTTGGTACATAAAGGCCAACAAAGAAAGTGTGCTTCCCGAGACGTCTAACAAACAACCTAAGAATAATATTAGCAATTCCAAAGTATTCTCTGCCTTGGCAACTGTTTATTCAAATATCGTTCATTACTTTGTTCCTGTATATTGCAGTAGTTGAACTAGTATCTTATTGAAATGCATTTTCTTGGGACTTAAAGAGACTGTCAATGAAGCCGTAATAATACATTTATTCACTGAGGAAAGAAAATGATTTGTTACTAATAGAGGTAGTTTAAAGCTTGTCATTTTGAGTTATATTGGAAAAATGTTTTATTGAAAAGCATGTTCTGTTTACACATATAATACAAAGTTCTGTATTAGTAGTTAAAATGAAAATGATAGAAAATTTAATTGTTGTAGAAGTAGAAAAGGCCTAAATTAAAGAATCTATTGACCCTAAAATGATGGTGAACAGATACTTTTTCAAGTCCTGCTTAGCGAAAATCTGTTTATAGGAATAAGGTACCATAATATGAGGGTGACGTTAAGATCCTATGATTCTTCTTAAAGTACGGTAGAAGTTCAAAAGAGGAATATTATATACTGTCTGTAATATAAACTTTTGTTTTCTTACTAAGATGCTCTGCAGTTTCGATTAATTTTTTTACTTGGTACAAAACAAAAAAAAACTTGACAGACATTAAACAGAAGATTTTGATTAGTAGTCTGCGTATTTTAATTCTAGATCTGTCAAATAATCTTCACAAGGACTAATGTACGACATTTCGAGTACTTAGTCATTTGAAACCTACGAATTTCGACTTGTAATTTGTTATTCGTCTATTTTCTAGAAAGGCACAGAAAGGAGAAATTGGCCACTTATGTATCATTTATCAAACTTGAGTATGAGAACATTTTGCTTGACATTGAGGCATTGAATTGAAGTTTTCTAAGAATAAATGCAATTTAGAAATAATTGTTCGGTGTGCGACAGATTCGTGGATTAGGCAAATTTTTGACTTGATAGATTCACCTACACGACATATAATACAGTCGTGCGCACTTATCGGCGTAGATAGATAATAATAAACTATCCATAATCCCGCTCCAGAAACTCATGGGGACCTATTTTAGGGATAAAAATTAACCCATGTGTTATTCCAGACTATAAATTCTCTGTACCAAATTTCCGCCAGTTCCGATGTCATCCATTCTAGCCTTTTGACCGTGATTGAGTAACAAACATCAAAATATTTTCACAAACTTTTTGATTCACAGATTCGTCGATTTGACAGATTCTTGTTCTCGACGGATTCATTATTCATTATACGGCAGAAGTACTAACAGTTGTAAATAGAGAAGCGAATCCGTCAAACCAACACTTTTTCATACCAATTAGGTGGCAGAAAAACACATGGCCCATCTGGTGGAAAGTGGTTACCGTGGCCTATGGACGTGTGACACACCAGTGGAGTCACAATCGTGCTGTGACCCAGTCAGAACCAGAACAGAGAGCTTTTGTGTCATGAGTGCAGAAGACACAGCAGGACATGCCTTTGGTCTTCCCACTCACAGCACAAAAGCTCTCCAATAAATCTGTCCAATTCACGAATCTATCGTACATCTAATTCAAATAACACTATTCTTTTGGTTGCTATCCTTGCTAATGAAAACACACTCTGTTCTCGTATTGTTCAATTCACTTCGTTTAATTATATCCTTAGCAACAGGTCCCACTTCTAGGACCCATTAGTGCTGTAATAGGGATCTTTTACTATTGTAAAAGTACTTCAGGGTATTCTCCAAAGTACTTTTACTTCAGACTATTTGGTATCTTACTTTGTTTTGCACACTTTCAAACTGATTACCTTATTATCCGAGTAGGAGTATCTAGTTTTCTGTATAAAAATACTTTGTCTTAATAAAATGTGTATGCGCTAGCCAGACCTATAGTTTAATAGCGTAAACGCTTAAGTCTAGCTCTAGGCATTTTTTTAAAATCAAGTATCCAACGGTATGGTGTTCTTCAAAAAGGGCATTAGAAGGTTCTTACAGGATCAACAGCGTCTTTGCATCTGAATGTCCAGGTAGTTTTCTGATATTTTCAAATGGTCTTCTTTATCCTAACGTCTCGTCGTAGTCTAAGGTCCGCTTTTCTGGTCTAACTGCGAATTTGGCTGATTTTCTATATGTTTCGTGAAGCGACCACCATCTGACACACATCACATTGGCGATATCGATATATTGCTCTTAAACCAGTTATAGAACCTTTTAGGGCTCCAACTACTCGTAATGACTGCCATAGATATTCGTATCTATAGATCTATCAACCAGGACCGATGGCTGAACGTGCTCTTCAAGGCACGACCGGACTAATGCAAATAGCCATATTCATGCATGCACTGAGCTTGAATTGAACCCGTGCCCCGTGCGTAGTTGTTGCATTCACTACCGCTACGCCACAGAAGCCGTCTATTTTCAAAATGGTATCTATATAAATATAACTATAAATATATATATATATCGAGGGTCCAGTGTTAAAACCCAATAAGTAGGCAAAAATCGAAAATTGACTTTTTTGGTCCATCTTAATCGATTTTTTACGCTCTTTCTAATGGTATTATCCAATAAGCGGAATTCGCGGTAGAACTCAAGTTACTTGGTGTAATAACCCAATAAACCAAGGTATTTTTTTTCAAAACTGTAAACTAGAACACACTAAGTAGATTTATTGGGAGAAAAAATATTTTTATGTCACGCTTAAACCAAATAAATGTATTTATTTTCATTTAGTGTATAAAAAGTTTTACTAAATCGCTTTATAACATGCATGGTGAAAACCAATATTTCTATTTATCTGGTTTTACCTTTATCCATTATGATTATTAAACAAAATAAAAAGAAGAGGCCGAAACCATTATTTCCATTTAACGGGTCTTACCTTTACTTTAATAGTTAAGAAAGTTACCAAAAATAAAATCTGAAATAAAACAAACTAATTTATCGGATTTCATTGTTCGATAAATTCAAAAACAAAAACAGAACTGTATAGTTAAATAGATTTACTCACTTAAGATTCTTCCAATATTGTTTGAGGAATAACCCAATAAATCAAAATAAGTACATACAACTTCACTCATGCCACTCACACCGCACGCGTAATTTGGGTGGATTGCGACTAGTGGTGAACTCTTTTTTTATATAGCACACGTCAATTTGACTTCACCTCGCTTGATGGTAAGCTGAAGAGAAAGTCTCGGAAACGAGGGTCACCATTATAGACACGTACCATGCACTCAGCTTGACGGCCTCATCAGATGCTTTGATGATGCACGGGACAAGGGACAGGGACTATAGAAAGCGGGAAACACGTGTACTGGTAAGGAATTCCAGGTTAATGGACAACAGGAGTCGCCGAACCGCTTGGTTCTTTATGGAATATTCTGTACCGTATGCGGGTGATATTTAAGTCCTGCATGTGTTGTCCTGTGTAGGAAAGGAGAGGGTGGTACTAATTGGAAGAGCTCATCAGAACATTCACCATGGTAGAGACAGTTAACACTGCCAAGGATGCAACATCTCTGCGCATCTGCACATCGTCGAAGGTTTTCATGACCTCAGGATTCTCAATAATGCGGAACGCACGTCGCGTCTAGTACCTAAGTACTGCTATCTCAGAGATGCGAGCAGTATTTCGCGCAGGAGCGCACTTGTGTCTTGTACAGAAGACACTGCTACTCCGGTGTGAAAAAACGTCTCACTTTGTTCAGGACTCCGAGTTTACGCGAGGCTGTTTTGATGATACTTTCAATGTAGTTTTTGTTCTTTAGTTTGCAGAAAACATCCATACCGAGGATATTGAGATTTTCCTGCAGTAGCAGAGGCGTGTTCTGAAGAGCGGGAAGGGGAAGGAAAGAAGATACCATTGCTGTAAACGCTCATGTCTGCGTCTTATTTCTGCGTCTCATTCTCAGAGCCCCATTGGGAAATGTGGTTCAAGACCCGGCATGCTCAGTGGCGATAAGCTGCCTTTTTTCCGCGATATCAGACTGCTTTACCGCAGGATGTTCGTGATAATTCCCGTGTAAGGTGCTATCGTCTGCATAGCAATGAATGCTGCTGATGGACAGCATGTCGTTGATATGCAGAAGAAAGAGAGTGGGTGATAAAGTAAGTGGCGGACCCCTGCGGTACGCCAGCATTTACCTGCAAAAACTCCAAAATTTGTCCATCACAAAGGACGCGAATACGGTGCTTCTGTAGCAAGCTAGCAACCCAGGCGCACAGTCTAGCAGGCAGACCAAAGGTTGGTAGCTTGGAAAGAAACGATTTGAGCTAGATTCTATCGAAATTGCCAGTGACTCGTCATGCTTGTCCAAAGCCTCACCCTAAAGATGGGTAACGTACGCCAGAAGATCACCTGTTAACCACTTCGGCCTAAAAATGTATTTCCTGTCATTAATTAAGGAGTGATCCTTTACGCATCATCCGTGACGCATGAGCTGTATGATGATGATGTGCTCGAATACCTTGCACAGCCTTGAGGTGACGGCTATGGGACGATAGTTGGCTGGGTATGGGCGATCCCGCTTCATGGGAATCGGCTGTACTGTACATTCATTTCTTTCCAAGCCAATGACACTGTATCCGATATTAAGGAGAGTCGGTACAGCCGCGTAAGCATTGGAGACAACTCCGTTGCACGTTTTAGAAGAACCATCGCTGGAATAAGACCCGGCCCGCTGATTTTCTAGATATCGAGTGATTGCAGTACTTTACGGACATCGCGCTACGCAGGGAAGGCTGACAGAAGTTGGCTTGCACAGCTTTGGCCAGTCGCCAGTAGCCATGGCTGCCCATGGGATGCGCCATTAGCACTTGACCAAACCGTGCTGTGCGCTCTGACATATTAAGCCCTCTTGCAGACATTTGTGGCTCTGTTGTACTCCACCTTAAAGTGACGCATGTTGGGATAGCACGAGGCGCGCGCCCTTACGCAAGCGCGGTACGCAGATTGTTTTGGATCAACAGCCTGTCCCAGTGTGAAAAAATATGAAGACATAATATTATACCAAACAACCAGCCCGCAAAAGTGACAGAGTGATTTTTATTTATTTTTTCAATAATTTAACTTAATTAATCCTAAGAAATTAAATACAATTAATGTTTAATTTTATCTCTCTCTTTGGGGTAAAACCCAATAAGTCACTACCTCATGTATCTAATTTTCTATTAATTTAAGAATGATGAACAAAGGACAGTTTAAAATTGTTATAGTAATAAGTTAACTAAATATACTTTTACCACAAATACTTATTGTAACGATATTATGTGAAAATCATGGGTATATTTGTCTTTGAACCTTTAACATTGAATTACTCGAAAGTTAAAATTTCATACTTATTGGGTTTGAGCACTATACCCTCGATATATATATATATATATATATATTGGGTAAAGTTAGATCTTTGATTGGTGATATCTATGTAAAGGTTATCATTAAGTAAGCTAAGTACCTTCTCAAAAAAAAATTCTGAAATAAAATAATATAATTTCACTGTTTCGACTCCAAGGGTGTATGTACATATCATACATCATAATCATTTAGGCGGACAGGATATGATTCATTGTGTAATGCGGGCAAAGCTGCGGGCACAGTTGTGTGTGTTGGTATTACATCTTACCGCCCCAACCCCTTTCATAAAGTAATGTATAATATGTTATACATATATATACTTGAGCCATTTGTTGTTAATTTTAAGGTATTTTGAAATTGAATAAAATTGAAATATATACAGTTATTATCCGCAGTTTCGCGACGAGAAATTTTCATCCCTTTCCCGGAGCCCGTGGAAACCTATTTCTAGGATAAAAGCCTATGTGTTAATCGAGACTGTGATCTACCCCTGTACCAAATTTCAGCTAGATCCGTTCAGCCGTTAGAGCGTGATTGAATAATAAACATACACATATATCCACAAACTTTAACATTTATAACAATAATAGGATAGGCAGTAGAATAAAAACAAATGTTACACAAGATGTTACACAAGATTGCTGACTGCCTCTGTGGCGTAGCGGTAGTGAACGCGGCTGCTACGCAGGAGGCGCGGGTTCGATCCCCGCTCAGTGCCAATATTTATATGCATGAATATAAATATTTGCATTGGTCTGGGTGTTTCTATGTATAATAAGTATGTATTTACAAAAAAAAAGTATCTAAGTATGTATATCCGCATTCTAGATTCCATAACACAAGCTAATTAAGCTTACCATGGGTCTAGAAAGCGTTGTGTAGAATGTTGTGGAATATTTATTATTATTATTATTATTTATTAGCTTGAACCTCAAAGACCTTGGTGAGACCTCATTACACCCAATGAATAACCAAATATAACCTTAATCACTATATTCGAATTGAAATAACCTTTTACAGACAATCAAGGATAATCTAAATCCTACTACATTATCCGTCACCAACAGAACTGTGTGGAAAACAGATACAAATGAATACGGCAAATGACTAGCTTACAAGGGTAAATGTATCGGAAAAGTGTACGGGGCGACCCCAGTACAATGCTAGGACCGATGCCAAAGCGGCTACAGGCAGACATATATGTGTATTTACCCTTTATAATAGATGTGGGGCCACAAAAACGTCGTATGGGAAACGTTTGTAAAAAATCTACAATACGATTGCAGCGCTATGTGAATGACAATCAAACAGAAACTTTTTTAAACGCATTAGAATAATATCAAAAAATAATAAAGTAATATAAAGAAATTACTTTATTACGAGTATTTGTAGATTTGTAGACAATAATTTTCTATTAACCAATTACAGCATCTGCCGGGTCCTAATATGGGTAAGTAGTTGCTTCGCCCGTGTGGAATTCTGATTCCGTTCCCGGAAACCATGGGAACCTATCCCCGGGATGAAGAGCATATGTGTTATTCCAGACTGTAATCAATCCGTGTACCAACAACCAGATCTGTTCAGCCGTTAGAACGTGATTGAGTAGCAAACATCCAAACATCTTCACAAACTTCCACATTTACAATATATGTAGGATAGGATGGGATACAAATATGAAACTAGAAGAGAAACTCCACACCGACAGTAAAAGAGTGGGTACCTGGAGCCTCGTCTGCCTATAAGCTGGCATTGATCCTGTCTTGCAGGTGAGTTTAGCTTGGACTCTGACAATCACGGTCAGATAGAAGGCAGACCTATATAACTATTTTTTTAAAACACTTTTTAAATTTTTAATCCTTTGTGGGAGACTGGTATCTGCACTAGGAAATCCTGTCACACAGTATACTCTACGGGTTGGGGAACACAGTGGTCAACGTGTTGACCAAAACCTATTGGCGAACGTTTTGGTCAATACTGGAGCTAGGATTTGTGCCATTATTGATGTGCGGTTGAGCGTCTAGAGAGTGTGTTGGCCAAAGCGTTCACCACTGTGTTCGCGAAAGTGTAGAGTGGATATTCGCTTTTAGAAGTCACCCGCTTTTTTCAGAGCCACAAAGTCGATATTACTTCGCAATTCTACTGCGCCGTTTACACTGTCCTCACCCAGTAGCGAATGAAAGTTAAACCCAGCCTATTGCCTAGACCCTAAGACGTTTTGTCACTAGCAAAATGTTAGTGTTATCAACTTTAAGGCCCTATGGAAATAAAAGGATAAAACGTTTTGGGATACGTCTACACTGTCGGAAACAGACCTATCTTATTAGGGTACGGTGCAATATATACCCGGGGCAGAACTTCGTAGACTTGACATAGGTGAACGCAGTATTAAAGTACAATGTTTAGTGCCTTTTTTACTTGTTTTTAACCTCTTTTCTCTGTCTACGATAAGTAGTGAATAATAAAGATAGTTTATTTATTTCTCTCTCAAGGTACAAGTAGTATAAATAGTTACAATACGAAATGGGGTCTGTACCTACTTGGTTCAAGATCTTCAGGCCTTTAAATCTTTAAGTCCAACTTCCTAGTCTTACTTGTATTGTTTGTGTGGGTAGAATAGTGTACTAGAATACACTGATGTACACACACAGTGAGATAGCCCTGAAATGGACTATGTACTGTGATGTGAGGCGGAGGAGTGCAGAATGTTTTCCCAAGCGACTACAATATGGGGTTCTTCAAGAAGGGCATTAGAAGGTTTCTTCAGGGGTGGCAGCGCGAGTGTGCCGCCCCTGGTGTTGCACACGTCCATAGGCCACGGTGGCCACTTCCCATCAGGTGGGCCGTGTGCTTGTCTGCCACCTAAGTGGTATAAAAAAAAAGAATAATCCAAGTGGCACTTGGATTATTCTACACTACTAATACCTATTCACCGAGGTCTACTACGAAGCGGCCGAATTCGGTGAGGCTTAACTACAGGTGTAATTGAATGTCGTGATATCTTCGACTTAACGAACTCCCAGGATCAGGTCTCAATATTTTAAGAATGAACCACCTTAAGACTTACCTAACTAGTATTTTTTAAATTAGCAATGTACAGTCAGCATCAGATCAACTTTGACGAACAAAGTATTCAAAATGATCTTAATACATTGGTATTCCTCCTTCCTGTTAACTGATTATTCTGATGAAAAATAGACACATTTTGATTTGATTTGACAAATCAAAATGTGTCTATTTTTCAACTCATATATTTTTATAACATTCGTTTGTTGAAACGAACCCTAGTAAGTAAAAAATACTTGTAACGGGGCTATCTCGCTGCTTCCTCTAGGTTTAAGTAAACAATACTGAGACCTCAATTTTTAATAATATTTGATACACAACTTTAGTTTTAACGACAATACAATTTAAATCAATGAAACAGTTCGACACGTCATGATCATTTTGAGACTTTGTAGTCAATATACCTAGATTTGATGCTGACTGTACCTACCCACTCGTTACTAAACGAGTCACTTGTTTTTTTTTTCTTTCTACTATAAAAAAAAAACAATTCAGTGCACTTGATACAAATAAATATCAGCTTAAGTCCACATTCGTGGTGGATTTAGAGGGTGGATACCGACTGCTTTATTGAGATCCATTGGGATTCAGGTGTCAATATCGTATGACATGGTTCATATACATACTTCGACTAGGGGAGCCGTCAGTTAGGACTTATTTAGGATATTACTGACATTTTATTTGACAGTTGTGAAGTATCTCCTGACATGTAGATAAAATGGTAGTATTTAAGTGACATCTAATTGATTGGAGATATTCTAGGTATATTATGATAGCGCCATTTAGAAACAAACTAGGTATTATTTCAATATGGTTTCTAGAATGCAGATAAATATTCTACAAATATGTTTAATAAGTACATTTGACTACTTACTATTCCAGAGATAATACGTAGTCTATATAATATTCCAGACTATCATCTATCTATCCTTTATTTCAGCCGGGTCTGGCTGCAGACAGCCGTTTTAGAGTAATTTAGTAACATCCAAACATATTAACATAAGAGGTAGGATCATTAGTGAAGGGTGAACATTTACAAAAGAGAAGCCGTTGCAAAATTCTTTCCTTGATTTAGTATGTGACTATACGACCCATTGGGAAACCAGCAGGAATCGAGTTATAGGGATCCTTCTCCATTGAATAGGATCATACCGACAGCTCTGGGTTCAATTGGCGTATAAACCAAAACACGACTTTTCAGGAGAGCAAAAAAACGATTTTATTTTTAGAAAAAAAATCATAACTTTTTTATTTTAGAAGCTACATAAAAAATTCCAAAGAGAAAGATTCTTAGAATTTGGGGATGAAGAAGGCTAAATCATTCAATCATATCTATCTTCTTTGGTTTGGAAGTTAGCATGGATATACGTCTTATAAAATACCAATTTATGGTGTATACACCCCATGAAAATTGGATGAAAAACCAAATATGGATATAAGCTGTACTTATATCCATATTTGATAAAATTAAGTTTACATTTACTGATGTAAAAGCATGTAACTGTAGATTTTTTTGCTGTAAATACTATTTACTTTGCACATCAATAGAATTATAATTAATAAAAACAATCTCGATACTGTTAGAATGTGGCAGAATTACATTAATATTAGTCTTACTACAGAATTGTGGTCGATATATACGAAATTAAACTACCAGAAACGAAATTAACTTAGTTTTATTAAATAAAACAGATAATTATGTCACACATTATCAGTCATGATCAGATTACCAAACTAATAAAAGCAATTATTTAAATCTGTAGCTCTTCCACAGCCATCTCTCTTTCACCGCGACTTCCTCGTACAACAGATTGTCCTCAGGGTCTTTGTCTTTAATTCAGCGGCACTTGAACAGAGCCTGCGCCATTTTGGCCGTGGAACGCGCCAACTTATAGATAAGCTTTTGCCCCTCAGACGATTCCAACTTGTTATATAGTGGTTGCAAGTGGTCTCGTTTGGCCCTGGCTACCGCTCTCCTGGTGGCGCGATTTGCATCTTTGTACGCGTCGCGGTCATCGAAAGATTTGGACGCTTGCCACTTTTTTAAGGAGGGCTTTCTTCACCCTGATCTCTCTCTGCACTGTGTCGTTCCACCACCAAGTGTCCCTGTCATAGATGCGTCCACCCTTAGACGTACCGAGCACCGCCCTCCCCGCCTCAAGGATAGCTGCCTGAATCCTGTCCCAGCAAACCTGTGCTGGTTCGTCTACAGCATCAGCGCACTTGTCACCGATAGCTGAGACGAGACTTTGGTACTTGGCTTCACCACCACCTGATTCTGCGTTGGCCACGCTCGGCGCGTTTGTCTTTGAGTTTCACGCGGAGGTCCATGACAAGGAGACGGTGTTGGCTAGTGAGACTCTCTCCGGGTTTTACCTTGCAGTTGGCTACCCTGCTGATGCTATGCCTCTTAGTGAGTAGGAAATCGATCTGGGTAGCGTGCTCTCCGCTCTTGCAGGTGACAAGAAGTTCGGCTTTCTTTTTGAAGAACCTGTTCACGACGGCAAGTTCGGTGGCCGTACACGTTTTGAGGATGTGCTCACCCTCTGGGGTAACCCAGAGGGTACCGAGGCCGTAAGGCTACCGTGTCCAAAACCGCCGTGGGCATGTCCAAACTCCTCACACCTGTCACCCACATGACTGTTCGTGCAGTGGTTTTAGTTTAGCAGAATCGAAGGCCAGGGCCTATAATAATAAATAATAATGCGTTTAGGGTGCTGATGGGCTTGCCACGCTTTTGCAGCGCGTCCGGCATGTTGGCCCGGGCGAATGTTGACAGCTTTGCTGCTATCATGCGTAAGAGATGTGCCTCCATGCTGGTACGCTTGAGGTCGAGTACCAACAGCATCCTGTGCGCAATGACAGACCGGTGGGACTCCCCATTACTGGAGCGCTGGGTGCGGTTGCACATGCACAAATAATTTGCGCTCCAGTGCTGGGGTGACCTGCTGGTATTGTGATGTCTAATGTGTTTTTTTAATTTTAATTTTAATTTCAATTTATTTTAGTAATCTAATTTTATCAATTTTAATTTAATTTTAATTTTAATTTTAATTTTATTAATTTTGACTTGGATTTTAATTTTAATTGTGATTTTGATTCTGATTTTAATTTTGATTTTGACTGTGATTATAATTTTATTTTTGATTTTAATTTTGATTTTGTATTGTGGTTATATGGAGAAATCTGAAATAAAATATTATTATTATTATTATATTCTGCTAAAGCAAAACCACCGTCATAACACGGACACTAATAATTTTTTGAATTTTTACCATTTAATTTGAGACTTTAAAGCAATGTATATAAAATCCAAAATTAAATGGCCTATTGTAGAGTGAACGAAAGCGTGTAGTAAAAATATTGTCATTTAATTTTGGACTTTAATTCTATAGCAATAAAGTCTAAAATTGAATACCATTTTTTGCAATGGATATGGTTTATACGTCCATATATGTTATTTAAATGTTCGGATTTACGACCTCAATTTTAAATTACGTTTAAGAAATATATTCATTCGTCACGGCGTAAAAACCATTTACAATCAAAGCAGATCTTATGCCCCGGGTTGGTAAAAATCTTGGTCATAACGTCTTACTAAAAATTAAAAAAAGAAAAATTTGGCTGTTACATTAACATTTTATCTTTTTTGTGGTAGGATGATCTAAATTTTTTGGGTCGTAAAAGCGTTTTTTTTGCGAATTTGAACATTTTAAATATACAGATCGATAGAGAAAAAAATTCTGAACTAAACGGTGTATATAACTCATTTTGGCCAAAATGGTTTATACGCCAATTGAACCCAGAGGTGTCGATACATTTACACTATTGAATCCAGAACTATAATACACCGCATACGTAAATGCCTTCACCATACATCCCTATTCCATCAAACATATACTGTATTTTAATATTATTGCCTCCACTTGCTTCAACAAGCTTCAAATATACGCCTTCTAGCACTCGCGTGCATCGAATGCCAAATAAGAATTTGAGCTCTGTATTCCGAAGTACGTATTCGTCTTGTGAAGAAATATATCAATTTACGCGAATATTCGGAAATTGAGTAAAAACTGGCTCGCTTTTGCACGGTCTCGTCGTCGCCTTACATGTGGAATTTTATCAATTACTTCAAGCACCATCTACGAAAATATTTTGAATGTTGTAAAGTTGTATTAAACAACACAACATAATAATATTATACAACTCATTCAACCTGGGGCGTATTAAGTTTCTGAATCATAAATATCTCGAGAACGGCTGAACCGATTTCGCTAATTCTTTTTTTAGAAAATTCCTTGAAGTACGAGGATCCTTACGTAGAGAAAAAAAAAAAAGAATCGACGGTTAGGCGATACGAAGTTCGCGGGGTCGGCTAGTTGCAAATAAAGTTTGTGATACTACATAGGTGGCAGACAAGCACACGACCTACCTGATGGAAAGTGGTTACCGTGGCCTATGGATGTGTGCAACTCCTGGGAGTCACACTCGTGGTGCCGATCCTCTAAGAACAGAGATTTTCTGTGCTGTCAGCGCAGAAGATAAAGCAGGAGCGCAGAAGGCAGCTATAACTTGGGTGTCTTCAAGAATAGAGTAAGTAGGTTACTTCTAGGCAAAGCGTGCTTCACAGTCGACCTCATCGTCATTTACCAACAGGTGAGATAGTGGTCAAACGCCTATCATCTATAAAAAAATCGATTGTCTGTAAAGTCGGTTTACTGACGATAGTTGAACGTGACAACGTCGTAAGAAAATACTCACTCAAGTAGGAGAGAGACAGATGTCGAACGCTGCCGAACGCAAAGGCCGAAGGCTGATTGTGCCTCTTTGTCGCTCGTTCCGCGCTCTCGCTCGCAAGCCTTAAATGGAACGCCTCAGAGCGAGGTAACGCCGCATGACGTCATGTTTTTTCGTACGTGCAGCCGACTCCATCGAATTATAAGACGTTGTCACGTCAAAAAGACAGCTCTACAGCAGACACGAGTTTATAATGGCCACAGTATTCTGTAGGGCGGAGGTACTTCCCTATTTCCTATTTCCCTATATTGGGACGGCAATACCGTCGTGTTTTACCTCCGTGATAAGTATTATTACATCTTGTCAGTAGTAGTAAAAGAATCCATTGATGTATACCTGAACCAACCTCACCTGCAAACCTGTTGTTTGGTGGACTAAGTTCTGACACAGATTTTCGGAAAATCTGCTTCGGCAATTTTTTCTTACTCTGAAGATCATTATTTTATATAAGCATATTAGCAACTGAAATTACTAATATTCCCGTTAACCCCTCCAGCTAATCTAAATTGCTTGTGTTACGAGTGGGTTCATGTCGGTAGTGTAACTGTCAGGAATCGAATCGAACCCGGGAACTTTTGAAATATTCATGTCAGTTACGGTAGTTGCCAGTGAGAATCATGCTATGATTTTTACTTATTTATGGTTTTTTTTCTTAAAGATGTACTTTAAGAAAAACCTCTAAATATCAGTATACTACGGTAACTTATATCCTTTAGGTGATCATTACTTTAATTTACCTTTTCGCCATTGAGACCCGAGCCGCAAGGCGAGGGTCTTAAGAGGGCCGAGGACGGTAATCATCATACTCACGCGTGCCATACGACGTTTTACAACACACTTGCGAATAAAATAATACTCCAAATACTAAATAAACAATACTACAAATTAATTAGTTTTTCTATGTGCGCGCATCTAACAATGGCGGTCGGCCATATTTGAAAAAAAAATGAAGTATTAATTAAACTTTTTTTTACTGTTTTTTTTCTGTACTTAGAGAAAAAAAAAGTTAAATTTGAGTGAAAATTATGTTTATTAAACAAGTAGATATTACACGTTGAAATTATTTATTTAAATATGAAAATGCATCAAATGAACATACAATAGGCATATTAATTTATTCGTACTATAATATTAAACACGTTCTTTTTTGTATCGAAACTTTTTTAAGAACATAGAAACTTAACCTATAAAATTTAAAAAAGAATCTATAACTCACTTGTGAATAATAGCAATGAAAAAGTCACAGTTTGGTAATAGGTGTCATTACGTGCCTATTTGCGGTGGAATAATAGCACTTTTATGAGCAGGTGTGTTGTAAAAACCATTTATAAAGTGTTTTAATTTACTCGTAGCCAGCCTGCAATAATAAGAAAGTAAAAAAAAAATTCTAAAAGATAATCAAGATAGAAACATTATTTATTGCTTTATTAATAGCAATAACATGTACATTAATATTAGTAATATTCTTGTTAGTTTTTCATTAAGATCATATTCTCACCACTAGATTGTAATCTCAGTACAAATATGATTACAAGGGAGCTTATCAACCCATATAATTATGCCTTCATATTGCCAATATCCTAAAAAAAAATACTGTGAATAAAGAAAAAGGACCAGTGCTGCAATATCAGATCGCTTGGTCACCGTCTATAGCCAGTGAACGTGTTGATTGAAAATGATCCATACTGATCAATGCTACGCAAGACCGAGTACCGGTTGAATTCAATCAACCACCCAGGGTAATGGCAGTCCAACCATATAATTTCGTACACTACCTGGTTATGTTTATATCTGTTGAAAACTGAATGCCTTCATGACAGTAGGTATATTTTATACAGCCTCTGTGGCATGGCTGTAGTGAACGCGACCACTATAAAGGAGGCGCGGGTTCGATCCCCACTCAGTGCAAATTTTTGTATGCTTAAATATGGGTATTTGCATTGGTCTGGTCGTGCTTCGGAGAGCACGTTATGTAGGTTCCGGTTGCCATACAAACATCTATGGAAGTTGTTACGGGTGGTTGGAGCCCTAAAAGTCCAACAACTGATCTGCAATACTTCGATATCGCCAATGGGTTGCGGAGGTCACATGGTAGTCGCTTCACGGAAAACATCGAAGTAAAGCGAACACCAGACTCCGAGGTGAATGCTTCGGATGCGACTGGGATTAACGCTAGGAGGAAGAAGAAACAGAGTACATTTTTAATTGATAGTTAAAATTGAGTTCCACTCCAAGTAAAGCTAGCTCATAGATAGTTTATAGCCCCCAACTTTTGACTTTTGAGTCTGTACATTAGTTCCATCGCCATTAACCATGATTCGGTACCATAATTCACAACACAGACACTGGTCGAAGTTGTTCACATATTTTTCAGTTTGGTTACTGAACTAGTTTCAAAAATGAATAACAGTTTTATTTTGAAAAGAAATATCGTTTGTGATACATTTTAAGGTGTCCCATTGCAACGTTTCGTCGTTTATCACACGTTGCTCTGCGGATGTAATGACCATTTTTCAAATTCTTTAAGAGGAACTCAAGTTTCGTTTACAGCCAAACTACATTCAGTGAAATGTATTGTTGGCGCTATTTCTGTCATAAGTTTTAAAATATCATTTTTGAGGTCTGCAGGTGGTATATTATATTGATATTATTTTTACATACATACATACATACATACATACAATCACGCCTTTATCCCCGAGGGTTAGGCAGAGGTGAATTAACACCCACATTTCACCAATCATTGTATTAGGTCCCACGTAGGGGGTGAGCCTATTGCCGTATTTCGGGCACTGTTGTTGACTGGGCTGTATATATCTATCTGATGTTAAACAGCCTTATCCCTTAGTCGTCTTGTACGACACCGCAAGGGAGGAGATGGGGTGGCCCAAATTCTACTCTGCCGGGAACCACGCGAATATTATTTTTAAATATGATGAATTGAATTAAGTAAGAGTGTGTTTTATAATAATTCATCATCTTTCGCTCTCACGTATAGACGGCCTATTGTCGTCTAGCGGGCACTTTATCATGGGCTGTTATGTTTACTGACGGATGGAGAACAGCCCTATCCCTTAGTCGCTTTATACGACACCTACAAGAAGAGATGGGGTGACCCTATTTCTACTCCAATATTTTTTTTCTTTTTTTTTTTCAAATTTCATTACAGTTAGACGAATATAATCTTAAAAACTGCACAGACTCTCAAAAGAGAAATTTTCCCGAAAGCAATATCGTTTTCGTATTCCTCAAACAGTCTTAGAAATTCCAACACTTAACAATCTTAACAATTGTCATTTCGATGCGCCAATTCTAACTATCGACATAATTTGAATTTCTTGGCAGTTGCCAACTCCACGAATAGTGTTACTTTTAGACATACGGGTGTACAGTTGAGGCGCTAACGCCCATTTCAGCTACATTCTAGAAAATAATTTTAATATGCCAAGGAGCACATTAGTGGATATTGGTAATGCTGAAATTATATCTGCACCCGCGGCTAGTCAGTGAAGCTACAAACTATCTATCTATGCCTCTGACAGCCTCTGTGGCGTTGCAGTAGTGAACGCGGCCGCTACGCAGGAGGCACGTGTTCGATCCCCGCTCAGATCAAATATTTGTATGCATGAATATGTATATTTGCACACCAATGCATATTTATATGGGTGTTTCTATGTATAATAATATATGTAAGTATTTACAAAAAAAAAGTTGCTAAGTATGTTTATCCGCATTCTAATTAAGCTATGCTTACCATGGGTCTAGACAGCATTGTGTAGAATGTTGCAGAATATTTATTTTTATTTATTTAGAATATCTGTACTATTATATTATAATTGTAAGGTGATCGTGTCTGCACAAGTACATTGGAGATATTTAAAAAAATACTTGGATTATATCACATTCACAATTCTAAACATATGATGGATTTTAGAATTCATATAATATGTTTTCCTGTTTTTTTGCTATAGACGCAAAGATAGATGAAGTGGAATCGAAGTGGGTCTTCTTGTTCGAAAGGTCTTAGTGAGACTTAAAATCTTACACAATAATGTTTGATCGCAATCGGTTGAGTAGAACCGAAGATAAAAACCCGAAAATAAAATTTAAACAATTTAGAAAATAGCACCATTAAAAATCTAACAATGCATAAATAGTACAGTCTCTTAGAATTGTAAATGAGTGGATATTAGTTACTTCTACAGTGCAGGCTTTCTTCAGCCTTAGCTGTTTTTCAGTCTTTTATGCATGAAATCTATAAACAAATTCAACTATTATATTTAGTTCATTGCTTATCTATGAACCGTCGTCGCGGCTACGACCCAACTATGATCCCGTGTGTCCACAACTCGGTTTTCTGTAAAGTCAAGTGGAATGGCGAATGCTATTCAACTATTAGTTGAAAGCGAGCAACATTTAAACCAATAAGCTTCTCATCTTCCAGTGTTAATAAACTTTGAATAGTTGCAGTTAGTGATGTCGCTACGTATAACCTTGTTTCTATTTCTTGCAAAATCATTTTCGTGTGTTTGTTGCTCGTTGTGTGTTGTGTTTGTTGTCATTCTCGGTATTGTGCATACATACAATATTTTTTGAACTGCCTATGCCCGGACACGCATATAGCCTACCTAATAGGAAGCATTTTCAGCAGATTTCTACATATTATAAAACAAAGTCGCTGTCACTGTCTGTCCGTCCCTATGTATGATTAAATCTTCAAAACTACGCAACGAATTTTGAAGCGGTTTTTTTTAATAGATAGAATGATTCAAGAGGAAGGTTTTTAAGTATAATATGTGCATAATATCGTAGAGAAACACTGATAAATTTAGAGATAATACCACGCGGGCGGAAAATATGGCGGTACGAAGTTCGCCGGGTCAGCTAGTTACCTAATAAAATGTAGTGAAGGTACGAGTTGACAGCGGGTGACATGAGGCAGCAGCAGACGACGTGTCGCAGCGACACTACTGGTGCTTGTACCTTATTTCCATGAAATTGCAGACGACATGAGGCTGCAGCGGACCAAGTGTCGCAGGGACACTACCGGTTTCAATGTATTTCCATGAAAGCAAAGACACGTCGTCTGCTGTTACGACATGAAGTTGGAAGCCTTTATTGTTACATATTAAATGACGATTAATAAAACAGAGCGTCGGTAGCTTAGTGGTTAAGGAGTCGGCCTTACGATAGAGAGGTCCCGGGTTCGAATCCTGGCCATTACACTACCGACGTGAACCCACTCCTAGCACAAGCAATTTAGCTTAGTTGGAGGGGTTAACAAGAATATTAGTAATTTCAGTTGCTAATATTCTTTAAAAAAAAAAAAAAGTAGGTACGTTCCGTATATACCCTTAAATCCCCATCGTAGTATAAGGGTAAGCAGAGACAATAGAGCTCCACTTAATACAATCCTTACATAAACCCTTACCTCCCTTGTATTCATCAACCTTTTCATGCATTTTCTTTTGTTCCCTATTTTAAAAGCTCTTTTATGGGGAAGTTCGTACACGTCATCCATTTTTGGCTAGTCTTGTCGCATTCATACCTAATACACTTTTTCGAACTAGAATAATAATTACTTTTTTCCTATTTAGACGACTTGTGTGAAGTAGTAGACCGTTCGCCTGCTTTGTCAGAGATCGCGGGTTCGCTTCCTGCTCAGTAACAATATGAAGTGGAATACAGACCCCAGGCCATGCTTATTAAAAAATCCAATGTGAGCGCGAGTATGACGCCCTTGGTGTTGCATACGTCCATAGGCCACGGTAACCACTTCACATCAGGTGGGCCGTGTGCTTATCTGCCACCTAAGTGGTATGAAAAAAAGATCTAAATGAGCGTGTAAGAATTCAACACCGTACAATAAGAAGTGTTTTTATTTAGCTAGTACGATTTTGCCTTTCAACCTAATATAAAAAACGTTGCAATTCAAATAAAAGCTTAAAAAATATTCATAACTCTAGCAAAGGTTTATACCTAGTAATTATAACTGTTCTAGATTTTTCCCTCCTAAACAACCATGCACAATTAGTTTTTAATTTTGATATAAGAATAGAGAACATAGGCTCATTCCAGACTATTTTATCAGCACCTCATTCAGACGCTGCGAAGTGTGTTTATGAGATGTTGTGTAGAAGTGACGATGAATGAAGAGAAGTGTTGTTAATATGTGATTCTACTCATCTCATAAACACACTATCTAACCTAATTTAAGTTTTGTTTATAGTTTATGTTATTTTGTTACAATAGGACTGCCATGTCGTAAGATAATAGTCCTATAAATAAATAAAGATTAAAAAAGAAAAAAACAACCATCCTATGAAATGTTTAATTTCACAACACGAATTCCTTTATAATTATAACATGTCATCCATGGTTCGCGGCTTCCAAGCAGGAGGCATTTAAATTAAAAGTACTGTTTATATATTCCATTCATTTCATGGAGGCCCACTGTGATATAAGGGGTTACCATGATACATCCGAAACTTTGGGCCCACACACGAATGAAAGACGAAGGATTTGTAAATAAATTCTACAACATTCTACACAACGCTGTTTTTTTTCTACACAACATACATTTATTATACATAGAATCACCCAGTCCAATGCAAATATTACATATTTATGCATACAAATATTTGTACTGAGCGGCAATCGAACCCGCGCCGCCTGCGTAGCAGTCGAACGTTCTATTCTACGCCTCAAAGGCCGTTTATAGCCAATTAGATACCATGAAGTCAAGTAGTAAGGTTTCAAGATGAAAAAAAAGGTAATATGAAGTAACTTCGGTTTTATTTCGGTATTGTTTAAACGGAATTGAAGAGTCACGTGCCGCCTTCGGATCCGATTTCGAGACAAATTTGTTCCACTGTACTGAATGTCCGAAACTTCGATCGGTATGTTTCATAGTAGGCCTACAGAGCCTACGCAATATAAACATGAATCCAACTTCGCTTCATACAATTTCGTACAAATGAAATACAAACATTTATTTGAACCTGTCTGCAAGTCGAGGTTATGACAATAGAAAGTTGAATTTAAGTTTAATTCAGCCTTGAGCGGTAGTTTTCATAGTTGCAACTGCTTGTAATCAACTTTTGTAATGAAAACTCATTTAAAATTACAAATTGGAAAACTTGCTTAATTGTTCTTAAGTTTTTATTGTGAAAAGTATAATAGTAACCGAAATAAATAATATTTCTACTATATTCTCCAAGCTTTTTTATACCTTTTTTATCGACCAAAAATCCCCACGGACACCTCCCCCGCCGGAGCCGGAGGAGGAGGTTATGTCGGACTCGAACCGACTAAAACACACGCCGTCTGTGGGCCGTCGGTTGCCGGAGGTGAGATTGTCGTAGCCATATCCCTCGCACCCCGGCTGACCCAGGGCCATATCTCTCGACCTGGACCTCACGCGACCTCTCGATAGTAAGACCGACTACTTAACCACTAAGCTACCGATTTTTGTAGTTACTCTTGTATTTTTATAAGCATCTGTTTTTATATTTCTATAATCCTCCATCCCTCATCATCCTATTAGAGCATATCCCGGTTGCATATTTTTCTGTTTCGTTTTTAGATTAAGAAATATTTTTTCCTTACCTCATTTTCAGTAACATACATTAAATATATCCATCACTATCAGCTTCCAGAATACCTACATTACTTGATATCTTACATTGTTGAACATTTTATGACGCATTCCAGGCACCCAGAAGGTTCTTTTGTCAGTGTGTCAGTGATTCCTTTTTACGAACCTCCTAAATTACCACGGGTAGCGCAGGGGAGTACTCGGCACAAGTATATTAAATATTTGAGTAAGGGTCCCTTCACACTGGGTTATTTATGTATGGTGGGAATTGAGACGTAGTACTTAAATGTTTCATAAATTTAATTTGGGTGAAAAACTTTGTTCACTTCAAGAATAAAGGCTTTATTTCTCACTAGCTGAAGGCGTTCTTTCCGCAAGGATATCATTTTTTCCAATTTTTTATTATATCTCCAGTTCCACTCATCTAATTGTGATAAAACATCATCATCATCATCATCATCTGCATATAGACGTATTCTCCCGATTGCATCCGTGGCCAAGATGACCCCGGAGCTCAGGGTCCGCCTTCCGGCTCCTCCTTCTCCACTTCGCACGATCTTGGGCGTCCATGGTGGTGAGACCATTTGCACGCATATCACCCTCCACGACGTCAAGCCAGGACTTCTTTGGCCTACCCCTTTTACCTGGACCCGGCGGGGGTACCATTGCCAGGCATTTGTTCCCCACGTAGCCTGGCGGTTGCCGCAAGACGTGGCCGCACCAGCGAAGGCGGCTCTCTTGCATTTTATCCGCGATGTCACGGACATGGAGGCTGCCGCGGATGCGAGAGTTCCGTACGCGATCTTTACGCGTAACGCCGCACATCCACCGCAACATTTTCATCTCCGTGACACGCAGCTCTTGCTTGTGTCGCTCGAGCAGCGGCCACGCCTCACAACCATACAAGAGAACAGGCCTAATGATCGTCTTATAGACCTGCCCCTTCAACCTGACTGGCATTTTAGGATCACAGGTCACGCCAGTCATTTCTCGCCACTTGGCCCACGCGGCAGCAATGCGTGCCTTGACGTCGTGGTCGATCTCACCGGTCACATGAAGTACAGATCCTAGGTACTTAACCTGGTCCGTGCGCTCGACCAAATCATCGCCTATGCGGACGGGTGTGGGATCTGTGGAGTTTAACGCTAAGTATTCTGTCTTCGCTACATTTAGCTTCAGACCGCCGTTCTCAAGCGCTTCTTTCCATCCTTTCACGCGTCGCACCAATCTGCTCCTGTCCGCGTCCATGAGCGCAATATCATCAGCATACATGAGCAACCACGGAGGCTGCTCATGTGAGTTTCTAATGCTGTCCGACAAAACATCTAATACCACGCTGAACAGGTAAGGACTAAGGACGGATCCTTGGTGTACCCCGACGGTGATGGGGAAGGCTTTCGAGTCGCCAACAGCAGTCCGAACCACGGAACCGGAATCGTAGTACATGTCTCGGATATGGCTCGTAATTGTGATAAAACATATGGCAAATTAACTCTGACCTCGACATTTTTAATAAAAATTGCACATAGGCCACGGTGGACATTTACCATCAGGTGGGCCGTGTGCTTGTCTGCGATTCAAGTAGTATAAAAAAATCAGCATTAAAATCTGTGCAGTTGTTTTTGCGTCTTTTGCTAAGAAACAGACAAGTATTAGAAAAAAAATATTGTTGCGTTCAGAATCGTTATTTTATAGATACGACTAATCCATATCCATACTAATATTATAAATGCGAAAGTAACTCTGTCTGTCTGTCTGTCTGTTACGCTTTCACGCCTAAACCACTGAACCGATTTTGATGAAATTTGGTACATACAGGGGTAGATAACCGACATCCACGTGGAGGGAGCCGCGGGCGAAAGCTAGTAATTTTATAACAGTAAAGCCAAAAGCTGAAAGTTCTTTTTATTCATTCAATCGTGTCCGGTAGGTGTTTCTGAGTTTGCATTTCGTTAATATTCAAAGCTAAACATTAAGCTTTCTTCTTTAGAAAAATGCTCGATATAAATATTTGTTCGAAACGTCGAATTTTTATCCCAATATTAACCCGCGCCTCCTGCGCAGCAGCCGCGTTCATTATCGCTACGCCACGGGATCCTGCCGTTTGGCAAAATATGTTTCGTCAAATTTCACTTCCCAAAAAACTTATCGCAAATTTTCATTTCCCAAAAGAATCTTTAGCAAATTTACATTTCGCATTTTAATCACTTGGTCAAATATTCATTTGGCAAATATTTACTTGCTCAATTTTCATTAAGTCAAATATACATTTAGCAAATGCTTTATTTTGTAAAGGCGTAGTATAGGCGTAGTTTGTAACGTAGGCTAGATTGGAACTGCTAGAAAACTAGGTTAGGTTAGGTTAGAACTGTGACCCCAACAGAGCGCGAGCCGAGCGAGCGAAGCGAGCGTGCCGCGGCAGCGGCCAGCGAAGCGCTGGAAATGAATTGTATGATAACAATATAATTATTATAAAATTTTAACTGCTAGAAAAGTGGGTTAGGTTAGGTTAGAACTGCGACCCCAACAGAGCGCGAAGCGAGCGTGCCGCGGCAGCGGTCGGCGAAGCGCTGGAAATGATTTGTATGATAACAATATAATTATTATCGAAGTTCTTACCTGTAAATTATTTGTCCAAGGTGAAAAAAACATCGATGCAGCATCGTATTCTAAAAATTGGATCTTAAAATTAAAAACTTTAATGCAGTGAATTTAGACTCTAAGTAAATCATATGCCAAACCATATTTGACTTCCTAACACTTGGTAAAATGAAACTTTGTCATATAATTATTTGGTAAACAATAATTTGCCAAAAATAGTATTGCTAACTGCAAAATTGCGAAAAGTTGTTTTGCCAAATGAAAATTTGGGAAACATACTTTGGCATGTGACACTTTGGGAAACGTTTTTTGCCAAACATTAGTAAACCCTACGCCACAGAGGCAGTCTAGCCAGTATAATAGTAGCTTTATTGAGAAAGCTGCGCAATCCGACTTGGATAGCCATGCAGAAACAAGTCATTTGCCTAGCCCGTTTGTTAAATGTTGTACGTTTAGTTAACAGCCTATGCAGTTAATTGAACTACTGATTAAGCTAGTAGGCTGCGACATATACACCTCTTATAGATACATGTTGTACACAATGGCTGAAAACCCCTCAGCACTTACTAAAGTACCTAATCTTTCTTTACAATGGATTCTTTGCAATTATTTTTATAAATTAACATTAAACTTAATGACAAAACATTAACAAACATACAAAGCCGTAAGAACATTAAGTTCTGAAGTTTTATATACATTTCTAAATTACACAAACACTTGAGCGAAATGAGCGGTTCATTAATATAGTTCCGTTTTTATACAATCATGGTCGCTAATAGGCGATGAGTGTGCACATTGTAGCCTATTTAGGCTACTGCTGACTGTTGTCGTTTAAGGTAGTGTTGCATTGCGAGCGGAGCGGAGTGCAGTACGTTTCACCAATCATTGTATTAGGTCCCACGTAATAGATGGTGAGCCTATTGCCGTATTCCGGGCACTATTGTTGACTTGAGTCATGTATCTGAGGCTGAGTCTGGGCTGTATATATCTGTCTAATGTTAAAAACTCCTATCCCTTAGTCGGCTTGTACGACACCGCATGGGAGGAGATGTGGTGGCCCAAATTCTACTCTGGCGAGACCCACGCGGCCGGCCACCAAAAATTTAACATCTATACTAAAGGCATCTATACTAATAACTTAACACTGATAGCGAAAAACCTCTCCAATGAGCTCTGGCTACCTTTCTTCCCACCGGGAACACAACACGAGTTTATTATAGCCGCGGTATTCTGTAGGGCGGAGGTACTTCCCCAGTCGGACTGTTCGATTGAGACGGCAATTAAATACCGTCGTGTCCTACTTCCTTCAATTCTCATAATTTTAATTTCATCGATCTATTATCATTGACAGGACTATTGTTGCCAATAAGCCTGATATAGTGATAATAGATCGATTAGAGCGCCGTGCAGTAATAGTTGATATCACTATCCCTCATGACGAGAATCTCGTGAAGGCAGAAAAAGAAAAACAAATTAAGTATTTGGACTTGGCCCATGAGATTGTCGACATGTGGGATGTGGACTCGGCTATTATTGTACCGATAGTCGTTTCAGTTCACGGACTTATCGCCTCGAATAACAAGAGCCTCGATCAACATCTTAAGAGGCTCTCGTTAGACGGTTGGCTCAAGGGCTTGATGCAGAAGGCGGTTTTGCTAGACACGGCACGTATAGTGAGGAAGTTGCTCTCCCTGGAGCCCTAACCACCGGCAGCTTGGTCCCTGTACCCGATGCCGGTGGGACACTATTTTTATACTAAACTTCAACTTACTACACAAGGCTCCCTTTTTGTAATATACACCCCATATTGTCTACCACATTCGTAGTTATAACTATGTATACACCTACATATATGTAGGTATACCTACGTCATACCATAACACAACAATAACACCGCTCAGTATAAAAGCTCATCTTCCTTTAAAATATCATTGGCGATTTCATTCAAATACATTACATTCAGGACCGAAACGCCGCACACGTTCTGTATACAAAAACCTTTCGCAAGCATTTACCTCCGTCACAGTACAATGCTTTACTTTCGCTATAATATTTGGTCTGTAATGCCTCGTTCAGGGCTTAAAATATTTTTTTCGGAATATTTTCATGACCAGAAACCCTTTAGGACGTACCTACAATACTTTTTTCTGAATAATTTTATGACGCAAGCAAGACCCTATGTACTTTCTATAATATATTATTAAAGAGTGTTATGCGTGCATTTAGCACACATTTTTTTTATACCACTTAAGTGGCAGACAAGCACACGGCCCACCTAATGGAAAGGAGTGTAAATACTCTCTTTCTATCTTAGTTTTATATCTCGTATCTAGTTTATTTGATAACTACACCATATCTTTTGTTTTTATCTCTACTGTCCATCCCAAGGTTGCCTGGAAGAAATCGCTTCCAGCGATAAGGCCGCCCATTGTACATTAAACTATAATACATGCTACCTACTTGTCATCTTTGTAAATCTATTGGTGTACAATAAAGAATTATCTATCTATCTATCTATCTAATATTTATAATGTAAGTTCTATTGGATCTCAGACTCCGAGATGACAGCTTCAGATTTGACTAGGAATAACGCGGAAGATGATCATGATGCTTCTAATGAAACAGTTCTAATGAAAATGAAACAATACGCTACGCCTAAGACATCACATTTTTTTTATGTAGGACATGTCAATTTGACTTCACTTAGCCTGATGTAAGCTGAAGCCAGTCTCGAAAAGAATGTCACCAATACCTATATATACACGTACCATGTTACAATGGTGGCACAGAGCCTGATGACCTCATCAGATGCATTTTGACGCCCTGCTTAAAGCACCCGGGACTGTAGGAAGAGGGAACTCCAGTACTGGTAAGGAATTCCAGTTCCTAATGCTGCGGCAAAAGAAGGAATCGCCGAACCGCTCGGTTCTTGATGGAATATTCTGTACCTTTTGCGGGTGACATCTAAGTCCTGCACGTGTTGTCCTGTATAAGAAAGGAGAGTGTGGGAAAAGTGTATCTTTTTTTTTAATCTACTTAGTCGCAGACAAGCCCGCGGGTCTTCTGATGGGCGAGTGCAACAACAGGGGAGTCACACTTGTGCTGCCGACCCTGAACACAGAACAGAGAGATTCTGTGCCGTCCGCGCAAAAGATAAGTAGGACAAAGCCTTTGGTTTTCCCACTGACAGCACAAAATCGACCTATGCAAAGAATAAAGTTGTATGTGCAAAATCACGACTTTCCAGGAGAGCGATTTGAAGTTTGTCGCGGACAAAATTCAGTATAACTTTTTTTTCTATTAACCTAGAGTACTGAATCTTTTAAGATATACATGGGACTACATAAGGTAATATTTTCTATATAAATAGATAATTGTAAACTAATATTTCCGAACTTAGCAGTATTTAAGTGTACATGTGACGTTTTACTGTGGAGGTCTCAAGGTCATATATGCATTTGTTACTTTATTTTAGGGAAAAGTGCAAGGGTCATGTGTAAATATAACTTTATTTTTGGAGAATTTAGTTTTTTTCTGCAGTTACATGTGTAGTAAAGGTTTGTGACTAATAAATAAAACTATGTATTTATGGTTGATTAATCGCGTCCGGTCCATAAGAGCTTAATCCCAAAATGTCTGATATCAGTACGACTGAGTCTAACAATGACTGATACCAATAAGCCTATATTTCAAAACGAATTTGTCCCGAATTGCCTGAAATGTTGAATACGCATTTTCCTAATTGCATCTGTGGCCAAGATGACCTCAAAGTTCGGGGTCCGCCTTCCGGTTCTTCCTCCTCCACTTCGCACGATCTTGGACGTCCATGGTAGTGAGATCATTCGCACGCATGTCACCCTCCACGACGTCAAGCCAGGACTTCTTGGGCACGAAAAATACCTGGACCCGGCGGGGGCGCCCTTGCCAGGCATTAGTTACCCACATAGCCTGGCGCTTGCCGCAAGACGTGGCCGCACCAGCTAAGGCGGCTCTCTTGCATTTTATCCGCGATGTCACGGACATAAAGGCTGCTGTGGATGCGAGGGTTCCTCATGCGATCTTTACGCGTGACGCCGCACATCCACCGCAGTATTTTCATCTTCGTGATACGCAGCTCTTGCTTGTGTCGCTCCAGCAACGGCCACGCCTCACGACCGTGCAAGAGGACAGGCCTAATGGTCGTCGTATAGACCTGCCCCTTCAACCTGACTGGCATTTTGGGATCACACGTGACGCCAGTCATTTTTCGCCACTTGGCCCACGCGGCAGCAATCCGGCCCTGACGTCTTATATTCGAAAGATGATTATCGTAGTTTTTGCCAATATTTTTGGGGCATTTTCTTTTCACGTCCGACCATTCAGACCTACGACATAATCGTTAGACGGAGCGGGAGAATCATCGTAACTGGAATTGTTAGGACCACTTTTATTAGTAATCGAAGGTGATGCAGTCCAGTGGTCATTACCGTGCATTGAACAGAAGCTGTCATAACAACCTTTGTACGTATTTGAAGGAGAAGGCATAGGAGTTGAGTCATAAATTGGTAAAGAAATTGAAGGTAAATCTCCAAAGCTAACTGCAGGCGAGTTATCAAAGCTAGATGGTACGTCGAAAGCTAGTGGTGTTAGTAAATTGTTATTTCTAGATTTCTGTTACAGCAGTAAGTCATTATCATTAGAACTTTCACCATGAATAGGGAGCGGGATTATGTTAGACGTATTAGTGGCAGAGATAAACTTTGTATTATTAAATTACAGAATGTAGAGGCTTTACAGTGGAAGATTGGTTTTCTTATGTAGTATGTACTGAAAACATCTTCCCATAGGTAGGTACGTTGGGCATCTTTTGAAAAATATTTTCAGCTCCTTGTGGTAACGGTGAGTCCATTAACGCATTTCGGTTTTCTACAACATTCTCTGGAAATAGAAATCAGAAAAACTCGGACTTTCGCAGAACTTTGGCAACAAACACTGGCACGAAAATTTTATTAAGTAGGTACCTACATTAAACTTTAAACAACAAATAATGGTGTCAATGGTTATTAATATGTGTATTTAAGTAGCTAATATTGAAATTAAATAATTTTGTCTCATTTTTCATACTTAATTTCAGTTGCAAAAAAGTTATATCTTATTATCAATCCTAGAATAAAGTTGCATCTACATATAGAACACAAAATTTAGATGTGAATTCCGTCTAATTAAGTTACTTGTGCATATATGACCGGATATTTTTACGTGATCTACAAAGAATAAAGTAATATAGGATGATATGAATGATTTTCAGTAGTTATAAAATATTTGAATTAAAGGTTTATACGATAAATAAACAGATATTGCACTCATTACTTGACATGTTTTCAATGAAGCTGATCTTCCATAGAATATAGATGTATATAGGTGTTCTATACCTATATACACCTATATTCTTCGGGTGAGCGGGTGGCGGGCGCGCAGTTCCCGACGGTGAACAAGGGTACTTGTGCGTACAACTCCTTACACGTTGGAACAATAAATTACATGTAACCATATTCAATTGATATCTTCGTAGCTAATAAAGTTTTTGAACTTTTGATTTTACTAGTGTATAATATAGGATAATCTAACACAATTAACACAAAAAAACACTTTTGCTGTTTTAGTCACATATAACCTTATTCGATGCATAAGTCGAAATATCTCCAGTGATTGAGAAAAATCTAATAATTTATTGTAGCTTTGTTTTTTTTTATATAGGACACGTCAATTTGACTTCGCCTCGCCTGATGGTAAGCTGAAGGCAAAAAGAGGGCCACCATTACAGACACGTATCATGTTACAATGGTGGCACTCAGCTTGACAACCTCATCAGATGCTTTTTCACGCCCCGCTTAAAGGACCCGGGACTGTAGGAGGAGGGAAACACGTGAACTGGTAAGGAATTCCAAGACTTAATGGTGCGGCAGAAGAAGTAGCTACTAAATCACTATTAAATTACCATTGCTATGTTTATCTCACAAAAATATAGTCAAATTTCTCGCTCATGCCTCGCTCATCAGTAACCTCGCCCTCGGCATTGTCCGTAGAGGAACTCAAACAGTTCAGTAGACAGTTGGTAAATAAACTACTTTCTTTGTGTCCTGCTTGTACTCTTACATAATTATAGCACTGTGTTTGGGTTGAGCTGAAGCCTTTATGCAAGTAGTCGTTAGTTTAATATTTACCCTGGGTATTTTATTACCTTGGGATATTTCTATATACAAAATATGTTGGAATAAATGTAGGGGTTTCTATTGGTTTCTATCATGATTTATTTTAACGACTCGTAGCTGATTCGTACGAGAGGATATTTTTTTACGTCTTCATTTTTTTCTAGTAAATATAGCTTGGCTGGGGTGTGAGTGCTATGTATAGTACGCGCCAGTTAGAGTGGCAATACGAGTGGAACAAAGTCTTACGAATACGAAGTAACAAGAAAGGTAAATCAAAAATATTAAGAATTAAGAATTATTACATTATCTTTTGACATTGAAACTGTCGTTTTTGCAAATTTCGTGTACCTACACCACTGTATGTGGGAATGTAAATGACTCGTATTGCCACACTAACTGGCGCGTACTATAGGCGATCTCACCTCCGGTAACGTAGAATCTACAGGCGGTGTGCGCGGTGTGCGTTTTAGTCAGTCCGCTATCTTGAGAATTAGTATGATGATAGCTACCTATATTATGATAAATACAAAACTAATACCTATATTGTACTAACGGACTATTCAACATGAAAATAAATTTCAATTCGAATCAGTAGTTCTTGAGATTAGTGCGATAAACCAAACAAACAAAAAGAAAATTCTTCAGATTCATTAGTATAGATATATCTGTTCAGACTATAGTCAATACTGTTATACAATACAGCAACGTGACTGATCATAATTTTCATCAGAAAACCAGCATAAAATAAATATTAAGTAGTAGCCAATCGCGTTGCGAATTATATGCTAAATATAATATATGTACATCATTATGGCATCCATCTAAACGATAGCTGCGGGCATTTTCTCTTAATTTCACATGCCATATCTACAAATCTGTTTTAAGGGACGTATTCGTTAAAAGTAATTGTTAATTTATTCATTAGAAAACCCACAAAACGTATCTAAAACATACGCCCACGATTAATTTATCTTTTATCTTTCTTTATCACGTACCTTTTGTGAATTAGGCTAGCCATATGCGTGCTAATATTATGAAGATAATGATATTGGCTTTGAAGCCCATTTAGAGATATTATCTAATAGCAAAAGTGGTTCCATAAAGGTAGCCGACCGCATACGACAACTGCCGACGCACGCAGCACATGTGCTTCACAATGGTCTCCTTTATCCGTATCGGAGTTTTAACAAGTAATGGGTACGCTGTATCTTTCGCATGCGTCTGTCGTTGTCGTATGTGGTGGGCTTCGGAATTATACCTTAAGAGAGAGAATTCCCAGCGGTGAGTAGGGTAGCCAGAGCTCACAGGAGAGATTCTGTGCCGTCAGTGCAGAACAAGAGCAGGACAAGCCTTTTGTCTTCCCATTGACAGGACAAAACCTCTCCAGTGAGCTTTAGCTACCCTACTCACCGCCGGGAACAGAACACGAGGTTATTATAGCCGCAGTATTCTGTAGGGTAGAGGTACTTCCCCAATCGGACTGTTCGATTGAGACGAAAATACCGTCGTTTCCTACCTCCTACAATACATTTAGAGTTTGTAAGTTATAGGTGATGAAACTCCAGCCACGCGGTACGAAACAACCTTTTCAAGCTCTGGGGCAATTCATACCACAACCCAAACAGCTTGCGGTGTGAAACGACCCACGGCCCTACCTTTAACTGAATGAAAAGAGCGGTTCGGTTAGGAAAATGTATCCTGTATTTATAAATGCGAAGGTTTTTAAAAATGTTAGAATGTTTGTTACTTAAAGATGTTCATACGGGTGAATGGATCTAGCTGAACATTTGATCAGGCTTAGTACTGTAGTCTAGAATAACCATAAGCTACTTTTAGCCCTGGAATAGGTTCCAACGTATTACGAGAACGGGATCAGAATGTTCTTCAACACGGACAGGCAATCTTATAATTAGGTATAATATAATAATATGGGCGTGTGGTTCCCGGCAGAGTAGAATTTGGGCCAACCCATCTCTTCCCTTACGGTGTCGTACAAGGTGACTAAGGGATAAGGCTGTTTATCATTAGATATACATAATTATACAGCCTAGACTCAGCCTCAGATGCATGGCTCGAGTCAAGAATATTGCCCGGAATACGGCAATAGGCTCACCCCCTAATACCTGCGTTGGACCTAATACAATGATTAGTGAAAAACGGGTGTTAACACAATATGTATAGGTATGCATAACTAATTATTGAAACAATGGGGGACGCAGCTGCCAACAAACTGCTATGCAGTTTGGCAGAGGTTTAGATTAACAAGCTACAATATTTAAATGTGAATAAACAATTTCGTTTCATTCCATTTCCATTTTTCATAATTCATCTCTATCTAACTGTGGGATAAAGGCGTGATTATATGTATGTATGTATGTATGTATAATAAAAAAGTAATTTCAACTTATCGCACAGGTCGTTGTCCCAAGAGCACAAAATATAATCATGATTTGTATATTTTTAGATTCCATGTTCCAGGAAATGTTCCTAAAAACAAAATACCTCCATGATGATTGAGCATTTAGCCGGTTTCTACCCATTTATATGTCACAACGTACTCATATCATATTTCTAACAAATACATATTATTGCGACAACATATTTCTTCCACATGGCGATCCTAAAACATTTCCTTCATATTGTTTTCGTTTGTCTAATTAAAATTAATGAGCCTAAACGATGCGTCAATTCTCATTACCGCCTCCGAAAAGGCATTAGGAATTAGAGCGTTTTCACACTATCCGATATCCGATATCGGTATCGGACGCCGATCCGATATCGGAGGAAGTCAAATGTATGAAATATGTATCTGTCTTTCACATTGTCCGGCCCCTGATACAGCTGTGTTGTCTCGATAGATTTTTTCATCCCTAGCTTCCTTTACTAGCCTGTGCTATCGAGCAAATTGCCGAATCGGACCGATTTTATCGGATATTATGTGAAAACAGCACTTGGCGTTCCATCTATCGGATGTCGGCTATCGTCGTCCGACACTGATATCGGATATCGGATAATGTGAAAACGCTCTTACGGTACTCCATAACACTCCAAATGAATACACCATTCAGGGAGTTACGGTGAACTCACAGAGTTTTGTACCTAAAATAAAACTTGATACCTATAGAAAATTTTGATTAGGAAGCAATGAAACAGAGTGTCTAGCTTGAAAATTAATCAATTATCTTACTTAATCCAACTACCCGTAACGACTGCCATAGATGTTCGTATGGCAACCGGGACTGACGCATGTTCTCCAAGGCACGACCAGACATACAAATATTTGCACTATTTTGTTCTTATATCTTAGTATTATACTTGAAGAAAAGTAGATCACCGTTTGTAGATATCAGTTAAGTATTTTATTCATCGACATTTTCTCGTCCCCGATGCTAAATCCTCTGAAGCGTATAATTCCTCACAGTAACTAGGTTATTGCAGCCATTTTATTCGTTTTGTTTGAATATCGAGGAAATATTCCATGATTCTAAATTGAACGAGTAGTTGAGCATAGAACTTAGTTTATTTTTATTAATAATTTGAGCTCCTCGACTATAAATGGAACAAGTAAGTAGGTAATTAGTTGGCTACTACGTGTAGTCGCATATTGCTACCGACGATCGTTGCCTTTTTATTGCAAACGCTGTTATTTGGTGATTTTAGTTCGTGATCAATTTGAAATCAGGAGTCATTCACCATCTCGCGATCGTCAAATTCGCGAAGCGCGCGCGATTTGGCAATTTTGGATTTTGAATTATTTTTGTGTCATCAACTCGCCCGATTGTGAAAATATGACGTATTTGTGTACAGTCAGCTACAAAAACGTTGTAATAGATTAAATTGGGTACCTATTTTAAATGTACAATATACGATATGGATACGACATATGTGCAAATACTGAAACCGCGAAGCATCCTGGTCCGTAGGAATAGAACCTAATTAAATTTAAACTTAAATTCCCTGATTTATAAAATCCGAAATTTTCTAACAAAATAATTATTAAAATAAATGTAGAAAATGCAACCACTTGTATAAGTCATTAAATAGTTTCATCCATTGCTTTAAAGTCATTGACTGTGTCATACGTCATTAATAAATACGCACACACCTTCACACACACACACAACAACTTCACACACACACACAACAATAGGCATAGTAGATAACTTACTTGAACAGCTAAGCGGCAACATGCGATTCTACAGAGTGCTCAAAGTTGTCCAAATTCTATAAAATTAAAACTCTAGTTTCTGCCCTTAATACTGGACCAATTTTGTTCAAACTTTTCCTGCTTGAAGCTTAGGGGGTACGAAGTATATGGTTTCAATTATTGCCTATATATGTCGTATCCATATTGTATTTTAGGCTAGGTTCACATGTAAGGCGCGTTAACGGAGGTCAGTGGTTGAGCAATTAATATTTTAAGGATAGTTAATAGTTACCAAAGTTCAGTTAAGCTACAATGTTCTACATTTCGACAATCTTATGCAACCAATTTGTTTGTATGAAATTTTCGACATATGGGATGTGAACCTATAGTCGTTTTAGTCTACGGATTCAACAACTAGGCAAGAGTGTCAACCAATACTTGAAAAGGCTCTCGTTAGGCAGTTTGCCCAAGGGCATAATGCAGAAGGCGGTTTTACTAGGCATGTCATCTCTCTGGATTCGTAATCACCGGTATCGTGGGGAAATATTTTTTGCATCCGCATAGTTCCCCGAGGAGTAAAATTTGGGCGGCCCCATCTCTTCCCATGCGGTGTCGTACAAGGCGACTAAGGGATAGTAGCTGTTTAACATCAGACAGATCCCGACTCAGCCTCAGATTCGTGGTTCGAGTCAACAATAGTGCCCGGAATACGGCAATAGACTCACCCCCTATTACGTGGGATGGAATACAATGATTGGTGAAATGTTGGTGTTAACCTATGCCTAACCCACCGGGGATAAAGGCGTGATTATTTGTACGTATGTATGTATTTATTAGGCATTTAGGAATAGGAAAGTAGGAATAAAGGGGAATAATAATATAATAATACCAGTATACACAGCCATATAAATTCAATACAAACAAGTACATGACATGTACCAAAGAACCTTCCCTAAGCTTCCTTACAAGCTAACATAACGATTAACACTTAAAAGCTTGTCATCTCAAGTCATGCCTTTCAAAATGTAAATTTGGCCTCGTTACGTCAGCCTATGTTAAAGGTAAGATGGGTTAATATCATTGGCAAAGTTAGGGCCCCATGTCTTAGAGGCTGCTGTGAAGGCACTTCGTTATTACGATTACTGTAAGATGCGTAGAGTAAAGCTTTAAGTACTCTGTATTGTTATTTAAATTATTGATAGCCTCTTAGAATGAAAAGAAAGAAAGAAGAAATAAATGTTTATATGTAGTGATCTGGGTGTTTATTATGTATAATATTTATTTACAAACAGATTGACGAAACAGATTTGTGAAGCGAAGGTGAATGAGTAACCCAGTAAGAGTACCTAGACATTACGTATGTCAATCAGATCGAGAACGAATTCATTTTAAAGAAAGATTTAAACCAGGATCATAGAAAGTGTAAACATTGTGTTTCCTGCCTACCCCTATAACAAAGAGACGTGATTTTATGTACATGTTAAGTACCGTCAAATTTTGTATAATTCAGGTATTCTATACAATGTACAAGTAGAAGATGTCTGCGGTTCCACCGGCTGATATTTACGGATGACATTGCGGGACATCTATTTCTGAATGGTTTTTTTGATAACATTTCATACATTGCCGACTACGCTTTCGGTATCATATACATTGCCTAGGCATTGTATAGAATACCAGACTATACACACTGTCGGTAACATGTCATACATATTTACAAAAAAAGTATCTAAGTATCAATCAATCAATCAATTAGCCTGTTGCAGTTCACTGCTGGACATAGGCCTCTCGCAATATGCGCCACGTTGGCCGATCCTCCGCCTTCCGCATCCAGTCTGTCCCAGCCACCTTTTGCAGGTCGTCAGTCCAACTGCCTCCCGTTTTCCTTCTCGCGGTCTCCACTCTAGGGCTCGTCTGCTCCAACGACCATCAGTCCTTCGGCATTCATTTATCCGCATTCTAGAATTAGGTAGTTAAACTGTACATTTATTTATTTATTTATTTATTTATTTATTTATTTATTTATTTATTTATTTATTTATTACATAACATACATTATCCTTACAGATTAATCCAATGCGATAATGTAGAATTGGAAAATATTTAATTGTATTACATAACATTTAAAATCTATTCAATAAAATCAGGACCAAATTACAGCATGAATCAATAAAAACACAACTTAATAAAATAATCAATTATCACATTAATAATCAATAATTTAAATAGGTAATACCCACGCAAATCCTATTACAATATACTATCAATCAAATTGTCAAAAAGTCACATTATAATGTCCCATGTAAATTGTCAAATGGTAAACAATCATTACTTATACTTTATTACCTTACCTTAAATACTTATGCAAATCAAACTATAATATTTATATGTCATACAAATAGCAAAATGTCAAATACAAATGTCAAAATGTCAAATACAAGTGTCAATTGTCAAATACAGATGTCAAAAAATCAATTTTCAATGTCAAATGTTACATGCAAATTTCAAATGTCATAACGTAATAGGTGACTCTTGTGAACTCACTCAGTGAACATGAAAACAAGTCTATGCGGTCCGCGACCACATTGAGCGCATGAAAGGCGCGCGTGAGCGGCGCCCTCTGCAGCAGTTTGGTTCGCGCACTCGCCACATCAAGTAGGCGCGGGCGCCGCCGCCGCGACATGTACTCGTTCGGCACGCACAGCCCAACAACCTGCAGGACGGCTGGGTTGTGTACGAAGCCCCGCAGCACTTTAAACACATACGTGGCCAAAGCCACTTCCCTCCTAATTTCCAACTTGTAGTATCCCACCATGCCCAAAGTAAACAGTGTGGGATACAACAATGGGTATCCTGGGTACACACCGTAAAGTTTATGGTATAGAAACCTAATAAACTTGTTTTGTATCCGCTCTAACATTAATTTATACTTGTCCTCGTCTGGAGACCAAATGCTGGCATTACATTCTAGATGGCTTTTTACTAGAGCTTCGTACAGTGCCCTCAAAGCTGCGATATTAGTAAACTGGTTTGTGTGCCGCAACAGAAAACCTAGACTGCGATACGCTTTTTTACATACCTCCAGAATATGCTTATTAAACTTTAAGTCGGCGCTAAAACGAACGCCCAAGTCCCTGACCTCACTTATTCGCTGTAAAGGCGCCCCCTCCATTTGGTACTGGTAGTGACCTGGATTACGAGATCGGCTGAACGACAACACAGAGCATTTATCCACATTAAAATAGAGTTTATAGTCTTGGCTCCATCCAACCACACTATCTATATCCTTTTGAAGCAAGTTGTGATCTACAGTCTGCGAGATTACTCTGACTAATTTGAGGTCGTCAGCAAAAAGCAGCGGAGTCGAATTCACAACTACTTCTGGTAAGCTGTTAATCATTAAGATGAAGAGGAGAGGACCCAAGTTACTGCCCTGACTCACACCTGATCTCGTAAAGTATGGCTGGGAGAGACACCCCCCACAATCCACATATTGACGTCTGTCCCGTAAATAGTCCGCGAAGAACGCCAGTGCATGCGGTGTGCAGCCCACTGCAGCCAAACGCGACAGAAGTATGTCATTATCGACCATATCAAAGGCTTTCCTGAAATCAAAGTAGGCTACATCCACCTGCCCACCAGCGTCCACCGCAGGAACCAAACACGTCATCAGGTGAAGAAGATTACCTGTAGTTCCTCGTCCAGTACGAAAACCGTGCTGCGAGTCTGATAGCTGTGCACTGACCTGTTTGAAAATATCACTGTAGATGGTAGCCTCGAATACTTTGGCCGGCGTACTAAGGATTGCAACGGGCCTGTAATTACTAGTATCAGAGCCCCCCCTTCCCTTCGGTACAGGTACTACTCGAGTGACTTTCCAGCGCTCCGGAAACGTTGTAGTGTCAATGCAGGCATTGTATAAATGTAGCAATGGCTCAACTAACACCACACGAGCATCCCTAAAAACAAATGCAGGTATACCGTCCGGGCCCACTGATCGCTTGGGTGGCAGGCGGGCCAGCGCGGCCAGGACATCGCGCCCGCGCAGGCGAGTGAGGGACACCCGCGCGCCCGGCGGCGGCGCCGGTGCCGCGCCCGCCGCGTCCACATTCAGCTCTGCGGGCTCCTGATTGTATATAGAGTGAAAAAACCGAGCAAACTCATTGGCGCATTCGTAATCCGATAAAGTGCGCCCTTCTTTTATAAGTTTATGTTTACTCGAGTTTCCCCTCCTAGATCTCATATAGTCCCAAAACGTTCGCGGGTCATTAGTTAGATTGGCTTGAATCCGTTCGCAGTACCGATCGTGCGCCTGTGCTGTCTCAGCTTTTACTTTCGCCCTGGCTTGACTAAACGCTTCGTAATCACTACGAGAATTACTAGTTTTGTATTTTTTATGTAATGCGTGTTTAAGTTTTATTTCTCTAATTATTTCAGATGTGTACCATACCGGATAAGTGTGCCTACTATTTGTACTGATTTGCCTACGAGGGACACAAAAATCGAAAGCTTCATAAATTTTATTATAAAAGAAATTCAAGATAAGTTCTGGATCGCTCAAACTATACATCTCATCCCAATCCATATTAGCAAGCAAAAAATATAAATAACTAATGTTGGCCTTGTTAAAATTCCATTGTTTACAACCTTGAGAGCTCTGTGCGGAACATACGGGGGTGAGGGGCGGCGGCGACCGCGCCAATTCGACGCGCACGGCCAGCGGCGGGTGGTGGCGGTCCACGGGCTGCAGGCCCTCGCCCGACTCGCTCACGCGCACCCCGTCACGCGCACTCAATACTAGATCCAACTGCCTATCGTTACAGTTGGGTACCGTGTTGTACTGAATGAATTCACAAAAAGCCATGAAATATTCATAATAATTACATACCATCTCACTACATGAATAAAGATTGAAATCTCCTAATATTACTAAATTGTTTTTATATTTCAAACAAAGCTTTTCTAGTAAGTTAAACATTACCATATATTCACTGTCATCTGTACTCGGTGGGATATATACAACACAACATGTTAATAAAAAACGATTTTGTAAGTACAATGTGCCACAAATAAGTTCGAACCTGTGACTGTCTATGTTCACGCCGTCCGGTACTGGCACTCGACGCAATTCGTATCGTGGTGTGGCCATAAGAAACACACCGCCCTGCTTCCGCCCGTCCGCTCGGTCGCATCGCAATATTTGGTATCCGGGGAGCGTGAATTCCGCGTCTTGAATAGACTCATTCAAGCTCGTTTCTGTAATGGCGACTATATCAGCCTCTGTAGATTCAGTGAATGATAAGAATGGTGCCATCTTCGTCCTTAGCCCACTCACATTTTGGTACAGAATATTGATGCTTCTATTGGGCTTGTGTTTGGATCGGTTTGTTTGTTCGACGAAAAAAAATCCACTCGCTGAACTCCACATTTAGGGGCCATACGGCTGGATCGCATAACTTCTCGTAGTTAGCCTCCGTAACTCCAATCTTAAACGATGTGTAATCTCGGTCAGTTTTGGGTTTTAATTTTTCTATAATTATTTCCGTGTCATTTTGTAAAACATTTTGTACATGTTTCTTCATCATATCTTCCGTTGTGCTTTTCTCTAATCTCCATACATGTAGAAACTTTTTTCGTTCTACTGCTCTTAACAACTCAGATGATGCATTACCCCCTTTCCTGACTGGGTGAACCCTCCTGTTCTTTTTAACTTCCGTCCACGTATTATCTTTCTCATTAACTGTCGTTTCCACTGGTTTCCTAGCCACAGCAACCACAGTCGCGTAGCTGTTTGAGGGTTGTGGTGTTCGTGTCCTCGGCATCGAGTGCTCGCTGGGCGTTGGTGAGGTACTAGCAGTGGTAGTGGAACTCGCAAAAGATGTCGTCGGTAGTTGGTAGGTACCGGAGTTGGTATTAGTGTGTGAATTAGTGCCCTTATGCTGTCTTATTTTTTCTTGATTTACCTGCTTTAGCATATTAATTTCTCTCTCATATGAAACACACTTTTTATTCATTTCCTTTAGCTCTCCCGTCAATTTACTATTCTCCAATGCCAGAATCTTAACAGTATCTTTAATCTCTGCTATAATTTTGGTCTCCAAAGCACTTAATTTCTCCATAATAATTCTATTGACTTTTTCTACGATACCTCCCAAACCATCCGTATCATCAGCTGTTAATGGCACAGTCTTTTCTTTCGAACCCTTATCTTCAAATGATTGATTCTTATCCATTTGGTTATCTATAATCCCCGGGCGAAGACTTCGTACTGGAGTGTCATCTGTTACCCGAATACGTTGGGTTACGTTGACACAGGAATCACACTTATAATTGCTTTTCATATGTGCCTGGGCCTCTTTCGAAGCTGCCGGGGTGACATTCACACATCTATAATGGTATCCCATCTTGCATCCATTGCATTTCAGCTGGTTACTTGCATCAATTTTTTTGCTGCAGATAGCACAGTTCATTTTACGTTATTTTTATAAATCCGAAGTTCGAAACACAGTGTAAGCGGGACGTATATATATTATTCTAGTGAGTGCGAAAGAGCGCGGCGCGCGGCTCTCCGCTTCGCGCCACCCACAAATTATTAAAAAATAACCGATTGTTCACACAGGTGAATTTCGTTAAAAACGCAATTAAAACTATTCAATTAAAACTTTTCTCCATGTTGTAGTCATATGATAACAATAAGAGTCCAGTTTAACAACATATTCACAACTATACAGTTCTTTTTTCACTTAATTTTAATGAAATAACCGGGAGCGTCACCACTCGTGTCAACTACTGTCACTGTTACTTACTTATATGAGTCTAGATACCGCTATGTATAATGTCTCAGTAGTTATATTTAATGGCATACAACCAATGATATATTATAAACTATAGATAAGTATGTTGTCCGCACTCTAAAATGGCGACAAAAAAATGATGACTTTTGGTCATCATTTTATGCACCAATCAGAATCGCGACCAAAAAAAACAATTATAATAATAAATTCGTAATAATTATAATATTATTAATGTAGATACATAAATATAATTCATATAAATTAATAACATTGACATATTTTTAATAAGTAACTAAACTGTTTTTATACTTAGTGTATGCGCCATTTTTGAAAGCCGCCATCTTCTTGTATGACGTATCTATGAATATAATACATCATTGCATACAACATAATCATTTACTACACAGAGATAAATAAAGTTGTTTTCTTGAGGCCGAATCAGCCCGAATCAATACTTTTGGGACATAACACTTTTATGAGCCATATAAAGAAACACGTCGTGAAAAATTCGCACTGAACTGCCAGGTTACGTCCAAACTTAGTTAAATAGGGAATTATTCGCTGGTTTATTGGAAAACCTTTTCTACATCCACACTCTTGGAACTTCTCCTCTCCTTCTGTGGGTGTCTTAGAAGGCGACTAACGGATAGAGTTCTCCATACAATCATACATTCTCCTCCTTTCTCGAGAAGCGGGCTCTTTAAAAAAAAAAATCTTTAATTCGAACTAGTAGTTCCCGATATTTACGAGTTCAATCAAACACACAAACTGTTCAGCTTTATAATATTAGTTCAGATGTACCTACATGACTTATTCGCAACTATTACGAGTATGCACTACATACACTAATAAACTAATCCGATTACGTCACAATCCTAACAGATGCCACCGGACAAATATGTATAGCATTGCATATTGCATATCAGTTAACAACGGATGTACCATTGTCAACGCATTATCGTCAGGTTAATTAGTGATTCGAATGATAAATCTATACTTATTAAATTATAAAGCTGGAAAAGTTTTTTGTTTCTATGGTTGCTAATCTCAGGAGCTATTGGTTAGAATTGAATCGAATATTTTTGTTCTGAATAGCGAAGAAGGTTATAATTCTTATATACAACATCTCGCTACGACCTGTATGGGCTACCGCCGTCTACTTCTGCGAGCAAGTAATGCTCAATAAGAAGGTGGTAAAGGGGCGGGAATGGAAGAGACTCGTACAGTCCGCGACGAGTGGAGGCGAAGGGGGCATCGGAGGTCGCAGAACGACCTCCGTCCCCAATGAGCGCGGGCCTGGGGGTGACGGATGGAGCCGCCTGTCAACCTAGCATCTGATTAGTGTTGCCTTATATAACCCAGGACCTTGCAATTGCTAAACTTTACAATGTGTTACCTACTAAGTAACCAACCATTCAACTACGAGTACAGGCCCCTTAAGTTCATTTAGGGACAAATGTCTATAGGATCATCAATCACATAAAATCTTAATAGTTGCAAATGTTTTGGAATAAGTTCTGCCTATAGAATTATGTTTTCTTGTACAAAATTGGACAGCCTCCGTGGCGTAGCGGTAGTGAACGCGGCCGCTACGCAGGAGGTGCGGGTTCGATCCCCGCTCAGTGCAAATATTTCTGTGCATGAAATATGAGTATTTGCATTGGTCTTGTCGTGCCTCAGAGAGCACGTTAAGCCGTCGGTTCCGGTTGCCATAAGAACATCTATGGCAGTCGTTACGGGTAGTTGGAGCCCTAAAAAATCCAAAAACAAACAGTCTAACTGCTCAAAGCTTCGATAGGGTTGTGGAGGTCAGATGACAATCGCTTCACGGAAAATATCGAGGTCTAGCCAAATACGTAGTTAAGGCTGGTAAAGCGGACCCCAGACTTCGAGCTGAAAGCTTCGGATGCGACTGGGAAGAAGAAGAAGTACAAAATTGGACTAAACAAGCGAAGTTTTTGTTAGGGGCGATACAATACAGTCCTATACAGGGTTGAACGAGGAGCGTCGAGTCGATTGCTTTTATCAAGATTGTTGGAAAACTATCGGACTGTTGTCGGTCAGTTGAAACTGGAAAATTGTTATAAAGGAATTTTTGTGGAAACTCCTTTTTTACAAAGGAAGGTGAAGTTTAATTGTGTTTACGGGCTCTTTGATAGCAATCAAGTGGTTTGTTTTCTGTTGGGAATACAACTCGGTTTCCTTATTGCTGTTTGTATTAATCTCGCTTTTTCCTAGTTTAGGTTGACTGCCCATGTGGCGCAGCGTAGCGGTAGTGAATGCGGCCGCTACGCATGAGGCGCAAGTTCGATCCCCGCTCAGTGCAGATATTTGTATGCATGAATATGAATATTTACATTGGTGTGAGTGTTTCTATGTATAATATGTATGTGTTTAAAAATGTATCTAAGTATGTTTATCCGCATTCTAGAACCCATAACACAAGCTAGTTAAGCTATGCTTTCTTTGGGTCTAGCGTTGTGTAGAATGTCCTACAATATTTATTTATTAATATTTATTAGGTCGAAAATAAAATGAAAATTCTGTTAAAGTATGTACCGATTATTAGTACCTTAAAAGTACGGATTATCTTTTAAGTCAAGATTATCGGAACTTTGTTTAGACAATAATTGACCTTTTGCTTCCTGAAATCATTTTTTTTTGCTTTTTCTTAAAGCAACTAATGGTCTTAAAGATAAGAAGATTTTCTTATTAAAATAAAAAGGCTTAATGGGGAAGGAGTTAAAATCTCTGACGTCTAAAGAGGCTATTTTTGCGACAAAATCCCGAATCAATGAGTACGAAAATAGAATGTTCAGTTCAGAAGATATTCTAAGTGTTTAGATATCGGATGCGGTACATATTTTACTGGCAGGACAAAAGTAGATTTATTTTTTTGAATGAGAGTTGAATTTGGGCCACCCCATCTCCTCCCATGCGGTTTTGTACAAGGCGACTAAGGGATAGAGCTGTTTAACATCAGACAGACATATACAGCCCAGCCGAACTCAGAAATAGTGCTCGGTATAGGGCAATAGGCTCACCCCCTACTACGTGGGATGATTGGTGAAATGTGGGTGTTAATTCACCTCTGCCTAATCCTGCGAGGATAAAGACGTGATTGTATGTATGTATGTATTTTCTATATAACCTTCTTTTTGTTAGCTACTTTCAATTTCATAACTACAATGTAATGATCGGATCGTTGCTGGATTGAATTCGGTAAAAAGTAGTACTACATTCATACAGTCACGCCTCTTTCCCAATAGGGTGGGCAGAGACCACATAAGTCCACTTGCTATGGTCCTGGCATACATCCTTCGCTTCTTCTATATTTTCATACATACGGTGAAACCGCGCGACCCGCGACGAGCGGCGGCAACTCGGGCGTCGGAGGTCGCAGAATGACCTCCGTCCCCCATGAGCGCGGGCTTGGGGGTGACGGGTGAGACCGCCTGTCACCCTAGCAGAAGCAGGCTGCGGCGGCAGTGCGCATTGCGTGCCTCCCCATACCCGGGGGCGAGTTGAGGACTCTGTATAGTCCCTACACCGGAAGAGGGCCAGATCGCGAGATATGGCCGTGGGTCTGCCGGGGTGCGAGGGATATGGCTATGACAATCTCACCTCCAGCAATCGACGCCCCACAGACGGCGGCGTGCATTTTAGTCGGTTCGAGTCCGACATAACCTCCTCGTCCGGCTCCGTCGGGGGAGGTATCCGTAGGGATTTTTCGCACGATAAACAAAGTATAAATGAAATCAGTTATGAGTGTAGGTTTCGAGTACCCTTGACTGATATCTTTTCTTCAAAATGCATTCGATCTTATTGACATTTATATATGTCTAGGTCGATCTATAATAAAATAAATAGATTTCTACTCAATCAAACAGCAGATCTTATAAATAAAATCAGAATATCCCCTTCAGTTGATAAAGTTTGTATATACAAAAGGTTGTAAGCGCCTATCGTGTCAATTTTAATTGGAATGTCATCATTGTCACGGGCTTAAATCTCATCATGAATATTGACTCGTTGCAATTAAAATTTATGGGGAATTGTACTACAGAAAATGCTTCAAAATTTATACTTGTAATTTAATCTTAGTCATCAAAAACAATGTTTTGAAAATGAATCTATAGAATATTCTATGGGTTTGTTAAAAATCTGATAAGGAACTTTAACAAGATGAGATTTTGGTATCTCTTTTTAGTAGGAGTAGTCCCATTCTGAGTGTTGGATTTTTCCATAATCCAATATATCACCAAATTCGGTGCTGTGACTGTATGTGTGGGTATGTGGGCCCAACCTAAATCTTTGGGGCCCCACAATTTCATATCATAACTGTTTACATACATATACATGCATAAATCACGCTGTATCCCCGGGCGGTTAGGCAGAGATGAATTAACACCCACATTTAATCAATAATATTTTTTCGAATTTTTATTAATAACTAGCTTTCGCCCGCGGCTCCGCCCGCGTGGATGTCGGTTATCGCGACCAAACATAGCCTATGTCCTTGCTCAAGGTCTCATCTACCCCTATGCCAAATTTCATCAAAATCGGTTCAGCGGTTTAGTCGTAAAAGCGAGACAGACAGACAGACAGACAGACAGACAGAGTTACTTTCGCATTTATAATATTAGTAGGGATAAGAAATAACTGAAAAAGGGGCAAGTTAGAAGTACTCAAAACGGGCTTGCATGACAGTAGAGGAATCTCGTATAAAGTGTGTAGGGATAGAAGCAAGTGGTGGGATGCTGTCTCTACCTACCTAATAAAGAAGGACTCTTGCAAACCCGAAACGAACCGCTATGCCTGATATCCTAGAAAATGTATAGTGCGCATACAACTATTGTTTTAAAATGGAAACTAAACTTTAATTACTTACAAAATGATAACAAGTCTACAATATCAACACAAAACAGGCTTTTAATTCGCCTCAACGAGCCGAGATTTATTCGGTAGCAAAATGAAAGAAGAATGGACGGTTTATCATAATTTCTTGCATAATAATTAAGGTCTGCGATGAGCGAGATCGAACCTCTTTATTGTAAAGCTTATAAAGTAGAATATTGTTACATTTTTTAGGGTTCCCGTAAACGAAGCGCGAAACCTTATAAATTCCTTATGCCTTGATAGCTTTCTCTGTATCATCAACTTGAATGATTTTGATTTATTCATACAATAATTGGTGAAAAATTGAAGAAAGGTAGGTCAACATCCAATAGCGATCTCCATTCTCCATAATCTATTCATCTATCCATCCATGGCTGGCGGTACGAAGTGTTCATTCATTAAATAGTGTTGATAATGAATCTACATAGCGCTATGTAGAATGTTGTAGATTTATTTATATTTATATTTTACTAACTTTTGCCCGCGGCTCCGCCCGTGTGGATGTCGGTTATCGTAACCAAACATAACCTATGTCCTTTCTCAAGGTCTAATCTTCCCCTGTACCAAATTTCATACTACTGGTCCACCAGTCTAAAGAACAACAATGGTCTACTTTATTTTGACTAAATGTGACCCACACTAGTGAAATAACAATCGTAGTTCAGTTCCTTAGTTAATGATAATGAATTTCAGATGTATGCACACAATGTCCTGGGTGACTAACAATCTAGAAACAAACGTAGGTACTCCTAGAATACTAATGAGGCTTGCAGGCAACACGCCTACTAACTGTACAGGTAGTATAATGAGAGGGACAGAATAACGACCTCTGACTGAGAGCTTACTGAGAGATATATACCTACCTATGCGTGCTTTAGGCAATTGCAAATGGTGTAAGCATACGTACGAAGATAAGGTCCGTAATTTAAAAAAAAAATCGTTCAAATACTAATAGACCGGGAGATGATGACAGAAAAGTACAAGTCATTTGATGGGTGATCAAATGACTTGAACTTTTCTGTCATCATCTCCCGGTCTATAATAGAAATTGATTAATTTGTGACAAAAATAGATATACTAGCTGATGCCCGTGGTTTCACTCGCGTGGGTTCCACTTTGAAAACGTTTACTATTACATCTGCCCTAATATTATAAGGGGCAAGGGTGTTTCAAGCGGGGTGTGAAAAAGCATTTATCAAGGCCGTCAAGTTAGGGACCACCATTTTAAGGCTAGTAGCATCAGAAATGATGGTCCGTGTCTTTTGGACTACACCTCATCTTTTTACTATCTAACGGGTGCAGTCAACTGATGGATCAAATACGTGAAAAAAAAAAACTTCATCTAACATCTTCCACTTTATATCCTGATATTCACTTAGGACTTACGTGGGTGAAATCGCTAGGCGGTGCCAGCCACATCTTAAATACCTTACTGAACTAATCTTTCCTTTCTTTGCTTTATTATTTACGGTCAAATAAACACGACCATCACAAAAGAAGTACTTACAAAAAATAATCATTGTTCTTTCTCGTTTTATTCCTCGAGGTAAACGAAAAGCCACAACTCATTTGACCTCGAAAACAGGGGAGCTACCACGAAACATGCAAAACTTCAGGCCCGCACGAAACACAAATGAATGACATAATATTAAGCCTCTGTGGCATGTGGAACGCGACTGCTTCCCAGGATGCAGGGGTTGGATTCCCGCTCAGTGCTCAAATACTTGTATGCATGAATATGGATATTTTTTTTTAAAGATAGAAATATTAAAGTAGGTAGCGATAAGCTGTAAATATAGATTCTTTTGTTTATATTGTTTATTTGATTGCAATGCGTAACTTTTAATTGAACGGACATAACCTGAAACACAGGTTTTTCAAAAACCTAGATCAGGTTGGTCGCAAATTGTAAATGCAAGTAATATATTTTAAATTCCATTTGTTTACCGTATAATATGCAATGTTTTATTACACATTAACTCTTAATGTAGACATTATTAGCAGTAAAGTAGTTATATTTGACCTTATTTGTAAAACTAGTAATAATACAATGTACAGCCCTTCTGATAAATAAATAAATTATTATTATTATTATTATTATAATTTATTTAAGAACACACAATGCACATAAGATCAAATAAACAATACATTAACAATTTATATTAAACATTCAACCTACATGGTGCGCACTCAAATAAGCCACCATCTCAGCATGAATGCCCCGCACACCGGAGCATGCGAAGCGCTGGTTTTCAGTGGGGTGAGCATGAACAATTATCGTATTCGTATCGTGAACGTAACGAGAGCACGGAGCATTGCGATTGGCCGCCTGCCTGAAGCCTGCCAATGGCAATGCTCCGTGCTATCGTTACGTTCACGATACGATTACGATAGTTGTTCGTGCTCACCCCACAGATGGCACCTTTAGTGGCTACGCCGCGCCACCACGCAAACCGAGCCAGTAACGCACAAACAATCCAATAATCAAAACAATAACAAAACAAAAAACCAAAACAATTTTTCCTTGGTCTGGTCGTGCTTTAGAGAGCACATTAAGCCGTCGGTCCCAGTTGCCATACGAATAGCTATGGTAATGGTTACGGGTAGTTGGAGCCCTAAAAAGTCCAACAACCGGTCTAACTACAATGCTTCAATAACGCCAATGGAGGTCAGATAGCAGTCGCTTCACGGTATATCTCGAAGTTCAGTCAAAGTAACAGCTACACTAGAACTTGCCCTGGACTTGTTAGGGTGAAGAAGTCAGAAGCCATGAAGTCACACGTTAGCTAACTGTAGGGTTTAATCCGTACCGAAGTATCCCTTCCGTTTTCGGATCCGATTTCCGAATACGCGTTTGCCCGAAACTTGAATCCGCAACTTCGTATTCACAGTAGGCCTACAGGTAAACGGGCACAAAAAAGGGTATTGTAAACTTTTCGTGTTAATCCTAATACCTTTTTGTCAGATTTTCAAAGTATTTTTCTCCTACATTCATACTTTTGTTACGAATGACTTAATTTTGGTGCGTGGGATCAAATAATGGTTTAAGTTAGAATGTTTTCTGCGAAGCATTACATTTTTTTAATCTGTGAGTTTGACGTCAATTTTCTTTCATCACAATCTCGACACAAATGTCGTGTATTTTTAACTGCCTTTCAAAAAGCTAATTCGTTGGAATCATTTATATTTCGTTATATTATGTTCGTGGAACTAATTCTCTGCCTCGGTTAGCAATTCCCAGTGGTACAGTAAGCTTCAGAGAAAAGGGACCCCCCTTGTTAATGATATGAAAGCATGAGGGGGTCTGTTTTCTCTGACGCTGACCGTACATAGTAGTTTATAGTCGAAGTACACTGTAGTCAGATTTACGATTGAGGTCCCGGGTTTGAATCCTGACCAGTACCCTACCACTGGCGGGGTTAGGGCGAAAACTAAGAATTTCGGTTACTAATATTCTTTGTTAAAAAAATCGGTCAAGTACGACTCCGACTTGCGTCTACCTACTTTAAAACACACCGTAGCACCTATTCTTATCTCTAGGGAGGTCTAGACCAGCGGGTCTAAAATGGCTATATTGAGCGATTCCGCTAAAACAAGTAACTTTATAAATATCCAGTAGATATCAAAGTTCGTAAAATGGTCACTCATATGAGCAGAATCACAACCATTCATTTACTAAGCAGCTTCTAATTTTGTATTAATAACGCCGCATTGCAAAATATTATCCTAATATGATTCCAACCCACAGTTTTAGACCTGCAGATCTCTACGATGACGATACTAACTAATTAAATTTAAACATATTAATACCTATCTGAAAGATAGTTCATTGAAACTCGATGCATAAAATGTTGAGGGATTTTTTCAATTAAACTGTGCGACATATAAAATTGTGAACAGTACGCATTGTAAAGGTCCGGAATAACAAACTTTAGTACGCTCGCGCGAAGCTGCTATTAATGCGGTGTTGGAAACTATGTGAACTCAGCTGAAATGTATGGTCTCGTTATCTGAATTACCTTGGTTCTTGGTTCCCGGTAGTATAGAATTTGGGCTACCCCATCTCTTCCCATGCGGTGTCGTACAAGGCGACTAAGGGATAGGGCTGTTTAACATCAGACAGATTTTGACACCCACATTTCACCAATCATTGTATTTGGTCCCACGTAATAGGGGATTACTTATTACCGTATTCCGGGCACTATTGTTGACTCGAGCCATGTATCTGAGGCTGCGCCTGGGCTGTATCTAACTGTCTGATGTTAAACAACCCTATCCGTGGGTGTACAGTAAGCTGCAGAGAAAAGGGACCCCCCTTGTTAATGATATGAAAGCATGAGGGGGTCTGTTTTCTCTGACGCTGACTGTACGATACCACATGACTTCACATGAGAGGAGATGGGGTGGCCCAAATTCTACTCTGCCGGGAATCACGCGGCTAATTTAGCTTAGCTTTTAAACAAACAAATCATTGCATTAGCCTTTGTTAGGCAAGAGTTTTACGCCGATATACACTTTTACTTAAGTCATTATCGTGATGATGTTATAATCAGTAGTAAATTAATTAAATGAAGGAAACTCTTAACCAAAAATACTGCGAAGAAACCATACCTTAATTAAGTTTGGAAATAATTAAAACAAACCCTACGGTGCAAAAGGAAGAGTCATTATTGTTCCCCCTTCGTTTCGTACTTGTTGTGGTTTTGTTATGCAAAATAATGAATTCGTGAGGCTTGCATTATACGTACTTAAATAATACTTTTTGCATTTGGGCGTGTATTACAGTGAGAGCGATTAAGAAGCTAAGCTAAGCGACAAAGAAAAGGCATGAAGTGATTGAAAGAAATAAGTGACGTCATACTAATATTATTTACACGTTGCGACCGTAAATAGTACGCACAGTCAGGTATGAAAGGAACTTTATCCCATGCCCGCTTAAGCTGTGGAAGTCCCTGCTGTGATTTTCCAAGCGACTTGAAAATAAATAAATATTCCACAACATTCTACATAACGCTTTCTAGACCCATGGTAAGCTTAATTAGCTTGTGTTATGGAATCTAGAATGCGGATATACATACTTAGATACTTTGAAATGAATGGTTCAAGAAATGTAATAAAAAATATATATTATAATAAACCTACGTGACTGCAGCATGTCATGAAGTGAAAATACGCTCACCAATAACAGCTGTCAAAAAATTATGTAATTGTAATTCTCCTGACTCATCCAGCACCAATCTTTCGTGCGATGATTTTCTAGATAGAGGTCGTAAACAATGTTACCGCGCTGTGATCACTTTTAGTCACACAACTCTGCCTCTTCTCTTCATCTTCATTCTAGCGTGATCCCAGGTGCTTCTAAAGTTTCTACTGTTCAGCCCGAAGACGGCTTTCTTACACCTGTCAGCTGCGACTGTCGTTTGAGCCCTTATCCCAAAAAACAAGTTTTCACCAAAGCCATGTCTAGCAGCAGAGACTAGCTTGGGTCTGAAAGGGGCTCCATAAACCCAAGCCGCGTGTATTCCATTCAAGACTATCGTATTTCTTTATAGCACAATAAAGCATAGCTTCGCAGACGCCCACATGCCTTATCCAACTAAAGGAAGTTCATTAATTCATGCTAGCCTATTTCGGTCGAGCCCCAGGCATATCTCGGGACGGTCCAAAATAATATACGTACTAAATATTTTTTGTGAAGAAAATTAAGTGGGTTTTGTACTAACTACCCAACCTTACCCAGTTGGACAAGTAAGTTGAAAAGGTCAAGTTATGTATAAAAGATGAATCTGCGGTTTAAGCTTTGTGTGAATATTTGGAAGGTTAAAACGTAGTGTATTAAATTTTATAAATCTTTTCAGAGTTAGTCGGTTAAATATTTCAGCACCATTTTTTATGATAACTATTTTGAGGTTGTATATTATTCGTTAAAATTTTTGAGTTTTGATATTTTTCTTTATTAAAATAAGGCGTGAGAATAACTGAAAATAGAGGTTCAATTCGAATAATTAACTTCGATCTCAAGGATAAGAGAGATCAGAGATTGAGATAGCAAAAAATTATCTGTGACCAGTCCCTAATAGTCGTTTCACTTTTTTCGATTTGAATATTGATAATGGGACAAAATACATAAATGATAATGACGTTACGTTAAGCGATTATCATCATGGACTTTATGTTTGTTTATTATGTACCTTCACTGCTGCTGATTTAGTTGCTGCTGCTGATTTAGTTCATTTCATGTAGAATTTTTTACCGCCCGAAAAATTTTAAAATTCGTAATAACTTTTGGCATAAATATGCAAACTGGGGCTGCAAAGAGAGCCGTCGGATTTACACCTCGCATAATATTCCACTACCACTGGTAGGACACAGGAGCGAGTTACGAGTGCAATACCGCAACTGCAAGTTTTGTGCACTTTTCATTTAAGTTGCACTGTATACTTATATTATACTATGCCCTCAGCTCGCTATGTCGGTGGTCGCGAGTTTTACTCATAGTTTCCGGTTCTTCTTAAGCGATTGCGATCAAGCTTACGTGAGATTTTTAGTCTGACTAATACCCTTCAATAGTAAAAATCGCATCAAAATCCGTTCTTCGATCATCGAAGTTCGTTTTCATCGCGGGCAAATAAACACGAGTTATGATCGATAACACACTTGTACTTTTTCACGATATTTATCATTGAACCTAACCGGTTTCACCTCACAGTATTCTCAAGGTTTCCATTGACAGTCAATTTAAGTCTTTGAGAATGCTAACAGAGACAGTGACAGTCAATGTAAACCGCGTCTATATAGACGGATTGGCGAAGCCGGTTAGGTTCACAATCGGTGTAACAATAAGTGCCACCAAGTTCCATCAATCAACAGTCTAAATAGTGTTTAGTAACGTTTAATATACTTAACATAACACATTTTTTTTTGAAATATGTCCGATGAACAGATACGATTACTTTACGTATAGTACCTACCAGTTCCACGGTTTTGTTCCACCAAAGCCCACCAACCATTTTTTATTTAGTCTCGCCCCCTCCAACTCGTAAACTCCATCAAGAATTGGGCTATTAAATGCAAATAAGGCGACAGCGATGAGCACGTTCCAATAAACAAATAAACATACTCTTTAGAGTTATTGGGGTAACATGTAGGTAATTACAATATCAATATATGTCAGAATCAAAACGTCCTTGAAGGAAACCTCTAAAACACCTTTCAAAGATACGAAAATGAATTTACGAAAGAGCGCTATAAATTATATTATTATATCTAAAGAACAGTAGAAATAAAACTCACACAAAATTCGATAACTCGTAATGAAAGTAATTTAGTTAATAAGAAAAGTTTGGTTTATCAAACTTCGCTAAGATTTCAGACTTCATTGTAGTCACGGTTTACTACTAAATAATAGGGTAATAACTAATAATTCACGATCTATAGGCAAGACAGAGGGAATCGACCAATTGTCCGTCAGATTTGGTCAGTCCGCCGCCAACTCTCACGGCGGTATCTCGTGCGCTCTCGACCCATGCTCTTTCTTTCTCTTTCTTTACCCCATCCCCCGCCACAACGCGCTTTCCTAGGTTGTTACAGCGATCGCGGTCTTATACTATAGTGACGCCCCGCAAATCCCGAAGTGGTAAGCAGAGGTGTATTAACACCCAGATTTCACCAGCTATGATTTTTGCTTCCACGTAATAGAGTTAGCCTATTCTGCCATGCGGGTACTTTTTCATAGGCGATTTGTTTCATGTCGGATGGAAAATAGCCCAAAAATTTTTCGAGCCATTGTGGTGACAGGATTGATCAGCCTAGACCCTGCGTTTGAAGACTCCTTCTCGCAACCAGCTGTAACCGTGCCGTAGCCAGATATTGGGCCAACAAAATCGAAGTCATTTAATGATTTGACTCTACGAAGGAAAATAGCCCTATTCCTTAGTCGTGATGGTGGGAATTATTAAGTAGATCTCTAAATAGAATGGCATGATGTTGAGAGAACGCGAGTATTCTGTCTAAAGTTACACTGAAATCGAGAATCTTTAGCACGCGTGTACACGACACCGCAAACCCGCTGCGACCGCACTGTTATCGCACCACAATGCTGTGTAGAAGACACCGCCTCTGCAAAGCCATAGTGGTTTTGCCACTCCTTAATTTTGGCATGTCACTACACGTACCACGTACCTTTATGGTAGCGTTAAGATAGGCTAACATTTTTAATATACTGAGACTTCTCGATGCCTTGTAAAATGGGGCTGCGGCTGCAGCGCAGTGGCGCAGTGGTGCGGTGGCGATGCGATTGTGGCGTGCCTGTGGCGCTATTGCGGTGCGGGCGCGGTGCCTTAGCTGTGCTCCTGCAATGCTTGTAATCGAAATCTATCGAATATTGAATACAATCTAACGCCTTCAAATGTGATCTCCATTAGGTGATAAACATTTTCTACTCCAAAATCTTGTATCCAAGCGTTGAAAGAAAAGAATGTGAGTAACACAACAAAAACTAAATTGATATCTCCTTTGGTTTTTAGATAGATAGATAGATATTTCTTTATTGTACAGATTTACAGTAATAGGTACAAGTAGGTAGCATGTTACGGTTCAATATACAATGGGCGGCCTTATCGCTAGAAGCGATTTCTTCCAGGCAACCTTAGGATGGATAGTAATGTGATTATCGTGTAATACATCTTTTATATCTTTCCCAACACTAGTTTCTTTAGTAATTTTAGTTTTTTTGTATTATAACAGTGTGTTTAGTAGCGGTGAGTAGGATAGCCAGAGCTCAGAGAGGTTTTGTGCTGTCAGTGGGAACTTCTTGACATCTTCGCTGACGACACAGAATCTCTCTTAAAGGGTCGGCAATACAAGTGTGACTCCTTTGTTGCACTCGTCCATAGGCCACAGTAGCCAATTTCCATGATGGTGGGCCATGTGCTTGTCTGTTGACCAAAATGGTATCTTAATTTTTTTTAACAAACTCATCGCTCTTCCGATTAGTCTGTCACTCTGTTATCACAGAATACATAGTAGTACCACTATGTAAATGTTTCGTTCCGAGTAGCGCACAAACTTTTAGTCACAAAGAGAAATAGATCATCTAGGTGGACGCGAGAGTGCTTTATGACGATATATTTAATGGTCCGTAACGTGTACAATGTACATTTTGAAGATATATTTTTAGATTTGGTATCTACTTCCTACTTCGAGTGTACCATGACGGCCAATGGCCAAGCATTTTTTTTAAAAGGGAAGCTGGTGAAAAATCTATCTCAATCTAGTTTGTCACGCACCATGATACTTATTGGAAAGCTGACAGGAATCGAGTTATAAGGTCACCTCGCCACGGTTTGGGGCTAAAGCTAAGCTCACCTGCTGTCAGTGCACCTGCTAAACGACGTACGAGTTTTTTACTCTCAGAATTGGGAGGTCAAATGGTAGTCACTTCTAGAAATATTGACATAAGGAGCAGCATTCCCTTTTTTAATAGAGCCGACGGTGAGGGGAATCTGAGTCTATTCGACCCTAACGCGACTGTCCATATCTTAAAAAGAGGTACGAGTACTGGAGGGTTAATTACAAAAGAGAAGAGAAACAAGTAAATTTTTTATAACTTATTTCATTAAAAAGTATTAGATAGTGAATAAAATTTGTATACCTGTAATAGATTCACGATAGTCTCAGAACAGTCTCAATATACCACCCGTGTTGATCCACATACATAGGCTAATGGAGCGTTCGCCTTCGCTTTAATAAATTAGATTCATGACTGTTTCTTTTTCAAACGACCTTTTAACATTATTACTTGGTACCTAGTGTACCTACTAATTTCCAAGTAAATTCTGAATTAAGCATTTTTTTTTTCTACAATGTTTTTTATACCGCTTAGGTCGCAGACAAGCACACGGTCCACCTGATGGAAAGTGGTTACCATGGTCTAAGGTCGAGTGCTACACCAGAGGAGTCACACTCGTGCATTCGAACCTGTAAGAACAGAGATCCTGAACGTACAGCGCAGAAGACAAGGAGGTCAACCCTGTGGTCTTCCCACTGACAGCATAAAACCTTTCCAAAGAACTCTGACTACCCTACTTACCGCTGGGAAAATAACACGAGATTATTATAGCCGCGGTACTCTATAGTTCCCTAGTCGGACTGCTCGATTGGAACGGAAATACTGTCGGGTCCTACCTCTTTAAAATGTCTGTAATGTGTGGTTTTCATAACTTTAGGTTCTAGGTGAATACTTTGGTAATATAATACAAAAAAAAAACGTAAATAAAAGAATATTTATAATTCTAAAATTTATTTTATTATTCTAATTAAACTTTATACTTGTAACATGGGCTTATTTGATTAAGTGATCTTAATAAAAAAATGATTTATGTACTATCTCTAGGATAGCTGGAAAACTGGAAAATAAACAATCTAACAATCTAACTGCGGTTGAACTTCGATATTGATATTATATTGACTCATATTATAAAAGTCAGTCCATAAAATTTCATTCAAATGCAATTTTAAAACTCTTCTGAATAAAAACTTCATTTTCAAGTTATTTTTTATTAAACCATAACGTTCACAATAAATATCATCAAAGTAAAATATTTGTACATAATTCTATCCAATTCAAACGACGTTATCAGTGAAAGTACATAATCTTTATAACTTCGTCTTACATTAGTTCAAGTACCGATATAGATCGATAGTGCTTATCTAAAGTATATCAGACTAATATAACTGGTATAAATGTTGACCTACACCTACTTATATCTACAATAACATAGGATTACTGGTTATATTATTATACGTTGGAATGTGCGAGATATATTAAGCGCCTTATTTCGTTTTCAAATAGATTGTGGTCTAGTTGGTGCTCTCTCCACGATGATTCGTTGCACTAGAACAGTATCTCCAGATGCATTCTGATCCTTATTCCTTGAACAGCATGATTCATTTTCTTTTCTTCCTGATTTTTTCTTTTTACACTCCTGGTTATCCTTATTTCCGGAGCAGCCAGGTCTACCACGGCAGTCTCCACAGTCTCTCGAAGCAAAATGTCCCCAAAGCCTGTCGTAAGGGCTTGGTCTGCGATGACCAAATCTGCGGTCAGAATGTGGACCAGGGTGATCAGAACCGAAACTAAACCAGTCAAAGCATTCTCCTGGACCAGCTCTCGGCCCAAAACCATGATGGTTTGGTCCAGGCCAATGAGGGTGATGATTGCCCCGCATTGGTCCTCCGCCACAAAATCTATGGCCACTAAAACCATGTCCATGACGGCTTTGATTACATCCAGATGGTCCTTGATGCTCACAACGGGTTTGTTCTGGACAATCGTTTACAGGGGATCCATGTCCGCCTTGCTGATCATCTTCCGCAGCGGTAGGCCTTTTATCATGGTCACCTTCACGCGGTGTAGGAGATGGCGACCTTTCTCGATCATGTTCTGGTCTATGATGAGGTCTCTGGCAGCTTTGATTACATCCCGGTAGTCTGTGTAGTTTGCAGCCAGGTCGACCAAAGCCAAATAATTCAGGTCTACCTCGACCGGAAGCTCCTAAACCTCGGCCCCAAGGTCCAAATCCTCGATCACTAGGTCCAAAACCTCGTCCCCAAGGTCCAAATTCTCGGTTATCAGGTCCAAAACCTCGGCCGCAAGGTCCAAATTCTCGATCACCAGGTCCAAAACCTCGCCCCCTGGGTCCAAATTCTCGGTCGCCGGGACCAAAACCTCGGCTGCAAGGGCCGAACGTAGGAGGGAAGGGTGGGCATCCGAAGAAGTCATGCTCGAAATGGCTTCTCATTTTGATAGTCCTTGAAGTCCTTGGTTGTGTTCGATGCAAAAGCTTGAGCTTGAATGTCGATTAGATGCGCCCGTCGAGAATATATACCATCATAGTTACATAATATTGTGAAATCGATTTCTGATAGGGCTGTGCTTACCTGTAATGGCTGTGACCCATTTATTTTTCCTTTTTTATTTATTTGGCTTGTCTATTTCTTTTTTAAGATTATTTTTTTTTGTATTTTCAATTAAAAAATCATATTCGGTTAGAATAAAGCTATTGCGCAATATTGTGAAACACGTTGCGTAATATCCGGTTGCACCATATTTTGCAATTTGGCAATGTGTATTGCATGTGTGTTGCAAAATTTATGAAATATTGCACTAATATGGGGTGTACGGAGACTGGTATACCGCCTGATTGAGAGAGCGAGACTCTAGCACAGGTTATCGTCTAGTCATTTAAAAACAAGAGCGACCATCTTATGGTAAAATAGCGAGTTTAAGGTATCTAGGTTCTTCTAGGGATAGGCACACAAACAATTAGATTACCTAATTAATTACCTAATTTTAAAAAATAAATGAGAAAGTTTTTGAAGAGGGCTGGGTGTGTGTGTGTGTGTATGGACATTTATTACACTTTCACGCAAAAGCGACATAACGGATCTAGATAAAACTTAGCACAGGTATAGATGCAATTATGCAATGCTTTGATATCGCCAATGGGTTGTGAAGGTCAGATAGCAGTCGCTTCACGGCATACATCGAAGCTCAGCCAGCTCAGCTGCTTTTTCCAGTCTGGAAAAAGCGGATACAAATTCTGAGGTGAATGCTTCGGATACGACAGGGAGTAACGCTGTAGATGTGCATAGATTCTCCGTCTCTATCTCCCGTCTTCCCGTCTCCTAGGGTGCACCGCGTGGAGGTTCTGGATTAAACACCCCTTACTGTATGTTTCTATAGTAAAGATTTTGTTTATAGCTATGATTCTGAAGATAACCGCATACAACAACTGCAGACGCTCGCAGCAGATACGCGTAATTAATTCATTACAGTTTCTCAATTGTCCCTTTTATCCGTTTCGGAGTTTAACAAGTAAGTAATGTGTACACACATTATGCTGTATCTGCTACATGCGTCTACAGTTGTCGCATGCGGTCGGCTTCGAAATCATACCTTTAGTTTGAAAAAAGGCGTGGTGTAGAATGTTGTAAAAAAAATATCGTAATTATATTTTTTTAAATTAAATTTATTCACTTGATATAAGACATTGGTTTCTTCAGTCAAGCTTTAGGCATGGTCAAACGCAAATATCCCTTACAAAAGGTGAAAGGTACTTCACTCTCAAATACCTTTCAAGAGATCAAAGAAGTGCCACCGAAGTTCCTTAAGCATGTACTAAATTATCCGCGAGGACCGTCGGTATACCTCTCACTGTAAGCACAGTGATTTATTTTAACCTTTCGAGAGCTTTTTATGGGTCAGTTCGACCTACTGACACCCCTGACTTACCTTTAGAAACTAAATAAAAATGAGGATATAGCAAAATCTATTCTATGGGCTATAATGCAAGGAATTTTGCATTGAATAAATAAATAAATTTTCTAGGACATTCCAAACAGCGCTATCTCTAGACTTAAAGTAAATATTAGCCGAAGAAGCTTGTGTTATGGATTCTTGAATACAGACAATGATTCTTAGATACCTTTTATGTTCTAAAGACATACATCATAATTATACCAGCATCAGCGCATTGTTATTGGTGTTCCAATCATTCATACTCGCAAGTCAAGGTGATCACTTACCATCAGATAACCCATTTGCTTATTTACTACCTGAATAATAATATAATAACAATGTTTGAACTCGCATACTTAATAATAAAAAAATATAAATCAAATTTTAAATTGCACGCCCTCAAGTAGATACTGTCACAATATTGAGCAATATGTGACGTCATATTCAGTTGCATGTGGTTGCTCAATATGGTGCAACAAAATTACATGCGCATTACACTATTTGTGAAACATTATGAAAAAACTGAAAATTGGAATTAGAATTGACAGGTTTATGAGGAGATTTAGATTATCATGTATGAGTCATTTAGGTATGACTCATTCTTAAAAGCCTAAGTCCCGTATTCTAGAATGGCACGCAGTTATGAATCTTGACTTATCTGAAGGCAGATTGTATGGACAATCTGTCAAATCAGCCTTAGCATGGCGGTGTAGAGATATCTTTTAGCTTCTCTACGGCCAATGAAGTTAATGAAATATTTTGTCTACATCATAACGTTTTGGCGCCGTGACACTCTTTTCAGCGATTATAAGAGTCGAAGAGATGTCTCGATTTTGTCGATGTCCGCCATGCTGAGGCTGCCGTCCTCAAATAAATCTAGATTCAGAACTGAGTGCCGTTCTGCACAAAAGATAAGTTGCCTTTGGTTTTCCCACTGATAGCACAAAATCTCTCCAGTGAGCTCTGGCTACCCTACTCACCGTCGGAAACACAACACAAGGTTATTTAGCCACGATCTTCTGTAGTGCGGAGGTACTTTCCCAGTCGGACCGCTCGATTTTGACCGATATACCGTTATGTCCTACCTCCTACCCAAGATCTAGATCTCCTCATAAACTTGTATTGTGAGTGAAAGATGTTCATTTCAATATTTTTGTTTGTATTAAAACCTCCCGTACCTGCATAAACTTCTTCATTCATATTCATATTCATTTATTCGAGTTATTCCGGTTGGATCCCCAAATATGATCCACTGCCGATTTTTATTCATCATAGGCATAACCCTAGCACATTCTTACGAGTTGTGGGTCAATGGCTGGGTCAGGTTTTGGATGGGTGACCGTTGTTTACATTACGAGGTTAAGCTTAATTGAGTGGGTCGGGTTTTGGATGGGTGACCGTTGTTTACATTACGAGGTTAAGCTTAATTGAGTGGGTCGGGTTTTGGATAGGTGACCGTTGTTTTCATTACGAAGTTAAGCAAAATTGGCTGGGTCAGGATTTAGATGGGTGGCCGTTGTTTACATTACGAGGTTAAGCAAAATTGGCTGGGTCAGGATTTAGATGGGTGACCGTTGTTTACATTACGAAGTTAAGCAAAATTGGCTGGGTCGGGTTTTGGATGGGTGACCGTTGTTTACATTACGAAGTTAAGCAAAATTGGCTGGGTCAGGATTTAGATAGGTGGCCGTTGTTTACATTACGAGGTTAAGCAAAATTGGCTAGGTCGGGTTTTGGATGGGTGGCCGTTCTTTACATTGCGAGGTCAAGCTTAATTGGCTGGGTCAGGATTTGGATGGGTGGCCGTTCTTACATTACGAGGCTAAGCTTAATTGACTGGGCCATGTTTTGGATGGGTGACCGTTGATTCTTTACATTTCGTCTTTCGTCTATAAAGCAAAATGCTTAAATTGCATATGGAGTTATTGTGCTTCGTAGTTAATTTGATTTTAGGTCACATGATCAGGAGAGTCGTGAGCGAGTTATAGTAAAACCAACGATTCCGTGAAATCGCGAAAATAAGAACTACGGTTTCACTGTCAAGTGAGTTATGTTACCCATGTTTTATTGCAAGTCAAAGATAATTTGGTGCGATTTGACATATTAGCGAACGAGTTATAGTGCAAATATTTGTATGCATGAATATGAATATTTGCATTGGTCTGGGTGTTTCTATGTATAATATGTACATATTTATTTACAAAAAAAAGTATCTAAACTAGGGTAAAGCCAGAGCAGCGGTGCCTTCTCTACAAGACACAAATTCGCTCTTGCGTGGAATACTGCTCTCATCTCTGGGATGGCTCCGCAAAGCACTTACTAGATGCTCTAGACAGGTTGCAGCGACGTGTAGTCCGCATTATTGGGAATCCTGAGATCACCAAAACCCTCGAGCCTTTGCAGTTGCGTAGAGATGTGGCATCTTTGGCGGTATTTTACCGTCTCTACCACGGTGAATGTTCTGATGAGCTCTTCCAATTAATCCCACCCTCTCCTTTCCTATATAGGACAACACGTGCAGGGCTTAGATGCCACCCGCATACGGTGCAGAATATTCCATCAAGAACCAAGCGGTTCGGCGACTCCTTCTTCTGCCGCACCATTAAGTCTTGGAATTCTTTACCAGTTCACGTGTTTCCCTCCTCCTACAGTCCCGGGTCCTTTAAGCGGGGCGGTCCTTTACTTCTAACTGGGAAAATTTCAGTCGGTCACTGTCTGGAAAAGTTGAGGCTGTAAGAAACTTGTCCCAATTAAGGCCCCTAATCAGGTCAACGTCGAAAAATCGGTAATTTCGAAACCGTTTTTCTTATTAATGTTAAGAATTACAGATCTGGAATTTATACGCCTGCATTCTACAGGATATATGGAAGAACTTCACCTTTTCATTAATTAAATAAAATCGGCCAAGTGCGAGTCGGACTCGCCCATGAAGGGTTCCGTAGTAGCAAAGGCGAAAATTGCTGTTTATGACGTATTAAAAAAAAACTACTGACTGGATCTCATTCGAACCCATTTTTAGTGGTAGTTTGCATGGCAATTTAGATCATATATTTTTTTTAGATTTATCATTCTCTTATTTTAGAAGTTAGAGGGGGGGAGGGGACCACACATTTTTCCATTTTGGAAGTGTCTCTCGCGCAAACTATTCAGTATAGAAAAAAATTATGTTAGAAACCTCAATAGCATTTTTAAAGACCTATCTATAGATACCCCACACGTATGGGTTTGATGAAAAAAAAAATTTTGTGTTTCAGTTCTAAGTATGGGGACCCCCAAAATTTAATGCTTTTTATTTATTTTTGTGTGAAATTCTTAATGCGGTTCACAGAATACATCTTCTTACCAAGTTTCAACAGCATAGGCCTTATAGTTTCGGAGAAAAGTGGCTGTGACATACGGACGGACAGACAGACAGACAGACGGACGGACGGATAGACATGACGAATCTATAAAGGTTCCGTTTTTTGCCATTTGGCTACGGAACCCTAATAAAAAGGAGGAAATAGTAGAAAAGAGGCTCTGAACATTTACGATTATACGGCGATGATCGTGGCGTAGCGTAAGAGCGTTCGACGTCGCGGGTTCGATTCCCGCTCATTGCAAATATTTGTATGCATGAATGTATCTATTTGCATTGGCCTGGGTGTTTTTATGTATGTATTTACAAAAGGAAACTTAACTAAGTATGTATATTCGTATATCAGAATCCATGACCCAAGCTAGTTGGTGTGGATGTGGTTACTTTGGGTCTAGATATATGGATCTTTGAGTCCTTATAAAGGAGGATTTCTTCTGCACTTTTACAAAGAATAATATAGTATAGACTTGGCACTTAGAAACACGATGGTTTCATTCAGTGTAGGGAGTCAATCAGTTAATTTTTCAATCACCTGTCGATTGACAAAAAATAATTGCAACAATTTTGTTTTTCATATTACAGCCTGTAAACTTGTCAAGATTACATTTTTTAAATATTTACTTTAGTTTTTTTTTTAAATTTATTCATTTAAGATTGTTTATTTTTCAAATATGTACAATACATCACCTATCCAAAACCCGACCCACTCAATTAAGCTTAACCTCGTAATGTAAACAACGGTCACCCATCCAAAACCCGACCCAGCCAATTTTGCTTAACTTCGTAATGTAAACAACGGTCACCCATCTAAATCCTGACCCAGCCAATTTTGCTTAACCTCGTAATGTAAACAACGGCCACCCATCTAAATCCTGACCCAGCCAATTTTGCTTAACTTCGTAATGTAAACAACGGTCACCTATCCAAAACCCGACCCACTCAATTAAGCTTAACCTCGTAATGTAAACAACGGTCACCCATCCAAAACCCGACCCACTCAATTAAGCTTAACCTCGTAATGTAAACAACGGTCACCCATCCAAAACCTGACCCAGCCATTGACCCACAACTCGTAAGAATGTGCTAGGGTTATGCCTATGATGAATAAAAATCGGCAGTGGATCATATTTGGGGATCCAACCGGAATAACTCATTTATTGCGCATAAGACAGGTTACATAAAGTTCGTTTTGTATACATAAAGTGCAAGTGCTCCGCTTATTACCTTGATAGGTGTGCAAATTTTTTTTTAAAGATAACAAAGGAACAATATGTTAATTATTTTTAAATTGCACACCCTGAAGTATTGTCAGCATTGTCACAATATTGAGCAATATGTGACGTCATATCCGGTTGCATGTGGTTGCTCAATATGGTGCAATAACATTGCATATTTGCTACACAATTTGTGAAACATTATGAAAATACTGAAAATTATAATAAGAATTGACAGGTTTATGAGCAGATTTAGATTATCAAGTATGAGTCATGTTGTGTGTATGACTCATTCATAATAGTCTAAATTTCCTCATAAACCTGTTTTGTGAGTGAAAAATGTTCATTTCAATATTTTTGTTTTTATTAAAACTCCTGTAAGTAGGTACATCATTCTGAACTTCAATGGTACATACCTTTTGATGGATATTAGTATTGCTGTTTTAGTATATACTATGATAAAAATAGCTCAAAACGCATACCGAATAAAAATGTAAAATCAATATGTAAATTAAATTTTAAATTGTTCCCCTCAAGTATTATCATCGGGATCCTGCCTTTTCGCCGAAAATTGTTTGGCCGATTATCACTTGCCAACCAACGTTTCGCCTATTTTTCACTTTGACGACTAACGATTGTCAAATTTTTGTATGACAACGTTTCATTTGGTAGAATTATTGTTAAGCTGATTATTGTAATGACAAAAAACGTTTGGGGCATTTATCTTTTGTCAAATTATTTATTAGGCCAGACAACTTTTAGACGAATCGAGTATAGCGCGCCCCAACTTGGATAGGTTAGGTTATTTTTTTATAACCATCCATAAACCATCCATAAACGAGTATATATTTTTTTGTAACATCCATAAATAGTGGCTCACTTAGTATTTTTGTACGCCACATTCAGTAATTTTGACACCCATAAAAACTAAAACATTCGCTACTTGAAAGTTGGCATTTTGAAAAGTGTCATTCTAAAAGGAAGACCAAACGTAAAATTGGCAACTGTGAGGTTGGGTAATAAAAATATCACAAGTTGGCAAATGATTATTCTGCGAAATAAAATTCTGCGAAACGTTAGTTGGCAAGTGATAATCGGCCAAACAATTTTCGGCGAAAAGGCAGAGATCCATATTTTAAGTATTTTCGTTTTTATTTAAATACAAAAATTTCATAGTCAAAAATCATTAATTAAGTGGAACTTATAAAACGTCAAAAAATTCAATTTTATGTAGAGTACATTATATATACTATACATTTTATGTTTACTTATCATATAATATACATATATCAGGGCTGGGATTTTGTTTGCTCCACACGTTGACAAACACAGTGGCAATGTATAGTCAAAACGACTACGACCCGCTTCTGCTAGGGTGACAGGCGGCCTCACCTGTCACCCCCAGGCCCGCGCTCATGGGTGACGGAGGTCATTTTGTGACCTCCGATGTCCGAGTTGCCTCCGCTAGTCGCGGGTCACGCGGTTTGCGACTCTTCCTTATCATACCTCTATCAACACACGTTACTTTAATTTCACCTCTCAAGCGAAATTATATCCACTAATCTTCTTACTTATCTTATCAAATGATTGTATTTCTATTTACCATCATATTCCTAGTATTGGCAGATAAGTAAGATAAAAATTTATCGGCAAATTTATTCTCACAAAACTGACGAAAACAAATTCTCCTGCGTCTTTAACATCGAATGAAATAATAAGCCGAATAACAGAAAAGAAATCACTTCCAACGGAAATGGATATAAATAATGCATTAAGGAAACGTGAATAATGAAGCACCTATTTTGAAGCAAAAGTTACAGCGATGTTAGCAAAAAAATAAATGCTCTTTTTCGGTATACTTTAAGTCAGAAAACAAGGTCAAACTTAGATCAAAAGGACTTCACTTGCTGTAGCTGCCGTCTCTACAATTTGTGGAATACTCGCTTACAATGTGACAACAAAGGCTTAGAGAACCCTTTGAACTACGCGCCTAATTATGTGTGAATTTAAAATATTTAGTAGCTGTGCGTGTGTTGCTAATGTAGAAATGACGTAAGTTTGTACCTTGACCTTTAATACTGCAGAGCAAAAACAAATATCGTTAGTATTTAGCTCTTTATGCTATAGAATTTCTTTGTGACATCTAGACATTCTATCCAATTTTTCCAAGATTGAATGCAGAGAGGAATATTTCTTACTTAATCATAGTTACCTGCCTACCCTTGTGATAATTTAGGGACGACACAACTTATCACTGACTCTCTTTCATACGCTGCAGTCCAATGCAGTCACTCCTCTCCTTACATTTGATGTAATTTCTAATCTTCTTTGACGCAAATTTATCCATCTTTTCTTCAAACTACTTCTCTTTTCCAAATACTCCTCCTAAACTGAACCTTTATAACAAGTTACCCTCTAAGTTTTATTTAAAAGTGACTTGATTTTATTATTATAATGAATGTAGTATCCATTCCTTTCGATTAGTTTCATTTCCAAATTCCCATTGTCCTTTGCCTCTACATTAAAAAAGAAAGAATTTAGAATCATATATCTTCTTGAAGCCATCAGAATGTAGCCTTTTATAATGGCTATTAAATTAATTCAAGTCATTTACACCAAAATTAATGTGGCAATAAACATAATTGAATATATTTTAGTAGATTAACATAGTCTACAATTAATTGAAGATTTAGAGGACGTATATGAACCCACAAGTACTTCTTTGGTCACATAAATGATAGTTCTGTGGTCTAAATTTCATTTAATAGGATAAATTAACATGAAATTTAGATAAAGTCAGAAATACAAATGATCCTATGAATAAAAATAACCGAGCCGCTTCCAAAGGGTCTTATTGGAGATCTATAGGGGAGGCCTATTTCCAGCAGTGGACTTCCTATGGCTAAAATGATGATGATGATCAACGGCTGATCGACGCTACGCGTGACCAGAAGGCTGGTTATTATCTTGCACAGAGAATAAGCATTGCCAATCAACGAGGTCGGTGATGATGTGGAGGAATTTCACGACATTATAATGTACATGTAAATATTTTATTTATTTATTTTAGTTTGTTTTAGTAATAATAGTTTGTAGTGTTAATTTAATTTAGTATTATTTTGAACGTGTAAATAATTATTGAAATTCATAGGTAGGATCGATGTGCAAAAAATTGTTGAATCAAGTCACATACGCTCATACGCATATCTTCAATTACCCAATTTTTTATTGTATTTTCTTTGCTTTTTTTAAAATTTAAACCGAGCTAAACATATTATAGATCTTTATAAGTTCCAAGAACTTTTTCAAGTGCATCAAAATACCTAGGTACTCAAATTGTCAATAACCTTTTGAAAATATACTCAATTACTGAAAATACCATATCTAACAAAGGTTGTGTCATATTAGCTATATAAACTGTTATCAATGACGAATAATATTCCATGTATGATACCCAATAGGCCATTAAACAGATTTAGAATGTATTAATACTACCTGAAAGCAATTTAGCTCAATTACGGTAGGTTGAAAGTTAATAACGAGTTATTTGAATACGTTTATGGGTAGGTAAGGTTTCAGTTCATTGGATATCTATTTTTTAGGGTTCAGTACACTGTAGGGTAAAATTGGGTCTATCCATCTGTATGTTTGTGTGTCTGTCTTATGAACCGTGATAGCCAAATAGTTATAATTTTCAAAGATGTACAGTCAGCATCAGAACGGCTTACGAACGCTGTGCTCTATAATTGGGTTATGTACAGTAAGCTTCAGAGAAAAGGGACCCTCCTTGATAATGACATGAAAGCATTGAAGTTTTTTGACGCATTGTGTATATGGAATGTTGGTCTAGTGGTTATGACCGATGCTTTGTGGATACGGTAAGCGGGGGTTCAAATCCTCGGACACAAAGCTTTTTTTTTATTCGTATAATTATTTTTTTATTCTCATAAGCACTTTTTGTTAATTATTATTTAAGGAATCAAATTTTATAGTAGGTCATACCTAATAAATAGGTTTGTAAGAAAAGATAGGCTTGTTGCATAAACAATATTAAACACCAATGCAAATTACCACGAATTATAAAGTTACCTTCAATCATAGTTTAGTAAATAAGGTATTCTAATTGCAAAATTAGCGCGCTGTCACAGATATTAAAATACTATAGCCGCAGCTCACACAGCAGATAAGTTTTTGAAGTAAAACATGACGGTAGTGCAACAATATTGAACTAAACGAGAAATCTATACTAATTTCAACCTTATCTTTTAGTCAATATTTATAATATTTAAGTGAGAACGTTTATTTATTAGTCAATTGAGCAGTTATTATTATCATATAGTGTAGTTGAAATTTAAACCTTAAGGTCTAGAAATTACACCGTAATCAACTTTGTTCGATAAAATAGGAGTAATGTTATTCATATTTTCGCCATTATTATCAAGTGAACCGATAGCGTAGTGGTATAAGGCACGGTCTAAGTGATCGGCTGGCGCTGGAGATGCGGGTTCGTATCCTCAAATAGCACATAAATTAATGTGGCATCTTTTTGTGAGTATATTGTATCTTGGTATACAATAATTGAGTCGAAAGACGAAAAATATCAGAAAAATTACAAATAAATGAACATGCAAATAAAAGGCTGCAGCTCAGCGACGATCGCATCACGTGACGTCATTCGTGAGTCATGTGACACGGCCGGCGCAGGCGGCAATATTCTTTAAGTATTGAGGGGGTGTTTTCTCTGACGCTGACTGTACTAATCTATAAGTAAACATACCCTGTTACTTAAGTTTTAAATGTAATATACATGATCGTTGATGTGCCTACTAAAATAAATAAAATAAAAAATGTTGGTTGCAAAGTGATCTTAATACCAAGGTATTAATAGAAAATCAAACTGTTTAATTGATTTAAATTCTATTATTGTCCGAACTAAAGGTGTGTATCCAATATCAGAACAATCAGTCAACAGGAAGAGGGGAATACTAAGGCATTAAGATCATTTTGAGTACTTTGCTAGTCAAGATCGATGTGATGCTAACTGTGCAAATACTAAAAGCAGAATAAAACGAATATTAAAGGGGACCCCCAACTGACGTGATTTTTTGCAGTTTTTTGTCCGATATCATTAATGGCGCTCGAAATATTCACAGAAAATTTATTTGTACACTCGCTCATGGTATGATTCCGAAGTCGACCGCATACGACAACGACAGACGCATGCAGCAGATGCAGCGTACCCATTACTTGTTAAACTCCGATACGGATAAAGGCGACCATTGAGAAGTCGCAATGAATTATGCGCATCTGCTGCGTGCGGCAGCTGTTGTCTTATGCGGCCGGCTACGGAATCATACCTTTAAAAAAATAAATCATCAAATTCAAATAAAATAACTTAAGAGGTCCTGATAAATAGTAATAGGACTGTGCTTGTGTTTTATCGATAAATAGTACGAAACCCGTCGTGCGCAAGTCCGACTCGCACTTAACCGGTTTACAATAATGCGTAGGTTCACTGGACTGTTATGATTTTGTGAATCGATAAACTGTGATAACATTATATTTGAGTCTGTTATTTTCTGACACGAAATTACTCAACCAGATGCTATTAGGATAATAGATAATAAATAAATAACCAAACCAACACTCGATTCCCGTGAACCTTATTGCATATTCTTGTGTCATCATCATCATCATCATCCTCATGAAGACGTACTGTCCTGATTGTATCTGAGGCCAAGGTGAACTCGGAGCTCAGTGTCCGCCTTCTGGCTCTTCCTCCTCTTGTATATTCTTGCGTGTTTGTCTGTTTGTTCACGATGGACGTAAACTTACTGTACAGATTTTGATGGGTAATAAGGTTCAACCAAAAGGAACCAAGAGGAGACTCCGACTCAGATTTAGGTCTTCAGTAGGTTTGATCGCAGTTAGTTGAGTAAAACCGTAGATATCACCAAAAATCTATACTATTATATAATTGTAAAGTAGTCGTGTCTGTACATTGGAGATATTTAAAAAAAAAATACTTGGGTTATGTTATGTTAACGATACTGAACACGAAAATATTTTTTTTAATTTCCTGTTTGTTTGTCTGTTTGTCTGTTTGTCTGTTTGTCTGTTTGTCTGTTTGTCTGTTTGTCTGTTTGTCTGTTTGTCTGTTTGTCTGTTTGTCTGTTTGTCTGTTTGTCTGTTTGTCTGTTTGTCTGTTTGTCTGTTTGTCTGTTTGTCTGTTTGTCTGTTTGTCTGTTTGTCTGTTTGTCTGTTTGTCTGTTTGTCTGTTTGTCTGTTTGTCTGTTTGTCTGTTTGTCTGTTTGTCTGTTTGTCTGTTTGTCTGTTTGTCTGTTTGTCTGTTTGTCTGTTTGTCTGTTTGTCTGTTTGTCTGTTTGTCTGTTTGTCTGTTTGTCTGTTTGTCTGTTTGTCTGTTTGTCTGTTTGTCTGTTTGTCTGTTTGTCTGTTTGTCTGTTTGTCTGTTTGTCTGTTTGTCTGTTTGTCTGTTTGTCTGTTTGTCTGTTTGTCTGTTTGTCTGTTTGTCTGTTTGTCTGTTTGTCTGTTTGTCTGTTTGTCTGTTTGTCTGTTTGTCTGTTTGTCTGTTTGTCTGTTTGTCTGTTTGTCTGTTTGTCTGTTTGTCTGTTTGTCTGTATGTCTGTTTGTCCGCGATGGACGCAAAAACTACTGGACGGATTTAGATGCCGTTTTTTTTTGTTAGAAAGGGCTTGCTCAGACTTAAAATCTTACGTTTGTTTGATCGCAATCGGTTGAGTAGTACCGAAGATATGAGCAAAGGTCGCGTTAACCGAGATGCACGCTAGCGGAGCCGCGGGCGGAAGGCTAGTAAACTCATATAACCGAATAACCACACGGGCGGAGCCACAGGCATGAGCTAGAGCTATATAGAGCAGCCTAATTAGAAACTAATGGTCCCGTATTTGTAGAAAATATATTATGTGACAATTTAACCTTCTCTGAGGACTCCGTTACATTAAATGTGTCCATCGGGGCTTTGGAATTGTTTTTTAATCTTTTAAATTATAGAAGCAATTTGTTGATTATAATATGGTATACTAGCTGAAACCCGCGGCTCCACCCGCACATTACAGACTTTTTGGCAGAAAAATGGCCGCTGAGTTTCTTGCCGGATTTTTCTCAGGCCGGGGCCGCGTTTCGAGCGGGGTCCATTTGCTAAACTAGTCTTTAATATAATTTTTTTTTTGTTAATTTTGACGTACATTATAGATAACACACTTGTACTTTTCCACAATATTTATTGTTCTCCTAACCGGTTTCTATACTAATAACTTCCACCAAGTGCCATCAATCAACAGTATAAATAGTTAATTTTGACGTTTTGTAAGTTCCGTTTTAATGGTCTATACAGACTAAATGATTTTTGACATTGACACAGATGTCGGTTTTCACTACTTTTGATTATATTTCAGGGTATATTATGAGACATGCGCATGAATTTTAAGTCTGAACAAATTTTTAAAACAAAAATATGCATCAAAATCCGTTTAGTACCTAGTTTTTGTGGCCATCGCGAAAAAAAAGACGAAAATTCCAAAAAAAAAAAAAATTGGGTTATAAGGTTTACTTAAAGACTCCTCGATCATTTTTCTGCCTGACCCTTACTTCTAATTTTAAAGTGAGTGGGAGTGACAATGAAAATACTTAGATAACGATTCTAAACTAACTATTTAAATGAGTTTCCAATTCACGATTGTGAAATGGCACAACAATTCGAAAGCCATAGAATTTCGACGGGTGACCATCTTGATTTCACTTTCCTATGAATGTCAGTTGGATATTAAACATTTATTATTATGAGATTGCAATCAAAATATGTTAATTTCAATAAAAAATATAATACGGGGTTCTTCAAGAAGGGCATTAGAAGGTTTCTTCAGGGTCAGCAGCACGAGTGTGACGCCCCTGGTGTTGCATACGTCCATAGGCCACGGTAACCACTTTCCATCAGGTGAGCCGTGTGCTTGTCTGCCACCTAAGTGGTATAAAAAAATGGCAGAGTATGAAATTATTATTGAAAGTGTATTTTAAAGTTGACCGTGTTGGTTCCCGTGGTTGGATGGTTCGTTCCGGTTGTGGGTTGGTTTCTGATGGAGTAGGGTCACCCCATCTCTTCTTGTGGGTGTCGTACATAGTACCGAGGTGAGAGTCTCAGATGCGACCGGGATTAATGCGAAAATGATGACTACAAGCAGCATTAGTCTGGATTTCACTAGTTCCCGACACAGTAGAATTTGGGCCACCCCATCTCCTCCCATGCGGTGTCGTACAAGGCGACTAAGGGATAGGGCTGTTTAACATCAGACAAATATATACAGCCCAGACTCAGCCTATACATGGCTCGAGTCAACAATAGTGCCCGAAAAACGGCAATAGGCTCACCCCCTATTACGTGGGACCTAATACAATGATTGGTGAAATGTGGTTGTTCACCTCTGCCTAACCCTCCGGGATAAAGGCGTGATTGTATGTATTATATGTATGTACGTTCACTAGTGAAAATACGTTCAATTGAATTCTCACGTTTTACTGAATGAAACTCATTAAGTAAAACGTGATAATCTAATTTTATTTGATCTCGGTTCCGATCAGCGATGAAATCAGCCCTCAGTGCTATAATAAGTTAGTCATAATTACTGAACTTGAGCCATTAATAGTTAAACCATGTTCAGCTATTACAAGTAACATCAAGATTCAATATTAGAGCTAAATGACCTTGGATTCGACCTTCAAACTTGCTAGTCGTACTCTGCCGATTAAAATCCTAATATAACCTATCCTACTATTATTATATAAGTGAAAGATTGTGAAAATGATTTTTTTATAAAAAACTTTCACTGGGCCGTGTTGTACCTATATAATAGTACCTATGTATGTGTATTATATAGAGTCGAAAAACGTTGTTCTATCTTCTTATCTATCTTCTGTCTTCATTTGAAAGATCTTGGTTAGCCTTAAAATTTAACGTTTCACAATCAGTTGAGTAGAACCGGAGATAAACCAAAAGTCACGATAACCAACAACCACGCAGGCAGAACCCCAGGAATAGGCTAGTTTAGTATAAATCTAGATTTATTGTAAACCATTCACAAATGACAAATAACACGCGTAACGTGTACGGAACTCGTATTGTTAAAGTGTAATTGTGGGTTTAGGGGTCCGTAATGACGGGCAAAACCCGTTTTCGTAAATGTTGGGCATTTGGAATAAAAGTAATAGAGGTTCAAATAAATTTATTGTAATATGCTTTAGGGATATTGTTTTCTGTAAGGATATCCAGAAGAAATACGTTTTATGGCGCGTTATATGGGTAATGGGAAATAACAATTGTTGTATAGACCTAATGCTGATGTTTGATACAATTTTTAAGTTACTACTAGGTATGCTCTCGGGCTCTGCTTGTGTGAATTCCATGTGTGATTACCACCATGAATCTATTTTCGGGATAATATGTGAACATCGTGCTCCACCATGTGCAAAATTCCAACTATATCAATTTTAAGTAATCTTGTTCTTCTTCATCCTAGCGTTAATTCCAAGTCGCATCCGAAGCTTTTAGACCTCGATATTTTCCGTGAAGCGATTGCCATTTGACCTCCACAACTAGTCCACAACCCAATGGTAACATTAGGCGATATCGAAGCTTTGCAGTTAAACCGTTGTTTAAGTAATATTGCGTGAAAAAAGTAATAAATAAACAAACAAATTCACTACCGTTGGCGACTGTGGTTTTTTTTTTTAAAGAATATTAGCAACTGATCTTTTTTTCGAAGTTTTTTTACTGTTTACTTTTGATTTACTGTTATACATCCTCCCTTGTCGCCAATAGATAACCGCCATATCAAGGAGTCGTCGCTACTTTAGTAGTTTAAATTACACAGCTACCATATAGACAGCCTCTGTGGTAATGAACGCAAACGCTACGCAGGAAGCGCGGATTCGATCCCCGCTCAGTGCAAATATTTGTATGCATTGCTATGGTTGTGCCTCGAAGAGCACGTTAAGCCGTCGGTCCCGGTTGCCATACGAACCTCTATGGCAGTCGTTCCGGGTAGTTGGAGCCGTAAAAAGTCTAACAACTGGTCTAACTACAGTGTTTCGATATCGCCAATGGGTTGTTGAGATCAGATGGCAGTCGCTTCACGGAAAATATCGAGGCTCATTCAAATCCGCAGTTAGACGAAAATGAAGAAGAAGAAAGCTGCGGAACCACAAAACGTTTATCGCCTTACACCCTTTAATACTAGAGTCATTATTTAGTCTATTGTACCTACAATTAATAACAGTAAAACTATTTATCTACAATTGTTGGTCCGTCCTTGGATACTTTGATAGGTAGTTGTTACGTAATTTGATTAATTGAGTTTTGGTCTAGACATTTCTTATAACTACTATAAACAATAATAATCTTTTTTCACGTATATTATAATACTAGCTATTGCCCGTGTCTCCGCTCGCGTGGATGTCTTTTTTTATACTACTTAGGTCGCAGACAAGCACACGGCCCTCCTGATGGTAAGAGGTTAGCGTGGCCTATGGGCGAGTGCAACACCAGGTGAGTTACACTCGTGCTGCCGACCCTGTAAGAACAGAGAGAAGCTGTGCTGTCAATAATCAGTTAATATAGCCTGTCTTTTCCCAAGGTCTAATCTCTGTATTACATTTCATTAAATTCGGTTCGATAGTTTAGTTGGTGCATCTGCTAAACAACGCCATGGCTCGGTAACTCAGCTTTTCCCCAGAACTCTCAGAACTCAGAACTCAATCAGAGTGACTGCCGTATAACCTCCTAACCCCAAAAAGAAAACCTGCGTAAGAACCCCATCCATCTATCAGCAGGTGTTTCGACCCCAAAGATCTTAGTCGGTCGGGTCCACACCTAACAGACATAAAACCTGTCTTATTTATTCCCTTGAATTTCGCAAAAGTAACTAAAAAGTACCCCAGACTTTTTCTTTTAGTCACTAACCTCATAAATACATTTCCTAGAGTGGAATTTAGGTGCTTAAAGTAACGTCAGTTGATTTATTTATTACAGGTTCGAGTCCCGTCTCTCGTAGATTTATCGAGACCAAAAACATCTAGTCCGGAGACAATTTGTTTTGGCCAGTTTTTTTTTGCTCCAAAGTAATGAATTGGTTTTCGGTGCTATTATTTTTGGAAGCGAAAAAGATTTTTTTATTTGTTACTTTTTACTTTTAGATGTTTGGTGTTTTAGGACAGCTGTTTTTATTTTCCTTTATGTTTCTTTTTTGTTAGCTTGAGGGTTTTTATGTTTGAAGGGATTTTAAGCTAAGACGTTTGTGCTACATTAATTAAACAATAAGACTTAAGAAATTAATGATATTGTTGTTTTTCTTTTTTTTTCTTTTTTTAAGTTTTATTGGGCCAAGCCGAACTTGCAAGTCGGTACGCCTGCTGATCGACAGACAGTGTACCTTGTTCTAGCTTTCTTCGGGGTTGGGGAGTCAGATGAAAGTTGCTCCCATAAAAATCCAAAAAAAGAACAAAACCGGCTAAGTGTGACTCGAAGTCGCATACAATTGGTTCCGTGCCATTATCTGTTTCTAACCGACTTCAAAAAGTTCTCAATTCGATGGGCATTTTTTAGTATTCGTTGTTATAGCGGCCACAGAAATTCATCGTCTGTGAAAATTTCAACTGTCTAGCTGTCACGGTTCACGAGATACGATACAGCCTGGTAACAGACAGACAGCGAAGGTCTTAGTTATAGGATTTTGTTTTTATCTTTTAGGTACAGAACCTTTAAAAAATGTGAATCCATACTTAAAATTATAAATGCGAAAGTAAGTCTGTCTATGTCTGTTACACTTTCACGCCACCACTGAACTGATGAAATTAGGTATAGAGATAGATAAGACCTTGGGAAAGGCTATGTTTGGTCGTGATAACCGACATTCACGCAGGCGGAGCCACGGGCAATTGCTAGTAAAATCTATTTCCGTGCGTCATCGTTTAATTTCATTCTATACGGTACAGAACAAATATTATACCTATAATAATTTAGCGTCAGTTTATTTATGGTCTAAGCCACAGCCACTGCTAGCCCTAATGGGCAAAGTTTACATACAGTACGTTGGTTCTGGCACTTTTGATATTTTAATGGGCCAATCATTTTCAAAAATAGCTTTTATGCTTTTTTATTTGTGCTATTGTGAATGTGGTTATTGAATGTAATAGACCATAACAGAACTAACTTTGAAACTCTCACGTTCCATGATATACCTACAATAATGTTAATGAGAATTAACTATTTGTAATTGTACTCTCAATAATGAACCTACTGAGTTTTTCTCTGCACCACCTTTGGTTGACCGGTAGAGAATGCCTGTGGCATTAAGTCCGCCTATGTACTTGAGCATGAAGTTTAATAAATTAATTAATTAATTACCGTAAAACGGGGTGAATAGAGATCAATGGGTGAATAGAAATAAAATGGTCGTTAGATTTTTTAAAATAATTTCTTTTACAAAATTTTAAGTGTTTAACCAGATAATTGATAATTCTGTTTATTATTACACTGAACTAGTATATAGTTTTACTTGAAAGAAAGTAGCTACAGAATTTAGCTGACCATTTTATTTCTATTCACCCGTTGATCTCTATTCACCCCGTTTTACCCGGTATTTAACGTGATCGTGGTAATAGATACCTTTGATTTGCCTGACGTTTCGACCAGGTTACACCGGCCGTAACAGGCTGAAGTGGTACACGCCCACTGTTTCTTTTTATCTTGCGAAAAATCCCCACGGATACCTCCCCCGCCGGAGCCGATGGGGGAGGTTATATCGGACTCGATCCGACTAAAACGCAGGCTTTCTGTTAACCGTCGGTGGCCGGAGATGAGATTATCATAGGCATATCCTTCCCACCTTATATGGTCAAAATAGTTACCCTTAAAAATTCAAAAATATTTAGATAAAATTTGTTGTTGAAGTTGAAGCTCTTGTACTGGGTGGCGCAAAAGTAAAGACCCTATTTGGTTCGGCTATAACATTTTTTCTAAATTAGAAAACTAGATTTAGGTTTTTTTAAATGTATATTTGTACCATTAAATTTCGTACCATTAGGATTTAAAGATGATGTCTTTTAAATGGTGACCTCCAGAGTTGATACACATTTGAGCCCTATTTATGACATTTTGCATAACTTGCCGTAACACTTCCTGCGATATGTTCGTTATTTCTTGACGAATGTTTTCTTTTAGAGCTGCGAGAGTCTGTGGCTTGTTCACATACACCCGAGATTTCAAAAAACCCCAAAGAAAGAAGTCTGGACTGGTCAGATCGGGTGATCTTGCAGGCCAAGGCAAATCGCCAAAACGAGAGATAACTCGGCCTGGAAAAGCGTCCCTCACTAAGTCCATAGTGTCGCGCGCTGTGTGTGCCGTAGCGCCGTCTTGTTGAAACCAGATGTGCTCCAGCCCCAATTCGTCCAAACTGGGTATCAAAAACTCACGTAACATGGTTCTGTAGCGTTCTCCAGTGACAGTTATCGCATTGCCTCCAGCGTCTTCGAAAAAATAGGGTCCGATCACTCTGTCAACACAGATGCCACACCATACAGTAACTTTTAGTGGGTGTAGAGGTGTTTCTTGAATAATGCGCGGATTATCAGTGCCCCAGAACCGAGTATTCTGCTTATTGACATGCCCTGAGAGATGGAAATGCGCTTCGTCACTCATAACCAATTTTGAAGGAAAATCATCCTCTTCAAGGTTGAGGCTTATGACGCGCTGGCAGTAATCTAGACGAGCTCGGTGGTCAGCAGGCAGCAGCTGATGAGTCATTTGAGTTTTATACGGGAACATCTTTAAGTCTTTCACCAAAATACGCTGCAGGGTCCGTCTGGAAATGCCCAATTGCGTGGCACGTCGCCTCGTTGATGTTTCTGGACACTCTTCCACATCTTCGCGCACAGCATCGATATTTTCAGCTGAACGGCCTGTTCTTGGTCTCCCAGACTTAGGTCTATCCAATGTTGAGCCAGTTGCTTCAAGGCGTGTGGCAAAGCGTCGAATTGTGCGACCAATCGGTGCCGGACGGTGGGGAAATCGTCGACGAAATTCACGTTGTGTTCTTATCACTGATGAATTATTCCGTAAGAACATTGACACAATTATTCCACGTTCTTGGGGAGTAAAACGGTCCATGTTTATTTTCAGTGTATTTTACATTTGTTCACTACACAATTTTCAACAACAGAATGACAGAAAATGTCATATAAAAAAAATAAAGGTATTTTCTTTAGTGCCAGTACTTTTGCGCCACCCAGTATAAAGCGCTTCAAGTGGGCAGGTGCCAACATTGCTGTCTTCATTTACAGTTGGTATAAAACGCTTCAAATAATCTTAAAGTGGTTTATTCTGAAATGAATTATATACTTAAATGATTTATTCAGTTCTAAGGGTTGTGAGGATAAACTACGTCCTAACTATTCATGTCTGCATGACAGTTGTGAAAGTAATAACTCATATTAGGGTACCCCTATTTATTCATAGGTGAGAGGCCTATGTCCGCGGTGACTATTATTTATCTGAGGTGGAAGACAGAGGTTGCAGCTCAGCCACCGTGCGACAGATTTAACCCAGATTTATTTATATGACATATTATTTTTATTTTGTACATGTTTAAATTGTATTATAGTAGGATTAACTAAAATTATTATAGAATAAATATTTTTTTTATAATCAATTTTGACAAGACAAATGTCATGCTGACAAGTGACAAGTATCACTAACTGACGTGGAGCGAGGTTATGAATTTGATTGAAAAAAAAAAGATGTTTCATATAGTTGATGACCTTGGCTTCTCCCGCGTGGTATTTTGATACCGTTTCCGCTATCCATGGGAACCTCATCATCTTCGCGGAGATGTATTTTCCTGATTGCATTCGAGACCAAGGTGACCTCGGAGCTCAAGGTCCTTCCGGCTCTTCTTCCTTCACTTCGCACGATCTTGGGCGTCCATGGTAGTGATACCATTTGCATGCATGTCGCCCTCCACGACGTCAAGCTAGGACTTCTAAGGCCTACCCCTTCCATTGGAACCTTTTCCCGTGAGAAATGCTCTGATGCATTCTTAAAGAACGCTAAGATGAAAGATGTCAGGCGTAATATCTAGTCCTCCAAAAATGGTTATAATTTTTATGACAATCCCAAAGCAGAAGCACCTGAGGCATTACATAATTTTCCTTTTACCTCAGAATCAAAAGATTTCCGTATGGAAAAATGTTTCTCTTTAAAAGAAATGAACAAAAAACGTTTTGGCGGCGAAACATAATCGGAATTACAGAGCGACTAATAATAACAAATTGTATTGTGTTTCTTTTGAGGGTTCCATATCACAAAAGAAATAATCATAAATGTAAGTCTGCCTGTCTGTCTATCAAGGTAAACATGCAGAATGTTGGTGACCAAGGCTTGTCAGAGTCTTAGGGATATGTTCTTTAAGGAACATCTAATTCCCTGACCACGTGGCCGCACTGACCGAAGGGACAAAATACCGTGCAGTTTTGATCGGTTCGAGTCCAATACTGGTACCAGATACCTGCACAAACATTTTGCCATAGCAACAAAAATGATTTCACTCCTTTCCTATACAGGACAACACGTGCAGGACTTAGATGCTACCCGCATACGGTGCAGAATATTCCATCAAGAACCAAACGATTCGGCGACTCCTTCTTCTGCCGCACCATTAAGACTTGGAATTCCTTACCAGTTCACGTGTTTCCCTCCTCCTACAGTCCCGGGTCCTTTAAGCGGGGCGTGAAAAAGCGTCTGATGAGGCCGTCAAGCTGAGTGCTACCATTGCAACATGGTACGTGTGTGCGATTTTTCTGAGAAACAACAAATTGACATGATGCTAACAAGGATATGTTAACTTATATAGGGCCGCCTGTACTGGTAACCTGTTTCTCTATGTAAGAACCTTAACGTTAGTTGAAGCCGGTGAGCTTCTTTTTTATTACTTAGGTCGCAGGCAAGCACACGGCCCTGCTGATCGTAAGAGGTTACCGGGGCCTATGGGCGAGTGCAACACCAGGGGAGTCACACTCCTGCTGCCGACCTTGTAAGAACAGAAAGATTCTGTGTCGTCAGCGCAAAAGATAAGTTGGACAAAGCCTTTGGTTTTCCCACTGACAGCACAAAATCTCTCCAGTGAGCTCTGGCCCTACTCACCATCGGGTCTTCTGTGGGGCGGAGGACCTTCCTCAGTCGGACTGCTCGATTGAGACGGATATGTCCTCTTGTGGAAGCCCGCGGGGTTCATACACCTAAAAAAATACCCGAAACGGGGTTTCTCTTTTAGTTTTAAAAGCTTTTATAATTCAAAAATCATTCGTTGTTATCATTAGTGCTGTCAGTTCCACGAAACGAGAATAATAATATAAATAGTTACTTTACCTTTGACCCAAATGTACTGAATCAAGTCTAGAACAACATACAAACTAATACAATTTGTAACTCCTATTTAACTAACAGACAATTTAGAATTTAGCTCATTTTATTTCTCGGTGTTTCGTGATTATTTTAGGCACTATAGATAAATAATAACAAACTCGGATAAGTTAGGCATGAAAATGATTATGATCGCACTAGCATTGCCCGCGAATTCCTCTGTTCAATTGCTGTTTTTTTGCGCAGGCCCGATTACTTTTATGATATAAAAGTAGCCCAAGCTACTCCTTATAATATCAGTTAATTGCCGAGTTAGCTCGCAGAAGAACGAGATCCTGGCGCTGATTTTCAAGGGCTACACCAGAGGAGTAATACTTGTGCTGCCGAAGCTTTAAGAACAGAGAGATTCTGTGCCGTCAGCGAAGAGGACAAGCAGGACAATCCTTTGGTCTTCCCACTGACAGCACAAAACCTCTCCAGTGAACTCTGGCTACCCTATTCACTGCTGGAAACACAACACGAGGTTATTAAACCTGCGGTATTCTGTAGAGCAGAGGTACTTTCCCAGTCGGACGGAAATACCGCCGTCGCCGTCGTTTCGTACCTCCTACGTTCAATGTTATTTTCGTGAACCGTACGCACTAATATCTGAACATAGATATTTTTGAACAAGATTAAACGAACCTGGATTAAGTACATTCAACCGTGGGTAATGATCGTGGGCCCAGAATATATAGCAATACCTATGTTTGTACAAGATAATGATATAATTTCGAGCTCAGAATACCCAAATTAACCCATGTAAAGTATAAATTAATTGACATTTTGTCGAAGTATATTAATTACAACGTCTATTTTGTTAGGGCCCCTAAAAGGGCGAGTTAATTAAATATGAAACGCTTTTAATATCACCGTACTTAAAATGCTCTTTGGCGGGATTTGGGTAACTTTATCGTAATGTGTTAGCTTAGATTGGTAATGAAGTTACGGGAAATATTTTGTTTACTTGATGTGAAAGTGAAAGTCTAGTGTTAATTGTGTTATAGATAAATATTGTTTGTGTAATTAGTATCTGGTTTTCTCAATTTTTCTTTTTGTTTCTGTTTAATCTGCCATGAATTTTATTGTGTAATTACGTATGTATTCAGACAGTCGTCAAGTCATATCTTAAACGTCAAAACTCATACATTTGTCATTCTATTCTACAATACGCTGGGCAACGAATTGCCATTTGTCTAGGGAGGGTCTGATTATGTTCCTAACTTTTGAGAAGTGGTCATCCTACAAATATAATAAAAGTGAAACTTTATTAAGATGTTTGGATTTTGTGATTTAGTTAGAGGGATTAGACATTAGACATAGGTTAAGGCACTGCACTTCATTTGTTGTTGTTTTGTTTACTATTTGTTTTTTGTACTCAAATCATAGACCACAGACTAATAAGAGTCACAGATAATGTCATGTACAGCACAGATAAGGAAACTGATGCTGGGCAGTGTTACCACTGTGGAAAAAAACATTATTAATTTTGTTAGATTTTTCCTTTTAATTTTATTTGTTTTTTTTTTTTAATTACTCTGTATTTTGTAAAACGTGTTTATTTTATAATTTACTCAAATTTACTATTTTGTGTGCTGCAGTAACCAAAATAAATGTACTTTTCTTTCTTTCTTTTTTCTTTATGGGTATTTCCCGCACGTTAAAAAAATCATGTAATTAATAAATAACCTCAAACTGGGCTAAAGATCTTACTTAAACGAGTTCACCATAAAGAAAAACATGAAAGGGACGAGAAAATAGTAGAAGACGTTATTGAAACCATAATTGTTGTTAACGCCACAAGGCTAAGTCGCGACAAGCTTAATGCCGTTTCCCATTAAACGCTAGACGATGTAATCCAGGATTACACTAATAACTGTTAACTGATATAAATGGGGGCTAGAGCTTCAAGAATTTTCTGATTAAAATCCTTTTTTCTTTATCTTTCAATTGCCTTAACATCAGACAGATATTACAGCCCAGACTCAGCCTCAGATGCATGACTCGAGTCAACAATAGTGCCCGGAATACGGCAATAGGATCCCCCCCTATTACGTGGGACCTAATGGGTGTAAATTCATCTCTGCCTAACCCTCCGGGGATAAAGGCGTCATTGTATGTATGTATATGTATGTATGTATGTAAAATCCTTTTGCTGAGCTAAAAAGTTTTAGAATACATGGTGTAATTATTTACTGGAAAAATAGTTACATTTATCCTATAGACTAGCCGTTGCCTGCGGCTCCGCCCGCGTGGATGTCGGTTATCGCGACTAAATAATAGCCTATGTCCTTTCCCAAGGTCCTTCCTTCCTTCCTTCCTTTCCTTCACTCTATCTCTGTACAAAATTTCATCAAAATCGGTTGGGCGAGCGACACAGAGTTACTTTCGCATTTACAATATTAGTAGGTATGACTTTAGACCGGAAAAGTGAACTTACAGGGGTAATGCTGACAAAATGAGCTAGGTACTTAGACACATCTTGGACTTTCGAAGTTCTATACAATCAACTTAGGGTAGGAAAAATAAATAAGAAACCACGTTTAAGTATTACTTGCAAAGGATTGTTGCCGTCCCAATTGAGCAGTCCGAAAGGGGAAGTACCTCCGCCCTACAGAATACCGCGGTCGTAATAACCTCGTGTTGTATTCCTGGCGGTGAGTAGGGTAGCCAGAGCTCATTGGAGAGGTTTTGTGCTGTCAGTGGGAAGACCAAAGGCTTGTCCTGCTTGTCTTCTGCACTGACGGCACAGAATCTATCTGTTCTTACAAGGTCGGCAGCACGAGTGTGACTTGTGTGATTTTGTCAGCGTCCAAAGCGGTATATAAAAAAAAATCCACACAGCGCAGTATTTTTGTAATCCGATACCGTATCGACATACGAGAATTTTGTGATCCCTACGGGCAAATAGGGGAGCAGGCCACTAGGTCACGGGGACGAATACACTGCAGATGACTTGCTGAAATTAAGTAAAACAATATTAGGGGAACGATCTAGCAAGTAATTTGCGATACATAATCAGAAAATGGCTATACTAGCAATATTGCTGTGTAGTAAATTGAATTATTAATCGTCTTTTGAATTAATCATTAGGTAAAGAGAACGACCCTGAAATTGTTAGCAAGAATCTGGTATTTGGTCGTCTTTTCTGTAATTGAGAATACAAATTCTCAGAAGTAATCATTTGATTAATTAATACTTCTGAGAATTTGTTCACAGGAACCTCTCTTATAATAAGCAGTATTGTGATTATGTTGACATTTTAGGGTCTACAGAACTTGAATCCATGCAGTCCATGGTCATATACGGGTGTCCCATATAGGCGGAGACCCTGAGGGCTAGGCACGTGGAGGCCAGGCAGGACTCAAGAGTCATCAGGGGATATCGCTCAATATTCTTTGAGGCGGCGAGTCTCCTCACCGGATCGCTACCGTGGATTCTAGAAGCGAGAACTCTTTCTGTAATAAGTCGGTATCGAAAGAAGGCGTGGGAGCTGGGACAAGAACCCGAGCCTGAAGAAATTCGGGCTGCTCCTCCAGCCTGAATTTCTTCAGGCGGGCTCCACGTGGACATTGTAGCGGAGTGGGAGCGACTACTTGGGCAACAACGGGCCTCTGGGTCTCGGGCGTTGGAGGGCGCAGAGTGACCTACGTCCCCATGAGCGTGAGTCTGAAGGTGACGGATGGAGCCGCCTGTCACCCTACCAAAAGCAGGCCGGGACGGTGGGTGCGCGATTCACGCCCTCTTTTCGTGATGGCACGACAAAGTCCTGTGATTCCCACATCCCCTCTGATATCTCCACGAATTCGGAGAATGCCCAGGGTAAGCCAGGGTGCCTTATTGACCTTGACTTTACCAACATTTTTGAGGCTCAACTCGACATGTTAATCAGGAGAGTCTCTAGATCTCTATCGCTATGAAAAATGAATACTATTATTTCAGTTTTTATCTAAATGTTTTACCTAACACGGTTAGAAACATAATTTTTTTATATTTACTCAGACACGGTGTCACAAAATTTTATTAATGACTGATAACAATACATGATCGCACCATTTTCTTATCAAATATAAAATATTATAAAGGTGCCCTCAACATTTAAGACCCTTTCTCCGTGGGCATAAAAAAGTTAAAAGGTGATTTAGGTGGTAAAGCTGTCAATTTGAATATAAATCATGAGAGTATGTCTTTTTATGGGGCTACCAATTTTTATAAATTTATCTAACATAGGTATATTATAATATTTCTTGCTACGACTAATAACTGATTCCTCAACCAAAATCCAAATCGCTAGACGTACAAACATGAAATTTTTGCAGGCGATACCTTTTGTAGTGTAAACAGCCACTAAGAAAATATCTTTGGAAATTTCATTACCTACTAAAGAGGTAAAAATGGGGGGGAGGGGGGGGGGGAAATTCCACCATTTTGAGTAAGTATCATTAACATGCTATATGAAATAAATGTATATTATATCGCTGTTTTTATAAACTACTAAGAGGGTAAATAAGCGGCAAACGGTTGTATGAAAAGTTCGTATATGATACTTTTACGAATTTATTTCCATGCGAAGCCGGGACCCCTGCCACTAGCTTTTTAAATGTTATATCCTTGTTCTATCACACACAGGCGTATAATAAATTTAATTTTCAAACAAAAACCTTTTTATCTCCTCCACAAGTGCCCTCTACTGGCACTAATACAGTTGTCCAATCTCTTAATCCGTCTTTTAAAACGTTTTATAAAGGCGTCCTCTGTTATACCCGAGAGCACTTTCGTCTTTTTTCGACTGCTCAGTGGAAAAATGCGTTTCTTTTCCATCTCTTTTCATTAGAGGACATAAAAATATGTGATGCAAGGTTTTCTGACGAGGATTGGTGCAGAGTTGTGTGTGTCTTTGTCGTCGTAGCAAAACGAATCGGTCGTCAGCTACAATCAAACCTTTGAGACTCGAATTGCTGGACATTTTCGTAGATTGAAGCATTCGTTTAGTTTAAATTCCTTTTTTAGTTTCTCAAATATGAATGCGTCGATTCAAAGGATTGGCACGGATGGTCAGACGAGAGGCAGATACTAACTGAATGTTTTATTAGCTCTAAGCTGCAAAATGACGTGTCAAAGTAACAATAGTTTGGGTATTGCCAGATATAAATAAATAAGTAGTAAGTAGTTAAAAATGTATGCTATTTTTTAAAATAAAAGACACTACGAGACTTGACTTGAAACTTGATCAATATAATATTTGAATACTTATAAAAAGAGGTGTCACATGTGAATTGTCACAACTTGTCAATATAAGTGTCGGTAACGGTGTCGCGAGATCCATGGTTTGTCACATCTCAAAAAATGTTCTACGTAAAATACTCAACGCTCCTAAAAATGCTTTCACTTCGAAAATTGCATTTCTGTGTTTTGCTTTTTCTTTTTTTGGATGCCAAGCTCGGCCCCGGGAATTATTCTGAGGACAAATCGATCATCCTTCCTGTATATTTACCATACCATACCACAGTGCCGGATCTAGGGGGGGGCAAGCCGGGGCACGTGCCCCGGGCGGCAGCATCAGGGGGCGGCAAAATCAAACTTTGCAGATGAAAGGCCGCCCCCTGGGGGGTGGCCTTGCCTTATGGTAAGCTGCAAGCTACGTCCCTGGACCCCGTTGACTCGGTGTCTCCACCAGTGTTATTCAAAGGAGTTGATGGCTCTCTGTTCCCAGCGCAGCCGACGAAAAACGTTCCACCGCAGACTACTGAGCCTCGGTCGCCTATGGCGCCCAGTGTGGATGACGACGACGACTCGAGGTCACTTGGGTAGAACTAGAGCTGGCTGTGCGAAGCTCAGAGCCAAGAAGTAACAAAACAGCCCCGGGACCCGACGGCATTCCAGGGCAAGAGTGGGTCCTTGCCCTAGTCGAAGATCTCCAAGTCCCCAACTGACAGAGCTTTTTAACGCATATTTGTAGCGGAGCTAATTTCCGCAATCGTGGCAGATGAGGTTAATGGTCGACGTTCGAAAGGGCGCCCGGTGGTGCTTGAGTTGGTGCGTGGTGCGTAAACTCTTTGAGAGAGTTATAGGGAAGTGCCTCATCGGACACCTCTCCAGGTTGTGGCCGGAGGTGGTGAATGGCCAATATCGCTTCAGCCAGAGGCGCTCCACCGTAGATGCCATCATGTACATGAGGGCTCTGCTGATGGATGTGGTTGCCCGGGGCGAGGTAATGTTAACGGTGTCCTTGGACATCGCTAATGTGTTCAGTACCTTGCCCTAGACTAACCCCAGGGAGGCGCTCGTGTATCATGAATTGCATCTCTCCCTTCGCCGATTAGTTGGGGCGTATCTAACGGAGTGAGCCATCACCTACCTAACAGTGACCGGCCTTGGTCGTCATCAAATGTCATGCGGTACTCCGCGGAGATCGGTCTGGGGGTCGCTCCTGTCAACTCCTGTGGAACATCGGATACGACTGGGTGCTTCGCAATAAGTTCGGTTCGCAATCGCAATCGTATCGGCGGTAAGACCCATCATGGAGGACTGTTTAGAGGCGACACGGACGGAGAGGGAGTTTCGTGGACCACCTGTTTCGGATCAGAAAGGAGTCCACGACTGTATATCGTCTCTCGTCACTGTGATGCGAGTGAGGACTCAAGGCTCACGGTGGTGGGTGCCTGGTGTGGAAGACGCTGATACGGGCCCTCAGAGACGGAGTCCTTAGCTCAGCGCTATGCTCCCAGCGCGCTGGGGCAGAGCGTAAGCGGGTGGGATGCCACCAAGTGGCATAGCGCGATGTGCCGCCCAGGGAAAGAGATGGGTTATACTTATGACTCAACTTATCGGATAGACAACCCCCCCCCCCCCTCCGCCGCCGGTATACGCACGGCAAAAAAATGGGCGGGGGCGGCATTTTCAGTTTTTGCCCCGCCTAAAAAAAATTGAAGATCCGGGGCTGCCATACCATCAGGCAAGGCGTAGTCAAATTGACGTGTCCTATATAAAAAAAAATACATTTTGAACACGGAAAGACAAACATGAAATAACTAAAGACTTGCAGCTCAATTACGAGTACTACGGCTGCTAGAAAAAAAGTTATGATTACTGTAGCTATTATAATTCAGCTGAAAAACCATCAAAATATCTGTCAAAGCAAAAGTTGTGGAATCCCGGCGAGCGCGCCGTGTCGACGCGAAATTACAATGACTACTAAAATGAAACAGCACCGTTTTACAAGTATTAAGATCTAGAGATTCTAGATGTGCTAGATCATTAATAGTCATCATCATCTTCGCTATAGTCTCGGTCACATCTAAGGTTTTCACCTCAGAGTCTGGGGTCTGTAATTTTTTGTTGGTTTATTGTAATTTACGAGAACGACAGTCGTCAGACCTTCCTATATCGGATATCAAATTTCTGTAGTTAGATTACCTACTTATTTTGAATTATTCCACTACTAAAATCAGCATCTGATATATTGTACACTGTTTAGGTTCAAGCCCAAAGGGAAAATCTGCTGAGTTTCATTTCTCGAACTTAAATTCGACCCTTCTCAAAATAAATTAGTGCTAAGTGTTGCTTAGCACGATTCCAATTATTTAAAGACCACTAATATCGTAAGATATTAAGCAACCTCAACACCTGTAAATTTTTTGGGGTTAGGCAGAGCTAGAAGAGCAGAAAGACATCGTTACAACATGACTGACCAATGGTATCTCAACGTTATTCCCGTGACTCTGAGCTCCGAGCCTCTGATATTCATCCGTTAACCAATAAATATACCCTAATATTTACCTAAAAATAAATCTTTTCATGTTCATTATAAAATTTTAAGATAGAGTTATATTTTTATACTACTTATATAGTAGATAAGCACAAGGCACACCTTCTGGAAAATGGTTACCGTGTCCTACGGACGTGTACAACACCAGGAGTCACACTCGTGTTGCCGACTCTGGAAGAACCTTCTAATGCCCTTCTTGAAGAACCCCATTTTTGTAATCAATGTTATTAAAATTTAATCCATTTCATAAAGCATCAACATTTTAGTTCGTGTGACTATAATATTCTTCTATTGAACGTTAATGTAACGTACATTAACTACAGATAATATTCTACTAATTACACCATAATGAGAGAGCGTTGTCGTGTCTTCGCCATTCATAATTATAATGCCTAGATGATTATGTTACAGCTAGTACAGGAGCTGTAAGTTCTGCAAAAGATTTTTCTTCCTACAAATTCGGATTCAGGAACGAACTTCATCATTCATCATTTTCATCATCATCGTTAGCTATGTGTATAAACCGCAATATTTTCAATTTTGAGTTTTTTATAGTTACAAAATTTTACAGTCCTGAGTATTTTTTGATGTTAGTTTCAATTTGAAACCTTCTTAGTAACTATTTAAATCAAGGCATCGATATATTATTACACGGGCGACCGCCTGCGACTTCTGACGCGTGGAGTTCGTTTTACCCTCTTAGGGGTGGAATTTCGCAAAATCCGTTCTTAGCGGATGTCTACACCTTATAAGTAACCTACCTGTCAAATTTCAAGTGAGTGGTATTTCGCTGTTGTATAATATAGATAGATTGTTACTAAAGTACCTTCATACGTTCTTGTGAAAAAGGTCTTGACCGACATAAACAAATAATAACGGAACATAAAGACAACAGACAACAAATACAGAAAAGACAAGACTTTGCATATCCTGTAGAATTGGCACTTGCAATAAGTAAGGCGAATTAGCCTAGATCGCAACCTTTTTAAAACGACCTGCCATATCTACGCTTTCTAAAATCATTGGTAACCGCGGAAAAAATTAGTGTCAGCAAAAGCAGTCTATATATCTATCAGTAACAAATGTAATAGCTTCAATGAATGGCATGACTTAAAAGTCGCCTCCTTTAATGGCTTTTCCAGTAGCCACGTATCCTGTGACGTCACAATTTACGCTTTGTGCCCACCCAACACAAAGCCACCACTATCTATTGTTAAATTTTTAACAGCCTTCTGCCATTTTAGCTTGTATTGTGCGCTTTTTTTGTATGGGACGGCATAAAATTTGGATGTCGCGTAACCTGGATGGATTTATTGATGTTTATGAACAGTCAGTGGTTTAAAGAGCTTATGTTATTGGATGTTGTATCTATTACCAATTGACTGCCTCTGTGGCGTAGCGGTAGATCGGTCGACTGCTACACAGAGGGTGCGGGTTCAATTCCCGCTCAGTGTAAATATTAATATGCATATGTATGAATATTTGGATTGGTCTGGGTGTTTCTATGTATAATATATACATACATATATGTATATAATCACATTTTTATCCCCGGAGGGTTAGGCAGAGGTGAAATAAGCATCCACATTTCACTAATCATAGCTTTAGGTCCCACGTAATAGGGGGTGAGTCTATTGCCGTATTCCGAGCACTATTGTTGACTTAAGTCATATATCTGAGGCTGAGTCTGGGCTATATATATCTGTCTGATGTTAAACAGCCCTATGCCTTAGTCACCTTTTACGACACCGCATTGGAAGAGATGGTGTAGTCCAAATTCTACTCTGCCGGGAACCGCACGATTTTACATATAAAGGTATCCCAAATATTCTATACCTATCTCCTTGGCTGTATATTCACGTATATTCTACCCTACGATGTCACGTTAGTATGCAGAGTTTCGTCTGAATACCGAATTTTGAATTCAAAAGCTTTGTACCCTTGTTTCGTTCACAGGAAACCCCTAATCACTTTTTGTCACATAATAATTACAGCGTCTGGCTGGCTCCTGGCAGCATTTCCAAAGACTGAATAGGGTAGAAATACGTACATACCTACTGCTGTACAGACATTCTTACTATTTATGGAAGGCTATTTTCGTACCTTTCATTTTGAATACGTTTCATTTTAAACTCCAGACAAATAGATGGGTGTTAGTTTGACCGATTTGTTTCTATTTTTGTGCATTTGACGAAACATAAATCAAAATAATCCAATTTCAAAAGTTTGTAAAGATTTTTGGATATTTGTTATTCAATCACGCTCAAACCAGCTGACCTTTCCTGTATCAGGTGGTAGGTCCCTAAATAGACTTCGAACACAAGTCGGCCGAAGCCGGGAGAATCGATCTAGGTGGGGTTACTCAGATAACGCGGACCTGGGATGTGAGTGTGGAGATGCTCCACAGACCATGGCCCACCTGCTAACGTGTGCTGCATGCCCATCTACCTGTACACCGGAGGACCTAATGAGTACCTCCGAGAATGCGATCCAGGTAGCAGCATACTGGGAAAATAGAATTTGAGAGTAGAAGCACCATCGATTCGACAGAAGAAGTTATTATAGTTAGCAATAACACATAGGCTTTTATCCCTGAAATAGGTTCTCTTTTGCTCACGAAGCCGCGGGCAATAACTAGTACTAGGTCTATCAAAGTTATACTACTCTATTCAATAGATTTTGACCATCGCAACCACTTACATAAACAATTGCGGTACGTCACCAAGCGAAATTTTTCACATATTATCTACAATTGAACTTCAAGACAAGGAAGTAAAACTTCGCGTAGAGATAAGATAAATCCACCAAAAAACCGCGATTTTATAAAGACTAGCGTATCGGATGTCTAAACTTTGTAAACTTTTACAGTATTAATGGATTTTTAAGGTTAATTTGGGACCCGTTACTTTCACATCTGAAGAATATACCTAGGTATTTTAGAAGAGGGGTTATTGTAACATTTTGAATACAAATCTATTCAATACTGTGGTGAATGATATTGATAACACCATAACTTAGGTACTTTGATACTTACACTAACTATGCGACAACTATCATTTTTAGTCACTCCGTGATCATCTGTTGAAAAACATCGTCTGAGTTGAAAAGGTAGCCGAAACTTCGGGCTAAATGTGAATAATTCTTTATTTCATAGAAACCAATTTCATGCAATATTAATTTTAGTAGTTGCCAAGAAATGTGATTTCCACAGTACGGAAGAATTAACTAGGAAAATTCTTGAACCTACACTAGTTAATTCTGAAGTATTGTGTAAGACTGACGCAGTGAACGCTTGGAAAATTGCATGTCCAAACACCGATCTCCCAAAGAACCTTTTCTCACAACGTCGGTGGGACGGGCCGCTCTGCAGCTTAGTAAGACAAAATTTACTCAATACATGCTCTAATGCTGCTGAGCGTGCCCGTTTATTGGCGGTTGGTGAGTGGGAATCGGGTCTTTGGCTACAAGCTCTTCCGTCATCTAACGTAGGGACTATGTTAGATGACACTACCTTCCGCATCGCAACGTGCCTCCGATTAGGCGCGCCGTGTGTTTCTCCGCATCGATGCCGTTGTGGAGAAGCAGTTGACCGACTCGGACACCATGGCCTGTCGTGCTGCAGGAGCGCTGGGCGAATTCCACGACACGCCAGCCTAAACGACATTATCCGCCGTGCTCTTGTCACCGCCGGTGTGCCAGCCGTGCTTGAACCAAACGGTTTGGCGCGCGACGATGGCAAGAGACCGGATGGTATGTCGTTAATGCCATGGAAAATGGGTAGGACTCTGGTGTGGGACGCAACATGCGTCGACACCATTGCCCCTACCCATATTCCTGGCACGGCTGGCTGTGCCGGTGCTGCTGCTGCTTCTGCAGAGGCTCTCAAGCGGCGCAAATACTCCAATCTCATTGGAGATTATGAATTTGTGCCGTTTGGAGTCGAAACGTTGGGACCATGGGGTCCGAGCGCGCGCAATCTCTTCAGGGAGATTGCGAAGCGTATGGTCGACGCTTCTCGTGACCAGAAGGCTGGCCTCTTTTTAGGTCAGAGAATAAGCATTGCCATACAACGTGGCAATGCTGCCAGTCTTCTGGGAACGTTACCACAAGAGGCATGCGATGCGGAGGAATTCCACGACGCGTTCGGTTTTAGTTTTTAATTTGTCCTTTTATGTATATATTTTTAGTTTTATTGTTAATATTGTACATATTTAAATTGTATTATAGTAGGATTAACCAGAATAAATATATTTGTCATTAGATACCTAGAAATGTGATTGAATCAAAATAAGTCTCAATCTCTCTGTATTACCAAACCATAAAATAAACACACGACCCGTTTAACGCTAAGCGGTTACCGTAGCTTATGAACACTAACTAAATCCCAGCCATTATACTTCTTACGTAGGCAATTTAGCTTAGCTGGACTGGAGGGTTAGCAGGAATACTAGCAATTTCGATTACCAATAATCTTCGTTTAAAAATAAACGCGCGTTCCCGGAAAGGTAGAATTTGGGCCACCCCATCTTTTCACATGCGGTGTCGTACAAGGTGACTAAGGGATAGGTCTGTTTACCATCAGACAGATATATACAGCCCAGATTCAGCCTCAGATACATGGCTCGAGTCAACTATAGTGCATGGAATACGCCAATAGGCTTACCCCCTATTACGTGGGACCTAATACAATGATGGTGAAATGTAGGTGTTAATTCATCTTTGCCTAGTTAGGTAGAGGTGAATTAACACCCACCAGATAAAGAAGTGATTATTATGGACGTATGTAAAAATAAAGCATAAAATTGCAATTGGAATTGAACACTGAAATAATAATGTAGAGAAACATGGATTCCATGCATAAAACAAATATAATAAAATATAATTGCCTGTAATTAAACGAGTATATACTGAATCAGTACTTTATCAAGCGACCACACAAAGCGAAGCATCGACCTACCCTATAATTTAAATTAATGAATCAATAGACGTAATTACAGTAATTAATTATCAATTAAGTAATTGGTGGATAGGAATTGTCAGTGGAGTTCCTTTGAAGGATATAATTGGAAGTAAAGTAGTTGGACAAAGAACTAAAGTTACGGATATAGCTCGCTGAATAAGCAAGCTGAAGAGGCAATGATGGCTAGATCTGACGAAGGACAAAATTCTTGTGTGAATCATAATCAAGAGCTCATGGTTAACAGACCTAAGGCAAGCTCAAAGCTATAAAACTTAGGGTACTTTTATTTTCGCAGAAGTATTTAAGGTTCTGCAAAAAAACCTAACCTAACCTAAATTTTAGTTGGAACCTTAATTTTTTAAAGGTCGAATTCTTTGTTAATTTTGCCATGACCACATCTATTAACACCAAACATTGTTTGTTACAGATATGGCAGATGTGCATCACATTTTAGTACTGAACAGTGGATAATATATTTTGGTAAGTTAATTTCAAAGCTTTTTAGTAAGTACTTTATATAAAGAAATTCCTTGAGCAGACTTATGGAGTCGGTTAAGCGGGGCGTGAAAAAGCATCTGATGAGGCCGTCAAGCTGAGTGCCACAATTACAACATGGTACGTGTCTGTAATGGTGACCCTCTTTTCAGAGACTTTGCTTTCAGCTTACCATCAGGGGAGGCGAAGTCAAATTAACTTGTCGTATATAAAAAAAAACACGGATTGGTATCCCACCACATAGAATGTAATCAAACATAATTCGTCAATTCAGTTTCTTATCTGGATTAATACTCACTGGAATGTTAACGTTCCATTAAGTAATCCAGTAATGCTACTGGAATAAATATAAACCGGGCATTAAATTTAAATTTCAAGCATGGTTCTAAAATCGGTTTACTTTTGTAATAAGAGGGATTACGTTTAAAAGAACTCTCTGCAATAGCAACGAAAGGAAAGAGATAATCCCCTCGTTGACAGTATAGGGCATCTTTATAGAGTTTCGGATGCGAAACTTAATAAAAACGTGTTTTGGCTGCGATAAATCGGTACAGTGGAATTGCTTTCCCTGGATTGAGCCGGCATCCCGGTGTGTCGTACATTTGAAAAGCAATAGTTAGCATCATGCAGTTATTTAGTTAGTGTATCTATGATACCCACAGGAAGACATGGATTGGTTAATTTTGAAGCTAAAATTGTATGAAGTAACCACCAATAGTCCATATCCATTCTAATATTATAAATGCGAAAGTATATCGTGTTATATCGATTTAAATTGAACTATCATCCGAAATAAAGGTGTGTACCAAATATCAGAACAATCAGTCAGAAGGAAGGGGGAAATGCCAAAGTCTTAAAGATCATTTTGAGTACTTTGGCAGTCAAGATCGATCTGTTGCTGACTGTACATCATAGCTAAATGCTACGTTATGGTCCGAAATTTCAGGGTAGACCCCCAAGTACCATAACAACTCTATAAATAATTACGTGCTAGCGTTATACGTGTTAAAAAGCCATAAGCCATGGCATGTAACCACACCCGTTCGACAACACAGTTTATATTTGAAGGGGATTATAAAAACACCATCGTGACGTTTATTATCGTTGTGTTTTCAAGGTTATAGCAGCTCTATGGGGTATTTTAGCTGTAGAGAAATCGATCGCTAGAATTGGTGAAACTTTTACATAATGTCTAGGAGTGTGAATTTTATGTGATTACTAGCTGACCCGGCGAACTTCGTACCACCATATAATCGCGTTCCCGCTGCATATCTCTGCGTAGTTTTGAAGATTTACGCATACATAGGGACGGACAGACAGCGACAGCAACTTTGTTTTATAATATGTAGTGAAGTCACAGAATAAGTAATCCCATCAAAAACAATACTTGTAAAAAAATGCCAAGCCTCGCCGCCCTCGATTCTTCTACCGCAAAAAGTTGTGAGATCCATGTTATACCAAGTCGGTTAATTTATTCAGTCCCTACTTCAGAGACTTTCTGTCCTAAGTTATTACGTAATAAGCTTTTATGTTTTGAATATAATAAATTGACTTGGCCATCGCATGAAAACACAATGTATCGCACATCACAATAATTACATTAAATAAGATTGTTTAGTGCGATTGCCAAGTCAATTTATTATATTCAAAATTCAAGTCTCTGAAGTAGGGACTGAATAAATTAACCGACTTGGTATAACATGGATCTCACAACTTTTTGCGGTAGAAGAATCGAGGGCGGCGAGGCTTGGCATTTTTTTACAAGTATTGTTTTTGATGGTATTTCAGTTCTTTTTGTAGATTGCCTTTCCGGTTTCTCTGTGTCGGACAGTCCCAGTCCCGGCCCCGGTCCCGGTCCCGGTCCCGGTCCCGGTCCCGGTCCCGGTCCCGGTCCCTGTCCCTGTCCCTGTCCCAGTCCCGGTCCCGGTCCCACTCCCACTCCCACTCCCACTTCTTCACTTTTCATCATCATCAAGTTTATTTAGTTAGTATTTTAGGCGTGAAAGCGTAATACTAATAAATAACAGACGCTCAGATAGTTATTTTCGCATTTATTACAGTACTTCGTTAGACTGATATTAGTATGGATGGATTCATGTATACTGAAACGTTCACTGCAAATGTAACTTTGTAATCCCATATATTTATATGAGATTACAAAGTTATTTATGCAGTTGGTGAAATTGCTAAAATTGAAGAATATTTTAATTTTCCCTTGAGTTGTACACTAAACACTACTTATCTTCTAAATTTGAGGCTTCTACGTCTGCTAGAAGTGCCTTAGAGTTTTGATGATCGGTCAGTCAGTAAGTGACAAAATTTGCGAAATTTGCAAACTTTGACTAGTTTTAATTCCTAAACTACTGGTTCAAATTGAATGAAATTTGAAATATAAAGTGTTTTTACAGTGCCTACTTGGTAACCGAAGATTCAGGCTTCTAGGTTTATCCACAACGAAGTTCTAGGGGGTCTAAAATGGCCTGAAGTGCTTCGAGAAAATAGTGTTACGGCCGTGCCGCTCTTTCTTGCTCGACTTGGCGGGGGCACTACCGTGCCCCCAGATAGTACTACGTAAGCACCTTAAGGTTATTACATGGTGAAGTGACCAGAGAACCCATAGGGTGGGTACTGTAATTGTGGTGATACGGATGACCTTCCGGCAAAGGTATATTTTACTTATTCGAAAAGCTTCCGACGACCTTTGTGTACTTTAAGAGATTACCATATAGTACTAATATATCACAGGGTATAAATCGTACAACATGTCAAATTGAAAAGTCTCTTAAAAAGGTTTTTCCTGAAGGAATTTCTGTTCTAAAAAAATTTCACCTCTCAAAAATTTCAGCCTAATATCACATATTCAATATCAAACAGATAACACATACCGGGGAAGACAGAGACAACAGCTAACCATCTGTTTCTATCCTTACATCATTCACAAACTTTCTCTATTGCATTAAACCTTGCATAGTGAGAGCAGATGCTAAAACCTTTTCATTAAATTTTCTTAGAAATACGTAATGAAAACCTTATTCTTCTTAGTCGTACACTCCTGACGGAGTGGTCGTGGTTATGGATCATCCTGTAAGTTGGTCGCAGCTTTTGCGAGACTTCTCTACTTCTCTTTATTCGTGGCCCAGGGCGTACACTCAGTAGGGGAACACTTTGTAGAGGACTTAATAAGGTCTGTCCATCTTGTGGGTGATTTGCCACGAGAACGTCGACCGTCCACCCTTCCCTGTACCATCAACCGTTCCAAAGAATCTTCGTTGCGAGTGATATGACCAAACATTTTAAGTATGAAAACCTATTTGATAGTTAAAATACCTAAAATATCATAACATCTTACCAACCATCGTGTATAGTTTTAAACAGACAACTTCTATCTATCAGGATGTTTAGTATCTTTAAACTTGTTTAGGGGGGTTATATAGAGAGACAGGTTTTGACTACCTGCACCGAAAAGTTTCCATGGCAACAAATGATGATCATTCGTCGTTTACGATCTAATACCCCTTAAGCCAAAATACAATTGTAACACCGGTAACCTGTTTTTTATGTCAGTACCCTACCCTAACATAATTTTATACAAACCTAAAGAACTCTTGCAAATATTATAAAAATGTGAAGTGCATTTGTAGGTTTGTTCATATTTCACGCGGGGAAAGTACGACCGACGGACGAGATTTTTTGCGGAGATATAATTTATGGGTTCCAGGGTGACAGCTTTTTATCCCGAAAAAATGCATGGCTTTTGTGGAATGTGAGGATCTAATTCCATGAGATTGGAGCTGGGGGAATTGAGCTCCCGCGTTGTAATAAGTAGTGAATGAATCGGTCATGTTATTATTAAATTTCCCGGCAGAGTAGAATTTTGGCCACCCCATCTTCTCCCATGCGGTGTCGTACAAGGCGACTAAGGGATAGGGCTGTTTAACATCAGACAGATATATACAGTCCAGACTCAACCTATACATGGCAACAATAGTGCCCAGAAAACGGCAATAGGCTCACCCCCCTATTACGTGGGACCTAATACAATGATTGGTGAAATGTGGGTGTTAATTCACCTCTGCCTAACCCTCCCGGGATAAAGGCGTGTTTGTATGTATGTATTAAATTTTTTTCGCAATATTCATCTCCGCCCGTGTTGATCTTAAGTCATCTACCCAAATATAGTCTTTACAAGGAAGGACAAGCTTTAGTCTATTTCTGTACTAAATCTCATCGAAATCAGTTCAGTATTTTAGGTTTACAATCGTAAAAGAAAAACAAAGTTACTATCGCATTTACGAGTATAATCTGAGAGCCAGGGCGCGCCTTAGTAGCGGCGGTAAGACCCATCATGGGGGAGTGGCTAGAGAGGCCACATGGCGGCCTCTCGTTCTGGCTGACGCAGATTATCACCGAGCATGGATGCTTCGGGCGGTATCTGCATCGGACCGCGAAGAAAGAGCCAACGTCCGAGTGCCATCATTGCGACGCGAGCGAGGATTCGGCGCTACACACGCTCACCGAGTGTCCGGCGTGGGAGACGCCGAGACGGGAGCTAGTGGCGACCCTGGGAGTGAGAGTCCTCACGCTCGCCACTTTGCTCGCAGCGATGGTTCGCTGCGCGGATGCGTGGGCTGCCGGCGCCTCCTTCTGCGAGCAAGTAATGCTCGTGAAGGAGGCGGCGGAGCGGGAGCGAAGGAGAATCGCAGACCTTGCGGCCCGCGAGGAGCGAAGGAGAATCGCAAACCGCGTGGCCCGCGAAGAGCAGCGGCAACTCGGGCGTCGGAGGTCGCAGAATGACCTCCGTCCCCCATGAGCGCGGGCCTGGGGGTGACGGGTGGAGCCGCCTGTCACCCTAGCAGAAGCAGGCCGCGTCGGCAGCGCGCATTGCGTTCCTCCCCACACCCGGGGGCGAGTTGGGGACTCTGTGGTCCCTACACCGGAAGAGGGCCAGATCGAGAGATATGGCCCTGGGTCGGCCGGGGTGCGAGGGATATGGCTACGACAATCTCACCTCCGGCAACTGACGACCCACAGATGGCGTGTAGTCGGTTCGAGTCCGACATAACCTCCTCCCCCGGTTCCGGTGGGGGAGGTATCCGTGGGGATTTTTCGCACGATAAAAAAAAAAAAAAGTATAATCTGAGAGCCACTATTTGGCTATGCAATTTATATAAGAAGGTAGCCCATTGTATTAACACCCACATTTCGCCATGATACGTGACTACGCATATTCTTGAATAACTCATGATAACACAGTTAAATTTATTTTAACCGCAATTATTTTTTTATACGTAAAATTAATCATAGGAACCTCAATTATTGGGCAAGATGGGGACCATACCCGAGGGGACCTTGGAAGGCTCTGGGTCAGCCGGGGTGAGCAAAAGATATGCCAGAAGTTATGTCCCCAGCAACTGATGCCCCAAGACCACAGTATTTGTTCTATGCCAAGACGGCCGTGCAGGTTTGGTCGATTCGAGTCCGACATAGCCACTTTGCGGTAGTGGCTATGTCGGACTCGAACCGACTAAAAGCCGGGGGGAGGGAGGGGGGGGAGGGGGAGGGAGGCAAAACCCTCCTGGGGTTGCCGCAAGTAAGCAATTCTTAGTTATATACCTAGTTAGTTTTCAATATACATATTTTAAACACCACAACAGTACCGAATGCTTAGTAAGTTGAAAGTTAACTTAACAAATAAAACAAAGTGCCACGAGGGTCATCCATCTTTAACTTTGTTGTTATAGCCTCGATGGGACATCACGACTTATCCATTTAGGCTTGGAAATTCCAGGTCACGTACTATAATGCTTTTAGTTTAGTATTGGTTATATTTGAAAATAATTGTGACAAGATTGTGACCAATATTGGGTGAACGGCTAACCAACATTTTTGAGGTGTATGTACGCAAAATTCACTTGTTGATTAACGGACGAAGCTATAGTACAGTCTATCTTCTCGTGGTTAGGGGGTCATATAGCAGTCGCTTCCGCAAGATAATATGGGGTTCTTCAAGAAGCACATTAGAGGGTTTGTACAGGGTCGGCAGCGCAATCGTGACGCCTCCGGTGTGGCACACGTACATAGGCCACGATAACTACTTTTCATCAGGTGGGTCGTGTGCTCGTCTGCCACCTTAGTGGTATAAATAAGCAATTCAGTTTTACTGGCGAGGTTAGGAGATTATTAGTAAATTTCTTTAGGACACGTCAATATGACTTCACCTCGCCTGATGGTAAGCTGAAGGCAAAGTCTCGGGAAAGGGGGTCACCATTATATGTAGTACTATTACTTATTTCTGTGCCATTACGGACATCAACAATGTTACAAAGATGGCACTCAGCTTGACGGCCTCATCAGATGAATTTTCACGAACCGCTTCTAAGACTGTAGGAAGAAAAGGAAACGTGTGGAAAGCTGGTTAAGAATTTATTTTACTTATATTCTTTTTAAGAAAAAAAATGGATGACCACTAATACCTATACAAAAACAAACAAATTCGTAACACACTGATGCCATTAATCTAAATTAAAACGATTCATGTGTGGTCTCAGGGACAAAACGCGATCTGATAAATAACACACGGGGGAATAGTTTTACAGTATAAACTATTGAAGGTGAACCATGGACTGAAAGTACTTGGCCCTTATGAATAACAGGGTATAAATGATCAAAGATTTTAATCGACTGTCATACTGAATTTCGAAGTTAAAAATAGCGATGAACTGTAGCCATAAAGTACCGTAACGCGACTCACGGTAGTGCGAAAGTGCGCCACATCGATACCCATAATTTTAAATGTTTTCCACCGCGAAGCACGCTAGTGCGAAAGTATTCCACATCGATTCACACATTGTCGAATGTATTCCAGCGCGATGCACGTCAGTGCGAAAGTCTAGTAAATGCGAAGGCTAAAGATAGCAAATTTCACTCAAAGGAAACATTCTCTCATTTATAAAAAGAAACAAAACTGCATTCAAAGATTTTTGGAAATTCACTTGCTACACCCGGTTATCGAACCAACTAAAATCCGAAAAAATAACATTCTGTATTTTTATGACACCAATCAATAGAGAAAATCATAAGGATCAAATCTGTCTAACAAACATGGTTGATTAAATGGAAGGAAGTTCATAAAATCTTAACTTATAAGGTCAAAATCCTCCACCCTGTACACCCAGAGTATTTTTTTATTAGTAAAGTTAAATAAGTATGTGACGTCATACCCTTGCCACACACTTCTTGTCAGAAGGTTTCCTCCTCATATAACTAAAGAACCTTTCATACTACTAGGAGGTAGTAAGTCAGTCAATGATCTGACGGTACCTGTCCTTTGTCGTCTTTGAGCGGACCCCAAGTGACAAAATGAACGCTTTGGTCTTAACCGGCATCAAATTATGAAGTGATGATGACTGACACGGGTATAGGAAGGTTAACTGGTAGTAATATTCAAGAAGAAGTTGATACCCACGTTCTGCTCGCGTAGGTGTCGGTTGTAGGTTACCAAGATCAAAAGTCAAAGAAATTCAAGGTTGATGAATTTTATTCTGATTAACGAAAAGATGATTTAAAGGCAAGAATATGTCATTTGAGCTCAATCGATCGATGCCGAACTTTTCGAATAATTTCTAAAGCATACATACACAAACCAATTTTTATACTCGTATGTATATTAGCAGATCCCGCGAACTTCGTACCGTCTAACAGTCGATTCTTAATTTTTTTTTTTTAATTTTTCTCTGCGTAAGAACCATCCTCGTACTTCAAGGAATATTCTAAAAAAAGAATTAGCGAAATCGGTTCAGCTGTTTTCGAAATCTGCACTTAGCAACACATTCAGCGATTCATTTTTAGGGTTCCATTGCCAAATGGCAAAAAACGGAACCCTTATAGATTCGTCATGTCTGTCCGTCCGTCCGTCTGTCTGTCTGTCCGTCCGTATGTCACAGCCACTTTTCTCCGAAACTATAAGGCATGCTGTTGAAACTTGGTAAGAAGATGTATTCTGTGAACCGCATTAAGAATTTCACACAAAAATAAAAAAAAAGCATTAAATTTTAGGGGTCCCCATACTTAGAACTGAAACTCAAATTTTTTTTTTTCATCAAACCCATACGTGTGGGGTATCTATAGATAGGTCTTTAAAAATGCCATTGAGGTTTCAAGCATATTTTTTTTCTAAACTGAATAGTTTGCGCGAGAGACACTTCCAAAATGGAAAAATGTGTCCCCCCCCCCCCCCCTCTAACTTCTAAAATAAGAGAATGATAAATCTAAAAAAATATATATGATGTAAATTGCCATACAAACTTCCACTAAAAATTGGTTCGAACGAGATCCAGTCAGTAGTTTTTTTTTAATACGTCATAAACCGCAATTTTCGCCTTTGCTACTACGAAACACTTCATGGGCGAGTCCGACTCGCACTTGGCCGAATTTATTATATTATAGAGATAAGATAGATGCTTATGTTAATAAGTTTATGTAAGTACTTCATAGTAAGTCCCAAGGTGAAGTTTGTTCATTAGCATTGTACCGAAGCTGTTTTTCATACTATATAATTTCACCTTAACTACGTTGTATTAAAATGTTTAGACATTATTTTATAAGGGTCGCGATATTTGAGGCCTAATGTTAGTGTGGTGATAACATCTACTAAAGGTTAACTATATGTTAGCATTGCTAATGACGGTAGCTTATTTTTAATGAATATGAGTCTAACGTGTACTGTGTACGTGGCTGGGGAGAAATATTGTAATATAGGTATAGGATATGTCTATGATAATCTCACCTCCGGCAACCGATGGCCCACAGACGGCGTGCGTTTTAGTCGGTTTATTCAGAGATATCTCCCTCCCCCCTCCCACCGGCTCCGGCGGGGTAGGTATCCATGGCAATGGTCTTGGGGGAAGACCCATACCTTTTTTTATCCCACGTAGTAAGCCTTCCCGAAGAGCGATACCAATGCTCGGGCCTTCCCCGTGAGTAGCGGCACCGCCATGAAACCAATTACTACACCACGATGGCAATCTAAAGCCGTCAATTCGACAGAAGAAGAAGAATCCCACAATAAAATAATAAAGGTATAAACTATTACAATCACGAATTTCACTGAAATCCATCTAGCTATTTCAAGTGCGAGAACAGCTTGTGGTGTGCGACGAAGTACCCCAAATAATATGGTAACACACACTCAGCCTATGAATTATATTATGCTTCTTTCATTTTCCAAGATCGTCAAATTAAAGATATAAATCGTTCCTGGCAACACTTTTCGTATCTAATGCTTTAATAGGTTTCCATTTTACGAAACCCATAGCTGCACGCGAATATGCACCTTCACGTATGAGCATAGGGTCGTTTTTGTACAAAGATAAGTACACTATCATGAGTACATTCATAAAACACGCAAACCAAATAACAGTAACCATCCATTTTAGAATTAATTTATAGTTATGAAAGTAGGAACTTTAACTCTTGTGTATTCTGTAATGGTCTGTTACACCGACGACATTGCGTTTACTTTTTCTTTTTTATAATGGAAGACACGTGCGTTTTGTACTTTTTACAAGCTGTACCTTTTCTACAATTCTATAATATTTCATACAACGCTGTCTAGACCAATGATAAGTATAGCTTGACCAGCTTAAAAAAGTAAAGTGAAAGTTTTTTTGTAAATACATACATAAACTCCACTAATCCGATCCGGACCACCCAGACCAATGTAAATAGACATATTCATGTAAACAAATATTTGCACTGAGCGGGAATCGAACCCGTGCCCCCTGCACAGCAGTCGAACGTTCTACCGCTACACCACAGAGGCCGTCATTAGGCCGTATTAGGATAAATTAGATCCCAATTTTAGTCCTCAAATTATCTGAACTTTTTACTCTACTTCTAATGCATTGCAATCCAATCGTAATCCAATGGAGGTTCGGTAATGAAATCACAACTGACCCACTATCTATAACAAAGTCTTGCATGCTGGATTTGACCCACTTCCCGATGGTTGATTTAGCTGAATTCACTCGTTCAGTTTCGATTTGAGCTCAATCAGACTGAAATTTAGTTAGATGGCAATGCAATACTATAATATTATTCCTAGCCACGTGGTTCCATGGGCTATCTTACATCTTCCCATGTGGTGTCGTACAAGGCGACTAAGGGGTAGGGCTATTTAACATCATATAACAACAATAGTGCCCGGAATGCGGCATAGAACGCTTTAGAATAAATAGGTTCACCCCCTATTACGTAGGACCTAATGTCTACAATGATTGGTGAAATGTAGGTGTTAATTCACCTCTGCCTAACCCTCCGGGGTAAAGGCATGGTTATACGAGTATGTATGAAATATTATTCCGAATCAAGACACTTAGAACCTATACTCAATTTTGGTTAGCCACTTTGCGAAAAAAAAAACATTTATCTCAGGCATTGCCCATAAAATGTTAGTAGCAAAATAGTGCTTATGAACTATGTTAGTAAAATAATCTAGATGTGTCTTTTTACACGCTGCCTGTGCAAGTGGTACTGCCTTGTACTTGCCACGTCTTTCGTTTGTATTTCATCCCGAAATTTCGGATGAACGTTTCAAGGTAAGTACTTAGCGTTCAAATACTAAAAAGTTTTCTATGCCATCTAGTTAGACCTAGTACCTACTCACTTTATCTTGTACCTACATCAAGAGACTTTAGGCTATTGATAAACTTCTAAAATGGATAAAATAGGAGCTAAACTGTATCTGATTCATAACTTTCTCGAATAACCTTATCTTACTTTGAAATTTGGTCAAACTTTGATAGAAATACCCTTCAGGATCTGTAATCAACTTAGTTCCCAGCTTGTTGTACTAATAACAAGTTTTTGACTTAATTTGATCTTTATTACAACATAGACTTCTGGAGATTATGAATTTGTAATTTAAATTATGGACATTAATTAGAAATAAATATTAATAACAGATAGATTTAGTGTAGACAGTTAATTTTATGATATTTTTTTCAATTTGAACTACTACTCGTAGTTCCTGAGATTAGTGCGTTCAACCAAACAAAAAAAAAATCTTCAGCTTTATAATATTAGTAGAGATATAGATATAGATAGATATAGAAAAATAATACTACAATAATATTTATACACGTGATACTTACCGCGTTTGTGTGTTTTTATAGCTTCCAAAACATTCTTTATTTTGTTAAAATACCATTTATTATAGTATAATGTGAATGACGAATGACCATGTCAACCTGAAATCATTTATACCTAATTATTTAGTTCTTCTGTGCGTTATTTCCTAAGCGGGAATCGAACCCTGCCACCAGATGTGGCAGTTGAATGCAATACATATTTATTTACAGCCGTGCAACCGTTATTATGTCATTAGAAGATGTGACTGATAAGTATAGGTAAGGAGCCTCTGCAAAGTTCTGCGTCTATTTTACAATGCAAATAAGGATATAATTTTCTCGCGCTCCTGTTCGGAATCTCTTCGAAAACATGTATACAGTAAAGATTTCGAGGACTTAACGTCAGTTCTACAAGGTTATGTTAAAAGAAATAGATACTTTCTTGAAACGTAAGCTTATATTTTTGCTATGAAGGCTATTTTGGCTATTAAGTTAAAATCCAGACAAAGAGGGGTTATTATAGGGTTTTAAATCCGTATTTTCTGTCTTTTGGTAGCCAATTTAATACAGACATCCACACACACATGTAAATATTGACTGTATCACCAAATCACCACAAAGCACTTTTGTATTTTTTACATTACATAATAACTGAAATTTGAGTTGCCATTGTCAGCAACTAATATTGCACAGCTATACAGGGCGGTAAATACTAAATCATCATCACTACATATTATAAAACAAAGTCGCTGTCGCTGTCTGTCCGTCCCTATGTATGCTTAAATCTTCAAAACTACGCAACGGATTTTGAAGCGGTTTTTTTTAATAAATAGAGTGATTCAAGAGGAAGGTTTATATGTATAACACATGCATAAAATTGTAGAGAAACACTGATTGCCGGTACGAAGTTCGCCGGATCAGCTAGTAAATAATATAATTAAGTAACATTTTTAACTGAAGTATTAGTTCTAGGAATAAACGCAGCCCTTTTTATCCATCAATCATCGTATCCATCATCATATCACACCCTGAAGATAAACCGTAAAATTCGCTGTCATACATCATTAATAACACCACAAGATTCCAGACAAAAAATCACTAACAGATAAGAAAATTCACAAAATAAATTACCTAACATCTCCACTTTCATCTCCGTCAGCTTCAAGGTCAACCTGACGTCAAATAGGGAGTTAGAGGAACTATCAAATAGTGGTCTAAAGAGAATAAATGGGCTCATTTCTGTCGACTAGTATTTGGAGTTATTAGTGTAAGCGATAGGATAGTTATGTCCCTATTTATGATGGTATTACGGTTCTAGGGGTGATTAATATTGTAAGATAGAAGGTGGAATGACAATTACATTGGTAGAATTTAGGAAGGAATGGGAATATTGGCTGAAATAATTCTGGCGAAAGATTTATTAATTGTTGCGAGAAAATAGGAGAAAAAAAAGATTTTTATTGTTATTCATTATTTATAGACAGCCTCTGTAGCGTGGCGATAGTGAACGCGGCCGCTACGCAATGGGCGCGGGTTCGATACCCACTGAGTGGAAATATTTGTATGCATGAATATGGGTATTTGCAGTGGTCTGGTCGTGCCTCGGAGAGCACGTTAGGCCGTTGGTCCCGGTTGCCATACAAACATCTATGGCAGTCATCACTCAACAATTGGTCTAGCTGCAATGCTTTCATATCGCCCAATATCTTTTTTGGGTTAGAAGTTAGTCGTTTCACGAAGAATATCGAAGTCCAGCCAAATCCGCAGTTCGACTGCTAAAACGGACTCCAGACTTCGAGGTGAAAGCTTCGGATACGACTGGGCTAAACGTTAGGATGAAGAAGATTGTTTAGTTACCTATACTCGTAGATGCGAGCTATCTTTAACTTATCTTGCAAATATACAGGGCGTCCCACGGCGATGCCACATGGAGGGCAAGTACCTTAAATCCTTAAGTTGGCTTATTTTACTTAAAGGAGACATCATTTTATTTTTAAAAAGAAACAAAACTGCATTCATAGATTTTTTTAAATTCGGTCACACCCGGTAATCGAACTGACTAAAATCCGAAAAAGTAACATCCTGTATTTTTATGGCATCAATAGATAGTGTCAATCAAAAGGATCAAATCTCTCTAAGAAACATGGTAAATTAAATGAAAGGAAGTCCTTGAAACCAAAACTTATAAATTCAATTTGGCAAAATAAAACACTTTAACTCAAAGTTCATCCATCCATCTGATACCATATTAACAATGCTGCCATAAAAATACAGGATGCTACTTTTTTCTTTTAAGACTCGATTACCGGGTGTGGCAAGCAAATTTCAAAAATCTTTGAATGCAGTTTTGTTTCTTTTTAAAAATAAAATGATGTCTCCTTTAAGTAAAATGCGCCAACTTAAGGATTTAAGGTACTTGCCCTCCATGTGGCATCGCCGTGGCACGCCCTGTATAAATTTGATGTAACGGTTTGTAATGTTAAAACATCCTTTCTATACACAATACCTATAGCTTTAGATAGGAAAAAAAATAATCAGCCCAAGCGAGACCCGGACACATCATGATCTTTTCCTAACAAAGGGAATGGGTCTGACTACAGAGCCACTGATCACAGGTTCGAGTCCCGCCTGAGTTGATTCGATTTTTCCTATCTTAATCGATTTGAATAGTTAGCCTACCAAATCTATAGTGTGTTTTGTCTGTCTGTCTGTTTATAAGGGGTAATCTCCGAAGTGGTTGGGCCGATTTGCCGAGATTTTGTCTATAGATAGCTGACTGCTGATGTTATAAGGCGTATCTTAGGTTTCGAAAAAGTTTTTATTAAGGTTAAAAAAAAAAACCTAAAACCTACATCTTTAACTTACTTTTCATAGCTTTATACCTAGTCGGTGTTTTCTGAATTAGTGAGATATTATTGTATGGAGAAATTAGCATTTGCAAGCTTTGTGACAGTCCAGCCAAACACACAGACTGGAATGCGAACCCAGGACTCCGAGGTGAGAGGTTGAGACCAGGATTAACGCTAGAATGAAGAAAAAGAAGAAGCAGCTGTGCGATATTATAATATAATAACCGCGTCTTTAAATTAAGGAAATTAAAATCCAGATAACATAATAGAAAACTAATATTAAGAAAATCAAATACGTTAAGAGATGATGTCCTAACCCGAAGAGGTCTAAGGAAAACAGCAACTAAGCCAAGGGTTTAAACCATTGTGGCTCAGTGGTCCCAACGTGCTGGTCAACGGACTGCGGAGGCCTTCCACTTGGCTCTATCCGATATATGTTTGGATGTTTGTAACTTAATCACAGTCCAATGACTGAACAGATCTAGCTGTAATTTAGTACAGAGATAGTTTATAGTCTGATTTAACACATATACTAGTTTTCTCCTTGAAATAGGTTTCTATAGGTTACGCAACCGTTTCAAGGAAAATAAATAACCAACTAAAGTTCTAGAAAACTAGAAATGTATTACCTGTCGCTGAAAGTTGCGTGATGCTAAAGAAAAAACTAGAACGTGGAATAAATAAAAGTATAATAAAATACTCAAGCACAAATAACTTCAATAAACGTTTTTATTACTACAGCACCAACATTAAACGACGTTTAACCTTCTCACGTAGATCGCGTTTGATTTTACTTGCGTAGTCAAATTAGGTAGACCTAAATACATAAAGGCTAGCCTTGCTGAATAGCTAAGTAGCGTATGCCTATATTGTTTATGTACTTAAGACATAGGATGCATGTATTTCTATTGAATTCGTAAACTAGTCGCGATATTGTGATACTCAACGCCATCTAGGGATTCAAGAAGGGCACTATAAGGTTTCGTCAGGTTCGGCAGCCTGAGTGTGATGCCCCTGGTGTTGCATACGTCTATAAGCCACGGTTAGCACTTCCCATCAGATGAGCCGTGTGCTTGTCTACCACCTAAATTGTATAAAAAAAATAAAGCTAGTAGTTCAGCTGGATTTCCCTAGATAGCGTTGAGTATGTGTAAAGTAAACTAGTGATTCTGCATCGCGCGATAGAAGTTTTCGCACTTTTAATATTCAACATTTCAATATACTTTGTACTGTGGCCCGTCAGTAGAGATTTGACAGATAAACTTCCCACGTAGAGAGCTTTGACGTGCGTTTATGCTCCATCGGAAAATTTCCCAGTAAAAACTAGATAAGGCTCTGTAGGATCTAGGAATCAAAACTATAGAAAGAGCCAACGTCCGAGTGCCATCACTGCGACGCGAGCGAGGACTCGGCGCTGCACACGCTCACTGAGTGTCCGGCGTGGGAGACGCCGAGACGGGAGCTGGTGGCGACCCTGGGAGTGAGAGCTCTCACGCTCGCCACCTTGCTCGCAGCGATGGTTCGCTGCGCGGATGCGTGGGCCGCCGGCGCCTCCTTCTGCGAGCAAGTGATGCTCGTGAAGTGGGCGGCGGAGGGCGAGCGAAGGAGAATCGCAGCCCTTGCGGCCCGCGAGGAGCGAAGGAGAATCGCAGACCGCGCGGCCCGCGACGAGCGGCGGCAACTCGGGCGTCGGAGGTCGCAGAATGACCTCCGCCCCCCATGAGCGCGGGCCTGGGGGTGACGGGTGGGGCCGCCTGTCACCCTAGCAGAAGCAGGCCACGGCGGTGGCACGCATTGCGTGCCCCCCCATACCCGGGGGCGAGTTGGGGACTCCGTGGTCCCCACACCGGAAGAGGGCCATATCGAGAGATATGGCCCTGGGTCGGCCGGGGTGCGAGGGATATGGCTATGACAATCTCACCTCCGGCAATTGACGGCCCACAGAAGGCGTGCGTTTTAGTCGGTTCGAGTCCGACATAACCTCCTCCTCCGACTCCGGCGGGGGAGGTATCCGTGGGGATTTTTCGCACGATAAAAAAAAAAAAAAAAAAAAAAAAAGGAATCAAAACTATCTATTGGTTTACGTGGGCAAAGTTTTGGGTAGAAATCAAGTAATTTGCTTTGAAACTTGAGAAATAGTTATTTGTTATACAAGAGTGCAAAGTTGCTTTTTAACCGCGTGCTCATTTTTGATGACCGAGCAAGCGAAAGATTCTAAATTTGAATCACGAGCGTAGCGAGTGATTCACAAATTAGAATCTTGAGCGTTAGCGAGGGAATCAAAAGAGCACAAGGTGAAAAATCTTTGCACTCGAGTGCAACACGTAACTTTTCATCCCACCTCAGCGAGGAAATAATGAAATGCTTCTCCTTCCTAGCGTTAATTCCCAGTCAGCATCCGAAGCTTTCACCTCGGAGTCCGGGGTCCGCTTTACCAGTCTTAACTGCGGATTTGGCTGGACTTCGATATTTGCCGTGAAGCGACTGCCATCTGACCTCCACAACCCAATGATGACATTAGGCGATATCGAAGCATTGCAGCCAGACCGTTGTTGTTGAACTTTTTAGGGCTCCAACTACCCGTAACGACTGCCATAGATGTTCGTATGGCATCCGTGACCGACGGCTTAACGTGCTCTCCAAGGCACGACCAGACCATTGCAAATACCCATTTTCATGCATAAAAAATATTTGCACTGAGCGGGGATCGAACCCGTGCCTCCTGCGTAGCGGCCGCGTTCAATACCACTACGCCATGGAGGCTGTATAATATGTGTATAATACTAGTAATAAAATACAACAAAATAAAAATTCAACAACAATGTCAACAATATGACGTGAAAAAAATTGATGCGCGCAAAGCAAATTTAAAAAAAAGTACACCAAGGAGGTTACGAGTCTGAGTTTTTCATGAATTAAAAAAAAGTTGTATGATAAATTCGGCACCATAGAGGTAGAAGTAAATAGGTTTAATGATGTTTTGAGTTCACAAACCTAGTAAACACGATGTTCTAAATTCAAATTTACTTTACCTCTCTAGAGGATAAAAACGACTTTTCCGCTCAGTTATCGACGAGCAAAAATAGTCTTTCCGAGATGGTGGGATGAAAAATGAATTTAACTACATCTGTGAAGATTGATGAATTCAGTATTTAGGCAGCTCTATCGCAATTTATGTTAGGTCTGCGTAATATCTCATTGTCCTACATACAATTCTGTTAGACGTCATCTCCTTTTTCACGAAATCATTGAGGTTTAGGCCCTACAAAGCCCTAACGGTCATATTTCATGTAATGTGGAACATTGACACCTGTACTAATGTATTTAAACATTGTATCACAGGTGCCCAGAGTCCTGTGGAAATGGAAACCAAATCAAAAAAGATGAAGGCCGGGTAGAGACCCGGCCTTCATCCTTTTTGATTTGGTTCACGTTGGTTACATGACTTGAACCAGCGACCCGTCCCTTACATGGAGAATGCTCTGAGCACTAAACCACCGAGGCACGCCTTGAGCATTTCACCGACTACCTTCGCCCCAAGATGGTTGAATAGGAGAATTTGGAACGCTCGAGATCTGTCGCAGTAGCTCAGTGGTCTGAGCATTCTAGGTCTAGTTCCGGTTTCAAGGCACGTTTTAAACATGTCACTTTTTCTAGTCTATTCGACTTGAATACCAGAGAAGGTATGGTTAGCTTGGGAACTCCAGCTGCTGAACCTACGAAGCTCTAGCGCAGGACTCAGGATTTGGTGGTCTGACGGTGATCGCTTCTATAATGGTCTAAATAAATCGAAATATAAAATGGAAAGCTCTTTACCTCGCAGGTCAGGAGGTCAGGATTTACCTCAGAAGTAATAACCTCGAATGCTCGAATACAGACAAATATACTTACAGATATCTCTTTGCTACTGGGATCAGTATGATGATGATAATCCAGTCAAATAATTGTAATTGCAACACAGTTGAGTCTCCTATTGGATTTTTCTAATGATTCAAATCGTCGTTCAGTAAGTTATGGTTAAAGTCGCATTGTCAAGCACTGAAAAACAAAATGAATAAAGTGTTCCTCTAGCAATTGACATTTGAGAAATGCGCTCTTTGAAACAGGGAATTGAATTTCCGTCGACATATTTCCAATGTTGTGAGTTAATAAATTTTCCTGGTATTAAATTTGACATCCATGCCAATATTGTAAATGCGAAAGTAACTCGATCTACCTGTCTGTTTTACCCTTTTTGTGTACGGCTTAACTGATTTTGCGCATAACAATAGCATATAAATAGCTTGTAACTTAAAAAAAGAGCATTAGGTATTGCAGGCGGAGCTGTGAATTAAGTTATAAAATACTAGCTGACCCGGCGAACTTCGTACCGCCATATTTTCCGCCCGCGTGGTATTCTGATCCCGATTTATCAGTGTTTCTCTACAATATTATGCATGTATTAAACATATTATAAACCTTCCTCTTGAATCACTTTATCTATTTAAAAAAAACCGCTTCAAAATCCGTTGCGTAGTTTTGAAGATTTAAGCATACATAGGGACGGACAGACAGCGACAGCGACTTTGTTTTATAATATGTAGTGATAGTGATGATTTTTTGTTCGCCAGTACTTTTTGTACCACTTAAGTGGCAGACAAGCACACTGCCCACGGCATGAAAAGTAGTTACCGTGGCCTACGGACGAGCAATACCAAGGGAGTCAGAATCGTGCTACCGACCCTGTAAGAATAGAGAGATTCTCTGCCGTCAGGGCAGAAGACAAGCAGGACAAGCCTTTGATCTTCCCAATGACAGCACGAAACCTCTCCAGTGAGCTCTGGCTACCCTACTCACCGCTGGGAACAAAACACGAGGTTATTATGGCCGCGGCATTCAGTAGGGCGGAGGTATTTCCCCAGTCGGACTGCTCGATTGGGACGGGAATACCGACGTGTCCTATTTTTTTATGTTGGGCTATTAAGTGCATAAATATATGTGTTTGTCTTATAGTTTAAAGTATAAGTAATCTTTAAGTATTTCAATCGGCCCACAAAATATCATTTTTATCAGAATGAAAACGAAAGGAAAGCAATAATCATAATGTCAAACGTAAAGGTCCTAAGATATCTGAACTAATATTGATCGCCAAATTCTATAAAAGACCGTATTTTATTAACCATAGGACATCTTATTACTTACATGAAAAGAGATATAGAACGTTTTAGAGCCAATAACGCACAAAGCAAAGAAGACATTATGGCTCTCTTTCAACCGCATACGGGGAATGGTTTTTCAGATGACACGCACGTTCATAACGGTTGAACGAGTGAGGTGACCATGAATGAACGAATAAATAAGATTCATCTCTAAATTCAATGTTAATCTTATCTCAAACTCCCAAATCTAATCTAAAATCTAAAAAAATCCGGTCAAGTGAGAGTCGGACTTGCAATAAAATATATATTTATTAACTACAAAATGTTTAATTAACTCTATTCACTGACAGAATTCGAGTAAAACGACATTTATCGACCACAAAACATCAAATTGAATTTTCAATTTGACTTTGATCGATGAACACTGTAATTTCCATAAAGCTGATAGAGAATTCTCTTTTAAAAGAACCATTTTGAATAATGTTCATTCTTAATATATTTCTTTAGATTCACATAGTAAATAGACAAACTATTCTATGATAAGTCATAGAATAGTTTGTCTACTAAGGTAGCATTACCTCGTGGCGTGGTATCGCCCGCGTAGTTCCTGATTTCGTAGGAATATCGTGATGAAAAAAAGTTTAAGTGACTTCTGAATAAAGATTTCCAATGCTAAAAGATTGATTAAAATTTTCAGAGTTTAATGATTTCAAACATACATATATTCACGCCTGCAAATCACCGAAAGGGTAGGCAGAGGTGTATTTACACCCATATTTCGCCAGCTTTGATTTTCGATCCCACGTGAGGCGGTGAGACTAATTATCGTCAAGGGTTCACTTTATAATGGACTATATTGTACTGTCGGATGGAGAACAGCACTGTCCCTTAATCACCTTCCGTGGCACCCGAAAAATGGGGTGACCGACCATATTCTACCTATTGAAACAACACGTTGTCGATCCATTACAAATAAAAGTTCTTTCCTCTATACAAAAGTTTCAGTAGGTACAAAAACAAAACAAAAAGTCTAACCGCTCGTTAGACCAGCTTTACTTCAAGACCATATCCCGTTTAGTAATAAATCATGGTGCCTCTAAAACACAGGGTGCGACATAAAGTCCACGTGAGATATGACCGACGGCATGATGCCGTTTTTATCACCGCGAAGGCAGATTTGTCACGCGATCGGCCTCAAATCGGAATATAGTTTTGATTTCAATTTATTTTCGGATGTGGTTTATGTGAGGTCGCTTACTACTAAGATTATAAGCGATTGCGCGCGATTTGTGAGTTTTAGATAAAGTGGTTTTACCCATAGGTACTAAACTAATAATATAATGTGAAAGTAACTTTGGACTGGGAAAAAAAGGGGACTTTGCCTTCAGCTTACCATCAGGCGAGGCGAAGTCAAATTGACGTGTCCTATATATATATATATATATATATATATATATATAGAAAAAAAAATATAAAAAAAAAAAAAAAACACGGCTGTTCTCCATCACACAGTAAACATATAGCCCATTATTATATGCCCGCTTGACGGCATTAGGCTCCGAGAATCCTGAAATATGGGTGTTTATACACCTCTGCCTACCACTACGGTGATTTACAGGCGTGAGAATATGTTTGTTTGTATGTAACTTCGTAAGTTTTTCATGCGTGAACTACTGAAACGATTTTGATAAAATTTAATACAGAGGTGAAGGAAAGGTTGGATAATGACATAAGCTATTTTTGATTGCAATAACAAATATTAACACTCTCCAAGCCGCGGGCATAATAAAAGGAGTGCTAGCACAGATTACCTAATAGTTGGAAAATTACCTACTAGTTACAAAAGGCTGAAGTGGGCCGATTACCCCACCCTGTACTGCCCAAAGTTAAGTTTTTTAAATACACGATAACACTAGTATCTAATTTGGCTTGCCGCGTTCCTAGAAAACCGGGTACGCCCATGTCCGGTTATGCACATAATTCCGTACATTATGCTAAAAACATAACGCTTATTTGGCAGTCGAGTAAAAATTGTTCTTCCAAACTATCAATCTATTTTTTATCTCTACATGTACAAAAACAAAATGCCATACATCGATTTTCATTAAATATGTAATAAACCAAGCGAAGCGGACAAGGCTGATATTACAAGTCTTCCTCTTCTAACAACTTCTAAAACGATTATGTAGTTCAACTTTTGTGGAAGTTGTCCTAAGCAAAAATTTTTAGACAAAATCCCCTTTCTGAAAAACATGAAGACTCACTGTGAAGTGAAAAAGTTATAATAAGCTTGTATCAAACAATCGCGTTGTTAGGCGCGTTACACACTCTCATGCACGACCTCGTTTCGGATCGGATGAACGTCAAGTTACAAACTTTGTTCAATATCTGTTTGTTTTCTCTCATGGTACAACGAATATAATAATTTTCTACCTGCCTGTTTAACAAGCTGCTTCTTGCTACTGTTAGTAAATTTTCCGATATTTACATTATTCTTGTACCCAAACAAGAATAATGTAAATATCTTAATGTATGTGTGTGTAATATCCAAATATATCGTCGAGTACGTACGGCTTTAAAAGCAAGGGATGAAAGACGACTGAATGTCACGAAAATGTAATAAGATGAATGTGTGTTGCAATAGTAACATTAAAATTTAATGGTGTCGCAACGAGAATGGACTCAAATCTCGCACAGAATCTCTCTGTTCTTACAAGTCGGCAGCTCGAGTGTGATTCCCCTGGCATTGCAGTCGTCCATAGGTCACGGTAACCACTTTCCAACAGGTAGGCCGTGTGCTTGCCTGTCACTTAAGGGGTATAAAAATATAAGACTGCTTTCATAGAGAAACATGTCACCGGTACCGGCTACCTGCCCCGACAAGTGTTCATAGCAAGAAAAATGATGATAAATTCGTCATTTACGTTCTAACATTACATTTATGTCAAAAATATCGCACATGGCGAGATTTTTCGACGACCGATCCGTAGTCACACCAAATTACCACACTGGTGTGACTATGGTTAAATTTATTTATCTGTAGTGACACTGTGTGACTATGGCTATGGATCATTTTTTTTTTATCCGTAGTCACACTGGTGTGACTATGGATCATTTTTATTTATCTGTAGTCACACTAGTGTGACTACGATTTTTTTAGTTATTTATCCTTAGTCACACAGTGTGACTACGGATAAATAAATTTATTCATAGTCACACCAGTGAGGCAATTTGGTGTGACTACGGTTTCTTTATGTAAGCACCGATATGTAGGTATTTTAGAGGAATGACATCACAGAGCTATTCTCGGCTGCATTGTAATCTTGCTAATCAATCTTCATCCGTCAATCGGCATACCTGTTTACTACTTAGGTATCTATCAGTTGAGGTGGACCCCATATGGGCCTTGTGGGCGATATTTGTGGGCAACACCTAATGCAGCAACTTGGTAATAAAATACAATTTTCAAAAGCTAGTCTTACGGCTATTTAATTATATTTACCTTGACCTGATTACACAATATACATTTCATGCTATATTACACAAATATATTAATAAAATTACAAGACTATTCTAGAAAACCACACAAGAAATATCAATGTACTTGCCACCAATTGTAAGCGACAAATTTAATCTTTCCAAATTGCATGTGAACACGCGAGCTCAATGTAGAGACGATAACAATCCATTTCCAAATATGTATTTAGAAGATTGAAACTAGGTTTAATGCGGCAGTATTTACTTGTGCAAGTTAGAGAGTAGGTATTGCTCGAAACATGTATCTTGGACCTAAAATGACGTTTCTTGGGTGTCCTTTAAGAATAGCACGGGATGCTATTGCGGTGGACGAGCTCAAATTCACCAAGCATAGATTATTATAAATCAACCCGCGGGTGCCAAGGCCTCGTTTGTTTCCTATATTCCCACCCTGTTCTGTTGAGTAGTTCTTTTGGCAGAACTACTGGTATTTTTTTTCTCATTAATTCTGTCAACACAGAACTGTTCGAACCTTGTGATTAAAACTCGCAATTTAGGTCCGAGATACATGTACCGAGGTATATTTAGTTAAGCTAGAATTTGGAGGAAGTCTTATGATGTATATAGACTCCATAGTCTATTTTAAATCATTGTATTTGATTATAATTACCATCTATACTTAAACTATAGTTAGAGCATCATCACTGACTCGAATTTATGTGACAAATACGTCACAATTACGAAACATTATGCGGTTCACCTCATCGTTAATTCCGATGATGATAAACCCGACAGGATTGCCGTACACAGTTTATTGCATTTTGTACTATTGTAGAACAAAAAGTAAATATGTAATAATAATATCATATTTATATATACAGTCACGCCTTTTTCCTAGTGGGGTAGTCAGAGACCACATGTTTCCAGCTGCTACGATTCTGGCATACTTACATCTTTTGCTTCTTCTTTCACATTTTTGTTTTCATACATGCTCGCCGGTTTTGGGTACTCTTGACATGTCGTTTCTTTAAAATGCTTTCAATTTGATTGACCCCTACCGGGTTGTACATTTACCATTAGGAACCTGTTTCTTTAGTCTTCTGTTCTTCTAATTATAAACTCTGAAAGTAAAATAAAAAAGTTTTTCTGCCTACAAGTCTGTAATTAGGATGTCAACAAAGGACCCGATAATCACCAGACCCATTTTGTAGGCACATTGTCATAATCAGGACGTTAGGGGGCACATTAGTGGTCACAGAGCGCTCTTCAATGACGCCTATACAAAGCTTAGATCTTTCATATAAACAAAACAATGTAGGTTTAATTCAATTTTAGGGTCGGTAAGGCTGACTTTCCACCGGAGATGTGCTTTGCAGCTATGTTACGAAGATGTAAAAGCTAAGCTATGATAATATGTGACCGTTTCCACTGTGCTATGCCATGTAGCGTAGCAAGTAAGATGTGCTATGAAACTTCCTACAAATATTCAAAATTCGAATCTATTCACCATCCATAGCACGCATTTTCCTATATGAAAAACGTAGCTGAGCCAAACCACTTTCCACCAGTGCTATTTCGTGTGGATCAAAGAATATGATTGATGGATATCAGACGCATCCACAAGTATATTTTTCCGCATACTTTATTTCATTTGAATTTTAATACTTTATATAGCGTTTACTTGTTATTTTAAGACTATAATGTAAGTAAATGCATCTCATTTCATTATGAATAAACTGTGTATAATAAATTGGTTACCAAACCTAACGTCAGAATGTAATAATACTGAGAGAGTTTTGTCGTGGTGATTCAAGTTGAGACGGCATGATTGGAATAGTACCTCAAACTTAGACAAGTTCACAACCACGTGTTGAACCACTGTGATGCGAAATAGAAAGTTCTTCAGCGAGTTTTAGGTTTGTTTCATCCTATCTTATATTTGTGTACCGATTTGAGGCCACTCTAGGCCTGTATTCTAAAAAGTCGCTCAAGCATGGCATCCTATTAAGTAACAATTTAAATCAATGTAGCATAGATATAAACACAGATCAGACTACTTACAGATTACTTACGCCATATTCTAGATTTGCTTTAAAACACAAATGGCCTGAATTCAGATATGAATTGAGTCTCGGATGACTAAGAGCCGATTCACAACTGAGCGTTAGAGGAATAAGACACGGTGCGAGCGATTGCCGATCATGATAATTATCTCCACGCAAGTATAGTTCTAGAATACAATCTGTCCTCATTTCTAGTTATAACTCGAGATTCAGAACTGATATGAACTGATTTAGAACTGATGATCACTTTGGAATATGGGCTAAGACTCGCTTAATGCCATCAGTTCATTGACAGTGTCATTAGTGTTAACATCAATGTTTGTCCCTCGATTAAGTTTTATACAGAACCCACAGTGCACGAGTTCAACTTGCCCTGATGGTATTTTATCTTTATAATAAAATATACATAGACAATTTGTAGCTTTCAGTAATATATTACAAGATGTTAAGAACACAATCCAACATAACTTTAAAACCATTTTGAATATTCAAAACTCCACCCGAACACTCACAAGATTAAGTCCGTCGCTTAAAAGCAGGACTTCTCATTCACTTTGTTTAAAGGAGTTGAAAGAGCATCACGTACTGCGATCGTTATTCTCCGCCCACCCTCAAACCTAGTAAAGCCTGTACAAGTCATAAGAGATTTTACTGATTTTGATTGCTTTGTAGCACAATTTGTTATTTTATTTATAAGATCCACCTGATGAAAAGTGGTTACCGTGGCCTATGGACGTGTGCAACACCAGGGTAATCACACTCGTGCTGCCAATCCTGTAAAACTAGATACTTTCTGTGCCGTCTAAATGTTTATATATTTTTTAACTCTTTATTTGATGATGGCTCTGGTGCGAGCTGGTCCTTTTGACCCACCATAATCGAGACCAACCTCACCTTGAAGCCGGTAGAGCTGCTAATTAACGGTTGAGGCTGTGGCCTCCGGGGTTATTAAGTTAAAATAATGGCAGTTGTTGTTGTAAAAACCAAACCAAAAAGAAGAGAAGGTATGCATACCCCGAGCTCCAAGTTGAAAGCCTTGGATGCTGGTATTACTCCAGTTTTCAATAAATCGAAGACCTTATTCTTCTAAATAAAACAAATTATATTATTTAAATCGCTTTATCTTATAACTCAAAGCGTATTCATAAACCTGCTCAAGATTTAAACGACTAGTAGTTATGAGTTTTCCATTCCACCTCACAAACAGTTATTATTTAACGATTTTGAGGTGATATTATGATATTGAAACTTATGTAAGTACTTATCAAATTTTATTTTGTCTTGTTGCAGAACACCAATGCGTCGGCTGACGAGCACGCGTTCGGAATGCAACGGCACGAAGAAATGACCAACATCATAGCAAAATGGCTGATAAATATTGGACGACATGGTTGAATATCGTGTGCATCCCTATTTTTCTGCTTACTACCACGTTCGCAGACTTCACTACAGAATGTCAGAGACCATGCGATTGTAGATGGCAATCAGGAAATAAAGCCGCTATTTGCTCAAACTCAAGCCTAAAAGTAATTCCCGCAAATCTGAGCAACGATATTCAAATACTAGATTTATCTAATAATAATTTACAACAACTACATCAAGAGGGATTTAAAAAAGTAGGCCTTAGTAACTTAAAGAAATTATTCCTTAAAGAGTGTAATATCGAAGTGGTCCATAAAACTGCATTTGTAACTCTGGCAATAATGATAGAACTAGATCTTTCCAAAAATAAAATTCAGTCACTCCATCCCGATACATTCAAAGGCACAGAGAAACTGAGATTAATAAACTTAAGTTTCAACTTCATCGATAAGTTGGAAGACGGTATATTTCGCAATTTAAAGTTCTTACAGAAAGTAGAAGCCAGTAATAATCGGATACACCGTATAGGGACGAAAGCTTTCGTGAACTTGCCACAATTGAAGATTTTGAGATTCAATGGTAACAATTTGAACCATATGAAACCAGAAACTTTGATGAGTTTAAGGAATCTATCTGGTTTGGATTTACACAACAATCCATGGCGATGTGATTGCAATCTTCAAACATTCAGAGATTGGGTGATCAGTCATAATTTATACACACCACCTACATCATGCGCTGAGCCACCATCTGTACAAGACAAACTTTGGAACGAATTAGATTCGACGAACTTCGCATGCCGGCCGACAATCCTCGAACCGGTGCCAGACGCAACGGTCAAAAGTTACGACGAGAACGTGACTCTGACTTGCAAAGTAGTCGGCAATCCACCACCTGAAGTTGCTTGGCGTTTCAACGGGAAAACTATAGAGATGAAATCGTTTGGAGAAATCAGGTACAGTGTGGCTGAGAATACAATGGATTTAATAAGATGGGTAAACCTCACAATTATTTATGCTCGCTACAGTGACAGAGGAAATTATACCTGTATTGCGGAGAATCCTGGAGGAAGAGATGAGAAAACTTTAACTCTTGTTCTCTCAAAGTATGGAGGCATTGGTTCAATAGCTGGCATGGACACCGATTCCTTTGCAATTCTTGTTGGCTGTTTAACCGCAATAGTTATAATTTTTGGGGCTGCATTAGTGGTCTGCTATTTTACTACCCAGAATAATGAAATTAAAAGACTGATTAAGAACGATTCTCACTCTAATGGTGAAGCACTAATAGAAAACTCAGTAGTTTCTGAGACAGAAAAGGCCTTAAAAATTGAGGTTAACCCTGTGACGAAGCCACCTAGAAAGTACGAAGCACCACCGTCCTTTACAAGTGAAGCTACAGAAATGTCAGAATTAAATCGAACTCTACTGGACAACGAATCTGTATTAGGTAAGCTATTTACTATAACTAATTATATTATTAATTTTTCAATTTTACAACTATTTATTATAAATTAAACGTTGATAGACAAAAATTATTTTGTACGATATTTATTCAAATTTTTGCATTAAAGACATTATTAAAAAACAAGCAACTTTACACATTTTGTATGTTATTCTTATAAAAATTTCATTTATGCTATGCGCATTGAAAATGGTGCTTGATTGATGGTTTTGGTACTTTTGATCATCAAAAACATACTTATCTAACTTTCTTACTTGAATAATATAAATTATCCAGTAACGCTTGCCCCAATCCTTTTGTTTATCGTTGCTTAAAATTCACTCAATTGTTTTGTTTTGATAAACAAATTAAACATTTTCGGTGATAAAATTATTTCTAAATAACTTTCTTCGAGAAATTCGACCAAACCCCTTGTTCAATTTCACTTTGATGTAACATATTTGAAAATCAAAGTATCTTCACCTAAATAAATGAAAACAATATCATCTTGCTATGCAATAACTTATACATTTTTGGAATACTTTTCATCCGACCAATTCCTATTGTTATTTGTATATTTTGAATTCCAAAATTTACGCCATTAACAATATTGATTTGAATTTCCACTACTACTAAAAAAGCAAGAACAGTAATCGAGAAATAAATTCCAGGACCGACTTCATGTAATTTTTAGCATACGTGGAAGAATTTCAAGTTCAGAGAAAACTCATCTTTATTTTCCCGACCTTTCTGCCGTAAACATGTGGAAACGACAGGGAGCATCGTAACCTGATTAAACATTTATACCAACATGCCGTACGAGGCGTATTCCGTGCAAAATGTCTTCATAATTGCCCGAAGCACCGGTCCAATAGAATATAAAATTTAATGATCCCTGTTGTTACTTGGCAAGAGAAAATTTTAGATGCCTACTCAACGAGCCCGCCACATTATTTTTCATCAAAGAGTTGGAGTCCCTTCAGTGTCCACAATTTTGAGTTGAATTTTGAGATAACAAAGCTATGGTAATTAATTTTGTGGTCTCCTTTCTAACAATATTTCGCCGGACATTTTTTGTTATATTTTTCTTCTACCTCCAGACCCCCACTGAAGTTTGATTTATGGAATGAATAGGTACTATAATAATTTAGTCTTGGGTGGTTAATTTACCTAATTGTCCGTCTAACGTTTGTAGAGAGTATAGCGTGACAAATTGAAAGTCTGCTTTTTACAGGAGGTTTTTTTATACTACTTATGTCGCAGACAAGCACACAGCCCACCTGATGGAAAGTGGTTACCGTGGCCTATGGACGAGTGCGCCAGTCACACTCGTACTGCCAACCCCGTAAAAACAGAGAGATTCCGTCAGCGCAGAAGATAAGTAGGACAAGCCTTTGGTCTTCACACTGACAGCACAACAGCTTTGGCTACCCTACTCACCGCCGGGAATACAACACGAGATTATTTAGCCGCGGTATTCTGTAGGTATATCCTGTAATAGTACCGTACCTACCAAAAAAAAATTGTTGCTATTAGGATGGGTGCTCTAAGTGGACTACAACCTTTAAGACTTATGATAGTTCTAATTTTATTATATTATGATAGGTCTACTACAATATTTTATTATGTATTTATAGTATTCATGGTCGATTTTATTTTTGTTGACAGCATCTACAGAGGATAACATTCGTCATCATGAAGCGGAACTTCCAAAAATACCTAAAGAAACATTGCTTATAGATCGAATAACCTACGACCATCAAGCATATCCACCAGACTTGCTTTCATTTCCTCTCAGAGGTACAAAAGTCTCTCCTGTAGGAGGCACTTCTCACAGTACCGAGAGCCCAGTCAAATCTCCTGAATACGGAGTAACAGCCATCGACCCTGCCTTATATAGTAGGTATCAAAACCCTAATTTTGAGGGTTCCATTCAACATATAAACTCTAAAGGCTACATTACACTTCCTCGAAGACCCAGAATGGTTCAAGAAAGCAGTGTACGTCCGCAAGTATTTTCGACTTTAAACGGTGTAATTCCTTATTATGACACCTTTAATTTAAGACTGTTTGGGCATGGTGGAAATTATTACAGTTTGAATAAAAGTGAAATGGATCTTGGACCTATGGGGAAAGTTCCTTTGTATCCAGATGATGAAGAACCGGCTCCTTCACCAGCTCCGGGTACTCCACATGCTACCATACCAAGAAACAGTTTGAGTTCACCAAACATACACAATCAACTTTTAACTTTACAGGCCATGTCTGTCAATCAGATGATTAAATCAGAACAGAGGCCCTTAAAAGTAACCCTGGCAGAACATGAGGGTCTGTTGAGAAATCGTGATTTTAGATCAGGATATTCAGTGAATGTTGTGAGTGGTACTTTAGGTAGATCAAGGACTGCACCAAAACCGCCACCCAAGCCTAGAAAAAAAAACTCGTGTGATGTGAAAGAACAATTTTTGATGAATGCAGCTGATAATGCTACTCAAGTGTAAATTATAGAAGATGTTCATTAGAAGGCAAATCGAAATTTGTGTTTATTTTTAAAAATATCTTAAAGCTTCAAATAGTCTTACGTTACAATTTTTTTCTTTTCATTACGCGTCTGGAAAAATCTCTTTTAGAATTTTCCAACGCAAACATTTTAGCAATCTCTTATTTCAATCCTATAATAACAGTTTCACCAAGTTGTAACTTATCAATACAAATAGTAATTTGTTTAATGATAGTTCGTTTAAAATCGATTGCCAACATTACGTGCCCATGATTTTCCGGTAATGATATCATTATCGTTCATATAATAGTTTTTAGCTTTAAATTCCGGGTATCTAGTATCCATATAATGCAAAATTTTGATCGTTACGATCATCAAAAAGGCATAAGAATAAAATTTTACGCTCATAACATTTTCAATGATGGTATTTAGTTGTTTAGACCTTTTAAAGCAAGATGTCTTCTAAAACGCTAATTTCAATAAAATTGTAGCCATTTTAACCGTTACTTCATTGGTATTTTGTAACGATTCAAAGAAAAAGCTTCAGATGCAATACTGCGAAATTTCAAAACACTTTGTTCAATAACCGTTTGACATTTGCATCACAATGAAATAGGTATTTCCCCAAAACCAATTTCATTTATATAATATGTTCACCATTCCTTTTGTTCAATGCGTGTTCGATCAAAGTAATATGCCAAGTCTAACATTTTCCTTACAAAACCGTTATAACTCTCCTGTAATATGACAGATGGGTGTAGCTTACGACTCGGCGGTAGGTGCAGATACCTCAATAACTGTAGATATAATATATTCGAAGTTCCCAACTCTCGTTAGTTCTAGAATATTCTGAGGTCTAATATAAGCGGTCTAATAAATATAATGTTATACATTTGTATTTTAACTTTGATTTGTGATTTAGGTTGCAGACTTTATTTTTTTTTAACCTTTGATGATTCATGTTTACTTATACAAAATTTGATTTGCCTTCTAGAGCGGAATGATTTTAACTTAGTATATAAGTATATTAAGAAACATAAGCCACTATATTATTACATTAGTAAATACATTATATTCAAATTTTGTATGCTTACTATGATAATATAATCTATAGATATCCATTTTTATTTATTTTGAAAACTGCTTCTTCGTTTTGAACTATATTATAAAGTATACAAATCTATAACAGTATAAAATTTAGGTAAATTAGTTACCTATTAAAATAAAAATTATGTGATAAATAGAATTAATATCAGAAGCAGTTGCAAAAAAAATATTATTGCCAAACCCTCTGCAATATGATTTATAAAGTTTTAAATATTTTGTTATACCGAAATATAAATTTAATAATGCAGTTATTTTTATTTCTATATTATCCTAATAAGAACTATGAAAACACCATTAACAATATGATAATATAGAGGAAACGAATCATTGGTTTCGGGTTCCGGCCTCTTCAAACAATTTTTGATGAGTTCGGTTTGATCATTATTTTCTATTTATATTTTTTTAATTTTCTCTTTGTAACCACCATTTTCAATAACATTATTTTACAATATTATTTATTAATAATATTGTAAAATATTATTAATAAATATTATTAATAATTATTATTATTAATAATTATGTTGATCCCTACAACTATATTTTTTTTTAATCTGAGTAAGAGTAACTCCATAGTACTTAGGTGTTGTTTACTTATAAAGTAAACTACACCCAGTAATCAACTTGAAAAATCCAATACGTCTTGTCGATTACTTATAGATTTACTCTTTCAGAACAGAAACACAAATAAACCATATAACAATAAATTATAAGGCCAATAACTACTAAACAATGCTTTTCATTCGTGATATTGCAGTTAGAGGATTTACTAACTCAGAACCTGTTTCATTTCATCTATTTATAATATACAATTTCACCCGGTACAATCGAACAAACGAAATAATACATTGAGATTCAATACAAAGAGCAAATACTATGAGCCATGAGGACCATGCCATATAAGGACCGTCCGAGTCAATATTTGAATTTAGATATCCGAAATGAGCTTTCACTTAAATAATGATCTTCCCTCACTTCTATTTTCGCTTTGAAGTTAGAAATTTTACAACAAATATTTTACGAATTTTCGAGACATGATATCAATCTCTTAAAGTTATATGTTTTACCAAAGTACGTGAGGGTTAGAATCACATATATAAAGGGATAAGTAGATGAAAGGGGATAGTTTTCATCGTACATCCCTTTGTGTGTGAGATATGATTTGGCAAACATGCAATAAATAAATAAATAAAATAAAAAAGCCTTTTATTTCTTGCGTAATCCCATTACAAATACATTCTTGTTACAAATTATGGTTGGTTCATTCAGTATTCTTTTCTGTGTCATTACTGTTGTTTATAATTTGTTATATTTAGTATTAATAGTTTATTTATATTAATTAATCTGATTTCTTATTATTACTACTGATTGTTTATTAATAAATCTATAATCTATTCTATAATTTCATTGATCTAAATTCTTGTAATAATAATAATAATAATAATAATAATAATAATAATAATAATAATATTATTTTCTCATAAAATATAACTTACTATTGTTTAAATTACTTAAATTAACCCTGTTAGGTACTTTATTGTCATGCTATGCAAAAGGAATAAAAAATGAAATAAAATAGTTACTATTTTGACATGCAAGAACCCCTTCTTAAGTGAGGGTGAAGGCCTCCTCCAGATTTTTCCACTTATCCCTATCTTTGGCTTTTGTTTTCCAATGTTCTCCTGCTACTTTTATTATATCGTTTTCCCAGCGAGTTGTCGGTCTTCCTCTTTTCCTGATGCCTGCAGGGCCCCGCCATGACGTCAGTCTGGTAGTCCAACGGTCGCCCTCCATCCTAGCCACATGTCCTGCCCAGCGCCATTTTAATCTTAGTGAGAATTGAAGTGCATCTATAACTTTAGTATTTTCTCGTATAATACTATGTGGGATTTTTTGTATTTTTTTCACATTTGTGATGCTTCTCTCCATACTTCGTTGACATGACCTAATCATGTTTTTCACTCTCAGTGTGTACTTCCATGTCTGGCATCCATAGGTGATAGAGGGGAGCAGGCAGGTGTCCATAACTTTTTTCTTTAAATTAATAGGCATAGTTCCTTTTAATATTTCCTTTAAGCTCCAGAATTTTCTCCATGCGCCTGAAATCCTTCTTTCTACCTCTAATTCATTGCTTTTCTTATCGAAAGAAACTTGTTTTCCTAAGTATATGTAGCTTTCCACGTATTCTATTAAATTTTGATCAAGATACAAGGGATATTTTATGCTGTTAGTCATAATTTTGGTTTTATTTAAATTCATTTGTAAGCCTACTTCAACGCTCACAGATTTTAGTGAAAGTATCATTGATTCTAATTCTCTTGCATCTTCAGATAGAAGAATAATATCGTCTGCGAACCTTAAGTGGCTAATAAATTTTCCATTGATGTTTAGTCCTGTTCTGTTCCAGTTGATTTTGCTGATGGCCATCTGTAGCACTGCTATAAAAATTCTCGGTGACAAAGGGTCCCCTTGTCTTACACCTCTTTTTATGCTTATTGGCGGTCCTGTCGACTCAAGCTTCACTCTGCTACTGCAATTGTTGTATATATACTTAATAACTTCTATATATTTTTGTTCTACGTGCTGTGAGCTTAGAGCGCTCCATATGGAAGAGTGTAGGATCGTGTCGAAGGCTTTCTGGTAGTCGATGAAAGCAACATATAATGGTCTCTGGTACTCGCTATATTTTTCAATTATTTGTTCAATTGAGTGGATATGATCTATCGTAGAATATCCACTCCTGAAGCCGGCTTGTTCTATCGGTTGGTGTATTTCTATACTCTTACTAATCCTTTTTTCGATAATTGATGAAAAAAGTTTGTAGAGTGATGGCAGGAGACTGATGGGGCGATAATTGCCTATATCCTTTGGGTCCCCTTTTTTGTAGAGTAGTATCATGAATGACTCTGACCATTGAAAGGGTGTGGTACTTGACTCAAGTATAGAGTTAAAAAGACATGCCAGAGGGCGTACAAGATAGTTACAGCCTTCTTTTATCGCTTCATTTGTGATTCCGTCTGGTCCTGGGCACTTTTCAACCTTCAAGCCTTTGATTGCTTTTGAAACTTCGAGCTCGTCAATCGTTTCTATTTCAGAGACATCTTCTATAATATATTGTAGGTTGACATTAAAGATTTTATCCATATTATTTTTCTCTTGGCAGTCATACAATTTTTTGTAGAAATTTGTAGCAATATTGATAATATCTGGCCTATTGCATGAAAGTACATTTGTCTCTTTTAGTTCCTTTATCCATGTCTTGTGTGTATTGAGCTCTTTATATGCTCTTTTTACGCTACAGGTAGTATTTATATGTTTTTCAAATGTCTTGGATCGGTGAAGCGTATAGTCCCTTTTTATGCTTTTACTAATGAGTTTGTATAAAGCTTTTAGTTGATTTTTCTGTGCTCTTGTTTTATGTTTAGTTGTATGTAGTTGTTTTCTCTGTGCTATGAGACTCTTGGTGTATGCTGATAGCACTCCTGGGTTGATGGTGTGTTGTTTGGCGTTATTTAGACTCCTTACTATGCTTTGAGTGATTTTGTCGTAATTTACTTGCACGGTAGCATCATGTTGAAATTGAAGTTGGTCTTCGTGTTTTCCTAAAAATAGTCTAAAAGTTTCTTTCTCTGAGGTAGTCCTTAGTGAGTTTTTTAAGTTGCTTCTGTATTTTATACGGCTTTTCTGTATGTTTCTTAGTTGAAGAGAAGCTTTTAAAGGTCTATGATCAGAGGGAAAATTAATATTTAGAACTTGTATATTTTTAACATTTTTATCTTGGTTGGTTATTATATAATCAATCTCATTTTTTGTGACTCCGTCTGGTGATTTCCAGGTCCATCTCTGGTTATTGGGTTTCTTAAAAAAGGTGTTCATAATACTCATCTTGTTTTCGTTTGCAAAGTTTATCAGGCGTTCACCTCTACTATTTCTAACTCCGTATCCATAGTTTTTCATTATTAAGCGTTCCTCAGCTCTAGGTTGCCCTATTTTTGCGTTAAAGTCCCCCATGATTAACACATTTTTTGCACAGTTCTTCAAGGTTTCGCTGACAGTGTTGTAGAAGTAATCCACCTCATCGTCACTTGCGGCTTCTGTAGGTGCATAGACTTGGAGTATGTCTAGTTGGTACCCATTCATATTGAGTCTTAGGAGAGCTATTCGTTCTGATATTCCACTAAAGCTCACAATGTTTCCTTTCAGGTATTTTTTAACGATGAACCCCACTCCATATAATCCGCGGGTCTCTCCTGTATAACAAAATATGAAGCTGTCGTGCTCCTGGATAGATGTACCAAGACGTCGGACTTCCGAAATTCCGATTACATCGTATTCTGTATTCTTCAGAGAGTTCATCAGCTCTAATAGGCGGTGGCTGGTTGATAACGTCCTAACGTTATATGTTACTACGTGGAATAGTTCATCTTTTTTCTTTAATCTACTGCTGGCCGGTATTATTTGATGATTTTGTTTCGTGTTGATGTTTCTTGGGATTGTGGTTTTCTTTGGAGGGTTTTGGTCATGATCCTCCACGGTGACCAACCGGATTGGAGGGTTTGTTGTGTTTTTTGTATAATACTTCTGTGCTGAATCTGTTCGGAGAGGGTCAGCTAATTGCTATGTATTGATTTTGGAGGCTTCTTGATTAAGTGCACTGTTTTTATTTATTAAGAAGTTTAGCATGCTCGGTTTAATTACTCCCTCTGAGATGCTGTTTGATCTTCTGGCCGAAGGGTCATGCCGTTGTGGTTTGTTCTTCTTATTTGTTGGTGTGTTTCTTTCTTTTGGTATGTCCTCGGTAGGTTTCGTTGGTGAGGGAGAAAGCTTCCTTTTATTTGTTTGTTTAAGTACAACCAGTTTGTCATACTTTAGAAAAGCCATGTTTCCTTTTTCTCTTTCTGATTTTAACTGTTCTTGTAACTGATTTCTTTTTTCTAAGACCTGTTTAGGGTAGTCTTCTTTCATGTAGTAGTTTGTGTCTTGCAATGCTCTTTTTTGTTTAATGATTTGGATCTTTATGCCCAAGTTCGAGAAGGATACCACCACTGGGCGTGGTCTATCGCCTTTCTTCCCTAGCCTTTTGACTTCTTGTAGATCATTATAGGATAGTTTGATTGAGAAATGTCGTTCTAACCATTTGAGCATATTTTTTTCTAAAGTACTATATGAAGACTCCAATTCTTCGATGCCGAAGAAAACTATATTTCTTTGTCTCGCCTGCTTTTCTAAGAAGTAGATTGTTTTCTCCTGGTTTTCTACTATTTCTTTTAATTTTTCATGTTTTTCTTCTAATACAAAAAATTTTTCTTCTAATATTTTATTGATATTTTGTGTAACTTGATCAGTCACGTTTTTTCCACTTTCTCGAATCTCTCTTTTTTGGTCATCTAGTTCCAGTTGAATTTTTTTAAGAGCCTTCAGAATTTCATCCATGATAGTTGTTTTAGTTTATAAGTGATAGTTTGTTTACCTGTATGTGTCGCCCTCTATTGGCGTATCTTGGTATTTTTGAGCTAAGAGCTAGATCGATGCGATTTCATAGAACCCAAGCAGTGTTGTTGGACTTTGAAGTAGTTCGTGCTTGATTCAACAGATGGCGTTACTAGTTTTATAATATTGTTGGATGACTTCGCAAATCGTGGTTCCTTTTTAGAAAAGAGGTTATGTCACTATTTTTTCTCAAATGTATTTAATAGCACTATTGTTCGTTTTTAATCACTGCTGAGCGCTGGATAAATGTACACAGACCAACCAATAGGGCTTTTATTGTATTTTATTGTATGGTAGACACGAAATGTTCACATGAAAAAAAGTTCACAGTCACTGATGTTTGTTTATCGTTTAACTTTCTTCGGATTATATCTTTGTTGGTTTCTGCAATATATCACCAAAATTATCAAGTCTACTTCCAAAATAACACTTTACTTTGATTGAATATGTTCTTTAAATATTTTTATTTGGATGTTTTTAACAGAGCCGATGTAAACCGTGGCACACTGCTGCCCTCTCATGTGTGAGATATGATTTGGCAAACATGCAATACTCGTACATAAATTGTTTAATAAAATATTTCTGTTCATCTTTGCTTGATTCAGATACTTGTAAATATTTTATTAAACACTTTAGTGCGCATCAGTTAGTTCAGTATCAGTTTCAATTTCTTTCGTTTTCAGTTATCTTGTAGATTTAAGTTATCTTAAAATACATTTGACGATTAACTGATAAGACAAAATAATCTTGTATTGTAACTTTGAATAAATCCAGTTCAGATATGTATATAATTATGGTTTTAATAATTATGCTTCTAAAATATTAAAATGTATTAATTGTGTTTTTTATGTTTCGTACTAACTTTTTAGCATCGCTTTGCTTTTCTCTATTTTGTTATAAACTATCACTGACTATGATTCCGTGATATTGTGATTCTAAATCCTTTGGAGATTAAGTTTATTGTTATAAATTATTTTCACCTACATTCATTCTTATACATACTTTTCAATAATTTATTAATTTATTAAATAATTAAATATTTTAAGGAATTTGTGAAATAAACAAAGTTATAATAATTATATTATTTAGTAAAAGCTCATTTTGTTGTTATTGAATTTCTTGTGTAGATATTGTTATACTAATTACGTTTAATTTTGATATTTATTCCAAAATATTACAATAATGTTGCAACATATTATTGGTGCTTAAAAGAATAAGAATATTATTGCAAAATGTAATCGTTCACGCTTTCCATTTAAGGTTATGCGTAGGAAAATGAATGGGCTTAAACAAGATCATATCTTATCTTTTATCTATTTATATGATGAATGTTGTGAAGCTACAGCAGCTGTCGTTTTCCCAAAACAGGAGCTGATTTACAATCTTGTGTTTTGATTTAAAGAACGGAATTAGATGATTTATCTTTCTTTGTTAAACCAAGAATATTTTGTATGGAATCGCAAATTGAGCGTTGTGGGTTCATATTTGATTACACACTACAATAAACTTTTTGGTACGAGTAATATGTATAATTGATTTTCATAGAAATTTCTGAGTGATTGTTATTTTCTCTTTTCGGAGTTTGTAAACGATTATGAGAATTCCAAAGAACTTTGTAGTTTTGTATATGTTGTAGATTTTTACCTGGTTGATTTATGAATAAATTGTGAACAATTTCTTGCTACTAACAACATGACAACTGGAATAGAAAATGACTGATCTTATAACAATATGTATATGAGCCAGATGCCAACGATATAAACATGTACCATACTCTAAGAACTTGTTTTTGCCCACTGAATTCCTATTACCTAAAAATTGTATAATTTTAAATATAGAATGTAAATAAATAGTTAAACTGTATAAAAAGGTATATTTCGAGATTTTCAATCTAATAATAATAATAGTTAAACATGTTTATAAGCGTTCAAGTAAAGTTCGCTTTGTCGCAGAAGACGGAAATAGGAGAAATATTATCAGAAAAATACTAGACAATATTTTCTAGTACGCCAGCATTGAAGACACTTTATATCAATAAAATTTATATTTCATTACATTTGAAGACCGACCTTGTGAAAATATATTTTTGAAGGATATATTTATACTGTTTAACATTATATTATTTGAGTATTACTCATTAACTAATAATTTAGTTATAATTATTTTTAAGTATTTATTTCAAAAATAAATTATTATGTTAAAATATTGCTTTTCTAAAATAAGTAAATAAAATCGGCGACGTTGTTTTCGAAAGTAATTTAGGTTGTATATAATTTTAAAGACTTGATCGAAACAATAAATTATTATAGTTCACTGTTATTATGGGTAAATTAACTTCATAGCCTTGCAATATTCAATAGAAATCTACACCCAAACACTGTCGTTATTTTATAAGTACTCTTGTTTACTTTCTTCTTAATTATACCTACACGTATTAAGTTTTAATTATTTACTTTACTTAAATAATTTACTTAGTGGTTCTTTTGAAAGTGATTTAAACATGTTTTAAATAAATTATGAATGAGCTACAGAGCGCATTAACTACCACCAACCGTTCACGTTGACCACTTTACAAGTTTAATATTCATTACAATCCAGTCCCTGATGTTAATATTTGAAATGGATGACATAATGATAATATCATTACCTCATTTTTGTAATTCAGCATAGTGCTCTTCAATAATGATGATAGTAATAATGATGGAGATTATGATAACCTTATTATCATAATGATAAATGATAAAAAATAATCATTCAATAGCTTGATTGTCTTGTTTGTTTGTAACCGTCTTCTTTGACTACTAGATAAATTAAATGAAGTTTTATAAAATCTAAAATTGTTTTTCGATTGTAAAAATGTAAATATTAGGTAATTTGAAACTATTTGTAAATTGAAAAAGTATATTAATATGGTATGTTGTGGAATTGTGGAAGGACCAATAGTGTGGAATGAATGTGATTGGAAATTGTTTACAATATAATAACGAGGAAATAAATGCAATTTGAAATAAATGTTCCTTGTTTTATTAGATGTGAATCTACATACATACATACATTATATTCACGCCTGTAAATCCCCGAAGGGGTAGGTAGTGGCGCATTAACACCCACATTTCGCCACCAATGATTTTCGATCCCACACATAGGGGGCGAGCCTATTGCCATCTAGCGGGCACTATGTCATGGGCTGTATGTTTACTGTCGGATGGAGAACAGCCCTATTCCTTAGTCGCCTTTTAGGATACCCACAGGAAGAGACGGTGGAGCCTATTCTACTACACCGGGAACCAGCACGGCAATCTACCATTGAATTAAATGCTAAAAGCTAAACATTACATTGGTTATAGCATCAACATTTTATTTCCAACATTTACGAGTAAAAGCTAAACTGAATACACAGAAATAATTAATTTCATGCATGCAAGTGTGTTGATCTAAATCAAGTGTAGCATATGTTTTGAATATTTCGTTCTGTAATATATCACAGATGTCATCCCTCTGAGATTACAAACAAGCACAAAGTCCGCCTCAGGTAAACTGTTGCAAGGTTAAACGTTCGTCTCTCAGTAAGTATATACATCAAGTCATCTACTCTGATGAAGTCTGACAACGTTGGGTTATAGAAACAATATTTTGGTAGCATTATTGTTTATCAAGGCAGGTTACTATCCAAAGGTCTAAGAACCGTGTATACCCGAGTTTCCACGTTCGTAGCTGGTTATGAAAATGGACGAACCCGAGTATTCTTTACGCTTGCCGTAGATAATACTATGGCACTGGACACAGTGAACGCACTACTCACATACTGGCACCTACTTCATCATTACTATAATGAATAAAAAATGAGTATACTATACAGGGTGATCAATCCAAATGGGTCAGTAGGGAGAACTCAGAAACTATGAGAGATAGCAAGATTTGTTTTTAGGAACCATGGCTTCGATTTTAGATTTAATAATGATGACATTCAAACTTTTCCTGAAACGCTCATACATAACCGGGAAGTGTCTGTGAACAAATTCAGATTTTTTTTTCGTTTTTTTTTTCGTTGTTATTGTTGATGGTGCTAATCATAAGTCACAGTACATAGCACATAACAACAATAATGTGAAAGTTATCTAAAATTATAAATAAATTCAAAATCGAAGCCATGGTTCCTAAGAACAAATCTTGCTATCTCTCATAGTTTCTGACTTCTCCCCACTGACCCATTTGGATTGTTCACCCTGTATAGGTATTCAGACTATCATGTTCACTCACATTATCGCGCTATCGGGATATTATCACTGCAATATCCAAACAATACATGGTAAATATCCCGATAGCTCTAATAGTAAAGCGAGTATACTGTCCAATATTTATGTAAGTATAAAGCGAAGCAGACTGTTTGTATCTTGTGTTGATAGTTGTATTTTGATTCTATCAGGTCCATATAATCCTGTGCATCTGAGTTTGTAGGTACTTTTTGTGTAATCTATTTAAATAAATGCGTAATACTACTCACTAACACCTATAAAATTGAAATTTGGCAGGTAGGTTCCAGTGATGAAGGGTGAAAATTTTGAAAAGGGAAGCTGGTGGAAAAATCATCCCCCTATAGAACAACCATAGCACTTTTGTGTGGAATTCTACCACAACTTCTCTTTACTTGAGATCCTTGAAGAAATGATCCTTATAGGGTTTAGACACCCGCTAAGAAACTCCACCCCTAAGGTGGTAAAACGAACTCCACGCGTACAAAGTAGCAGGCGACGCGTAGAAAGTAATAGACCAAACCAAAGAGAAAGATTACTATATATTCCTCCTCCTTCCCTCCCTATAATGTAACGAAAACATGATTCCATTGTGAAAATATTTTTATTTGTGTTAGCGTATATTGATATCACGTTTAACCTATTGGTTATTTTTCCTCAAAAGAGAAGTTTGTAATGTTATTTCGGTAATGTTATCGGGAGCTTTAGCAATAACAGTGTCGTGTATTATATTCATTTGTAACCCATTTTTAAACACAGACATACAAATTTAGTAAGGTACTAAATTTTGATATGAAAAGAATACCTGATATTCCTTTTTTTAAATCACTTAGGTGGCAGGCAAAAAAAAAAGATTTTTCTGTTATATTTTTTTAAATACAGCCTTTTCATTACTAAGATTAAGAAACGAAAGTAACTGGAGCAAAGTAGACAATGGATTGGATCGAAAATATAGGTCAACTGCTAGTGTTCTACTTTTTACTAGTTTTTATTTTGACTTAATAAATAATAATGTTTGTATGTTAGTTTGTTGGTGTAACTCAAATCTCAGATGTCTACTTTAAATAAGTTTTATATCATCTTAGCGTATTCCCCGGTCCTCAGAGCCTGGCCTTTAGTTGCTCTTAATTACGGCTAATTGACAGTTTTGCTGGTATAGGTACCTACTCACGAAAATCGCCTAAATGCAGACATGTGATAGGGAGTGTCGCATAGAAGTATCCTAATTCTCAATAATAAGTATCATAGTTTGTGAAGATCTTTGAATGTTTGAGTAGAAACTCAATCACACTTATATTTGTGTTGTATGTTCTTTAGTTGTTCCATCTTGTAGGAAGGCACACGACATAAATCAAACAAAATAGCTGATAATCCATCATATTTCAGTTTTTTGCTGTAATCATTCTTTTGGATCCTGAGTTTTTACCCGACTGCGGCGTAAGGAGGCACATTATGGCAGACGTGTATCATGGATGTACGCAGTGTAGATTTATTTTTATTTCGCTAGTGTTGTGAAACCGTGAAGTGAGATTGACGAGCTTAAGTGTCATAATGATTATGTTCAAATATGAAGCAATATGCGAAGACTGTTCATGACATAGTTTTTTAGGGTTCCGTACCCACCTGCGAAAGGTGGCTGGGACGGGCTGGATGTGGAAGGCGAAGGATCGGCAAACGTGGCGCATATTGGGAGAGGCCTATATCTAACAGTGGACTGCAATAGGCTAATTGATTGATTGACCCAAAGGGTAAAAACGGAACCCCACTAAGGCTGTTCGTCTCTTTATCTGTCACCAGGCTGTATTTCTTGAATCGTGATAGCCAGATAGTTGAAATTTTCACTTGATGATGTATTTCTGTATTAACAAAAACTACAAAAACATATCAAAATCAAAATTTAAGGGAGGTTCAACTTATGTAGATAGTACGGAATCTTTCGCGCGCGAGTCTAACTCGCACTAGGTCGGTTTTTTTCTTTTTTTTTCAGTAATAATATTATTTATTTACATTACAATAATATTTACAATAAGGTATACTAGGTTATTATAAAAATATGGAGGAAAAAAAAATGTAACTATGTCTAAAAACCACCATGACAATCAAATAAACTAATATTAATTTTATAGGGGAGGGCAGGAATATTTACAAAAAACAAAATCGTTGTGGCAAAATATGGTATACTTAAAAAAAGTCATAGTCATCACCATTATTCGGCGGTCTAATTACCAGGGCAACAAAGGTGGACTGCGGAGGATGGTGAAATGTAATGCCCCCGGGAACAAAGAGTGTTGCCAGGAAAATGTCAAAGTATCTCCATTATTAATGGAATGATACAGTGTTGCTTAAATAGCTATTAATGTCTGCTTACAAATATAATGACAAAGCAACGACGAGTATAATATTTTAGTGTTCAATTATGAAAAGTGAAAGAAAGGCATTCAATGCGACGGTGTATGGCAAACGCAATGTAAATTATTACTGAAAAATAAACTGAACGATAAAAGGGTTGAAAAACTAAAGTTATGGCTATTAAAAATCAACTGAAACGTCAAAATCAATGTGTAAAATAAAATAACACCAAACCAATTACATACAAACAAATAATAAAAATATTTAGTTTAACTTCAAAAAATACTCCACATTTTGACGTCAAATAATTTGCACTGGCAACTCCAGAGATGTCACATTAAGCTATGAATCACATTTATGTTGGCGCGTAATTAACTTATGTTGCCATAACATATCGCCACATTAGATCGCTTGTAATAACGTGGAATATCGTGGCTGGCCATTTAGTAGCTTGATGAACAGATTCTGCTGTATTAATTGGAACGATAATTAATTACAGGTAAACATACATACGAAGTGTTGGGGATTAGGATAACTACAGTAGAGAATATTTTATATGGTAACTAGCAGGTTATGAAGTTCATTCGACGTAACCGCAATTTATTTCATACCTTAGACTATATACCTACTGAATAGATACAGTATTTCTAACGGCTAAAAAAGGCTCAAAATACACGATATGTGTGAGTAAGCTAATACCTTTGAACTGTCTATGTGTGCATTTATTTATTATACACTTTATTTCGATCATACGTAATAGGATATCTATGTATATAGGTAGATAAATGTAGTATAATGTAAAACTTGTACCAAAAAAGTTGCAATTTTTTTTACGCCGTTGTAGTGCATAGTAGGTACTATATCAGTAGAGTTTGTAACCTTATAATCACCTTCCTCATATTTTTCACCTACAACGTTCCTTTTTCATAATAAACTTTAAAAATGTCACCTATTATCAAGGGATTTTTCGTTTGTCTCTCTAACTTTGCAGATACATTTTCATCTGCAAATGTTTCCGAGATAAAACGTGACAAATTTATACAAGGCAGCAGACGTTCTTAGTTGAATCTTCCACGCCAACACCCTGACGATGACTACATCAGATAATTTGACACAAACATTGAACAGGACGAATTAACAAAGCATTCTATTCACACAGTCCTTGAGCGTTAATTCCCATTTACAAGACCGACGACAATCTGTTATTTCTCGAGCAAATTAGAGACGGCCTAAATTGTCTATTCTTCTGTCGACCGCAAAATGTCCACAGCCGTGGTCACCTTTGATATATAAATTCCGTCACTGTGTTTTGTTATTTTGGTTATTAATTGCGATTTCAAAGCTAAGGACGCCGTGTCTTAATAATGAGGGAAAGAAATTTGTTGATATAAAAGAGTAGCTGTTCTGTTTGTGTCCGCGTGATGATGGCGGCCGATATACCTACGCCAAATTGAACCCACTCTCTGATGATGATGTTTGAATGAGGAAGATCATGTTTAGGCTGATTCTGACTAACATGGTAGTCTCACTAACTCTGTGATGATTCACAAAGTTATTGGGACTTAGTTAATTCCACTTAGTGTAGCAAATGCTAAACGATGATTACTATTTCTATACATCTGCCGCCTTCATTACGATTTTTCGAGATCTGACCACGAGTACATAATACTCCGCTTCTTTACTAACGGTCTATGAAAAATAAATACTGAACATACAAAACGTCCATAAAACCTTTAAAAAAAGTGAAATACACTAACGTAGTAACTAAAACAATTTTCAGAAATTCTCCGATTCTTTCCGTGGATACTTCGACAGTGTGAACTCGTGTTAGAATGGACAATTTTCTTTCTGATCGAGCATCAAACCTCAAAACAAATTTACTGGCTGCTCAGCCAAGACGGGAGAATAGTTGGAATCCAATCTCTGAACATAGATGTGATAGAAATTGAATCACGCTAGCGAATATATTTTTCAATCACTCTGACCCACGATATTTTTATTGCTGGTACTCTCATTTAATGGTTGATGCCTTTTGGATATTGAATACTGTGTGGGCGCTTGGTTAGATACTAAATTTATGAAATAAGAAAGAAAAGTTATGTAATTGATATAAATGCCATTGACAGCAATGATATTTCATTGTGATGAGAATGGACAAAATAGGAAATGCATATATTAGAGGAAGTTTAAAATTGCACTAGTGAATGAAAAATTGAGAAACGAGTGACTGTAAGTTGTGGTCATATTACGAGAAGAGATGAAAGTAATGTTGTGAAAAAGGTTCAAAGTATGAATGTAGAGGGCATTAGTACCAAAGGTAGGCCCAAGAAAGGATGATATGACATGGAAGGGATGAGGAGATGACATTAGACATGAACGTGTGGAAGCGAATGACACGTTACGCCGACCCGAACTAATACAGTCAAGAGCAGGCAGATAGTTGCTTATGAGATAAATTAAATCTCTACGTACCTACATAAATATAAATGATTCTAATGACACCTGAGTACATTGCATACCAAATACAGTTACTGTTTATACTGGAGATTGATGTCACTTGGTGGAACTTGCTACACTCTCAACTCACACAGTCTCTCAAGCAGTCGTTCAATATTTATTCAGAAGTAAAGTTTATTTGATGATAATGAATATTCTAATGTATTTGTTGAATAAATCACTTGTACTTTTCCGTAAGGCGAAACCGGTCAGGTTCAAATAAATAATTGTGGAAAAGTACAAGTGATTTATTCAACAAATACAGTTACTTTAAGAATATTAGAATATGCATTAACATCAAATAAACTTTACTTCTGAATAAATATTGAACGACTGCTAATAAACAGAAAAAAAAGTGTGCGTAGATTATTTCAAAGTATTTGAAACAATAGATATCTCTCCCCGAATCATAAATTCTTCATTGGAAATTTTAACAGACAATAATTTATTGATATAGCAAAATGCCTTAATTCAAATGTCAGAAACAAAGTTACATTCAAAAATAGAAACTGTTTCATCTTTAGATAAACTTTCAGTTTGGAAACCCAACAAAGTCCAGGCACTGCCTTCTAGACGAACAATAGAATAGATTTCAATAAAACAAACTCCTCTTAAATAAGCCCAAAAGTTACTGTTTCAAAGAATGGCCATTTGATCATATTTTCGTGATAAAACCAACCAAAAGGAAGTAATTTGTTAGTATTTAAGTTACAGCAAAATGTAATAAGTTATACCTAATCTCAAATCTTGACACCAAAGAATATCTACAATAAAAAAAACGTTTGATGAAAAGAATAAAAATGTGAATGGAGTATTATGATAATAATATTAAAATCTTTTCGAAAAACGTGGAAGTAGCATTGTTTTAAGAACTAAAAATATTCATTTTTCCTTAATACGTACATACAGAAGAACATTCAAGGTACTCTTGATCTAAAATACTCTGAATGATCACTTGTCGTTGACTACTCGAACAGAAACCACTTAGAACCACTCACATAACATTCAATGAAAGTGAATTTTCTCCTAGTACTAAGGTTCAATAGCGTTAGTGATTTCATTCAATCACTGGCACTGATATTGTCAAAGATTGTATAATCTAGGATTTTTATCGAGAGTGCAGTGAAATGTGCGGCTTAACTTTGTAGAATTTATTCATCTAGTATGTAAATCCTGCGATTCTTTTCATGCTAATCTACAAAGACAATTGAGGCTTTTATTTTTATATGCTAGCACCGGCACAGTTGGAGATCAGGGATTTAGTGTCAGTTTATTTTATTACACATCACAATCACAATTTTATTACTATGCTTCCAACTTCGAAGTCAACATTAAATTATGTTCTTAATCTTTATTCACTTAATTAATTTGTCCATTTCTTATTATCGGTATTAGATAAAGTAATGAACACAAACTATGAACCTTTCCTGAATTAATAGACGATGAGAGTGAAAAGTGGATTCCAGGCTCTAAGACGAAAATTTCGAATGAGTTGAGACAAAGAGAAATAGAAACTTAGTGACCTATTTATAATGTATAGTATACAATTATTAATGGTTTTCTAATTCATCATGAATATACAAACGACTTAAAAATATAATAATTAAAAGGATCAAACTGTGTATGTACAGTATACAGTAGAATATTCCAGTATTGGTATTCTCAAACCTACAAATTGAATACAAGATAATGACGTTACAGCCCTTCTGATCGCACTATTAGGTTATGACATAATAATTAAAACCGTGGTCATAAACTGTGAATTCTTAAGAAAGTAATTTATATTCTGGCTCGTAAAAGTTTACGAGGTGCGAACGATGCAAATAAAAAAGTCAAGTGCTGTACAGTCAACCAACTTTTAATTAAAGATCCAGTTAAATTTTAGCGATTGACAATTTAAAATTGTTATTCACCCCGCTGTACTTTTTATGGCTATTTAATCCGTTTTTGGTCGTTTTGTCAATTTTTTTTACTGAGAGTTTAAAAATTAGTTATATTAAAACAATTAACATTTATATATTCACGGCTGTAAACCCGTAAGTAGGGGTACGCAGAGGTGTGTAATAATAATAGGGGGCGAGCGATTGGAGAGCAGACCAATCCCTTAGTGGTCATCTACAACACCTACGGGGGGAAATGGGGCCCGATTCCCCTATCCTACTCCACCGGGAACGGACACGGTAAAATAATTGATAATTCCTTGAACATGTACTTTATTTCTGCAAATCAATCAATTAGCTTATCGCAGTTCACCGCTCTCCCAATGTTGGGAGGCTTTGGCCTAATGTTACCACGCTGGCCAGATGGGTTGGTACAGGGTTTTATTTCGAGCTTTCCTTCTCTCGCAGTGATATCGTCTGCGGGTTGTTCCGTAGTCGCCTCTTACGACACAATTTGGATGAGATGGGTTGATGATACTTGTATTATTTCTCTGTCACCACTCAGTACATATAGGTACGTGCACACTGCACAATGTACTATAAAGAATCTTTAGAATGAAAAAAGAACTTAGTTGTAAAATCCTAAGTAAAAATACAACATTTTGAGATATTGTGGTCGTAATTAACTTTTACAACTTACACTGGGTAGCTTTAAACTTTAAAATGTATCAACTTTTTTCAAGAAAATATTTTTACGGCTACTGCTATGAAGGTTTTCGTTTGCTTTTTTATTTGTTTCGTTAATAAGTTGTGAATGAAATTAGAAGAATGAAAGATACCATTGTGGAAATAAAAATGACACATTTACCTACATCTACTAAAATAGTTTCTACCAGAAAAATAACATGTATTGCGGAGGTGAAGTAAGCTACCACAATCCAATTGTACTGTATTTATTTCGACTCAATATAGCAATGTCTTACATACTAAGTAACAGTTCTTATATACTAGGGTCTTTCACTATTTGTGGAGTGGGAGTGACGCTCGTAGCCACGTGCTATGTTCGTGCTGACTTGCAATATTCTTGCTATGACAAAGGACGTGATTTCCTAATTAGTAACATTATTATTTATCCATACTAATATTATAAACGCGAGAGTAACTCTGTCTGTCTATTTGTCTGTCTGTTACGTTTTCAAGACTAAACCACTGAACATATTTTGATGAAATTTGGTAGGTATAGGGGTAGATTGGACCTTGAGAAACGACATAGGCTATGTTTGGATGCGATAACCAACATCCACGCGGGTGAAGCCGCGGGCATAAGCTAGTACTTTACAATTAACTTCATAGTTCACGTGGAATTCTAAATATTACTATATTGGTTCATCGCTCAATTTATCGATATTGGGAAATCAAAAAATATTGCGTGTATGGGTGCATTCTAAAAGTTCCAAGCTTGCTGAAATTTTTAAGAGATACGAGAAGAGTAAATGAGCAAAGAAAAAAACTTAGGTTCAGTCTGTATTTGAAGCTGAATTAATGATAGTGTAGGTATAGGAAGAAACAATTTTGATTAAGACGCCCTAAAGATGGATGTATAGAGGAATTTGGATCGACTTCGTACGGATCCCGGTGGCTTAGTAGTTAGAGCATTCCCCCTGTAAGGGAAATATCGCGGGTTCGAGTCCCGCCCGAGGTCGATTCTCTTTTCTCTTACTTAATCGATTTGAATAGTTAGCATAATAAATGCTTAAAAATTTCATTCAATTAAGAAATTAAAAATTTGATTTATATTGAAAAAATAATCGCAATTTTTTAAGTAGACCCGGAGAGATGAGCAAAAATAATTAACCAATATCCATGCGGGCGGGGCCGCGGGCATACGCTAGTTATCAAATAATAATATATTCACTAGTCTAGAAATTAAAGGCTTACGAACTTAGTTGATGTTTCAAACGGAAAGTTTGTCTTCAGATATCTAGACTGGAATTTACTTTGATCAATAATACACTACAGAGGCAAGGAGATAATTCAGTCAATAATTTACCTCGTTACAAGAACTTTAGCTCGATATCTAGATAACATTTTCTTATCAGAAAATGGAGGATATTTTCTTAGAAATTATAAATGTTAGTCTACATACTGTAGCACGCTAAACAAGAAATAAGACTGTAGTATATTACATATTAGCATACGGTAACGCATAGTAAGCATCTGATCGATCTCGACGAACAAAATATTCAAAATGATCTTAATGCCTTGGTTTTCCTGTTAACTGTGCCGCTCAACGAATTGCCACTTATCTAGGGGGTTAAAGTATTTGGTATGAATTTGAACATGATGCCTTCACGCATTACTGAGAAAAAGGTCTTGATCGACAGACAGGCAGACGGACATCCAAAAAAAAGCGTTCCGTTTTTCCTTTCGAGGCACATATCCCTAAAATGAGGTGAAAGATTCCACAATCTCGCTAGACTGTCAAAAAATCACAAGATCTTATATTTCCATTTTCTGAGAATAGATTACAAGCTAATTAAAGTTGTTATTCAATATACCCTGAAAAAATATCTCATCACCCCAAACAAGTGAGGTCGAAATAGGAAAATCGCTGAGTCGCTTACGTCTAATCTTTAATGAAGGTTTCTGGTTCGTTTCGTTTCGTTTTGCGGTCCAATGACATTGTCTTCTTGTTCCTAGAGATATTATTTCGTTTGTGTTTCGGTATAAACGTGTTCTATTCGGTCTTTAGTTTGTATTATAATTTTACCTTCGAGTCAAGGAAGCTTTTGTGTTATAGTTGGTAATTACGCGTTTGGTTTCGGAGATGTCTTTGACTACTTTATTGAGTTATAGATAACAAATAATACGACAAATTGGTGGTAGTCAACGCGACCAGGCCTCCGTCACTCGCCCGTAGCTGCGGAGATAAGCACCTACAATGCGCCAAACCCCTGAGTTGTTATAGCAGTGGGGGCCGGCGCGCGACGGCGAGCACATGCGTGACGTAATTTGCGTATTGTGATCGCATCATATTGGGATCGCAATACAAATATGTCGAAATTTACAAATCGCTCATTTGCAAGAAGCACGACACAATGACATTTCATAACATAGACATGTCATATGCTTACAAATCAACGTAGAAAAATGTGCCGAACTCACACACACACATTTTTAATTCATCTACACTTTTGGTGCGTTAAACTTTAGAGTAATAGTTCGTGCAGTGTCTATAAACATACGATGGCATTTTCGTTATTTTTTTAAGTCACTGATGCTTCCGCTCAACGTCCGACCGGCGCCGCTCGGCACGCGGTACTAGAGGCAAACATTCCAATTGACTCGTTTTCGGATCTTCACGATTTTCGCGCAATAACATATCTACTTCTTTTTATATAATATCTTTGGCACGACATAACTAAAAAACGACAACTTTTGGGAAACACGGTTCTAAAATTTGATCTCCATTTTTACAATAACTATTAATGAAAAGATCACTAAACTGCATTTTATTGTGTCAAGCGTCTATTCATCTTTATTTTATGAGTTTTACAAATCAGTTTAATGTGAGGAATATGTTATAATTGTCATTTTTATGGCATCTGGGATCACTTGTGACATTATTTCTAATAAAATAGTATACCATTATTTCATACTCTTCAGATTGTGTCATTATTAATAATAAATATTTTCTAAAATGTTTAATTAGAGGGTATGTAAATAAAAAAATGTCATTTTAGAAAAATTAAAAGTTTAATAATTTTTTGTTATGACAATACTATTACTTTTAAATCAGTCATTTTGCTTAAACAATACTTACCCACCCCAAGAATACAATCAGCCGCTGTGTATGGCGTTTGTGGACTACGAAAAAGCCTTCGACTCTATCGAAACCTGGGCAGTGCTGGATGCCCTGCAGCGGTGCCGTGTCGATTGGCGATACATCGAGGTGCTGAGATGCTTGTATGACACTGCCACAATGTCTGTCCAGCTCCAAGACCAAATGACGAAACCCATTAGCCTCCAGCGTGGAGTGAGACAGGGAGATGTTATATCTCCCAAACTATTCACCAACGCATTGGAGGACGTCTTTAAGACTCTGGATTGAACTGGGCGGGGCATCAACATCAACGGCGAGTTTATCTCGCACCTCCGGTTCACCGACGACATCGTCATATTTGTGGAGTCGCTGGAACAATTGGGCGAAATGCTGCACAGCCTGAATGGAGCTTCTCGACGAGTCGGCCTTAGTGCAAACTTGGAGAAAACCAAGATTATGTTCAACGAACATGTTACACCAGGACCGATTGCCGTCGAAGGGGCTACACTCGAAGTTGTTCAAAAATATGTCTACCTTGGGCAGGTTATCCAGCTTGGTAAAAACAACTTCGAGAAAGAAATAGCCAGAAGGATCCAACTGGGTTGGGCAGCATTCGCCAAATTACGTCGGGTTTTCTCGGCGCCCCTACCGCAATGCCTCAAAACAAAGGTTTTCGACCAGTGCATCCTACCTGTTATGACTTACGGTGACACAACCTGGCCATTGAAGGTGGGGTTACTCCACGACCTGAAAGTTGCGCAGCGGGCTATGGAGCGAGCTATGCTTGGAGTTTCTTTGAAGGATAAAATTCGCAACGGGATCATCCGACATAGAACTAAGGTTACCGACATAGCTCGCAGAATCAGCAGGCTGAAATGGCGGTGGGCTGGCCACATCTGTAAAAGGACTGACGGCCGCTGGAACAGACGGGTCCTAGAGTGGAGACCGCGAGAAGGAAAGCGCAAGGTGGGACATCCCCAGGCCAGGTGGACTGACGATCTGCGAAGGGTGGCTGGGACGGACTGGATGCGGAAGGCGGAGGATCGGCAAACGTGGCGCGTGTTCGGAGTGGCCTATGTCCAGCAGTGGACTGCAATAGGCTAATTGATTTGATTTGATTAGCAAATACATAGTATAAAACTAATTACTATAGTATTAAACACTAAAACCACTAACCAGAATGCCTGGGTTAAAATTTCGAATTTAGGTAATTAAAAAACTACCTTATTTAAATTAAATATGATGAAGAACCTGTTTAACAGTCAGAAGAGCTACAGGAAGAACTTGTACTGCTTGTACGGGAACGTTGTATAGTATCATCTAAAAATAAATAAGTAGGTATAATAATATAAAATGTAAAAAAGCATTGAAGAAAAATACTGATTTAGTGAATAGTGTGTACTGTTTTTATCCGATGAAGTACTCGTAGTTGGTGCTTCGTTGTCACTGGGGGTGACTAAGGCCAATATTTGCCTTCCTCTGGAGTTCATCGTAGATAATACGTATCCTAAATGAAAATTTTTGTTATTAATAACGACATAAAATTAATTAAAGAAAAAAACAATTACAAAGGTAAACATAATTTTCCAACAAAAACAGCTAATAAAGTAATGTGTCATTTGTGAAATGGTGCATATAAAATTAATTATTGTCTATAACGTACTAAGGAATAATAGTTATTCGCAAGTCTTTCTTTTTATTAAGAATAACGACACAACGCGAAATATGACTACTATTACTGAACCATATTGTTACTGAAACGTCGTCACAAAACGTCATGTGTCGTTCTAACATTTAAATTATCAAAATAAGCTTTACTTACTTTTTGAGAAGATCGTCATAAAACAAAATGTGTCGTCTACGTTGAAAACTTGTACGTGCACTCGTTGCAACAAACTTGTAGTAACTGAAATGAGCCGGTGTCGAATAAAAGAGCGCAGTCGAGCGAGACTGAGACAGAGCCAGTGTTGCCAATTTAGCGACTTTGTCGCTAGAAATGACGACTTTTGCTCAAGTGCTAGCGTCAAAAAAAAAGTTTTGACGACAAAAATGTTTTAGCGACTTATCTGGCGACTTTTGGAAACATTTCTAGAGTCTAGAGCCAATAATGTATACCTAAATTTTTGACAAATAATATCATTATTATTTTGATATAGTGTCAACACCTCCTATATAATATTACTATACTCTTTGGTCAACACGGCCATGGGTACGGCTACAGCTCAAAACCATATTATGTGAATCTTAAGTTGGCAGCACTGAGCTCTATTCTATGGTTCGAGTCTTTCGTTCACTCTTCAGGAATCCCCGAACTTTATCATGTGTTTTGTATTCAGTTAAATTATTGTTTTCATTGTTATTTCGTAAAGTTTGACTCTCTTGCTTTGTAACTCATTTTCGATTTAAAGTGTCTTTTAGGTGTCGTTATAGATTAAAATTCAATATTGGCTCTCTTCCTTTGTAGTTCATTTTCAATTGAAAGTGTAATAATTGTAGTAATAGATTAAAATTGAATATTGGCTCTCTTGCTTTGTAGTTCATTTTCAATTTAAAGTGTATTATAAGTATCATACATAATAGATTAAAATTAAATATGGATATAGCTCTTAAAAAAAACAGTATACTCAAAGATATCGGGTGACATGGGAATCAGAAGAAGAATTTAAGGGATGGCTGAAACCTGTTTTGGGAGATTCTTCCAAAGCAAGGTGTCAAATATGCCGATTAATATTATAATAAAGAGGTAAGATTTGTATTTTTGTACGTAATGAATAAACTAAAAAAAGTACTGAACCGATTTCAAAAATCCTTTTGACATTAGAAAAAGCTAAGTTATCAGGTACCAACATAGGCTATATATCATCACGCTACTATCAGCGATAGACAGGATCAGAATTCCATGCGGGCGGAGCAGCAAGCAACAGCTAGTTATAAACACAATTGCATACATATTGCATGTTTTATTATTTTTGGCGAATTGTGATCAAAACAGTGAAAATAGTTCAGCATGCCCAGCTGGCGAGGTTTTTGTCCGTGGGGATTTGGTACCCAGTACCCACGAACCCATTATGAAACTTTTAGCGACTTTCTAGCGACTTTTGATTATGAGTCTGGCGACTTCAATTTCTAGGAGTTGGCAACACTGGACAGAGCGACACAACCTTTCTCAGTCACTCATATTTAAGCGCAGAGTTATGTCGTTTTTACAGAAAATAAAGCATTTTTTTCTAATTGTTTGTGTATAAATAACTCAATTTCACATTTTTTTTAGTTATGACGTCCTTCTTGCAAATGAGCGAAATAAAGAACTCTAAATTCTCTTTTTTTTAAATTAGAAGAGCGTAAAATGTAAGTTTTTACTATTTTTATCAAAGATGAAATATAAGATCATTGATTTTTATGCACAGATTACTTTTTGATGAATTAGTACCAAAGCCATTACGTTCTAGTTGACACCTTCGTATTATTTATGTATGTAGGTAGTTAAATAACTAAATCGTCGTGAACCTACGACATTGGTACTTACCTATTATAGGCCTACCTATAATAATGAGTTCGTAAGAACTAAAAATTGTTGTGTAGGTACTTATTTTGAAACAACTATGTATTTATGTCGTGCTGTTATTTTAATGACTACCTAGTTTATTTAATTTGTATTAGTACCGCACCTACTACATGATGAATGATGATCATCGAAAGATTTATATCGGTGAACGCCGTAGAAAATTTACTGGGGCCTTACCATAAACTTTTGCTTCAACTGCCATGCGCAGGGCAGCTCAACTTGGCACCCAACCTGGCAGTTTTTCCATTGGTACCATGAACCTCTTCGGTTGAGCTGCAATGTACCGAATACTGACACGCGTAAATTGTCTCTGATCAATTTGGCACACCATCAACGTTCTAAAATACTTCTCGGAATCGTTACCAAAGGAGTTTTATATACCAAATAAATATTATTTATATAATATATATAGCCGATGATGAAGTTCTTTGAACAAATTTCGATTTCTTCAATAACAACGTACATTATAATATCATTTGAGAGGTTGAGGACTCTTTTAGTCATTTTATATACTCAACTGTAAAAGTTATTAAGATGTTACTATTCTTGAACGAAATTTATTATGACAATTTATGAAGGAATCGCCAGAAAAAAAAACTTGACAGTGAGTACTTTAGTTTTTTATGGAATAAAATAAGAATAAGGTCATACTCTCAAAGAGGTAGGTATACGGTTAGTGATTACGAGCGAAATATGATCATAGAATTATCCACGAGTCCGACACTGCCAAGTATTTAAATTCGGTTATGAAATTAGTAAAATGATTTATTTTAAATGATCACTACTATATTATTTATTAATTCGATGAAAGATTAGGATCAATCCCGTCCCTGTCAGTCAACAGGCTTTGAATCTTATCTATTATAGGTATTACAAACCATTTTGAATCTTATCTACCTACAGGAGGCCAGGCACCGCGCGGGCGCGCAAACCTTCTCGCAATCATTTCTAGTACTAAACCCTGGCCGCTGCTCTTTCAGTGGGTCATTGACCTTTAGATTTCCCAAACATTCTAATCTATCTATTTCATCAGGATATCTTCAATGATGTACTAAGTATTACACAAACTTTCATCCCCTATTTCCCTAATTTCTCCCCCCTTTCACCCCTTCTTTTGTGATAAAAGGTAGCCTCTGTCCGTTCCCTAGCTCTAATATGAATTATCAGCAAATTTCATCAAAATCAGTTCAGTGGTTTAGGCGTATAAGCGAACAGACAAACAGACAGACAAACAGACAGACAGAAATATAGAAATACTAGCTGTTGCCCGCGGCTCCGCCCGCGTGGGTGTTGGTTATGATCAAACATAGCTAAGTCCTCTTCCAAAGTTGAATCTATCTCTGAACCAAATTACAACAAAATAGGTTCATTGGTTTAGGTATCAAAGTGTAACAGACAGACAGACAGAGTTATTATCGGATTTATAATATTAGTATGGATATCATAGATTAATATATAATACTAATGGATATTATAGTATATAGTATGGATGAAGTATGGAATTAGATGAATTTAAAAGCTTTATTATATAATCAACATTTAATTTCACATATGCATTTACAATAGCCGCTGCTATAATGGCTTCATAATGTAGAACGTTGTGCTTGTGAGACATCTAAAGCGTACTTTGAGGAGCACAATTTTATCGCCTTTTCTACCACATTGCGACTTTGCGAGTTTTCACGTGATGTTCTGTGTTAAATTAGGGTAGGCAGAGATCGCCCGAGACGGCGGAGGTTACTCAGACAAACATAATAGTTTATTTATAATATGGTTAGGTGATGATATTATTGGTATTACGAGTATGTTCACGTTGCAACATAAATGGTATTATTTCACGGCACAGTTCAAGCACACACTTTTTAGACAGTCTATATCGATGCAAATACATTCCGTCCGGCATTTCAAATGATTTTATCACTCTCCAGTCGATATTCCTTAGAATTTTCTTTTCTTTTCGTGTTCTCGACCAAATAAAATCATCTTCTAAAAATTCTCATAATGTCATCTTCATCACACATCTAAAATAATGCAAATATAACGAGATTTGTTTTTTAGAATAATCTTGAAGGATATAGAAAACTTAATCTTTGCACAAATTAACAAACTATTAGGTTTTTATTATGAAAATGAAGAAAACAGTTCAATAAAAGGTGCTCTTGAACGCCTTCAAATTTGACAACCATTATGACAATACGGCAGTTTGGTTTTCTGCGTGAAGATGTCAAAAGCCACTTCATGGTACGAAATTATTACCAGTCGGCGCGAGTCAGCCGGTGAAATGTTAATCACGTGATCACTGACCAGACAATCGCTGTATCGCCTGCTTTACATAGCGTTCATAGTACGAAATATGACAACCGTTCATTTCCCGGCCAATATTGACCTGTTTAGCCTGACCTGTAGAGCTTATGGTAAGCCACCTGAACATGATACTATTGCAAAAAGCTATTAACTTGCATAAAATGTACTTATTTCATCGTTTCATTCAAAGTTTCGTTTCAACCAAGGTCAAGGCACAGGGAACGTGGCCGCCGGCGCCTCCTTCTGCGAGCAAGTAATGCTCGTGAAGGAGGCGGCGGAGCGGGAGCGAAGGAGAATAGCAGTCCTTGCGGCCCGCGAAGAGCGGAGGAGAATCGCAAACCGCGCGGCCCGCGACGAGCGGTGGCAACTCGGGCGTCGGAGGTCGCAGAATGACCTCCGTCCCCCATGAGCGCGGGCCTGGGGGTGACGGGTGGGGCCGCCTGTCACCCTAGCAGAAGCAAGCCGCGGCGGCGGCACGCATTGTGTGCCTCCCCGAGCCCGGGGGCGAGTTGGGGACTCTGTGGTCCCCACACCGGAAGAGGGCCAGATCAAGAGATATGGTCCTGGGTCGGCCGGGGTGCGAGGGATATGGCTATGACAATCTCACCTCCGGCAACTGACGGCCCACAGACGGCGTTCGTTATAGTCGGTTCGAGTCCGACATAACCTCCTCCGGCTCCGGCGGGGGAGTATCGGTTGGGATTTTTCGCACGATAAAAAAAAAGGCACAGCGAACGTGTGTTGGGCTGTGTTCGACTAGGTTCGGCTGTACTCGTACCTCAGTCGCCCACACTCATCGCTGCATTTTGACGCGAACAATTATCATTATTTTTATTATTATAACACCCAGCCATTTTTGCGTCAGGGGTTACAAAATGAATAGTGATTGTAAACATTTTATCGGATTGTTTTATTTTATTCTCTGACAAGGTATTCATTTTGTAACCCCTAACACTCAAGTTGGCGACGTTGGATATTCGGAACAATGGGCGATTCCAAGAAAATATCGTAGGTTAATATAACGGCGGCTTTCGTCAATAATAAAGGAGTGCAACTTCTGTACGTAGTACTATTACTTATTCTGTGACGCGACTTACTACGCAGGGAGCGCGTGTTTGATTTCCGCTCAGTGCAAATATTTGTATGCATGAATATGGCTATTTGTATTGGTCTGGTCGTATCTCAAAAAGCATGTTATGCCGTCGGTTCCGGTTATCATACGAACATCTATGGCAGTCGTAGAAGCTGACTAAGGGCTATTTTCCATGCGACATTTACCATACAGCCAATGAAAAGTGTCCGCTTGACGGCAATTGACTCGCCTATAGTACATAGGATCAAAAATAATAATTGGCACAATTTTTATGTAAGACTGTTAATATACCTCTGCTTACGCCTTCAGGGATTTACAGGCGTGTATCTATAAGTATGTAGGTATATATTATAATGTAATATTTCAAAAATGCAACCCGGTATGTCTTTAGCCGCGTGGTTACCGGCAAAGTAATATTTAGGCCACCCCATCTCTTCCCATGCGGCAGTGTTGGCATTAATCGATTATATTTTTAATCAATTACTTAATTTGATTAATTTTAATCAGATTAAATTAATCATGATTAGTTTAATCATGATTAAAAAATATATCTTAATCATGATTATTGATTTAATCATTAATCATTAATCATCAATTGATTAACTTGATTAATATTATTAATTCTACGTAACGAAAGTATATGAATACGACGTGACGTGACGTCATGCAAAAAGTGTCGTTACAACTTTTGCTCTTAATTTTTTCCGTTTAGCCCCCTTTCGCAACGCGCGATAAGGAACTTCGTTCCAATAAAGTAGCTGATAAATACCAAGTTAATCAAATAATCAAATTAACGATTAATGATTATGATTAGTAATCATAATCATGTCAAATTTGATTATGATTAATTAATCATAATCATTTTTTTGATTATGATTAATTAATCATTAATTTTTAATCGTTAATCAGATTAACTTTCGGCCAACACTGCCATGCGGTGTCGTACAAGGTGACCAAGTGACAGCGCTGTTTAACATCAGACAGATATATACAGCCCAGACTCAGCCTCAGATGCATGACTTGAATCAACAATATTACCCGGAATACGGCAATAGGCTCACTCATAGGGACCGAATACGAATGATTGGTGAAATGTGGGTGTTACTTCATCTTTGCCTGACCCTCTGGGAGATAAAGGCGCGATTATAGTACGTATGTGTCTATAAGAATGTATGTATGTACCTATGTATGTATGTATGTATTTCAACGAATTCAAACCCGCCTTCAAACTTCAGCCATACTTTGATGTCGTTCCTCTCTCATCAAGCGTAGTTAATCAAAAGCGTATTTACAAATGAAATTGTTGTTTACACAAGTATCATTGTTTCTGTCTGTTTGTTAGTAATTTTCGTGTAGGAGTTTCATTTTGTTTGTTTAATCCTTTAGCGATTCTGGAGGCTTAAAAGCCATCATGAATTTGTGATACGTTTACATATTGAGGACTAAGAGACCTGACTTTGATAAATTCTTTCGATTAGAACGAGCTCACGAGATCTTCTACTTCTTTTTATTTCTTTACACTTTATTGTACACCATACAATCCCTACTAATATTATAAATGCGAAAGTAACTCTGTCTGTTTTCTGTCTGTCTGTCTGTCTATCTGTTACGCTTTCACGCCTAAACCACTGAACCGATTTTGATGAAATTTGGTACAGAGGTAGATTAGACCTTGAGAAAGGACATAGGCTATGTTTGGTCGCGATAACCGACATCCACGCGGGCGGAGCCGCGGGCGAAAGCTAGTAAGATATACATTAATAGAACTCTAAAAACTAGTGAAACAGTAGGTACAATGGGCGGCCTACCAGAGGCAACCTTGGATCTGCCACCCCTAGGCTTAACTTAACGTATCTGTGCCACCGGGGTGGTGATTGGCACTAATACCTAAGTATCCTTTACCACCCCGGTGGTCAATGACATTAAGTGATTTTTTGGTGGTTATAAAAAAAAATACGTAACCATTACTTAAGAATGATTACCACAACCACAGGGGTGGGAGATGGGAATAAAGTAGTGCCAACCATCACTCCGGTGGCAAGCCTAGGGGTGGCAGATGGGAATAAACAGTAATTACGGTTGTAGGATTGAGTAGTACCTCTTCTGGGATATGCTCTTTCCACTAACCGTTAGGTGGCAGTTCACCAGATATTATAGCATGATGTGTATGACCGATACTCAATTTAATATCACAGGAACATCGCATCCCAGAAGTCTTTTGGAAGAACGTCCTAATAACACCTTCTGGGATGTAATATTTCTACCAATCATTGGACTGCAGCCCATCAGACGTTCCACCAGATAGCCTGGTCTTGTGTTATAGAAATATCGCACCCCAGAATGTCCATAGAATACTTTGTTGAGGAACGCCTTCCACAACGTCTTCTGAGATCAGATGTTTGTACCAGTTGGTAGCTTAGTGGTTAAGGAGTCGGCCTTACGATCGAGAGGTCCCGGGTTCGAATTCTGGCCATTACACTACCGACGTGAACCCACTCCTAACACAAGCAATTTAGCTTAGCTGGAGGGGTTAACGGGAATATTAGTAATTTCGGTTGCAAATACATATACCTACCTACTTTAAAAAAAAAACTGTTGAGCTGCAGCCCCCAAACGTTGTAACTTAGTCACTTTATTTCACAGGAAAATTATACCCCAGAAGACCGTAGAAGCCTGTGAAGGAACCTTCCCACAAGGTCTTTTGGGGTCAATTATTTTCTAAACAGTTTTGCATATGAGTACGACTAAAGCTTACAGAGTAGTAACAACGAGGCAAATATCCCAGTAGTTGATCATTAATATGCTGTTACTTAGGAAAGCTTGAGGCGAGGTCCCTGTGCGAGCGATGTCAACATGTTATAGCGATTCGTTTTTCCCTCCTCCTACAGTCCCGGGTCCTTTAAGCGGGGCGTGAAAAAGCATCTGATAAGGCCGTCAAGCTGAGTGCCACCATTGTAACATAATACGTGTCTGTAATGGTGACGCTCTTTTCAGGGACTTTGCTTTCAGCTTACCATCAGGCGAGGTGAAGTCAAATTGACGTGTCCTATATAAAAAATAAAAAATAAAAATTATTAGGTTATTTGTATGTTAGTGAACTCAATGATAGGTTAACATACATACATTCACGCCTGTAAATTTCCTAAGACGTAGGCAGAGCTGTGTTATCAGCTATCACCCACATTTCACCAGCTATGATTTCCGGTCCCACGTAATAGGCGGCGAGCCTATTGCCGCCAAGCGGGCACTTAGTCATGGGTTGCATGTTTATTGTCGAATAACTGATAGGTTAACGCAATGGTTTATTCAAATTAATGTCTGAATAAACTATTGCGTTATATATAAATACAGACCCTCTTTTCTAAGTCTTTGACTTCAGCTTACCATGAAGCGACGTGAAGTCAAATTGATATGTCCTTAAAAAGACTAGGTGATTGCTCGCGGCTCAGACCACGTGCAATACATGATGCATATTTGTAAGGTACTTAAGAGTGCGCATAAAGCTAGAAAAAAATCAGATTTCACCCGCACCCCTCGCACGTCCCGCTCTCGCCTGTCGTCGCTCCAGCAAGTCCGCCACCTATTTTGTGTGGCAGCGACCCGCCATGTATAGTTTGAAGGCGCACAGTATACCCAAAATACTCAGATAAAATTGTCAAAATACGAGTTGCATCATTAACTATCTACTTTGGAAACACAATAAATTTCTTTTTGGTAAAAAAAATATTTCTGATAAAATGAAAAGGTAAGTAAGTAAGTAAAGGAATATGTCGTCGTTGCGCTTGCCAAAACCTCTATGTGTTTTTGGTCAAGTTTTCAGGAGAGACATTAAACTGTTTTATTACATAATTGATGAGCGTATCAAAAAACTAAAAATGTAGTATGATGCCAAAAAATATTTTGCATGAACTGAGATATAAGTGAAAATTATAAACGGTACTATCCATCCACAATAAAAAAAATTTCTATTTTGATACACATATCAGAATTATCTTCCTAGCGCCATTTCTTACAAGTGAAAAATATATACATATCAGATTTGTTATGGACCTCAATAGGATTTATATAAGGGATAAATACTGACAGATGGCAAGGTACATAACATACGAAGTAAATAAATACCCACTATAAACTTTATTAAGGCATACAAGTAAAAAAAATAAAAGTAGTACAACTGTTCCGTGTACAGGGTCCTACTAACACCTTTGAGACCCAAGCCAACCGCACTTGCTAGTCGGTGCACATGTTAAACAACGGACGAGGTTCTGGTGCCGATTTTCCTCTCGGAGTTGGGAACTAATTGCTGATCGTTCCTGGAATAGCCGATAATACGATAATCAGAAAAGAAGAGCAAATCTCCGAGTTCCGAGGTGCACATTATGCTGCCAATTAATTATAAACTTTAGTTGCATCTGAGCCCTTCCCCTCGGCGTCCGGGGTGCGCTTTTCCAGTCTTTTTTTTAATATAGGACACGTCAAATTGACTTCGCCTCGCCTGATGGTAAGCAAAGTCTCTGCAAAGAGGGTCACCATTACAGACATGTACCATGTTACAATGATGGCACTCAGCTTGACGGCCTCATCAGAATATGCTTTTTCACGCCCCGCTTGAAGGACCCGTGACTGTAGGAAGAGGGAAACACGTAAACTGGTAAGGAATTCCAAGATTTAATAGTGCGGCAGAAGAAGAAGTCGCCGAACCGCTTGGTTCTTGATGGAATATTCTGCACCGTATGCGGGAGGCGTCTAAGTCCTGCACGTGTTGTCCTATATAGGAAAGGAGAGGGTGGGATTAGTTGGAAGAGCTCATCAGAACATTCACCATGGTAGAGACGGTAAAATACCGCCAAAGATGCCATATCTCTACGCAACTGCAAAGGCTCGAGGGTGTTGGTGACCTCAGGATTCCCAATAATATGGACCGCACGTCGCTGCAGCCTGTCGAGAGCATCTAGTAAGTACTTTGCGGAGCCATCCCAGAGATGAGAGCAGTATTCCACGCAAGAGCGAATTTGTGTCTTATAGAGAAGGCACCGCTGCTCCGGCGTGAAAAAACGTCTCACTCTGTTCAGGACACCCAGTTTACGCGAGGCTGTTTTGATGATACTCTCAATGTAGTTTTTGTTGTTCAGTTTGCAGCGAACATCCATACCTAGGATATTGAGATTGTCCTGTAGTGGCAGTGGCGTGCTCTGAAGAGTTGGAAGGGGAAGGAAAGAAGATACCTTTGCTGTGAACGCGCATGCCTGCGTCTTCCTGGCGTTGAACTCGACCAGGTTTTCCGAGCCCCATTGAGAAACGTGGGTCAGGGTCCGGTCTTCTTTTTTCCGCGATATAGGACTGCTTGGCCGCAGGATGTCCGTGATAGCCTCCGTGTAAGGTGCTATCGCCTGCATAGCATAGCGCCGCAAGTTTCTAGACACACCGTTTAACATCTTTTCGAGTATAGGGAGCTATCGCTATCGTCAGCGACGATCACCGCCGTAGTCACTTGGAAGACTAAGTCAAGCTGGTATCAAAGAAACAAGGTAGTACATCACTGCGGGGCAAATACTCCTTCTTTAAAACGCTCCCGTTCTGCCCCACATGGAGTACTGCTGTCACAGTTTTGCCTGGGCTAGCTAGACCTCTTCGACTTGGTGCAAAGACGGGCGCTGAGGATCGTCGACCATCCCATACTCACAGGCGGGGTAGTAGTCCCTCTCAACCTCAGAAGGTACTTGCTGTGGTTGTTTTACCGCCTGTATGATGGTTTGTATTCAGAAGAATTGTTAGATATAATGCCTAGAATATTTTTACTTTATATCGCCGCTCCGCTTGCCATAGACAGTGAATTCACTCTCACACAAATGGTGTAAAAACGTCTCACTTCATTCAGGACTTCGACCTTACGTGAGGCTGTTTTGATTTAATCATCTGTCTCGTTTTGTTTACTATTATAAGATTATTTACGTTGTTACAAAGGTAGAACACCAATTTTACAACAAACAAACCGAAGAAAAACAAGCTGTCAAATTGTCTATGTGCAAACCAATTCTGACATGTGCAACATGAGGATGAAAAACTCTTGATGTGAACACATAACCAATTTTGCAGTGTCAGAATTGCACATGTATATTTTGTCAAATCTATTTCTAGAAGGAATTAACACTTGGTTGTTTTTTCAGTTGATGCGCATTTTTTTAAGGCCATCTAGCGAATATTTTTTTGCGAATTCAATTAATTTAATACTAATCCTGAGTCGGGTCATCCAAATAGTCCAAATAGTGGTTCAATATTACTGATGAACATAGTGTATAATATGGTTGCCCTATTTTATCATTACGTATAAGAAGCTAGGGCCCTGACATATTGAATCAAGGCTGGCTAAAATATACCGCTCATTCCACTCTGGTGCAAAATTTCCATCACAATTTGGATCTAGTTCTCTCAAAACTTCAACTTTCTCTAAATGTTTAATGGGAGATCTGTAAAAATAATTGCAAATTAATGACAAATCAATCACATAAGCATTGCATTGCTATTTTAATCTACTTGTAGATAATTTGATATAAATGCTAAATAAGTACATAATGGAAAAAATCAAACCCACAATAGGACTTGAATGCCAGGGTCGCGAACTTTGGCGTTCCAGCGCTCTTACTCTGAGCTATCCTTCCACGGGCAGTCATCCGCTTTCCGTGTGGTCAATTTTTTTTATTAAAATCACCGGGATACTCGTATTTACCATGCCGTTTGAATGTGTGAACATTCGGTACTAATGTGAATGACCATGTTAATCTCAAATCATATCATTCTACTTGTTCATGTTCATATTAATTTGCATATTTTACTGAAATGTTTTCTGAATGTGAGAAAAAACAATTGCAATAAGCTTACAAAGTTGACGAAAGTTTTTTACTAAGCGATTCGACCGGATCGGATTCATCAGCTTGTGTGATATTACGAGCTGAAGCAACTCTGAAATGCATTAAAATTGATAATACAATGTATAAATACTTTCGCAATATATTTAATAATTATATTAGTGCTATATAAATAATATTATACAATAAACACGCGAGTAGTCAAAAACATCTATTTGATTTGCATATACTATACCCGAGCCGACGTTACTCCAGAGTTACCTAGCAACGGTGGATATTTGGTAACAAACTAAAGAAAGTAAAATAATATAGATACATTACCTTCGAAAATTAGCCATGAGTTGAATTCTTAGTTTCTTATATTCTCTTTTAGAGTGTTTCTTTTATATTTTTTTAATTGGCTCATTTTTAACGAACTTTCTTGACACGGAAAACAGAAATACAGTCCTCCCGTCTCAACGGGGCGAGCCCGACTAAATGATGAAACAACAGATGGCCGACACCTCGAGTCAGGTGCGATAGAAAGAGAGCGTTATGCGCGGAATAAGACCGTCGTAAGCGCCAAATTCATTTTTTTTAATTACTCTTAAAATCCACACAATTTTTTCAAAGTGAAAATAGAGTCACTGGGTTACATAATTTTACACTTTGTATTCAAATATTGACTCAGTTGTGTGCATAATATTGGAAATAAATTGATTTTAGTAGTAAATAAGGCATAACTTTGTGATTTTATTCTATCGAAAAAATATTATTATTTTATGTTTTCACCATGACCAGTCCGTTACAAATATAACGTATTTTCTATTAAAAAAAACCCAGCTCATTTGTGGCTTACTTTCGGGTATAAACATCAAATCTACGATCGGCAATTTAGCTTTATACCCCCTCTTAATCATGCTCAAACGGCTGAACAGAATGAGGTTAAACTATAATTTTGAATTGTTATTTCGGTTACAAATAGCTACAAAAAGCCTGAGGTATGGTCATCATATACCTATAGTACCTATAGAATAGGTTCCCATGAGTTGAGTTGGTGAGAGAACTGCAGGCAACAGCTAGTTTTATCCTAAATGAGAAAAGCTCTATGCATTTCGGACAATAAATAAAAAATCAAAACATATCTTATTCACGTACATAAATAAATGACGCCATTACTCAGATCTCTTCCCGGAATATATCTAACAAGCTAACGTTACAGGACTCCCGGGATAGCTCCGGATGTTTCAACACGGAACATGAACAACATAAAATATGAAATTCGCGTCATTTCAGCTCCAAGATTTCTCGTTTGACCACACAGAATGCTAAGTAACAGAATTGAAATGAGATACACTATGAAAATTTAGTTAAATTTCTACTACCTTTACATACGAGTTGCATAAAATTAAGCAAAGACTAGGAAATACACACATACATACAATCACGCCTTTATTCCCGGAGGGTCAGGCAGAGGTGAATTAACACCCACATTTCACCAATCATTGTCACAGGTCCCACGTAATAGGGGGTGAGCCTATTGCCGTTTTCCGGGCACTATTGTTGGCTCGATCCATGTGTTGGCTGAGTCGTGGCTGTATATATCTGTCTGATGTTAAACAGCCCTATCCTTTAGTCACCTTGTACGACACCACATGGGAGAAGATGGGGTGGCCCAAATTCTAATGTGCCGGGAACCACGCGGCGCGGAAGACTAGGAAATAAAACCACTTTTTAACGGATTCTATCGCGATTTATTTGTTATTATTTAGTTTTAGTCTGATTTTTCGGCCACACTCACACCACAGCAGCCATAGTCGCGGGGCTGCCGAAACGTCGCGCGTCGTCTAGACTCAAAAGAAGCATGGCTTACCTAGTTTATTGTATTAGTTCTAAAATGAAACCAAACATACTTTCAAACATTTGAATCCAAGGAAATGCACGTTGAAATACACAGACCAGCGCAAATACACATACTTCAATAATATTTACGTACATGTTCAAATTTCCACCAAATCACGTTAAGCTTTCCATTACTTTATAAGTTACATTGTAGATATTTTAACCACTTTAATGTTTGCCACACATGTGGGTAAAACTTCATTGAACAAAAGTTATGATATGAAAGCTCACTAATCTACGACAAGTGAACGCTGGTCACACAGTACTGTAATGCGTTTGAGGGTAGTATACGAGCTTATTACAACACTTCAAAAATAAGCAACCTCCTAATATAAAAATAATAATAATCTATACGAAGAGTTTGTTTGGTCGCTCTAATCTCAGGAACTACTTGCTGGGTCTAATTGAAATAATCTATTTTGTGGGTGGCCCACGACCATTAAGTAGGCATCTATAGAATGACTTCCCATCAGGTGAACAGTGTACTTGCCTACACCTAAGTAGGATGATAAAATAAAAAATATCACTCAGGTGCCTATGCTCGAAACCCTCCTAGTTAGCAGTGTGTCTGCAATGGTAACCCTCTATCACGAGACTGCCTTTAGCTTACCATCAGGTGGGTTGAAATCAAATTGACGTGTCCTACATAAAAAAATATAGAAGGCTAAACAAATACACAGAAATAAAGCGAACAATATTTTCTCTGCCTGAATATTTTAAAACACTTTTGAGCTCAGATAAATGCAGATGTTAGCCAAGATATGACTTAGCATAAGTGGTCTTCAACATATATTAATGTTCTCTAGCATGATGTGCATTATGCATGCGCATGCATCTGCTTCACGTTACATGACGGTGTGAAATGACTTCACTTAACACATTTTGTGCCACTTTAAGTTATGTACGAGATTCTAGTTTCCAATTTTCTGTTGTGACACTGTTACAAGCGGTTTCGATTGTTACATAAGTTAAAAGTGGTAGAAGTCTCGTAATATTAAAGTAAATATAAAGCAAATTTAGTTATTATACGGATCTGTAGAGATCAGTGGTGAGGGGTCCCTTTAACCCGATTCCTGTTGGCTTGCTCTGCAGAGGGAAGCAGAGGTGTAGATGTTTTATACCCCAATTTATTATACATAATGTATTATCTAAAACTGAATGTATCTGAAATTCAGTATCTGATTCAGAATTCCGTAAAAAAGGTAAGATTTTTTCCACCAGGTTCTCTTTTGAAAATCTTCATCTTTCCCCACTGGTAGGGATTAATGTATAAAGAAAATAATAATAATAATTTAATTAATAAAATAAAGATTTATTTATTTTAGCTTATTTTAGTAATAATAGTTTCTAGTTTTAACTTTCCTTTCGCATTATAACGCACGATATAGGTCAAGCGTCATCAACAAAACTTCTAAATAATAAGTCGAAAATCATAACTAAATATTATATCCTACAAGGTTATAACACTTCAGTGAGTGTCAAGTGTAAATAATATAGTATTGTGCCAAATCTATCAACGGCGTACAGCACAGTTACTAATCAAATCACTCACGCGCCACTTGCGAGATTGAATCAAGTGATTTAACCATACTGTGGATTACAATATCGTTGTGTTAACTAGTGTTTACTGGGCCGGGAGTATCGGTAATTTAGTAATAGTTCGATGGAGGATTCAGTCATTGTGTGGGTTCATATTGATCATATTATTGCGGAACTGTCTGTTCGCCGTCGGAACCTTAGAGTATATAATATAGAGCGCACCTATTAAGCATAAAGCGTAGGCACAAGTATCGTTCATACCGAGGCTCCTTGCTCGGGTTATTGTAAATTCGCCTCACTGAATATTCGTCTCAGTCAAGACTAGTAGTGAACTCGCCTCAGTCCATTTAAAAATAATATTTCATGTGCGAAAATTCGTCTCACCCTCAAAAGTCATGTCAGCAAGATAAGTTAAAGTGTTTATACCGGATTATTTATTTGTCATATTTTTGTTGCAAGCATATGTGTGTAAAAGCTGCTGAAAGAAAAGCTGCTCATTCCGACTTGGATAGATTAGGTTAGAAGGCTAATGCGGGAGCGAAGCGGAGCGGAGTTCCCGCATTAGCCTTTGTGGTTATTTTTTTATTACCATACAGAACTTCTATAGGCCACGGTAACCAGTCTCTTTCTATCATCCCTGTGCTTGTCAGCCACCTAACCTGATGGAAAGAGAGTGGTTACCGTGGCCTATAGAAGTTCTGTATGGTGATAAAAAAATAACCACGAAGGCTACCTCTGCATGTCTACTATTTATTTTGAAGCAATAGCAATTTCTTGAATTGCAAAATTGCTTCGCGAAATTGTGCAGAAGCAGTGCAGCAAAGATAAGGCAATACAAATTGTTCCATTTCGAATATAAAGCTACGGAGTGCATTTTAAAATGTATGATATTATATTCACATACAAATTGCTTGTAATTCTGTACACTAGCGAGTTTTATCAAACACATTAGCATATTTCGCTGAAGTTGGCCCCGCTCTAGCATAAGTTTCCTTTGTTATGGCCGGCTTTAGAGTTTCAAGTTTTCTATTGAAAACGGAGGAAATCCTTCTTAAGACGCTGTTGAAAAAGTGGGCTACTTAAGAGGAGATTCGTGCTAGAACGCGAGGTCTCGATAGTTGAAGCAATATAATAATATATAATATTGTTGTCTATATAAGGACGCTATATGTGAGACGACGTAAATATGGCGTTATTTTTTAATTAGGTACTGTAAAGGAAATAGAAAGGTGCGTTCCCCCAACGCCCATTCGGGGGGCAAGATGCGAATACCTTAAAAAGTTCCCATACCCCGAAATACGGAGGGATCGGGGTGCGAGGAATTTGCCAGTGGCAATCTCACTACTTCTGGTAACTGAATAATCCAAGATAGCCTTCGGTTTTAGTCGGTTCGAGTCCGACTATTATTGTTGAGATTCGGGTATCTAAACTAATATTAAAAACCTAAAGAGTTTGTTTGTTTGATTGAACACGCTAATCTCAGAAACTACTGGATCGAATTGAAAAATTATTTTGTATTCAATAGCCCATTTATCGAGGCAGGTTAAAGGCTAACTATCATCACGGTACTACTCAAGGGAGCGGAGCAGTAACCATAAATGTTAACAAATCCGGAAAATTCCCATACATTATTTGAAAATTACAAAATTGCGAGCATAGAGGTATGGTTTAAAGAAATGACGGGCGAAGCCAGGGCGGGTTAGCTAGTTAATTATTATAACGGAACTCAATATAGGCTTAAAAGCGTCGTAATCAAATTACAATCAATTTATTTCATATTACCTTCTCCATTTTCGAGAGAAGCCGCTAAAATTTGGTTGTTGTGCAAGTGCCGTACCTAAACATGGCTATATAATGACCAAATGGCTTCTCTGCTCAATATAATGTACTTTACGACATTAGTGGAATTCGTATCTATTGGATAAAGGGCCCTATAAAATCCTATATGCAATTACGACCTCTTTAAATCTAATGTGACGGCCCATCAATAAAACTCAATAGTTTCCTTACTATAGAGCCTTATAAATTGGCCTTGTTACTATTGAGCAGAGGTTAAAATAATTACGATAGAACTTTTTTTTTTTTCAATGTTTCATTTGCGCAAAAGTCCTGATAGACCTGAATATTCATTTTGTAACAGTACAATCGAGCATTCGCAATTTATCTAACCGAACAACAAACCGAGCCTAGCTTAAAGTCAAACATCGGTACGAATATTAGCATGATCTTTCTCGCGTGCGCTCTACTCGAAGCAAAACTGGGCCCATACCAACTGCAAATGTCACTTTGTAATCCTATATATTTATATTAAATTACAAAGTGACATTTGCAGTTTGTAGAATGACAGCAGTTCAATTATTATCAATTATTCTGGGCACTATTGTTGACTCGAGCCATGTATCTGAGGCTGAGTCTGGCTGTATATATCTGTCTGATGTTAAACAGCCCTATCCCTTAGTCGCCTTGTACGACACCGCAAGGAAGAAGATGGGATGGCCCAAATTCTACTCTGCCGGGAGACACGCTGCTGTTCTAACTAAACAACTAAATAAATGTCAACACTAGACATAAATTAGCATAGAATATTTCGTATCAACGTGACATGCAAAGAAAATGACTAAATCGTCAACTCGCCACTTGGTGTCGATTTGCCCCGAAATATATTAATTTATTTTTCATTCGTCAATTCGGCCCACAGTGTAGGTACGTAGTATTTTTGTACAGTCGCGTACAAAAATATTGTTTGATAAAATAATGTAGTAGGTACGTACATACTGCCAGTTTGTCATATAATACCCACATAAACATACATTTCAGCGATCCAACTCTACCTAGATAGTTTACATAATATATCACTTACTCCTTATGGACACATAATTGTATTTCAGATCGTTCCCAGTACTATCCCCTCGGGATAAATATGTTATTCGTTATCCGTACGGTATGGTATCGCATGACGCTATATACATCGCGTAGTTAATTGGTTATTACTTGCTGAATGTGTATGTTAAATATTGCTGTATGAAGTAATTATGTTTAATAGCTATTATAGCTTTCAGGTATATTTTTATCTGTACCTCAGTCTGGGTTTGACCTCCCAGACTGAGGTACTCAGTGGCCAACTATAGGAGATATTTGTTTAGGTCGCCCCATATAGTCCTCAGACTTGACCTAACGATAATTGAGGACCGGGAGCGACTTTCATAGTGCCCTCTGAAGCTCGAAAAGTGCTCAAATGATTACCAGTAACCGGATACCCATCTAAATGGCAAACGCACCTAGGTAGCTTAACACATTTACCGTCTGCCGAACAGCGCGCTCTTCATAGTACAATAAATTATATATTTTTATGGTAAAATCGCGATTACAAATTAAATAGCGATAGATAAATATCTACACAATATCGTTGCCAAGAAATAACGTTACAAGAAACGTTATCAAAGTACTTAACTACTTCAATTAATGTTGAATAACTATGCAGAGCTGATTACACCAGTACGATACTATATTATATTTATTGCAGTGTCGAAATTGGGTCACTGCAGTAAACGAATGAATTAAATATCATAAATTGTAATAAAATAGATTAAAACTGAATTTATTATTGTATGAAAATTGTATTTGTATGATAATATAACTTTGAATAATATCTGATAATAATATTAATAAATTGTGATTATGTCGGGCGTTTATGCGAATATTACCTACTCATTGATATAAAACCACTTTTTAACGGATTCTATCGTGATTTTATGGTCGCGAGATGTAATATCAAATGAATTCCCGGGTCCTTTAAGCGGGGCGTGAAAAAGCATCTGATGAGGCCGTCCACCATTGTAACATGATACGTGTCTGTAATGGTGACCCTCTTTTCAGAGACTTTGCCTTCAGCTTACCATCAGGCGAGGCGAAGTCAAATTGACGTGTCCTATATAAAAAAAAAGAATCGCGAAAGTGGTTTTATTTTAATAAAAATGATATTTCAACTTCCTTATTATGGCCGCAGCTTTCTGTATGGAGGAGGTACTTCCCTAATCGGATTGCTCAATTGGGACAGGAATACCGTCGTTTCCTACCTGCATTCTACCATGAAAATAAAAAAAAATAATGCAAAAATAATATATAGTAAGTATTATGGGTATACTTGCATAATTATGGATAATTTGCCGCTGAAGAGTAAAAAAGCGATTTAGACTTTAAAATTGTAGGTATTTTTTTTCTGTTTTCGCTTACTCAGATAGTAGCTATTTGAGAAAGCGATAATAGTAAAATTGTAGTACAATTAAATGATAATAATTTCAACCAAATACGAAACAATACGTTGCCATTCCGATGAAGCTGTAAATGAACACACTGCTAGAGCCACAAAATATTATATTTCAATGACTCCAAACAAAAGACCGTAGTTTTATTCATGGATTATTTAAAACAAAAGCGCATACAATTTTGATAATGCATGAAACAAAAGTCTTGGTGCTATGGGTAGCTAATACGCAATGTATACCGTACGTATATTTACTCTCTAAAGTTGTTTGAGCCCCAAACATTCCCATAGGCTTTGTAAGGCACCTACAAAGTGAATTCCTATTTGTGTATACTCCTGTATTGTGAAATTTCGTTTGTGTAAAAACCTTCTTTTCGTAAATATTTTATATTGAATAAGATTCATTATGCCAGCATATCCATACTAATATTATAAATGCGATAGTAACTATGTCTGTTAGTCTATCTTTATGTCTGTCTGTTACGCTCTCACGCTTAAACCACCGAACCAACTTTGATGAAAGGTACAGAGATAGATTAGACCTTGGGAAAGGACATAGGCTATGTCTGGTCGCGATAAGCGACATCCATGCGGGTGGACCCGCTAACAACAGTTAGTAATATATAAATAATAAGTTCTAGTTGACACCTAATGATTTATAGACACGTAAATATGCTTCCTCGATGGGAATGCCGATGCCGTCGGCGGATTCGCGACGAAAGATCCGTCAAGTGTGGCGTAGGTCTAAATCTTTGTAGGTATATGTTGTTTGTAAAGGTTTTTAAGTAGTAGGTTCATCCTGGTAGTTCATGACCAGGGTTTTAATTGCTAACCTCTCGACCACATAATATTCAATCCATATCTAACACCTCTATTAGCACAGACTTCGTCGTTTACTCTATCTTACTACGTCTTTACTTTATAAAAAATTGATCCAATAATCTTATTAAATTGTGAATCATAACACTGTATAATGTTAACTCTAAGATAGAAAATATGAACCAATCATTGTAATTATTGAATAAATTGAATTGAATTGAATATTGAAGCTAGAATCCCATTGTTAGTACGTGAGTTTACATCGGTAGTGTAATGACCAATGTTCAAACCTCTCAATCATAAAACTGACTCCTGAACTATTAAGTTAAAGCTCCTAAACTATAAAATTCCCCTATAACTCCTTTTGAATCAAAGTCTCATACTTTCCTAGTAAAAATACGCACTGTATAGATACTGAAAGGGGGAATAAGAATCTTCCTCAATCCTAGAAGCCGATGCCGATACGGCCGATACGGCTATCCAATCAAAGTTTGGCACTTTTGCATCGTACAGCATTTTATAACTCCCAAGTTATGTCGTTTCAGAGTTCACTCCGTCCTATGTATATTTTATGTACCTATGTATTTAAGTCTGTGTCAGTGATATTGGTATCAGCTACAGGGCCGCAATTGGTGAACATTTTTGAGCCTTTTTTTATACCACTTAGGTGGCAGACAAGCACACGGCCCACCTGATGGGAAGTGGTCACTGTGGCCTATGGACGTATTCAACACCAGGGGCGCCACACTCGCGCTGCCGACCCTGAAGAAACCTTCTAATGCCCTTCTTGAAGAACCCCATATTGTAGTCGCTTGGGAAAACCACCGCAGGGAGTTCATTCCACAGCTTGAGTGTGCGTGAGATGAAGTGACTTTCATACCGCACAGTGCGCACCGTTTACGGACGCAATGTATGAGGATGAATTCTCTGACTGCAATGCATTTTACTGTCTTTGAGTTGAAGTTTTAGTAGAAAAAGATTTACGTTATTTTTAAATTATCTCGGTGTTAATTCATAGTCTTTGTGATACCGGGACTTTTCGCGATATCGGCACAAGTAATTTCCATAATAATAATTAATGACGAAACATCACAAAAACTGAGAAAAAGATTTAGTTTTTTTATACCATTTTGGTGGCAAATTTCCCTTCAGGTGGGTTCCTGAAGGGAAGTAGTTGCCGTGGCCTACGAACATGCGCAACACCAGGGGCGTCACACTGTATGTATATGTCTATGGCTGAATGATATTCAGCCGTAACGTTTATTACAACATTTAACAAACTGGCTGACTACTGCTTAGGCCATTCGCATTGCTTAGCATTCCAAAGTTAATGATAGGTATTTTTCAGTATAGTTTATTCATGAACAATCTTTACATTGTGTTTGAACATTTTTAAAATACCTATATAACAAAATAATAATAGTAGCTTTTTTATTGAGAAACCTGCTCAATCCGACTTGGATAGATTAGGTTAGAAGGCTAATGCGGGAGCGGAGCGGAGCTCCCGCTTTAGCCTTCGTGGTTATTTTTTTTATAGCCAAGCAGAAACAAGTCATTACCCTAGCTGTTTAATTAAATGGCTAGGCAAGTAATTAAACGTCATCGATCCAAGCCATTTGCCTAGCCGTTTAATAAAATGGCTGAATATCATTGAGGCCGTTAATTGAACGGCGCCGTTTAGTTAACAGCCTAGGCAGTTAATTGAACGCCTGATTAAGCTAGTTGGCTGCGACATATACCTATATACCTTCTAATGCTCTTTTTGAAGAACCCCATATTGTAGTAACAAGCTTTCATGTCACGGTAAACTAGTAAATAATAATTTATATCCATTTCTGGACACTGAATCCATTGAGTTAATTAATCTGGTTTCGCTTTGAAAACTCTAGTCTCCAATTTTCGCTTGCTACGGAGTACGAATTTGGTTTTGCTGGTAACCATTGTAACTCCGTTAGTAAAATATAAACCTGGACCCTTATTATACTTGATCAACGATAACTTAACTACGCGCGTTCATATTAGTCGACACGTTTAAGTTTTCTTATTCATGTAGAAAGAAGAAGAAAGAGGAAAAAAGGGCATATGTACATAAACCTACGAAATACATATAACAGAATAACAAGAAAAGTATAAAAAAAACCATAACAAAATATACATTTTACAAAATATACACATTTACAATTGCTAGCCCGAATCATCGGTAATCATGAACAGACATCTCTCATAGGCAAGCTGAATAGGGCTTGGTTTAGCATATTATACCAAACTGGTATCTGGCATTGGTTTTCCAAGTAACGCCAGTTCTATTTTCCATGTTAACAAATTGAAATCTACCGTCTACTCACGTTGGGTCTACGATTACAACTCATTGTCAAGCAGAATAGGACTCCTGGTAGTAACTTTTGATGTATGAAGATGTATTACTTAACTCTTGTAATTAAAGACTAAGAACAACTAATGATCTTAACTTTGGATTCGTCTGCTTGCCTTAAACCACACTTTTTGCTAATGTGAGTGGATTCTGAGCTACATTTTAGCAGATTAATATATCCTAACCGATGAGAAACGATGTACAGTGTCCGGAGAGTTGATATATTTCTGAATTTTCTTCTGTTAATGTAATTAGTGAATGAAAATTAAATTTAAGTATAGTCAATTATGTCATTGGACTTAACAACTCCTGAAAGAACTATAATCAAGCGTAGGGTAAGCGAAACCTCTATCTCCTAAGTACAAACTTTGAATACAAGTGCTAAGGCAACATCTCAAGATAGGAAAAGAATGAAGAGGTGAGGAAAATAGAAAGGAAGTTATTGAACAGCTGAAATAAGCTACGGATTTTAAAGCACACATACACATTATAATATTCATAAAAATAAATGAACTGCAGTAGACAGCTATACTACAAGATTGAAGGTCTAAAAAGGTGCTGATAGACTTGAGCATTCACTTGTAACAGAACATCGAGCATTCGCCGCATTTAAATTTGTCGAACCGAACAACGGACCGAGCCAAGTATAGAGGCAAATAATGCTACGAACATTTACATGATCTTTCTAGCGAACGCTCTAGACGAAGCAAATGTACAGTAATTTTGCAAGCATGCTCGCCAGAATACCCGCCGGAATGCTCGCTAGAATGCTCACCAGATTGCTCGATAGAATGCTCGCTAAAATGTTCTCGTATTATTCAGTGATGTAACATTCGTAAGAATGCTCATTACAAGTGAATACTCAAGTTTATCAGCACCTTAGGATATTAAGAGATCCTCGATTTAAGTTTTGGCCATTACACTACCAACGAGAACCCACTCCTAACAAAAGCAATCTAGCTTAGCTGGAGGGGTTAACAGCAATACTAGTAATAACACTAGTACTCTATACATTTAAAAGCTACCCGTGACACACTTTCCACGATAGATATTAGTATGAAAATCTTCTAGTAACAGCACTTAAAGCGCTTCCATACGCGTAGGCAACGATCCCTAAGCGCTGTTACAGTGAGCATAACAGATATTGAGTCGCAGACACGAGTGCATGAAACTGCCTTCTCAACACCCTTTATAATATAGAACGTAACTGAACGCGTATGCAATCAAAGACTTTTACAAAAAATAAATCGACATTTTTATAGTTTTGAAATCACAAAATAGAGCGCCAGCACCCGTGGCTTAATGGTTTTTTTTTTATATAGGACACGTCAATTTGACTTCGCCTCGCCTGATGGTACGCTGAAGGCAAAGTCTCTGAAAAGAGGGCCACCATTACAACACGTACCATGTTACAATGGTGGCACTCAGCTTGACGGCCTCATCAGATGCTTTTTCACGCCCCGCTTAAAGGACCCGGGACTATAGGAGGAAGGAAACACGTGAGCTGGCAAGGAATTCCAAGTCTTAATAGTGCGGCAGAAGAAGGAGTCGCCGAATCGCTTGGTTCTTGATGGAATATTCTGCACCGTATGCGGGTGGCATCTAAGTCCTGCACGTGTTGTCCTATAGGGAAGGAGAGGGTGGGATTACTTGGAAGAGCTCATCAGAACATTCACCATGGTAGAGACGGTAAAAAACCGCCAAAGATGCCACATCTCTACGCAACTGCAAAGGCTCGAGGGTGTTAGTGACCTCAGGATTCCCAATAATGCGGACCGCACGTCGCTGCAACCTGTCGAGAGCATCTAGTAAGTACTTTGCGGAGCCATCCCAGAGATGCGAGCAGTATTCCACGCAAGAGCGAATTTGTGTCTTGTAGAGAAGACACCGCTGCTCTGGCGTGAAAAAACGTCTCACTTTGTTCAGGACTCCGAGTTTACGCGAGGCTGTTTTGATGATACTCTCGATGTAGTTTTTGTTGTTCAGTTTGCAGCGAACATCCATACCTAGGATATTGAGATTGTCCTGTAGTGGCAGTGGCGTGCTCCGAAGAGTTGGAAGGGGAAGGAAAGAAGATACCTTTGCTGTAAACGCGCATGCCTGCGTCTTCTTGGCATTGAACTCAACCAGGTTTTCAGTTAAGAAGACAGCCTTACGATAGAGAATGTCCCGGGTTTGAATCATGGCTATTGCACTATCGCCATGAACCCGCTTCTCCCCATCACCATAACAGCGTTGTCAACGAGAAGGCCTGCACTTCAGAGCCTGCGGCCCGCTTTCCAGCTTTACCTCCTGCCTTTTGCATTGTCTTGGGCATTTGTAGCAATATGAGACCATTGGCAGGGATCCGGCGCGGGGGTACTATTGTCAGATATTTGTTATCCATGTAGCCTAACGCATCAGCATTAGCGAATGCGACTTTTCTGCATTTTATGTGTGATATCACGGATATGAAGGGTGCCGTGGAGGCGGCAGCTCCTCACGCGAGCTTACCGCGTAACTCCGCACACCCAGCGAAACATTATGGCGAGGACTTCACAGACACTCTCCATGCCCTAACCACCTTAATTACTAGGCTGCTGACTTGTGAGTATAGCTTAACTGCACTGCAGTATTTACTATAACTCGTTCCAAATAACAACTAGTTTTTACAAAAAATATAACAGTGTAAAAACACGATAAACGCATCAAGTTACATTCTATCTTCCAACCTTAGCTCACACATGGCAGAGGGCGCTAGCAGCGTATATAATGGTGGCAATTACACTGTCTGCGCGGTGTAACGCTTTTTATTAACAACTGCTACAAAAATTAACTTTAGTCGTTGCCAAGCATGCAGTACAAAGGATGGAAATTTACTTTTCATTGTAGTTTCATTTGCTTTTTGCAACAGTTAAAGATTGCTTAGTGAAATTCAGGTTACTGAATCTCGGTCGTGTATTTATTTAGCTTGTTATTTCCTTTTATACTGTTTATTTAATTCTCTTTGCAAACACTGCAATTCAAGATGCCCTAGTTTGTAAGTTGTGTTAAGTTTTGAAAATTACGTGAAAATTCACTGAAAATTCTGTGTAGAAGTTGAAGTTTTTTTTTACTCAGGGTGTTTTATTTCTTTTTATTGCTTAAACAATACGGTGATCGGTGAGAACCATCATCATCACTAATGGCCGTTTTGCAACAATCACCAGGTTACTTGGATGATCTTCTGGCGTACGTTACCCATCTTTGGGGAGAGGCTATGGACAAGCATAGAGTCTGGCACGAATCGCTTCTTTCCAAGCTACCAGCCTTTGGTCTGCCTCCTAGACAGTGCGACTGGGTGGCTAGCTTGTGATGGACGAACTTCGGAAAACTTCTTCTTGCAGGTAAATGCTGGCTTAAAAAATCTTTTATAATTCCCACAGTAGCTAGTTGAAAGCACTTCTAATCCTACTAATATTATGTGACAGTTTGTGAAGCTGTTTATTAATCAATCAAGCACTAATGGCTGAACGGATATGGCTGAAATTTGGTACAGGAATAGATAACAGTCTAGGACACCACATAGCTATGCATTCCGGACAATAAGTTTACAAAGCTTGCGAAAAAAGGGTCAAATTTCCACGTGAGGTATAAGCTATTAGAAAATACACGCTAAAAACCCCAATAGTAGATTAAAGATTTCCAGAACAGATAATAAAATATGTAGAAGTTATTAATGTTCCGATCGAAATCAGGAACAAGGTCAGAGAATAGACATTTCACGTGAATTATAAATCGGTTACTTTAGAATAGATGACTATTGGGTATTGTGGAAATGTGCAAAATAAGGCCAAACAAATTAGTTCGCTGCGAATTAGAGTTTGATTCAGTACAATACGCCTAGCTATAAATACATTAGTGCTTGTTTGATTGAAAGAGAAATGAATGAAACTTTTCGTACGTAGAAAATGTTGTACCTAATAATCATTTTGAATCCGGTCAATGTCCTCGGGGCCGAGCCAACTCCATCAGCAAGCTCGCATAGTTGATAAACAAGGTAATAGTGCAGGATTCCTCAACAGGGTTGGAGGGTCAGACGGCAAGGGCCTTAAAGGTAGAAGGTGGCCACATAAACTACACTAAGAAGAGGCAAAGGCGCGTCTCCGAAATTTAGCCTTAAATGCGTGGACGACGCGCGACGCTAAAAATGATGATGATTATAGGGCATTTATGGGTTCTACAATACGGATAAACAAACTTACTCATAAATACATTGCATATACATAAATTTTTTTTGATACCACTTACTTACTTGGCAGGAGACGCTTTTAACTGGTCGGGTGATCTGAAATTTTATATCACCTAAGTGGCAGATAAGCATACAGCTAACCTGATGGAAAGTGGTTACCGTGGCCTGTGGACGTATGCAACACCAGGGGCGTCACACTCCTGCTGCCGAACCTATAAGAACCGTATTCCCACCTCCTTCCCAGGGCCCTACCAACCATCTTGGTTATAACGGGCCGAATCTTGGGAGATGTGCGCCCTACTGGGGTCTGCTCTCTTTCGGGCGCGCATTTCTTGACTCCCTACATATTATTTTTGGTGCCCTATCATTTTCGCCCTCTCCCCTATCTGGGGCAGCACACCACACTAACGAGCTTGGTCGCTGTTAGAGACCTTATGAGCTTTGCGCCTCTCGTGCCAAATGTGAACCTATAAGAACCTTCTAATGCACTTCTTGAATAATATAGGGTTCTTCATCATTATTTACGACAAATTTATCTGCAGGGTAAGCAAAGACAACAGCACGCCATTTGCTTCTATCCAGTTTTTACATTTTATAAATTCATTTTAAAAACTCTAAATTTATCAGTGTTTCTCTACAATATTATGCATGTATTATGCATATAAACCTTCCTCTTGAATCACTCTATCTATTAAAAAAAACCGCTTCAAAATCCGTTGGAAAACTGATGACTCTTGCTCCACCTCGTACCTGCGGCAAAGGTTAGCCATTGCTATTCAGTGGGGCAATGCCGCCTGCGTGATGGGCACCTTTGCACCTGGTACGGCGTGGGGCGGGTTAATAGATTAAAATATATGGTGACTTTGTATTAATTTTTATATTTATTGAAAATGTTATTTTTTAATAAATACCTATTGTGCAGTTAAGGTTAAGTTGTTTCAGACATTTTTGAAATTGTTACGCTGATTACATTATCATCTGGCTTTGGCTGGCTGCTCTAGCAGCACTCTTCACGTATAATGGCTCAAATAGGGAACGACTGCTGATGCGATAGAATCAGTTAGTAAGTAGATATATTTTTAACAAAACAAAATTAAACTGACTTCTAGAACGGAAATGCATTGAAAAGTAAAAAAATTAATTATACCTAATCCATATCCATATCCATACTAATATTATAAATGCGAAAGTAACTCTGTCTGTCTGTCTATTACGCGTTTACGCCTAAACCACTGATCCGATTTTGATGAAATTTGGTTCAGAGATAGATTAGACCTTGGGAAAGGACATGGGCTATGTTTAGTCGCGATAACCGACATCCACGCGGGCGGAGCTGCTGGTAACAGCTAGTTAAAAATTACCCAAAAGATAAATATGTGCGTAGGACATTTTTTGAAGTCGTTGCCAGGCCAAAGTGGCGTAATAAGGCATGTAGGGTCCACAATCACACCCGCCACATTGTTGAAATGTGTATGAGGGTTCTTAAGCAAAACTGCAAGGCCACGCAATCCAAATGGCGTGTACAAACATGAGAAAAATAATATAAACGAATTGAGAACCTCCTCCTTTTTGGAAGCCGGTTAAAACGTGGTTTTATTTCAATAGAAGTAAATAACCAGTTCCTGTGAATTAATAAGAGCGGAAATCTTTATTGAATTCAAAGAAATCTGTGCGTGAGTTCATTTTTTCTTTTTAATTCAATAGTAAATCATAAAAAATGTAATAATTTTCACACCCTTTTAAACCAAATTTAATAAATTACTTGCCATACAGAATTACCGAGTTGGTTCCTGACTTCTGGGAGTTAATAATGAAGGAGGTAATTTAATACCGAAAATCTTTTTAGAAATTAAATCTGAGTTCTATGAACTTTTACATTTGCTTGTAACGTTTTGGGTAAATTTTCTTTCAAATTTATGTGAGACCAATCAGGGTTGACAGTCACGCCTGAAAGGGAAGGCAGAAGTCTATTATCACCCACATTTCGCCAACTATTATTTTCGGTCCCACGAAACAGGGAGCGAGCCTATTGCCGTCAAGCGGGCACTTATGGCTGTATGTTTACTGGCGGAGGGCGAAGAAATACATCAAAATCTACTAAGTCAATTTCTAAGTCAAAACACAAAAGTATTCTGTGATAAACAAGGAAAACTTGGTGTGACGTGCTCAGTAAGCTATCTGTTCGTTGTTACAAGGCCATTAACAGCGGAATAATCTGGCAAAAACTCCCAGTAAGTATTGTTTCGCGAGAACCGTGCGGAATTCTAAGTATGATTGAGAAGGAAACAGGTGGGAAATAAAAGTTGGTGGCTTGTTCAAGTCCTGGAATGGTGTAAGGAGATACATTGTGTTGTATAGGCTTATTGGAGACAACAGTCATGTTGATACTGTAGATACTTAGGTAATAAGTTTTTGAAAGGAAAATTTATTGAGGTGCGTTGGGAATTTTTCGTAGAAATTTTTTTGACATGAGGAAAAAACCATTGAATTCGCGATACTGTTACCGACACGTCTTGTAATAGTTTGTGACAACTCACTTGGGACAGCTATTTATATTAATATCTTATAGTAAAGTTCTTTGTTGCAGCAGTTTTTTTTTCATAAAATACTAGTATGACTCTTTCGGATTTCCGCTAAAACCGCCAACTAACCTGAATTGCTTGTGTTAAGAGTAGGTTCAAGACGGTAGTAAACTGGCCAGGCTTCGAACTCAGGACCTCTCAACCGTAAAGCTATCTCCTTAACCACTAGAACCAATGCATCTGTTCCATAGACAGTATCCTTTTAACCATATTATCTCTGATGGGTACCAGAATTAAGGTAAGGAACTTCATCCCTCGCACACTCAAGCTGTGGAATGAACTCCCCGCGGTGGTTTTCCCAAACGAATACAATATGGGGTTCTCCAAGAAGGGCATTAGAAGGTTTCTTCAGGGTCGGCAGCACGAGTGTGACGTCCCTGGTGTTGCATACGTCCATAGGCCACGGTAACCACTTTCCATCAGGAGGGCCGTGTGCTTGTCTGCCACCTAAGTGGTATAAAAAATAAAAATAAAAAAGACTCGGAGAATGAGAATGTATAATCATTCTCTTTCTCCGAGCCTTTTCTATTTTTATTTTTTTTAAAGTAATATAAAATACTTATGTGGAATAAAAAAAAAAAGGTCTGGCGCATATCAGCAAGGAAAAGGAATCATTGGCATCCATCGGCATTGTGGGGAAACTACACTTTGGCATGCTGTAACATCCCTAGGGATGATGCCGAAATATCCTTTTGGTTGCCAATTCTAAAAAAAATGTGCACGAGCTCTTAGCCTACTAATGATCTCACTAGGGAAAACAGTGATATCTCTGTACTATAAATATCTTACGACTGAAACTGTACTTCTATATAAAACTCATGTCAAGGGCGTTCGGTTACTTGAGTAATATTAACGATTCACGCCTCGAGACTTGTGCTAATAAGTGCAAATCAAACCAAGATGTCGAATTACAAGTTAAGCTTGTACACTAACTGATAAAATTGGGTGTAAAGAGATCTTTAGAACATAAACGTAACGAGCCGTGTTGATTCCCAGTGGAGTAGAATAGGGTCACCTTATCTCTTCACGGGAAGAGATGGGGTCGCCCTTTTTTACTACACCGGGAATTCCTCTAGACCTTCTACGATACCCACGGGGATGTCTTAGAAGGCGATTAAGTAATAGGACTGTATTTCATCGGACAGTAACCATACAGTCCATGACAAAGTATCCGCTTGACGGTCATAGGCTCGCCCTCATATGGGACTGAAAATCACAATTATAGATAGATAGATAGATAAAGTTTATTGGCATCATAAATAATTTACATTTAGGTGCTGTCTTCAGTACTACAATAGAAATGTGGGTGCTATTACACCTGTGCCTATCTCTTTGGGAATTTACAGCCGTAAATATAATATGTGGGGACCTAAATAAAAACAACTTGAAAAGCGGTTGCTTTCGGTCCTGCTGGTTAACCGATGAAGCACTGACAATAGCTTTCCTCTCAGTATCGGGAGGTCTGATGGCAGTCGCTCCTTCAAAAGCTAAGATAAACCAAATAGTGGAATTGTGGCCCAAGCATTCTACGAGTTATTAAGTTTATAGAAGTGTTATTTGAATTGTTCATTGAGGTGTATAAAGCTAGCTGTTGCCCGCGGCTCCGCTGCATGGATGTCGGTTGTCGCGACCAATCAAAGCCCATGTCCTTTACCAGGGTCTAATCTACCCCTGTACCCAATGTCATTATAATCGGTTCAGTGGTTTGGGCGTGAAAGCATAATAGACAGAAAGACAGACAGAGTTACTTTCGCATTTACCTATAATATTAGAAAAGAAGTATTGTATGGATAGAGACAATAGTTATTGATCACCATTTATAGGTAATAGTTCTTAATATTCTGAGTAAATGGAAAAAAAATTGTTATTTCTGAGTCTAAATTAACATTTATATTGAATGCTTGGTTATAGTCTGAGAAAAAATCTTGCCGAAAATTCACAGACATATTTTTCCAATCGCCAAATTACACGATATAATGTATAAGTAAAAGAAAAATAAAGATTTTTAACCAATATACTGAGTACACGAATATTATTTGAACATTCAAGACGTTATATTATAAAGCAGCTTGTAGTGACCTATTTTTAATTTCACTTACATTACACAAACACAATATTTATAACATACGTTTCTCTGTTTAAACCTTAGAGTATCTATCTTTAGTAATGGATACTCTAAGGTTTAAACTGTAATGACAATTACTGACAATTACCGAAAGACAGTACTGACATTAATGACATTCGGGGAAACTAGTCATTTCAGTCAAGCGTTTCGTTCTCATAGCTAGCTACGAAATGTATTATTGAGTTCTGATGGGATTTCAGTCTTTAATAATTATAAGATCTAAATGTATCAGTATGTCATAAATTCAGCTAGAATTAAAGACTAGTTTTAGTGGATTTTTTGTATTAAGTTCCTGAGAGCATTCCTCTGCTTTGTCTATGATTGCATTTCCGATATTTTTATTTGTGGTAATCATAGAGGAATGAACACTCTGGTTTTGGTTTAGCCGCCATTAGGGTCGTTTAAGATGGCTCTGGGATTTTATTTTTAACAAACAGTTTTTTTGTGCCCGGACAAGTGATCCGGGATCATCTGCTCGATCCCGCATCCCTGAAATGTGGGGAGCGTCATATTTCCTACGTTGGAGGATGTCGATCACGAACCACGCCGGCATTTTCATGCCAGCGTGTTAGTCGAAGCACGACCATAACCCGCAGGCTGGATAGCTGGGGAGTGTCCAGGTCGGATTTCGAGTGGCCGAGTCCGACGACGCCGAGGGTTGCTTTCTCCACCCCTTTTCTGCCATGGGAGTCTGAGGCTCTCTTCTTTGTGAGCACGAGGTGTGCGCTATGGGGCTGGCGCATGTCACGCGGCGCGCCCGCGCAAGCTGACGTTGGAGGATTACGTACCCTGAAGTAACGCCTTCGCCAGGGTACAGTTCTGCGTTCACGTGAGTTGCGTTTTTCATCTGTACACGTGTCGTGCGTGATCGCGTCGCGAGTGTCTCAAGTGCGGACTTACGTTTCGCGTCTAGCTATTGTTAGTTTATTTTTAAGCCTTAATCTTAAAGCTATATCTAAGAGCATTGTAAAAATCTCATGGATTATACAAATTGTGCATGAAATCATACCAGCGTTTCATTGTCAACTCCCGAAACAAACCAGATGCTGTTAATCACATAAGAGGTCCTTGAAATAATAGTTGATGTATCTACGAGAGTACTATCCAGGTAAACTTATCTTTATCTTCCTCTAAAATATTGTAACAACAACAACCTTCAAACTCTGTTCTTGGGCTGGGTGCCATCTGACCTCCCAAACCCATGAACAGAGTCTTTTTTTAATATTTTTTTTTATACGTTACAAGCTGTTGCCCGCGGTTCCATGTAACCTACTTATCCATCCATATCCATAGTTCCATATCCATACTAATACCTATTATAAATGCGAAAGTAACTCTGTCTGTCTGTTACGTTTTCACGCCTAAACCGATTTTGATGAAATTTGGTATAGGGGTAGATTAGACCTTGAGAAAGGACATAGGCATTGGTCGTGATAACCGACATCCACGCAGGCGGAGCCGCTGGCAAAACCTAGTCTTACATACTTACACAAGCTCACGCCTATTTCTCTGCGGGATAAGCAGATACAATGTAACCTATACATACATAATACTCATGACTGTAAACCCCCGAAGGGGTGGGCAGAGGTGTATTAACGGGATCCCATTTTTTCTCATAATGGTTTTTGTCCTAATTTAAATTGTCATAACAAGTTAGGCATAATTTTTTTTTGTCATAATAATAGTGTGCCATAATTGGTTTTTAGCATACTATGTTATTAAGCATAAATATTGTATATCCTAATGTTTTTATTCATAACTTTGATATGCATAAAGTTATAAAGCATATTGTTTATTTGTCTAATAGTTATTTGGCATAATGATCAAAAAGAAATAATAATTTCTCAGACAGTGATAGATTTATTGAGAAAGCCCCTAATTCCGACTTGGATGGATTAGGTTAGAAGGCTAATGCGGGAGCGGAGCGGAGCGAAGCTCCCGCATTAAGCCTTCGTGGTTATTTTTTTTTATAACCATGTAGAACTTTATTTAGTCAATATAATTTGTATGCTTAAAATAGTTATGGTTACGCGTCGTTATGCTTAAGTAAACTTATGCTTTGGGACAGTATGCTTATAAAATATTATGCTTATAGTAAATAGGATTAAAAAATTATGATTAAAAAGTTATGGCAAATTAGTATTATGCGTAAATAATGTTAGGACAAGTAACATTATGCAATGTTAAATTATGACATAAAATTGTAGGAATAAAAATAGAGAACCTGTATTAACACCCGGATTCGCCAACTATGATTTGCGGATCCACGTAATAGGGGGCGAGCCTGTTGCCGTCTAGCGGGCACTTTGACATGGGCTGTATGTTTACTGTCGGATGGAGAACAATATAAACTATTCCAGGGATAAATAGTAGCCTATGTGTTACTCCACCAGAGTATAATCTATCCTTTTACTAAATTTCAGCTAGATCCATTCGGCTTTTGAGCGTGATTGAGTAACAACCATACAAATACAATCTTTACGAACTTTAGCATTAATTATACTATTAGCAGAATAGACACAGCCTCCGTGGCGTAGCGGTAGTGAACGCGGCCGCTACGCAGGAGGCGCGGGTTCGATCCCCGCTCAGTGCAAATATTTGTGTGCATTAAAATATGGGTATTTGCATTGGTCTGGTCGTTTCTCGGAGAGCACGTTAAGCCGTCGGTCCCGGTTGCCATAAGAACATCTATGGCAGTCGTTACGGGTAGTTGGTGCCCTAAAAAGTCCAAAAACAACAGTTTAGCTGCAAAGCTTCGATATCGCCTAATTTTAACATTGGGTCGTGGAGGTCAGATGGCAATCGCTTCACGGAAAATATCGAGGTCTAGCCAAATATGTAGCTATGACTGGTAAAGCGGACCCCAGACTCTGAGCTGAAAGCTTCGGATGCGACTGGGAATTAACGCTAGGAGGAAGAAGATACTATTAGCAGAATAATAGGATTACTAAGAACTAGGGCCGGATCGAAAGATATGGCCCTGGGTATGGGTGCGAGGGATATGTCTACGACTACCTCACCTCCGGCAACCGACGGCCCACAGACGACGTGCGTTTTAGTCAGTTCAAGTCCGACATAACCTCCTCCATCGGCTGCGGCGGAGGGGTATCTGTAGGGATTTTTTGCACGATAATAAAAAGGATAGTAGGTTAACACTGTTAACAAATAACTATTATAATAATATAAATTATAGCAAGAAATAGTAAATGCAATCTTCTTCTTCCTCCTAGCGTTAATTCCCAGTCGCATCCGAAGCTTTCAGCTCGGAGTCTGGGGTCCGCTTTTACCAGTCATAGCTACAGCTTTGGAGGTGTATGGGGGTGTCCACCTAGATCTTGGGCCCCAAGCCAACCTCACCTGCAAGCCGGTGCACCTGCTGAACAACGGACGAGGCTCTGGCGCTGGCTTTCCCTTCGGGGTTGGGGGGTCGGACGGCAGTCGCCCTCGGAAAAGCCAAAATTTTGCCACACATATATGAAATGGTGACAATAGGGAATTGCGATGAAGGTAGGGCGCCGCCGCAAAACGGCGCGCATGAGGGTCGCCCGCCTCGTGTCGCAAGTGGGCAAGGGCTACCGTGCCTGAGCCGGGCACGGCTTAAGATGTTAGGCCAACACCGTAATTCCCGGAAACTCCGCTTCGCGACATGGAACATTGGCACGTTGACCGGTCGCACGAGGGAGTTGGCTGACGTACTCTGCAGGCGGAGAGTGGCCGTGGCGTTCCTGCAGGAGACTCGGTGGGGTGGCGATAGCTCCATGCACATTGGGGAAGGCTACCAGCTGATGTACACAGGTGCACCTGATGGGCAGGCCGGGGTGGGCGTGGTGCTCTCCCGGGCGTTACAGGATGACATCTTGGAGGTGAAGAGCTATAGCGCCCGACTTATGGTTGTGAGGGTGCTTATCGATGGGACTATAACCCACCTGATAAGTGCCTACGCTCCACAGGCTGGGCGTGGCGAAGCCGAAAAGATCTTGTTCTGGGACCAACTCGGGGGAGTGCTTCGTGACGTCCCGCTGTCGCAGGAAGTTGTCCTGGGCGGTGACCTGAACGGTCATGTGGGTGACGGGTGTGAGGAGTTTGGGCGTGTCCACGGTGGTTTCGGATACGGTAGTCGCAACGCAGAGGGTGGGCACATCCTTAGAACGTGTGCGACTGCCGATCTTGCCATCGTGAACACGTACTTCAAAAAGAAATCCAGACATCTTGTCACCTACGAGAGCGGGGGGCACTCAACCCAGGTTGATTTCCTGCTCACTAGGAGGCACAGCATCGGCAGGGTGGCCAACCGCAAGGTTATACCCGGGGAGAGTCTCACTAGCCAACACCGTCTCCTTGTCATGGACCTCCGCGTGAAACCCAAAGGCAAACTTGCCGAGCGTGCCCAACGTAAAATCAGGTGGTGGCTGCTTGATGAAGCCAAGTCCCAAAGCTTCGTCTCAGCCATCGGTGATAAGTGCGCCGATGCTGTAGACGAACCAGTACAGGTTTCTTGGGACAGGATTCAGGCAGCTATTCTTGAGGCGGGGAGGGCGGTGCTCGGCATGTCTAAGGGTGGACGCAAGTGTGACAAGGACACCTGGTGGTGGAACGACACAGTCCAGAGAGAGATCAGGGTGAAGAAAGCCCTCTTTAAAAAGTGGCAAGCGTCCAAATCTTCCGACGACCGCGATGCGTACAGAGATGCAAAACGCGCCGCCAGGAGAGCCGTAGCCAGGGCCAAACGAGACCACTTGCAACCTCTATATACCAAGTTGGAATCGTCTGAGGGGCAAAAGCTCATATATAAGTTGGCGCGTTCCAGGGCCAAAGCGGCGCAGGGTCTATCCAAGTGCCGCTGCATTAAAGACCCTGGGGGCAATTTGTTGTACGAGAAAGTCGCGGTGAAGGAGAGATGGCGCTCATACTTCCACGAGCTGCTGAATAAGCAACATAAAGAGGTGCAGCCACCAGACCTCCCTCCGAATCAAGGACTAGTGCCACCGATAACGCCTGCGGAAGTCCAGACTGCCATTCGCCGCATGAAGAACCGGAAAGCTGTCGGACCCGACGAGATCCCCATCGAGGCTTGGAAGGCAATGGGCGCCCGTGGTGTGGGCATTCTAGCAAATCTTTATAACCGCGTACTCCTCACCGGTGAGATCCCGAGCCAGTGGAGGCTGAGCATCATCACGCCAGTCTTCAAAGGCAAGGGATCGGTGCAGGAGTGTGGTAGTTACCGCGGTATAAAGATAATGTCCCACACCATGAAGCTCTATGAGCGGATAATCGACTCTCGGATCCGACAGGAAAGTACACTCTCGGAGTGCCAGTACGGGTTCCGTCCCGGGCACGGAACCATGGACCCAGTGTTCGCCCTAAGGGTTGTGGCGGGGAAATACAGGGCGAAGAACACGCCCCTGCACTGCCTATTCTTAGACATGCAGAAGGCCTTCGACTGTGTTCCTCGCGCGGTGATCTGGTGGGCACTGCGGGCCAAGGGTGTTCCAGAGACTTACATTGACACCATCCGAGACATGTACTACGATTCCGGGTCCGTGGTTCGGACTGCTGTTGGCGACTCGAAAGCCTTCCCCATCACCGTCGGGGTACACCAAGGATCCGTCCTTAGTCCTTACCTGTTCAGCGTGGTATTAGATGTTTTGTCGGACAGCATTAGAAACTCACATGAGCAGCCTCCGTGGTTGCTCATGTATGCTGATGATATTGCGCTGATGGACGCGGACAGGAGCAGATTGGTGCGACGCGTGAAAGGATGGAAAGAAGCGCTTGAGAACGGCGGTCTGAAGCTAAATGTAGCGAAGACAGAATACTTAGCGTTAAACTCCACAGATCCCACACCCGTCCGCATAGGCGATGATTTGGTCGAGCGCACGGACCAGGTTAAGTACCTGGGATCTGTACTTCATGTGACCGGTGAGATCGACCACGACGTCAAGGCACGCATTGCTGCCGCGTGGGCCAAGTGGCGAGAAATGACTGGCGTCACCTGTGATCCTAAAATGCCAGTCAGGTTGAAGGGGCAGGTCTATAAGACGATCATTAGGCCTGTTCTCTTGTATGGTTGTGAGGCGTGGCCGCTGCTCGAGCGACACAAGCAAGAGCTGCGTGTCACGGAGATGAAAATGTTGCGGTGGATGTGCGGCGTTACGCGTAAAGATCGCGTACGGAACTCTCGCATCCGCGGCAGCCTCCATGTCCGTGACATCGCGGATAAAATGCAAGAGAGCCGCCTTCGCTGGTGCGGCCACGTCTTGCGGCAACCGCCAGGCTACGTGGGGAACAAATGCCTGGCAATGGTACCCCCGCCGGGTCCAGGTAAAAGGGGTAGGCCAAAGAAGTCCTGGCTTGACGTCGTGGAGGGTGATATGCGTGCTAATGGTCTCACTACCATGGACGCCCAAGATCGTGCGAAGTGGAGAAGGAAGAGCCGGAAGGCGGACCCTGAGCTTCGAGGTCATCTTGGCCACGGATGCAATCAGGAGAATACGTCTATATGCAGATGATGATGAGCTACAGCTTTGGCTAGACCTCCATATTTTTCGTGAAGCGATTGCCATCTGACCTCCACGACCCAATGTTAACATCACATACATACATAAACTCACGCCTGTATCCCCGAAGGGGTAGGCAGAGGTGCTAGCACCCACATTTCGCCGTTTATGTTTAGGTCCCAATGTAATAGGTGGCGAGCCTATTGCCATTAACCGGGCACTTATAAACCTGCGATAAAATACACACATAACTTTGTTAATGTTAACATTAGGCGATATCGAAGCTTTGCAGCTAGACCGTTGTTTTTTGGACTTTTTAGGGCACCAACTACCTGTAACGACTGCCATAGATGTTCTTATGGCAACCGGGACCGACGGCTTAACGTGCTCTCCGAGGCACGACCAGACCAATGCAAATACCCATATTTAATGCACACAAATATTTGCACCGAGCGGGGATCGAACCCGCGCCTCCTGCGTAGCGGCCGCGTTCACTACCGCTACGCCACGGAGGCTGTCGATAAAAGATGATAATAGTAAATGCAATATTCTTCAGTAATGAGATTGTTGATCAAAGGGGCTGCCTGTTCCAAATCTTTTATTTTGCAGTGCTCGAGGCATTTTCAAGATTTCTTTGCACCAAATGATTACTAGGTCATAGAGTCCATTGCTATCATTGGACATGATTAACTGAGGGCACGTAATGAGTTTCGCTACTCAATTTTATTTCGATTTACCCCATGCAGCGCCGAATTCGATTTGCATTTTTTATAATATTTACTTATAAAGGATCGTACCTACCTTTATAATTTATTATTCAATGTTCGTAATTATAATTATAACAGTAAAAATTTATTATGTGTAATTTTAAAGTATTTTAGTATGCTAAATATTCAAATCGTTTAACTTCTTTTTCTATCTTAATCGATTTGAGAAACAATTTAGTTAACGGTTCCATACCTAAATGATGAAAACGGCACACTATCTATCACTAACACCCGTATTCACAAACAATACTGTGAGGTCTCATAGTGTGCTCGAGCGCATAGGGCTGGTCAAATTAATTCACAAACATCACGGAGCAGTATCTAACGCAGTGCGTTCCCTCAACGAAGTATTACTTAAGTGTTATCAATGAATAAAAAGGCTTGCCAAAACGAACGCACTGAGAATTTGTCGTTCTTTGCACAGTTTTGGTAGTACGCATAGCGAAGTATTGTTTGTGAATACGGGTGTAAGACTCCGCTGTATGTGTGCCACCAGTACCCCTAGCACGAAAAACTATCGTAATCGCATCGTAAACGTAACGAGCACGGAGTATTGCGATTGGCAGGCTCCACACGCACATTGCAATGCTCAATGCTCAGTGCTCTCGTTACGTTTACGATCCATAGTTTTTCATGCTAGGGGTACAGGTCATATATTGCAGTCCATTACTGAATATAGGCCTATCTCAATGTACGCCATTACTCCCGAGACCCCCGCCTTCCGCATTCAGTCTGTCCCAGTCACCTTTTCAGGTCGTCGATCCAACTGCCTAGGGGACGTCCCAGTCGATGTTCACATTTATATTATTTTTTATTCTATTGCATTGTGTATCTTTCTTTTAATACTACTTAGGTCGCATACAAGCATACGGCCCTACTGATGGTAAGAGGTTACCGTGGGCTATGGACGAGTGCAACACCAGGGGAGTCACACTTGTGCTGCCGACCCTGTAAGAACAGAGAGATTGTGTGCCGTCAGCGCAAAAGATAAGTAGGACAAAGTCTTTAGTTTTCCCACTGACAGCACAAAATCTCTCCAGTAAGCTCTGGGGGTTCTCCCTTGTTTGGTATAACAACGTTTGGTCGAATATCACTTGAACTAATTTCAGTTACAATAAAGTCATTTCACATAATTATTCATTTGACCGAATATTTAATTGGTAGAATTTTATTTAGCATAATTATTTAGTTGGAATAATATCATTTCACCGAATTTTCATTTGCACTAATTTTATTTAAACTAATGCTTCATTAGACTAATAATGATTTAGTCGAGAGATCATACCGAATCACTCGGCGGCCGCTGCCGCGGCACGCTCGCTACGCTCGCTCGCCTCGTGCTTGTTATGGTCACAGTTCTAACCTAACCTAACCCTGCCGATTGCACTGAGAGTTTTTCAATTTTACTTGCATTGTTTTTCATGAAACATACTCTTAGTGGTTTTCTTACATCATGGAAATCGGCAGGGTTAGGTTAGGTTAGAACTGTGACCGCAACAAGCACGAGGCGAGCGAGCGAAGCGAGCGTGCCGCGGCAGCGGCCGCCGAGGGCCAGATAAATAAATTTCTACACTACATTAACATTATACCAATTGAATATTCGATGAAGTACATAATAATATCAACTGAACATTACATGAAATGAGCATTATACTTTTTGATCAATAGCGCAAAGGTTGTTATCGCAAATAAATATTCGATGAAATGAAAATTATGTCAATCGATATTATGCAAAGCAATTATTTTCTCAAACGTTGTTCGAATTAGTAACATTCGACCAAACGTTGTTATACCAAACAAGGGAGAACCAAGCTCTGGGTACCCTACTCACCGTTCCAGATTCTTTTTTTCTTTTCTTTCTTTCTTATCGTGAAAGGAAAGGAAGTACTGAACCGTTTTATAAAACACAATCAACCATACTCACAACTCCATATTCAATATGCAATAATGCATCGCTAAAGGCAATGTAAATTGTTCTGCTAGAATTCATTAATAGACCAATTAATATCATCCTGAGCTTGATGATTTTAATTAGCATCTGAATTGACATTCGCAATGATGAACAGCATGATAAACCATGACGCCAAATGGTTTCAATGTCTAAAGCTACGATACATTGATAATGACCAACAATAACAGAATAGAGCGTAATTTATATGAATTTGAATTTGATTTCATGTAATAGCATATCTATATAAATAAAAATAAATTGAAATTCTGTTAGTCTCGATATTATGTGGAATAAAATTTTAATTTATAAATTGTTACACTAAAATGGCACCTGCGAAAAATATCGGTAGGTGCCCAATGTGGAATACCCTAGGTGCCATTAAAACGGGTGCCCAATATGGAATACATCAACTGGTGATGGATAACGGCTGAACAGATTTGGCTAATTTTAGTCTTGAAATAAATAAAAATGCAATTCTGTTAGTCTCGCTATTAATAACTCACGAACGGCTGAACCGATTTAGATAATACTCGTAATGGTCTTGAAATATTCGTGGATGTCCAGGGAAGGTTTAAATGGTGAGAAAATATGGAAAAAGATCTGAATACTATGTGGGCGAAAAAAATATGGCGGTACAAAGTTCGCTGGGTCTGCTAGTGTGTAATGAATACTAGCTTTTTACATGATGGTAATAGGTCACTATCTAGATTTTTCGGCGTCGGCAGTATGAGTGTGACGCTCCTGTTGTTGCACACGTGCTTGAACTGCGGTAACTACTTTCCATCAGGTGGGACGTGGACTTGTTTGCTACCTAAGTGATATAAAATTGTAAAGTAAAAAACCGGCGAAGTGTAAGTCGGGCTCGCGCACTGCGGATGCCGTTTAGCCCTAAAACACGTTGGTTGTATGGAAGCCCATTCATTTATATGTATATTTTATTCTGTTTGCACATTATATTATTTTGTACACACATCATTATCATCTTGGGTAGTTCCCTTGGTCTCGATCGCATTTGAGGCCTTCAGTTCGAAGTCCGGGGTCCACTTTTCGGTTTTCACATCTCTACTTCACACGGTTTTAGGCATCCATGATAGAGAGACTGTTGGCACACTAGACACTCAGACATTTTTATTCCCCATGCAGCCTGACGGTTGCGACAATTTGTACATAGATCTACTGTAAATGGAGACATATTATAAATACATTCAGTTAGCCAGATTGTTGCTCCCACATAATTAATAGTGACCTAATTGCCAAGTTAGCGTGTTATGAAGTGTGATAACACATGGTCAGGGCCTCAATTCTACTAAAGCACAACCACTGTCACACCACAGAGACTGCGAGAAAATTCCATTTGGATTTAGCCTTTAAAGTAATGCAGTTAAAGTTTATATTTAAATGGCTTTTTGTAGAGTGAATGAAAGAGCGTAATGAAACTCTTTTCATTTAATTTTGTGACTGTAAGTCTCTAGAAATAAGGTCTAAAATTCAATGCCTTTTTTTGCAGTCTTTGTGGTGTGACAGTGGTTGTGCTTTACTCGTAGCAGAATCGAGGGCCAGTAGTTTAACAGTGATCAATTGTCTATATCTAAAAAAATAAGTAACATTGAATGATTGTCTGTTTGTAACGTTAAAATAACAGTTTTTTTTAAACATATATTGAATGTAACTACACATGATACCTATTAAAGAGCAAAATAGCATAAGTACCTATTGTTTGTAACGGGTAATCTCCGAAGTGGCTATACTGATTGTGACGAGATTTTTACTGTTAGTAATTAGTTGATGTTATAAGGCGTAACTTCGGTTACCATTTTCTAAAAATATCAGAGTCCGCATACAAAAGCTGATCTTCGATTCTGCTACAATCCACCGTCATTATCACAGGCACTACAAAAAATGGCATTAAATAAATATACTTATTGCTATAGAATTGAAGTCCAACATTAAATGAAAAGAGTTTCATTACACTTTTTCATTTTCTCTATAATAAAAATTTTGCTTTCAAGTCCAAAATTAAATGGAATTATTTTGTAGTGTTCGTGGTAAGACAATGCTTTTGCTTTACGCAGCAGAATGGATGCCCAGATCAAAATCCACGCAGGCAAAGTCCCGAACACAACTAGTTGAAACTAAATGTGCAGTAATGGGTGTGGATATCCACACTCGTCATTTGAATGTAAATTTTGGTGGCTCGCGTACGATTGAATTTTCCCAATTGAATTTCATTCATATTCAGTTGGGTACACTGATTCCACTACGGTTATATTTCAACTTTGTATTTGGGTAATAAAATATTACAAGCGTGGTTTTTCTGATGGGAATTTTACTTGAGTGGTTGTTTGGTGGTGGAATTTCGTTGTTAATTTGAACAGTATGAATGGTTGTTTTACTCAGTGTTTTTCTTTATAATATTTATTGTTGAGAGGTAGCTGTGTTTCTTCCCAATCTAGTGGGTCTATTTGCACTGGCTGTGACCTAACAGGTACCGATTGTATTACATAATATTATACAGTAAGTGACAACATCATTGTCACCATAACCAATGAAGTATAACGGAAAATTATCCACCAAAATATATAAGCTTATTTCTATTTAGAATTTATCAAGAAAACATCTTTTTTAAATTGTTCCTTTGTGTGTGCGATAACAAATCTTACTTGTCTTTTAAATCCTTTGTGAAGGTTTACAGCTGCCGCAGTCACAAGGATTTCAGACCGAGAATCGAACTTCAGACATTTTATACGACCCACCTGAGAAGTTTTCAGTTTTGGTGTTTATCATTTTTGTGGCACTTGGGGTGATAAAAAAGTTGGGGTATAAAGCTAGGAGTTAAATTACAATGGTTTATGTTAGCTACTAGCCATAGCCGTGACTTCGTCCGCATAGACATAAACATTCATAATAATAATATGCAACTCAAAATGCTTAATATACATTTTGAGTTATGCTTTTGACAAAAGCTAAGGGTTTGACACTTACCTATATTCATCTAGCCTTCTTCTTCACTATCCCAGCCGTAATTCCCAGTCACGTCCGAAGCTTTCAGCTCGGAGTCTGGGGTCCGCTTTACCCGTTTTAACTACGGATTTGGCTAGACCTCGATTTTCCGTGAAGCAATTGCCATCTGACCTCCACAACTCAATGGTAACATTAGGCGATATCGAAGCTTTGCAGCTAGACCGTTGTTTTTGGGTTTTTTAGGGCTCCAACTACCCGTAACGACTGCCATAGATGTTCTTATGGCAACCGGGACCGACGACGGCTTACGGCCTGGTCACGACTTCGGTCTTAGCGGGCCGCGGCGCGGCAAGAGGCGCGGCGTCGGTAAGCGGTGCGTTTTGCACGCCACGAACTCTCAGTAGCGGTTAGTTGCAGCGGCCGCGGTGGACGTATTTAGGTAGTCAAAACGTGCTTGAAATCATGGCGTTATCAAAATTATCCCTTCTCTGTATAGAAAGCAGCGCATTTTTAAAACAAGATCTACTTAATATGAGATAATCGGTATTTATATTACGGTATGATCGGTATTTAAATGGCGAATTTCGTGACCTATACGAAGATATATCCAGATAAGTTTTATGAGTACACAAGAATGAGTGTACAAACTTTTGATTATATTCTGAAGCAAATAGACGTACCTATGTTTAAAACAATACATCTGATCCAAAAGGGTAGTTTATGTTGGGGATGTTTTGACTTCCATATAGGCGGTCGATTTAAGATTTTACCTATAAATGTCTTGGTATCGAGTTCACGTCATAAATTCGAAATAATCTGGCCGACCGTCAAAATTCCGAACGCTCATTTCGCCGATCCATTACCGCCCGCCGCTACAAAATCGTCTAATCTTTTTTGTTTAAAGCTACGCCGCTGAGTCCGTCACTCCTACACCGCCGTGCGCGCCGCTCTGTTCCGTGGCGTCGCACTCATTGGCTTGTACTTTTGTTCCTGCCGCTTCCCACACCGCGCGCCGCTGTAGCGATTCGCTCGGAGAAAACCGCGCGCGTTTTCGCTATGAGCGGCGACTCGTGGCGTGCTTCAAACATTTTCATACTTTTGTTCCAACCGCTCGCCGCCCCGCACTTAGCTGCCGCTCGCAGCGGCAAGGTCGTGAACGGGCCGTTAATGTGCTCTCCGAGGCACGACCAGACCAAATACCCATATTTCATGCACACAAATATTTGCGAGGCTGTTGTGAGTTTAGATGAACTCCTCTCATTGATTTTTTATCAAACAGATCTGATAAAAAATGATCTACGGTTTAAAGGTCAACCAAACAAACATTTTAGACCCAGAGATACATAGAAACACCCAGACCAATGGAAATATACTTATTCACGCATATAAAATTTTTCGCTGAGCGGAAATTTAACCCCCTACGTAGCAGTCGATGTACGTACTTATTCAGGGGTTGATTCAGTTATTTCGTTAAGAGTTATCCCTAATTCTTAGGGTTATATCGGAGGTGCATCGTAGGGACAACCTTCCTTGATTACTATTGTGTCCTTATCTATTAGGAGCCCCGTAATCAGACTGATAGCTAGCCCAATTTGATTAAGCGCACCTTATTCTTGGGATAAAGCTGAAAAAAAAAGAAAAATCACGATTCAGTTTCATTCTTGTAGAGGAAGTATAGGTCTTGTAAAGGCAGTACGCACGTGCATGCAAGGGATACACCCTTGCATGCATGTGCGTACTGCCTATTTTGGGTTGCATTTTATTTGTTTTCATTGTGTACCTAATTAACATCTCTAAGTACTACGAATTTGTTTATTTTCTTCTACAGTACAGTCGGGTGCAGCAGCCTTTGAAGTACCTTAGTTAGTACATTGGAGATAATTAACAAAAAAAAAAAACAATCCGAAAGCCGCGGGCAGAAGGCTATGAAATATAATAATTATTATGATGAAGATTACACAAATACTGCCATTCAACGGGATAATGCCGCCAGTCTTTTGGGCACGCTACCAGTTGACATCGATGGGGGGGAATTTTTCGAAGCCTGAATTTTTTGACCCCTCTTTTATATTTTAGTTTATTACGTTAGTTTTAGTTTATTGGTAAAATTAATTTAATGAAATACTTACATACTTATTTATTTATCGATCTATTTAGATTTTTAATATTTTATAAGTTTCAGTGTTCAGTGACTTTTGAGAGCAACCTGTTTATAAAAATACTTTTCAGTTGTACATACAATATTTCCAAAATTCAGTTTAGTGGTATCGTCTGTAGGAATCTCTTAAAAAGGTAACATAAAGTACTCCTCCCATCTCAAACTTCAATAAACTAGAAGAAGCTAACACAAATATATGTTCGTATATCCAGAATACGTAATCCTTTCAACACAATCCTTTCCTCGCCAAACCCATCTAAATAAGCGCCCAATAATTCACAGCCTTTTATTGTTTCAAAGGAAAAATCTCCCAAAAACCACCCAATACTCCTAAGAAATATCTTAAACCCGAAAATGTTTGGTTAAAGCCACATTCACGAAACGCTATGTAAAACAAGGATTTTATTTTTTGTTTTAACCGACACTTGTTGAGAAATACTTTTTCCACTGAGTTATGACTTAAACTTTGTGTTTAGACTAAACGCAGGTGGTCTATTAGGCTGTTAAGTCGCTCGCTGTTGTCGCTAGTAACAAAAAATATGTTTAAAAACTCTAGAAACTGTTGTAACTTACAAAGTAAGCCAAAAAGATATGAAAAATAAGTTTTCTTACCGTTTTATGAGCCGTGAAAGTATTGTCATGTATTATGTATGACAATAATGGTAAGACTAATAGCACCAAACGTCGTTTTATGACGTAACGAGTATCATCTTCAGTTTACTGTCTTTTGCAAGGTTTCAATATCCCACACATTTGCGTTACATTTTTGTCCTAAGCGACATCGAGTGTTCAAAGAGAAATGAGCTTAAAATTAAAGACCTTTAAATTTTTGTTATTTTACTGTAACGTATTGATGTCGCTTGTAACTTTTTGTTATTGAATATAAGATATACAGTACAGTAATGAGCATAATGTCGTATACAATACATTATTACCAGGATTAAAATATAACTACAGTGATATACCTCGACACACATATCTTTTACCTAAGTGGCGACACAGTCAAGGACTTGGCGCGTGGATTGTTTTGTCATAAGTCATAATGGTTCCTCAAAAGACACACAAGAATCGTGTGCTGCGCGTTTAGAGCATATTTTTGAGCACGTTTTAAGTCCCATATAATTATAATGTCCCGAGGTATACGTAGGTATAATTTGTAGGTATATGGTCGTATCTGGAGAATGGATATCAAAATGTCATTGCATTGATGGGTTCTCCAATATAACTTGATTTTTGATTTAGTGCTGCGCAGAATGTTGTGCATAAGTTTGCATCGTAAAAATGGTGCACTGCATATTTTGTTATTGAAACTCAGATATATTGAAGACATACAATTTGTTATCGTTTTAAAGAATATTAGTAGCTGAAATTATATAATATATATATTTAGTTTAAACCATTGTAAACCTTTGAGAATGCCGTAAGGCGAAACCGGTAAGGTTCAAATAAATAATTGTGGAAAAGTACAAGTCATTTATTCAATACCTTCAGTTAAAGCTAAATTTCTTGTGTTAGCAGTAGGGTTCACGTCGGTAGTGTAATGATCAGGATTCGAACTAATTGGTAACTTCAATACTCGCCAATTATATAGTATTTTAAAAGCTTCGTTTGAAATTATCGCAATGAATTAAAGAGATAAATGCGGGAATCGATCCAGAGATCTTTGTCTTAGCGGTCGTCCGCTCTACCACTCAACCCAACTGATTGCTGTCCCTGTAAGTCCTATGGAAGTATTAAAACCAGGGCGGAGTGGTGCCCTATGGTTAAGCAGGAATGTGTTGACTCATCGACCGTATTCATCCGACAAAGACCCTTCAGGTTTTTCGAATAGACATGACTTTTAGAATGCTTAGAGCTGTCACCATACTAATAACTCTGTCTGCCTGTTACGCTTTCTACGATCTTGAAGAATTTTGGCACAGAGATGGACTAAAGCTTGGGAGAGGCATGTCCTCACCCAAACTTGTACGGTTTATCCGAAAAAAAAGTGTTAAAGATGTTCAAATAGAGGAAGAAAGTAACTATGTATGAAAGATCATAACTATTTAATATAACCGGCCCCCCTAAGTGGCAATCCGTTGACCAGCAATAAAGAAATTATGGTATTTGACGTGCTTATATGACAATCGTCAACGCATATCATAAACCTCAAACCCCATACATTCGTCATTCTATTCTACAATACGTTGGCCCACGAATTGCCACTTGTCTAAGGGGCTGGTACATTTGGTCCCCACACCGGAAGAGCTGACACTGAAAGGCCATATCTCTCGATCTGGCCCTGGCCGGCCGGGGTGCGAGGGATATCGCTACGACAATCTCACCTCCGGCAACCGACGGCCCACAGACGGCGTGCGTTTTGGTCGGTTCGAGTCCGACATAACCTCCTCCTCCGGCTCCGGTGGGGGAGGTATCCGTGAGGATTTTTCGCACGATAAAAAAAAGGTACATAAATAGATTAAAACTTGAGAATGGACATGTTTGGTAGTTATAACTTAAATCCACGTAGGTACACGGAGCCGCGAGCAAAAGCTAGTGTCCTTTAAAAGTAACATGACAACGCTTCATATAAATGAGCGTTCAGTGTTAAGTGAGACCTAATGCCATTTATGGGGTAAACTTGGGGCGAACTCACTAGTTTCGTAGTAGGTTTCATTTTTCTCCCCAACGGACTATATTTCACTGATGGTAAAAGGCTGTATTTCCGAGCGCTATGATATATTGTAGGGGAGAGTATTGGACTGAACGATGCCATCAGTAATGGCTAGTTCTAAGTATTTTATTTTTGTACCAGTGTGCGAACATTAACGCAATGGTTTAGGTACTGTTTCTTTTTTGGAATTTTGGATGTTTTCACTGATGATAACCGATATAAATCAAAAAATATTGATACTAGGAAAAAATTATGAACAGAAAAATTTTAGAAAACTTAATAAATTAAAAATAAACGACTTATTTAGTAAACAAAAATGTACCCTTAAATTCAAGATGGCGGAGAACGCAACGAACCGAATACCACGCAAATCGAAATTTAGACTGCCAGTAACCTCCCTCTATGAATTCCGAAAGAAAATTGCTACTAGGAATTATTCCTGTGTCAAATCCTAATTTTATCGTACTAATTGTACTGCGTGAGTAATTTTAATGTTTTTAGCGGTCAAATTTCCTAAGAGTCAGAGTTCAAATCAAATGGAAGACAGGAAAACATGTTTTATGTGGTAATACCGTCTTTTATATATGGGACACGTCGATTTGACTACACCTCGCCTGATGATAAGCTGAAGGCAAAGTTTTGGAAAGGGGGGTTCCACTTTATTATAGTTTGAAACAGTAAACAATAACGCGCTATATTTAGCCTTGCGTAAACAGAAAAATGTTGATACGAGTATTTAAAACTGTTCTAGCACTTTCCACCTAATTTGAATTGACCCCAATGCACTGAAAACTATGGTCTAAATTAACACAAATTTAATTACCACTCCTTTGCGTTGCGGCGTCGGGTAAAAAAAAGGTGACTGCCCCGTGGCACTACCCAATGGCACTACTGGTAGTGTCAAGGGTAAAATTCTTGCCCCATGGCACTACCGGTAGTGTCAAAGGGAAAAAATATTCCCCATGACACTACCAGCAGTGTCAAATATATTTGACACTACTGGTAGTGCACGGCGAAAAACTTTTCTCTTAAGTAGTAGCAAACTATCAGTCCTTTGTGCGACAGATAGAACGCTCTTACACTTCCCGTCGAGGTCCCAAATCAAAACTCGGATTCTGTATGTGGGTAGATATATAGTGTAAATTGTATGTCGTGTATATCTGTACGTCCGTCGTTACTTACAACCTAATCCCTCCATAACGATGCTAGTGATATTGTTCCGCTTCTGATTGCAGCGTTCATCAAATGTGTTTAATGGATACGAGTGGCTAGGGTTGTCACTGACCAAATAAACTATAAAAATAAATCCCAAGTGTAACATACACTTAGGATTTAAAAAAAATATAAAATTCAGTTTTTGAAAACAATAAAAATACTGAAAAAGCATTGCAACTTATAAAAAAAAATTGTCTGTCTGCAAAAACAATTGATTATGATTTGACCTGGTTAATCTTTGAAACAGCCGGGCCGATTTTGATGGGACTTTCACTGGCAGATAACTGATATTATAAGAAGTATTAAAAGCTATTTTTATTTTGGGAAAAGAAGTAGAGTTCTGTGATAAAAAAAGTAAAAACCTAGCTAAATCTAAGCTGACCCGGGCGAAATCGCGTGCAAAATTTTTTCATCGAAGGTGAAAGAATAAATAAAAATAAATAACTAACTGTTATCTAATCTCTTAAAATTTGTACAACTTGATATTCTGAAAGTAACCAATTAATTAAATTAAATTTGGATCCTAAATAAGCGAACAGTAATAGACTTAACAAACACTCTTAATTAGTCGAAGTAATTCATAATTTAGCGCTTTGCCTTAATAAAGTCCGACGTTTATCATTTAGTCACATTAGAAAAGGGAATCAAAATTAACTTTAAACGTCGCTTTGCTTATATAAAGTTGTTTCATATTTTTTTGATTACATTACTTACAATTTTGGTTATATTTTAATACATTTTACTGCCTGTTATGACCTACGGTGCCGGAACGTGGCCACTGACGGTGGGGTTAGTTCGTGACCTAAAAGTCGCGCAGCGGGCTATGGAGCGAGCTATGCTCGGAGTCTCTTTGAAGGATAGAATTCGGAACGAGGTTATCCGACATAGAACCAAAGTTATCGACGTAGCTCGCAGAATAAGCAAGCTGAAGTGGCAGTGGGCTGGCCACATCTGCCGAAGGACTGATGGCCGATGGAGCAAACGAGTCCTAGAGTGGAGACCGTGCGAAGGTAAACGGAAGGTGGGACACCCCCTAGCTAGGTGGACTGACGACTTCCGAAAGGTGGCTGGGACGGACTGGATGCGGAAGGCGGAGGATCGGCAAACGTGGCGCATATTGGGAGAAGCCTATGTGGACTGCAGTAGGCTAAGATTGATCGATTGATTGATAATACATTTTAGTGTTTTTGTTATTAAAATTTATTCTATAGATAGGTAGATAGATACATATTATAAAAACAACAGCAGATACATATATAGATAAAACTAGCTTTTGCCCGCGGCTCCACCCGCGTGGATGTCGGTTATCGCGACCAAACATAGCCTATGTCCTTTCTCGAGGTCTAATCTACCCCTATACCAAATTTCATCAAAATCGGTACAGTGGTTTGGGCGTGACAGACAGACAGACTGACAGACAGACAGACAGACAGACAGAGTTACTTTCACATTTATAATATTAGTAGGGATAAAAATACACAATACATCCGTGCTTATGTTACGTCACTTAACCCGCTCTGTATTGTTCTCGGCACAAAGGTGACCATGATGCAAACAGCGTTGTCTTATTGAACCGCAATGGCCATTATTTGCCCCAGGAACGAGTCGGAGTGGGAGACTCAGCCTTGATCGTGGATACGGCGACCAATTCTTGCAATCAACCTCTGCTTCTGACCCTCAATGGGCACAATATAATATTGAGGCTCCATTGCGACATAGTTACTTTTATGTCATCATTTGCAAATGAATCACGGTTTGTGTTATAATTGAAATAAATTAGGTTTTAAATTAACCTAATTAATGAGTCACCGGAGAATGAAATGTCGCTATATAAAAGGGGAAGAGATAACTCCCTCAACACACGAGTATTCTTAGCCTGAAATACTCGATCTGTTTTTGATATGTTTATTTTTTTAAATACGACACGTCAATTTGACTTCGCCTCGCCTGATGGTAAGCTGAAGGCAGTCTCTGAAAAGAGGGTCACCATTGCAGACACGCACCATGTTATAATGGTGGCACTCAGCTTGACGGCCTCATCAGATGCTTTTTTACCCGGGACTGTAAGAAGAGGGAAACACGTGCACTGGTAAGAAATTCCAAGTCTTAATGGTGCGGCAGAAGAAGGAGTCGCCGAACCGCTTGGTTCTTGATGGAATAAGGAATATCTTGATGAACTAAGGTGCTTCTAAAATCAATTATAAATTTTATTTACCAAAATACGACTCTGCAGCATTAATCACTTTTTGTACAGTCAGTGTTAGAACGATCTCGACTGCAAAATCTCATAATGATCTTAATACCAAACAAATCAAACTTTTTTATTGATTTAAATTGCACTGTAATCGCAATTAAAGGTGTGTACCAAATATCAGAACAATCAGACAACAGGAAGGGGGGAAACTAAGACATTAAGATAATTATTTTGAGTCAAGATTGATGTGATGCTGACTGTACTATAAATATCTACACGTCCCTATTTTAGCTTCATGTATAAAAATTATTGTTTGTTTGTATGACCAAGTTTTATCGTATAATAATATGATAAAACTTGGTCATCTTATCGCACTGCATTAGGTACATATTGCATTCAACAACAGTGCACTCCAATTAGAGTACTCAGCCGAATAGCACTTGCGCGAATAGTCTAGTCCACGTAAGTTATCAATTTTTTGGCGGGTGCTATTCGCTTAGAAGCTTAATCAATCAATTAGCCTGTCGTATCCACTGCTATTAGCTTATAAGCTCGATACATCAATGAAATTTGGTCAAAGGGATAGTAGATTTATTAAACATGGTGGCGCAGTGGGATTACAGTAGTATTGGAATGCCATTTTTGCTTGCAGAGGACGGTCTGGATAGTATTTTTTTAAGTAATCATCAGAACTTGTGTCAATTTTACGTTTAAAATACAAGTGAATTAAACAGAATAATAATTAAACAGTACAGAACATTCGAATCTAGCGCTAAGTTACAGACAACCCCGACTGATACCGAAAATATCCAAACAAGTTTGATAGTAGGCGGCACCTATTAATTTTCATCCAGTTTATGATTTGCAATTTTGCCTGCTATTAAATTTTTTTTTTGATCTTTTCTGTTTCAGTCGGGGCTTTTAGTTTTAATAATTTTATACTTTTTAGTTATGACATAAATAAACACTTCGGAATCATACCTTTATATACATCCGCGCTCGCGGACTGTGCGTCAACCGCCTTACCTCGCGGGTGTCGAGTGTGAAACAGACCTAATACGGAACTTTTGAATGAAAATTAAACTTTCATTGATAACTAAGATTCTACAGAGTGCTTAAAGTTGTTAAAAATTCTATAGAATTAAAACTCTAGTGTCTGCTCTAATTCTGGACCAATTTTGTTCAAACTTTTCTTGTTTCAAGCTAAGGGGGTACCAAGAGGTACCAAGTAAATGGTTTCAATTATTGCCTATATGTAGTATCCAATCTGTATATTTTTTGTAGGTACATACATTTTGGTGACAAAAATTCACCAATGGCATATAAATTGTAAAAAAAAAAACTTTTTTACAATTTATGTACCAATGAACACTTGGGCAACGAATACCTTTAATTTGAGACATCCATTATTGAAATCCGTGAAGACAGTCGGGTACAAATCCCTTTAGTTTCGTGGCAGCCCTACACACGACATGTTACATCACATTTTATCGGTAGCCTTATGAGACGGTCGTCGTGCGAGAATTTAGTGTTGTGTCTTACTACACTTTTATTTCGCACCAAATAAGTGTTTTATTACACTTCTGCAGAACAATTTGTGTCGACATGACAGTTTATTTTTTCTTTTTGTCTTTTATTGGGTACTAAGAATAGTGGCTAAAAAAGTTTTGTAAATTCATTCTACAATCTTTTAGAGACCCTTCAGCAGGAGCTCATCTCTATTGTACAGTCGGCATCAGATCGATCTTCACGGGCAAAGTACCTACTCAAAATGATCCTAATGCCTTGCTATTCCCCCTTTCCTGTTGACTGATTGTTCTGATATTTGGGACACACTTTAGCTCGGAGAATAATTCAATTTAAATCGTAATGGTCTACGCTATCTGAACAGATTTTGATCACTTCAACATAGATATGAAGACGTGAGTGGAAGAAGGAGGTAACTACACAAAAATCTACACAAAAATCTAACATGATTATACCTAAGGAAACCCCAGATAAAAATTATACGAGAACAAAAAGTTATGCATTTTCACTAAGAGATGGCAGCACTAATATGATCAAAACACAAATGGACCTGGAAAATCAAACAAAAGACGTAGTAAGTCACGGAAAACAAAATATGATGTGTATCACTCAAACTACACCAAAGCCTAGACCGATAACCGAATCACTGTCAGCAGAGCGAAATATATACATCCTCGGAGGTCAACAAGTTTCGAACCTAGCATCAGTTCTAGTCACCACCAGGGAAACCACGAAATACAATGGATATAAGATTTCATCCTTCACGAAACCAAACGCACCAACGATGGAGATACTGAAGTCTTGCAGCTGTATTATCGATTCTCCAAACAACTACCTAATAGTTAGTGTAGGAGAAAGTGACAGCGATCCTACAAAATTGTCTGTTGAGTTTACGTCAGCGCTCAAAATTTTTAAATATATAAATATTGTTGTGCTAGGAATCCAAAGAAATAGATACTTAAATGAATCTAAGCTAAATAATATGTTAAAAAATCTTAGTAAATATATAGAAAACTGTAAATTTTTAGACACCTGTTGTAATGCACAGTCACGTACCGCATTTCTATATAAAACTGCCAAAAAAGTTAACCTATTAATCGACTCCCTCGATTACGAAAAAGAATACATAACTAACATTGCGGCAGCTCGTAGGAGTCATCTGTCTTTTTGTGAACAGAAACCTATGTATGAGGTGGGTACTATACCATTTTATTTTAGCAAGAAGGAATCTGAGCCGGTCAAGAAAGTATCCATCCCTAACAGAGAGCCCACTTCTACAAAACCAACGGAACCCAAAAAAGGTACTATTCCATATTACTTTCCTATTGTGTCTGAAAGGCAAGACACTGATAAGAACATTTCTTTTTTTCGACCCTAATCTCTGTCGTAATAAAAAAGGAAAAATAACACTAATACATCAAAATATTGCAGGTTTGTTGAACAAATTAAATAAATTAGAAATATCATTGAGTAGCCTATCACACAGCTACAACATTGGCATCATATGCATATCAGAGAGTTTTTTAAAACAGGGGGACGAACAGAATATATATCTTAAGAATTTTAAACTGGTATGCCATTCTTCTCGGGCAAATATAAGAAGGGGGGGTGTTTGTATATTGATACACAGAACACTGGATTGTAAACCTATATCAATCTGTGAAGAGATATCGATCGAAAAGACCTTCGAATGCTGTGGTATAGAGATACCAAGCCTTAGTCTATTGATCATTTGTATATACAGAATTCCACATCAAAATGCCGACACCTATCTAGTAAAGCTAAATCTATTATTGCATAAGTTACAAGCTAAATATAAGAGGAAAAAAATTATTATAACCGGGGATGTAAATCTCGACATTATTAAAACTAATAAGTCAACTTCACAACTACATGACATACTCCATAATTATGATCTTATATCATATATTAACACACCGACTAGAGACAAAACATGCCTTGATCATATTTACAGCAATATAAAAAATGCACATGGTAACACAGTAGATTTGCAACTATCAGATCACAACACATGTCAACTCCTGACTTTCGCCTCTACCACACCAATAAATAAATTACAACATTGGTATATAAATAAAAAAGACTACAATAGCGATAACATCCAAAAATTTTTGGATAGTATATCAAGCTTAACATGGTCAGATATTTATGATGAAAATGATGCCAATACAGCATTTAATTTATTCCATGACACTTTTACTACTTTCTATCAGCTCTGTTTTCCTACCATAAAAATCAAAGTTAGTGCTAACCTCTCTGGTCCAAAGTGGATTACGAGAGGCTTAAAAATTTCATGCATTACCAAAAGAAGACTCAGGTTCAAGTGCTATACAAATAACTCTGACACAAACAAGACAGCTTATTTAAAATACAGCAGGCTACTTAAAAAATGTATAGACGCTTCAAAAAAAAGAACTTATAGCACTCACATAGAAAAGTCAAAAAACAAGTGCAAAGCCACATGGAACTTAATAAAAAATAAAAATGATTGCATGAAGTGTTATGACTCTATAAAATCAGTAAAATGTAATGATACTATCTTGAGTAACCCCGTAGACATAGCAAGTGCATTCAATGAACACTTCCTTGAGGTGGGGGCCCCAAAGCGTACATCAAACTCAGCTATTTGCCACCAGAGTAACATAGAAAGGCTACATCAGTCATTATTTTTGTTACCATGCACTCCAACTGAAGTGGAAGTTGCTATAAAAATGCTAAACGATACAAAATCTGTGGGTTATGACTTTATTTCGACAACGATCTTAAAGCAGTGTGCAACCACTATAGCAGCCCCTCTTTCACATCTCATAAATCTCTCCTTTGGCCAAGGTGTGTTTCCCGACAAATTAAAGCTGTCAATAGTGAAACCCCTATATAAGAAAAATGATGAATTTGAAATGAGCAATTATAGACCCATTACGTTGGTACCCGTACTATCAAAAATTTACGAAAAACTGATGCATAAACGTATAACGACCTTTTTAAATAAATATAACATAATTAAAGACGAGCAAAACGGTTTTCAACAGAATAAGTCTACAACACTCGCAGCTTTCTCTCTCATGAAAACTATTACAGAAAATATAGACAAAAAAACTCCTGTAACGGTACTGTTTCTGGATATGTCGAAAGCATTCGATTGTGTGGAACACGATACGCTTTTGAATAAATGTGAACGTTACGGTATCCGAGGGACAGCCTTAGACTGGGTTAGGAGCTATCTATCCAATAGAACTCAATGCGTTGAGGTAAGCCGATTAGATAACACCTTAATATCAACACCATACAGATCAACTTTCAAGAGGAACCCTTTAGGCATTCCGCAAGGCAGCGTGATTGGACCACTTTTGTTCCTATTATATATTAACGATCTTCCTAACATCATAAATCACCAATGTATACTATTTGCAGATGACGTATCCATAGTCATACCAGCTGAAAACAGATTATCTCACGAAACAGTTGTAAACCAAATTCTATCTGACGTAATTAAATGGCTAAAATTGAATAATTTAACTATTAATCTATCAAAAACAAAATACATACAATTTTGTAATTATAAAATGAATACAATCAATATTAATATAACATACAATCACCATATAATTGAAAGCATTGACCATATGAAATTCTTGGGTATTACAGTAGATCGTTACTGTAACTGGAAACCACACATTGCCGATGTGTGTAAGAAAGTAAATAGGTTTGTTTTCGCCCTACGAAACCTTCGTAGGATGGCATCGGAAAGGGTGGCTCTTACAGCCTATCACGGATATGTTGGATCAGTTTTGCGCTATGGGCTCTTGTTGTGGGGTAACTCTCCACTCATCATAAACGCTTTTAGAGCTCAAAAAAAGTGCTTAAGGGCAATATGCAATGCTGCCCCATTAGACTCATGCAGACCCCTCTTTGTACAAACAAAGGTACTCACACTAACTGGCCTATACATCCTCGAAGTTGGGCTCTTTGTAAGGAAACATCCAGATCTGTTCGAGAGGGTTGATGCCAACAGTCGCTTTACCCAAAGAGACCCTACCAAGCTGGTCATAAAAAGATGCCAAACGTCTTTGTGTCATAAAAACGCCTATAACATGTGTATCAAAATATATAACAAAATACCACAGACGCTACGCGAACTGCCGCAACGTCGGTTCATTAAAAAACTAAAAAAATGGCTTGTGCACGAGTGTTTCTATGACATTGGAGAGTTTCTAGATCATTACTAGATATTTGGACATTTTGTATATGATTTGATTATAATCATAGTTATAATTTATTTGCAATAGATTTTTAAGGTTCTCCTAAGACTTGTATTGAATAGTATATTTAATTTTTATTTTTATTTAATTTTAAATGTAATAATGTTAAGTTGGGTAATAATAATTGTTTATTTATAAAAATTAAAATATTTGCATGTCACATGCCGTGGCTAAACATGTTCGGCTATAACTGATATACTCATTAAGATCTGTATCGTACCATGTTTATGAGCAAATAAATTCTTTCTTTCTTTCTTTCTTTCTTTCTTAAAACTAACAATTTCTCAATATTGAGATAATCGGCTTCAAAGTTTGAACATTTCATTTGCAAATATTATGTTTTCTGATTATTTATGTCATCATATTATGGTGTCAAATTATTGTAATTGCCCATATTTATTATTATGGAAGCATAAAAATAAAACTGAGTGGATGGAAATGTATTTATTTGAAAAAATGTGTATATACATTCTTCATCCACTGACAATGTAATATGATATTATGAATACTAAGCGTGGAAGAAGGGAGTATATAACATTAAATATATAAAAAACTAGCTATTGCCCCTGGCTCCGCCCGCATAGATGTCGGTTATCGCGACTAAACATAGCCTATGATATTTTTTTATACAACTGAGGTCACAGATAAGCACAGGGTCCTCCTGGTGGTAAGCAGTTACCGTAGCCTATGAGCGAGTGCAACACCAGGGGAGTCACACTCGTGCTGCCGATCCAGTAAGAACAGAGAGATTCTGTGCCGTCAGTGCAAGAGATAAGTGGGACTTTGGTTATCCCACTGACAGCACAACCTCTCCAGTGAGCTCTGGCTACCCTACTCACCGTCGGAAACAACACAATTTTAAGCCACGGTTTTCTGTAGGGCGGAGGTACTTCCTCAGTCGGATTGCTTGATTGGGACAGATACACCGTCGTATTCTATTCTTTTTTATACTACTTAAGTCGCAGACAAGCACACGGCCCTCCTGATGGTAAGAGGTTACCGTGGCCTGTGAGCGAGTGCAACACCAGAGGAGTCACACTCGTGCTGCCGACCCTGTAAGAACAGAGAGATTCAGTGCCGTCAGTGCAGAAGGTAACCTCCTATATTGGTAGCTATGTCCTTTCCTAAGGTCTAATCTATCTCTGTACTAGATTTCATCAAAATCGGTTTAGTGGTTTAGGCGTGAAAGTTTATTAGACATACAGAGTTACTCTTTTTATTTTATTTTTATACTACTTAGGTCGCAGACAAGCAGACGGCCCTCCTGGCCCTTACTTTCGTATTTATAATATTATTATTAGTATTACTTAGAATGGATATATACATAGTTATTGCAACTTTTTGTCATGGGCAATAATGTTATCAATACTGATATTCTGGTTTCAGAAATTTTATGTTTTAATACTAACTTACGTTTTTACACAAATAAATTTGTGAGCAAGTGCTATATTTTCTTCCAACCTCAATGTCTACTGCTCAACCTTTTAACATATCATCATAATTTTTGACTGCCTCTGTGGTGTAGAGGTAGTGAACGCGGCCGCTATGCAGGAGGCGTGGGTTCGATCCCCGCTCAGTGCAAATATTTGTATGCAAGAATATGAATATTTGCATTGGTCTGGGTGTTTCTATGTATAATATGTATGAAAAAAATGTATCCAAATATGTTTATCCGCATTCTAGAACCCATAACACAAGCTAGTTAAGCTATGCTTACTTTGGGTGTTTTTTTTTATCGTGCGAAAAATTCCCACGGATACCTCCCCGCCGGAGCCGGAGGAGAAGGTTATGTCGGACTCGAACCGACTAAAACGCACGCCGTCTGGGGGCCTTACTGCTTACTTTGGGTCTAGATGGCGTAGAATGTTCTACAATATTTTTTTTTATTTTTTATTTCAGTGTTGAAGCCTGGTCACACTCGAGACTTTTTTGTACTTTAGAACAGGCATGACAATCATTCGTCATCATCTGTACATTAGTCCCGGCCGCATCCGAGGCTTTCACCTCAGAGTCCGTGATTCGCTTTCCGGCTTTTACTTTTCCATCTCGCACGGTCTTGGACAGAGTTGGAGAGGAGTCGGCGGGAGTCGGTTTAAAGTGGGAGTAAAGTTTTTTTGGAGTAGAGTTGGAGGGAGTGGGAATGGAGTAGAAGGTGGTCGGTTTGGAGTTGGACTGGAGTCAGATTGGAGCCGGAGTTGAGTTGCTTTGGAACCGGAGTGCAGTCGGTTTACAGCCAGAGTGGAGTCTGTTTGGAGTTGGAGGAAATCGGAGTGAAGTCGATTTGAAGTTATAGTAAAGAAGTCGATTCGAGTCGGATTGAAGTCGGTATGGGGTCGAAGTAATTTGCTATGGAGTTGGAGCAGAGTCAGAGTGGAGTCGGCAGGAGTCGGTTTAGAGTTGAAGTCGGAGGGAGTCGAAGTGAAGTTGGTTTGAAGTTGGAGTGTAGTCGGTGCAGATTTGGAGTGAAGTCGGTATGGAGTCGGAGTATCAGAGTGAAGTTGGAGTGAAGTGCGTTTGGAGTTGGACCGAGTCGTAGCGGAGTCAGTATGAAGTTGGAGTAAAGAAGTCGTATTGGAGTCGGAGTGAAGTCGGTATGGAAGGTTAGAGTGGAGGTTAGTTTCAAATCAGAGTAGCGTTGTTTGGAGTCGGATCTTAGTCGGCATGGGGTCGAAGTGAAGTTGCTATGTAGTTGGAATAGAGTCAGAGTGGAGTGGGAGTGGAGTCGGCAGTCGGTTTAGAGTTATGTTATAGCGAGGTTGGAGTCGAAGGGAGTCGAAATGAAGTTGGTTTGAAGTTGGAGGACATCAGAGTGAAGTCGGTTTTGAGTCGGAGTCAAATCAAAGTAGAGATTTAACGCGCAACACGTGACGCCCCTGGTGTTGCATATGTCCATAGGCCGCAGTAAGTATTTCCCATCAGGCGGGCCGTGTGCTTGTCTGCCATCTAAGTTAACGAGGTGAACTAATGAATTCTGACATCATTCTGTATATCTACAGTGTGCCTTTTTATACTGTCATGTATAACGGCAACAAAAAGTTGGTCATTGGTGCTGATCATGTAGTGCCTCATTTGACTGCCTCTGTGGCGTAGCGGTAATGAACGCGACTGCTACGCAGGAGGCGCGGGTTCGATCCCCGCTCAGTGCCAATATTTGTATGCATGAATATAAATATTTGCATTGGTCTGGGTGTTTCTATGTATAATATGTATGTATTTACGAAAAAAAAAAAAAAAAGTATCTAAGTATGTATATCCGCATTCTAGATTCCATAACACAAGCTAATTAAGCTTACCATGGGTCTAGAAAGCGTTGTGTAGAATGTTGTGGAATATTTATTTATTTATTTATTTTCAAAAAAGTTACTAATTTTTTTGTTACACACAGCCAGTCTAGTAATACACATAGAAGAGCAGGAATGAAAGAGCATGGTCATGAATGAAATAAAGCATCGTGGCAGTACATTTTCTTGCACATAACTCCTTCTTCCATTGAAGAAATACGTTTAATAGACCGATTTTCAATGGAAGAAGGCGTTAAGGCACATACCTCCTTCTTCCATGTAACTTTTGCTTTTTTTGTTGCAGTTATGCCCTTCATCTTCTGGTATTTTGGAAACTAAGATTAAATTGCGGAGTTTTTTGATCTAATATAGTTTATATACACCTATAACCGTCATATAACGCAAAAAATCAAAAATCTCAAAAATGTTAGTTACCCCCTTCATCCACTCACGTCTTTATATATCTAATGATATTTAAACTAATTCTTATACTAAACTAATTAATTCTCATAATTCAGAAGATTTTCTATGAAAACTTTAATACACCTTAGCGCATAATCCTATCTATAGATCTACCTAGGTACAGCACAAAAATCTTAGTTTTCTCATCTAATGTATCTAAGTTAGCCCCATCAGACGTTTTCGAAGTAGTTTTTATTACACTTACTTTAACAAGTTTAACAAAACAAATTACCCCAACTAATTACTCTGTTAAGGTGGAGTTAAATGCAGTAGACTGTAACAAAGTGATGATTAATTTCAATTCTAGTGAGATAACAAATCTGTAGGCCACCATCTGACCTCCCAACCCTGAGCAGAAAGCCTGTACTGAAGCCTCGCCCGTAGAATTACAGGTTTTATATGAACCCAAGTTCACTGAAATAGGGCCGCGTTTAGATTTTGAAAAAATTTTTTTGGTAGCTCAAGTAACTGCAAAAAATTTTGCAAAAATAAATACTATCTTCAGAGAAACGTGCTTATACTGTCACTTCATATTTAAAACAAACAGTACCATTTCATTCTACTGTTTGCGTTGCATTGCAATTAAAGCAACAATAAAACAGTACACACCTTATTTAGTAGACTTTGTACTGACAAAAGAGTGGACAAAATAGCGTTTCATTATTTCAACGTTATTCAGAAAGTCATTATAAAGCTTTGTGTAAAAACTGGAGGTGGAAAAAAGTTGTTATGCATGAAGAAATTACTATGTTAGAATAGTAACGAACTTCATAAAAATATTGTGGAAAATTTTAAGGTGAAAAATTCCAATCAAAACTTAACGAGATATTTGCCAGGTTTTTTATGCTGCAGTATTACAAGTTTGAAAATACTTTACAGGTTGTTAAAGCGACTGCTGCGTAGGGGGTGTGTGTTCTATTTTGCGCTCAGTGCAAATATTTGTATGCATGAATATATCTATTTGCATTGGTCTGGGTATACGTAGATATATCTCTTTGCTTCTCTACGACCAATTAACGTGACGTGACGTTTTGGTCATGTCACATCTTTTTTCGGCGATTTCATTGGTCGAAAAGATGTCTCGATTTTGATCGATTTTTCACCATGCTGAGGCTACTGTCCTCAGATGATTCGAGCTTCAGGACTGAGTGTCGTTCTAGAATATGGGCCTAGCCTACAGTTACGGAAACTTGAGAGGTTTGTAAAGATAGGTATAATACAATAATCTCTGCACACGCCACCGTATAGAGAAAGGCGTCCATATATATTTCTATTTGCACACTAGAATGAGTCGGTGATTTGCAATATGAGAAGGCATATTAGCTAATAGCAGGCACAGAACGTTAGACGGCTTGCAGCTAAAATTCAAGTCATAGCATATATTGCAAGAATAAAATGCATAAGTTTGAGCTGTAAAATCTAGACCGATCATAAATCTGGGGATTCAAAGCTGCTTGTAATCGTACTTGTAGACTCTAGTTACGCTAGTACTATTATCGGTGCTAACACGGTTCACATCTATTCACAACGTAGTTTTAACATCTATGTGAAGAATATTTGTCTAATTGTGTAATTTTTTTAAGAATTCATTATGGGTAATATTTTATTGTAATCCTCGTTTAGCGTTATAACTTTTTTTAATGTGCCCCACCAGAACCAGCATGGGTGGTTATTTTGGACTTGAAACCGACCAAAGCCAAAGTCTCGGGACATCAGTTGCCGATGGTGAGGTAACCTCTGGCATAGCTCTAAGGCTCCCTCGGATGTGGAAATACGGTGTCCCTGACCTTTTACAGAAAAAGGGGGAGGGGAGGACGCGTGTCGTGCCGCAGTCTAGCACTTTGGAATCTGGGGTCCACTTAGGGTTTTTGGGGTTTTTTGCCAGTCTTCTCAGGTCAGCTCGGCAGTTATGGTGGTTCATGTGCTAAACAAATCTTTTATATTTTGAAGCTTTAAATTATTTTTGGCTTTGACTTTGATTCGTATATCTGTTTTTCCGGAAGTGACTGGTGTCTGGCCTCCCCCGACCCTGATACCAAAACCTGCACCAGAGCCGCGTCCGTTAATAGCAAGTCGACTGACTAGCACCTGAGGTTGGCTTAGATCCCAAGGGTGTTGGGTGATAGGGTCCTGTAAATGGTCCTGTATAGGTGATTAACTTCTGTCAGGTAATTTTGAATTGAGAAGACAAAATCTAGGCCTGGACTATAACCAGTGGCATTATGTGTGGTATGTGTCATTTCGTGCGAAGGTATTACAATGTTAAATAACAAAAATAGCAGAATGAAGTGTTCCTTTGACTTAATTTTGTGCGTCGTTCCTTAAATTGTGTTATTTTGTAAGATGTCGGTTTCAAATGTTTGCCATGTTAAGGTGAACATTTTATTGTTACCCTGGATTTTAATTAAACAAAGTATGTTTTGAGACGCCAGGTAGATAAAGAAATGTGAAATTTAACTGTGATGAAGACAAAATACGAGGCTTTAGTACCTCTTCAACCTTAGAATAGTTTCATCTTTTATTTTATCGTGCGCAAAATCCCTAGATTTATCTCTTGCACCCCAACCGACCCAGGGCCATATCTTTTTCTCTTTCGAGCTGGCCCTCTTTGGATGCCCACATCCGAAGAGGAACAGCGTGTTCCTCAGACCACGGTGTTCTCGCGCCCGGGTATGGGGAAGAGCGCATTGCGCGACGCCACGCCGCCGCGGCCTGCTTCGTAGCGGTAGGGTAGGGGGTAGGGTGACAAGTAGCCCACCTGTCACCTGCAGCCCCGCTCTCATGGGGGACGCAGGTTGTTCTGCGAGAATGGTCCACTCATCATCATCATGTCGTATGGCTTTACTCGAGTCCTCATAATTATGTCGACGTCCAGTTGGCGAAGCCAGTCTATTGCTGCCGGTGTGAGGTCATGTAGCTCACGTATTCCTCCAGGGAAACGACGGAGTGGACACTCCTCTGTGATATGCATCGTTGTCTGCTTTGGAGCTCCACAATCACAGTCCGGCGCTTCTTTAAGTCCCCACTTGTGAAGATGGTAGTTGCATCTCCCGTGTCCACTGTTGAGTATAGTTACAAAAACTTTCAGAGTTTTCTCTCTAGTCATAGATTAACAGATACGTCACTTCCATACAAGAGTGACAATAACTATCTTAAGAGTGGTAGTTACAAGCAGAAATATACCTTCTTCCAGTAGTCCAAGAGTTGAAAACTGTGTTGTCGGAAACCTGCAAACTTGCGTGACAGATGTATTGGCGCCACTCGCTTCACGCGATTTTCGGTCTCACGTTATAGGAGTTGAACCTATTGCCGTCAAGCAGGCACTTTGTCAGCCTTTTACAATTATTTCATATTAACAACATCAATAAGTATCTTATAATTCTCATCCAATTAAGAAAATCAAATGGCATATGAATCGCTCCCTATAGACTCCCTATTGACTTTTATACACAATATATTCCCGAATAAGTTGTAAAGCTTATTCATCAAAGTCGGAACTTATTGTGAATCAACGTTAACTGCCAAGTCACAAATTGCTATTCGATACAACGAACGATGAACAGACGAACTTCGGAATCGTAGGTACTTAAGGGACACAGTCTGAAACTTTTTGATATCATTTTCGACTTGCAGTCGCTAAATAAACTGCTGAGTTAAAGGGATTTATATTCCATAAGTACAAAAAACTCAAAGTAAGTCCTACGTCTGTTTGACAAAAATGTTTTAATAAGCTTTCATTTATTTTCAGTCCTTTACTTCCTCGGGGTCGGCAGTATAAGTATAACACCTCTGGTGTTGCATACGTCCATAGGCCACGGTAACATTTTCTATCAGGGAGGCCGTGTGCTTGTCTGCCACCTAAGTGGTATAAGTAAAGGTCCGCTTCTTGTTTTAATTGGTATGTCGGCTTTTCCATGAGCGACTGCGACCTATCCCTAAAAGTCCGCTCCTGTACTTAAATACGAGCATATTGGAGTACAGGGTCCGTTATTTTTTCAGTCTAAAACTGCGAAGTGCCTTAACTTTGATTCTTCTGTGAAGCCTTCTGAACCCTTTGGCGATATCGAACCTGTAGCCTTTTTAGGGCTCCAACTTCTCGTAACTACTCCCATTGATGTTTGTACAGCAACCGGGATCCACGGCTTAACGTGCTCTGCAAGCCACGAAGGGGTCTTACCGTCTTTTTTTAAGAATGGCCACCCATCTTAAGACCAACTAGGGTAGTGCTCATTAAGCTATTAAGCTTGCAATGTATTAACCTACTCGGTTACCACCTTCTTAAATTGGTTTCCCTAACCACTCTATTACTAAAAGAAAATAATACAATTTGTTTGTTTACAACACTCATGCAGAAAAAAAAGGTAATACCTTTACAAACTAGACGTTGTATGCAGTTGAATCGGACTGAGGTATTTTCATTAAATGTTGTTCTTAACTCAGTTACGTAAGCGAACTAAATAAGATTTATTGAAATACTAGCTGACCCCGCGAACTTCGTACCACCTTTTTTATTTTTTCTCGCCGTAAGAAACACCAACTTCAAGGAATATTCTAAAAAAAGAATTAGCGAAATCGGTTCAGACGTTCTCGAAATTTACGCTTAGCAACACATTTAGGGATTCATTTTTATTTAATAGACTAGCTGTTTTTGAGCGGAATTCTGATCCTATTGCCGCATTCTATGGGAACCTATTCTAGAGTTAAAACAGTGTTAAAAGTAACTGACTGCCTCTGCGGCATAACGGTAGTGAACGCGGCCGCTACGCAGGAGGCGCGGGTTCTACCCCCCGCTCAGTGCTATTTTATTATTTGTATGCATAAATATGAGTAATTTAATTGGTTTGGGTATTTCTAATATTAGTAAACAAAACAAGTCTTCCCTACAACCCTTCCAGCTCAGTTGAATTACTCATGTTTCGTGTGGGGTCACGTCGATGGCAATAGCCAGGATTCGAACCCAGTACCTTTCGATCGTAACCACCGACTCTTTAACCACCAAACCACCGACAACAAAAAGTTATTGGATTTGTCACAGCTTTGAAAATCGGTGGCTTTTGTGTTTTAGTTTCTCGCTCAAGCTACTTAGCAAGATCCCAGACCGCTGAGAATTCGCCTTGATAAAATAATCTGTTTATTTTTTTACTTCATCTAATTTAAAAACAAGCACCGCTTTGTGTGCGCTTATAAGTTCCTCTTTGTTTTCCAAGAATAATACTTAAGTTGAAAGAAACTAAAGTTCAGCTTAAGATAGTTTTAATAACATGGCTGAAGTTAAATTTGTACCGCAAATTTGATATATCACCTCCGTGCTTGGGATTTACCACCACTCCTTCTCTTCCGTTTGATATTTGGGTTTTATGGGAGCAACTGCTGGCCGACCTCCGTCTTATTGATCAAGATGAGTCAGTAAGAGCGGAAACACACGATGCGTTGCGGCGGCGGCGCGACGCCGGAGCGGTGTCGCTGCGTCGTTTTACATAGAAATATGTCGCCGCACCGGACTTGCAACCACCGAGACGAGACGGGGAGGGGTGAATGCGTTGCGACGCCGGAGCGGCGCCGCGTAGTTGTTTAGGGGCTGTGCATTAATCACGTGATGTTTTAGCAATTTTCTAACCCCCTATGGTGATACGTGGTAAGGTTTTAGACACCCCCCCCCCCCCCCTCTAGCCAAAATCACGTGTATTTTTTTAATTATTATTTAATGCTAGAAAACTAAGAATCGTGACAAAAATCACGAGTTATAAAGGTGCGTACAAATTATATAGCATAACATGTTATATAACATTGTTATAACAATGTTATATAACACTTATAACAATGTTATATAACATGTTTCAGTAATGTAGACACTGAAGTTAGTACAATGTTGCAAAGTTATAAAACAATGTTAAATAATGTGGACGTGTTATATAACACGAGTTATACAACATGTTACATGATCAAAAATAAATACACGTGATATCTCAATATACCCCTACCTCCCCCCTGGTGATATTTCGTGATTTTTCCGAACACCCCTCTCCCCTGTTGAGCCTCACGTGATTAATGGACAGCCCCTTATGATTTATTAACAGACTGTACAACGCAGCTGGGGCACACGCGGCGCCGCTCGTGTGCCCGCTACTGCGGCGAAATTTCTGCGGTGCGTCGCCGCAACGCATCGTGTGCTTGCGCTCTAAGAGAGCACACGATGCGTTGCGGCGACGCACCGCAGAAATTTCGCCGCATTGGCGGGCACACGAGCGGTGCGGCGCAGCCGCCGCGTTGTTATCAAACAAATGAGTGGTGCCGCTCCGGCGTCGCAACGCATTCACCCCTCCGGCCCTCCCCGCCTCGTCTCGGTGGTTGCAAGTCCGGTGCGGCGACGCAGCGCATCGTGTGACTTGCTACAGATATTTCTATGTAAAACGACGCAGCGACACCGCTCCGGCGCCGCGCCGCCGCCGCACCGCATCGTGTGCCTCCGCTCTCATATAGTGCAGTTTAGAAGTGGAAAGAATTGAATTAAATAATACATTAAAGTATAATCACGCCTTTATCCCCGTAGGGTTAGGCAGAGACGAATTAACACCCACATTTTACTAATCATTGTCTTAGGTCCCACGTAATAGGGGGTGCGCCTATTGCCGTATTCCGAGCATTATTGTTGACTGGAGTCATAATTATATCGGGCTGTATACTATATCTGTCCGATGTTAAACAGCCCTAACCCTTAGTTGCCTTGTACGACACCACATGGGGGGAGATGGGGTGGCCCAAATTCTACTCTGTCGGGAACCACGCGGCATACGGCATTAGAGAATTGGGTTATGATAACTATATGCATTACACTAATATTTCAATATGATCCTAACAATTTATGAAATCCATTTCATTCATTTGTAAGACTATAAACACAAGTCAATGTTTTGCATCGTATATATGACTAATAATAACAGGGATGGATTTCAATTGAACAAGGTTAAAAGTATTTTTTTTTCGTATATATCATTACAATCCATATCCATACTAATATTATAAATGCGAAAGTAACTCTGACTGTCTGTCTGTCTGTCTATCTGTTACGCTTTCACGCCTAAACCACTGAACCGATTTCGATGAAATTTGGTACAAAGATAGAGTAGACCTTGGGAAAGGACATAGGCTATGTTTGGTCGCGATAACCGACATCCACGCGGGCAAAAGCTAGTGGCATAATATTTAGGTCACTCTCAAGGGAACAAAATGGCGGAGCGGGCAAATAAGCCAAAATGTAAAAATAATCAACTGGACTATTGTTTAACAAATAAACCACCGCACTCTCCTAAGAAGATTTTAGTACTATTTATTTTTATTGTCATTACATAATATAATTCATAAAAAAAATTCACAATACACCCACATAATAACCCCATACAATTCATACAACTCTACAAATATTTAATTTCGTGCATATTATAAACTTGTCACGTTTAATAAACCAGTTTATGGACATTTATCTACCTGAACACTAACAAAAATTAGATTAAGACTAGACTTTGTACATGAAATTTGACTTTTCATAATTAAGTAGACACTTGAATGACAAAATTTTCATATCACACATTGAAATAAAACTATTCTTAACGGATTCCATCACGATTTATTTGGTATATTTTATTATTTACACTGATCCCGACGTCTCAGTTGCTTTTCAGTAGCAGCAACAGCAGTGACCGCGGCTGATGCATAACATACATTTCAACAAAATTACAAGATAATCAAAAAGACAAAATAGTCAAAAGTATAACATAGTTTAAATTATTGGACGCTCCAACTTCACCCCAGGGCCTTCTTTTGATATGCAAAATTGAAATATTAAAGAATGCGCTGAGTAATAAACTTTTGAGTTGAAGTCCGTCCCTGTCGCCTTGATGGCAGTTAAACCATTAAAAGTCAACGACCTCAGAAACAATCACGTTATTATTTGAGGTGATTACATGTTGAGTGCTGATCTCAGATTAGATTTAATGGGAAGGGCGGTTTGTAGATTCAACCCTTAATAGGCAAAGGAAATTTCTTTCCCTATATTATGAGAAATACTTTTTACTTTGTAAATAGAAGGCTCGGTTGCTTTAAACAATATTCTTATGAAGTAAATTGGGCATTTTTCTTGTTGGTTAGTCTTGTTTCTATGTAAAATTTTGGTTTGTTAATATGTTAATTATAAAATTGGCAAGTAAGAGCAGGATTTGCCTAAAGGTAAGCGGTTACCAGCGGCAGTTTTCACTTATACATCGTAGGATTCCTTCGCAACATCACACATTGGTGCTCTACTCAAAATATTGGCAGCAAGTGATCTCTTTTAAGAATAACTCTCACTTCAAAGAAAATTAAATTCAAGTTGATTTTTTTTGTGTTTTCGAGCTATTTGTGACGCCCCTGGTGTTGCATACGTCCATAGGCCACGGTGACCACTTCCCATCAGGTGAGCCGTGTGCTTGTCTGCCACCTAAGTGGTATAAAAAAAAAAGTTTATCTCGATTTGTATTTCATGGTGTTTTGAGTCTAGATGCAATTATTAATTTTAAGTTTATATATTTTATTCTAAACTAGGTACCTGTTGCCCTCGGCTCCACCTACGAGTGACCAAACATAGCCTATGTCCTTTCCCTAATTCTAGTGTCTATATAGAGTTGGCATAAGAACATGTCTATATAGAATTGGCATAAGAACATGTCTATGTAGAGTTGGCATAAGAACATAGGCTATGTTTGCTAAAGCAATAGTCTAGAGTAAAGACTATTTATATATCAAAATTTCATGAAAATCGTTTCAGCGGTTTAGCGCTCAAAGCCAACAAACATATAACTAAGTATAAATCTTGTCTGAAACACAGCACATACATATATACATATACATTTAACGGATCAGATTTATTTGAGCTGAAGAAAAAGACAAGGCTATTACCTACTAGGAAGTAAACGATTTGATTGATGGATAACCAATAAAAAATAAAGGTCTGCCGATTCGATCAGTGTCAAACTACCCATTAATAAATAATGGTACAAAATAGGATAAAATGACAGATTCAGGGTAAGGGAGAATTTATATTTTCACTTCATGCGTTGGTCAGGATGCTGAGTTCGGAAATAATGACTAGAATTGAATAAAATTTTTAAGCATTTGGTAAGCTAACTATTCGAATCGATTAAGATAGAAAAAAAAAAAAAAAACATATAAACATCCGGATTGAGAACCCTCTCCTTTTTTGAAGTCGGTTAAAAAAGCGAATACAGCCCTAGACAAGTGGCAATTCGTTGCTCGGCGTATGATGAGATAAAATGCCAAATGTATGGGATTTGACGTATATGACAGGCGTCAACGAATGCAAAAACGTCAAATCCTATACATTTGTCATTCTATTCCATCATACGCCGAGCAACGAATTGACACTTGTCTAGAGGGGCAGTTCAGGCGGGACTCGAACCCGCGATCTTTCCCTACAGGGGGAATGCTCTGACCACTGAGTCACAGAGCCTCACCCGAAGTTGATCCATATTCTTCTATATATCCGTCGCCCCAAGACGGTGGGACGGGGGCTTAATCGATAATGACCATATCGATGCCTAACAGCCAAAAAGGGATAAGCGACATATTTTGGGATTTTGAGTTATATACATAGTCAGAATCGTAATTTTTTTCTTCGTCGTTTGATCCGGGTTACGTGTTTCTAAGCGAATTTTTATGTCGTTTAAGCAATTGTAAAATTATAGATATGAGACTTTTTTTTTTCTATATAAACGACCAACATTTTGACGAGATATTTTTTTTGGTGGTTGATCTACAAAATATCGGAGAATAACGAACTTATGCTTTTTGGACTTTCTGTAATATTCTAATGATCTACCTTTAACCTATTTCGCCTGGAAATAAAAATTGAGAAATATGGGTTTATGATAATTTGCCTCTACATAATTATTTATTGACATCCGTTTAATACTTTCTGGCAATTTTTTTAAACATATATTATAGTCGTTTACTACATTTTTTCCCTGCAAGTACTTAATAATATTTTGTCGCTTATCCTTTTTAGCCCTCCCGATATTTAAAGAATTTTGGCGTATTGTGTCGTTTAGTCAATCTAAAATAATTGAAATTGGCGGTTGTTGGTATCATTCTCTCGAAAAAAATGACCCAAGCCGGGTGACAGCTGGGCAAGCGCCACGTGCGCATGCGAGCCATTTTGGCACGATGTAAAATGTATAGATAATTCACAATTTCTAGAAAGTAAAACATCTCATATCATTTCGAAAATCAGCCTTTTCTATAACGAACATTTATCTTGATTTGATATTAAGGTAACTATTATTATTTGAGTTGTAATAGTTTTGAGTCTATTCGAAATCGAATATGATCTCGGCGAATATATGATATAAGAAATTGTTAATTAGAAAGTGCCATTTTTAGTCAATTATAGACTGAGCTGATTAATAAAATTATATAGTTTTATTATTTAAACGTCTCGGGTAAACCTGAAATATATTCTCCTTCAAATATACTTTTAAACAAAAAGTACATAGAAACACAGAATAGTCTAATTATCGTAGTTTCTTAAAAAATACTTGATACCTGCAATTTTCCATTCAGTGAATTTTCATTCGATAGCTGGTTATACCACATTTCCACAATTTTATTTCTTAAGAAAATACACTTGCGCTATTTTTCTTCAATTTAAATAAAACATGAGGTGAGGTTACATCATTTTTTGATAGAAGCTAATAATTTTTGTATTTCATTTACGACATTTTTGCTGTTTGTAAAATTAAGACCATTTGGGGTAACCGACAGATACTACTATTTCTAGCCTGAATTTCAAAAAACTAACAACGCCAGTCAATAGACAGTGCAATAAATGCTACAAATATTGATTTTCAGCCTTTCGGAACCTATACATCTTTTGTTATGAATTTTTTTCGTTTATTTTCAACTTTAAATCACTCTCCTGTAAAATTTGTAAAGTGGCGGTTATCCCTTTTCGGCCGTTAGCCATCGATATAATATCGAATTCGAAGTGCTTGATGAACTTGCAGCCCTAATATCTAATATATAAAATTCTCGTGTCACAGTTTACGTTGCCATACTCCTCCGAAACGGCTTGACCGATTTTGATGAAATTTTTTGTGCTTATCCGGTATCTATGAGAATCGGCCAACATCTATTTTTCATCCCCCTAAGTGATAAGGGTGCAGCGGGAACGGGATTTGAATACCACGCGGGCCGAAAATATGGCGGTACGAAGTTCGCCGGGGCAGCTAGTATTATATGGAAATGATATACACGTTAGTGCGAAAGTATCCCACATAATTATCCTCCTTCCGTTAATCCAGGTGGCAACCGAAGCCTTCATTCACGTCGAAGACCGGGTTTTTTTATATAGGACACCTTAATTTGACTTCACCTCGCCTGATGGTAAAGTCTCGGAAAAGAGGGTCCCCATTATACACACGTACCATGTTACAATGGTGGCACTCAGCCTCATCAGATACTTTTTCACGCCCCGCTTATACGAGCAGGGACTGTAGGAAGAGGGAAACTCATGAACCGGTAATTTCAGGTCGTCGCCGAACCGCTTGGTTCCTGATGAAATATTCTGAAGTCTGAATAGTCTGCCTTTTCCAGTCTGCAGCTGAATTTACATATTTTACGTGAAACGGCTGCCATCTGACCTCCACAACCCATTGGTGATATCAAAGTTGTGTAGTTAGATCAGTTGTTGGATTTTTTGGTGACAAACTACCTACCTGTAACGACTGCCATAGACGGTCGCACGAACTAACTTTTAAACTCTCGCATTCCATGATGTACAATAATGTTAACGGGAATTAACGCGCTCATGGTGTAGGTACATACATTCTTTGATTTAACCTGGTCAAAACGTCAGGCAAATCAAAATAATGTATGTACCTATACCAAGGTCGTGTGACCACCGGGACCGACATCTTAACGTGCTCTCCGAGGCACGGAGAGTACTATAGATTCCTCATCGATTTATATACATTTTCGACTGTATTCCAGCGCGATATATCTACATAAAAGTTTATATATAACATCCCGTACCGGCAGTACATATGTGAAGGAAAACTGATGAGTCTACTGTAAACTGAGATCGTGCAATCTATCACCGCTAATGTATTAAATCAATCTCGGAGATGAGTCTTGTTTTAAAAGCTTTTAACTCTTTGTGTATAGTGGAAATAGGTAATAAGTCAGATATCTTTAATGTATAGACACAACTACTTTACAAGTATCCGTGAAGATTTTTCACATGATAAAAAAAAGTAGATAACTACTAGACAGCCGGGGTGTGAGGGATATGTCTACCGACAAAAATAAGCAACCGGTGGCTCAAGATGGGTTCGTTTTAGGCGGTTCGAGTCCGATATAAAATCCCCCCACCCTCCACCACCTCAACTGTCTTCGGCGGGAGACATATCTGTGGGGATTTTTCGCACGATAAAAAAAAGTTCTTACTAGATATGCAAATCCGCCATAACCCGCGCTAGCTCCTGCGGGTCCGAGTATACGCAAAGTCTGCCTATTGTTTTTGATTGGTACGTCGGCTTTCCCGAGAGCGACTGCCGTATGTCGTCCCAACTTTGAGAGGAAAGCCTCCTTCAGAGCGTCATCCATTGTTGAATAGATGCACCAACTAACAGGCCAGGTTGGCTTGGCCCCCAAACTTATTTATAGGTCCTTGCGCATTGAAATGCACTCTGGCAAGTACAGAATAAGTAATTTAAACTACTATTTTCTAGCAGAGTAAGTGGAAGTTGTAAAGAGAACAACGTGCCAAGGAATCCTTGTATACTAATGTACTTACAGGGTAGTGTCACAGTAATGTGTGCCCATACTTAACATCGTAATGTGCGCCGTAAATTTTCATTTAGAGCACTGCGTACACTATCTAGTAGAACGTGGCGTTCTTGTAATTTCTTTCGAACACGCGATAAAAGTTGTAAGTTTTGTGCAATTATACATACATACATACGTTATGCTCACGCCTATTTCCCTCACAGGGTAGACAGAGATAAACGCCCACCAATACATACTTTACGAGCTTCCTCCACTGCTTATTAACTTTATACGCTGGTTTCGAGTACAAACATCTTTCTTTTTATCGGCAAATAGTTTAATCATCATCATCATCACAGTATTAGTCCCAGTTACATCCAGCGCTGCCATATGATCACCCAAACCCGAAAGAAAAGAACCGATCTGACAGAAAATATAAAATAGTAATATCGATACTCCGTTGTTATACTTATAACATATTTTATAATTTTTTTTTGTCTGAATAAAGTATTTTCTGACATCGTATTTTCAATGCCATTTTTTCTAAACTAGCTATTGCCCGCGGTTCCGGCCTCGTGGGCTTCTGATCCCGTTCCCACTGCTGTTCCTTGCCGTTAGCGCGATGATATTATAGCCTATGACACTCAAAATAATGTGGCTTTCTATTGCTAAAATAATTTTCAAAATCAGTTCAGTAGATCCAGAGATTGCCCCTTACAACTTCACCAACTCACAAACTTTACCTCTTAGTAATAATAGTTTTAAATAAACTCATAAAACGAACTAAAGGACAAACTTATGGCTGAAGTTAACTTTTATAATGTATGTAACCTCTTTATCGAAAATATGGCGACGTCAGGAAAATATTTTGGCACGAATATGATACTCTGTGCTAAGTGCAGTTTGGAGAGGAGACATTATATTCCGACAAAAATAGCTCAAGTTCTTTCAGAGAACAGCTTCTATCAAATGAGAATGACATTGATGACATAAAGGACTGCAGGCCGCCGAACAGACGAAAAACTGCAGGCGGACTGTAAGTGGGTGGCCGCCTTAACGGGCCGAAACGGGCATCTGCTCTCTTTCGGGCGCGCATTTCGGGCTGGTAAGCAGAGTAGTATTAACACTCAGATTTCGTCAACTGAGGTGCAGTAGAGAAGGGTGAAAATTTTCAATTGGGAAGCCTATAGTAAAATCCCCTCTATAGAACAACCATAGTAATTTTGTATGGAATTCTACCAAGGCTTCTCTTTACTGAGCAAGCCGACAGGAATCGTGTTATAGTGACCCCTGACACTGCTGATGTACCTATATGGGAACGCACTAAGATGGTAGGAGGGAATGGTAGTAGGTGCATATTCGAAAAGGCATCATTCACTACGAGATTATACCTATGTCAAATTTAAGTATGGAAAATTGTACAAGTATGAGTGTCAGAATTTGAGACACTCAGACCAGGTTCAGGTAGCTCATTTGGCAGAATCCATCATTGCATCATTTTTTTTCTAATTTAAATTTTTAAGCAAACGTTTACATTCTAATTGCATCAGTAATTCATTTATTAGCTTAAAAGCTCTTAAGCTTTCTAAGTTTAAAGCTCTTAAGGGATCTGGTTCTGAGAACTAACTTTTAAATTCCTTTTGTTGAAAATCGTTGGCAACTGCCGTAGTTTCGATATTTATTCGTTAAAATATTTATACAATCCGGAATAGCTATTCCATTAATAGAATCGGGACGATGGTTCTTTTATATGCACAGAGAACATAATGATTGGGATAGATATGTATTCAATAAAATAAGATTATCCTTCCTACTAATATTATAAATGTGAAAGTTTGTGAGAATGGATGTGTGGATGTTTGTTACTCTTTCACGCATAAACGGCTGGACCGATTTGGTTGAAATTTGGTATGTATATAGGTTATACCCTGGATTAACATATAGGCTATATATCAGCGATGAACGGGATCAGAATTCCACGCGGGCGGAGCCGCGGGCAACAGCTAGTTTAAAATAAAATTGTAAACGAAATTACAACTAACCACTTCAAAGCATTTCATGAAAATCGTTTTAGTGGTTTATGGGTGTTCTGTTCAGTGGTCTAAATGTAATAATTGATTCGATGATGATGATGATGATGCAAAAATTCGAATCCGGGACCTTTTGATGGCAAGGTTGACTAAACTACCTTTCTTGCCAGTTAGAAAACATTTTAGTCTTGGATAGTAATCTGCTTTTTGATTAAAGGTATGATTCCGAAGCCGACCGCATACGACAACCACAGACGCATCCAGCACATACAGCGTACCCATTACTTGTTAAAATCCGATACGGATAAAAGGGACCATTGAGAAGCCGCAATGTACGCGCATGTGCTGCGTGCGTCGGCAGTTGTCACGTGCGGTCGGCCACGGAATCTTACTTAAGTAAAAGCTTTGGTTACTTATGTTGGTTAAATTTATAGATGAATGTGTTTTTATAAAAACCAACAGGTTTTCGTGAGTTTATATGAAATATACAATTTAAATAATAAATGAAAAATATGAAAAATCTGCTATCTGATACCGAAAGGAAAGTAACATTTTCATTTCAAATCTGAATTTTAAAATTATTATAAATTTCACAATTTAATTGGTAATGTTATCTTAATAAGGCGTTTTAATTGGGGCTCGAATTATTTTTTGTAATTCAATCTCAAATCCACCCTTATTAGTTACATGTTGTTTATATGTTTATTAAAACCACCCAGAAGCCGGTAACTGGCGTTTACTATTAACGTTTTAGCCACAGACATAGAATACGGCAGATACACAAGCTTTTAACAAAACCGGCCCAGTGAGGCCGTTTCGTACCATCGTAAAACATTCATGTACCTAATTCTCAAATGATTTTTAAGTAAGAAAGGTGCTAAGTAGCAATTTTTACATCTAAATTGAGCTTATTATCTTGACTTTTAAGGTATGACTCCGAAGACGACCGCATACGACAACTGCCGACGCACGCAGCACATACAGCGTACCCATTACATGTTAAACTCCGATACGGATCAAGGGGACCATTGAGAAGCCGCAATGAATGACGCGCATCTGCTGCGTGCGTCGGCAGTTGCGTTTGCGGTCGGCTACGGAATCATACCTTTAAGGATTTACTGTTTACGGATTTACGGATTTTCCTGATTGTATACAAGGTCAAGGTGAACTCGGAGCTCAGGGTCCGCCTTTCGGCTCTTCCTCCTCCACTTCGCGCGATTTTAGGCGTCCATGATAGTGAAACCATTGGCACGCATGCCACCGTCTTGATGTCAAGTCAATACAAATACCAACCCCATCAAACCATATCTAAACCACGTCATCAGTTGTGTGCAAAAAAATATAATATGCTCAGCTTTTATACAAATGCCCATATTATTTTTTATACAAATGCATATATTATCTAGACAATCCTAAATCTGTGGTTTCAGCTCTTAGCTTTACGTCAAATAAAACAAAACTAAAAGTACAGGCTGTTTGAATTTATAGCTGCACTAACTACAGGCGGTAACATTTATGGATTCCACTCACGATTAATTAACATAAAGTGGGTATAGGCACGTGTATAGTTTCAGCACATTTGTAATTGCATGTAATATAATTGCGTGTAATTGCCCTTACTTACTATAGAATTGAAATTAAATAGATACATACATAATGTCGGCGCGTGGCTTATTTAAAGCTTTATGTTTAACCATACTGTTAATACCTACGTAGGTATTTTTTTTTTAAATAATATTAGCAAGGAGTGGGTTCACGTCGGTAGTGTAATGGCCAGGATTCGAACCCGGGACTTCTCGATCGTAAGGCCGACTCCTTAACCACTAAGCTACCGACGCTTTAGTGTGTGAAAAGTGTTTTGTAAATCAAAATCATAGTCTAGCTTTGTTTGATTGTTATTTTATTTTGAGGGTAGTTTTATTTAAGAGCGGGTGCTCCCACCCGAATGGGGTAGTAACGTGTGTCACATGCAAGGCGAGTCGGGCAGTCGAGAGCCAACCGTTGCAAGAGGCGCACGCGTGCTATTGGCTCTTAAGTTGAGTTTGTTTCTACGCTTGATTCTGTACTAAAGTGTAATATCTGCAAATAAGACAGTCTATCAATGTGAATGTTGTTTTATTGAAAAGACATCTATATAATCACGCCTTTATCCCCGGAGGGTTAGGCAGAGGTGAAGTAACACCAACATTACATCAATCAATGTATTCGGTCCCACGTAATAGAGGGCGAACCTATTATTGTATTCACGGCACTATTGACTTTACCCATGCATCTGAGGCTGAATCTGGGCTGCATATATCTGTCTGATGTTAAACAGCTCTATCCCTTAGTTGCCTTGTACAACAACGCATGGGAAGAGATGGGGTGGCCCAAATTCTACTCTGCCGGGAATCACGCGGCTTAAATTGCACAGAATTGAAATTAACTACCCTTTTTGTACGAAATTCCCCACAGATACCCCCCGCCGGGCAGCGGTTGGCTATATCGGGGTTGAACTGACCTACTCTACTGGGAACCAACACGGCTTGACAGTATATAAATCAATCGGTGATTATATAGCCTATCGCAGTCCACTGCTGGACATAGGCTTCTCCCAATGTTGGGAGGCTTTGGCCTACTGTTTCCACGCTGGCCAGACGGGTTGGTACAGGGTTTTATTTCAAGTTTTCCTTCTCTCTCAGTGATATCGTCGGTGTATATTTCCGTTAGTCACCTTTAACGATATCCAGCCAGAGATTTTTAAGCTATTGCATAGCTTCTATCGCGGGCCTTGAGCGTGGAGACCGAATCCAGAAATTCCGTAACCAAAAAACCTAAGCTGACACTCCGAGCTCGCACGAATCAAGCCGAGCAGCTCGGCTCGATTCGTGCGAGCTCGGAGTGGGGGGATAATTGCATAAGTTGATAAAAAATGCTATGCAATAGCTTTACCGCGGCAGTCCCCGAGTGCCACACGTCTTTTTTTTTAATATTAACTCGTCAATTTGTCTTCGCCTCGCCTGATGGCAAGCTGAAGGCAAAGTCCCGGATAAGATGGTCACCATTATAGACACGTACCATGTTACAATGATGGCACTCAGCTTGACGGTCTCATCAGATGCGTTTTCACGCCCCGCTTATTTTTATACCACTTAGGTGGCAGACACGCACACGGCCCACTTGATGGAAAGTGGTTACCGTGGCCGTATGGACGTATGCAACACCAGGGGCGTCACACTCGTACTGCCGACCCTAAAGAAACCTTCTAATGCCCTTCTTGAAGAACCCCATATTGTAGTCGCTTGGGAAAACCATCGCGGGGAGTTCATTCCTCCTTAAAGGACCCGGGACTGTAGGAAGATGAGATAGGGTGGTGATCTTGTATTCTTTCTCCGTGCACGGATGGTAAGTATAAACGTGTAATATATGTATTTATCTACAAATTTTGCAGGTACAGCGTCCAAACTGCAGTCAACTTCATAATTTTTAATTCGTCCATTTTGGTACGCGGGCCAGTAAATATTTCCTCAGTACTAGACTGGACTGGTCCGCGCTCGAGAGCTGAGCAAGCAGCGACCGGTGCGCAAACATTAGCTTATGAAGCTGCTCGCGTCATTGTGGAAACGCTGAGATTTTCGCACACGATAATGAGTATAAATGAAGTAGATGATTATGTTTTTGAGTCATGTTTTCGATCTATGTTTTTGAGTCATGTTTTTGATCTATGTTTTTGAATCACCATCAATATCCTAGCGATTTTCGGCTGTCCAAAGTTAATAATATATGGAATCCGGGGTCTGCATATTATTTGTTAACCTGTACAAACTGCCGTCTGATTTTTAAAACTCGAAATATTCTTACAGGGTCGGCAGCTCGAGTGTGAAGCCCCTGATGTTGCACACGTCCATTGGCCATGATGACCGCTTCCCATGAGGTACTTGTCTGCCACCTAAGTGGCATGAAGCCTCGTCCGTCAATCCACTGACGTACTGGCTTGCATGAGCCTCAAAGATCTTGCTTGATAGGCCCTCAAGAACACCCAAAATTTCTCCTCACCTCTGAAATAAAAATAAATATAACAACACTAGCTTTTGCCCGCGGCTCCGCCCGCGTGGATGTCGGTTATCTCGACCAAACATAGCCTATGTCCTTTCTCAAGGTCTAAATTACCCCTATACCAAATTTCATCAAAATCGGTTCAGTGGTTTAGGCGTGAAAGCGTAACAGACAGACAGACAGACAGACAAAGTTACTTTCGCATTTATAATATTAGTATGGATAATTTACATGTAGTCCAGAACGAAGTAATTACAAAGATATAATTAATCATACAAAACTTATACAGATATACATTAGTGGAATTAATACTGGTAATGTTTACACAGGCAGATTTAATTACTTAGAGTTAAACTGTTGAGTTTGGGAAGGGATAATTCGTTGTTATCTTGCCTTGAAATTCATGCCTTCCTCAACCGGGTGGATTATACCACGAAAGATGGAGGCGGCATACTTACATTAAATATGCATTTGTTATACGCTGTTAACGCTTTCAGATAGCTGTAATTTAATCTCTGGTTGCAACTAGCTTATTGGTTCCCTGTGGAGTAGTCTCTACGTAGAAGACCTAGGCATAGCTTAACTAGCTTGTGTTATGGAATCTAGAATGCGGCTAAACATACTTATATACATTTTATTTTTCGTAAAGGAGGTAAACTGGGATCACCGATGTACGGGAGACGGAATCAGGCACGGAGAGAAAACGTACGCTATGTTGTGTTATAAACGTAAGTTTATTGAACCAAAGCAAGACTACCTAGCTAATACACTTAAGTATCCACGGAGGATTGCAAGTCCCACAGGTGGAAGCTTGCAATCTGCCAATGGTCTAGCTAAATCTCAATCCCGAGACAAGTCCCACGTAGTGGAAGCTTGAATTAGAAGCAGAGATGAGTACCTAGGCGATCTAATTTGAATTGAATCTAAATTTGAATACAAAATAAATGATTTACGCGGGAGGTCATTCGGTTGCGGAGAATCTCGTTAGCGCGATGCAGCCGACCGGCACAGCGCCATCTATCGCGGGTGACAGTAACTTTCCTTATACATATTAAGCTTTGTGGTGTTACATACTTAAAATACATAGAAACACCCAAAGCAATACAAATATTCATATTCTTGCATAATATAATTCTTCGCACTGCGCGGGGATCGAACCCGCGCCTCCTGCGTAGCGGCCGCGTTCACTACCGCTACACCACAGAGGTAGTCAAATAAACATAGGTATAGCCTGCTGTGTGCAGCCTGCCCAAGACCGTGTACTCCTGTGAAACTCATGAGTGCCTCTGAGAACGAACGATATGCCGTCGACTCGACAGAAGAAGAAACCCGTGACAAAGTGTCCACATGACGGCAATAGGCTCCCACTATGTATGGGATCGAACATCATATTTAGCGAAATGTGGGTGTTCATACACCTCTGCCTACCCCTACGAGGTGTCTTCTTTCTTTTCAGTATCTTCTTTTTGTTCTTTGAAGTCTGTTTGAATTTTCGTTAATTTCCAATCGAATTGAAATCACGCGTTTTGAAAACGTGTCGTTACTGAATCACCCTTGGCAGTTCATAGCCCAACTATTAACGTTGAGATGATTATATCACATAGTAATCAGTATGACAATTGTCATATCGGATGCCATAATAGTCTCGAGTGGAGATTCTGATTGCGCTTTGAAATTAGTATTTGATTAATCTCGATGTTCATAAAGCAGTAATTTAGATCACAAACATGTTATTAATATTCCCGTTAAATTTTGAATTTTACTCTGTGTAGTGCAGTGATGAAAAGTAAAAGATTTCGAAAGAGAAGCCGGTGGAAAAACACCTACGTCGAACTAGTTTGTCATACACTATGCGATCTATTGGTAAGCCTGCAGGAATGGAGTTAAAACCCTCGCAACTGATGTAGTGTATTCTTATGTACCTACCTATGTAGGTAGACTATACAAATTTTATATTAAACTAGCTGACCCTGCGCACTTCGTACCGCCTAACAGCCGATTCGTTATTTTATTTTATTTTTCTCTCCGTAAGAACCATCCTCGTACTTCGAGAAATATTCTAAAAAAAGAATTAGCGAAATCGGTTCAGCTGTTTTCGAGATCTGCGCTTAGCAACACATTTAGGGATTCATTTTTATATTACAGAAGATGTGTATGGAGATAATACTCTACAAAACCGAAGCAAGCTGAATATTACGAATTCTGAACTCTTTTTCTCAAAGGACTTTTAAAACAAACGTATGGTTTTAGTCAACTTAAGTCCGAAATAGTTGATCCCCTGATTTCGCGTAGTGACGGGGACAGAACACATCACCATCCCGTCTCATCCGAAGAGTGTCATAAGAGGTGACTATCGGAAAAATATGCAGACAATATCACTGCGAGAGAAGGAAAACTCGAAATATAACCCTGTACCAACCCGTCTGGCCAGAGTGGCAATAGTAGGCCAAAACCTTCCTATATTAGGAGAGACCTATGTCCAGCAGTGGACTGCTACAGGCAAATTCATTGATTACCTTGTTATTCACGTGAGTTAATACGATTTGAGGAGTTCCCATACGATTAAAAAAACGTGGGAGTCAAATGTCAGTCGACCCTTTAGTCGAGACTTTTAATTATCACGTATAATTAAAAGTCTCTACTAATTGAAGCAGATCCAAAATTTACATATTAATATAGTTTAAATATTTATCACAATATAAAGGCGTGACTTCGTTACCGACCGCATGTAGCAGCAAAAGACAACAGAGCAGCAGGCGACGTGTCGTTACGGTACGTCGTTGCTTTTATTTCAAACCAAACCGCAAATGCAGACCACAGCAGCAGACGGTGATACCGGGAAATTGACTTGAATACAATAAGTTGTTTATTTTTTTAATTCATTGTTGCTTATCAATGGTGCCATTTACCCGTATCGTTGTGTAACATGTAATGTATGCGAAAATATTAAAAAGTCTAGTTATACACAAATGAGTGTGTTTCGGGACTGACACTATAGCACTCGTAGTTAATCTTCTATGAATCAAACGTGCGGTCGGACGTCACGCCGTCTGCTGCTGTCGGCGGTCGACTACAAACTCGTACATTTAAGCATAAATTAAAACAATATTCTAATTAGTTCTGGGATTGAAATTCAAGTTTACTTTCACATCCATATCTGTAGAAATTGAGCTTAGTAGCTCCAAAATCCAACTCGAGGGTGGTGTCCTTAAACTTATTTAATTAGTACTCTGTAAATGAGGAGCCGGGTGGCTCCTGGCGACACTCTAAATACAAGCAGTTTAATTTTTCGTTAATCGCCTACAAAGTGTGCAAGTTATGCGGCTTCACGCCACCCTCACTGTTTATGGGCTGTAAGTCTCGCCTTGAGACTCGAATTTGGGGTCTACTTTTGTAGGTAAGTGTGTCTTAAAAGCGTGTGAGTATACTGTTAAACAAATAGTCTGCAGGAACGGCTCCTGTAGACTTAGGTTAGATGAGAAATACTGGAGAATTCAAGTTGTTGTTTGTTTTTTTTTGATATATCACTGTTTGTATGTAGCTATACTGGTAGACTGATATCTCAGAACAAATAAAGGTCACTAAAGCCATATTCCAGAACATCGCGCAGTTGTGAATCGACTCGCACAATCGAACACACAGTTGTTGGAGAAAATATGTCAAGGTACACGTATTGTTTGTGTAGTTAAATAGACAATTGAATGAAATTTTGAAGCAATTATTATCAGAGCATTCCCCCTGTAAGAGAAAGAGCGCGGGTTCGGGTCCCGCCTGAAGTCGATTCTTTTTCCTTTCTAAATCCATTTGAAAAGTTAGCATAATAAATGCTTCAAAATTTCATTCAATTGTTTGGGCGGAGTCATCAAAAATCAATGTTTAAAAATGGTTGTAACATCATTCATTGGTTCCGAGATAGCTCGTTTGAGTTTCGGTAGATGGCTCCACCGTCGCCCCAAAGACGGTAGTATAGAGGAATTTGAGTCGGCTTCGTGCGGTCTCGGTGGCTTAGCGGTCAGGGCATTCCCCCTGTACCTAAGGGAAAGATCGCGGGTTTGAGTCCCGGCCGAAGTCGGTTCTTTTTCCTTTGTAAATCGATTTGAAATATACAATGTTTTTGTTCGTTTCATTGTGAACTTATTTTGGAAGTAGGTACAATATTTGTAACAGAAAGTTTGACATGACATTAGAATTATCAATCATTTAGAATACAATCTGTTTTTTTATACCACTTAGGTATACTGCGACCTAACTATGTAGCATAAAAAATATGAACATCCGAATTGAGAACCTCCTCTTTTTTTGAAGTCGGTTAAAAAATCATTCGTTCTTGTTTTAAGCGAGCCCGTTGGATGTTCCATGATAATCCTTCCAAATTCAACACTAGCTTTCAAATCTAAAAATAATTATATAATAGAATTTATGAGAATTATCGTAATTTTCCTTCGAATTTCATAATATTCTCTTGTGAAGCCTAACGTAACATTTGAAGAAGTAAAATTGAGATGAATTTTTAAACAACCTACGCACACGTTTTTGTGTAAAAGCCGGTCAAGTGCGAGTCGGTCTAGCACACTGAGGGTTCCGTACAAAACTCGATTGAGGGACGATTTTGATGTTTAATGTTTGACATAAGTATTAGGTATGAATTTTATCTTGATACCTCCATGCATTCCTGGTAAAAAGGTCTTGACAGACAGGCGGATGCACAACGAAGTGATCCTATAATTAGTAGAATTTGGGCCAACCCATCTCCTCCTATGCGGTGTCGTACAAGGCGACTTAGGGATAGGGCTGTTTAACATCAGACAGATATATACAGCCCAGACTCAGCCTCAGATACATGACTTGAGTCAACAATAGTGCCTGGAATACGGCAGTAGGCTCAACCCCTATTACGTGAGACCTAAAATACAATGATTGGTGAAATGTGGGTGTTAATTCACCTCTGCCTAACCCTCCGGGAATAAAGGCATGATTGTATGTATGTATGTTTTTTCCTCTTGAGGTACGGAACCCTAAAAACGGTTCCACGAATTTATTCATGAAACACAATTACTAATTTAATACGTTTCGACATTCACGCATTCGGCACACAAGAGAACGTAATTCTTTTTTCTATTTCTTCATAATATATGTGAAAACGGTTACGAGGGAATTCGTTTATATAAATGAATACTTACTCAAGTAATTGAAACGACAATTAGTTACTCAAATTAAATTTAGTTTTCATTTGAACCACCCATACTTTTATATGATACATGACTCCGTCATGTAGGTTATAGCGCAGTCCGATTGGGGAAGTAAGTGCCTCTGCCCTATAGAATACCGCGGTTATAATACCCCTGTGTCGTGTTCCCGGCGGTGACTAGAGTAGCCAGAGCTTACTGGAGGGTTTTTGTACTGTCATTGAAAGACCAAAGGCTTGTCCTAGGTACTATCTTATGCGCTGACGGCACAGAATCTCTCTGTTCTTATAGGGTCGGCAGCACGAGTGTGACTCCCCTGGTCTTGCGCTCGTCTATAGGTAACCACTTTCCATCACGTGGGCTGTGTGCTTGTCTGACACCTAAGTGGTATATCAGCTATGGTGGAGTAAAGAAACTCAGGTATATCATGTACCTGAGTTTCTGTCCCTGAAAATATAACCCTCTTTTATAACAGTTGAGTAAAGACTCAAGCTCATAATCATTTATTCTTAAACTCGTTTATTTTACGTATTACTAAAATACCTAGTAGGTACACATTTGTTAATTCTAGTAATTACGTTAAAACTCAATTTGTTCTTCTAATTTCTATTTATACAAAATTAAATAATAAATTTCAATTTACTTAGTACCGTATCAGTGAAAAAAGGTTAGGTTATAAAAACTTTAATATGTAGTTTAGATTACCTACTTATTCCGCCTCACATTATTTAAGCGTAGTAATAGGCTCACCCTTATTAAACGGGGTTATGGAGGAGGGCTCATCACCTAACTACGTGTAATGAGGGTGTAACTACAGATTAGCTAATTCTTTTGGGTCATATTATATTTAGATGATAGCGCTATTAGTTTAAAGTATCATGGAGTTAATGTTTATGAGCCTCTAGCAGTACAGTATGAAAGTTATGAAATTGAGAGCAACCTTAATTTACATTTTCAAATAAACACTTGTAATTGATTATGGCATTGTAACGCAACTATTTTCAATTTTATTGAAGTAATAGATTTATCTTCTTCTATCGTTTTTTTCCAATCTAACTGCAGATTTGACTGAACTTCGACTGCCATCTGACTTCTACAACCCATTGGTCATATCGAAGCATGCTGATTAATTTTAATTTAGTTTACTTTTGCTTTAATGATGATCTAATTTTAATTTTATTTTTATTTACCTAATGTTTATCTGATACTGATTTAATCCTGATTCGAATGTTATATATTTTTATCTTATTTTTTTTTAATTTGTTTAATTTTAATTTAATATTGTTTCTATAATTATAAGTTTTCCTAGTGTAAATTATAAGTATGATTACGTGAAAAGTACTGGTCGATCTACTTAACTTCTATAATTTGCTTAATCGAAAGTCGACACTAGATCAGCACTTAATAATATTGTGAATGCAGTGGCTGCCTTAGAAGGTTAAACATCTAAGAAATAATAATTATGTATGTGTTAGAATGATAAGTATTGTTGTATTAACCAATGGCGGTCCTATAAATAAATAAATAAATAAATAAATAAAAAGCATTACAGTTAGACCTGTTTTTAGGGCTCCATCTACCCGTAACGACTGCCATTAACACTAGTTTGAAGTAGTAGATCGACCGACAAGGATCCTCTTAAAATGTTTACAGATTTAACTAAAACGGTGCTTACCATCAAAGTGACAGATTCACACCCCATCCGACGTACCCTGACGCACAATACATCGGTAAACATCCGAGCACAAGCGTTTAGATAGTTAGAGGTTAACGAGATTATTACTAGTTTGGTATTCACGTTTACTCACGTGTTCGCGTAATCATGAGTTATCGTGAAATCATTAGCAGTTCGTTTTATATACATATACTGTACCTGTAGATCCCCGAAGGGGTAAGCAGAGGTGTATTATCAGTATTATCACCTACATTTTGTCAACTCTTTTGTCAATTCAATGTTTTTGGTATTCTCAAGTAAAAAGGTCAAACTGTAGCATAATACACGTATAATGGCCAATTTGACACATTGACGCTTTTAGGGTGTTTAAAAAAAAAAAACCTTCACAAAAACTAACGTAAAAGGGTTAATTTACAGTAAAAATGTATATATTAAACGCTGTAATGTAAATAAGTAGAATAGTTGTCTTAACAAACAAGCTAATTTTCGGAAACTGCGGTTGTATCAATCAAAAATTATAACAAATTGAAACTTTGGAGGCCTCTCCTGTAAAGTTGTAATTTTGCATTTTGGCCCCTCATACGTAGGACCCGTCGATATGTCGCATCCATCTAGCTTAAAGTCTGTGCATACGGATTTTTTCACGGACGGGACGGGACGTGAAGCAAAATGTATGCGGCCCGACCCGTCCCGTCCCGTCCGTGGCCCCGTGACATATGCATTGCCGCATACATTTTGTATGAAACGGTATTTCCAAAACTTCACGTCCCGTCCCGTCCGTGAAAAAACCCGTTACGTATGCAGAGACCTTAAATCAGCCGTTCAATTAACATAACCCAAGCATGTTTACTTGCAATTCCTCCCGAAAGTAAAACTCACGAATATGACGAACAAAGTTTTCCTTTAAACTGTTTACACTATGACAACAAAACATTAAAATTTAGGCAACACATTAAGTGTTCATAAACCATAAATGGGTCAAGAGGATGGGGGCCATTAATTGATAATCTGTTGTGTCAGCAGCGAGTGCGTATTAATCAGTGTCCGGTGTCCGCTGCAGGGGACACGCGCCCGGCCCGCTTGTCGTCATAAAGCTGCGATATTAGCGGCGCACTCTGACACTTGTGACAAGTGATATGTGTCAGAAAAGATAACCTGTAAAGAAAAAAATAATTTTACTGGATAAACTCCATGCAGTGGTTTTTCCAAGGGATAACAATATGGGGTTATTCAAGAAGGGCATTAGAAGGTTTCTACAGGGTCGGTAGCAAGAGGTGATGCGGGCGGTGAGTAGGGTAGCCAGAGCTTACTGCACTGCAATTCACTAAGCGAGCACAACAATGCGACAACGATGTGAGGCGCAACGTAGATTGTCATTGGTCAGATTGTATCACGTCATTGGAAATCGACCAATGACAGTGTCTATCGCGCACATCGTTGCGACTCGCATCGTTGTCGCATCGTTGTGCTTGTTAGTGAATTGCACAGCTGGAGAGGGTTTGTACCTACTGTCAGTGGGAAGACCAAAGGCATGTCCTGCTTGTCTTCAGCGCTTACGGCACAGAATCTCTCTGTACTTACAGGGTCGTCAGGACGAGTGTTACACACGTTAATAGGCTAAGTAACCACTTTAGCAGTGGACCGTGAGCTTGTCTGCCACCTGAGTGGTATATAAAATAATATAAGGCTATGAAAAAAAATTATGTGCAGTAGAGCGTTCGATTGCTACGTTCCAACGTACCTCTGAGTCATGGGTTTGATACCCGCACAGTGCAAATATTTCTATGCAATACTATATGAAGAGTCATTGACAGCCTCCGTGTCGTAGCGGTAGTGAACGCGGCCGCTACGCAGGTGGCGCGGGTTCGATCCCCGCTCAGTGCAAATATTTGTGTGCATAAAATATGGATATTTGCATTGGTCTGGTCGTGCCTCGGAGAGCACGTTAAGCCGTCGGTCCCGGTTGCCATAAAAACAACTATGGCAGTCGTTACGGGTAGTTGGTGCCCTAAAAAGTCCAAAAAACAACGGTCTAGCTGCAAAGCTACGATATCGCCTAATGTTAACATTGGGTTGTGGAGGTCAGATGACAATCGCTTCACGGAAAATATCGAGGTCTAGTCAAATCTGTAGTTAAGACTGGTTAAGCGGACCCCAGACTCCGAGCTGAAAGCTTCGGATGCGACTGGGAAATTAACGCTAGGAGGATTGATATGAAGAGTCATTATTACGAAATGTGGGTGATAAGTGATAATACACCTCTGCCTACCCCTTCAGGAATTACAGGCGTGAGTACGTGTACCTATGTATGTATGTAATTGTGTAAACTTTATAAGCGCGGAAGTCGGGAGGCTGATCACTTAATTTGATGATGATCAATACAGAAATAAGTAGGTACTATACTAAAAATAATTGCGTAAGTACGATGTTCGGTTGCAAATAATAGACGGCGAGCCTATTGCCGTCAAGCGGGACTGTATGTTTACTGTAGGATGGAGAAGAGTCTGTGGGGACAGGATTGCTGACGAGCGAAATATAAGTCATACGATCGAGCGCCCCACGCTAACAGGCAGTCGCATACCATTCGGGCAGTAGGCAGGACACGTCCACTTTTTAACTAAAGTTAAAGTCAGTAAATTATCACTGTAAAGTAATCTGTGCGTTTTCCTTTGCTCTCTTAAGTAACAAGAGACCCAATAAGTCCTAACCCTTAATCGCTCCGATACTCACGGGAAAAGATAGAATAACCCTAATTTTCTCCACCGGGAACCAATTCGGAAATTATCACATAATGCAAATAAAACGTAATAAAACTTGTGGTTACACCTAATTACTTATTAATATCACCGTCACGACTTAAATACCGCTCCACATTTCTAAATTTACACCTTCCGAGTTCTAAAGTCGGAAAACTCAATTTGCTTACCTTATTACAACACCGTCAAAGGGTTGAATTATTAAGGTAAACTCGAAAATACTTTACAAGTGTTGTGCATACGAAATTTCGTACAATTTCTTAGTTGTTGGGACCGTTGTTTCTCCAATACCGATATTATATGTTATTGGGAGAATTTTGCGGCAAATTTCATTTGTACAAGTTTCGTATTCACGAGTAAACTAAAGTTGTAAACTTTTGTTTTACGTTTTGCTGTTTCTAGTGGAGTAATATGGGAGATTAATTTTTTACAACTTCAAAATGGTGGAGTGTTTTCGATATCCGCGGAGTTTTTTGTATTGCGTGATCTTAGACTATATACAAACGTTATAGCAGGGCCGGTCGCAGCTTGAAGTTTTGGGGGGGGGGTCACTTCGGAAATTCCTTAAGAAATTTAACCCCCCCTCCCCTCGTACTGGGACTTTTCAATATGAAGTGGTTGCGTGGTGGCATGGTTTTGGGGGGGGGGAGGGTCATGTCCCCTGTGACCTCCCCCCCCCCCCCCCTCGGACCGCGCCTGCGGTTATAGGTGCAGCAAGTGTCATTTCTACGCGGCGTTTAAAATGGTATAAGTTGTAATACTTCGGTATAAATTGACATATTAAGTAGGTACATATATTATATGTTTTGGACCAAGTGATTAATTAGGGCATTATAATTAAATATAGGTTAAAAGTACCAAAGTTACCGACATAGCTCGCAGAAAAATCAAGCTGAAGTGGCAGTGGGCTGGCCACATCTGCCGAAGGACTGATGGCCGTTGGAGCAGACGAGTCCTAGAGTGGAGACAGTGAGAAGGAAAACGAGCAGATGACTGACGACTTGATAAAAGTGACTGGGACAGACTGGATGCAGAAGACGAAGGATTGGCAGGCGTGGCGCACATTGAGAGAGGCCTATGTCCAGCAGAGGACTGCAATAGGCTAATGGATTGATTGATAGGTTAAAAGACCAAGGCGGGAGCGGAGCGGAGAGTTACTTTTTTATAGACACCCATACCTACATGAACCGTAGGTGAGCCTTCCATTATTTGAAATAACCAATTGAATCGTTCAATAGTGCAATCAAACATAGTTCAACAAAACGTTACTAAATGAACTAGTACATAAGTTCATTTCAGTAGCATAATGCTCGCGCATTATTCATAATGCCCGCATTACTCACTTGCTTCATAACACACAATATGAAACTCGAGTGATCAACGGGTCCTCACCCATACATCCTAAAAATAAACTGATCCCCCAGGGTATCAAATACGGGGTATCCAACCGGAATAACTCCCTATAACATACCTACACATATTGACAGTTTAAAAAACAATATATTGATAAAAGCTTACTCACACAAAACGCGTTTTTCACACCGTTTTTTGCGATGCATTTTGTTAACACAGCTGTGTTTATATGTAGTATATGGCCTAAATACGAGCATACTGGATGAGGGCCAGATCGAGAGATATGGCCCTGGGTCGGCCGGGGTGCGAGGAATATGGCTACGACAATCTCTCCTCCGGCAACCGACGGCCCACAGACGGCGGCGTACGTTTTAGTCGGTTCGAGTCCGACATAATCTCCTCCTCAGGCTCCGGTGGGGGAGGTATCCGTGGGGATTTTTTGCAAGATAAAAAAAAGGTAGCAGCATACTGAGAAAATAGAGTTTGAGAGAGAAGCGCCACCGATTCGACAGAAGAAATAAATAATCCATGTAGTTTGTACATAATCCTATCAGAATTGTCCGTTATTACACTGTATATTATATTTATAACATTATTAATAGCAGAAGTTATTTAATAATGTTCACTATCGTAGTGAACACTTGATTGTTATTATAACGAGCAAGTCGTAAGCGCCATTTTCCTTGCGAGCCGCAAGTTTGCAAGGATACACTAACCGTTCCCGGGAGAATTATTCCCACAGATGTTACATAGTTTAATAAACAATATGCATAATTTTGAATTAATATTTGTATGAATATAATATATTATTGTTTTAAATGCTTGAGATAGGATAGTGGGTTAATAGATTGGTTTTTTGTGTAATTTTTTTTATTTTATTTTTTATATAGGACACGTAAATTTGACTTCGCCTCGCCTGATGGCCTCGCTGAAGGCAAAGTCTCTGAAAAGAGGGTCACCATTACAGACACGTACCATGTTACAATGGTGGACTCAGTTTGACGGCCTCATCAGATACTTTTTCACACCCCGCTTAAAGAAATATATAAATAAATAAAAATGAAACGATAACCAAACCGTCCAGATTCAAATCCCGATAGTACACAATGTACATACCATTGGGACAGAGTGGCACATGCGTTCAATAAAAAGAGAATTTTTATTGGGATGTCCACAGCGGCCATTCATTTGGCCCGCGATCAATCAGCCTCCCAGCGCGGGTTGACACTACAAATGGAAAATTTTACTATTTCATTGGAAATGTTGCGCTTTCAGATACTGTCAATTAAAAAGAATCACTGGTGCTTTCAGGAATTAAGTTTTATTTGTTTATTTATGTCAAGCTATTAGTACTATCTATCTACTAATAGATTGTAAAGTAGTCGCGTCTGTGTATTGGAGATATTAAAAAAAGTGTTGTTTTATGTCGATTCTGAACTCAAAAATATTTCTTTTGGATTTGTTCTCTGTTTGTTCACTTCGATTTTAATGCAGTCTTTTTTGTTCAGTCTTAAAATCGTACGATTATCTGAATTCTGATCACAATTGGTTACAACAGGAGATACAACCAAAATTCGCGATAACTAACACCCACGCGGATGGAGCCGCCACCTAGTTATTAATTATTGTAGTATAATTATAGTATAATTGTAGTATAATTGTAGCATAATTGTAGTATAATTGTAGTATAAGTGTAGTATAATTGTAGTATAATTGTATTATAATTGTAGTATAATTGTAGTATAATTGTAGTATAATTGTAGTATAATTGTAGTATAATTGTGGTAAAATTGTAGTATAATTGTAGTATAATTTTAGTATAATTGTAGTATAATTGTAGTATAATTGTAGTATAATTGTAGTATAATTGTAGTATACCATAGGAGACCCACTTTCTTGAGACTTTGCTTTCAGCTTACCATCACGCGAGGTGAAGTCAAATTGGCATGCTCTATATAAAAAAATTCAATCGTTTGAGCGTGATTAAGTAATATAAATGTTTAATAAGAAACATCTTCACAAATTATTTCACCTTTCTGAATTTTCTGAATAAAACAACACAACACAACATACAACTTAATTATGTTAGGTACACAATAAGTACATACTCGAATGTTAATAATTATAACAAATGTAACGTATAAAAGCGAGCTTAACTCAATATTGAGTTTGTTTCCAAATTCTACGAAAGACGAGGAAATAACATGATAAGGACAGAATGTACGTGTACAACTTTTTACGAAAGTATACGTACATAATATATCACATACTCACACTCGCACACACACAGGCATATATGTTTCATAGTTGTTTTTAACCCCCGAGAAAAAGAGGTGGTGTGTGTGTGTGTGTGTGTGTGTGTGTGTGTGTGTGTGTGTGTGTGTGTGTGTGAGTGTGTGTGTGTGTGTGTGTGTGTGTGTGTGTGTGTGTCAGACTGTCTGTGGCATCGTAGCTCCCAAACGACTGAAACGATTTTGATTCTGTTTCTTTTTGATTAACATTGTAAACATACTCTGATAGAGACGAGAACTGTATCTCCTAAACACAGGCTGCTTAGCAGCCTATCTAGGAGTTCAGTACAAAATACCTCTTTTTTTTTACCAATTTCTGATCTGTATGAATAGCTGTAATGATTTATGTAATATAAGAAAGTGACTAATTATGATTTATAAAGAAAATTAACCATGCTAATATATAAGAGGCTATGTAAACATTTTTAATGAATAAATATTTTTAACTAAAAAAAAAAATAATCACGCCTTCTCAGCTCTGGAGTAGGTAGAGACCAAAGCCCTTTATTTGTTACTAGCTTTTGCCCGCGGCTCCGCCCGCGTGGATGTCGGTTATCGCGACCAAACATAGCCTATGTCCTTTCTCAAGGTCTAATCTACCCTATACCAAATTTCATCAAAATCGGTTCAGCGGTTTAGTCGTAAAAGCGAGACAGACAGACAGACAGACAGACAGACAGAGTTACTTTCGCATTTATAATATTAGTAGGGATTGCCCTAACACACAACAAGAGCTTCCTCTTCTGTCATGTCTTCCTTTCATGCTAGTACACCATTACCAGGAAATGTTTTTTTTTTTTTTTTATATAGGACACGTCAATTTGACTTTGCCTCGCCTGATGGTAAGCTGAAGGCAAAGTCTCTGAAAAGAGGGTCACCATTACAGACATGTACCATGTTACAATGGTGGCACTCAGCTTGACGGCCTCATCAGATGCTTTTTCACGCCCCGCTTAAAGGACCCGGCACTATAGGAGGAGGGAAACACGTGAGCTGGTAAGGAATTCCAAGTCTTAATAGTGCGGCTGAAGAAGGAGTCGCCGAATCGCTTGGTTCTTGATGGAATATTTTGCACCGTATGCGGGTGGCATCTGAGTCCTGCACGTGTTGTCCTATATAGGAAAGGAGAGGGTGGGATTACTTGGAAGAGCTCATCAGAACATTCACCATGGTAGAGACGGTAAAATACCGCCAAAGATGCCACATCTCTACGCAACTGCAAAGGCTCAAGGGTGTAAGTGATCTCAGGATTCCCAATAATGCGGACCGCACGTCGCTGCAACCTGTCGAGAGCATCTAGTAAGTACTTTGCGGAGCCATCCCAGAGATGCGAGCAGTATTCCACGCAAGAGCGAATTTGTGTCTTGTAGAGAAGACACCGCTGCTCCGGCGTGAAAAAACGTCTCACTTTGTTCAGGACTCCGAGTTTACGCGATGCTGTTTTGATGATACTCTCGATGTAGTTTTTGTTGTTCAGTTTGCAGCGAACATCCATACCTAGGATATTGAGATTGTCCTGCAGTGGCAGTGGCGTGCTCTGAAGAGTTGGAAGGGGAAGGAAAGAAGATACCTTTGCTGTAAACGCGCATGCCTGCGTCTTCTTGGCATTGAACTCAACCAGGTTTTCAGAACCCCATTGAGAAACGAGGTTCAGGGTCTGGTCAAGTTCACTGACAAGAAGCTGCCTCCTTTCCGCGATATCAGACTGCTTGGCCGCAGGATGTCCGTGATAACTCCCGTGTAAGGTGCTATCGTCTGCATAGCAGTGAATGCTGCCAGTGGACAGCATGTCGTTGATATGCAGAAGAAAGAGAGTGGGTGATAAGACGGACCCCTGCGGCACGCCAGCATTTACCTGCAAGAACTCCGAAGTTCGACCATCACAGAGGACGCGAGCCATTGTGCTGATAGGATTGGTGAGCCTAGACCGGGCTGCGTTACCGGGTCTGGCTGCTTCCAGTTGCGCCGTGGGGAGGCTCCTTCTTGCAACCTTGACTCAGGTTGGCCGCTGCAGGGAAAATATGGCAAAATGGGTCTTTATCGACCGGTCGCAAGAGTCCTGCGATTGCGGGGTCCAATCCCAGTCCATGTCACATTTGCTTTCTTAAGTTTTGGGCCGACAAAATTTAAAAACTCAGATCTAGCCATTGATTCGAAAAAGAAGAAGCTAGTCCACCGGTTTCGAGTGCTTCAGATCTGTCCCTTTTCAAAACAATTCAATATTTCTTACCAGTATACAATATACATGTAGTAAATTAACATAACATTCGTTCCCAGAAAGGGACTTCTTCTTCCTCCTAGCGTTAATTCCCAGTCGCATCCGAAGCTTTCAGCTCGGAGTCTGGGGTCCGCTTTTGCCAGTCTTAACTACGGATTTGGCTAGACCTCGATATTTTCTGTGAAGCGATTGCCATCTGACCTCCACATCCCAATGGTAACATTAGGCGATATCGAAGCTTTGCAGCTAGACTGCTGTTTTTGGATTTTTGAGGGCTCCAACTACCCGTAACGACTGCCATAGATGTTCTTATGGCAACCGGGACCGACGGCTTAACGTGCTCTCCGAGGCACGACCAGACCAATGCAAATATCCATATTTCATGAACACAAATATTTGCACTGAGCGGGGATCGAACCCACGCCTCCTGCGTAGCGGCCGCGTTCACTACCGCTACGCCACGGAGGCTGTCTTCGTTCCCAGAAAGGGACATTTGTTACTTATGTCATCAAAAATGACTAAAATAAATCAAGCCTATATTTCACTGGTTTTCCTTATGGCACTAGACCAATAACATGCATAATATATTATTATGAATATAACATATTTTCCTCAATAAATAAAATCTTAGAAACAGTACATACATACATACATACAATATATATTTATGCCAGTAAATCCTTAAAGTGGTAGGCTTTCTTCATCTTTTCATCTGGCAGTAAACATACAGCCCATGACAAACTGCCCGCTAGACGGCAATAGGCTCGCGAAATGTAGATGTTAGGACACCTCTGCCTACCCCTTGGGAGATTTACATGTGTGAGCATGTATGTAATGTTAGAATGTTTGTTACTCAATCACGCAAAATGATTGAACATATTTATATGATGTTTGGCACAGAGATAAATCATAGTAAAGGTATGATTCCGAAGCCGGCCGCATAAGACAACGACAGACGCATGCAGCAGATACAGCGTACCCATTACTTGTTAAACTCCGATACGGATAAAAGGGACCATTGAGAAGCCGCAATGAATTACGCGCATGTGCTGCATTCGTTGGCAGTTGTCGTATGCGGTTGGCATTGGAATCATACCTTAAAACAGTACAAGCTACTTTTTATCCCGGAAATAGGTTCTTTACAGTCACGGGAACGTGATCAGAAAGTATTTTATGCGAGCGGAACCACGGTCTACAACTAGTTCATAAATAACTTTACGAGCCTGCTACCTATAGGTACTTATACAGCATAGCTTTTAACCTTCGCATCGTTATGTACCTCTTAAAGGGAAGTAGTTCATTAACTTTATGATGCACTATCTTTTTTCAGTACCATGCAGTTACTATTGTATTCCACAATCCCGTGTCCCGAACACGTAATACATTCGAAATCGTAACGTAAACCTATCGAGAAAACTGAGCATTGTGATTGGCAGGCTTCACACACACACAGGTACACATTAGGCAGCCACGGCGGCGGCGCGCATTGCGTGCCTCCCCATACCCGGGGGCGAGTTGGGGACTCCGTGGTCCCCCACCGGAAGAGGGCCAGATCGAGAGATATGGCCCTGGGTCGGCCGGGGTGCGAGGGATATGGCTATGACAATCTCACCTCCGGTAACTAACGGCCCACAGACGGCGTGCGTTTTAGTCGGTTCGAGTCCGACATAACCTCCTCCTCCGGCCCCGGCGGGGGAGGTATCCGTGGGGATTTTTCACACGATAAAAAAAAAGGTACACATTAGGCATGGGCCAATCGCAAGGCTCCATTCTCTCGAGTTTTTATACTCGGGGTTCTGTACAGCATGCACAATTGCACATGCTGTAAGAACGTTTCGAGCACTTAAACATAGTACAACACTGTCGACTTGTGCGTACCAACGTGACGTCACCAAATTTACAGCATTGCTTATTTTGTCCTCTCAGAGTTGGGATGTACAGACAGCAGCCACTCCCGTAAAGAAAAAACAACTAAATTACAGAAAAGAGGAATTGGTTCCAATTCCAATAATAACCAATAAGTTTTGGATGCAACCAATATTAACGTTCTGATGAAAGGAGAAGAAAGGGTTGGTAGGCAAGTTAGTAGAAGATGGCCAGATCGAGAGATATGGCCTGCGAGGGATATGTCTACGATAATCTCACCTCCGGCAACCGACGGCCCACAGACGGCGTGCGTATAAGGTATGGTTCCGATGCCGACCGCATACGAGAACTGCCGACGCATATAGCAGATACAGCAGCGTACCCATTACTTGCTAAACTCCGATACGGATAAAGAGGACCATTGAGAGGCCGCAATGAATTACGCGCATGTGCTGCGTGCGTCTGCAGTTGTCGTATGCGGTCACTTTCGGAATCATACCTTTAGTCGATTCGAGTCCGACATAACCTCCTCCAACGACTCCGGCGGGGGAGGTATCCGTGGGGATTTTTCGCACGATAAAAAAGTAGACTCACCTATTCCACACTTTTTAAACAATATTTTTCCTAACTTTATAACCTCAAGCCCTTTAACGTTCAACCGATTGGGGCACTCTTTAACGCGAAAGCGGCATAAAAATTCAGCGTACTCAACAGTAATATTTTTTAAAAGGATCTCAGTAACACTCTTTTAAATAATACTAAAAACTGATTTATCAAGATACTTCAGTAGAAACACTGTGGAAAGTTTATTCCTCATACATTTTTAATGCCGCTGAAGTATTTTATGGCTCATCTTGAGATGCAAGCTGCGTAAAAAATGCGAAACTCTAGTAGCACTTAAAATAAATCTCTAAGAAGTACGCGGCGAGCTCTTGACAGACTACGGATGCATAGCATCGTATATTTTTACCCGACTGCGTTAGCGGGGTAATGTGTCACTCGCGTATATTTATTTACTAGCTGTAGCGGCTCTGTCCGCGTGGATTTCGGTTATCGCGACCAAACATTTTATAGCAACAAATTTCACTAAATTTGGTTCAGAGGTGTGAAAGCTAACAGACAGACAGAGTTACTTTCGCATTTATAATATTTTGTATGGATCATAACTAAAAAGTTTAAAATAAAGTAAATTATTAAAAAATAAAAACCCAACTGTTGTCTAAAAGATCGAAACAAGTTTCGAAGTTTCGATCGGCCTTTAATCTTCTTTCGGCTTATGATTGACAAATGGGTTCTATCAAACTTTTTTCGATCTTTTAGACAGCAGTCGGGTTCTTCTTATTATGTTATTCATAAAAGCTCTTTATTCATAATATATGGAGTACTTTACTAAATTAAATTATTTAATTAACCAATTATATTGTTGACAGAAGCGTAATAAAATGTTGAATTAATCAAAATATAGCGTTATGTCACGCACGTGATGACGTTGGGCATTTTATAATTGAGTTTACTTTTTATTAGATATAATACCTGCCTTCAGTTTTTATTTATACACGATTTTTTTTCATAATCTTTTTACTATTATTTACTAACTGACCTAGCGAATTTTTGCTGTAGCTTTCAACCTCGGAGTCTGGAGTCCGCTTTACCAGTCTAACTGCGGATTTGACTGCACTGTAGTTAGTCTTTAAAGTCCAACAACTGGCCTAACAGCAATGCTTCGATATCGCCAACTGGTTGTAGAAGTCAGATGGCGGTCGCTTTGCGGAAAAATCGGAGTTCAGCCAAACCCGCAGTTATACAGGAAAAAGCGGATACCAGACTCCGAGATGAAAGCTTCGGATGCAACCATTTTGCTAAACGTCTATATGTCACAACTTATTCAAGAAAACTTTTTGAATTTTTCACATTTTATTTTTGCAATATATGGGACTATACCTACTACATTCACCTAGATTAATTTTTAAACTCTCTCATCCTAGCGTTAATTCCCAGTCGCATCCGAAGCTTTTCAGCTCGGAGTCTGGGGTCCGCTTTACCAGTCTTAACTACAGATTTGGCTAGACCTCGATATTTTTTCGTGAAGCGATTGCCATCAGACCTCCACCGCCCAATGATAACATTAGGCGACATCGAAGCTATGCAGCTATAGACCGTTGTTTTTGGATTTTTTACGGCTCCAACTACCCGTAACGACTGCCATAGATGTTCTTATGGCAACCGGGACCGACAGCTTAACGTGCTCTCCGAGGCACGGCCAGACCAATGCAAATACCCATATTTCATGAACACAAATATTAGCACTGAGCGGGGATTGAACCCGCGCCTCCTGCGTAGCGGCCGCGTTCACTACCGCTACGCCACGGAGGCAGTCAATTTTTAAACATTACTAGGCATTGATATTAATCTTATAACTTGGTCCATATTTCCATTGATGTCTAAAGTTTGGGTTTTCGTTGGAATTTGTCAGATCAATCTTCGAATTTAGGTTGACATTGGTAAATGAGTGTAAACCAGACTCAGGTGTTCTGGGAGATGATGTAGTACCTCCTCAGTGGTTATCACATAAATCTACAGAAACATATTTTGTGTCAAATATTTATTTAATAACCTGAGTTTAACATAGTTCATGTAGAATTATTGTAACAATTACGAAGGTAAATTGGTTAGGTGACATTTCGGACAATTGACACTATTTTTTATTTTTTTTAAAGAAATCATTTTTTTATACATCATTGGGTACCTATATGCATAGCTACTCTTAGAGGCGTGCGAATAATATTTAGAGGTATGTAGAGGTGCAGGTAATATAAACTCATTATCTAGACATGCAATTAATAATATCAAGAAATTATTACGAAAAAAACGATAAGTCGACAATTTTTTTTATACCACACAGGTGGTAGATAAGCACACGGCCCGCCTGATGGAATGTGGTTACCGTGGTCTATGAACGTGTACAACACCAGGGGAGTTACACTCATGCTGCCGACTCTGTAAGAACAGAGAATTTCTGTGCCGTCAGTGCAGTAGACAAAGCAGGACAAGCCTTTGATTTTCCTACTGATAACACAAAAAATAATAATCTCAGCATTAATCGTTCCTAACGCTTATTATTTACTATTGAACCCACTACAATGGACGCCCAAGATTGTGCGAAGCGGAGGAGAAAGAGCCGAAAGGCGAACCCTGAGCTCCGAAGCCACCTCGTTCCCTGATGCAATCAGGAAAATACGTCTCCATGACGATGGTGAAGATGATGAATTAATATTCTGCCTCTGTGGCGTAGCGGTAGCGAACGCGGCTGCTACGCAGGAGGCGCGGGTTCGATCCCCGCTCAGTGCCAATATTTGTATGCATGAATATAAATATTTGCATTGGTCTGGGTGTTTCTATGTATAATATGTATGTATTTACAAAAAAAAAAAGTATCTAAGTATGTATATCCGCATTCTAGATTCCATAACACAAGCTAATTAACCTTACCATGGGTCTAGATAGCGTTGTGTAGAATGTTGTAGAATATTTATATTTATTTATTTACTTTCAAATTTAATAATTATTATAATCTACAGATTACATTTTAGATAACGAACAAAGCATTAAGTTAGTGACAACTACAGAATTTTACATTAAGTCTCACGGTGCCACCGCAAGCTGAAGTAGACAAGGGGAAATCCTTGCCATAATAATGGCGCAGACAACTTTGAGCCCGAGGCTTGACACTGATGACCATAGTGAGGTGCAACCTGGAACATCGATAGTTTGTGATACAGTGAAGCAGGTTGTAAACTTAACGTAACAATAAAAAAAACTTTAAACCATAATAATAAATTGTAATTTTTTTCGCTTCATTTCAAGTACATTGAGTCTAAAGTCATTATTAGAGTTACGAGTAGTAATCGTAATCAGTTATCAGTATATTACAATGTAAATGAACATTGAATTTTAAATGAAAATGAATGGTAAGTAAATAATTTCTAAGTCAAAATTATGAATTACACAAATTAATTTATATTATAATTACAATCCGTGTGGTGACGGAGAAAGAATAAAATTATAACCACCCTATCTTAGCCAAAGGGTGTCGTACGAGGACGATATCACTACGAGAGGAGGAAAACTCGAAATAAAACCCTGTACCAACCCGTCTGGCCAGCGTGAAAACAGTAGGCCAAAGCCTCCCAACATTGAGAGAGGCCTATGTCCAGCAGTGGACTGTGATAGGCTAATTGATTAATTCATAATTATGATTGCATGATAATTCAATCAAAAATATAATCACTACATATTATAAAACAAAGTCGCTGTCGCTGTCTGTCCGTCCCTATGTATGCTTAAATCTTTAAAACCACGTAACGGATTTTGAAGCAGTTGTTTTTTTCATAGATATAGTGATTCAAGAGGAAGGTTTATATGTATAATACATGCATAATATTGTAGAGAAACACTGATAAATTTAGAGATAATACCACGCGGGCGGAAAATATGGCGGTGCGAAGTTCGCCGGGTCAGCTAGTTGTATAATAAATTACAGATTATATTATCGATATATTTATTTATTGTCTTCTTAACTTTATCTTACTTGATATAATTATTATACTTATGTTTATACCTGAAATCGTTCTTTACTTTTTAGTTTTAAGTGTAATGCATAAAAAAATAAAAAGTGTAGGTTTATAAAATAATGCATTTTGCTCTAGGTAAAACGAGTAAGAAGTTCGCGAGTGTTAAAACTCGTCTATCGATTTGTTACTACTCGATATTTTATTCTTCCCTTCTCTAAAATGTACTTAGTCCTTTTGCAATATCTTGTTGCTACATTCATCATTTTTTGAGCTAAAATAATTAAAGGCTTGATTTTATTGCAAGCCTTTGTTCTCACATCTACGAAATAATTGGGACTTCTATTGAAATTTTATAATATTTATTTTGGCTATATTACTATTACATAAATTCAACGGAATACAATAACTGTTCAAAGTATTTTAAAAGTATTTTATTTGTTAACTTTGTGTAACTTTGTTCAAAGTATTTTATTTTCCTTGTTGGGAGGTCAGACGGCAGTCGCTACGAGGAAGAAAGGTTCTTCTCTTTCCACACTATACCAGTGTACGCCAAGCTCCTAGGTGTATCTAAGCCTCGGATCTCGAATGCAAAGCAATACGATCTTACCCAGACTATCACGCTTTTCCTAGCGACATCTTAAATCACAAACCCAGGTACTTCTCCCCCTGGCAAGATATGGACACCGTGGTTCTCATACCCGAGGGATGTCTCGAAACAGCAGATGGCTCTGAGTCAGTCGGGGTGGGAGATATATAATAATAGGTTAGCAGCTATAGTGATGAATCATTTTATTCAATTTATGGGTGTCAAAATTACTGAATGTGGCGTACAAAAATACTAAGTGAGCCACTATTTATGGATGGTTATAAAAAAATAACCACAAACAAACAAGTTGGGTCGCGCTATACTCGAATCCTCATAACTTCACAATTAAGCAACACACGGGTCACTCAGTATTTTAGTCGCCCATTCAGTATTTAAGTTTCATTATGAGTCGTCCATTTATTATTTTTGCCGCACGTTTTATTATATCCCATTTAAAACTAAGACCTGAAGACGGTAAATGAATATACAAACACGCTTAGTGTATAAGTATGTCACCAGTGACGTCACGGTAACCTCATTCGGAAACGCTATTATAATAAATATACGGCGATACGTCCCTGCATGTGTGTATTTCACTGCATATCCCTGTTTATTTAGTGTCGTGTGGATATAGGCTGTTTTACGAACTTGTTTGGGGTGGCAACATTATGGGGAAAAAATAATTTAAGGGTGAAATTATATTTAACGTTTTAAGTCGAACTAAGTCTTAGGGTGCTTATTTATAAAAGTTACCTGTACTATCCTGGCTATCTTCATAAAAGCAAAGCACCCTTAGAGTTTTTACCTGCCTGTCTAGGGAGGAAGGAGGCGTATTTTTTATATCTGTTGATAAGGGAAGTGGTGTTAGCGTTATTGATATGATAACACCTATATTATTACAAAAATTATTACCTAAATGAAAAACTTTAAAACCACCAAACATGACTCCAAAAGAAAAAAATATAATTCGTTTTAGTAAGCTTGAATTTATTTCAGCGGTGTTACTTGCACACTAAAAAGATTCATTTTCAATTTTGTCATAATAATATGACGGTGCATATTATAATCAATATTAAGTTACTTAAATGATAAGTATTACATTTATATTGTTAATGACGTTTTATGAATATTATAATGGTTAATCCTACTATAATACAATTTAAATACATATGTACAATATTATTGTATTTATATATGTATTCGTTTTAGTTATGTAGTCCTTTAACTTTTATAACACCAAGTAATATTTATGATTCAAAGCGTTCTCGTGTCGAAGGAAGGAGGGTTGTGGTGCCATCAGTGCCATGCAAGCTTGTTTTCAATGTTTTCCATAGTGTATTTTGACTTCTAAGGTCATGAATGCTGTCTGACTTCCAACCTGACAAAGAACAATTAAGAAACGAAGAATTTTGACAAAGATTGGCTACATTAATTATTGTAAAAGTTTAAGATAGTTTGGTTTCGTAAATTGTTGACCTAAGTCTCAGAAGTTTGTAATTTCGTTTGTTTGACAGTTTGTTCTCCTGTAATTAATCACAATCAAATTTCTAGTAAACATGGCGATATGACTTTTCATAATCTTTTATCTTTTGAAACCATCACTTCAGATATTCCTCCTTTCGGATTGACTTTTTTATTCATCATCGCACCTCTCGCCACACGGAATCCATCCCCACACGTTGCGTTGAAACAGTACGCATACGCACAGTCAGCCCCCCTAGACAAGTGGCAATTCGTTGCTCGGCGTATGATGGAATAGAATGACAAATGTATAGGATTTGACGTTTTTGACATTCGTTGACGCCTGTCATTTACGTCAAATCCCATACATTTGGCATTCTATTCCATCATACGCCGAGCAACGAATTGCCACTTGTCTAGAGGGGCTGGTATGAAAGAAATTTCATCCCCCGCACGCTTAAACTGTGGAATGAACTCCCCGCCGTGGTTTTTCCAAGTGACTATAGTATGGGGTTCTTTAAGAGCATTAGAAGGTTCTTACGGGGTCGGCAACCCGGGTTTTGCATACGTCCATAGGCCACGGTAACCACTTTCCATTAAAATTTCACGGAATACGTACATTAACGGCTGATCATACGGAAACTAAGGATGTGTTGTAACAGATTTTTTTTTGTCAATTCTGATTGAAAGTCATGATAAATAATTGAATATTTAAAGTAATACATCATTCCATCGATTTAGCGATTCAATTTCCCCATATCACTGTGTTGCCTATCTATTGAATTCACGAGCGATTGATACAATGTGTTTTTCTTTTTCTCTAAATTGATATAAAATTTTCATATATGAAAACCGAACATTTTACTATATGAACGCATATTGCCTGTCCTTGAACACATACATTAAATCACTCATTTAATTTTGTGAAAAAGGTGAAGATTGTCGCTACTGCAAAGCATAAAAGATAGCGATTTATAATATTATTTAAAATTCAGGTATTTAGATTATTTATAAATTTATAGAATTTCATTCTCGTCATTTAGGTATCGGTAGCTGTTAAAACGTCGGCTCTATGATTGTGAGGTCCCGGGTTTGAATTCTGGCTATTACACTACTGACTGAATCTGATCTAACTGAATGAGAAATTTAACTAAGCCGGAACTCCACTAGGGCTCAAGGGGAATACTACTAATTTTGGTTGCTAGTACTCTTTATTAAACAAAAATAATCTGATTGATTCATCAACGCCTAGACCAAAGCGGCTCGGACTATAAACTTGAAATTTTGATAGTTGATGAAGAAGACAAATACTTATTAAACAAGACGATATTGTACAAAAAAATGGATTTTATAACATTAAAAAGAAAAACAACATAAATCTCTGGTATAAACGTTAAAAAAGATTAAGTAAGTAAAATACAAAAGAATGTAGTCGACTGCAACAATTACCTACTCTATATTAAAAAAAAAAATCGCTGAATATGTTGCTAAGCGCAAATCTCGAGAATTTAGTACAGATTTCGCTAATTCTTTTTTTAACCTTGAAGTATGAGGATGGTTCTTACGCAGGGAAAAATTTAAAAATTGCCTGAAAAAGTAAAAGAAAACATTAGAAAGTTAAAGAAAAGAAAACTAAAAGATTAGAGAGAATTACGAAGTTCGCAGGGTCAGCTAGTTTCAAATAAAAATCACGCAAGGAGCCTAGTACACAAACAATAAGGCTCAAAAATTACAATAATTTTCTAAACTTTGCTTAAAACACAAAACTGTTAAACAAGCTATTACAAGTCAAACACGAATTTACTAAAATTAATTAACTGACAACTAAAACTTATTTACATTGATCCAAAAGTTGGAAATTAATACGCATATTTATGAGAACAATAATAATATGCTAGCCCCATCTCTGAATGGGATAGAGCAAGGTCTAACCGTATTTATAAGTTTTGGAGTGGCACGATTGGGCCGATTCGACCGGTGAATTATCTCGTACTTCATATCTACGTTATGTAGAAGAATTCGAGCTGTAAGAGACTTACTTTCGAACGTCGTCAGGAGAAGTCGACTAGGTAAAAATTTAAACATAGATCCCTTATCTACTTATAAAATAATAATAAGCATTAAAGTGCTATTTTTTGTTAGATACAAGGCCTCTATCCTCGTGTCAATCAAATAAATGTCACTTATAAATATACGATTAAAAATAAATTTCACAATCTAATTATTTTACAATTAATTCATAAATTATATGCAATAATAAAAAGTTATATTCACAGTCCGTATTATTATGATAGGCAAAATACGAAATTCTACATTCTGCAAGTAAGAAGCTATTAACCCTTACGGAATTAATATACCTATCAATTAAAAACCAAAATTATCAATAGGTACTGCTTATTAGTTTGTACCTACTGTTTTATACATAATAGTAAAAAAGCACGTTTTAGTTATAACGACAATCCAAAGCCCAAATTTCAAATCTCACAACTGATTGCTGTCTCCAAAAGCGAATCACCAACCTAATTCAATCGCGTTCGTGCGATACAATCTAAAACGAAAGAAAAAAAGTTCCTTTAAGCTATTTAGAAATCGCTAGCAATCACACCTAACCTTATTTAGCGCCGAAACCGTCGTATTCTACGGAATGGAAATGGAATTTCTGCTCGTAGACAGGTTGTCACATAAATTCAATTTCGCACGGGGGCTAAATGAAGACGTCTGGCATTCTTTCAAATTGGTATCGTTACACTCTGATAGGTTATTGTTGTTCGGTGTGTAAGAAATTCAGCGCGAATTCTGAGGACTGGTGGCCTACTACCGTTTTAAAATAATATTATTTCAATGTTAGTTTGTCTTTCATTGTGTGAATTGGACTCAGACTATCGTTGTTCGTCAAGATATTAGTCCTTAGTCCTTGGGTTGTTTTTTGTTGTCTTGTCAAGGACGTTAAGGTAGTAGGCATCTGGTATGTTTTTTGAACTGCCTCCCTTTAGAAGCCCACCAAGATCTTAGACCCTAAATCAAAGGACGCTTTATAGCCTAGGTATATGGTGGTTATACGTGCAGATTGATGAGAGGCTTTGGGGCAGGCTTTCCTCTCGATGTTGGGGGTAAGACAACAGTTTCTACTATAAGATCCTGTATTATGAAAGGTCTTACGAAAAGATATTGGTATGAATATTAATAATTCACTTTTTTTATAGACAACTCCTATTGTATCAATTTATCCTATGTCATGGGACCTTACAAGTATATAATTAACGAACCGAAACAAACCCTTTCTTTGAAGTACGACTCAACGCACAAAAGGTGCACTTAACTATGACAGGACTCGAGTATTACGAGCTGCAACGCATTGTTTGAATCGATATAATGTTTGATTTGTAAAAAACTTATTCTAGGTCAAATAACACTTTCTTATTCATTTTGAGGTATCCAGTCCAATAAAGGTATAAAATTTGCTGAGCCTATTACTAAAAAATATGCATGTGCCATGTAACAATAAACACTGCTTACAACCATCAGGCCCCAATCTACATCTATAGAGGAAAGATTTGTATCTTCGTATGGAACAAACTCAAAAACTACGTGACAAATTTTAAGAATTTTTATACCATTAGAAAGCTTCACTGAGTAACTATATAACACAAGGCTGTTTATATCATCACGCTACCATCCAAGGGAGCGGAGCAATAATCATAAAATGTCAATAAATCCTATAGATTCCCATAGGTTTTGAAATCTATTCAATTACGGGCACTTATATCGGTGAAAAGGGTGCAACGGGGGTTCAAAATATGTCAGGAACGAAGCTAAGGAGGGAAATGCTTCTTCCCATCCTAACCTTTATTACTCCTGTAATCACTCACATCATCAATTACTCTCTATACAGTAATACATTTCCCTCTTCTTGGAAAAAAGCTTACGTAATACCTTTACCTAAAGTGTCCAATCCCTCCATGCAATCCCACTTCCGTCCCATATCCATCCTTCCTTTACTATCTAAAGTCCTTGAAAGCGTAGTTCATAATCAACTATCCTCTTACCTTTCCTCTAACAGCCTGCTTAGTCCATATCAATCTGGTTTCCGCCGTGGTCATAGCACAGTAACTGCTCTGGTCAAAATAACTGATGACATGCGACTGGCTATGGAGAATAAACGGCTAACAATTTTGGTTCTGTTAGATTTCAGCAGTGCTTTTAATTCTGTTGATTTCGATGTCCTTTTAGGAGTGTTGGCTTCTCTGAATGTTTCATCCTCTGTAACTGCTTGGTTTAAATCGTATCTTCAGGGGCGCTCGCAGTCTGTTCGCTGTGAAGAGGCTTCCTCTGAATGGTGCAATCTGTCTGCGGGCGTCCCACAAGGTGGCGTACTATCTCCTCTTCTCTTCTCCATATTTATAAACGCTATCACTAAGGTCATCACTTCTCACTATCACCTCTATGCAGACGACCTGCAGCTATATCGACACTTCAGGGCCGAGGAACTGACTGAGGCTGTGGCAGCTATCAACAATGATCTTGCTAACATTAGTGAATGGGCTAAATCTTTTGGGCTTTTGGTTAATCCAACGAAATCACAAGCAGTCATTGTTGGTAGCAGATACATGTCGAATCTTTTAGTTAACCAGTTGCTCCCACAAGTTCTATATGATACGACTCCTATAGCTTTTTCGAAACATGTAAAGGATTTGGGTGTGTGTATAGACTCAAATCTGGCCTGGGATGTCCATATTGCAGATATTAGTAAAAAGATTTACTGCTGGTTTCAGTCCCTCAAACGTCTTCAGAAATTCTTACCATTTCAAACCAAAGTTACTCTTGCGCAATCTCTTCTGCTCCCACTGTTAGACTACGCTGATGTCTGTTATCTTGATGCAAAGGAGGAACATCTTAATAAACTCGAAAGACTGCAAAATTTGGGTATCCGCTTCATTTTTGGTCTCCGGAAGTATGATCATGTTTCAGAATTTCGGGCAAGGTTGAGGTGGTTGCCTATTCGTAAGCGTCGAGACTCCCATATTCTCTCTCTTCTCTACTCGATTCTCTTTAATCCAGATTCGCCTGCTTACTTACAAGAACGCTTCGACTACCTCGTCCCTAGGGGTAAACCCTGTCGCACTTCTTCCTCACTTCTTCTTCGAACTCCTCTTCACTGCTCCAGCTGTTACGATGGCTCATTTACTGTTCGCGCAGTAAGGTTGTGGAACTCGCTGCCTCACTCTGTACGCGATAGCACTTCTCCAAACGTATTTAAAACCAAAGTCAAAGAACTGTTCCTCTCTCAAACTAGATGAATGTATGTTATTTACTATTATTTTTATGATATATATTATTTATTGTATACCTATCTATGTATTTATGTAGAACAGTTTATATATTTATGCGTTTGTATATGTATATATATATATATATATATTTATGTAATATGTCTATTGTAGGTAATGAATAGGTATGTAGGTACCTAACTATGGTATCAATCTTCTTAGTACTTCGGTATTCTATGTATTATGTTCTCTACAATATTGTGCACTTGTTTCTTACCCTTTTGTTTCGCTTTTTCCTCTATCCCCCAAAGGTTTGCTGGGAGAAAACTCAATACTGAGTTAAGCTCGCCTTTGTACATCTTATTGTGTTTATGTTTGTTATTTTGTTAATTTCAGTGTACAATAAAGAATTAAATAAAAATAAATAAATAAGGTTAGCTGACCATAGAACAGAAGATGCAGCGTGAACGGGATCAGAATTCCACACTGGTTGAACCGCGAGCAAAAGCTAGTCCTAAAATATTTTTCTTTCAACATAACCTTAATATCTTATGCCTCCCAAATTGTTCCATTATTCCTAAACTACGTAAAAAGTAGTTCTATATTAAAGCTACAAAATTATTTGTCTCGGAAGCTAGAGGCTACTAAAGTCTCATTTGTATTTTATCATGTTTTATGGGAATTCCCTTCGTAACGAGAACCCGGGAACTTTACGCGTATATCCTACAGTTAGGTATATAATGATTGTTGTAAATCAGAGGCGATAGCGTGGATCAACCGATCAGTGCCTTTTTTCTACCAGAAAATATATTTTTTTACAAGTTTTTTTTTATTTTTGCAACAAAATAGTGTATAATCGTAGAACTGTAGCCAGAGTTTACGTTACACTTCTCTTCTAGTTGGCTTCTCCTTATTTTTTTTATATTCAGTCTGTCGATTGATAACACCCCGCTGGATGGTAAGAAGCTAGGGTGAAGGCCAGATCCACCATTCCAGATGATGACTATTTCATAATGGTGGTCCTTACCTTGATTGCCTCGACAGATGCTTTTTCATGCCGGCTTGAAGAATCCGGGATTGTTTACAGGAGCAAATGCCGTCTGATCCCTCAATCCTGGAAAGTAAGCCTGTGTTAGAGCCACGTCCGTCCATCAGTATGTGCTCCAAAGACCGTAAAATTTGGTATACCCAAAGATAGAACATAATCTGGAATAACATTATACGGGATCTCCAGTTTTCCAACAGTAAAGTTAAGTATGTTTCACAGTCCAGTTTCTTCAGAACGTTCAGTGTGAGAGTTTGAGTCGCACTGGATTGGATTTTATTTAAAAAAATTGGTAACCGAAATACTGGTATTCCCACTACGTAAATTTAATTACTTGTTGAATCGCGGTAGCCTAGTGGTATGGGTAATGGACTGCTGAGACGAGGTCTCGGGTTCGATCCCAGGTTTTCCATAGCACACACCAATGACTTTTCGATGCTTTTCGAAATTATGTGTGTATTTGTCGCAGGTTTATAAGTGCCCGGTTAATGGCAATAGGCTCGCCACCTATTACATTGGGGACCTAAACATAAACGGCGAGCCAGCTTGACCCTTTCAACTCGGTACAAAGACGGGCGTTGAGGCTCGTCGGCAATCCCATACTCACAGGCGATGTGGAACCACTCAGTCTCAGGAGAGACTTTGCTTCACTGTGTGTGTTTTACCGCCTATACAATGGTTTGTGCTCAGATGAATTGTTTGACATGATGCCCACTGCTACATTCTATCATCGCACTTCTCGTCATAGGCGGGGAGTTCATCCTCACACATTGCGACCGGAAACGGTGCGCACTGTGCGGTATGAAAGGAACTTCATCCCTCGCACACTCAAGCTGTGGAATGAACTCCCCGCGATGGTTTTCCCAAGCGACTACAATATGGGGTTCTTCAAGAAGGGCATTAGAAGGTTTCTTCAGGGTCGGCAGCACGAGTGTGACGCCCCTTGTGTTGCATACGTCCATAGGCCACGGTAACCACTTTCCATCAGGTGGGCCGTGTGCTTGTCTGCCACCTAAGTGGTATAAAAATAAATAAATGTGGGTGCTAGCACCTCTGCCTACCCCTTCGGGGATATAGGCGTGAGTTTATGTTATGTTATGTTATGTAAAATAGGCGGAATTCGAACGCGAGTACGGGTTTTAATCTTATGGCTACCTGTTCAAATATCTTCTTTTCTTCTATTACAAAATGAGGCCGTCGAGCTGAGTGCCACCATTGTAACATGATACGTGTCTGTAATGGTGACCCTCTTATCAGAGACTTTGCCTTCAGCTTACCATCAGGCGAGGCGAAGTCAAAATGACGTGTCCTATATATAAAAAAAAAATGTCCTCACTTTTGAGTGTTAATACACTTCTACCTAAACTCCTACCTACCTCTCGCGGTCAAAGAAGCGTGACTATCCAAAATATATATAAAGAATTCCTTACCCTAAAACTCAAAAATGTTTCAGTAATATCACAAAGTTACAAAATTCTTACAAAAAACTAACTTCATAACAACACCATAATATTACCACAGATATTACGCCCTCTAAAGGTCAGGCCGACCTACATAAATATTACAAAGTATGTGCAAGTAATTGACCTAAATTTTTAAGACTGTTTACATTTAGAGGAGCGAACGTGACCACGTTATCTTCCTGATATAGCCTATTATAGGGCGGGCTTTAACTAAAGTTTCAGCTTTCCATGCTACATTATACAATCTGCCCTTAATTTGCAGATAACAGTGTTAATCTTTTGAAACTGGTTATTTAGGGAGTGGAGAAACAGATTTAAGGATATTGTTATGATCAGGTCGATGACGGTTTGGAAATAACTGATAAAACAACTTTTATTAGAGGGAATCAAGTTGAGTGAGTTAGATTGAAACGCTCCCTAGCCAGATACTCTTCTTCATCTTAGCGTTAGTCCAAAGCTTACACCTCGGAGCCTCGGGTCTGCTTTTTTCCAGTCTAACTGTGGATTTGGCTGATCTTCGATATTTTCCGTGAAGTGACTACCATCTAACCTCCAAAACCTATTGGCGATATCGAAATAAAGCGATATCAAAGCGGGTATAACGAGCTCGAATACCTTTGTATATATTTTTGCCAAGTGACTGTTCCTAAAAAATAAAGCAATCTTAGCGGTATTTAGCACAACATAAAAGGTTTTCCAGGTTCCGCATTATTTGGAGTAATCCAGCCGCATTCCTTATCAAAGTTGGGATAACTTTCTACCATTAAGCCTTGGTGTGGTCCATCAAATTACGTAGTAATCACTCCAATGTTAGAATAGAATTCTTGTAATGGGGGCCCCTAATTCTGAAAAACAGACCGTTGAATTCGTGAATGTAATTAAAAATTCTGGAGATGTTTGCGGGTGTGACGTCACTGGAATTCCATCAAAGAATTGGTTGTAAATGCGAGCAAAAAATGACATATCTTATAGGTATATCTATCTACGTAATATGCCATTTTGGAGTTTTTTTATTAAAATAAATCTATTTTCATCGGATTCAATCGTGATTTTTTGATATCATTTTGTTATTTGTACTGGTACTGACCAATGACTGCTGGAAAGCAATCAAGAAAACGAGGTCAGTTTATAAAGTAAAAGCGTTAAAACACGATGTAATCCGTTACAAATGATTTTATGTTTATTATTCCGTTAAACTCTAAAGGATTACGTATCGATTCGCCTACGGTCATTTCGACTACGGTTGATTCACCTACTGGTTGGAATACCTAGGTTGTTTTACACAATACAACCATTACATGAATCGTTCAATAGTGAATGAACCAATAGTCGAGGCGTCCAATATGCATTTTAAACGTAGGTGAACCAACCGTAGTTGAGTTGACCTTAGTTGAAATTTCATTTATATAACCATACTAAAGATATCGTTCAAATGATTTACACCGATAAATATTTCTAGAGTTGCGGAAACGGGATCAAAATATCACACGGGTGGCGCTGCAGGCAACAGCTAGTTTAAACAATCTAATATGGAACTGCTAAATTGTCAGCAACAACTCGATAGGCTACAAACTCAATATTCTGAACTAGAAGCAATAACTCACCAAGAAATGATAACCGTCATTAGATTCGAACCCTGATAAGTACAGTTTAAATTGAGTTGAGATCGAGTTGATATCGCCTTTACCGATTTGATTTAGTGTTAAGTCATTATAGCGCTTAGGGTTAGTGTAGGTTAATATTGCCTGTGGCGTGGTGTAGGTATAGTCTGTGGCGTGGCGGTAGCGAATGCGACTGCTGCGTAGGGGTGCAGATTCGTTCAGTGTAAATATTTGTATGCATGAATGTGTCCTGATTTTAAAGTAATTTCAGATAAAACGATTTTGGACACTGTTTCAATGGCAAAACCGTCTGGAAGAATTAATTTGGCGATTTTTTTATAATGTATTGTAATAATATACGGACATACAATAAAACATACAAAAAAAGTTGAAAGCTTTGGATTCAACCGGAATCAACGCAAGGATGAAAAAGAATTTGGTTAGGACAGTAGGATCCTTAAACAAAGAAAAAAAAAGCGCCTCCGTGCATCGGTGTAATGTGTAATCGCCAGGATTTTAACTTGGGACTTTAACCCAGGACTTTAAGCCAGGAGTCTAACCACTAAGCTAACAACGCTGATTGTTCTCTAAGAAAGATATAGAGATTTGACTGTTTTCAAGTTTCATATATAGAAATTTGTACTTTGGAAAAATATATCGAAAATATTACTGCTTTGTTTTTCTTACTCAATCCAGATGCAATAATAAAAGGGAATTCACATCGAATAGTTTCACGTACAAAGAGGGGCAGGCTTCGGAAAATATTGCCCCAAAGAGCAACGTGACACAACGTCGAATGGACACTAGTGTTGGGAAAGATCGTAGTATAAATGGGAGAAATAGTAGTATAAATGAATACAATGTTTTTTTTTTAATAATGTCTTTTAATAAGTATATCAGAACTAACAGTAATTTATAAAAAAACAATCTCCATTAAATTACCCAACAGTAAGTAGAGCAATCTAGCAATTAATTAGCAACTAATTAGCAACAAGAAATCTAGTAATTACCATAATGATTTAACATTGAAACACCAACTTTTAATTCAATATTGAAACGAGGTTTATCGATATCGATAAACGGACGCGTGTCACATCACTATCAGTATCATAGTCTCAGTACACAACGTAATCGGCCGAAAACAAAACACATAGGTAAAAGATAAATTGAACGGAATTTGCTTTCTTTCCATCTAGGTACTTGATAGATAGATAGATAGATAGATACTCTATTGATACATGTTATACAAATCCTTGAATGCATCTGTGGCGTGACGATAGTGAAAACGACTGTTACGTACGAGGGAGCGATTTCCGCTCAGTACAAATATTTGTATACATGAATATGTCTATTTGCATTGATCTGGTATTTCTGTACTTCGGAGAACACGTGAAGCCATCGGTCCCGGTCCTCATTTGAACATCTATCAGGAACTCGGCAGTAAGAGTCTTAAAAAATTTAAAAACCCCCGACCCAAAAAGATCCTATAAAAAGTAAAATAATAACTATTACCTTATGACCTACCCTAAGTATTGACCCTTTTGTCATATCGACGGGTGCAAAGTAAAAAGAGACATCTGCATAATAGCAACTTTACAGGAGAGCGAAAAGATCGAAAAAGTGTATTATTTTCTTAATGAGTGGGCCAATATTTCTGAAAATTTTATCATAATTTATTTATGCTCTTATTTATTTTTATATTAAGTTAATTAAGCTAATTTATTAATAATTTACGAGATTTTGCAGATAGCCGTTTTTACAACGAACTTTATAAAACGCTAACTGAGCCAACTACCAGTTGGTCGTATATGCTTGGGACTTTAAATATCGTGTATAAATAGTATGTATATCGTGTATAACTAATTAACAGAATATAATAAAACATTATTAGAATATGCTTTTAATTACTTAGATAAACAGCGAAAATTGAACAAATTTTGGTAATTTGGCTTAGTAGCCCAAAATCATCATGCGAATATAATTGCAGTTATAATACTCTTAGCCTGTTTTATAAAAAGTCGTTTATTAAACAGAAAATCCTACTACGTGATAAATATTTTGTATAAAGTTAACCGATGTAAATCATAACATCTACAGTGACCGCGAAGCAATGACGAAGTAGAAAGAGTCAACTGGCAGATGACATTTTGTGTACGCTCGGAGTCCGCCCCGCGCCCCGTGCAAAAACGACCAACGTTACTTGGTCGCATTAACTTCGTACTATTTGCAAGATTGAGTGTAGATGGCTTTTTATACTTTTGAAAATTTATTGAAATATAATGAAATCTTCAAAACCAAATATGCCAGGTTGTGGAGTCTTATTTGATTAGTACGAAAATGCAATAAAAAGAAAATCGTGAATTTGTAGTTGACTTTATTTACTTTGCACCCGTCGATATGTCTCGTCGGGGGACCGCCGTCTGACCGTCGTCGGAGAGAATACCAAGGTACTTAGCGGTCCCCCGAGGAGACAAATGACAAACAGGGCCAATACTTAGGGTAGGTCATAAGGTAATAGTTATTATTTTACTTTTAATAGGGTCTTCTTGGGTCGGGGGTTTTTTATTTTTTTTATTTCCTGCTTTTTATAGGTAACCGCTTAACCGATTTTCATAAAACCTGCTGTATCGTGATGCATAAATTATGACCTTTCATTTGATACCCAACATTAGATATTGCATTGCCACTTTCACTCCTCATATATTTCAAATGGCTGAACCGATTTTTATGAAACATAGCTAAGAACACTCTCGACTAAACCATTTTTCAAACAAAATAAACAGAATCAAAAACGGTTCAGTCGTTTGGGAGCTACGATGCCACAGACAGTCTGATACACACACACACACCCATATACACGTGAAACTTATAACACCCCTCTTTTTTGTCGGGGGTTAAAAAGGCCGAATAGTATATCTACAGAACATCGATATCGCCCATTGTTTGTGGAGGTCAGATGGCAGCACTGGAAGTAGTAAATCTACATCTACACTAATATTATAAAGAGGAAAGATTTGTACCTATTTTTGTATGTTTGTATGTTTGTAATGAATAGGCTCCGGAACTACTGTACCGATTTCAATAATTCTTTCACCTATAGAAAGCTACACTATCTGCGAGTAACATAGGCTATATAACATCACGCTACTACTAAAGGGAGCGGAGCAGTGAGCATAAATGTCAATAAATCGGGCAGATTTCCATACATTAAAGTTGGACCGGAATCCGAATTCCACGCAGGCGGAGCCGCGGGCAACAGCTAGTAAATAATAATTATAAGGTTGACCTGCAGGTCTAAAAAGGTCACTTTATTGGAATAGGCTAATACTCGTATTTTATCATACAGAGATATTTACACGAAATTGAAATTATTGTGATTCAGCTCCCATGAGTGACTATTATACGAATTTTGTAGGAATCTATTGAGATCTACCGGGAATTCATAAAGTTACTCGTTTTTAGCGAAATCGCTCAATGTGACCATTTTAGGCAGCTGGTAAGATGAATATCGTATAATAAAATTATCAAAGTAATTTGATTATATAAATTCAAATATAAACATTAATTTATGTACAAAATAGGGGCTTAATATGAGTGATTAAGAGCTCACTTCTGCCAAGTGTTATTTTTAATCATAATTACAGGGATAGGAGATTATTTTGAGGGGATTAAATGTAAATTCTGGAAGCGGATGAACCGTTTAGATTGCCCGGGAATGATACCAAAAATGATTTTCTCTAAAGGAGATATAGGGTATTTAATGTCATGTCTTGTATGCACAGAATATAAAATCTGTTGTATGTGTGTTCAGGAGTGGAGTCTGACTAAAATCTTCGGGGCACAAGTCAGTCTCACCAGCAATCAGATACACCTGTTGATTAACAGAAGCTTCGGAGTAATAATTCGTCTCAAGGTTGAGGAATTAGACAACAGTCGCTACAGTAAAAGTCTATATAAACCAATTTATTACAAAGAGTACGTGGATACCTAGGTCCAACGAGCAAGTCTTGAATGTGACCGGGTTTGGTGCTCGGATGAATGAGGTACTGGTGAAATTCAGTCTACAATGGTCAAAGTATTTTTAACCTACTTCGAAAAAGGTCACAAATAAGGTAAGTATCTACCTATATTTTTACAGTACTTTTATTACTAAATATGTTATAGCGATAAATCATTAAGTCCACACAAGTTAGAAACCTCTGAAAAGCTAAAATAAAGATGTGCGATAAATTAATATATCCTTGTCGGTCTGTGGGGAAGTTTTCGCTTATCTGCACCGAAGTATTTTGGCGAAAATTAATTACATGTCAACCGCCTGCTATTTATACTTAAGGCGTGTCCCTGAGCAAAACGCTACAAGGCTTTTTTAGTAGCTATCTGCTCATTCAGTCATTTATTTGGAAGATCTAAAAAAACATACAGTCTTTATGTCTAGTAATAGGGTGTGAAGAGTCCTAAAACTTAAACGTCTTGAGACCCAAGACATTTGAAAAGTCGATACGCCTGCTTAACAATACACGAGGCTCTGGTTACTCTCAGAGTTTAGTCAAATGGCAATCGTTCCTGGAAAAGCCGGCATACTGTTCCAAAATATAAATCTAGGGCGTAACCTCCGTCCTATAGAATACCGCGGTCATAATAACCTCTTGTTCTGTTCCCGGCGGTGAGTAGGGTAGCCAGAGCTCACTGGAGAATTTTTGTGCTGTCAGTGGGAAGATCATAACTTGTTCTGCTTTGTCTTCTGCACTGACAGCACAGAACCTCTCTGTTCTTACAGGGTCGGCAGTACGAGTGTGACTCCCCTTGTGTTGCACAAGTCCCTAGGTCATGATAACCACTTTCCATCTGGTAGGCCGTGTGATTGTCTGCCACCTAAGTGGTATAAAAAAAATCGTTCTCATAAAATAACAGTGATATAGCCTATTGCGTTATATCGGGCGCTGTGGTTGTATATGAATCGTAATCCCTATAAAATGTATCAATACTCATACACAAATCAAAATTTTGTCCCAAACAATGCAAACGTGGCGTAAACTTTTCCCAAATTTATGGCAACACAACGGTTGCAGTTGTCATCGTTTAGCATAGTATGCAAATAAGCGACTGTATTGTGTGTATGCACTAGCTCCCTGTAAATAATCCTGTATGTGATATATTACGGGATTATTTGACTACAACTCTGTGTGCTGGTTGTATTGAAGTAAATTTTGTAGTTACTGCACTACATCGTAAACGAATTGTCTTTTATTTTACAGGGGGGGATGTTCTGACTACTGAGTTACCGAGTCACGTCTTAAATGTTCGAAGTTCTCCTATACAACCATTTTAACTTCCCACTGACAGCACAAACTCTCCAGTGAGCTCTGGGTACTCTACTCATAATCCGAGAGCTGATACGATTTTTAGAATACGTTCTTGGGGTAAGCTGGAAACTTGTCAGATAACTCTCATGTCATACCTCAACACGAAGGTGCAGACCTGGCTGGTGGAACGGGGGCTAAATCAACCCCCCAAACTATGTTATTATGGTCACGGTTTACTGTAGGCGGAGGTACTTCCCCAGTCGGATTGCTCGGTTGTGACATAAATACCGTCGTATTCTACCTCCTCCAAGATTAAATAGTTATTAATAAACTATCGCGACCAAACATAGCCTATGTCCTTTCTCAAGACCTAATCTGCCCCTATACCAAATTTCATCAAAATCGGTTCAGTGGTTTAGGCGTGAAAGCGTAACAAATATACAGACAGACAGACAGACAGAGTTACTTTCGCATTTATAATATTATTATGGAAGTATGGATATGGTTACATGCAAGTGAGGTGTCTTGGGTCTCACGGACGTTTAAATGACTCTCTTCACCTTATTATCACTTTAAACTTGTTGTTCATTACTGTACTAAATCAACGGATTTTATCGATTTTATGTAAAAAATATAGCTGTTGGTGTATGATGGGACCTATGGGCACCTGAATAGGGGTCGAATTTATTAATTAAAATATATTTTGTTCCAGAGGACGAATGGGTGCCTTAAAAATTAATAAATATTATTGGTCCCCTACCGAAGGACCAATGGGCACCTAAAAAGGGGCGAATTTACAACACTTTTATGCTAGGGTTCGAGTTTTAGAGGACGAATGGGTGCTCACCCTTATTATCTATACTAATATTATAAAGAGAAAAGATTTGTATTTATGTACGTAACGAAGTCTTCCCCAATCAGACTGCCCAATTGGGACGGGAATATCGTTGTGTCCTACCACCGTCAAATCCTCTCACCTTCATTGCTTGTGGCTCGCTCCAGTGGCTCTGCGAAGGCCCGCGTTGAGTCGGTTACCAGGATTCAAACCCCTGATCTCTCCTCCTCTTCAACCACTAAACTACCAACCTACTACCATAATGAAAAATATGAGTTAATATAAATGACAGACCAAAACCATTAGTGTTTGTCCCACTGTGCTAGAAATCTCCGTGCACTGTTACCGGTTGCCGTCATTAACAACTCTAGCCGTGACAGATTGTTAATTTCAGCTCCACTGTTTACTTTATGACTAATTGCCGGCCATTGGGAAGGTGGGAAATAGAAACAACTAGGTATATCCATTCTATACTAATATTATAAAGAGGAAACATTTATAGTTTTTATGTTTCGGGACTTATCGCGATTAATTATTATTTGGAACTTACTTGTGCCGACGTTTCAGGTGCGTTGCAGCACCCGTGGTCACGACTTGACTGGTCTGCGAGCGTCGAGAGGTGCGCGGGATTAGTTTGTGTGCCTACCCTCCACTACTTATTTGTGAATGGTAAGGCTGGCGACACACAACACTCACTACGTCAGTTTTTAATGGCACTGTGTTTTTGGGTTTGAGTAATTTAATCACTGGATTCCACGTCCCAGACAGCCTGAATCCATCTTCCCTATTGAAATTTTTATATTTTTTGATTTCAATAGCTTCACGCACAATCCGTGGATAATAGTGGCGATCAGTGGAGAGGACTCTAGGCTGATGAAACTCAATCCAGTGATTGGCCCCCGACTCAAGATGTTCTGCTACTGCCGATTTATTGTGCTGACGGTTTTTCACAGCCGCGATATGTTCTCTGACCCTTTCTGCAATGGTTCGCTTCGTTTGGCCTATGTAGGAACTACCGCAGCTGCAATCCACTTTGTAGACACCTGGTGTTTGTAGAGGTATGACGTCCTTCGATGTTCGCACATATTTCGCTACTTTGGCGCACGGTTTGAAGATAGTCTTAATGGAAAACTTCCGTAAGCAGGATCCGATCTTGTCCGTTATACCTTTCACATATGGCATCTTCTCTCGGTACACGTCGCGGCTTTCTAGAACTCGTAACATACCCGTTCACTTGAAGAACCTCCTGAACATGATCTAACTCCTGCTGCAGGTGTTCAGGGTCACACAGGTCATTTGCTCGCTTGATGAGCGTCGAGCTTACTGATTTCAAATGAAGTGGGTGATGATGCGAGGAGGCGTGCAGGTATCTGTCTGTGTGAGTGGGTTTACGGTACACAGTGTGGGCCAAAGAGCCATCGGTTCGCACCATTAGCTTGATGTCCAGGAAAGACAATGTCCTGTTGTTCTCAATCTCATACGTAAACTGTGTCTTCACATGTAATGAGTTGAGATACTCAGTAAAGCGAACCACTTGCTCACTGTTGCCTTTAAAGATGCAGAAAACATCATCTACATACCTTTTCCATAGCCTGATCTGGGTGTGGGCGTTCTGACACACCTCCTCTTCAATATGTTCCATCCAAATATTTGCCACGACTGGTGCCAAAGGGCTGCCCATGGCGACGCCGTTTATCTGGAGGTAGTGTTGGCCATGGTAAAGGAAGTAGTTCCCTTCGAGGCAACTCTGCAGTAGTTTTGCATAACTATCCGGTAGACCATTATCCTTCAGCTTGGTTTCGATAATCCGTAGACAATCTTGCAATGGAACATTGGTAAATAACGACTCCACGTCAAAACTTACCAAAAGCTCATCTGGTTCCAACTTAATGTCTTTGATTATGTCCACAAAATGGCGCGAATCTTTGACAAAGGACGGTGTTTTTCCCACTAATGGCTGCAGTGCTTTAGCAATGTGTTTCGCTAGATCGTAGGTAGGCGAGTCAATTTGACTTACGATTGGTCGCAGTGGCACATTGGGTTTATGCACTTTGGGCAAGCCATACAGTTTTGGTGGTTGTGTGATTTTAGGTCGGTGCAATTTTTCGAACTCGTCCTTTGTGAAATCCTCTTCGTGCTCCTTAATCAAACTGCGTATTTTACGTGTTACTCTTGACGTGGGATCATATTTAACACTCTTGTATGTGTGGGTGTCCTCGAGTAAGGTGCCTATTTTTGCCTCATAATCCGTAGTTTGCATTATTACTGTGGCATTCCCCTTGTCGGCTTTCAATACCAGAACCTCTTTGTTGTTCCGCAACTCAACCAAAGCCTCCCGCTCTTCGGCGGTAGCATTACTTTTCGGAAGGCGGGCCTTCCGTAAGACATGGGCGACATCTTGTCGTAAAGTGTCAGCGTCACAAACTGGTATCTTATTTCGGGCTATTGCCTCCTCTACACTACAGATGATGTTTTCATATGGCACAGTTTTCGGTGTAAGAGCGTAATTCAATCCCTTTTGTAATATACTTAAGGTTGGCCGGTCTAAGTCTACTTTTGACAAATTGATCACAGTATTGCTCAGTGTGTCACCAGCCTTATTTTGAACATATGTACCTTTACCTTGGCGAGCAGCTAATTTGAGAAATTTCCCATCATGCGTGGTGCTGCTTAGTTCATAGGTTCTCTCTTTTTTGAGGATTGAGTTTTGAGGATTGAGGAAACATTTGTTTGTTTGTAATGAATGAACTCAAAATCTACTGGATCGTTTGCCATTAGAAAGGTACATTATCATTGAGTAACATAGGCCATAGGTATTTCATTACATTACAATTCAAAGGAGTGGAGCAGTAATGATTAATTTCAATAAATCCAGTAGATTCCCATACATTATTTAAAAGTTATTGAATTCATTTTCTGAGCTTCTTTCCCCTTTTTTTTATAGTGCGAAAAATCCCCACGGACACCTCCTCCGCCGGAGCCAGAGGAGGAGGTTATGTTGGACTCGAACCGACTAAAACGCACGCCGTCTGTGGGCCGTCGGTTGCCGGAGGTGAGATTGTCGTAGCCATATCCCTCGCACCCCGGCCGACCCAGGGCCATATCTCTCGATCTGGCCCTCTTCCGGTGTGGGGACCAAAGAGTCCCCAACTCGCCCCCGGGTAGCCTTTTTCCTAACTCAGTTAAGGTCGGCTTTCCAGTCTAACTGCGATGCGACTGACTGCGATCTGATGTCCACAACCAATAGGCGATATTGAAGTTCTGCAGTCCGAAGTTGAAATCGAAGAAGAAATTACGGGCACAATAAATGTGTTAAAATAGTGCAACGGGAGTTCAAAATACATCACGAGTGAAGCTGGGGAAAGAGGGTCCGCTGAGCAGAGGATGTAACGTGAACAGAAGCAGAATAATATAGAAAGAAGAAAGAAAGAAAAGAGAAAATAAACAAAGATTAACAGTAATTTATTGCAATTAGTGGCATAAATAGGTATGGCAACCACGGAGTAATATAGCTGTAGCTTTTATTAGATTTGCTGTGAATTCGCAACTCCCCTAAAAAAAATTGATAAATAATCTTAAATAGTATTATAAGGCTAAGTAAGAAGCACATAGAAAACTTAAGCAATACTAGCCAGCCCCTCTAGGCAAGTGGCAATTCGTTGAAGTAGAATGCCAAATGTATAGGATTTGACGTATAGGTCTGACAGGCATCAATGAATGTCAAAAACGTCAAATCCTATACATTACATAATGTCATTCCATTTCCATTTGCAGTTGGTAGAATGATAGCAGTTCAATTATTGACCTGTTTTAAGAGTTCATGGTATGGGCCCAGGTCAGTCTTCAGCCTATGTAGCGTGGTGGTATGTATGTATATGAACGCGACCGCTACCCAGGATCGCCAAACATTTGATTACAATAAAAAGTTAATACAAAAATATTTCGTACCCAGAAAATTTATACAACAACACAGCCAGAACAAGTTATATACAGCCATGACAAAATGGCCGCTGTAATCTATTCAGGGCCTAAATAAACGAGTGTTAATGGCCCCACAGACCTCTGGGGTCCTAAAATAACAACAGTCTCGTGATTTGTGGAGAAATTGCATTTTTCTCGGTGTCGCAAAGATTTTGTGAAATTTGCGAATTATGTGAGTTTTTTGAATACCTTTTACGAATAAAATTAAATTGGAAAAGTGTTTTCCGAGGCACGGTGGAATCTCGCTAAGTTCCTCCTCCTTGTAAGCTGGTACACCTATTGATTGACGGATGAGGCTTTAGTGCGGATTTTTTCTCGGAGCTAGGGGTCAGATGGCAATCGTTTTCATAAAAATTGAGATAACCCAAGTCCAGGGTAAGAGTACGGGGCTGGATTCTAAAGTGCAATAATTATTGAATGCAACCGGGATATTGAGGATCGTAAGTCAATAATATTATACTAGCATGCCCACATATTGGAAAGTCAGACGATATTGAAAGGCAGGTCAGACGGCAGTAGCCGAAAGAAACCAAGCCACATCATATTTAAGCGGATCCCAGTCTCTGAGATGAAGATTTTCAGCCCTAATACAAGGAGGATGATGATCACTTATTGAAACGAGTAGGTAAGTCATTTAGTAATGCGCACCGCATGGGATAGAATTGAAAGAAATGGTTTTCAATTGGCCAAGGAAATTCGATGAAGAAGATTTCCTAAGTACCTGAAATATGTAAGTATCTTTTCTGTCGTTCGATAAAAAACTGGAATGCTTTACTGAGAAACAATGCACATTTATTAACACCTGGGGACTTACGAGCTACGACAATCTCTTAAAAGTATTTCAATTTTACTTTACTTTCATAGTGTGAATCTATGTGTGTGTGTGTGTGGACCTCGGACTTTTGTCATCCATCGATATTTTGTGTACGGTATCTTGTAAGAGAAGTGTAAAACTAGTAAAAATATGTGCACTACAGTATGAGATACCATTTCACCCAGTTTCACCATATATAACACTACTATCCAGAGTATCCTGACTTCTTTGGTGAAAGATTCTGTCGTCGATTCAATCATGAATTAATCGTTCTGTCGGCGAAACGTTCGTAGTTGAAAGGTTCTGTCGGTGAACAACTGATAATCGAAACGTTCTGTCGGGACTCATTCGGCGGAGAAACGTTTGTCGGAGTTATGTTTCAGACCCCCTGACGGACGCAGATGCGTGAAGGTCCGATTCATGTTATGAAAGTCACAAAGCAAGATTAAAATAAAACTGCTACAGATCGTGGTAGCTCTCTTGGACTCAGAAGTATACAGAGTGTACTCTCTACCCAAATCCAAACCAAAATACTAATACATCAAAATCACAAAATACAAACTGAAATCCAAAACAAACCAAAACATCAACGTTCAATCCATCATCCGAACAAAAAGCGAGATAAATGGAAGACTATTGTACCAGTCGTTATACAAATTCTATTTAAAACAAAGACTCGGATATCTCGAGACAAAATATTATCGAAAATCCCCAAATGACTCGTTCTGAACCGACACTTATTTAATGCCCGATCATTTGAGAGATCGCCTCTCATTTCCTTAGGCCGATGAGCTCATTTACCCCTGTACTTAAGATAGAATACGCACTGACGATTTTTGGAGAAATTATCTAAGAAAATATTATTAAATACTAGCTGTTTTCCTGCATGTAGCGGAAATTCGAATGTTCCGGAGCGGAGATTCGAATGTTAAAATTGATGCGTGGTGTGATGAGAATGGACAGAATAAGGATTGAATTTATTAGAGGAAGTTTGAAAATTCCAATTTTGAATGAAAAAATGAGAAAGGAACGATTGTCTTGGTACGGGCATATTATAAGAAGAAGAAGTTCAAAGTATGATTGTAGAGGGCTTTAGTAGCAGAGGTAGGTCTAAATTTTGGGTGGATTGCGTGAAAGATGATGTAGCAAGGAAAGTCGCCTTGAACGTCACCGCATGGGAAAAGATGGGGTGGCCCAAATTTTACTCTGCCGGGATCCACGCGGCGGTAGTATAATAAAGTAGAATCCGTTCAAAAGTTATTTTATTTCAAAGAAGTGATATTCGCGTAATTAGTTTTAAACAAACTGTAAGGAGGACTTGAAGCAAACAAATCTATTGAAAGTAAATAATATTAATTATTATCATCCATTTAATAGGCACTATACGTAATTAAATTACTTCAGACTTACAACTTTACAATAAGATTGTATAACTTTCAAGGATTTCTGACGAAAATATAATTTTCATCAATTACTTTAATGAATTTATTTATCATCTTCACTTCATAATATTGCTAATTTCAGTAACTACTGAAGTTTGTACTTTGGAGCTCGGGATCCGCTATTCTACAACTCCATTATTAATTTACTAATCACCGCCTGCGACTTCGTACGCGTAGCATTCACCCATTTAGGGGGGAGTTTCGTAAAATTCTTTCTTAACGGATTTCTACAACTTGTAAGGAACCTACCTGCAAAATTTCAAGTATGTAGGTGTTATAGAATCTGAGATTTTGTGAATAATCTATTAATCAATTAATCTATCGCAGTTCACTGCTGGACATAGGCCTCTCCCATAGTTGGCAGGCTTTGGCCTATTATATCCACGCTGGCCAGACGGGTTGGTACAAGGGTTTTATTTCGAGTTTTCCTTCTCTCGCAGTGATATCGTCTGCACATTTTTCCGTTAGTCGCCTCTTACGACACCCTTCGGATGAGGTGGGGTGGCGATACTTGTATTCTTTTACTGTGACCGTACGGATAATGTGCGCCGTCCCTTATTTAAAATGACTAAGCTCTTCAGTTTTGAGTTGAACTTTTTTCAAAGGCAATTATGACGAACTTTATTCAGAAATGAGGGAGATTGTTTTAAACATCTTTATTTCTTTCAAATTTTCATAATATGGCAAGTTTTAATTTCACAAACCCACGTTTTCGGTGAATAACGAACGTGTAATAATCATTAAACTAATTTGTTTTTGAAACAATTATTTTGTTTTGTTTTAACTTTTACTTGTTTACTCATTATCTGTAGAGGGCTATATCAACATATTTAGGGCACCTGTATTAACATTTCACCTGCTAAAAAATGGATAAAGATCTGGTGCAAGTTTTTCTATCAGAGTTAGGAGGTAAAACCAAAGTATCTCCCGTTAAAGCTGATAATATATTAAAAATATAAGCAGACTGTGTAATCATGATTGTATATTTACAAAAAAAAAGCAGTTCTCTCTATACCTACTTGGTTTGATTCTAGATAGCACTGTATAGTATACTCTAGAATATTAATACGTTAACAAAAATAAAAAAGGGTAAAAAAAGATATCGAGATATGAACTGGGGGGCTACTATCACTTCTAGCAATATTATTTTAATCTTACTTTGCAACTTTCATAGTGTGAATCGGACCGTCAGGATACTAGTGTCATATTATGATCAAACTTGGTCAAATAGTATCTCTTACTTTACCTAGTGGGTACATTTATTTATTTAATTTGTTAGATTTTACACTTGTCTTACAAGATATACCGATATAAAAATCGATGAACGACAACGGTCCGAGTTCGATTCACACTATAAAAGTAAAGTAAGATTGAAATATTACTTTTAGGAAATGATGGTAGGACCTGAATATTTTTGATAATGTTTCTGATCCTTTCAAAGAATTTCGTGTAGGCACATCATTCAGCGTAGTCAGACTATATTCTCTTTATAGTAAGAAAATATCAATTTCATTGAGAATCTTGCAATCTCTTTAGCCTCACTCCCATATTAGTTCACTCTGGTGAACGAATGACTGAACTCAATCACGTTAATGGTATATTGAATGAACGATTTTTATGTGAAAAGTTGGAATAATAAAATTTAAAGGTAAAATTTTATTACACTTTCATTTTAAAGGAACATTATTTCTATCGTTGATAGATAGGTATTACTGTCATAGGGTGTATAAGGGCTTATTCGTTTTGTTAGACTGTTAGTTCGATTAATATAACAGAATGGCAAAATATTCCATTTTGTTAGATTGAAAAATTTTTAAGCGTTCAATTAGATCTATCAAAACGAAAACAAACACTCGGTTTTTTTAAGAACAAGCTAAGTCAAATCAAGAGAAGGGTAAGAAAGCGGAGCTAGGGTTAACAGCCTCTACGGGAATGACTGCCGTCGGACCTTTCAACCCCGCGACAAAAATCTAGCCTCGTCCGTCAATCAGCAGGTCCGCTGGCTTACAGGTAAGGCTGACTTACAGGTAAGGCTGACTCGCTACTCAAAAAATTATCAGAGGCCCCATGAAGAAAGTATTCATCCGAAGGCCACGCTAGCCTCTAGCCATTAGGTGGAACATGTGCTTTTCTGACATTATCCAGTAAGGTGTCAGAAAAGGTGAAAAAATATACGTTCTACATTATACATTACACATATTCTTTAAGCGGGGCGAAAGTACCTGATGAGGTCGTCAAGCTGAGGCCCACCATTATAACGTTGTTGGTATCTATAAAGGTGACCCTGACCTGAGACTTAACCTTCAACTTACCATCTGACGAGATGAAGTCATATTGGCGTGTCCTATATAAAAAACGTCTTTTATGCATAAACTTCAAATAACTTTTTTTACTTAAAGCACTACTTTGGATCAGCTTGCCAATCTTCATTCAAATCAATCGCGTCACTAACTCCGCAGCATAGTCTCAGTATATCGAGTGCCCTGGTACGTGTGAGCCCGTTTGTGGGTAGATAAGCGGTATCGGGACGCCATTTGCCGTATAGCTGATAATTTCCGCTGCACGATGGCGTCATTTACCCTCCGAAGGCTTTGGGGTGGGGTCCCCGATACAGCGAGTTACATAATACAGCGAGCGAATAAACCCACTGGCCGGGCCCTTAGGGCCCCATAGGGCCGGTTATTCGTTGGACTGCACCTCAGCCTATCATCAGACCGAATGTAGTGAATTTGAAGACCCAAATATTTGAAAAAATCTAGGGATAAAATCACGGGCGCAACTGTGATTTATAGCGGAATATGTCAATATCTAGGCTCTGAATAGCTGAAATTTTAATTGTATATTGTATGCATGCAGGACAGATCCAGGTAGCTCAATTGGTCTGAACCTTCCTTTTATAAAGGGACTGTCTCTTGCTTTATCGGACGTAAATTTCTAGAACAGCTTGCATACATATTTCTTGCCTGCTTACTCACATACATACTTATAAAATCATAGTCATGCCTGTTTATGCTTAACGGTAGATGTGATAAATACCCACACTTCATTAATCAAGTTTTAGAAGCCCCTCAACTGCGGGCGAGCTCATTATCCGAGCACTTCTTCTTGGGCCAGGCTCAATGGCGAGTCTAGCTAGCGCACAAACCCCACTCTCTCAACCTTTAATCACTTCCTACAACATCTACGGAAAGAGACTGGTACTTGTATTGTACCCCTCCGGGAACCATACCACTTTGAATTAAAACCCGCTGTTTATAGCACCCCACCCAATGTCTCCAAAGCGACCACCCAAACCTCAGTCACTAAAACCTCTGCCAAGCGATTTTGAACTTTCAATCTTAGCAATAACACACTCAAAATCTTAACATCTCCACAGTTATACGTAAAATTATCTTTGTTAATATCTCGAACTGACTTCTACCATTACAGACTGTCAGAGTCATCTAAACCGCGTGGTGATATTTGAAAGAGATACTAAGTCCTGATAAAATGCACTGCGAAATTCAAAACAGCTTGCCAGGACTTGGAGGGGGGGGGGGGGGAGACTTGAAGGGGGGATGTATGAACGCGTTTTTAATAGATGAATATCGCGAAAATTGTGTGCCCATATATCGTCTGTAATAGCACTTATAGTGGCATCAGATGGGTATCTGGATAACTCTGTGCTTTGATGTCTATATTTTAGAAAATATTACTGTCTAGATAAAAATGGAAGTGAACTGCTGCGAAATTTCGCACTCATTATTTTTTGTGAAATACGAATTCGTACTCGTATTCCAAATAAGATAATGGTAGAAAGTTATATAAAATGGTGATTGAATAGAAACCTTTTTAACTTAAGTGTGACCTAAGTGCAAGCCGGAATAGCCGCTGCGTGGTTTCTCTGCCAATAGTCCTAAGACTCCACCGGGTCTTCCTGGAAAATTTTCACCCTTGGCTACTGGTGACCGAGTTAGAGAGGAATATTAATAATAATCACACAAAATACAGTAAAAAATACAATAAAATCTTTAGATACAATAATACGAAATTGCTGAACATAATGCAAGCAAACTTTAATATATCTGGTAAGTCTAATTGTTAGCAAACATTGGATAATAAGATGAGTGTTCTTGGTTCCTCCTTTAACGACTTAGATAATAAACCGACTCAATTCTGTAATTTGAAACAAGCTTTCTTATTTCCTAATTGATAGTCTCCTAACTTTCTTTTTCTATTTTTTTACATGTTTTAGTACCATAATACAAATAAAAATAATGTTTACAGACCCCGATAAAGCCTATCTATGTTAAATTCTAATTTGAATTTCCATTTGTCAGTCCTAAGCTTCTAATTTATGGTTTCATTCAAACACAAATTGGTAAACGTATTCCAATTAGGAAAGCCGCGTCTCAAACATTTTGTTTAAAACTAACTGATGTTTTCAACAAAAATATTTCAGAAAACATTCATACTATAGGTAACGTTGCTACAAGGTTTTACGTTAATACTATATACTTAAGTCTACGACATTTTACTTAGTACAATCTACGAGTAGACCTAAACTAAGGTTAACCTAGTATTATTATGGATTCCAGAATGCTAATAGACATATTATAATTATTTGTACTGAGTGGGAATTGAAGCCACGCTCCCTGCGTAGTTGACGCGTTCACTACACACATCTTTTTTTATCGTTTGAAAAATTCCCACCGATAGGCACTACATCTACACTATACTACTAACATACATTCAAATAGACATACTCAATTAAGCCGCACGTTAAGCCGTCAGTCCTGGTTATCATACGAATATCTACGGCAGTCGTTACGGGTAGGTATAGTCTTAAAAAATATTAACAAATTACTTGTCTAACTGCAATAATGCGGCTGTCAGTCGCTTCACAAAAAATATCGAAGTTTGCAACCGCCCGCAATCAGCCCGCATGTATGCCGTTCCCTTAACCTATTACAATGATACATAGTAAAAAGTTGCCTATACCTATATATTATTTCATACTTTAATCTATCCCTTTACATTTCAACCAAATACGTTCAGCCGTTTAGAGTGTTTAAATAAGAAACATCCAAAATATCTTTACAAACTTTTTGTAATATACGCAGGCAGAAGGAAAGGAAAAAGGATGATATGATAATGTGTGCTTACTTAACACAAGTATCAGAGCAGAAACTTTCACCTGCGAAAATATTTCATGCCAAGTTGCTTGCCAAGATTCGAAAGTATAGAAAGTTTTCAGTATTTATAATTATGTTTATAATATGATTTTTAAAATAAAATTCTTGGCATTTTATAATAGCCATATTTTAGAAACATAATTATGTTTTGTGTTAATGTTTTTGTTGATTGTTTCAATCGCTACAAACAATGTGAACATAACCTATCACAGCTAAACGAGAATTTCCTTCAAACTGAGTAATTAGAAGGAGTATTTAAGTTGTTTAGACATTTTATTGAATGATTTATTTCCCGATCAGTTGCCGGGATTGAATGGAATTTATTTGTTAATACAATTAATGCTATGACAACCCTGTTATTATGTAAAAATGATTTATGGAAGAACTTTAGTATCACGTATTTGTCCTACAGCGAGCAAGTAATGGTCGAGAAGGGGGCAGGTCCGGAGGAGACTCAGGTCTCTGCCGGCTGGCCCCCGATGCGCGGTGGCAACTTGGACATCGGAGCTCGATCAATGACCTCCGTCCGCCATGATCATGAGTCTGGGATGGCAGATAGAGCCGCCTGACACCCTAAAAGAAGCAGGCCGAGATGGCGGCAAAATGGGAATTCTGTGGGTCCCACCGTCCCACGCCATTTCAAAGTCAGAGATAGCCGGCCGGAATGCGAGAGATATGCTAATGGTTATTTTACCTCAGAGAACTAAAGACCTAAGGCGACGTGCGGTTTTAGTCAGTTCGAGTCTGAATCCGTGGGGGGGGGGGGGGGGCAACCGCCCTTAGTTTTCTGCACTATAACAAAAAAGTAGCACGTTTTTGATAGAACTTATGGACGTAAAAAGCCTCACTAAGACCCTAATTCCCAAACGAAGAAATTATAGTCGAAAGTAATCAATTTTTCATTCCAGAATACGGCAATAGGCACACCCCCTATTACGTGGGACCGAATACAATGATTGGTGAAATGTGGGTGTTAATTCACCTCTGCCTAACCCTCCAGGATAAAGACGTGATTATATGTATGTAGGGAACACCCAACAATTCCGAAATACTTAATTCCGAATTTCAATATTCCGATTTTCAAAATTCCGAATATTATAATTCCTAAGAAACAAAACTCCGAGTATTCAAAAACACGATAGTTATTTATTCGAAAGTTATAAATACGAATGTTCATTCTTCCGAATTTCATTTTTACGAATAATTAAAAATCCGTAGTATTATTGGCCCGAAAAACGTTATTCCGAATTTCAAATTTCCGAAAATTCATTGCTCAAATAGAAAATTTGTATTAAAAATAGGTAAAAGTTAAAATTGATTTGACATGTTGCGCATTTTAGAGTTTTTTTTTTATAATAATAAATTAATTTTCTCGCCAATTATTACGTATAAAAATTAAGCCAAACCCGACTTGCCGTGGTCCTACTGCCGTGGTACTTGTTTGCCCTACACTAGAGTGTTATTTAAAAACCGGAGGCGCGGAGGGAGGGCAGTCCTCGCCCGCAGTAACGAAGCTCAGGCGCCCGGGCGAGCTGGAGCGGCTGAGGCTGGTCGCCGGAGGCGACCAGCAAGCCGAAGCTGCGGAAGCGAGCATGGGTGCCCGAACTTTGTTACGCAAGGGCGGAAGGACTGCACATCCCGTAGCGCCGGAGAAGAGCGAAACTAATGCATGCCTGCATGCTTACCTGCATGCATGCTTGCCTGCATGCTTGCCTGCATGCATGCTTGCCTGCATGCATGCTTGCCTGCATGCTTGCCTGCATGCATGCTTGCCTGCATGCTTTCCTGTATGCATGCTTGCCTGCATGCATGCTTGCCTGCATGCTTGCCTGCATGCATGCTTGCCTGCATGCTTGCCTGCATGCTTGCCTGCATGCTTGCCTGCATGCATGCTTGTTACTGAAAGTTGTATGGCAACGTGTATTTTGTAATCATTAGCATAAATAAATTAAAATAATAGTTCAATAATTTTATTTCCTGTTTATCTCGTGTACCCCTAAAATAGCAACTATCCTACTTACCTAATGCAGGTTTACAAGGCGCTTGATTGTCGGGTTTGTGTTGTTTCGGAGTTTTGATAATCGGAATTTCTTATTTATGATATTTTGGATTATTAATAATTCGGAATTGTAATGGTTCGGTATCTTCAAATTCGGAATTTTAATATTCGTAGTTATAATCGTTAGGAATTTTGAAATTCGGGTTTTCAATAAATAGGATTTATGATACATCGGATATCTGACTTTCGGAATTTTGAATGATTCGGAATTATGAAATTCGGAATTTTGAAATTCGTGATTGTAACTTTCGGAATAAGACTTTTCGTATTTATGTAGTGTACCCTATGTACTTATGTAATGTATGTAGAATAGATTTCCATGGGTTGCGAAAACCAACTCAAAATTCCATGCGGGCAGAGTCGCAGTCAGCAGCTAAAGTGTTCTATAAAAAATACAGTGATTTCCACAACAGAATAAAGTTATTATTTAAAGTGACTGAATATGGTCAGTTCCGAAACAGTGAGCTTTGGTCATCAGTAACCATAACAGAGTTAGGGGCGCGTAATTAATTCCGTCAGGACGTCTGCAACATGTCACGACAAATGCGGCACATTGCAGATTGTGCTATACTGCAACGAACCGGTCTTGATACTATAATTTGGCCTTGCAACTAATATTCAGAATAGTTTTTTGCATTATCGAAAAAAGGCTTATCAAATTTTAAATGTAAATTTCGAATATTGTATTCGAATTCTAAAATAACTGTACGAATTTAAATTTCAAATAGCCACACAACCACCAATTCAGTAGGTATTCTTGAAAATCTTGTAAGACCTTATTGTTAATAACATAACATACATAACATAAACTCACGCCTGTATCCCCGAAGGGGTAGGCAGAGGTGCTAGCACCCACATTTCGCCGTTTATGTTTAGGTCCCAATGTAATAGGTGGCGAGCCTATTGCCATTAACCGGGCACTTATAAACCTGCGATAAATACACACATAACTTCGAAAAGCATCGAAAAGTCATTGGTGTGTGCCATGGTAAAACCTGGGATCGAACCCGAGACCTCGTCTCAGCAGTCCATTACCCATACCACTAGGTTACCGCGGCTTATTGTTAATAAGTAATTTTATTATCAACCTTATTAATTTACTTTATAATCCATGGCATATTCCATGGGGTAATTTCACGATGCCTAATTTTTTGCTAATTTCGGTGGCATTTTTCAATCATAGGTTTTCCGATGGAAAAATTGAATGGAGTTCTTTTAGAACACATCATTATTCTAGATATTCTAAGAGAACTCCATTAAATTTTTTCATCGGAAAACCTATGATTGAAAAATGCCACCGAAATTAGCAAAAAATTAGGCATCATGAAATTACCCCATGGCATAATTCATTTTCCTATATGTATTGATACAGTTATAGAGGAAAATGGATGAAAATTTGGTTTTATTGAATTAGTGTGTAAAAATACTACTTCGGTTGAATAAACAAAATGAACGAGTGAAAATTGAGCCTAGCTGATCAGTAGATTACTCTTTTAGGCAAAAGTTATTTTTCTATTTATTTTCATGAAACAATTACCTTATTGAAGTACGTCAAGTACTTGTGCTTTACCATTGTTTCCTACCTACAATTTGATTATTAATAAGCTTTTAAATAGAAAGTATCTAAACTGGTCCATCCACGCATAGCGCACTATGGAACACGAAATCCCTAACGCCTAATCGCTTCATTTGGCTGACGGATCATAATTTACGATATTAAACAAGTAGCATGTGAGAGACAAAGAGAAAGTTCTATTATCAAGACTGCAATAAGTCTAAATAAAGTAACTACTTTTAATTTAAAAAAAAGCTATGTGTCGAATTTTCAACCTCTTTTTTTGGAATCATTTAAAAATAAGATTGTGGCGAGTTTATAAATTCGAAAACGATTCGAAATAAACAGCAATATGCCACATTAATTTGATTTGTGAGTCTTCTATTATTTAGATAACTATATATTTTTGAATTAAAACTACTTTTTAACGGATTCTATCGCGTTATATTTGTTATTAACTTATTATTTACTGTTAGCCCGATGTTTCGGTTACTTCTTAGCAGCCATGGTCGCGGGGTGACTATAGATGACGGTTTGTCACATAGTTTGAAGTGTATATCTCAAAATAACCGAATCATGATGAATTATTGGTGTTACTATTTACACAGAATGAGCTCACTGTATCGTTAAGTCTTGCTATCCTTTCAGTCATTCAAATTACATACCTACCTTATTAGTAAACCGTACCCACAAAAAGTGTTTTATAAGAAAAAGATGGTTTGTGATCAATTGAGAATAGTAGACTACACAAAAATGGGATCAATTAAGAATAAAATATAAATAAAGTGCCGTGGGATCAATAAGGAAGTAAAAGTGGGATCAATTAAGAATTTTCGAATTCGGGACTACTTTCGTGATCAATACGGAACAACCCTATATTTTGATTATTTGTTGGTTTAATTTAGTGAATGATTATATAGTTATTTTGTTTATTGTCGCCCGGGTTATCAATTGCAAACGCTATTTTGGACTTCGAAATGGATTCCCGAAAACTACCCGATACATTTGAGGCTGAGTCTGGGTTGTATCTTCTATAATATAAAAATGAATCCCAAAATGTGTTGCTAAGCGCAAATCTCGAGAACGGCTGAACCGATTTCGCTAATTCTTTTTTTAGAATATTCCTTGAAGTACGGGGATGGTTATTACGGAAGAAAAAAATAAGAAAAAAAAATCGACTGTTAGGCGGTACGAAGTTCGCGGGGTCAGCTAGTAGTGTATTATGTGTTCTGTACAATATCGTAGAATATTTATTTATCTTTACCGCTCACTATAAATCGGTAATAACGGTGAATTTCAGATTATAAGAATCACCATATTCAAATTAAATAATAGAGATGATAGTACCCACTTATAAATATTTCAGATTTCCGTCTATGGAAATTAACATCTTTATTTGACAGATTTCGTCTGTGCTCTCGACGTCAAGAATTCAAAGGGCGTGATATTTCTGAGATAGGCGTTTCTCCACCTACGCTCATATTTTAATTTGAATATCATTTTGTTAGACTGTGCTATGTACTTGTACAGTCAGTGAAAAAAGTAGCTTAACATATTCCAGATTATAGATGACATCAGTGCTATCTATACTAATATTGTATTTTTCTATGTAACGAATAAACTCAAAAACTACTAGACTGTTTTCAAAAATTCTTAGAAAGTTTCATTATCAGGTACCAACATAGACTACATTCAATACGCTACTATCAGCAATGAACAGGATCAGCTCGCCTAGACAAGTAGCAATCCGTTGCTCGGCGTATGATGGAATACAATGACAAATGTATAGGATTTGACGTTTTTGACATTCGTTGACGCCTGTTATATACGTCAAATCCCATACATTTGTCATTCTATTCCATCATACGCCGAGCAACGAATTGACACTTGTCTAGAAGGGCAGGATTCCATACAGGTGGCGCCCGTTTAAGTTATTTTTTTCACTGAGTGACCAGGGATCCTGTACTAGCAGACATGTCTGCTGTAGTCATGACTACTAATACAAAAAAGCACAATGCACTATCATAGCTCAATTACAAGTCCAATAGGACGTATATTAGATATCACAACAGCTGCAACTGAGTGACAATTAAGTATTTACTGACGCGCACTAAATCTGCTCAAGCATTCTCTAGATAAAGGCTTATATTGTGTTGCTCGATTAACTCATGGAAGCTACTACATTGATTAGTGATTACAGTTAATTAAGCTTCTATTACCTAACACTGGTCAGGTCAGATTTCGCTAGGCAAATTAATTATCCCGTACAACATTAAAATGACATGTTTTTTTATGATTGTATAATATATGAATAATAATAGTAAATAAATTAATATTCTACAACATTCTACATAACGCTATCTAGGCCCATGGTAAGCTTAATTAGCTTGTGTTATGGAATCTAGAATGCGGATATACATAGGTACTTAGATACTTTTTTTTTTGTAAATACATACATAATATACATAGAGACACCCAGACCAATGCACATATTTATATTCATGCATACAAATATTGGCACTGAGCGGGGATCGAACCCGCGCCTCCTGCGTAGCAGCCGCGTTCACTACCGCTACGCCACAGAGGCAGTCATACAATTTACATAAAAATTACGAATACATTTTTTTTTCTGTCTGTTTCTTTTTCGGGAATCTCTGAAATAACTGGGCCTATTTTGACGAGATTTTTACTATAGAGATGTAATAAGGCGTAACTTAGATTCTGGTCTGGGACATCCGACGGCAGACGATCCCATAAAGGTGTGATTACGAGAACTGCCGATGCACACAGCACATGCGCGTATTCCATTGCGGCATCTCAATGGTCCCCTTTATCCGTATCTGAGTTTAACAAGTAATGAATACGCTGTATCTGCTGTATGCGTCTGTCGTTATCGTACCTATAGCCAGATCCAAAGAAATATGCGGACCATGGGTTCCAAAGTTAAGGCTTCGTTCCAACCGGACCAATACTACGATGATGATGATAATGACTACAAGTTACTAATAAATCCTTTTAAAACACGGATAATCCATATTCTCTAGTTCGCGTAGCGCGTGTGCGTCAGGAATAGCTCATCACCAGTATAGTAATAACGGTAACGCGTAGTAACTCAACGTGTGTTCCGTACAGATAACGAGTGTAAACAGAATTTTGATGGCGACACACGGTACGAAAGGACTGCCAGCTTTCTGGTGCGTTGCCGGTACGATTATGATTTGGTTATTCAGTAATTTAAATAAATACATAATATTTCAATTAGTTATTTTTGCGTCCGAAACAAAACTAACGAAATGACGTACTAGCACTTAAGTTGGTTCGTTTACCTTATGTAATTACTAGCTGTTGCCCGCGGCTTCGCCCGCCTGGATGTCGGTTATCGCGACTGAACATAGCCTATGTTCTTGTCAAGGTCTAATCTACCCCTATACCAAAATTCATCAAAATCGGTTTAGTGGTTTGGGCGTGACAGCATAACAGACAGACAGACAGACATATAGAGTCACTGAGAAATGGATTTAATTATATAAAATTCTGAATTAGATATTTTCGCGTCCGAAACAAAACTAACGAAATAACGTACCTACTTAGCATGAAACATGGTTCCTTTACCTTATGTATTATTTATCCAAGTAGATAATTTTAAAATTCTGTGTAACGCTTAGTAATGAGTTATCAAACTTTATGTTGCAATTTTACTATGCCCCACAAGATGGATTTCTTAAAGTGCCCACCCACTTTTCACACGTTTCAAATCCCTGCGCGTCTCATCACTCGCATTTCGCGACGTGTCTTTCCAAAGAGAAATTTCACTGGGATGTCTGTAGTTGGCGATCCTAATGAACACTGTGTACGATTTTATAACTAGCTTCTACACATATAGTGGGAAAATTCATTAGCATAATATACGCAAACAGCTGCAAATCCTGAAGTTTACTAACAAATATTATAGACTTTATGATATTTGAACATCGTGTAAATGCCTTAACAAATCGTAGTAATAAATAAGATGTACTAGGTAGCTTTAGATTAACATAATCTACCAAAAATGATGCATGCTTATGATGGTTTACATGCCAACAAGCTTTATGCTTCTGTCGTTTAGGATGTGTGTCATAAAGCCATAAGGCCCCTGTACACTGTACAGTGTGACGCGGATTTTCCGCGAGCGTATGAGCGGACGCTGTCCGTCGCGGAAGAATCGCACTCGGCGCGTAGCAGATTGGTACAGTTATGGATTAGGCTGCGTTTCTACTAGAGATGTGTGAGGATGTGCAGCATGGGATGTTTGTAAAGAACCAAAAGAATTACTTCATTATCCTAATCTCTCTAAGTGTGTTGGAACGGCTAAGCGGAGGTTATTGTACATACAAAACATAAAGAATGTGTGCTACGGTTGTAGGCATAGAGTGGGATGTTTGTGAGACCTATAATGATTTCATCACACTCCCACCACACATCACCCCGTACGGACGATCATCCTCGTATCATCTCCGCACCGTTTCGCATGCGTCGTCGCTATCAATCCTAGCACCGTCCAGTGGCCTAGCACACTCCAGTGATAAATGTTACACCATTTCTATACCTCGCTAGACCTCCTCGCATCGCACATCTCTGATGAAACCGTAGCCTTACCGCAAGCGGATAGCTCTCCGCAACGTGTCGCAGTGACTGCACCGTAAAAGTTAAATACTTTTATCATTTACGGACGTTCGCGTAAAGCATCCTATCTCAACCACCTTCCACTGTTTAGTGCCTTACATTTTTACAGCAACGTTTGAAGTTATCTACCGTGACTCTCAAGTAAGTAAATCATCATCACCAGCGTTTATCCCGGTTGCATTCCCGTTAATCAGTGTTGGGCAAAATTAATTTCAATTAACCCGACTGCTGTCTAAAAAATCGAAGCTAGTTTGAAATCAGGTGGTACCCATTAATTTTTGGTTTTGATTGTCCAACTTGTTTCGATCTTTAAGACAGCAGTCGGGATTTTTTTTATTGCAATTAAAATTTTGCCTAATAGGGGGAAGTCCCCGAGTACCGGACACCTAAGGTTTTTCATGAATTAAATAAAAAATATTTTCAGGAATGTATATTTATTTATGACTTACAGAAGGTAACAAAGATATAAATCAAATAAAATAAAATAAAAGCAACCTCTGCTCAAAACATAATTAATACCATTAATCAAACTTTGGCAACAAAAAATTTAATTTTAATATGTGGCACCTAGTACCGGACGGGTGTTTGTGCCGTACCCCTAGCACCAGACATTTCAGAAAAATCTGCATCGATCGCATATTATGTAGCCATCTCCACACTCTGGAACGTCTGCATATGCTTCATGTGCCCACCCAAGACACGATGAGCATTGGATCCAGTCTTCGACATAGTTTTCTAAGCAAACTACACAAATTGTTGTGTCTGTGTCAGATGTTTGTTCTTGTAGTTCTACTTTCTTAGCTTTATCTCCATTTTTTCTTTTAGCCTTCACACCTTTAGCTTGTTTTCCTTTCTCTATGCTCTTTCCTTTGTTTTATATTGCCTTCAACCGCTACTTTGAACTTAGATCCTATTTCCTTCTTTTTGTTTTTCGCGATATTTTCTTTTCGCTTTCTTTTTCTTCTACTACTTTTTTGTATGGCGATGACGTTAGAATTCCACTTCGTTCACATTTCCTTTTTCGAGCTGCAGTTCGTTTCTTTGCACCGTCAGGTAACCATTGTAACCATTGCAGCTTGTCTTACACTCATTTCCTTAGACAAAATCTTATCAATAGCTGTTTGCAAGCTCTGTGGCTCCCACGATCCTTTCTTTTTCTTGTTTTCCATTTCGTTTCTCTTCTTTTGTCTATACCTGAAAAGAAAATTAAATTAATTAATTAAATAACGTAAACTGTTACAAGAAATTTAAAAAAAATCACGGTCCGGTGCTAGGGGACGACTTAGTGTCCGGTACTAAGGGACATACAATATCGTACATTAGGTAGTACCTACCGAAATGGTTTCAAAAATCAAATAAAATTCTATCGGTTTACCGATAACAATCAAATGCTGCTTCAATTATCGATTACCAATAAAATATAAATGCATAAATGGGCCAGAACTACTTACGTCGATCTTACGAGACGCTGCGTGTTCCTGCCAAAAACAACGAACACCCTCTCCCGCTGCGGCCTTGCGCGTCACTGGCGAGCTGCGGCGCGTGATCCTGTAACTATGTACCCCCCTCGCCCCTTTCACTAGTAGTTCGAATCGAACGGGTTCATACTTGCTTGGATAGGTAGTACGACTGTCCGGCGGTAGGTGCCGTCCGGCGTTACGGGACTTCCCCCTACTCATACTGTAATCAATCCATGGATCTACAAGATTCTGTGTGATATGAAATGATGCAGGTGAGGTTGGTACCGAAGATCTTGCCAGGGCTAGGCTACAAAAAGGTAATAAAATAAAATTTGCAATAAAAAGGTAAATAAAAGCATAGTGTAAAGGTGTATTTCCATGTCAGCGAAGATAGCTGTATCATTGGCAATTAGTGGCAATTGGTGGGCTCACAGTTAATTAGTTGAGTGGCAATAAGTACTGCTATGGCACTAGTCATTTATACGTTTTTATTATCCGTTATATTGGTACATTGTTAGGCAATTACATTAATTAATACGTGGGCTCTGTTGTTAAATAAGAGAGTTTGTTATCTAAACATATTTGTAAATAGACAAAAATTCCCATTGAGTTTCTAACCGAAGTTCTATTAAATATAGAATCTTAAAACACGGGTTTTGCTCGCAGACGAAATGAACAAAGTATTTTTAACAAATGATAGTACAATGTATACTAATATTATAAAGCTAAAGAGTTTGTTTCTTTGTTTTTTTGATTGAATGCGCTAATCTCAGGAACTACTAGTTCCAATTGAAAGTTTCTTTTTATGTTGAATATTCCGTTTATCGAGGAAAGTTATAAGCTATATATCATCATGCTACTTCTCAAGGGAGCGGAGCAGTAATCATAAATGTCAACAAATCCGGCAGATTCCCATACATTACTTGTATATTATCGAAATCTGCCACGGGCGAAACCGGGACAGGTTATCTTGTAACGCATAAAATGAACAATAGATGGCATTACTAGTATCTAGTTTTAATATAAATCTCACACAGGTAAACTCCTCTAACCCCCAAAAAGCAGATTCAATACATGATAGCTTTCCCCAAAACATGTCCATAACAATGGAAATAGATTAACCTGTAAACGCTTTTCATGGAGCTATTCAAAATTTACCTTTGTTAGCAAGGCTGGTACTGGCATGTTCGACATGTTTGTGACTCCTGCATGCCATTCACTGAGCATGCACATCACTGGGTTTTGGCTTAATCGGTACTCCTGTGTGTGTAAGCAGGAGTACAATTATTCGATTCGTTTACTGCTCAAGGGTTAATGTGTTTTAAATAATAATGGTTCGTGGCTTGTTAAAAATACGTCGGTAGGTTAGAGGTTAAGGAATCGAGAGGTTCAGGGTTCAAATCTTGGCCACTACGGATGGGAAATTACAATGGGATCCTGATAAAAGCAATTTAGCTTAGCCAGAGAGTTTAAAAGATAATTTCGGTTACTAGTATTTATTTAAAAAGTAACTCTGTCTATCTGTTACATTTTCACGCCTATACCACTTAACCGATCTTGATGAAATTTGGCACAAAGATGGATTAGTGCTTGGAAAAGGACCTTTAATCGCAAAAACAGGTTAAAAGGGTTCAAAAGTTTGTATGAAAGTTATGTAGATACACGCCACGGTAGCCTAGTGGAATGGGTAATGGACTGCTGAGACGAGGTCTCGGGTTCGATCCCAGGTTTTACCATGGCACACACCAATGACTTTTCGATGCTTTTCGAAGTTATGTGTGTATTTATCGCAGGTTTATAAGTGCCCGGTTAATGGCAATAGGCTCGCCACCTATTACATTGGGACCTAAACATAAACGGCGAAATGTGGGTGCTAGCACCTCTGCCTACCCCTTCGGGGATATAGGCGTGAGTTTATGTATGTATGTATGAAAGTTAAATATTACATTTTTGAAGACAATTTGATGAAATTTGGCACACAAATAGATTACATACATATACCCCCGCCTGTACATCCTCGAAGGGGTAGGAAGAGGTGTACCCATTATCTTATCACCCACATTTCGCCAGTATCGCCACAAACACCAAAGATAATGTTTGGTCACGGTAACCGACATCCACGCGAGCGGAGCCGCGGGCCACAGCTAGTCTCCTATAAAATAATAGTCGTTCTAGCTGTGATATCTCCGTATTATTTTACTCTTGGAGGAGTCAATAGGCCTGACTGGGCTCGTTATCGGGTGCCGTACACTTTACCGCAATCGGAATACGGATTAAAATACGCACGAACGATAAGGCTGCAATCTGTAACATAAGTCAATAAGTGAATTATGTGAATTCATGAATTCGGACATGTAATGAGTAGCGATGAAAGTAATGTCGTAAGGAAGGTACTAACTCTCTCACTCTCTCTCTCTAGAAACTTTAGGGACAATCTAGTGAGAACACTCCGTTTTATCAGGTATCTGTTCTAAAACCATCTAAACTGTCATAATTTATAATGTTACGAGTGCTGTATACATTTTATGCATAACATTAGCCCGCGATGTTGCGATTTTTCAATTACCTAATGTGTTACAATCGTGGGTGAAATTTTCAATTTTGCTTTACATTTTATTTTAAACTTTCTAAAGAGTGCAGTTATTATGTTTGCTGCAGCACTACCTGATGAGTTGTCACCGTAACACCTATTACCAACCCGCATCAAAACCGGACTAGTAGTTTTTGTGAAAAATGGCAACATTGATTTGCACAAACAAACTAACATCCTCTCACCCGAAACGCATAATTATATTGTCTCCGTCTCGTTCCGTCGTGGGTAAAAACGTTGCACCTTATATTGGTCGTATACTCTATCTCTAACAGTTCTGCCTATCCCCGCGCGAGATTGCCGTATTACTGAGAGCGGGAGCGTCTGCGATGCTATTTGCCTTCCTCGGCAAGGCCTGGAAATTATCTCGGTAGGATTTGGCTAATTTTCAGTCTGAATTGAAATTACATTTATGCTATTGCACTGCCTGAGCCATTTCAAATTCAATATTAACTTTATAAATGTAGTAATCTAATATCCTAATTATAATTGAATGAAATTTCGAAGTATTTACCATGCTAACTATTCAAATCGATTTAGAAAGGAAAAATAATCGACTTCGGACGGGACTCGAACCCGCGATCTTTCCTTTACAGGGGGAATGCTCTGACCGCTAAGCCACCGAAGCCCGCACGAAGCCGATCCAAATTCCTCTATACTACCGTCTTTGGGGCGACGGTGGAGCCATCTACCGAAACTCATACGAGCTATCGGACTTCGGGCGGGACTCGAACCCGTGATCTTTCTTTAAAGAGGGAATGCTCTGACCAGTGACTCATTGAGCCACGCCTGAAACTATCCAAATTTTCCTATAGACCCGTCTTGGGGCGACGGTAGGAGCGTATTTTTAAGTCCCGCCTAAGCTGATTCACTTTTTCGCATCTTAATCGTATCTGATTACAATTTGGGAAAGAGATAGATTACAGTCAGAAATAACACATAGGCTATCCCTGGAATAGTTTCACAAAGGTTGCGAGAACAGGATCACAATTCAACGCGGGTGGAGTTGCGGGTATCCACTAGTTTAAAATAAGTTAGGTACTGTTTTCACAAACAAATTAAATGGGTCACTCGTAACCTCACGTTTAGGGTTTGTTTTTCAACACGAGGAGACTAGAATCAAAGAGCTGCTCAAATTTAAAAAATTCCTTAAATTTCACAGACTCTCCTCGTCTATTATGAATCTTATCACGTAGGGCATTAAGTTAACTTTCGATTGGTAGCTGTGTAAGTAAGAAGTCACGTAGGTCGTTACTTTCGCTATTTGTCGCTACAGTTGATACAGACTTTTTAGTAGGGTAACCATGGTTTAGGGACTTTGTTTATATAAAGAAACGGGTTAATTACTTGGTTTGACTAGAACATACTTTTATGCTACTCTAGTTGCGCGTTTAAATTTATATTTCTTTGGTGGAAAGCACGAAGCGCAATGATTGGGCGTGCCAGACATAGATGAGATTGAAGCTATAGATACGACTTAAAACCCTATATGTATTTCCAGACTATGATCTATCCCTGTACCAAATTTCAGCTAGATCCGTTCAGCAGTTAGAGCATGGTTGAATAACCTACATCCAAACTTCTTCACAAACTTTCACATTGAAGTATAATCTTGTATAAAAAATATAAGTGATTTTTTTTAAATTCGCAGTTTAAAATAATAAGCTAAAAGTGTGACATATTATCCCAGAAAGGTCTAAAAATCATGGTCACCCCACACACGCAAACTTTCTCTCGTAAGTTTAAAGTGGTGATTTTCTAACGACTTTAAAATAGCACCATTTTGTGAATTTATTCTCAACAAAAAAAAACTACGAAACCTTTTAAGCTGCTTAGTTTATTATAGGACTAGGAAAAGCTTTTGTGAATAATAAATCAACGCTGAGATAGTTTAAATAATTATGCAACCGTTGCACACAGTAAATTCTTTAAGCACAAAATTATTTTTTATTACTTGAGTGTCCAAAAAATGAGAGTACCTAAAGGTATATATTTCCGAAGGTAACCGCATGCGACAACTCCAGACGCATACAGCATTTGTTATTACGAGAAAATGCGAGAATTTGACCTTGAAATGAAAGCATTTAAATCAATGCCAGAAGTTCAATCAATGGGTAATTTTGATATTAAATTTCTTTCATTATGGTGATTATGGACCACCAATTTTCAGCTCTGTGTGAATTTATGTAAGCCTTAGTTAGCTATTGCCCTTAGTTAATATAGTTACATACATGCATATTATATTCAAGCTTGTAAATCCCCAAAAGGGGTAGGCTTATGTGTATTAACACCAACGTTTCTTTAACTATGAGGTGGATCAATCGGGAATTAAAACATAATAACAATCGGCAGGGGATCAGATCAGCCCCCCTAGACAAGTGGCAATTTGTTGCTCGGCGTATGATGGAATAGAATGACAAATGTATGGGATTTGACGTATATGACAGGCGTCAACGAATGTCAAAAACGTCAAAACATTTGTCATTCTATTCCATCATACGCCTAGCAACGAATTGCCACTTGTCTAGGGGGGCAGGGGATCCAACCGGAATAACTCGCAATTCAGACTTACGTAATAGATGGTAGGCTATTTCTGCAAAATATTTAAACGCAGGTAAAACCACGGGGTACAGCTGTTCTAAATAAACAAACAGAGCCACGCAAAGAGCCCAATGATACGACATGAATTATAACCTAATTTACGTGGGGGCGGTACCCGTGACACTTATTGCATTGCATTGTGACGTACTGTGCGTCACTCGCAACCGCAGCGATAATGAATGTGCGAGTACGCGGCACTGTCGTCCGAAGTCACTGGATCCATTTGTGTATAGTTCACGGCTTTTGATTTAGTACGCGTCGGGTTTTATATACATTGTCATATACCACTCGTTAGTTGCGCTTCTGGAGTTTATTTATTTCATTTTGAGACTATATCTAATGGCACTTTAATATAATTTAAATATGTACAAGATTAACAATAAAACTTATTAAAGAAATATTTTTCTATAGTAAATAATATACATAGAGCCTCCGTAGAGCAGTGGCCACGTGGTCCGACCGCTTCATCCGACTGATCGGACGACGCGGAATTTTTTTTCACTGTTGATCCGACCTGTCGGACGACGAGGAATTTCTCTTCCTGTTGCTCCGACCGATCGGACGACGCGGAAACATTTTCCTATTGGTCCGACTGGTCGAACGACGCGGACTCGTTTTTCCTATTGGTCCTACCGATAGGACAGACGCGGATATTTTTTCGTAGTCAGTATAATATAGGGTACAGTTACATTATAACTAAAAGTATATTATAAATTTAAAACCAAACGCGTCGTGGAATGCAGAGATGGTAATGGTTAGATGGTAATGGCGGTGGTTGTAAGCAGTTACCGTGGCCTATGGACGATTTTATAGGAATTTATTGAGATCCACTGGGCATTTATAAAGTTACTCGTTTTTAGCGGAATCGCTCAAAACGGCTTTTTTTAAAACCCACAGATATATGTTCTGACGTTTAAACTAGATTTAGTAACAAATATCCCAAAAAAAATTTCTATAGGACACGTCTTTGACTTCACCTCGCCTGATGGTAAGCTGAAGGCAAAGTCTCGGAAAAGAGGGTCACCATTATAGACACGTACCACCAGATGCTTTCCCACGCCCCGCTTAAAGGACCCGGGACTGTAGGAAGAGGGAAACATAGATAGGTAGATAGACAGATAATTCTTTATTGTACACCAATAGATTTACAAGTATGACAAGTAGGTAGCAAGTATAAAGCTTAATGTATAATGGGCGGCCTTATCGCTGGAAGCGATTTCTTCCAGGCAACCTTGGGATGGACAGTAGTGAGATAAAAACAAGAAATATGGTACAATTAAAATTATCAAATTATTAAATGTAAAAAAACAAAAGTGAGAGAGAGAGAGATAGAGACATATATGTACTATTAAGGAATTCCCATTACACAAATAGAAAGAAAGAAAGAAAGAAATAATTTATTCAATCAAAGGTCAAGGAATGGCTAACCTCTTTGACCTACGATTCTACTGAGTATCTTTTCTTGCACTTGCTGTGATCAATGTACAAGCTGGGTTGCAGGTGCGTAAAAGCCTGGTGGTAGGGTTATTTGATTATCCACTTCACATACTTGTGCTAATCACACTTATTTTGATTATTTTTGTATGCATGCTAGTTAGGCACTCTACTTGATATAATTTTGTGTTATATTAATACGATGAGTCATTGGATAGTGTTGTGAACTGAGAAAATGTAAATCGAATTCGGCACCCACAGTACAGGCTTGCCAAGTGTGGGGCCACTGGACAGATTAGTTGTAAAAATAGTATATGGAAATAAACGAATTTTATTTTATTTTTATTTTATTTTATTCAAGAACACACAAATCTTCGCATTTATAACATTAATAAGACATTATAAAGCTCCCAAATCATTATTTGCCACTAGATTATGCCTCCGCTACTCAGCTTCCACTCCATTTTATTAAAATTACGTAGATTTACGTCCCTCTCGATGCCGACGGATTGATTTCATATTGCCTTAGCGGAGTTAATAGAAAGAGCATTCAATCTTATCCATTCAGGGGTAGACTTGATTCCCGCTTAGAATTCTTGATGTAAATGGGCTGCCTACGCCAATATTCGAACTTGTCTTAACAAGGACCTCTTGACGTCAATTGGAATAAAATATACTCTCAAGATAAAACACTCACAAAATTTTCTTTCACAGATATTTTTCGGGTGTAATAAAATGTAAATTAGTTCGTATTTGGTTTTAGAATCAAAGTAAGTATCTTTATTTTTTCCTTCAGTAATTTTAGTCATTCCTTTTTTATACCATTTAGGTGGCAGACAATCACACGGCCTACCTGATGGAAAGTGGTTACCGTGGCCCATGTACGCGTGCAAGACCAGGGGTGTCACACACGTGCTGCCTACCCTATAAAACAGAGAATTTCTGTGCCGTCAGTGCAGAAGACAAATCAGGACAAACCTTTGATCTTCGCACTGACAGCATAAAAATTCTCCAGTGAGCTCTGGCTACCCTACTCACCGCTTGGAACACGAGTTCTTACGTTACGAATGGTCCTCATTTTTAACCGACTTCAAAAAGGAGGAGGTCCTCGATTTTTTTACATAACGTTGAATAGTATTATTCTACTCGGTTACCACATAGCCTGAATCCTCTCAAATCCGAAACTTCGTGGTAGCTAAATAATCTTTCGTTGTGTTTCGTGCGGGTCCGAAATTTCGGATGTATGTTTCATGGTAGCCCCCCAGATCGGTACATAACCTCAAACGCAATATGATCTAAACCAATATATCTTCTGTCATAAAAGAAAAACTTGATAAACTATAAATATGACTGCGAATATTGGCACTATATAATCAGAATTTTACTACTTTTGCTGAGCTATGAAATTTCCAGGCTGTGTACTCGTTGAGAATGTACTGAAATCTTATAGTATATGTACTAATAATAATAAAACTGAAGAGATTTTGTTTGTTTCACTGCACTAGTCTTGAAACTACCATGGGATTTCTGAGGTTTCATCTTGTTCGGTTCCCAGGCTTTTACTTCAGAGACCTGGCTTCATCTCCTTCTCCTTGCTTATGCGCCTTTATGTGAGCAACTGCCGTCCGAACCGTACACCCTGGGACGAATACCCCAAAACCTCGTCTGTTAATCATCAGGAGTACCGGCTTGCGGGTAAGGTTATCTTCGAAAATGACGAACTTTCATACAGATTTTCATACCTTATCAGAACTCCTTGAAGCCTTTTCCCGTGATAAAAGAGAACCTATATCGTTTCCATGACCTAGTCCATTTTCATACCAAATTTCATCATGATCGATTTAGTGGTTTAGGTCGATCAGATAGACTTTCGCGCTTATATTTACTAAACAATTTTATAAACCACTAGCTGTTGTCCGCGGCTCCGCCCGCGTGGATGTCGATTGTCATGTTCAAATATAGTCTATAATTATCCTTTCCCAAGGTATAATCTCTCTCTGTATCAGAATTTCATCAAAATCGGTTTAATGGTTAAGCGTGAAAGCGAACAGACCGACAGAAATACACGCAGAGTTACTTTTACATATTTTATAGTATTAGTATGGAGTATAGAAATGGAAGTATGGAAGTATGGACTCAGGCACCTGATATAACCTATAACACTAGCGCAACTATCTAGCAATCTCTATACTTATTTAAATTTATTCAATGTAGGTACCAAAATCTGATAACGTACGAACGAAACTTCGCCATGTTGCTTCAGTTCGGGCTGCGGAAATTAAGCTATCCGACCGAAGTTTCAAATTGGCCAATGTTCATGAAAACACGTTACTAAAAACATTTTTTTCTAGAAAATGTCTTGGAGAAAAAAGAATATGTAGGTATCCTAAAAGACTTGTACCTATTACTAGAATGAATTAAAGATTGAGATAAATAAGTCACGTTTGAGGTGAGTTTCATTTTAACATTTAAATAATTTAAGTAGGTAATTACCTAGATATTTAAGGCGGCCACCCACTTACAGTTTATCGAACGACAACCGTATGATATCGGTCTGTCAGTTCATCGCAATAGCCCACACACTTACAGTTTCGTATACGATTTTGGACTGACGGATAATAATATATGTGTGTGGCCGCTTGACGATTCCGGTCAGCAAAGACAGTTAAAGGCCGGACAGTCTATGGCCGTCGGCATTTTATACGTAATAACATCAGAATAAAAGAATAAAATAATGTTATTATTTTAGTCTGTGGTAATAAAATTATGATGATATCGATACCTCCTACGTAAACTGTTGTAACTTCTAAACTGTGATTTTACAGGAGAGCGTTTCAAAGGTACTATTGGCAATAAAAACCGCAGTTTTCAACTAATCTTTATAAAATTCAATATGTGACTTCAGTTAATAATACTTTAGCGTCTACCTCATGGTGTTATTCAAAAATACCAAAGGTTTTAGAGATTTTGCTGTTACAACACTTTACCGCGGTATATGACCTTTACAAATTGTTGTATCAGTCACTTACAATTATGTACACCGGAACACATGAGTCGCATTTAGTCGTATGTACCAGATACAACAATTTACGCCGAAAAGCAAGAGAGAAAAAAGGTGTGGTATGTTTTATTTTTACCACTTAGGTGGCAGACAAGTACACGGCCCACCTGATGGGAAGTGGTTACCGTGGCCTATGGACGTATGCAACACCAGAGGCGTCACATTCGCGCTGCTGACCCTGAAAAAACCTTCTAATGCCCATTCTTGAAGAGCCCCAGAGATCCTATTCTCAGCACTCCATGGATTCACCGTGCAGTCGCCGGGTCCTCATGGACCCGTGATACAGAGCACACCGTGACGGCGACTGGGACTTGCGACCCAGATGTAGGTTAAGGGTGGCCATTTTGTGAAGCATCAGCGCTCACCTCCACCGTCAGTAGTGTACCCCTATCCAAATTTGGTAAGATCTTATCAATGCCGCTTTGGACATTCGATTTAGTAAAGAGCTCGATTTACTGAAGCTCTTGGCAATCCGAGGTCTTTAAGTTGTACAGGGATTTAGCTTGAAATCGTCTTGGTCCTACTTCTACGGCGTAGAGTTTAATGACGTAGCCATTTTTGGTTAACTCGTTAGTCAGGTCAAAGTATTTGTTCGTCTTTATTGTGGTCTTTAGGTTAGGTTATGTTAGTTTTCCACGGTACTGTGCGTTCTACAAGCACTGCTCGCCTATGCGATCGTGAAAAAAGGAATATATCGGGTTTGGATGACGAGGTACAGACATCCTCCTTTTATAGTGCTTCTCATAAGTGTAGTCTACAAGTATTGTCCAGTCAACGGCAGCTATCAATTTATCAATCAATTGTAGTCGCTTGGGAAAACCACCGCAGGGAGTTCATTCCACAGGTTGAGTGTGCGAGGGATGTAGTTCCTTTCATACCGCACAGTGCGTACTGTTTCCGGACGTTGTGTGTGACGATGATTTCCCTGCCTGTGGCGAGATGCGATGATAGAATGTAGCTGTGGGTATCATGTCAAATAGTTCATCTGAGCACAAACCATTGTATATTCGGTAGAACACACACAGTGAGGCAAAGTCTCTTCTGAGACTGAGACGTTCCACATGATCTGCGAGTATGGGATGGTCAACGAGCCTCAATAGTCGTCTTTGTACCGAGTCGAAGGGGTTGACCACTTCAAGTTTCAAGCTGGCACGTAGGCGCTTCGACAAAACGGTGATTGCAGTACTCCAAGTGGGGCCGAACCTGTGCCTTATGTAGGCGGAGTCGTTGCCCGACAGTTAAGTATTCACCCTGTTGATCACTCCAAGCTTCTTTGATGCTAGCTTCACCTTGTCTTCCAATGACTACGGTATTGGACGTCGCTGGAGATATCGATATCAAGAATCCCAATACTCAAGGAAATGGTAAGCAGTGTGCCCAGGAATTGCGATGCTACAATAAATGGGATTTTCTTAACGGTGAATACACATACTTGTGTCTTAGAGGGGTTGAATTGTACTAAATTCAGTCTGCCCCAATCGGGTACTCTAGATAACGTAGTCTCGATTTCAGACACAAGTTGTTCGCGGCTTTCCTCCATCTCGGACTGAGGGATATTTGCACGGTCCGTGTAACAAGCGTCTCCGGTACTGTCGTCCGCATAGCGATGAATGGAGTCATCCGACAGCATGTCATTGATATGCAGCAGTAACAAGGTCGAGACAACACGGAACTTTGTGGGACACCAGCGTTTTATGTCCATGCGGTCCGAGCAACTGCCATCAACGACGGCTTGGATACTTCTGTTGGACAAAAAGCTGGCAATCCATTCGCATAATTCCTTGGGGAGTCCATAAGAGCTTTGCAAGAAGACGTCTGCCAGACCCGATCAAAGGCCTTTCCGATATCGAGACTAACCGCCAGTACCTCACCTCGAGTCTCGATGGCTTGCGCGCAACGGTTTGTGAGATACAAAAGAAGGTTAAGATAAGATACACCGGTTAAGCTACGGTGGCGGAAGCCGTACTGTCGGTTGCTCAGTAGATCATACAGTTCAAAGTACCCCAGAAGCTATGTATTAATGATACGCTCTGTCACCTTCGAGAGGAGGGAGGAGATTAGCGGAACAGACAGTCAGACCGACCAAAGACATTTAAATTATGTTCTTGTTAATGGTACCTGATATACATTCACACCCATTTAGTAAAAATTTGTTATTTTGAATATGATGATGATGATTGATGATCGAAGAAGAAGATTTGATGAAAAAGATGAAGAAGATAAGATGATAAGATGATTAAGTTAGCATAATAAATGCTTCAAAATTTAATTCATCTTCTTATTTTTTTTAGGTTCAAATGTTTATTCACTTGTTATTTTGACATTACATACAGACACTTCAATTTTATTTATTTCTATAGATTTTTGATCACATCTATAAACCGCAAATGTTACTTACAACTTACACAATGTCAGTGATAAGCGAAGTAGATTGTTGTATGTGTTACTTAGTAACCATAAAATAGTTAATTTGACCACGTAAATCATTGTAAGTCATCTTGCCATGTACTTTAGTATAACTAATTCCGAAGTAAAATGTTGTATGTATTACTTAACACAAAATACTTGTAAATTCAGGAACGTATATTGTTGTATGTAATCAATACCACATTTTAAATAACCAATATTTTAAATACAGAAAATATGTGCTAGTACTATTACGTAATAAATATCAAATCAACACATAAAATACGCGCGTGACATGCAACCTACAGCGAGTTCCAACGTAGTCTGTTTTATGTCACACATACGCGGGATGAGCGCGCTCGTCAGACTCACACCGCCCGCCGTAAACTATTGCAAGTAATAAATACCACAATATACGCCGGGATACTTCGGAACTTACGATGTTATACTTCTGAAAACTACCGAAATTAATAGATTTTTGGATTTGATCTAATTGTTACAGGATACTATACATAAAATTAGACACTTTTACGTGAAAAACACAAAATGGCAATTTTGTGGGTTACAACAACTTACGTGGGAGGTATCGATATATTGATGACATAAGGACTGCAGGCCGCCGGACAGGCGAAAAACTGCAGGCGGACTGTAAATGTGTGGCCGCCTTTAGAAGGAAATAATATTATGTTGGTATCCTAAAATATTTTTTACCTATTACTAAAATTAATTTGAATATTAAGACAATTAAGGCACGTCTGAGTCTGAGCTTTAAATACGCGCACGCTTTTTTTCATCCGGGGTAGGTTAGCAGCCCGCCACCGTAGGTACCACACTTGTCACCCCCTTACCAGCTCTCAGTCAGACTGGGTGAAGTCAGTGGAGGTCGACCAATGACAATCTGGATCAAGGTTGTCGCAACAATGTGCTCGACGCTGAACGCTTAGCAGTGTTCAGTGTAGAATTGCATAACAGTGGGGTGAGCACGAACAACTATCGTAATCGTATCGTAAAAGTAACGAGAGCACAGATTGCGATTGGCCGCCTGCCTACTGTGAGCGTGTATGCGGGTGAAGCCTTGTTACATTTACGATACGATTACGATAGTTTTTCCTGCTAGGAGTACAGATAGAGAGAGGGAACACATGGGAAGCCTCTGAATAGCCCTCTACGAAGCTTTGACTTTGACCGGAATTTGCTATCTCCCCTGAAGGCGCTGCTATCTCCGTTGCCCAAGGTCATGGAGGTTCTGAACCACGCACCCCAGTTAAATGACCTATTTTGGTCACAATTGCTATGTTAACATGAATATTGTATTTGTGTATAAGTAGACCAGGTTCCCATTACGCCGGACCGGCAGATCTGCCGAAAACCGGACACCGGACAGAGTGTTCACATTACATCGGATCCCGGAAGAAATTCAGACAGTCAAGTACTTAATCTCGCTCATTATAGGTGTACACTTGCTAACAAATAAAACGTACCAATGTTTTTATTTTACATTATTATTGTAATGAAACATTTTTTTGGCGGATTTACCGGCGCGGCAGATCTGCCGGTCCAGCGTAGTGTACGTGTTTCTACAGGCTACGGTAGAGACAATTCACAGGCACGCATGTCGGCGGTTTGGAACACGTCCAATTTCACATTAAACTCCAATTCGCGGTTTTATTTGGTATTTTTTGCTGTAGAATAGCGTATGTGTTCATTTATTTTACTAAAAGTAGAATGTATAGGGTCGCAGTAAGATATTCGGTACCCTAGTCAGACTCATCCGTAAATCGAAACACATACAGATTGGCAGAAAATGGTCTGCCATAGTCTTTCCTCTGAAGGTTGGGCAATGTAACCTATTCTCAGACTCTTTAAAAATAACGAACTTTCATACAAACTTTCATCCCCTATTTTGAGCCCTTTTAACCCGTCTTTTTGCAATATAAGGTAGCTTATATCTGTTCCAAAGCTCTCTGTACCAAATTTCGTCAAGATGGTACAGTGGTTTAGGTGTGAAAGCGTAGCAGAGAGACAGATATACATGGTTATATTCGCTTTTATTTAAGTTTTAGTAAGGAGTAATCATAATTTATTTAATGGCACCTACTCACTATAGGCTTGGATGACCGAATGCGCTCTAACGCTCGTTCATTACGTCGAGCAAGTCCTGTGACTACTCGCCGTGAAATGCACTTCACGCCGCGCCTGACTCGGTACACACGAACAGCAAAGTTGGCAAGCATACATGAGCCCAGCTACCATCTTTGCGGTCCAATCCAATTCACTTATAAGCCAGTACCCCCTACTTCTTCCTCATCATCGAATTAATGGCTAACATCAGTCTGGCTTCTAGTCATCCCATTACTGGGCCACAACCACAGCTGCTGATTTTATTTTAAGGTTGTCCATTACCCTACACAGATTATCGAGAGTACAAGTGGAGGGGTACAGTGGGTAAGAGAGCAAATGCGACATAGTCTGGGATGGGGCTCCACAATCGCAAGGCGCTTCTGACTGGTTAATACAGCCCCATTTTGCTCTGTTTTCCTTGCTTAAACGACGAGGGTCCGGTACAAGTTTTCCTCTCGGCGTTGGAAACTGAATGAACCAAATCATGTGAAAGAAGATTAAAAGAGCATGAAGACCAAGACCATAGACCAAGACCATAAAGTGCAAGCCTTGAAAGTAACCGAAATAATACTTATGACTGATGATATGATAATACATTTGTACATATCTCTTATATTATCCCTAATGTACTGTAGTTTGTTTGTGTACAATAAAGAATTATCTTATCTTATAATACAGCAAACTCAGAAAATTTATATTAGTTCATTTTTTTTTTCAAACTAGACAACTGTGTTGTATTCGTGGTACCTAATCTTATATTAACTATTTATCTATTGAATGGTAAAATTGATGTGAGATACCTAAATGCACATCGTTGTGACACAACCGTGTTTGAAAAAAGAACTAGATATCGTGATATTTGTTATTTAGTAATGACCATGATAGGTTAAATTTTAACTCTAGTTTTTATTGATTAGTCTTTATTTTTATTAAGTTAGGCGTATTTAATGTACGTGTGTCACAGAGGTCTAGGATAATCGCAACTCACTGTTCACTGCTCATTGTAGTCTCGTTTGCTTACAGCACAATTTACGGACACGACACAACGACATGTGCAACATACGTGGAACGATATTGCGACAGAGTTTTAGTGGAATTCCGTATTTACTAAGAACATACAGGACAAGACAGGTGACGCCCGTTCCGGCTCGTATCTGGGTCAAAAATTGCCAGTGTGATGGGCATTTTTGCCCCGGGTACGGTTTGCCAGTAGACAGATTTTTTGCTTTGATTTATGAGTGTAAATCTAAAATAGGCATAACATCATAAATCTATCACTATAGGAAAAATGTACGGGACTTGAATGAATAAATGAAGGGTCGGCAGCACGAGTGTGACGCCCCTGGTGTTGCATACGTCCATAGGTCACGGTAACCGCTTCCCATCAGGTAGGCTGTGTGCTTGTCTGCCACCTGAGTGGAGGGGGGGGGGAATATCTCGGACCAGTCCCTTACAGGGGGAAATGCTCTAAACACTGAGCTACCGTGTCTACCTTCATTCAAACATCAAAAATATAACAACAACGAATAATATAACACTAACTGATGTCCGCAATTTCATCCGAATGTAGGTATGTTGCTCTTTGAGATTTTTCGTGATCAATACGACCTTTTAAACGAAATAACTGTATCAAAAATATCACAATCCGTTTAGTAGTTTTTGTTTCCAACGCGAACAGACAAGATTCCCAAAAATAAATACGTTTTTGGGTTCAGTATCGTCAATGTGACAAAACCCAAGACTTTTTTTATTAAAATACTTTGAAATATCAACATTCCAACTTATTATTCTTATATCACCGCCATTTCAATATCACAGGACCATTTTCAAATTAAACTGAGCCCAACGGATATCTTTTAAAAATAATATTCCTCTAAGCAGCCCAATTACGGTGCCTGCGAGTTCGGTAGAGCCCCCATTTTGCAAGGATTTTCGGGGATCTCCCTGAATTAGATTTGAGTGAACGGAATCATTTAAATTTCTTTAATAATTGGCAGGTTATGGTACAAATCCGGGAAGGTGTCGAATTTGGAATTATACTTCATAGTTTAACTGCACAACCATCAATCAAATTAGCCTATTGCAGCCCACTGCTGGATGTAGGCCTCTCCCAATGTGCGACATTTCTCCATATCCTTCAACTTCCACATCCAGTCTGTCCCAGTTACCTTTTTCAGGTCGTCAGTATATCTGGCTAGGAAGCACCTTCCGTTTGGAGAGGTAAGACAGCAGCTGCTCCCACAAAAGTCGTATAAGTCAGACCAAACGGAAGAGGAGTAAATACACTCAGGGTTAAAAGATGATGATGACTATCAGAGGACACATTCATTAGATATTGGATTCAGGGTTATTCTTATTTAATAGTAATAAGGAGGACCGAATATCTTAATTGGCGAAAAGTGGGTGTCAATACACCTCTGCTTTACGCGTCGGGGATTTACAACAACGAATATTTGTATAACTCCAGACACGTATCTTGGACCTAAATCACAAGACAAACGAGGCTCTGGCGCCCGCGGATTGCTTTGTAATAATCTATGCTTGATGAATTTGAGTTCGTCCACTGCAGTAGCACCTCGTGCTATCCTCAAAAGACACCCAAGAAATGTGTACTGTGCGTTTATGGCACACTAGCTGTTGCCCGCGCATTCTTCTGTCACGGGGTGCGTAATCGAACTCCTCCGAAACGGCTCGACCGATTTTGATGAAATTTTTTGTGCTTATCCGGTATCTATGAGAATCTATTTTTCATACCCCTAAGTGATAAGGGTGCAGCGGGAACGGGATTTGAATACCACGCGGGCCGAAAATATGGCGGTACGAAGTTCGCCGGGGCAGCTAGTAGTCTATATGTTAATCCAGGGTATAACCTATATACATACCAAATTTCAACCAAATCGGTCCAGCCGTTTATGCGTGAAAGAGTAACAAACATCCACACATCCACACATCCATTCTCACAAACTTTCACATTTATAATATTAGTAGGATTTATAATATTAGTAGGACTAGCTGTTGCCCGCGGCTCCGCCCGCGTGGAATTCTGATCCCGTTCATCGCTGATATATAGCCTATATGTTAATCCAGGGTATAACCTATATACATACCAAATTTCAACCAAATCGGTCCAGCCGTTTATGCGTGAAAGAGTAACAAACATCCACACATCCATTCTCACAAACTTTCACATTTATAATATTAGTAGGATATAGTAGGATTTTGAGCACACTTTAGGTCCAAGATACGTGTCCGGAGTTACATGTAATAGTAGTAGTTATTTACCCATCATTAATCCAAAAGTGTCAATAGTCCACTTATCTGAAAACCTTTCTGTTGTACAAATCCAGCCATAATCTTTTTGTGACAGTATCTTTTTATTGTATTTTAAGCATTATAACTATTTCAGTTGTTGCTATAGCATATTATTTAATCATGGATCAATGAACGTCACCGCTTATCTATCACAGAATTCGGTCGTCCGTTGCGTCATGCAGCTGCATGTAGCGGAAGCCCGTCACAATTGAGTCATACGAAGCGTCAAGCGGGCATTGAAGAAGTTGTGGTCTCTGCCTACCCTACTGGGAAAGAGGTGTGACATTTATGTATGTATGATTATATGAATGAACTTCAATAATAACACTTTCCGTATCAAAACTATTCTATACTATTCCGTATATGCTATGACTATATGCGCAACGAAAGAAAGCGCGTGTGGTACTGGTGACGCAGCGATGCTCATTGCCTTCAAAATATGTAAAGAAGGTAAATTCTCGTAACAAAAAGATCTTCCAAATCCAGTCTTATCTCAATCTCCCAAAAAATGTCAAAAACGATCACGGTGTCAGTGAAAAATATAAAATTGCGTTACCAGAGTGTCGTTTTTAACATTTTGGCGGTTGGGGTTAGATCTCGACTGAATTTTGAACATCTTTTAATACGATGATTAGCCGTCAGTGCCGATCCATCGTGTGCATATTGCTCTGACTTCTGTACCTACCGCAGTTAACAGCGTCCTGGCACCGTGTGTGACGGACAATTCACATAACGCAGCGCTGCTCAATGTATTTGCATGAAACAGCATAGAGCGCGGGCACCCGCTCCATGCGCACGTGTAAGACAGCAGACGACCTTAGTACCCAAGTATGAGTAGATACTAGAAAACTAGTAGCTGCCACATTGATATTACAAAGCCGCATAAACTAACACTATCACATTTTTATCTAAAAATCAATGTTTATCTATTTGTATGTGATGCCGTACCGACACAGGCACCGATTCTGATAGAACTTTCTGAAGATTGGTAGCTCTAGTGCAATCTTTTTTTTATTAACTTGCAATTTATGTAATGCACAACCCTGGCTCTTGACTGATTTTTTCTGCGTAAAGAAGTCGAACTACTACTAGGCGTATCTATATTATTATAATTGTACTTAAATTGGAATTTTTTGTCCGCGATGGCCGCAAAAACTACTGAACGGATTTTAATGCGGTTTTTTTTTTTGTTAGAAAGAGCTTGGTCAGACTTAAAATCGTACGTTTGTTTGACCGCAATCAGTTTAGTAGAACCGTAGATAAGAAGTCCACACGGGTGGGGCCGCGGGCGAAAGGCTAGTAGATAATAATACTGGTAATACTGTGCCGTATCTATCACCGCATTCATCACAATAATATTACAGAATTGTCACGTAGCCAAGTGCGCACACCTTCATAAGGGATGATTTTACGCGGTGACATGTGACGTAACAATCACGGTAACAAAAATCACCGCACTGCATGTAACAAAAAATAAACATAAACAAAAATAGGTCGACAATCTCAAACCGCTGCAATGTAACACAAGAGGGAACCAATAAAACTGGCGATAGCTCACACGCGTGTTGTGTATCAGTATTCAGAGGTAACCACGAACAGAATTTCAATCAGCACCTATCTTATCGTACCCACCTTATCGCTACCTACCGAGTATGATTTTTGTTGATTTTTTTTTTCAAACTACGCGCAAGTTATAGTAGGAAGCGGGAGATGGAATAAGCGATTATCGTTATACTTACTCCTACCTTTTTTTTTTTTTTTTTTTTTTTATCGTGCGAAAAATCCCCACGGATACCTCCCCCACCTGAACCGGGGGAGGAGGTTATGTCGGACTCGAACCGACTAAAACGCACGCCATCTGTGGGTCGTCAGTTGCCGGAGGTGAGATTGTCGTAGCCATATCCCTCGCACCCCGGCCGACCCAGGGCCATATCTTTCGATCTGGCCCTCTTCCGGTGTAGGGACCACAGAGTCCCCAACTCGCCCCCGGGTGTGGGGAGGCACGCAATGCGCGCTGCCGCCGCGGCCTGCTTCTGCTAGGGTGACAGGCGGCTCCACCCGTCACCCCCAGGCCCGCGCTCATGGGGGACGGAGGTCATTCTGCGACCTTCGACGCCCGAGTTGCCGCCGCTCTTCGCGGGCCACGCGGTTTGCGATTCTCCTTCGCTCCTCGCGGGCCGCAAGGTCTGCGATTCTCCTTCGCTCCCGCTCCGCCTCCTCCTTCACGAGCATTACTTGCTCGCAGAAGGAGGCGCCGGCAGCCCACGCATCCGCGCAGCGAACCATCGCTGCGAGTAAAGTGGCGAGCGTGAGGACTCTCACTCCCAGGGTCGCCACTAGCTCCCGTCTCGGCGTCTCCCACGCCGGACACTCGGTGAGCGTGTGTAGCGCCGAATCCTCGCTCGCGTCGCAGTGATGGCACTCGGACGTTGGCTCTTTCTTCGCGGTCCGATGCAGATACCGCCCGAAGCATCCATGCTCGGTGAAAATCTGCGTCAGCCAGAACGAGAGGCCGCCATGTGGCCTCTCTAGCCACTCCCCCATGATGGGTCTTACCGCCGCTACTAAGGCGCGCCCTGCGCGTGGTTGCCCAAGTTGTAGCTCCCACTCCGCCACCATGTCCCTGTGGAGCCGGGATCTCACGGCCCGAATTTCTTCAGGCTCAGGATCGTGTCCCCGCTCCCGCGCCGCCTTTCGGAAGCGGTATAGCGCCGAAAGGGATCTCGCTTCCAGGATCCACGGTAGCGATCCGGCGAGGAGACTCGCTGCTTCAAAGGATATCGTGCGGTACTTACTCCTACCTAACCTAACCACGACTCAGTCTATACATGGCTCGAGCCAACAATAGTGTAATAGGTTCACCCCCTATTACGTGGGACCTAATACAATGATTGGTGAAATGTGGATGTTAATTCACCTCTGCCTAACCCACCGGGGATAAAGGCGTGATTGTATGTATGTATGTATGTGTGTTATACTTACTAGTGTGATATACCCCGGGACACGTATCATGGATTTAAATCACGAGACAAAAGTGGCCCTGGCACGTATTGCTTTGTAATAATCTAGGCTTTGTGAATTTGAGCTCGCTTACCGCCGTAGCACCCTGTGCTATGCTCAAAAGATACTCAAAAAATATGTACTGCACGTATCGAGCACATTTTTAGCATACTTTAGGTCCAAGATATGTGCCGAGCAATACATGCGAAAGTAACTCTGACTGTCTGCTTTTACCCCTAAACCACTGGACTGATCCTGATGAAATTTGGTACAAAGAAGAACTAGAATTTAGAAATTGACATAGTATGAAAGTTTGAGTGATAGTTTTTCATTTTCGAAGATAACCTCATTTGTACACGGTTAGATTAGAGCTTACATACATACATACAATCACGTCTTTATCCCCGGAGGGTTAGGCAGAGGTGAATTTACACCCACATTCACCAATCATTGTATTAGGTCTTACGTAATAGGGGGTGAGCCTATAGCCGTTTTCCGGGCACTATTGTTGGGTCGAGCCATCTAGATTAGAGCTTAGGAAAGCATATAATAAGCTATATTTGGTAGCGATAACCGACATCCACGCAGGCAGAGCCACGGGCAACAGCTAGTTATAAACAGTTCAATATGCAAATGAAACGAAACGAACTCACATTCTTATTGGAAAGACTTCAAACAAAAAGTAAGCGATTTTCAATACAACTTGCGTAGTTATTTTCATATAAGTTTCACGAAGTTGCTCTGACAATATTTTTCTCTGTTGAACTTACAGTACACTTTTTGCAAAGTTTTATTAAAATCGAGCCAATAAACTGATTTTCCTTTTTCGTTTCCAATAATCGGGCTAGTTTAGCTGCCTCAAGCAGGCTAAAAAAACTGAAAACTTTTGAGAATTTACTTCTGTCAAATAATTTTATAGAGCTGATAATACTTTATCGATATTAAAGTTTAGTTCATAGGTACTTTTTGTTATTTATCATTATTTGGATATTTTTTAACACAACAAGGACGATTTCTGCCAGTGAAAATAATTGCCATTGAACTGGTTTATTACGATTTTACTCACTAATATTCAAATAGTTTAGTTCGATTTGATCGCGGTTCTTGACATAAATCAAAAGAAAAGCCTAAAATTAAGATATGAAATTTTGAATCTGATTCCGATATCAAATCAAATCAAACCATATCCACAAACCATGGGCACCTATTCCAGTAAAATAGTGGCAATGTGTTATTCCAGACAATAATTTTATCATTAGTGCAACTGAACACTTGCCGGGATATTACCTACTATGTTTATTATTTGTTTTGAGTCACTGATATTCTGAAAAGTGCCATGATCACGGTCACTATTAATATGATTGACCATGTCAATCTCAAATCATACAATAAATCTATACCTGTAACATATTTAAGCCATTTGCGTTCCAACCGTTCGATTATTGCGATTGATTAATTATTGGGATATTAAAAGTTAGTAACATGTTAGTTTAGTACATTGTTATAAAAATTAAAAAACATTACCAAACATCCACACCACACATCTTTACCAAATTTCACCTTTAAATGCTAATATAGAGGCTGACAAAATTTGTACACCGCACACACTTCTCAGCTCTAGTTATATATCGAGGTGAGGTTTACAGAAAGCACATTGCCGTATTCAAGACAAAGAGACTGCATAGATTTCACTTGCAAACAGAATCTTTACCGGTATGAATGTGCTCGTTATATTTTATTCATCTGTGTTACGAAGTAACACTTATGAATATTAGAAGCTAGATTAGCATTTAGTGCCAGGTTCATAAGAGTGGATGGAGTCTACGAAAAAAGACGTAAGCAAAAAACAAGGTTCCTCTTTTACATTACGTGTCAAGCTCTTTCCCATAGGGCTACTCCGTGTTTCCACTTGCTATGATTTGATCTTCGGAGAATATACACACCTCACCTTCAAGCCGGTACACTGGTTAAGCGACAAGACTCTGGTACACGCTTTCCTGTCCAAATTTGTGGTCAAATTGCAATGTAAAATTCCACCGACCCCATGCTCCAAAACTTGAAATGTGGAATATATACCCAGCGCCACCTAGCGATAATAAAGTTAAACTATTATTTAACTGATGTCTGCTGATGCCGATTTCAAAACACTCATGTAATTATAATAAATAAATACTCTTTAACACAGCACTATCCAAACCCAAAGAAAGTATAACTAAAGTAGCTTGTGTTATGGGAGCTAGAATAAGGATAAGCATAGTTAGTTTTTTTTTTTTAATATTTTGAATTTGGTTTGTTTTGTGTTTGTGATTGTGGTTTGGTGGTTTGGTGTGGTGGGAATGTGGTTTGAATTGGAAAAATAATATTTTGAAAGTGGATTTAAATGTAATTATATTCAATTCATGTATACAAATATTTGCACAGAGCGGGAATTGAATCCACGCCTCCTGCGTAACAGTTGGACACCCTATGCCACCGTGTCCACCGATATACTAACAATTTTATTGACGGTTTTATTGTTTTAATATGATTCGGTGGCCAACTAGTGCCATCTAACGAATATACTCTGAACTATTTCATACGACGTTCACACGGTTCTTCCAGATGTTATCAAATTTAATATTATTCCATACTTTACTACTTATAAACTATTACTACTTACATAAAAATTTCCGTAGACGCAGCAGTGGCATTACAACGCGGCGTAAAAGATGGCTACAATTTTGGTACAAGTTGACGTAATATATGCTTACATCCCATGACATGCACTGCACACATCGACAGTTTAAAGAACAATCTTGACATTTGAATGAAATTTTTAAGCATTTAATGCTAACTATTCAAATCGATATTGACATTGATAGTTTACTCACACAAAACGCATTTTCCATGACGTTTTTTGCGATGTATTTTTTAGTAAGCTGTGTCTATAGGTACAAAATAAATGGTCTAAGATTCCATAGCTATAAATATTTTTTTTTGTAGAGTTATTATATTCCACTTATAGGTACATAATATAATAGTCATCATCATCATCCTTGGAACTAATTTTGTCAAATCTCTATTTCTCTAAGCTGTGCTCTTGTCGGTGGAGTAATCGCCACTCTTTTTATGTTTGTTTTCTGTCAAAAACTATAAACAGTGACGTCACTGTCATTGTCAAGTAGAATAATGACTCGTTTTCGACACTAACAAGTACTTCCCCTTATTTTTATATTCCATAATAATTAGCGATCGACGTAATTTTGTCGATAAGGTCGGATTAAATGTGATATTATCGTTTTACACAACAATAAAGTGATCAATTAGATACTTTAATTACACAGGTAAATTAATTAAGTATTTTTTAACGATAGCATAATGTATTATTGTGGTACGATAGCCAATTTCTCGGTATAATACCCTAATAAGCTGATTTATGTAAATAATCGTATTAATATTATTAAATCCGCCGCGCGTTTTCCGCCAGAGTAGAATTTGGGCCACCCCATCTCCTCCCATGCGGGTCGTACAAGGCGACTAAAGGATAGGGTTGTTTAACACCAGACAGATATATACAGCCCAGACTCAGCCTCAGATGCATGGCTCGAGTCAACAATAGTATCCGGAATACGAAAATAGGCTCACCCCCTATGGGACCGGATACAATTATTGGTGAAATGTGGGTGTTAATTCACCTCTGCCTAACCCTCTGGGGATAAAGGCAATATGTATGTATTATTAAATATGAAGGTCTGTGAAGATGTTTGGATGTTTGTTACTAAATCACTCTCTAACAGCTGAACCTATCTGGCCGAAATTGGGTACAGAGATAGATTATAGTGTAGAATTATACATAAGCTACTTTATATCCCGGCAATAGGTTCCTATGGGTTGCGGGAACGGGATCAAAATTTCACAAGGGCGTAGCCGCGGGCAACAGCTTGTTCATATAATTATATTTATTAATAAGTATTTAAAAAGCATATAATATGTATTATATACAACATACGTAAGCAAACATAATGCATCAGATTATTACGTAGTTAAACTTTGTCACGCGTGAGGTGATGAGGTGATGTGATACACGCATCACACGATGTGATGTGACAATGATATCATCAGCACCTATCAATCCTATCATCGCAGCGCTAGCTTCCCTTCCCTTCATTTTTGTTTTTTCATACAATTCAGGTGGCAGACAAGCAGACGCTTACTACTCTTTCTCTTGATTTGACTTTTACTGAAATTACTACTGTTTAGCTCTGTACTCCTGGGAGAAAGGCCTGCATCAGAGCTTTGTCCGCAAATCAACAGGTGAGGTTGGCTGGTACAATCCACCAGGTTCTACACCATTATTTACTTTTAGAATTTTTTGTCTAAGAGGAAATTCGCGGAAATATAGAGCGAGAGCGGATTAGAAAATTTCAACTATCTAGCTACCACGGTTCACAAAATCTGCCACTCTAGACATATGACAATTCGTCGGCCGGCGTTTTGTAGAATAGAATGCCAAATGTATGGGATTTGACGTACCTATATGACAGGCGTCAACGAATGTCAAAAACGTCAAATCCTATACATTTGTCATTCTGTTCCATGATACGCCGAGCAACGGATTGCCACTTGTCTAGGGGGGCTGGTGACAGTGAGACAGACAAGTATTGGTAATAGGGTTTCGTTTGTACCCTCTTGATACAGAACCCTAAAACTTCAGAACAACCAAGAGTACCTACACGAACAACTCTAAATTAGCTGCCCTATTAATATTCCACCACTTAATACTATTAGGTACGAAGTTTCCAGAAATTTTAAAGTATTATGAGTATTTGCATATTTCTTAACTGAGGTCCTCGTGCATGTAAACTTGGGGGCTTTTAATTGGAATTCACCATCGCTGTTCGAGGCGCGAAACTTTTGGCGTGGCCCGGGATCAATTTCCAATTCTGAGTATTCTATTCGCGTTCGCTGAGATGTTAGTGGTGTGAATAAACAGTCGTGAATTTTATCGATTTAAATATTCAAGGCATAGATCGTCATAGGATTTTTTTTATACCACTTAGGTCGCAGACAGAGCACACGATCCACCTGATGGATAGTGGTTACCGTAAGAGGCTGACGAATGCCATTGATGCCAGTGGGTTATAGAGGTCAGATGAAGTAACTACTCACGGATAATCGAAGTTTGGCTGTATCGTAACCATAATATATAACTGAGCTGGGAGAAAGCTTGGGGTATATTTCCAAGAACCTCTATAAATCTAATTGTTTCCTTTGGATATGTAGATACACCTTGTTGGTATTTTGGGGGGCGAATTTTAGGGGGAATAGTAGGTTCAGATTCTTCTGGATTAGGGTTATTCAATGGTTGTTAATATATATTTTACAAATAGTATTTTTATATTTAAATAACATTTAATAATAAATAATTCGAACACATTTCATTATTGCTAACTGAAGAAGGAGCCAGGCAGACCACTTTATCGCCTTAGGACATGGAACAAATCTCCAGCACTTCTTGCACCAGCAACAATACCTTCCCAAGTGCTTCTGGCGACATCTTCAATATGAATGGGAGGAATAATGAAACCTGAACCCAGACCAGGTAGTTCGTAGGTATAAGCTAAGGGCACTCCTAAAGAAAGGGCATAGTCTTCTGCTGCACCTGAGGCTCTGTAATTTAGAACCAAAGCCGAATTTCCAACTACATAATTAGGGTGCTGACTTGGAGCATTCCTATCAATTGCTTGAGCCATTGCTACGCCGACGGTATGTAGAACAAGTGCATTTGGAGGTAAAGATCCATCGTGACCCCATGCGTACAAGATCATACTTCCGTGACTGTGCATGGTCATATATAATGCGATGCGGGGCAGGTATTCCTGAAGGAGGTCTCTAATAACCTGCGTCTCAATTTCAGAGAATGGGCCAGGTCCACCATAGTTATCCATGCACCGATTGGTCGATGTGCCTGCAGTATTCCAGAAGAAATCAAAGTTGCGATTGCCGTCTACACCTGGACATATCGCACTCAAGGGGGAATCGTCGACGACGCGAGTTTTCCTCCACATACGGGACTGGAAAAAATAAATTAATTATAAAATTTTATCCCTCACATAAAATACTTAAATCTAAACATAAATGCCAGTTGTCTTCACCTGCAACCGACTTATTGGTCGCGGCTGAAACTAACACATGACACTTGCTGCTTGAGGAATGAGGCTCTGGTGTAGGTTGCTTTCTGGGGGTTAGGTCAGACGAAAGTCGCTACCATATAGACCATAATAAATTAAAAGAAACAGTGTAACCGCGAAGTCAAAATGTCAGGAATCAGTCCCCGGATAAAGAAAGAAGAATTTGGTACTGAATCTTGACAACCTTTCTGATCAATAAAAACACATAAACAGTGGTAATTCTTTTGTGGGGGGGTCATCTTCAATTAAAGATATAGGTTTTATAAAAGGTAAGATGAAAATATACTCACATTAGTAAAAGAAAACTTATATCCATCAGGGTTAGCAACAGGAAGGAGGATCCAGTCAAACCTGTCCAGCAAGTCCCTTTCGGTAACATCTTCAACAAGTTTATGAATAGCCCAGGTGACAGTTGGAGTAGCGATCCATTCTCTGGCGTGGATCGTAGCATCAATGAATATGACCGGCTTGCTGGTATCTTGGAAGTTTGTAGTGGAAATCTTTAGATACCTAATCGGGCGTCCTTCAAATGTACGACCGGCTTCAACAACGGTGGCAACATCAGGGTAACTACTAGCTATGTAGTCTAAGTATTCTTCAATCTGTGTAAAAATAAATACATTTTATAAAGCGGTATTTCTAAATTCATCCCCAATTTAGATGTTAGATAGGGGTAACCCTAAATGTGAAGATCAAGCTCACTTCTCTTTAAAGCTCACTTTAAAATAGTAGCATTCCTGCAATATATTTCCTGATACCTACCCTAGTATGATAGATAACCTGGTATTCCAGATCTGATAAGCGCAATAGAAATTTCAACCTGGGATACTGACCCAGGATCGAGTTATACAAACCTATGCCTATGCTTAGATTATAAACAATACAAATTAAAATAGTCCAAATATTTAAAACATTATGTTCTTTCACAATCTGTAGTTTTTTTTTAATTTAGGATTTTTGAAAATTAGTGTCATAAATTGATTAGAGTCGTTCTCTCTCTTTTGCATGTCAAATAGAAAACAGAGGAAGAACTTGTACGATACAAGCTTTTGGAATCAGCACAACCTTTGCATAAATTATTATTCACGTTTTAGTACAACTGATTTCTTTCAATATAAGCTTGTTTTAAAAGAGTTTTCCTTCAGTAATAATTATAATTTGCACAAGCAACTTTTAGCAAATCTTGAAATCAAAATAAATATAACATACCACTTCAAACTCCTGGTAGTTATCATAAGGTAAATTTCTACCGCCATTTCGTGCAGAACTGTTTCTTCTGTGAGATAATATGATATCATCTTCATAATCCAATTGCCTGGAAAAGATTAATAGGACATAATAAATTTAGCTAAAATAATAAATAAAAAAAATTGTAATTATGAAAAACGTTAAGTTTACTTCGAAAAAAAAAATTTCAACTTGAATTTAGGTCAAATTTTGACTTGACTATACATCCGATCTCGAGCTGAGATGGGACCCGGGCCCTTAATACGGAATACGTCAATCGGAGAAGTAAAGGCTGGAAAGCGGACCCCGGACTCCGCGGTGAAGGCCCCGGATTCGACCGGGACTAAAAGATGATGATGAATTAAAGATTCCGGTTCGATAACTCAGCGTCATTACATGATAATAACAATTAAAATGTCATAATAAATAACCAATTAAGTTGTACATCATGATTAAGATAAATCTTTATTATTTTAATCACTGCAATAATTGATATCATCATGCGTGTTGTTTTGATGAACTTTGAAGCGTCTAATTATAATTTTAGCTTCACGCGTTTCTCTTCTTCTTCACCCTAGCGCATCAGAAGCTTTCACCTCGGAGCCTGGGGTCCGCCTTTACCAGTCTAACTGCAATTTGGCTGAACATCGATATTTTCCGTAAAGCGACTGCCATTTGACCTTCACAACCCACTGACGATATCGAAGCATTGCAGCTAGACTAGTTGTTAAACTTTTTAGGGCCCCAACTACCCGTAACGACTGCCATAGATGTTCGTATAGCTACCGGGACCGACGATGGCTTAACGTGTTCTCTGAAGCACGATCAGACCAATGCAAATACCCATATTCATGTACACAACTATTTGCACTAAGCAGGGATCGAACCCGCGCCTCCTGTGTTTCACATTCATCATTCTATTATATAAGCCATAGGTAGCGCCATAGACACTTTGTATTAGACTACCCCAATGGCATTTCATAATACACACTAGATTTCAGTTTCTTTAAATGGTCTATTGTTATTATAAATTTTTGCATCCTAAATTACATTCTACTAGCCTGTTGTTGCCTGCGGCACCGCTCGTGTGGAATTCATCCAAACATACAAACATCCAAACATCTTCACATTTATAATAGTAGGATTTAGAGCTGAAACACACGATGCGTTGCGGCGACGCACCGCAGAAATTTCGCCGCAGTAGCGGGCACACGAGCGGTGCGACGCCGCTGCGTTGTTATGACGCAGCGGCGCCGCGTGCGCCCCAGCTGCGTTGTAATGTCTGTTAATAATAGTGCAAGCGCTAGAGGTAGTTGAGTATGCAAAATCCGAGTGACGGCAACTATGACCGGATTCTTATACCTGATCCTCTAAATAATGACAAAGAAATCTTGCCGCCGGGTGTGATGGTCCCTTCCCGCTCCCTTCACATCCCCTCTGCGCCCTTAAAGTAAGCATAGCGCGCGTATGCGTTTAGTGTGTTTCTACATCTATTGACGTAAAGAAGTTGCTTTATTAAGTCGTGTTTTTGTATCCATTTTTATTTTATACTACTTAGGTGGCAAACAAGCACATGGCCCATCTGATGGGAAGTGGTCACCGTGGCCTATGGACGTATGCAACACCAGGGGCATCACACTCGTGCTGCCGACTGCCAACCCTGAATCCATATTTCCGTACTAATATTATAAATGCGACAGTAACTGTCTGTCTGTCAGTCACGCTTTCACGCCTTAACCACTGAACCGATTTTGATGAAATTTAGTATAGGGGTAGATTAGACCTTGAGAAAGGACATAGGCTATGTTTAGTCGCGATAACCGACATCCACGCGGGCGGAGCCGCGGGCAAAAGCTAATATAATATATATCGATGATTAAATATAATAACATTTTGCTGACAACATTAGTATCATTAATGCTACAAAATATAGGTAGGTACCTACCTAGGCATATATAAAAGTACACTTTTACGAAAAGCTCAACAGTGACTTACGTCCACGACAAAATGACTATACAAGCCATCTTTACCAGAGTTATTAATTCCCCCCATGTAAATGAACTGTAAATTGTCGCACAAGATCTTATAATTGCAATAAATCTGAATTGGTTTGTATTCATTATGTAAATGCATCAATAACAAATGTCAAAATTAAAAATAAGTATTTTTTACCTACTTTAAGAAAATTTATGCTTGAATTCGCTGGTTGTTCGAATAACTTTTTTTTTGAAATATTACCTACTTTTATTTTCGTTTTTTTTTAATAAGTACCTATTTAAGAAGCCATCCTCACTTTTACCATTAGAACAAACTATAAATTATAACGGAAATATTCATTAAAATGATTTTATATCATGTACCTACTCAATACATTTCCTTTACGAATAAGACAAGAGGGGGTAAAAAAAATGGACCAGAAAATAGACCGGCAAGATCCACATTATCATTCTTGGACCTTTTCTTCACTTAAATCCGTTGGCGAAATTCGGTACTCACATTTTGCATACTCATACCTCTAGCGCCCGGTCTATAAATCGCTGCCCGGCAAAAAAAGTGTCATTACACAAAAATGTCTATTTTGAGATAACGAGACTTTTATGTTTTTTTACTACTTTCCACATTGATATTTTAGAAATTATAGGGGTTACATTGCTGATTCTTTTTTTACAAATTGTACATCTATAGATACTTCACATAGCTTATCATTTTCGGAAATAATAGAAATTTTTTTTAAGTAACTTTCAAGAAATATTTAATGAGGGATATGTTATGACTGTTTTTTTGGAGAAAGTTGACTTATTTTGGGAAATAATACTCTTTATTTGTAATATTAAGAAATAATCTGTATTTTAAAAAAACAAACTTTATCTTAAATTAACAAAATAATAAATTTCTTATCAAAAATATAATCTTATGGCTGTCAGTCAGCTTAAATTGCAGGTAGTAATAATCAAATTGGGAGTTCCAGAGACCTACATTAACACCATTCGAGAGTTTCGAGACATGTAACCACGATTCCGGTTCCGTGGTTCGGACCGCTGTTCGCGACTCGAAGGCTTTCCTCATCACTGTCGAGGTACACCAAGGATCCGTCCTTAGTCCTTACTTATTCAGCGTGGTATTAGACGTTTTGTCGGACAGCAACAGAAACCCACATGAGCAGCCTCCATGGTTGCTCATGTGGGTGGACTCATGGACGCGGACAGGAGCAGATTGGTGCGACGCGTGAAAGTGTGGAAGGAGGTGCTTGAGAACGGCGGCGTGAAGCTAAATGTGGCGAAGATAGTACCTTAATACTTGGCGTTAAACTCGAAAGATCTCACACCCGTCCGCATAGGCGATGATTTGGTCGAGCGCACGGACCAGGTTAAGTACCTGGGATCTGTACTTCATGAGACCGGTGAAATCGACCACGACGTCAGGGCACGCATTGCTGCCACGTGGGCCAAGTGGCGAGAAATGACTGGCATCACGTGTGATCCCAAAATTCCAGTCAGGTTGAAAGGGCAGGTCTATAAGACGATCATTAGGCTTGTCCCCTTGTACGGTTGTGAGGCGTGGCCGCTGCTGGAGCGACACAAGCAAGAGCTGCGTGTCACGGCGATGAAAATGCTGCGGTGTAAGGATCGCGTGAGGAACTCTCGCATCCGCGGCAGTCTTCGCTTCTTGTCCGTGACATCGCAGATAAAATGCAAGAGAGCCGCCTTCGCTGGTGCGGCCACGTCCTGCGGCAACCGCCAAGCTACGTGGGGAGCAAATGCCTGGCATTGGCGCCCCCGCCAGGTCCGGGTAGAAGGGATAGGCCCAAGAAGTCCTGGCTTGACGTCGTGGAGGTGACATAAAGTCAAAGTCAAAAAAAATAGTAATATACGTCTATATGAAGATGATGATGATGATGGGATGTAGAAGGAGTCGGATCATAGTTTTCTGTCATGCAACCGAATCCTGGATCATCACTTAATAAGGATATCTCTGAATCATTGTTTACTATTGGTAATGGTTAAATAGTACTCTGATCAGACCCACAGGCCAGTTTCACCAATAAAGCCCGGCGACTGGTATTCATGTTTACCTTGAAGAAAAAATCAAAATTATTAAAGTTAGGTCAGATAAATAAAATTGAAAAAGTAAATAATTATTCTTCGCCTCACGCATATTCTTGCACGAACAGACAGATAACACAATATGTCACATACATCTAAAAATTAGTTTATATTTATCCTAAAACAAAGACCGAATACAACATAAAACTCAAGATTCAATTTAATGTTCACACTAAAAATGTCATTAAATTCGTTATGCCTTTATTACATGATTCTCAACTAAAAAGTACACCTCAATCCATCTAAAAAAGAGTGTCTACACAGGTTATGACTGTTTTCTTTAAATAGTTAAGCCTTCTACAACATATTTCTCGGAAAAAACAGTCACAACACAATTTGATGCACTTTCGTTGTATTTATTCTAATAATAAACTTGTAAAACTTACCGGCAGAAAGTCACAACACACAATAATACACTATTTATGACGGGCAACTGTGTTTAACGGCTTAGTGAAAAAGAGAACTTACCGCCATCTCTCGATAACTATGTACAACATAATAATGACGATTTTACAGGTGGTAAAATGAAATATTTGCTATCTAATGGTACAAAGATGTCAAATCGTAACTTTTATGTGTTATGACACTTTTATTGCCGGGCAGCGAAATCATAAACAACTACGCGCGGCGGTGCGGCGCGCGCCGGAGCGGTGCCGCTCCGGCGTCGCAACGCATTCAGCCCTCCCCGCCTCGTCTCAGTGGTTGCAAGTCCGGTGCGGCGACGCAGCGCATCGTGTGACATGCTACAGATATTTCTATGTAAAACGACGCAGCGACACCGCTCCGGCGTCGCGCCGCCGCCGCAACGCATCGTGTGTTTCCGCTCTTACCGTTTCACGTTGTCAACATGGATTCTGTGAGGAATGCCTTCAGCATCAAGCTTCTGCGTGAAAGAATATTGAAATTCCGGCTTCACAAGAACTACACCTTCGCGTTCCAAACTTGGTCTACTCAGGAAGTCCAGTTCATATTTTTCTTCACCAGCATACAACGCCTCGAAGTGCTTTGACGTGGAGGGTCCCACATAATAGGATTTCCATCTGTGGATTACAGATTCTATATTTAGTGTTTGAATAATTTTGCTATAGATATAGGGATAGCCTATAAAGCAAAAAATATTCTGAAAAAATGTCTAAATAAATATTCTACGACAATCTACATAATGCTAATACTCGTAGTAGGTAAGCATAGTTTAACTAGCTTATATTGTGGGATCTAGAATGTGGATAAAAATTCTTAGACACGTTTTTTTGTAAATATGAAGACATATTATACATATAAACACCCAGATCCATTCAAACATCCATTCGCATGCATAAAATTATTTGCATTGAGCGGGGATCGAACCCGCGTTCCCTGATTTTTGTGTGATTGGGTGGTTGGGTGATGGTTTTTTTATGTCAAACGATTTTATCTTTAATGTATGTTATGATAATAAAGAATATTTGATTTGTTATTCTATGATATGATTATTATTCTAACATTAAACTTTATGTGAAACAAAAATCAATGCTTTTAAAATCTTCAAAGTAAGTATTGTGGAGGTTTAATTTTCCTTAAAAAATAATTCTACTGTTTGATAAGTTTAATAAACAAAAATATAGTAAATAAAAATTAATTAAATTGTTTTTCTGTGAAATATGTTTCATTCTGGTAAATTATCTTTGAAACAATAATATTCAAAATAAAAATATAAGTACCAAATATTATGTGAAACATTTTCTGAGAAACGAAATTCTATGAAATTTCTGTCTGCGAAACAAGGGGCTCCCTTTTATACTAAATGGAGCTTCTCGACAAGTCGGCCTCGGTGTTAACTTGGATAAAACCAAGATTATGTTCAACGAACATATTGTACCGAGACCGATTGCCATCGAAGGGGTGACACTCGAAGTTGTTCAAAATTATAGCTACTTGGGGCAAGATATCCAGCTCGGTAAAAACAACTTCGAGAAAGAAATAGCCAGAAGGATCCAACTGGGGTGAGCAGCATTTGGCAAACTTACTGCGTCGGGTCTTCTCCTCCCCCCTGCCGCAATGCCTCAAAACAAAGGTTTTCGAACAGTGCGTCCTGCCTGTTATGACCTACGGTGCCGAAACGCGGCCACTGACGGTGGGGTTAGTCCGTGACCTAAAAGTCGTACAACGGGCTATGGAGCGAGCTATGCTTGGAGTCTCTTTGAAGGATAGAATTCGCAACGAGGTTATCCGACATAGAACCAAAGTTACCGACATAGCTCGCAGAATAAGCAAGCTGAAATGGCAATGGGCTGGCCACATCTGCCGAAGGACTGATGGCCGTTGGAATAGACAAGTCCTAGAGTGGAGACCGCGCGAAGGTAAACGAAAGGTGGGACACCCCCTGGCTAGGTGGACTGACGACCTGCGAAAGGTGGCTGGGACGGACTGGATGCGGAAGGCAGAGGATCGGCAAACGTGGCCCATATTGTGAGAGGCCTATGTCCAGCAGTGGACTGCAGTAGGCTAATTGATTGATAGTTTTATACACGTCTTAATAATACTTTGTATATTATTAGTTCGGTTAGTTTTAGCTTTATTTAAAAAAAAATAGCACTGCATAAATACATAGGTTTAATTTTATTTTATTTAAATTGTCTATTTGTAGATTATATAATTAATATATAGACACGAATTGAATGTATAAGACAAAATATATAAAATGCACTCACCCAATATATTCTTCATGCTTGGCTTCCGCCAGCGCAATAACTAGCAAAACTCCCAGCAGTTTCATTGTCACACTTCAAGAGTAATCTTTCAGTAGCTATTTTATAGTATATTTACTGATAACTTGCTACAGATAACAACTAATACTGATATTTTGGCAGCGATAACGGTTTGTGATTTCGTGGGCATAAAAAATATAATACACAAATAGTATAATATCTACAATTAGAGATATAGCCTATCTTAGAATCAGTGAATTTGATTTTTAATCAATCATTTTGTTTTCTTTTTAAGTGTTTTAATTGTTTTTATGTGGAAGGAAGGAATGCTAGGAAAGAGGGCAACTTTCATTTTCCCACGAGCCTTGTACCAACTCAGTTAAGGGTCGGTTTTCACTGAGTACGGGGACTTACAAAGAAACGATTGAACTTCGATATTTTCCGTGAAGCTATTACCATCTGTCATCATCATTACCAGAAGTCATCTGGAAGACAAGGTCAAGCTGGCATCAAAGAAACTTGGGCTGCTCAACAGGGCGAAGCAGTACTTCACTGCGGGGCAACGACTCTTCCTTTATAAAGCACAGGTTCGGCCCCACATGGAGTACTGCTGTCACCTTTTTGCCGGAGCGCCTACGTGCCAGCTTGACCCTTTCGACTCAGTGCAAAGACGGGCGTTGAGGCTCGTCGGCAATCCCATCTCACAGGCGATGTGGAACCTCTCAGTCTCAGGGGAGACTTTGCATCACTGTGTGTGTTCAACCGCCTATACAATGGTTTGTGCTCAGATGAATTGTTTGACATGATGCCCACAGCTACATTCTATCATCGCACTTTACGCCATAGGCGGGGAATTCATCCTCACACATTGCGACCGGAAACGGTGCGCACTGTGCGGTATGAAAGGAACTTCATCCCTCGCACACTCAAGCTGTGGAATGAACTCCCCGCGATGGTTTTCCCAAGCGACTACAATATAGGATTCTTCAAGAAGGGCATTAGAAGGTTTTTTCAGGGTCGGCAGCACGAGTGTGACGCCCCTGGTGTTGCTTACATCCATAGGCCACGGTAACCACTTTCCATCAGGCCGTGTGCTTGTCTGCCACCTAAGTGGTATAAAAAAACCAACAGTAAATACCGTTAGTAAAATGTCAATCAATAAAATAGCCTATTGCAGTCTGCATACTGGATATAACTAGGCCTCTCCCAATGTATGCCACGACTGCCGATCCTCCGTCTTCCGCATCCAGCCTGTCCCAGCCACCTTTTAGCCGCCTTAGCAAAATGTGTACAAGATATTAGATAATAGTCAAGCGATTTGATTATCTCAAGCGTGTCAGCTGGACCATACTATACCTATAATATTGTAATACTACCTACGAGTATAATATTGTAAAGTGATTGTGTCTGTACAGTACATTGAATATACCTACCTATTGGAAAAAAACAAGGGGCTATGTTTTGTTAACGGTAGGTAGGTATACTGAACATATAAGTATGAACATAGACTGCCTCTGTGGCGTAGCAGTAGTGAACGCGGCTGCTACGCAGGAGGCGCGGGTTCGATCCCCGCTCAGTGCCAATATTTGTATGCATGAATATAAATATTTGCATTGGTCTGGGTGTTTCTATGTATAATATGTATGTATTTCCAAAAAAAAAAAAAGTATTTAAGTATGTATATCCGCATTCTAGATTCCATAACACAAGCTAATTAAGCTTACCATGGGTCTAGATAGCGTTGTGTAGCATGTTGTAGAGTATATTTATTTATTTATAAGTTTTTAAGTTTGCAGTTTTTAATACTACTTAGGTCGCAGACAAGTACACGGCTCTTCTGATGGTAAGTGGTTACCGTGGCCTATGGGCGAGCGCAACACCAGGGGAATCACACTCGTGCTGCCGACCCTGTAAGATCAGAGATTTAATAGTCTGGTCTTGACCGTACTTGTTATACAGAATATTTATCCCAAAATTACTTAGCCCGTTAGCCCTGTAGCTAAATTAAATCGGTTGTTAGGGGTTGTCTATTGTTTATCCGAAGATTATATGCCATAATCATCATATTCCCGAATTTCATTTACCCGAATTTCATTTGCCCGAATGTTTTGTTTGCCCTAACAGACATATGACATACTTTTAATTGCCCGAAACTTAGATACCATAACATACGAGTGCCATACGTATTGTTTTTCATATTTTTATTTGCCATAATAATTATTAGACATAAAATTTAAACGCCATAATGATTATTAGACATAATATTTAAACGGCATAATGATTATTAGACATAATATTTGAAGTTTAATGGCCACAGTCCTAACCTAACTCAAATGGCACCTAACCAAACTACTTCTGGGTGGTTTATAAAAAAATAACCACGAAGGGGATCCCCTTCTAACCTAACCTATCCGAGTCGGGGTGCCCTAAAGTCCCGATTGCATCCAGTTTCTCCTGATATAACAACCGTTACACACCCAATGTCGATGACAGATGATGTTATGGCATATGATAATTATGGCATGTAATAATTATGGCATGTGATAATTAGGGCATGTGATAATTCGGGCGTGTGATAATTAGGGCTTACAATGATTATGACAAATGATGTTATGGTAAGTGACTTTATGGGAAACAAAGCTTCTAGCACGTGACTAATATAGCAAATAAGAGTAGGGCAAATGAATATTATGTCATGTAATATTATGGCTGTTGACTATTATGGTAAATGATATTAGGGTAAATAAAATTCGGGCAAACGGCGGTATACCGGTTGTTAGGAATGGGTTCACGTCAGTGGTGTAATGGACAGGATTCGAATCCGTTGAGTAAAATTGAAAATGTATAAGCCAAAGCCGGGTTAACCAACATCCACCCGGCCGGAGCCGCGGTCATAGACTAGTATACCCTGAGATTTTGCCTTCAGCTTACTTACCATTGGGTGAGGTGAAATCAAATTGATGTCATATGTATAAAAACTAAAACTAGTATTTATTACATATATTTTGACGTGTCCGATATAAAAAGAAATCGATATTGTGACAAAAGTTTCACAAATACTTCGCGAGATGGCGTTGTACCGTTTCGTTGAACCGCGATATGGTCTCATTGGAATGAACATATGGCTAGTACTGATAGAAATAACTATATTACGTGTACGAAAGAAAAATGGTCAGATTATTAAGTACGGTATTAATGATCTTATCTATTTATATTATCAAATTGGAATTAATATAACAATATCATGTCTGCTCGACGTGAATTAGAATTAGATTTTACTTTGATTAACACGTGAGCTATATTGGCTCTCTTTACGCTCGTATCACAATTTTTTCTAATAATCAATTTGTTTTTATCATTATAGATAAATTAATAATATACTTAACTAAATGAATCTATATTGTTGCAATACGTCTACCAATCGACAGCGTGAGCAACAGACGCATCGCATCAAACTTATCGAAATATTCTTTGTATAGAAAGTCAAACAAGTGCGTCCACCATTCAGCATCGTTTGGATCGCATGAATCTGCTCATCGGCAATGCTGATGCTGTTGCTCCGAGAGGCAACTTTTGCAATGCGTGTCGATGACGTAATGCGGAATGCATGCCGGTCAGGTGGCCGCACCCCGCGCGCTCGCTCCGTCACTTATATATTTCGCACGTGTGTACGGTTCTACGCAAATCCGAATGAAGTGGCGTCGGCAATCCGATTGCTGTAGTTGCGGTGGTAAATGCGACCGCAGCGTGTTGGACGCATTGTGAAAAATTACGCCATTTGATGCGTTGCGTCCGATGCGTATGATGCCGAAAGGTAGCTTAGCTTAGTCCATATACGAGTACCTACTGGTTGTTTCGAAGATTACCTATTGTACCTATTGTACAACACACTACCATGTACTGTCCTCTTTATCAGTGGATAAGGGTAAAGAATTTCAAAAGGATAGGCGATGGGAACATTTCTCTACTTCTAGTTTGTCAGTCATCATGTGAACCATTGGTTTGTACAATCAACAAAGATACGGTTGCACCTTCACATGCAACTTTATACATACATATGACCAAGTGCAACTAAATCTTCTTTGTCGACTGTACCTACCGATGTTTCTGCTTTTGCTCCCTTCACTATACACGCGATACTTATAAGCATTAACGTATGGAGAGTATAAATGTGAACATCAATGCCATCTCTGCCTTATCTCTGCATAGAGAAGCCGGAAGGTTATAGGGACCCCTCGCAACTACTCTGTTACATATCCTAAGTTTGGTGTACAAACAAGTGTATCTATCTATCTATCTGTGTATGCTTCAAAAGACCTGCATCGATTGAATTCAAATTTTCAAAGATGGTTCTTAGCGGTATTTTTCTCGTGTCGGTTGATTGCGTTGCAATTGGATTCTGGTATTTTTTACGAAACTGTTCCCGGGCTAAGTCAGGACCGGGGGGGCTGTTTGACCTTTTAGGTCTTTCAGATGCCTGATAAAAACGAATGCTTAATTTGAATCGCTCACGTGTTTTTTATCACTTTAACATTGAAATATTACCATAGAATCAACCAAAACGGCAATGTATATCTTAAAACCGTGATTGATCGTATGTTTATAATTATCAATGTAATCACTTTGAACGTGAATTGATTATGTATTGATATTATAACAAAATAATCGTGAAGTTTGAACCATTTATCAGTTGCTGGCTGAAACGCCACAATGAAGTCGTTTATTCTTTTTTGTTTGTCTTTTTATGTAGTGTTAGCTAAACATGAACTGTACGATGGGTAAGAATAAGATTTTTTGTAAGACTTAAATAGAAACCAATTTTGAGAAAAATAAATGAAAACAGAAGAATTTAGGAAAACAGTAATAAGGTATTGATGAATATATTTACTGCAGAAACACATTTTAATGGTCCCATATATTGATTGACTGACCCTTATATAACGAAATCAATCTATCAGCCTATGACAGTCAACTGTTGGACATAGGCACATGTAAAAGAAGCACAAAATTGAATTGACGCGAAATAAGGTGTTCCGACGAATGGAATAAGGTTGATATTTACTTAAATACACACACTCACGCCGATTTCCCTCTGGGGTAGGTAGAGAAAACAGCCCGCCATTTGATTCTATCCTTACATACCTCACGACCTTCCTCTACTGTCATTAATCTATTGATATTTACTTAACACTTAAAAGTGATCGAACATTTGCCGCTTGGTCTGTTCTGACTAAGAAGCACGACTGAAACTAATTTATATTTGATTTCTCTTTCTAGGTACGTAGTTTATCAAGTGTACCCAAGTAACTTAGAAGATATCTCGATTATCAATGAGGTGGCAAACGAGCTGGCGTTAGACATCTGGTCTTATGCAAATCTCGACCAACCTGGAGAGATTTTTGTGTCTGAAGAGCAAAAACGACCTTTTGAACTTGCCTTGAAGGCTGAAGGAATTGCTTACAAAGCTACTGTTGAGAACATCAGAGAGTGAGTACACTTTAACCCTTAAAACCTTATATCCAACTGGACTCTTCAACTATAAATGCGAAAGTAATTCTGTCTGTTACGCTAACTGGCGACGACGACGACGGTGAGAGCCATCTACCGATAGTTGTATTATCTTTACCATTCTTTTCTTCAATTCCAATCTTCCCAAATTCCAATCTTAATGGTTAACGTACTAATTGCTTTAAAATTTATTAATAATGGGCGGAGTAATCAAAAAACAATATTTAAAAATGATTGTAATATCATTCGTTGTTTCTGATAGTTCGTTCGATTATCGGTAGATGGCTCCCACCGTTGCCCCAAGATGGTCGTATAGGAGAATTTAGAATGCTCAAGACGTGGCTCGGTAGCGCAGTGGTCAGATCATTCCTCCTTTAAGGGACTGGTCTCGGGTTCAAGTCCCGTCTGAGCATTTCACATTTCCTATCTTAGTCGAAGATATAGGTTAGACTTTTAGAAAAGAAATAGGCTATGCTTGGCTCTTCTAAAGCAAAGAGACAGAGGTCGACATCCATGTGGACGAAGCCACGGCCAGCAGCTGGTCACTTATAGCAGTCAACCTCATCCTGCAAGCAACACTAGTTTATTGATGGACGCGGCTCTGATGCAGGCTTTCCTCTCAAGGTAGGAGCTCGCTCCTATAAAACACAGAGTTACTTTCACATATTATTTATAATATTAGTATGGATGTTACGACATAGGTATATCAAAAACCAACTGGAGAGTGACATGGTGAATTGATGATCAAATGTTATTTTAAGGTTGCTTGAGTTGGAAGATGCCAAGTTAGCTGCCGCAGCCGAAGCCTCAGAAAGGAATGGCAACAGTTCTCGCATCAACCTCAATATTATTTACACTTTTGATCAGGTAAAAGCTGAATAAATATATTTTTTACTAGATACCCTTTCTTACTTCCAATAATATGAATTTTAGCTAAATATTATCTATAAGCAGTTCCGTGCCTTGAAGGGGCACGTTAAGCCATCGATCCTTGTTGCCACACGAACGTCAAGGGTAGTCGTTACGGGTTGTTGGAATCCTAAAATGTCTGACAACTGGTCTAACTCCAAAAGCTTCGATATCGCCAACGGGTTGTGAAAATCACATAGCAGTCGCAACACGGAAAATATCGTGTGAACCACGGACTCCGAGATGAAGGCCTCGGAAGCAACCGGAACTAACGTAATGATGATGATGATAATTGTCTATAGTATTGATCAGATACAGGTGGTTCCTGAAGCACCCCTTCCCAGAGATCGCCTACGTTAGCCGATACGAGAGGCTACCGTGTCGTCCCTCTAGACAGTCCAGTGAGGGGTCTTGTCCTAGTCGCTCCTTCCACTCTACCACGATGGCCTGGCGAGACTGAAGCGCGATTTTTCAAGGCTCAGAGTCCCGCCACTGCTAATGCGCTACCTTTCGCCGTTGTTGCAGTTGCGAAAGGGCTCTCGCCTCTAGGTCCCATAGCGGAGTTCAGGCAAGGAGACTTACCGCCACAGGAGGAAATGACAAGGAGTACATTGTTTTGTGCGATACGTTCACAACGACACAACCAACATTTGCCATTGAAATTATTTTTTTTTTTTTACATTTTTGTAAAAGTTAAAATGTAAATCAATTTAGCCTCTTACTGTCTTCTGCTGGACTGAGGCCTTTTCCAATGTGCGCCATTGCTCCCAATCTTTCGTCATAGCCATGTGGACTGACAACCTGAAAAGGATGGCTGGAACAGCCTGAAAATATAAATAACCGTCCTAAATTATCAATTATATACGAATGCTCAATTTATACGGATAATTTTTAAGTTCAAAATATATTTGTTTGTGTCTTGGATTCATGGAGTAATTTGTTTCCAGGTGACAGCATACCTGGCAGATATAGCCCGCAGGTTTCCCAATCGCGTTCGACTCGTCAATGCCGGTTTCAGTTTCGAGCGTAGGCCTATTGAGTACCTTGAAATTTCCACCACCGGCTTCCAGGTAAATATTTCATACTACTAATATCATAAATGCGAAAGTTGTAATAAGTTCTGTACGTGTTTATCACCTAACTGCTACTAAATAAGTAACGGAGATAAGACACGACGGTAATGCCGTACCTATTGAGCAGTCTGACTAAGGAAGTACCTCCGCCCTACAGAAAACCGCGGCTATAATAACCTCGTTTTGTATTCCCGGCGGTGAGTAGTGTAGCCAGAGTTCACTGGAGAGTTTTTGTGCTGTCAGTGGGAAGGCCTATTGGCTTGTCCTGCTTTGTCTTCTGCAGTGCCGTCAGCCACAGAAACTCTCTGTTCTTACAAGGGTGTGACTCCCCTGGTGTTGCACACGTCAATAAGCCACGGTAACCACCTACCATCAGGTGGGCCGTGTACTTGTCTACCATCTAAGTGGTATGAAAAAATAATTGGCTGAACCGATTTGGACGACACTTTGCGTGTATACGAGTATTTCAATCGCTACCTGCTCTATCAATAAGAAAGTAAATTTTGTAAATATTCTTATATATTTTCAGAATAATGGAAAGCCAGTCATTTTCCTGCAATCCCTATTACACGCCCGTGAATGGGTTACCTTACCACCCACTCTTTACGCCATACACAAGCTGGTGGAGCAAATAACTGAATCAGATGTGGTGAATAACATCGATTGGATTGTTATGCCAGTCGCCAACCCCGATGGCTACATATGGTCACGCAATAATGTAAGTATTTCTTCATTAACGAGTATTATTAATACCTATCTCAAGACACGTATCTTGGACCTAAATCGTGAGACTAATGGTGTATGCTAATACTATGCATGGTGAATTTGAGGTCGTCCACCGCAGTAGCACCCCGTGTTATCCCCATAAGACATCCAAGAAACGTGTACTGTGCGTAGAGAGCACCTTTTGAGTACATTTAAGGTCATATTATGTCCCGTCCCGAGCAATACCGTGCCTTTTTCGAGTTAGTTATCTACTCGACAGTTTTGTTAATTAGTCATTTTCGCCAACTGGTCAGTTTCTGCAATTGGTCAATTTCATTAAAATCCTTAATTCGTTACTATCCCTAATTCGTCAGTTGGGTTATCAGGTCAATGTATAGTACAGTCGTTAATATCGGCATATTGGATTTTTATGGTAGACACATAGACAGGCTTGCTGTTTAGGTTAACACATTACAAGGTTAAGCAACACTAGCTTAGGATGGATCATATTTAAAATACTCATTCCTTATTCTCTTGATTCTTGTTGCACCTCGCATTAATCTTAAATGTTACATCTCTAAAATTACGTTGAATAGTTTTTCATCCGTGAGTTATTTAACAAAAAAAAACAGTGGCGGACAAGTGAACTTTTAAAAATGTCAATTAAAAAATTTGATAAAACAATTATTTAACGAATAATTCACTGCATACGCTTATAGTTCTTAAATCCTCCATTAGGTGGCGCTAACTAGAAGAAGTTTACACGGCCCAACGCGCCAAAAGTTTTCATTTCAAAAATAATCGATCAAAAAACAATCGTAGATATGCTCATATACTTTTTTTCGACATGCTCGTATACTAAAAGAAAATCATTTAATAATATTTTTAGATCTCGCTTATAGATGCATTGATGGTTCAAAATGTAAGCTGTTGTTATAATACCTTAGATACCTGTATAAAAACTCTATAAACACAATAGTAGCCACTTACATGAGGCGTAAACGACGGCATAGTTACTACTTTGGTACAAGTTTGACATTAGTTTCCTCACACATAACGCGTATTTCAAGCTGTTTTTTGCGATATATTTTGTAAGCAGTATCTATACAAGATTTAATAAAAGTCTGTTTTATATTACAGGCACGCTTCTGGCGCAAAAACCGTCGCACTGGTTTGGTAGCCGGCAACTCCTGCGTCGGCGTAGATCTTAACAGAAACTTCAACGCCAATTGGGGTACAGCCTCAAGCAACAATGTATGTGCAGATACCTTCCATGGCAGAAGTGCTGCTTCTGAACCTGAAACACAAGCCGTCGTTGCCGTACTGAACAGATACCGCAGTCGGTTGACCATGTACATGGACATGCATAGCTATGGCAGCATGATTTTATTCGGATGGGGCAACGGAACTCTTGTTCCAAATGCTTTAGTTCTCAATGCATGTGGAGTCAGACAGGCACAAGCCATCGACAGAGTAAAATGGGCATCCAAACCTAATTACAGAGTGGGCAATATTGTCAGCATTTTACGCTATACAGCTTCAGGTGGATCTAGTGATTTTGCACAGGTTGTTGGAGTTCCATATTCTTATACCTATGAATTACCTGGTTTGCTAGGAGGTACTGGTAATAATGGATTCTTGGTAGACAGTGCTTTTATCCGTCAAGCTGCTATTGAGACTTGGGAAGGTATTGTAGCTGGAGCAAGATATATTTTATAGTCTGGACAACGTCAAAACTTGAAACATGGAGTATTTAATATTAATGAAATAAAACATTTCTGAACATCATTATTACTTGTTGCTGTTTATTACGCGATCCAGCTTTCTCCCTCTGGGTTCTCCTTAAACCTCGAATCTACTTATATATTTATTTAGCTCTTAGCAGATTCATGCTTTGATAATAAAGATGCAAACCGATTGATAGGAATCATACAAAATTAAATTTCATTGTTTTCATAATAGTACATAATATCATGATGATAGATACTGAGCGAATGACAAAATTAAATATGCTAGGTAGTTAATGAAGCAAATTTTACTTGAAGCACTTGTGGTTAAGTGGTGTGTAGGTTAACATATTGCAAGGTAAAGAACACTAGGCAAGTCGGTCTTAAGATGGGTGACCATTCTTAAGAAATTAAGATTGAGACTAATGTAGGATATTAAGGATGATAGGGATAAGAATTTTGTTTTCGAAATGTCACAGAATACACTCTGAGAACATAGGCTCTTGAAATTGATTGTAAGCCTGTCAAATTCAGTAGCCTATTCAAAACAGTTAGGTAAAACAACTTTTACATTGCGTGACATAAATATCCTAATTACAGGAAATCTCACTCAAAATTATAATCCTTGATATACCTACACATCGATAGCAACACATTATCGTACTAAATGTGTTTAGTTGGACTATATTATCAAAATTGATTAAGCAATACTTAACAAGAAGCGCCCAGTCATTCGATAAACTAAATTATCTAGACAACGTATTTATAATGGATTCAATTCGTATTAATTATACAAAATTAACTAAATTATATCTGATACAGGCAAGCATTTTAGTCCACCTATCATTGCATGTCAAGACAAAAGTATGTCAAGAACTGTACGTGATATGTAAAGGTAGGTAGGTAGATAATTTAAACACCTTAGAGATATGACAAGAATGAACATGCTTAAAACGAGTTCAATGTGCCTAAAATAGCTAAGCTGTCAACTTTCAATCGAAGCAGTACCGATGATGGTTCAATGCCAAAGGAAAACACACGACAAATCGTTTTAATGTCGCAAAAACCCTGCACCCACATCACATTACAGCTCGCCGCGTCGCGTCCGCCCTGTACCTATAATAAATCTGTATTATACCTATCTCAATCAGATCGAAGGCATTTTACAGAAAGGATATGTCAAGAGTACCTGAAACCGGCGAGCATGTATTAAAACAATTATGAAAGTAGAAGAAGCGAAAGTTGTATGCCAGGATCGTATCAGGTGGAAACATGTCTCTGACTAGCCTGCCCCTCTAGACAATTGGCAATTCGTTGCTCGGCGTATGATGGAATAGAATGCCAAATGTATGGGTTTTGACGTATATGACAGGCGTCAACGAATGTCAAAAACGTCAAATCCTATACATTTGTCATTCTATTCCATCATACGCCGAGCAACGAATTACCTCTTGCCTAGGGGGGCTGACTGGAAAAGAGGCACACACAAAAACTGCTTATTGCTTCATCCGCGTTAGCTCCTTTTTACGATTTCGAGTTCCATAAGCGATGTGTTTACAAAAGGAGATGCCTTTTGTACCACTCTTTTGGACTACACCCTAACATAGATATTAAAAAAAGATAAACAATATCGCCCTATCAGCAGACACGTAAGTCAGTAGCGAGTTAATCGTAAATCGCAGATAGTGCAAAAAAACCCAATCTAGCAATCGTCTATAATCACTTTAAGCTCAGTGATTATTTAATAACATTAGCTTACAGTCTCAGCATTTCTTCAGTTGCCGGCTAAAGCCCAACAATGAAGTTGTTCTTCACACTTTGTTTGTCATTTTGCGTGGCGTTCGCCAAACATGAGATATATGATGGGTAAGACAATACATTTTTCTTTTTCGCCGGACTTAAATTTATTGTTGGTAAATCAATCATCAATGAAAAATATAAGGCTTTCACTAATAAGCTTAACAGTTTGAGCCTTCTGTGAGGCGAAACAGGTAAAATTAAACAATAAAATATTGTTGCAAAGCACAAATGTTTAGTCAATATATTTACCAAGTTCCATCAAGTGCCATCGATCTACAATTAAACCGCAAATGTTATTCTTTGAATTGCTTTTCAGATCTGTGGTTTATGAAGTATACCCAAACAATTTAGATGAAATTAAGACAATCTATGAAGTGGTAAATGAGTTAACGTTAGACATCTGGTCTTACGCTAATCTCGACAATCCTGGACAGATTTTTGTAACTGAGGCTCAAAAGGGACCATTTGAAAATGCTCTGAAGGATGCTGGAATAGCATACGAAGCTTCAGCTGAGAACATCAAAGAGTGAGTTCCTTCAAAAATTGTATACGTTTGTATGGTAGAAATGCCTTCTTCCTCCTAGCATTAATTCCCAGTCGGATCCGAAGCTTTCACCTCGGAGTCTGGGGTCCGCTTTACCAGTCTTAACTACAGATTTGGCTAGACCTCGATATTTTCTGTGAAGCGATTGCCATCTGACGTCCACAACCCAATGATAACATTAGGCGATATCGAAGCTTTGCAGCTAGACCGTTGTTTTTGGACTTTTTAGGGCTCCAACTACCTGTAACGACTGCCATATGTGTTCTTATGGCACCCGGGACCGACGGCTTAACGTGCTCCCCGAGGCACGACCAGACCAGTGCAAATACTCATATATCATGCACACAAATATTTGCACTGAGGGGGGAGAAAAAATTTATACGTTTGTATGGTAGAAATACCTACTCAGTTGAATTATTTCAAAGGTTTACCGCTTGTCCTACTTTTGTTAAGTGTTTTGTGATATCTTATTGACAATTGACATACATAATATTATTCATTAAAATCCAAATTTGCTTTCAGGTTACTAGAGCTAGAAGATCAAATGTTAGGTGCAGCTGCCATTAAGAGAAGTCGCAATAACACTGACCTCAATCTTGATTACATATACACCTTTGATGAGGTATAACACAAACTATTAGACAATTCAATATGTTAAGTATGTATTGAAATAGTAGAAACACAAACAGTAATTTTGATGAGATATAATACCAGCTATAGGTTTAAAGAGATCAAAATGGAATTTCCAACTAAATTGAATTTGAAATTACCTGAAAGGGATTTGGTAGCACAACTTACTACGATGATATTCTTGCGTCGTCAAAATATGCCGCTAGTACTCAAAAAGATATCGATGCAGTAGTTAGGTTATCTCCCTATGCCAATGTGAATATTAAATGATTTATGATCCTGATCACCTCAGAAATAGATTGCTTGAATTCGATGTCATTTAAAAAAGTGAAATGGTGGCAATATGAGATATGCTATACTTTCTTTAGGTCTAGATTGCATTGTGTAGCATGTTCTAGAATATTTATTTATTAATTAAAAACTGAGATATATAAACAAATGAAGTTAAAATAGCAGCAGTTTGAGGGAATTTCGTGACTTTTTTTGTTTATCGTGCGAAAAATCCCCACGGATGCCTCCCCCGCCGGGGCCGGAGTTGGAGGTTATGTCGGACTCGAACCGACTAAAACGCACGCCTTCTGTGGGCCGTCAGTTACCGGAGGTGAGATTGTCATAGCCATATCCCTCGCACCCCGGCCGACCCAGGGCCATATCTCTCGATCTGGCCCTCTTCCGGTGTGGGGACCACGGAGTCCCCAACTCGCCCCCGGGTATGGGAAGGCACGCAATGCGCGCCGCCGCCGTGGCCTGCTTCTGCTAGGGTGACAGGCGACTCCACCCGTCACCCCCAGGCCCGAGGGAATTTCGTGACTCATATTTACAGTAATAAACTTATGTCTTATCAATTTTTACAGGCCATGGAATATGTGCGAGCCATAGCCAGGAATTATCCCAACGTCACCAGACTTGCTATTGCAGGCGTCAGTTTGGAGGGTAGACCTATTGAGTACCTGGAGATCTCTAAAGACGGTTTCGCGGTAAATCATTTCTGATAGATTATTTCATGCTAACATCATTTCATGTTGCTTTATTACTTCTTAAATGTCCTTGGAGACAAACAAATGCATAGAAGTGAGCTTGCTCAAGTACTCGTCGCCCAGGCGCATCGGCAATGCCAAAAGCAAAGTCAAACCAGTCTATTGAATTAAGCTACTATGTCAGAATGTATGAAAGGAACTTCATCCCTCGCACACTCAAGCTGTGGAATAAACTCCTCGCGATGGTTTTCCCAAGCGACTACAATATAGGGTTCTTCAAGAAGGGCATTAGAAGGTTTCTTCAGGGTCGGCAGCACGAGTGTGACGCCCATGGTGTTGCATACGTCCATAGGCCACGGTAACCACTTTCCATCAGGTGGGCCGTGTGCTTTTCTGCCACCTAAGTGGAAAAAAAAAAGATCATGTCGCGAACGTCCATAAGTGCAACAGGGTCATGTCAGATGGAGATGTTTGCCTATTTTACTTCCCAACTCAGAGTATTCATTTGCATCATTACTGAAACTTTATTCACATGGATTTTTGATTTGCTTTACTTTGCTGTGATACCCTAAATTGAATAATTTTTTGCAACTGATTTACTTATAAGTAATTTTATTTTCAGAACTCCACTAAACCCGTAATTTTCATAAATTCGCTCCTGCATGCTCGTGAATGGATAACACTACCAATAACCCTTTATGCCATTGAAAAACTAGTGGTTAATGTAACCGAATCAGATTTGTTCGAAAACATTGATTGGGCAATTTTGCCTATCTCTAACCCCGACGGATACATATTTTCACATACAACTGTAAGTATTACTTTATATCAATCTATTGATATTGCTGTTACAAAATAAATTGCAACTGAAAACAACTCAATGCCTTATGGATGCATAATGTTAACAAAATATTTTGGATTTCGTAGCAGGGATAAAAAAATGCAGTGAACTAAAAATATAAATCTTATGTTAATTCATTACCATTTAAATTATCCAACATCTTCTTTATCATTGATAACTAAGGTAAATTCATGAACTAGGTATGTTTTTACTTTATAGGACCGTTTTTGGCGCAAAAACCGCCGCACAAATCAAGCGCCCAACAACACGTGCGTTGGTGTAGACCTCAACCGAAACTTCGACATCGATTGGGCCAGATTATCCAGCTTTGACGTGTGCAGTAACACTTTCCATGGTCGCAGACCTGTTTCTGAACCTGAAACCGAAGCTGTCGTCAATATTTTAAGTGGATACAGAAATCAGATTGCCATGTTTGCTGATATGCACAGTCATGGAAGTATGGTTTTGTATGGATGGGGTAACGGATCTCTTATCCCATATGCTTTGGAGGTTAACTATGCAGCTGTCAAGATGGCACAAGCTATTGATAGAGTGAAATGGTCACACAAACCTAATTACAGAGTTGGTAATACCGTTGATATCTTAAGGTACACGGTTTCTGGTGGATCTACTGACTTTGGATCAGCTATCGGTATTCTTTACTCTTACACATATGAATTACCAAGTTTCTTTGGTTCTTCTGGTGTAAACGGCTTTTTAGTGGACCCTGCCTTCATTAAACAGGCTGCTGTTGAAACCTGGGAAGGTGTAATTGCTGGTGCCAGGCATATATTGGGCACAAACTAAAGTTCAAATATGATTTTTAGCAATGTTTGTTTAATTATTTATTATTTATGAAATAAAGTCTTTTACGCATCTTTGGTCTGTTTTAATCGAATTTTTCAATTCATACCATGGCGACTTTTCTATGAATTCGAAATAAAAAAGAACATCCTGGACGGGATTTGAACCCCTTTGTCAATTACAGGCATCTCCGTTAGCAGAGTATTCCCAAATCTATGACTGCTAGTTTACACCAGAAATGGATCACAAGGTTGTGGACCTGTGTGCAGAGGAACTTCTTTATGACAAACAGTAATAATATTTAAAAAGAGCAATAAGAGTTAATACTTACTTGTCAATCCTATAGTTATAATAATATCAGAAGTAACATTGACCTCTTTAGCGATAACAACATATGTAAATACAGTGAAATAATTGGGAGTTAAAATATGATACAATCAAGTGCAAGTATCATTTGATTGTATCACTTATACATTAAGAATAGACGAGTGATTAGGATGTATCGGGACCATACAAACACCTTTAGAAACCAAGAGAAATTCAAGTAAGCAAACGGAGGACCGAGGCTGTAGTATCCGAAAAAGTCGACATATTAAAAAAATGTTTTTACAATTACAAATACAGATTAATATCAGACAGATTTATTATAGAGTCCAGAAGCCTCAGATGCACGGCTACAGTCATCAATAGTGGCCGGAATACGGCAATAGGCTCGTCCTCTATTACGTGGGACCGAATACAATAACCCTCCAAGTCCCCGGAGGGTTAGGCATGATTATATTATGTAGGTATGTATGCAATATTAATAATAATAATAATAATAATAATTTATTGCCAAAAACACAAAAGTTACATTATTTGCCGGTGACCCCACACTAGGCAAGCCTGTCCTGTGGGTGCCAAATACGTTGTACATTATTGGTAATACATTGTTGTTCGGTATTATGTTGTTGTCATTATATACATTTGAAGTTCGATAGTGTTACAGTTTTACATATTTTTCTTGATATACGCAATATAAAATTAAGAGAACAAGTACATACAAAATGAGGTAATTATTAAAGAAATTTCACAGTATAACTAAGTCGTAAGTAGATGTATGTTTAATGTAATCTGATAGTGTGATGTAGACTAAGTGTAGTGCTGTGTAGTGTAGTGCAGTGTAGTATGGTGCAGTGTAGTGTTGTACAGTGTAGTGTGGTGCAGTGTAGTGTTGATATTTTATGATGTGCGTGGTTTTCAGACCAGGTGTACTATTAGGTCTTCTGTGTCGTCGTACGATAAACTGAGCAACCATTTTGTGATAGTAAACTTAGCCTCCCCAACGGAACACAACTTTATGTCGCACCACTTTGCTGTTGTGTTGTATATGTGTAGATCCATAAAGGGACTGAACCGTCTGGCAAAACTGGTTTTAATGGTTGGCAGTGGTAACCTATAAAGGCGACGCTCAAGCAGTTTACTGTGTTCCTCAGTGTTAACAATTGTGCGATGGACTCTCAGTGTTGTTTTGAGGAAAAATAGTTGACGCACTGTTAATACTTCACTTTCTTTGTAGAGCTCAGTTGTTGGGTACATGAAGGGTCTTTTGAGCATGGTTTTTAAAACACATCGTTGTGCTATTTCAGCACGTATTATTAAAGTTTTTTGTGCACTACCCCAGCAAGTCACGCAGTATGATAGAAGTGACTGTGTCAGGGCAAAATAAACCTGTTTTAAAACTACTGGTGATGCTGTAGACCGGAGTAGTTTTAAAATGTTAGCAGTTTTCCTTACTCGAGCTGATAAAGCGTTTATGTGTGCTCTAAAGTTAAGGTGTTCATCAAGTATTATTCCAAGATACCTAATAGTGTCAGTTTTTTGAAGCTCTTCACAGCTGCAGCGTGCCTGATTCAAACACATGTGCAGTTTTATATTAGGATTTTGTTTTGGGGCTGATGCCGCGGTTTTGTGAAAGCATATGAATTTGGTCTTCTTCGCATTTAGTGTTAATAAATTATGCTGCAACCATGTTGAGATCTGTATCATACCTGTTTCAGCCATACTGAACACCTCAGCCCAGGAAGAGCCCTCATAGATAATCACAGTGTCGTCGGCATAACAGATTATTTCTGCGTCCACATTCTCGTGTATATCGTTCATATACATGATGAAAAGAGTCGGACCCAAGATACTCCCCTGGGGAACACCGAAACTGACAGTGAGAAGACTACTTTCCTGACCTCCAACTTTAACACATTGCTTTCTGTCGGTCAGATATGTTTTAAACCAGTTTAGAGCCAAACCTCTCACCCCAAAGTGATTTTCAAGTTTTCGCAACAGGATTGGCGTCGATACGGTATCAAAGGCTTTGGCTAGGTCCAAGAAGATGCCTATGGTTGCCTTCTTGCTATCCAGGTGAGACGCAACTGTGGAAGTAAGTAACGTTATTGCATCTTCCGTGGATTTTCCCTGCCTGAAGCCAAACTGTCTGTTGGAGAGCAGTTTATTTGACTCGATATAACGCACAAGCCTGTTGTTTACTATTTTCTCCAGAAGTTTGGAAAATACAGTCAAAAGGGATATTGGTCGATAGTTTGCAACGCAGTCTCTAGGCCCATCTTTGTGAATCGGTGTGATGGATGCTGTCTTCCAAGCTTCCGGGAAGACACCCGTTTGTAAACTGAGATTCAAAATTGCTGTAAATGGTTGTAGGATAGTCTTCCGTATCTCTTTCAGCATGGTATTAATAATACCGTCTACACCGGGCGCCTTGCCGCTTGCTGATGATAGTATAAGGGACTCAACTTCATATTCGTCTGTGGGCTGCAGAAAGAAAGAGTCTTTGAGAAGTTTATTCTTAACTTTGGATGACAGCTTCTCCTGACTTTGGTTAAGTCGGCCTAAAATATCGCCAGCCAGCTTTCCTCCGATAGTTGAGAAATATGTGTTACAAGTGTCAAGAGAATCCCTGTAATCTGTACTACCCTTCAATGTTAAAAGTTCTTGCGGTTCTATCTTGGTTTTGGACATGTGACATATAGATTTAATTGTTTTCCAGAGCCTTTTTGTGTTATTTGTACTGTTGGATAGTTCTTTATTTTCATATTCGGTTTTAAGCTTCCGCAGCAGGCTATTGCAGAAGTTCCTGTATCGTGAGTAAATTAAACGTAGGAGTTGATCATTGGGAAACTTTCGTGTGCGTAAATGGAGACGGTCACGATGTTCCATGCACCGAATTAATCCAGGAGTAATCCACGGCTTAATATTAAATTTGGAGTGGCTAATTTTTGTAATTCTCGAGTTTTTGTTCACGATTTCAGTAAGTCGGCTGCAGAAGGAGTTCACTGCCTCGTTTGTGTCTACGTAGTCAATTTGGGCGGTCCAGTCCTCATTTTCAAGTTCTGTTTTTATTGTTTCCACGTCGTGTCTAAGGATAGTTCTGTTACAGTTTACTTTGTAATTTGTTGTAGTAACCATTCCTAGCATTACTATGTAGTGGTCAGTTATATTAGAGCGGCAAACTACGCCTGTAGCGTCCTGTCTGGTGTTCACAAAAATATGATCCAGGCATCTCCCATCTCTTGTAGGTTTGGTTATTGCAGGCAAAAGTCCATGTTCTGAAGTGAGGCATTGATACTCTAATTCTTGAGCACTTTTTGCCAAGAGCAGGTTTATGTTGATATCGCCTATTAAAATCAACCTGGTGTTCTTGATTGTGTTTCCTTTTAAAATTGTGTCCAGTGAACAAAAAAAGTTTGTGAAATTTGGGAAGGAGGGTGGGCGGTACACACCGAGGATTGTGATTGCATTACCTAGTGTCAGTTGTAGACAATTTGCATCCTGACATTCTGGTTCTGAAACACTGGCGCTAAGGGTGTCTTTTACGTATGCTACGACACCAGTGTTTTGATTAATTCGTTTGTTTGTAGAATAGGAGGTGTACGATGGTAACTGAAGGATTACAGTGTTCTCATCAAGCCAACATTCTGTAAGAACTATTACATCAAAGGGCGTCTTCATCCTGTGTAACGTTACCATAAAAGCGTTAAAATTTTTGTTTATACTCCTTATGTTATAAGAAATAATTTTAAAATTATAATTACTAGGAAATATTGTACGACATTGTGTTGGCATATCTATTAAATGACAGTTTATACCAATCGAGTCTAATTCAGCTACTGTATAATCATTGGTCATGGTGAAATATGGTTATCAGCTTCTTGTCTTTTAAATGATGGATGATTGGTAAAACTTTTACACGGTACAATGTCATAGGTATATGGTTTAGATATTATATTTAGTTTTGTAGTAATGCGGTAGTAAGCCAGTTGCAAAGTGGGATACCATTTTTTTGGAACCTTTCCAGACAGCCCTGCTAATAGTCTGTTACACGCAGTGGTTTTTGTGTAAGTGTAATGTTGTGGTAGTAACAAGTGTAAGTTACATGTTTGTTTGTAATAGGTGCAATATTGTTTGTGATAGTAGTAGTGTAATGTTGTATAAAGTTGTAAATATGCCATATGAAAATTTAATATGCTATAGTAGGTAATAATATAAATAATTAAGTTATGATTATAAAAAATAATTAATGTTAGGAATCTAATTGCTGCCGTATCGCCTGACGACTCAGTTTTCACTGGGGGCAGCGAATATACGTAGTAGATCACCATGCGTGCGGACGGGCAGGGCTGGCTTGCCTTCCCGCTGCTTGATAAAGATGTTACCCTGAGTGACCCAGCAAAAGGTGTATCCGTGTTCCTTGGACTTTGCTCGTACCGCTCGAAAAAGCAATCTGTTTTCCTTTGTTAGGCGCTCATTGTAATATATCCTCTGCGAAATCCCGGATACGTTGAGGCCGAAATCAGAGGTAGTGACATCTTTTCTAGATTTTGCCGCTTTTAATATTTCATCTCGTTTGTTACGACGTAGGAGACGAACTACTATCGGTCTCGGGAACTTAGCACCATCGTTAGTAACAACAGCAGATTTCACCCGAGGTCCAACCCTGGCCACCCAGTCAATGTCACCGTCCTCTAGTCCAACACCAACCTTCCGCGCGGCCAGAAGTACAATATGATGAAGACTTTCATTGTTATTTTCTGGAATACCAGCCAACTCCAGTTCATTCCGCAGGTGGTGCTGCGCTTGAGTGTTAAGTTCTTGTTGAAGCTCCGATACTTGTACCTCTAACACCTTAACCTCGCGGTCGCGGTTTTCGAGATGTTTGATGCGCGCATCATTCGATGCAACGCTATGAGTCAGCTCTTCTAGTTTCGATTGACAACTGGATAATGACGATGTAGCATCTTCTAAACGTTGCTTGAGTAGGGAAATTTCACGTGTCAAACAACGAACCTCTTCCACCAGCTCCTTTACGTCGGTACTTAGACCGACATCCATATTAATATCGGTTTTCTTTCTCATTGTTATGTTCTCTTCTAATGTTCGCACCGGGGTGGAGCTATTGTCTCCCCCTTTTTTTTGGGTTGCGCAACAATCAGGACATTTCCAGGTCTTCTTCTTGTCCGCCGGCATCGCAGATATATTAAGACAGAGTAAACAAAAACTCTTTTCACACGCAGAAGAGGAGCATTTTATACAGCTTGCGTCCTTTGTGTTCTTCAAACATCCGCAACATTTCATCATGGTTAGTAAAAAAATATATCGGGAGAAACGAAAATATCACAAAAAGAAAAAATAAATCACAAAAAGTATATGTGATCCGCAGCCCAGTCTCGAACTCAGTGCTTCTTCGAGCCAATGTGCACGTTAAGTCGGGGCACTTCCCGCTAAGCTACGAAGCTTCATAGAGTATTTTGCGAAATAAACAATCTGTAGCTTGGTTTTCAAAATGTGTAAAAGTTGTTTATTGACCTTGTCCTTTGTTTTTCAAAGTCAAATACACAACACAACACCCGCGAGCGGAATATTTTTAGCACTTTATTGTTAATAACTTTGCGAATAATAGTTATATTGACTTAATATTTGCACCGTTTTATTGGTCTTCTTGTTGTTCACACGCTAGTACTAATTTTGAGCGGCTTAATGCAGATTATACCACTAGTTAAAAATAATATGTGTTGGAGCAAACAGTAACACGACCACTTGTGACAACAACCGAACGGCGATCCTAATATGAGATGTTATATTCGTACATTTAGGTAATGTTTAGCCTTGCGCCGTACATTATTTTGAAAATAAAATTAACGAATACACAATTAATCAAACATGACTGTAATTTAGTGTATTATCTGTCTTTTCCCCTAATTTTTATATAACTATTATTTTTTTTTTTTTTTGGTCTACCCCTCTTACGGCAGTTCCTAATAACATACCTATTGTTAAAGGTAAAAGTAGAGACAGTTTCTTTGTCAAATCCTATTGTTATATAGCTGCTATTAATTGCGTTACCATAGAGATTGATGACGTTTTTAGTGTCAAAACTGGCAGTAGATAGTTATTGGGAACGGCTGTTACAGAGGCCCGTTTAGAGACAGTATGTCCACTCTTCTTTTCAAAATAACCTCAATATGGTGCGCACTGTGCGGTATGAAAGGAACTTCATCCCTCGCACACTCAAGCTGTGGAATGAACTCCCCGCGATGGTTTTCCCAAGCGACTACAATATGGGGTTCTTCAAGAAGGGTATTAGAAGGTTTCTTCAGGGTCGGCAGCACGAGTGTGACGCCGAGTGTAACCACTTTCCATCAGGTGGGCCGTGTGCTTGTCTGCCACCTATGTGGTATAAAAAAAAACATTATGTTCTGCACATAATAATTCATAAACGACAGGAAATTAATAAATATTATGTAGGTACCTACACCATGATCGCGTTAATTCCCGTTAACATCATAGTATAATTTATAGGCGGTCAGATTGAATACGTTACTCTGATAGTACGATAGCCTATCAGCAGACACGTAAGTAGACTGTGTGATAATCATAAACCGCAGATAATACAAAAAAACCCAATCAACAATCATCTATAATCGCTCTAAGCTCAGTGATTATTTAATAACATTAGCTTCCCGTCTCAGCATTTCTTCAGTTGCCGGCTAAAGCCCAACAATGAAGTTGTTCTTCACACTTTGTTTGTCATTTTGCGTGGCGTTCGCTAAACATGAGTTATATGATGGGTAAGACTTTTATAATTTTTTTTGTATTGATAGGTTCGCGTTTGACCACTACTTATCTCCACCTGGTTGATAGGTGACGATATGGTCGACGCAAGGCATTCCACTTCTTGACTTTTTTTCTTATAGTGTGAAAAATCACCACGGATACCTCCCCCGCCGGATGTTATGTCGGATTCGAATCGACTAAAACGCACGCCGTCTGTGGGCCATCAGTTGCCAGAGGTGAGATTATCGTAGATATATCCATCGCACCCCGGCCGGCCCAATAAAAGAAATTAGGAAGGTTTTCTAGAAACAAAGTCTAAGAAAGCAAGCATGTCATCTTCATTGTTGGCTATCGACAGCGAGACTGCTCCTACCTTTAGCCGAAATCTGTGAGGGTTTAAGGTTCCTGGAGTTAATACCGCCATAGCTCTCCCCTAGATGAAACACCATTTTCTCAGTTCGATAGATAGTCGGTTTGTTGGGTAGAATTTTAAAGCAATTAGTATGCTCACTATTCATATGCATTCATGCTATTCATTCGCTCCGATCCGATCGCGGGTTCAACTCCCATCATGGACGTTCACTTTTCCCAATCTAAATAGATAAGAATGGTTAGGTAGATTTCTTCACACGTAAAAAAAGAAATTGAAATTATAATTAAACACATACTACACACATATTTTATTTTTGAATCGCAGGTATGTCGTCTATGAAGTATATCCAAATAATTTAAATGAAATAAGGACAGTCTATGAAGTTGTAAATGAGATGACATTAGATATCTGGTCTTACGCTAATGTTGATAATCCTGGACAAATTTTTGTATCTGAACCTCAAAAGGAACCCTTTGAAAATGCCCTGAAGGCTGCTGGAATCGCATACAAAGCTTCAGATGAGAACATCAGAGAGTAAGTTATTTCAAAACAATTATTTTTATATACGGTAGAATTCATTACTCAGGAACCTGTCTTGAATCTTCTCAATTGAATTGCTGAGGATCTGGAGTGGTTCTGCATGTTTCTGCGTCATCATTGTAAGTTTGTTTACTTAACTAGCATCACACACATTTTTAGTGGTGGGTTATTTTTGAGACCATAGTTGCACTTTTTCAACGACATAATAATATTATATGAGTAAGGTATGGTTGTATGGTCATGGTCAACCACTATCACTTATGTACCGTTAAATCAATAATAAATCATAATTATAAGTTAATTTTGTTATCAATGAGTATTAAACTAGATACGAAATTATATAAAAACTTTTTGTAAATTGTTTGTTCTTCAATTCATAATGTTATCTACTAAGATCTATATAATATTATGACTGAAATGTTTCCTTTCAGGTTACTAGAACTCGAAGATCAAATGTTAGGTGCAGCTGCCACTAAGGGAAGTCGTAATAACACCGACCTTAATCTTGATGCGATATACACCTTTGATGAGGTATAACACGAACTATTAAACAATAAATATATTAAGTAACGTATGTAAATAGGTAACAATACAAACACCGAAAGATTAACTATAGATAAGATGAGATATATGACTTATAATGATAGTAACGGAATTTCCAATTAAATTGAATCTAGAAACTTAAGTCTACCTTACTTTCTAAGGTAGACTGTTAGATAATGCCTTTGGCATTAAGTTTGCCTTTGTAAAATGTACTGGGTATAAAGTTTATAAATAAAATAAATTAATAAAATAAACTTCTTCTCAGACATCTCTCCACAGCTAAGTAAAACAACAACCTGAGATGATATTTTCTGTTTCTACCAAGTGTACGCCCGGACTCAATAATAGTCTTATATCAGTTAAATATGAATCCAAAACTCGACCAAAGTTGTTGTTAATGATCCAAGAAGTATCCCATTATTCTTATAAAATTAGAGTGTCAAGGTATTTTATACTTGAAGTGCACGTATGCCCTTGAACTAGTATAATTTCTCTAAGTAGGTAGTCCAGGTTTTACTTCCATTTGATACAGTTAAATCTTGGTTCGGCCAACTTGGGTCCAAAGTCTATTCAAAACTGATAGAGCAAATCAGCTTTTAACTATTATCTTGCTATAGCTTAAGTATAGCCTGATAACGATTACACTGCTTTTATAATTTCTTTCAGATCATTCTTCACTTTCTAGTTACAATGTATTCCAGTTTGACGGAGTTTTGTAACTCATATTTGCAATAAAAAATGTTTACACTAATATATTTTTACAGTCCACTGAGTACTTGGAAGCTATAGCCAGGAATTATCCCAATGTCACCAAACTTGTTGATGCAGGCACCAGTTTTGAAGGCAGACCTATTCAGTACCTGGAAATTTCTAAAAACGGCTTCGCGGTAAATCATTTCTGAAAGATTATTTCATACTAACATCATTTCATGCTTCTTTATTTTATCCTTGGTAGTACACAAATGTATGATCGTGTACTTGTTCAAGTACTCATCACCCACGCATATTACACATCACACACCTAAGCAGCTAGTAGTAAGCATACAGCTAAAAATGCTTCTTGACAAGAGATGGCAATTAGCTTTTGCTACGTAATTGTAGGGCTATTTGCTGTTGCTTGCTGCTTGAGATTATTCGCTGCCATTTACCTAAATCATGTCGTAAATCTCTATAGGCGAAACAGATTTATATCAGATAGGGACGAATACTTACAATACTACCCTGATAAAAGTGTTAATTGCAATCATTACTGAAACTTTATTCAAATACTGTTTTCTTTACTTTGCTATGAGTCGCTAAAATGAATTGGTTCGTAAGTTTACTATTTACTTACAAATAATTTTGTTTTCAGAACTCCACCAACCCCGTAATTTTCGTACAATCGCTCCTGCACGCTCGTGAATGGATAACACTCCCAGTGACCCTTTATGCCATTGAAAAACTAGTGGTTAATGTAACCGAATCAGATTTATTCGAAAACATTGATTGGGTAATTTTGCCTGTCGCTAACCCCGACGGATACATATATTCACATACAAATGTAAGTATTGTATGAGTATTTGAAATTTGAAATAGATCAATCTATGGTTAATATGAATCTGTAAGTATTATAATTAAGATTTTATAAACTACCTTTTTATTTTTTAGGATCGTTTTTGGCGCAAAAACCGCCGCACTGGTTTAACGCCCAATGATGTCTGCGTTGGTGTAGACCTCAACCGTAACTTTGACATCGATTGGGCCACATTATCCAGCTTCAATGAGTGTACTCTAACGTACCATGGTCGCAGACCTACTTCTGAACCTGAAACCGAAGCCGTCGTCAATGTTATAAGCAGATACAGAAGTCGGATGGCCATGTTTGCAGACATACATAGTCATGGAAGTATGATTCTGTATGCGTGGGGTAATGGAACTGTTCCCCAAAATGCTTTGTATCTTAACTATGCAGCTGTCAAGATGGCACAAGCTATTGATAAAGTGAAATGGTCACACAAACCTAATTACAGAGTTGGCAATATCGAGCTTGTAATAGGGTATCAGGCTTCTGGCGGATCATCGGATTATGGACAAGTTGCTGGAATTCCATTGTCTTACACATATGAATTGCCAACTCATTTTGGTTCTTCTGGTGTAAACGGCTTTTTAGTTGACCCCACCTTTATTAGACAGGCTGCTGTTGAAACTTGGGAGGGCCTCATTGCTGGTGCCAGGCATATATTAGGCACAGACTAGAGTTCAAGGATATTTTTTTGCAAAGTTTATTATTTATTATTTATGAAATAAATTTTTAACGCATCTTTGGCCTATTTTATTCGGATTTTCAACTTAGTAGCTACACAAATGTATGAATGTCAACGATGTAGAAAAATTCTACAAACCGGCACAAATCAACATAACAGTGTACTTGAACCAGTGACAGTCAGTCTCTTTGTAGATGGAACACTGCTAATTGAACTACCTGTACAAAGTATACAAGCACTGCACATCCAAGCAGCTCTGTTTACAGAATATTCCTAAATATGAATGCACCACAAGGACACTCAGAGAACATTCTGTATGAAAGTGTTAATTTTTTTTTTTTAAAGAATATTAGCAATCGAAATTACTAATATTCCCTCTAACCCCTCCAGCTAAGCTAAATTGCTTGTGTTAGGAGTGGGTTCACGTCGGTAGTGTAATGGCCAGGATTGGTAGTGTAAGGCTGACTCCTTAACCACTAAGCCACCGACGCTTATTCTAATTGAGGTGATCCTATAGCTATTATAAGATCAAAAGTAACACATTGGACATCTTCATCGACAACCAGCATACGTGCAGATCGCATAACACTTTGAAATTAGTACGTGAGCTAAAATGATTCTACTCGTCTCGTCAGCGCATTTCATGACCTATGAAAATAAAAATCTCTGTAGTAGCTCACCAAGACCTAAGGGGCTCGAGCCAACCCCACTTGCAAGAGATGTACCTGATGAATAACAGACGAGGCTCCGGATAACGGCAATAGGCTCGCCCCTTATTACATGCATCTAACAAGTTACTGGCAAAAAATGGGCATATTAATTGGCATCTAGCTGCTCATTCGGGGCAATAGACGTGTGTTTATGTATGTAGCTTCTTTAGAATTCTTTGCTGTTTTTACGTTGACTTGTTTTTGAAATGCTTTTGAATTAATTTTATTACAAAGAATATTTCCTAGTAAATTAAATTTATCAGCCAATCAACGAAACAAATATCATGACTAGATACAACTGTTTTAAGTGGTGATACTTTCATCATTATCATCACCGCATTAGTTTCTCGGTTGCATTCAAAATTTGTATCCATGGAGTCCAGTCTTTCCACTTTTCTATTCTTATCGGTTTTTACGGAAGATATTTCTGACGACCCAAATTCGAGAAGGAATCCTGCACCAGATCCTCTTCACCAATCGGCTTGCAGAGGTTAGCCCTGAAATAATAGTAGGGCCATATCAATCCTATACATTGTATCAAATTATATCAACCTACACGTAGATTATTATTTCACGAATCTAGTTCCCTGATAGTGTGACATAAATATATCAAACTTTCTGTTGCCCACGATTTCGCCCGCGTGGATGGCAGTTATCGCGACCAAACATAACCTTTGTCCTTTCCCGAGGTTAAAGGCTACGTTCAACATAATATAATTTCCCAAAGACTAATCTACCTCTGTACCAAATTTCATCAAAATCAGTTTAGTTATTTAGGCGTGAAAGCGTAACAGACGGAGTTACTTTCGCATACTAATACGATATAATTATATAACAGCAACTTAAAATCTGAAAGCAGTCGTTTCAAAATTTGTTTTGGTAAGCTATCTTTGTAGGTAGGTTGGTAAGTCAGTAGAGTTAATAAGCAGGTATAATAAATCATAGATAATATTAAGATTATATCGAATGAGAATCCATCGAGTAATCCTTATGAGCTGTTTTTGATAATTTTACAGGAAGGTTTAATAAACATCAGTTGTTGGCTAAACCGCCACGATGAAGTTATTTTACACATTTTGTTTAACTTTTTGCGTGGCATTTGCCAAACATGAACTATATGATGGGTAAGGTTTTTCTAATGTATCTTCTGTTTGCTTATTACCTATACTTTTGAATTTAGAACCGATTGCGGCTTAAGGTTTTACTGCTAGAGGTGCAATTTAGAAATTTTAAAACGTTCCTTTTAAATTCCTATCCATTGCAACTTTATGCATATTTTTGGAAAACGTATTTTTAATTATTATATTTAATTTAATGACATGTTTTTCAGGTATGTGGTTTATGAGGTATATCCTAACAATTTAAATGATATCAAGTTAGTCAATGATGTGGTAAATGAGTTGACATTAGACATCTGGTCTTATGCTAATCTCGACCAACCTGGACAGATTTTTGTATCTGAACCTCAAAAGGAACCCTTTGAAAATGCTCTGAAGGCTGCTGGAATAGGATACAAATCTGCAGTTGAGAACATCAGAGCGTAAGTTCATTTACAACATTCGTCATCATCGTCAACCTCTTGCCCTTAATCCGATATATAATTTGATTCCATGCAACATGTGTATTTTTTCATTCATCTCTAGTTGCAATCATCTCAACGTTAACTCCTTTCCAAGCCATATTATCTTTCACACAATTCATGCATCCGTCTCTCCCATCCATTTCCCTCGATAATCCATCTCCTCTTTAGTCTCTGAGAGGAAGACCTCTCCCTTTGTAGCAGTCCACTTCCACTACTTTCTTACTGCCTTTCTTGCGACATTCCTTTTCACTTGGTGTTTATTGTTTGAAAAGTCAAACAATAAAGTGTTTTTTTTTTAATATAATTTCACAAACTCAGTCAAAGTTATTTAATTCCAGATTGCTCGAATTAGAAGATCAAAAGCAACATGCAGCTGCTATAAACAGAAATCGCAACAGTACTGATCTTACATACGATGCCATATATACTTTCGAAGAGGTATCCCTTTAAGCTTTCTTAATTATTAAACTACACAAAGTTTTTGTTAGCTTACTGAATATGAATTCAAGACATACATTTTCATTTATTATGCTTTTTTTGAATATCTTAGGTCAATGACTATTTGGAAGCTATTGTCCGGAGGTATCCAAATGTCACAACACTTGTTGATGCAGGCACCAGCTTTGAAAATAGATCTGTTCAGTATCTTCAAATTTCCAGAACCGGTTTTCAGGTAAACTATTTCTATTATTTCCTTTGAGTTACCTTACTATACGTTATACGTATAGTGTTCCTAATTGTTTGCTTTATTAGTTTCTTCAGTATGGCTATCATCGATGACAAACTTATGCGAAGTGATTATTTTTGTTATTCGAAGCAAAGGAAGACACGTTACTTCAATGTAAAGTCGCCCTCAGAATTTTCTGAATACCATCTTTAAAAACGATCTTGCCATTGAAATAAATTGTTTTTATAATCTTCAGAGAATAAGTTTAATATAATTTAATGTTTTGTATATTACTTTATGAAAGAATTTATTTTAGATGTAGGTAACCTTTATCGGTATCTTGGATTATGTTCAGCTACTTCACCCACTATGGTTTACTTAAGTAATAAAGGGTTCATAGTTATAACAGTCTACAAATAACTGTATTTACCTATATTTTAATTTTACTAAATAGTTCATTCGTTTCAGAATTCCAATAAATCCATAGTTTTCTTGCAATCACTGTTACACGCTCGTGAATGGGTAACACTGCCTGTAACTCTTCATGCCATTCATAAACTAGTGGTTAACGTTACCGAATCTGACTTGTTGGATGACTTTGATTGGATCATTATGCCAGTCGCCAACCCTGATGGATATATTTGGTCACATACAAATGTAAGTAGTAATTCCAGTGATTTTAATATAGAAACTAAAAAACTAACTGACTTGAAAACAGACTTTGACTGACTTTAGTTTTCTCTAGGCTTTAGATTTCTTATACTTCGCAGACCCATAAAATAAATTATTTCTCAAATGATCACATTGACTGTATAAAGATCAAAATGAACATATAAGTGATCTCCTTACACTTCATTTTTTCAGATTTTCTTTGAAAGAATATTAGAAACCGAAATGACTAATATTCCCTCTAACCCCGCCAGCTAAGCTAAATTGCTTATGTTAGGAGTGGGTTCATGTCGGTAGTGTAATGGCCGGGATTTGAATCCGAGACCTTTCGATCGTAAGGCTGACCCCTTGACCACTAACCTATTTACCGAATGTATCTACATTTCCTAAACATAAGTCTAAATACACTTTGTTTTACAGGACCGCTTTTGGCGCAAAAACCGTCGCACAGGCTTATCGGCTAACAACACGTGCATTGGTGTAGACCTCAATAGGAATTTTGACATCGATTGGGCCAGATTTTCCAGCTTCGACGTGTGCAGTAACACTTTTCATGGCCTCAGACCTATTTCAGAGCCTGAAACTCAAGCCGTCACAAATGTTATGAGCAGATACAGAAATCGATTAGCCTTATATGCAGATATGCACAGTCATGGAAGTATGATTTTGTATGGATGGGGTAACGGAACTCTTGTTCCAAATGCTTTACTCCTCAACTTTTTAGGTGTACAAATGGCTCAGTCTATTGATAGAATAAAATGGCCAGCCAAACCTAATTATAGAGTTGGTAATATTGCTGATCTTTTACGTTACACGTTGTCCGGTGGATCAACAGACTATGCACAAGTTATTGGTGTTCCATACTCTTACATATATGAATTGCCAGCTTATTTAAATGGTACGGGTGTGAACAATTTTCTGGTAGACCCTGCATTCATTGAACAAGCAGCTGTTGAAACCTGGGCAAGTGTAGTGGTTGCTGCAAGACTCATTTCGGGAACCGTCTAACTTATTTTATATTCATTTCAAGTTTTTGTTACTTTGTACTTTCTACCAACTATGCTTCATTGTTTAAAAATATACTGAACCTTACAGTTTTATTATATGCCTTTATGTATCTACACTTATTGAAACTTTTTCGTTGACTCGCGTATTGCACGAGTATAAATTAATTTTAATAAAAAAGTTTAACCGACTTCAAGAAACGAAAAAGCGAAAAATAACTTAATTTACAGACTTTGTTCACGCCTGATGTAACTCGAACAGCAATCCGCAAGGAAGTCTTAAATTAACGAACGTCATTTGATCCTTCAAGACAATAACAAGTCAAATTGACAACTTTTATGATTTAAATCAGATCACTTTTACTATTATAACCGTACGAATTATACGTCTCATCAGCTGACTTAAATTTTATTTTAATTAAATTACCTCAAGTTTTCTCCCAACCGGGAATTAGTCGATTCCCGCTGAAACATTGGTCCTATACGAACCGGATTCATCGGATTTAAAGATACTTAATCAGCGAAGGAAGAAATATTATTACCAGAAGATTAAAGGAAGTAAAATTTGGAGGAAAGGGTACCTACATGGATTTGAAAAAGTGAGCTCAGCTTGGACTTCGGAATAAAACAGCGTTTGAGTATCATCTATATCTATATTATATTTATTCTAACATACCCAGCAGTCTTAAGATCAGGTAATATTATTTCATATTGGCTAGGAGAAAATTGTATTCAGGTCAGTAACGTAATTTCTACTTATCTATTAAAATATATATGTACATTGTGTATTTATTGCCGGCATTAATCAGTTACTTGCAATAGGCTGAAATTATTTATGTATATAACACAGGAAGTGCGCAGAGTAACTTGAACGTTACATTAATTTACCTACCTGCATACATCCAATGTCAATTTAATTTCTGTAAAGCCATATAATATTCGTATAGTAAAATACTTATTTATTATTAAATTTGCCTATAAAATAAAACACAAATTAATAAATTGTACAAATTAAAATATTTCGTTCAATAGTCTTAGTCAATTGTTCATTTAATTTCATTGTTCATTTAATTTCATTGTTAACACAGTCATAACAAATATTTGTTAAGCATCATATTTATTATGTCCTATTTACAGTAAAATTTATGTGTAAAAAGTAAAACATAAAATATTTAGTACAAAAATTAGGTAGGTAGGTAGTTTGAGACTAGTTTGAAACTAATTTCATACATTTGTTAAACATTGTTATTGTAACATTACAGGTCTATTAACACTCGCTCTCAAAGATGACAGAAATTAAGGAACTTAAGAAAAAGCGTGGTAGTTGTAAAAGCAGAATTACAGCGTTTGGTACCTACTTAAGTACGTTAAGAACTACTGAGTTAACACTTTATCAGGTAATGGAGTTGCAGGTACGCATGGGCAAGCTAGAGAAATTGTATGATGAATTCCATGAGATTCAATTACAGCTGGAATGTTCATCTGATACAGCTACTGCCGAGTATGACGAACGTAATAAAGTAGAATCTCAATATTATATGGTTTTAGCTCATTGTAAACAAATGCTCCACTCCTTTGATGAACAAAGTGAGAAAAAATCTACCTTCAATAATAATTCTAAGCGTCAACTCGTTCAATTGCCCACGATCAATTTGCCTAAATTCTCAGGATCCTATGAGAATTGGCTTGAGTTTCGGGACAAGTTCACCAGTCTCATTCATGGCAATGACGACATAGACCAAATCAGCAAGTTCCACTACCTTAAAGCATCATTGTTGGACTCAGCCGCTGTAGTTATAGGTCGATTCTCTTTTCTCTTTCTTAATCAGTTTGAATAGTTAGCTTAATAAATGCTTCAAAATTTCTTTCAATTGTTGTTGGACGGAGTCATCAAAAATCAATGTTTAAAAATGATTGTAACATCATTCATTAGTTCCAAAAGCTCGTACGAGCATCGGTAGATGGCTTTACCGTCGCCCCAAAGACGGATGTATAGAGGAATTTGGATTGGCTTCGTGCGGGTCTCGGTGACTTAGTGGTCAGAGCACTCCCCCTGTAAGGGAAAGATTGCGGGTTCGAGTCCCGCCCGAGGTCGATTCTCTTTTCTCTTTGTTAATCGATTTGAATGGCCATTTGTCTAGGGGGGCAGTACAAATTATCATATTAATTTGTGGTAGTCAATAATGCTACCCATCACAATGCAAATATTGCGATGGACAGAGCTACTTTTCTTATAGCGCCTTTGCTCTGACGAACGTGAGGCCTTAATATTTATCATCTTATCAATATCAATATTGAAGACCTCTGTGGCGTTGCGGTAGAGCGTTCAAATACTAAGTTCAAGGTCATGGGTTCGATTCCCATTCAGTGCAAGTATTTATATGGATGAATATTTGTATGTGCAGTGTGTTTCTATATTTAATAAGTATCAAAATACAGCTAGTGCTGTTGCCCGCGGCTCCGCCGGCGCGGATGTCGGTTACCGCGACCAAACATAGCCTTTATCTTTTCTCAAGGTCTAATCTACCCCTCAACCAAATTACTCAAAATCGGTTCAGTGGTTTAAGCGTAAAAGCGTAACAGACAGACAGACTTACTTTCGCATTTATAATATTAGAATGGATGTATTTACAAAAATAACATCTGTAAGTTCATCCGACTCCCAGAACCCATTATTACAATTTGTCAATGCATATGTGTAGAATGTCCTAGAATATTTATTTATTCATTGTGAAATTTTATTAGGAAAAGCGGCCCTGAGAGTAATCGTATCTGCATTCATATCAGTAGGTATGTAAGTTAGTGGAGTTACGAAAATATCATAAATCATAGATAATAAAAAAAAAATATTATCTATTTACCAATGATCTGTTAATCACTAATAAGCTTTTCAATGATTTTCCACAAGATCCGTATTGGACTCACCATTTTTCGTCAGTTGCTGGTTGAAACGCCACAATGAAGTTGCTATTCCTGTTTTGCCTGTGTTTTTACGTGGTGTTTGGTAAACATGAGATTTACGATGGGTAAGATTCTTTTTGTTTGGTCATACTCATCTATGCACTAGTATATTGCTAGTAAATAAATTGTGTTTTTTGTTTTTAGTGTGAAAGTGGCCATTAAATTCAATAGGCACTATTTCATGATTAGTATTTTTTTTTATTTCTTCTTACAAAATTTAAAATTAAACTGTTTTATGAATAGGTATAATTCGTCTGTTAAAACCCATAAATGGTTATTTATGACGTAGGTTGGTTGGTTAGGGCTGAAGGATGAGGTTTTATTGGAATTCTGTCCAAAATATATTACGTTGGACAGATTTCTAAATGGAATATACGTTCTCTTCCTTTTATTTAACATTTGGTTTCCAGATACATACTTTACGAAGTTTACCCGAAAAATGCAGGTGATATTCAGATGGTGAACAAAGTGGCAGATGAGCTGGTGTTAGACATCTGGTCCTATGCTAATCTTCAAAAACCAGGACAAATTTTTGTACCTGGACCTGAAAGGAAACCCTTTGAAGATGCTTTAAATGATATTGGCGTAGCATACGAAGCTTCTGTTGAGAATATCAGAGAGTAAGTTACTTTAAAGTGTTTATTCTTTTGTGTGAAAGAGTATTCCTATTTCATGAATTAGACCCCATAATACCACTTGAAATAGCAACCTCGATAACATTTTACTCAACCCTGAAATCAATTAATTGTGTAAATTTAACTGAGTGTTTGAATAAAAACATCCGTACTAATATCATAAATATGAGAAAGTAACTCTGTCTATTGATCTTGATAAAATTTGGTACAAAGATAGGCTAAAGCTTGGGAATGGCCTATGAGCTTTTAATCGTGAAGAAAGCGGTTAAAGAGGTTCAAGTAGAGAATGAAAGTGTGGATGAAAGTTCCTTATTTTAGCAAGATAATTGTATTGATATATTAACAAGATAACCTGATGAGATTTCGTACACAAATAATAGATTAGAGTTTGGAAAAGGATACCTAATAAGCAATGTTTGGTTGCGATACCCGTTGTTTATATTTTTTGACAATTCTTTCCTGTGTTGATTTTCGGAGTCTTACTACTATCGTAGAAACCAAATTGAGAAAGAAAATTAGGGACCATGACTGAGTTAAATAACCAAAATTTGATTTTCAGGTTACTGGAGCAGGAAGATCAACAGCTGGCAGCAGCTGCTCCTAAGAGAAACCGCGGTAGTACTGAGCTTACATTTGACGACATTTACACTTTTGAAGAGGTATTGCTTTGAATAGTGGACCGTGTGCTTGTCTGCCAACTAAGTGGTATAAAAAAAATAGTGCTTAGATTAGGGTATATTATTATCTTAAAAATAGGTGTATTTTTGAAAAAGCATTTATAACATAGTATAGAAAGTATTTTTCCAAATCTGCAGAGTCTTGAAGCTGGGAAAAAATTATACGTCTAAGTGTAAAGTAATATGGATGCAAAAGTTTGTTCTCCAATCCAGTTTTGTATGGAACCTTCAGTGCACGGGCCCGACTCGCACTTGACTGGTTTTTATGGCTACGTTAATATGACCTCATTTTCTGTTTCAATGTAGGTATACTTCCTAAGTGTAAAGTAAGATTTGTAATATCCTTAGAATGAAAGTTAGTTACTCAAAAAATCAGAATAGTTAAACCGATAAACATGAAAATGATAAAATAGAGTTGATGTGTATTTTATTGAAGACTAATAATTTTGTTAACAGGTCACTGACTACTTGGCAGCCATAGCCAGCAAGTACCCCAATGTTACTAAGCTCGTAGATGCAGGCACTAGTTGGGAGGGCAGACCTATTCAGCACCTCCTGATTTCCACTACTAATTTCGAGGTAAATATTTTCTTAAAGGATATTTTGTGCCACCCATGGTTACCGAACACTGTAGATCGACGACATTAGGTAGAATAAACTCTTGGAAAAACCATAGCAGTTAGATCATTCCACAACTTGAGCGTGCTCGGCATTAGTTACCTTTCGTACCTCACTGTTATCTGTACCTTTTAGTTAGTGATTGCTATAGGTCAGTAAACTATTTATTTGACACACACTTATTACATAAACAATGCTTTTTTTTCAGGATTCTTCAAAACCCGTAATTTTTTTGCAAGCTCTCTTGCACGCGCGTGAATGGGTCACCCTTATGCCAGTCCTTTATGCCATTGAAAAGCTAGTAGTTGATATTGATGCAACCGATTCTGACCTGGTGAATGAAATCGATTGGGTGGTTGCACCTGTAGCCAACCCTGATGGATATATTTTTTCACGTACAAATGTAAGTATTTTAGTAAGAGAAAATGTGAAAACACACAAAAAGAAAATGTAAGTCAAAACAAACACAGTATCTAATTATGGATCGAAAGATATTGGAAGACCATTGGAATAAAACTATAATAAGTTTTAGATCCAAACCTTTCTGATTTTATAAAATAAGGTTTTAAAACAACTCTAGAAGTATCGCTTGTAATGATACTAAACGTAGTACTTTTTCAGTCAAACCACTATCTTCTAACTTAGTGTACCTACAATAAATAATAATAACAATGGAAGTATGTTAAAATACAAAGCTAATTACTTTGTTTCTCAATATCCAGGATCGATTCTGGCGCAAAAACCGACGCACTGGATTATTTCCCTTGGATGTATGCGCTGGTGTAGACCTCAACAGAAACTTTGACGTTGCCTGGGGGACATTGTCAAGCTCCAATGTGTGTGCCATTACATTCCACGGTCCGGGACCTAATTCTGAAACTGAAACACGAGTTGTAGTCGATACTTTGGCCAAGTATGGAAGTCGGCTGGCTATGTTCTCAGATATACATAGTTTTGGCAGTATGATCCTGTACGGATGGGGCAATGGTACTCTTGTTTCAAACGCTTTACAGCACCAACTTGCGGGTGTCCGAATGGCACAAGCTATTGACGCAGTTAAATGGCCTCAAAAACCTAATTATGTTGTTGGAAACACTTTCCACGTTTTGCAATACACAGTTTCGGGCTCATCAACTGATTATGGACATGCGGTTGGTATTCCGTACTCGTTCACGTATGAGTTGCCAGGTTTCTTAGGTTTTACGAATAATAATGGCTTTTTAGTGGACCCTGCTTTTATTGGACAAGCTGCTACTGAAACTTGGGAAAGCATCAAAGCTGGAGGCAGACATATATTGGAATTCAGACCTTGAAGCACATAATTTTCTTCAGTATTCGTTTTATTATTTATGAAATAAAAGACTCCACGCGATATTGTTTTTTGTTTTCTTTATTTCTTATTAAGGATCTGGTAGGCCATAATGATATTGTAAAAAGTCACTTCTTCTTCGTTGTGTACGGTTTTCCAGTCTAACTACGGTTTTGGCTGAATTTCGATGTTTTCCGTGATGTGACTGCCATCTGATCTGTGGAGATCCATCTTTCCATTGTAAATAGTGACTATTAACCGGAAAATTCGTAACAATAATGATACAATATTCCTACTTAGTATTTGAGTTCAGCTAATAAGATTGTCAACATGACAACTAAAAGCCTGGACGAACTAAAACCCTGGACGAACAAACTTAGGGGGCATATGACGGACAGTTGGGTTATGGGTCTGATGCAGAGAACTGACCACGACAAGCCCTGAACATTGGCAATTTTGTTCCTATATACAAAATCAGTGACTCACTATTGTATGTACCATCCATCTAGACCATCTAGAGAAATAAAGATAATAACTAATAATATCTAGCAACCGAGTTTATAGATTTCGCCAGAATGGGAAAAGACCACTGACAGATTAGAGAATGTAGTGCAACACCGTCCTGCTGTTGCAGTTAGAGCTAATTTAAGGACCGATGTAGACAAACAAAAGTAGCAGTATGACGGTCATTTAAATGTCAATATTATGGCGATAACGATAAAGTATACAAATAAAAATCCAGAGCCGTGCCGATACCGATAATGTGCACTGGTGCTTAGTAATTTTGGTTACTAATATTCTCTTTAAAAGGCACTTAAAACTAAGTCCCATAGTGTCTATACCAAAAAATAATGTGAATAAGTGATTATGTGTAAGTAGCAGCACCAAGAAATTTTATTCAACGTGGTTTGGGTACTTTTACATAACAACTAACAGCTACTGAACTTCTTCAATCTCACGAAACACTGCCTCTGCTCATCATGATGGAGATGTATTTTCCTGATTGCATCCGAGACCAAGGTGAACTTGGAGACGAGGTTCCGCCTTCCGGCTCTTCCTCCTCCATTTCAACCTCTGCTACTGGTGGTAAATGTTTATCCACTTTCAATGAATAGGTTCTTCTAAAAGAGTATTCTTTAACTGTATTTGTCTGTGCGATAGCTGTTGGGCGGCTTCATTTTTAAATGAGAAACTTGTTAAGCTATATGTATATCACCTATTTTTATATGAATATCTACACCTTCCGGTAATCTTGTTCCGAGGTCCATCAAAATGTATGTTTAACACAATTTGCTTTTACTAACTTCATTTGAGTTTTATGAAATTCAAACTCGATATTTTTATCCAAATTTTTGCCAAATTTTGCACACGTTTGTGTAATATAGGTAAAATACTTAGCACCAAAAATGGCCTTGAATGTATTCATATCAGAACTCATATTCGTAAATAAGATTAGTAAAGCCACCCGCTTTTCTTTAATGATTAGTTTGTTATAAATTATTGTATTAACTTATCCAGTATGATCCTCCTAAGCCCTAATAGATAATTACTTAGCATTGACTTTAGTCGCCACTTTACATTGTCATCATTTGCTGCCTTAAACGCTACGATGAAGTTGCTTTTCCTATTTTGCTTGTCCTTTTATGTGGCATTTGCAAAATATGAGGAGTACGATGGGTAAGTTTTTTTATTTTTATTTTCACTGTCTTATTTTTTTGTATTCTTACTTCCTATTTTTAATATTGCTGTTACTAATTCGCCAGACCTTATGTTTTTTTATTAATTGATCTATAAAATTGCAATATTGCTGTTGATAATGTCACGAACGTTGAAAATATGTTTAATTTGCAAAATAATTGCAATAAAATTAGATTAATAAAATTAATATTACGAGATATATTTTTCCACAAAAACCGATAGTATTTTTAGTTACAAAAGATATAAATGAGCATATCTTGAATTAAAGAAGGCATTTCTTTTTTGAATAATACAATAATAAAAAATGTATCTTAAATGAACTTATTAATATCCTAGAACACAATTATATAACAAGGTATGTTCATTTTGGATTTAAATGAAGCTGTGTATTACCTACTACCTTGAAAATTTCATAAGTTGTCGTAATTTATTTTGGTTCTAAGTTTTGACAGGCCGAAAAAGAAACCTGTATTTTTTTTAATTATGGCTTTTTCAATTTTTTTTTCAGATATGTGCTTTATGAGGTATACCCGAGAAAAGTAGATGACATACGGTTAGTGCACGATGTGGTGAAAGAATTGGATCTAGATATCTGGACCTTTGCTTCTCTCAGATATCCTGGAGAAATTTTTGTATCCAAACTTCAAAAAGAATCGTTTGTAAATTCTCTGGAAGCTATTGGTGTGCCATATAAAGCTACTATTGAGGATGTAAAAGGGTAAGTCACTTGAAAAGATGTTTTTTTTTTTTTTCACTTAGGTGCTGCCACCTAATTGGTGAAGAAAGGTCAGGTGGGGGCCTGTCTGCCCGTTAATGGTAAGCGGTTACCGCGGCCTACAGACGCATGCAATACCAGGGGCGTCACACTCACTCTGCCTACCCTATCTGTATCGTAGGGTCCTTTATTATATTACTAGTTTATGTTCACGACTCCCCCGTTATATCAGGTATCCTGAGGTTTGGTCATATCTCCGGCTCCACTTAACCAATTGCGGTCAAACTTAACTAAGATTTTAAGTCTGTACAAGACAAACTAACAAAGTCTTACAAAAAAATGCATCAATGTGTTCAGCAATTTTACATCCATCGCCGATAAACAGGCAAGAATTGATCGTTTATCCTTTAGGTTATAACAATTTATATTTTTGCGCTCCGATTGCCTTTCTTTCGTTACACTAGGTACTGTATGGTTATAAGTGAGATGTGTATAGCTACTTCCTTGCTTTCAGACTGTTGGAGGAGGAAGAACAGAAACGTGCAGCTGCGCCTAAAAAACCTCACTATGGCACTGACCTCACGTTTGATCACGTTTATACTAATGAAGAGGTAAGTAAGCTAGAAACGAGAAGAGTGTGTAAGGCTCAGTAGCTCAGTTGTCTGAGCATTCTCCCTGTAAGCGACTGGTTGCGGGTTTGAGTCTCGCCTGGGCGTTTCACTGTTTTCTTAATCATCGATTATGAATGAAAAAAAAGTTGACTTGCTACGTAGGTAATTATGATAAAACTCACAATGAAAACGCAACTTGTGATTAAATCAATTTTATTTTCAGATTGTTTCAAAACTATGAAATTACTTGTAAACCTGTATTCTAGAACGATATTCAGTCCTGAATCTCGATAACTAGTATTGAGGACCAACAGCGAACTAACTTGATGGACCAAACAGAAAAAAAATGTTAAAATAAATATGTTAACTGCAGAATTTAACATGGTATTTTTCAACAGGTCAATGACTACTTGGATGCCATCGCTGAAGCTTTTCCCAATGTCGCCAATGTTTCTAATGCCGGGTTCAGTATTGAAAATAGACCCATTAAGATCTTAGAAATTTCCACAACTGGATTCCAGGTTAGTTTTTCACAAATTAATTGCTGCCTCCACGTACCTGACATACTTATATACCGTTATACTTCATTACCATTATCTGAGCCTTTTCCCCAACTCAATAATTGGGGTTGGCCCGTGAAGCAACTGTCATATGAACTCCACAACCCATTGGCGATATCAAAGTTTTGTAGTCAGACAGAACTATCAGAATTTTTAGGGTGCCACAAATTTTCCTACGGCAACCGAAATCGATAGCTTAATGTACCCTCTAAGGCACGGAGGGGCCTCACTGTGTTAAGACTGACCTGCCCCCTAGACAATTAGCAATTCTCTGGCCGGCGTATTGTTTATTAGAACTCAATTGGGGTTGGCTTTCTATATTTACCGTGAAGCAACTGTCATATGAACTCCACAACCCATTGGCGATATCAAAGTTTTGTAGTCAGACAAAACTATCATAATTTTTAGGGTGCCACAAATCTTCCTACGGCAACCGAAACCGATAGCTTAATGTACCCTCTAAGGCACGGAGGGGCCTCACTATGTTAAGACTGACCTGTCTCCCAGACAAGTGGCAATTCATTCATTGGTATTGTATAATAGAATGACTGCTTTTTGAAGTCACTTTATGATAACGAATACAATAAACTATTTATACTGTTGATTGATGGCACTTGGTGGAACTTGGTGACGGTTATCAACCGTCAATGTAAACCTTTGTGAATGCCGTAAAGCGAAACCGGTTAGGACAATAATAAATATCGTGGAAAAGTACAAGTGTGTTATCAACATGTGAATACAATAAAGAAAGAATAATTCAAATTGGTGCAATTGTTCAGAATTTCTGTGCGTACATACGTTTCGCCGAATATTTTTTATAACCAGTCATTGATTTATATTGTTACTAATCTTAACTTCTTTTCAGCAAACAGGAAAGCCTGTAGTATACTTGCAATCGCTCCTGCACGCTCGTGAATGGGTTACCCTGGCACCACTTCTTCACGCCATCCATGAATTATTGTATAATGTAGAATATACCGACTTGTTAAATTATATCGATTGGGTCATTATGCCTGTCGCTAACCCTGATGGATATGAATGGTCTCATACGAATGTAAGTATTTTGGAGTGAATGTCTAAAATATAAAATAGTTGAGAAACGAATAATCTTGAAAATGTTTTGACATACAGTTTTTTTCGAACAAAACCACTTTTTAACAGATTCTGTAATTATTGTTAACCCGACGTTTCGGCTTCTTTTCAACAGCCATTCGTCTTCTTTTTTCTTCTTCTTCTAACTCCTAACTATAACTTCTAACATTGACATTCATACAAAATTGAACTCTATTTTTTATTTATAGAACCGTTTTTGGCGCAAAAACCGTCGTATAAACCAGTTCAGTACATGCGTAGGCGTCGACCTCAACAGAAACTTCGACATCGACTGGGGTACCCTGTCCAGCTCCAATCCTTGCAGTGATACATTCCATGGCACCGGACCTACATCTGAACCTGAAATCCAGGCCATTGACGGCATTTTTAACAAATATGGAAGCAGGATAGCAATGTATGAAGATATCCATAGCGCTGGCAGTATGATTTTGTATGGATGGGGTAATGGAACTCTTATACCCACTGTTTTGGCGACTCACTTGTGCGGCGTCATAATGGCAGAAGCTATCGATGCAGTTAAATGGGAAGTCAAGCCTAATTACGTTGTCGGAAACACTGTACCTGTTATAGGGTACACAGTTTCTGGAGGATCAACTGACTATGCGTCGTACCGAGGAGTTACTTACTCTCACACATACGAATTGCCAGCACATTTGGGTGCTGTGGGTGTTAACCGATTCTTGGTAGCCCCTGAATTCATTGAACAGGCTGCTGTTGAGACCTGGGCAGGGTTAGTAGCTGGTGCAAGACATCTTATAACCAGAGTCTAAACTTCAAAGGATACACAAGTCCAAATAATTCATGAAATAAAATATAATAATGTATTTTTGTTTTACTGTCCTCTGTGTTAGTTCCATAATGGCATACTACATAGTCCCCACTTTAATGTGTGGAGTGAAAGTTAGGTATGGGAAAAAAAGCATGAAAGTAAATTGAATGCAGCGTAGATGTGGTCTTTGCTTAGTATATGTGGAGTAAGGCTGGTTGATAGAAAGAACAATACTGAGATTCGAGACGGGTGTGACCTGATTGAGGATTGAAAAGGGTATGCTAAGGTGGTTTGTGCACGTAGAACGATTGATTACGGGGCGAATAACACACCAGATATTATGTAAGGCACAGGCGAATGGGTAAACCAGCCGGAGTCGACCTCACAGTATACACATTGGTAAAATTAACAAAATTTTGTAAAGAGGGCAGGTCATAAGGCAGGTATGTAAGGATAGAGTCAAATGGCAGGCTGTTATCTCTACCTACCCCGGCGAGAAATAGGCGTAAACGTAGGTATGTATGTGTCCAACTGTTCGCATTATCATCTGTGACGTAATAGTATCCAAATGAACAATTAGTCCTACCAACGTGGTCTGAAGAATGACGTCACTGTCGCATCAGTGTTGCTAGTTAATATAGCAATAAAATAAAACTTCTGCAAGATTGAAAGCTGTTTGCTCTAAGGGTGCTTAAATAGAGAAACAAGTTACCGGTACGGGTAAACCTATCCGTGCTGCCACCATGTCAAATTGTCAATTCGGTGCAGGTAGTCGGTACTAGTGACCTGTTTCTCTCTGTAAGCACTCTTAGCATAAAAAATATTGTGTATTTAGTTATATGACTGGAGTTCGCTATACTAACAGCGGTAGGGCCCATCATGGAGGACTGCCAAGATAGACGACACGGTAGCCCCTCGAAAAGGCTGACACGGTTGATCCCCGAGAAGGAGTGCATTGGGGACCACCTGTATCGGATCTGGAAGGAGCCAATATCTGCTATCACTGCGATGCGAGGAGGGATTCAAGGCTGCATATGCTGGCGGAGTGCCCGGCGTGGGAGGTGCCTTGGCATGCCGTTTTAGCACTCCCTTCCAGGCATAAGATAGGGACATCTTGACCCACACCCGAGGGAACTTCTCAAAATCAGAGATAGCCTTGGGTTAGCCGGGATGCGAGGGATAGGACGGCGGGAGCGGTTATGAGTGACATAACGTGTATCCGAGGGGATTTCCTTATGATAAAAAAAAGATAATTATATCGTGATTCATATCAGTAGATAGATTAATAGAAGTGCAATAAAGTTGATATTTTTTTTAAATATGTTATATGTACCTATATTATTATAACTGTGAAAGTTTGTGAAGATGTTTGAATGTTTGCTATTCAATCACCAACCAGCTCTAACCGCATAACAGCCCTTCAAGACACGTGGCATTTCGTTAGCCGGCGTATTGTGGAATAGAATGACGAATCTATTGACGTTTATGACATACGTTGACAACTCTCATATGCGTCAAATCTCAAACATTCGTCATTCTATTCTACAATACGATGGCCAATGAACTGCCACTTGTCGAAGAAGGCAGATCTGCAGTGCAATTCTGTAAGCGCACAACGACGAGCACAACGTTGCAACAACCTTGATATAGATTGTCTTTGGTCGGACTGGGTGACGTCACTAGAGATCAACCAATTACAATCTATATCAAGGTTCGTCGTTGTGCGCTTACAGAATTGCACTGCTGGCTGAAATTTGGTACAGGAATAGATTGCGATCTGCAATAACATACAGGCTTTTTATCCCAGGAATATTTTTCCATAGATTGCAGAAACGGGGTCGAAATTACACGCAAGCGAAGCCGCGGGCAACAGCTAGTATGCTATAATTCTACACGAAATAGGTCAAATAATATCTGTTAAGCTGTACTTGATAATGGCAGTTATTTTATTCTTTGCAAGTCCCATCTCTTAAACAGTTATTGTTTAACCCATGAACATGAAGTGGTATTTTCTGCTGTGTTTGTCGTTTTACGTGGTAGTTGGAAAACATGAGCAGTATGATGGGTAACTTCTTTTTTTTTTCTTTTCTAAAACTAATAATATGTGTAGGGTCTAGTGTTACTTGGTTACATATCAAAATCCCGAAGTTTATAATACCGATATACGAAAGACCAAAGTTCAAAATCGGTCGTACGATCGGTAACGTTTTAATTTTTCATTTACAAGAACATTTAATTTTCGGGAATTTGAACTTCGGGATTTTGAAACTTCGGGATTCTGAACTTCGGAATTTTGAACTTCGGTATAATATATCGTACACACGGCGCCAGACCTCGGTTTACAGGCCACACCAACATAAAGGAAGTGTGCGTGACAGCAATACTATTAATACATTGCTTAAAGATGTGTGTCATAACAAGTAAACCAATCAGGGCCCTTGACGCACTCACACATTCGCTATTTTACTTACATGAAATATAGGTATTGATAATAGCCACTGCACCAAGTTATAATAGCATATTTAGCGAAAAACGAATAAGTAGATATAGCTGAATGGTTTAAATATGCAGCTGAACCAATAGAATCAATACCGGGTTCGGTCCTCGAGCGAGGTGCACTTTTTGTTCCTCAATATATTGAAGTCCGATTGGTCTAGTTTATTTACAGGAAACTAAGTGTATAAAATTCATATATATAATATAATTTAATATATTTTTTGTATATTTCCTTGATGATACTATTTATTCTTAATGGATAAAAGGAAAGGAAAATAAAATAATTAACTTATTGTTGCAATGCAATAATATATTTAAGTACTATTATAAGCATGATATTTTTCTTAAGTATGGGTATAATTAAGTATTTATAGATAATAATTAATTAAGTATCAGATAAAAATATTTGATCTTTAATAAAAAATATAAAAAACACATAAGTATAATTATTATAAACTTCTAAAAAGATATTGGAACATAAAATAAAATGTTATGTCTATTAAATTGACTGACATAAAGATGCACGAATGACAAAAAGAGAATTCCGTTGTTAAGTTCCGAACCAACGACCGGCGACAACGGTGAGGTCCAAACTTACTTACTTGCATTCTTATCCATCTCGACTATGAGAACAGATAGTATAATGACTAAATTTGATAACCCCTATTAGTTATAGAAACAAAATGCTGCATACATTTCATAAAATTAGTTTAGAATATGATATTATAACCTTGGTGCATTTTATGTAAGTAAAATAGCAATTGTGTGAGTGCGTCAAAGGCCCTGATTGGTTTACTTGTTATGACACACATCTTTAAGCAATGTATTAATAGTATTGCTGTCACGCACACTTCCTTTATGTTGGTGTGGCCTGTAAACCGAGGTCTGGCGCCGTGTGTACTTCAGTATTTATTACATTCTGGATTCGGAAAAATGAATACTTAGCACGTTAATTGCTTTAAAATTTCATAAAAAATAATATTGTATTGAATTTCCTTTTCAGATACGTGGTTTATGAAGTATACCCGAAAAATATGAATGATATGCGATTAGTTAATGATGTGGTAAATGAGTTAGGGTTACAGATTTGGTCATTTGCTACTCTAACCAATCCTGGCGAAATTTTTGTATCCAAAAATCAAAAGGAACCCTTTGAAAATTCTTTAAAAGATATTGGAGTAGCATATAAAGCTACTATTGAGAATATTAGAGAGTAAGTTACCTCAAAGAATTTTTCATTCAATAGTAAAAGCATTTTATTAAGCCGTTTAAAATTTGGTCAAGAATTTTTTTTTATATCACTTAGGTTGCAGACAAACACACGGCCCACCTAATAACCTATGGACAAGTGCAAGTGCAAGTTACAGTGTCAGTGGTATGACCGTGGTTGACAATCAATAAAATCGGGGTCCAGTTTAGACAAGGTCTAATGACCGAGATGTTGTTTATAGTCACTTTGTTTTCAGACTGTTGGAGAAGGAAGATCAAAGAGTAACTGCTGCTTCCACTAAACGAGACCGCAACAGTACTGATCTTACATTTGATCACATATACACTTATGAAGAGGTAAGTAGTTTATTTGTAAGAATAATGTCACAATACTTACAAAAAAAGGAACCTCGTTACCACTATTTTAATTTACATAGTCAGCTAGCGGCTCAGTTTCAAGTTTTCCCCTTAAATAAATTCGTAAATCCTACTAATATTATAAATGTGAAAGTTTGTGAGAATGGATGTGTGGATGTTTGTTACTCTTTCACGCATAAACGGCTGGACCGATTTGGTTGAAATTTGGTATGTTATGTATATAGGTTATACCCTGGATTAACATATAGGCTATATATCAGCGATGAACGGGATCAGAATTCCACGCGGGCGGAGCCGCGGGCAACAGCTAGTAATTTTATATCTCGACTGCAGCACTTTGTACCGACACGAAAAAATTAGCTAAGAACCATCGATTATTATATATATAGATATTAAGATAGAAAACAGTAAAACGACTCAGGCGTGACTTGGTTACTCGGTATTGGTCAGAGCATTCCCCCTGTAAGGAGCTGCTCGCGGGTTTGAGTCCCACCTGAGTCGTTTCACTTTTGCCTATCTTAATCGATTTGAAGAGTTAGCATACTAATGCTTTAAAATTTAATTCAATACCTACCTAAGAACCATTTCTGCAGCGGGTTGTGTATTGTGTCAAAATTTGAGCTCAATTGATAAAGAACTTTTTGAGTTTTTGAAGTATACACAAACATTTGGGAATTGGTAAAAAAGGGGCAGTTTTTGAGATGGAAAACCCCATTGAACTCGCGACACTGTTACTATTGCCATATTTACCACTTCTGTAGGTCCTAAACCCTCTAATAGGTGACACTATCCTACTAAGTTTAGTATAGCGCCATCTAGTAGAGGATGTAAGAACTATTAGAATATATAATGAAATACTCGGTAGATGGCGGTTTTAATAATTTATTATATTGGACCAGTTTTTTAACTATCATTTCTATCGACACTCCCAGAGGGTCACTAATTTATGTATGTGTCATTAAACCTTATAACCAATCACAACATTATATGTTAAAAATTGTTAATAGGTCAATGACTACATGGAAGCCATGGCCCGCGAGTATCCCAGGTTCACCACTGTTCTGGAAGCTGGTACTAGTTTTGAAGGTAGACCCATAAATATCCTCAAAATATCGTCCACCGCATTTAAGGTAAAGGCAGACTTATTTTGAGGCATCCTATTTTTTCAATAAGAATACTTTTAATCAAAATATTAATATTCCCCCTAACTACTCGTCGGTAAAAGTAATAAACGAATACTATATTTTGTAGGTACTAGCTAGTAGCTACTATCTCTATATTAACAGTATAGAATCTCAACACCTCGACTTCAACCATTTTTTTTTTGTATAAGTCATGCATGAAAAACCATTTGTAATTTTCAGCATAACTCAAAACCTGTAATATTTTTACAATCGCTGTTACATGCTAATGAATGGGTAACCCTACCACCAACCCTTTACGCCATACACAAGTTACTGACGGATGATAGATATAGTGACTTGTTGCACTTCGTCGATTGGATCATTATGCCTGTCGCTAACCCTGATGGATATGTATGGTCTCATACAGAAGTAAGTATTTTCACATATCTATACGCAACGAAAATTGAGGATAAATACTTGAAATCGGATTTTATGCTATAGGATCGATTTTGGCGCAAAAACCGTCGCACTGGTCTAACACCCAATGACACGTGCGTAGGCGTAGACCTCAACAGGAATTTTGATATCGACTGGGGTACAGCATCCAGCTCCAATCCTTGCAGCTTTTTCTTCCATGGCGCTGGACCTACTTCTGAACCTGAATCCGCAGCCATCGTCAGAATCCTAAGCAGATTCAAACAGCGGATAACAATGTACCAAGATCTGCATAGTGTTGGAAGTATGATTTTGTATGGATGGGGTAACGGAACTCTCGTACCAAATGCTTTGATGCTCCACTTAACTGGTGTCAAGATGGCACAGGCTATCGATAAAGTCAAATGGAAATCCAAACCTAATTACGTAGTTGGTAATATTGTATCTCTTTTACAATACTCAGGTTCTGGTGGTGCAATAGATTATGCAACGACTTTGGGTATTCCTTACTCATATGCGTACGAGTTACCAGCATATTTACGTGGGGTAGGTTTTGATATGTTCTTGGTAGACCCTGACTTCATTAAGCAAGCAGCTGTCGAAACCTGGGAAGGAATTGTTGTTGGTGCTAGACATCTTTTGGAAATCCCCAAACTTCAAAGACAGATATTTTAGCTTCTGCTCGGGCTCGAAACTGGTGCAAAGGTTAACTATTGCAATCTAACTCAGATATGCGGCTGAGTTCCTTTGCACTAAATACGATCGGGGCGAGTTATTTAGCCAACAAAAATCTTTGTTGGCCATTTGCTATATTTGTAATCAATATAATTAATATTTATTAATTTTGATAATTTAGATTTAGACAGTCAATAAAATTGTGACTTATGAAAATAAATGCTACATCGCGTTTTTTTTTCACCTTTCTTCTGTTACATTTACCTAATCAGCCATTATGATTAAGGATGATGATTCAATACACTAATATTATAAATTTGATTAATTGCGAATTCTTGTCTGTTTGTTTGCCATGGATGCAAAAACAACTGAATGGATTCTGATGCAGTGTTTCTGGGTTATTGGACGATTCGCACGAATTGAACTCGCACGAAATATTAGTAAGGGCTTGATCAGAATTAAAATCTTACGTATGTTTGATTACAATAATTGGTTGAGTAGAACCTAAGATATGACCAGAAGTCTTGATAACCGACAAGCACGTGGCCCGAGCTTCGGGCAACAGCTAGTTGATCATCAATGTGTTATAAATTATATTATTAACTGATCAAGTATTTATCATTGTGTGATCCTGATAAAAATATTCATTACATTCGTTGCAAGTCTCCACTTTTGGTCAGTTGCTAGCTAAAACGCCGACATGAAGTGGTTTTTCTTATTTAGTTTGTTCTTTCACGTGGTGATTGGGAAACATGAGCAGTATGATGGGTAATTTATTCTTTATTAATAGTAAGGATACAGTTAGGAGTGTATTTATCGTAGAAGCTTTCGGGAACTACGCGTGAGTAACGCAACTTGCAGGCAAACGGGTGGTCACCGAGTGAGACAATCGCCGTCTGCGCGGTCTACTCACAGTTGAGGGCCGCAGAACTGGTATAATGAGCGTAGACCCATAGTGTTCTATCCAAAGAATACTAACCTGGCGAGGCGAGGCGGTTCTGGTTGGGTACCGGGTGGTTGATTTGAGCTATGACCTTCATTTATTATTATTATTTTTGTATAGGAAACGTCAATTTAACATCGCCTCTCCTGATAAAGTCTTAATAAGTGTTTTTGCTGAAGGTAAGGTCTCGGAAAAGAGGGTCAGCATTATAGACGCGTTCCATGTTACAATGGTGGTTACAATTTATGCGTAAAAGTATTTGTAACGCGGACTTATTACCTTTAGTGATAAGATGCGATGGAAATATACTAAGGATATTTGCTTTGATGCTACGACATTGCATGGATTACTGTAAAACTGATACCACTAAGATACTTCAAAAGAAAAGTAATAACTTACTTTATACAAGAGCATAGTGATAAAAGTTATGTAGAACATTGGATACCGTAACACCTTCCAAGGATATGAGGACCCGGAATATACTGTTGTAGATCAAAATATAAAGAGCCTTGTACCAGTTTATTAGAAGGTTCTACATTATCACAAAGTAAATATTATGTGTTTTTGTTCATTATAATTTTGATTCTCATTTCAGATATGTGCTTTATGAAGTATATCCAAAAAATGTGGATGATATGCGATTAGTGAATGATGTGGTAAATGAGTTGGGGTTAGATATTTGGTCATTTGCTACTCTTACCAATCCTGGAGAAATTTTTGTATCCAAACCTCAGAAGGAACCATTTGAAAATCATTTAAAAGATATTGGAGTAGCATACAAAGCTACTATTGAGAATATTAGAGAGTAAGTTACTTCAGAAAACTATTCATTGAGCTGATTGAAATTTGATCAAGAATTGACTTCATCAATTTTTATGATTCTGTTCAAGAATACAAATTTTTAACTGCATAAGCATACAGTATACTAATGGCTGAAATGTTTTTGTTTTCAGACTGTTAGAGGAGGAAGATCAAAGGTTAGCTGCCCGTGCCACTAAACGAAATCGTAACAGTACTGACCTCACGTTTGATCACATATATACTTATGAGGAGGTAAGCATTTAGAAGAATAATGTTAAACACAACAAAAATGTAAATACCTACGAGGTAAATTTTTCTTCTGTGTAAAAGAAACAATTTACATTCATATTGTCATTTAGCGACCCGGGTTATAATCTTTACCTTCTATTTACATGTTAGATTCTGATCCCGTTACCGCTGCACCTTCCATTTAATTATCAAATCTTGGCAACACAATAACGAACACAAAACAAAATGAATTATCCAATTGGGTGCATAAGTCATTGGGAAGTTATGCGCGTAGGTACATACAAACTCTCATGAAATGGTCAATTACAAATAAGATATTTAATAACCATATATATATATTTAAAAAAAAAGACGTGTGGCACTCGGGGACTGCCGCGGTAAAGCTATTGCATAGCATTTTTTATGAACTTATGCAATTATAATAAATAATAATTTGAATTTGAATTTGAATTTGAATTTCGGATTTCGGATTTCGGATTTCGGATTTCGGATTTCGGATTTCGGATTTCGGATTTCGGATTTCGGATTTCGGATTTCGGATTTCGGATTTCGGATTTCGGATTTCGGATTTCGGATTTCGGATTTCGGATTTCGGATTTCGGATTTCGGATTTCGGATTTCGGATTTCGGATTTCGGATTTCGGATTTCGGATTTCGGATTTCGGATTTCGGATTTCGGATTTCGGATTTCGGATTTCGGATTTCGGATTTCGGATTTTGGATTTCGGATTTCGGATTTCGGACTTCGGACTTCGGACTTCGGACTTCGGACTTCGGACTTCGGACTTCTTACTTCGAGTCCGAGTCCGAGTCCTAGTCCTAGTCCGAGTCCGAGTCTGAATTTGAATTTGAAAACCAACTTATGCAATTATAATTACTTACGTTAAGCGAAGCTACTTCGGAGCAGCTCGGCTCTGTTCGTGCGAGCTCGGAGGTGTTACCATTTTTCGTTACGGAATTTCTGGATTCGGTCTCCACGCTCAAGGCCCGCGATAAAAGCTATGCAATAGCTTAAAAATAATTTTGAACCATTTTGTTACTAGGTCAATGACTACATGGAAGCCATGGCCCGCGAGTATCCCAGGTTCGCTACTTTCCTGGATTACGGTACCAGTATTGAAGGTAGACCCATAAACGTCCTCAGGATATCATCCACCGGATTTCTGGTAAATAATTTAAAGTTCATTTCGAGGCGTCCTAATTTTTAATAGCGATATTACTAATCGAAAATACTAATTTTGCCCCTAACCACTCTAGCTTTGTTTGTATGTATAGTTTAAATGTGAAGGAAGGTAAAAAGTGAAGATTTGACACAGTATTTTACCATCTAGCCAGGGTGAATTGATGTGACTAATGAATTGTTTAAAAAAATATGGATGTATAAAATCATGTTCTAATCAATTTCAGCCTTCTGGGAAACCAGTAATTTTTCTGCAATCGCTGTTGCATGCGCGTGAGTGGGTAACACTGCCACCAACCCTTTACGCCATACAGAAGCTACTTACGGATGATAGATATCTTGACTTGTTGTACTACATTGATTGGTTCATTATGCCTATCGCTAACCCTGATGGATATGTATGGACGCATACAGAAGTAAGTGTTTAGGACTCAAGCCGATATCAGACGGTTTACTCGATTTATATATTCATTTAGGTAATGTTTCATTTTTGCATCATTCTACATAATGTAAAAAATATGTTTAACATAAGAATCTTTTGGGGTTACAGAAAGTTATGCAATATCATAAATTATTATCATGGATTCATTTAATATGCGTCTTATTTTGTACGCAATGAACATTAAGAGCCTTACTATAACCCTAATTTTATTTTATAGGATCGATTTTGGCGCAAAAACCGTCGCACTGGTTTAACACCCAATGATACATGCGTAGGCGTAGACCTCAACAGGAATTTTGATGTCAACTGGGGTACAGCGTCCAGCTCCAATCCTTGCAGTCTTAACTTCCATGGTGCTGGCCCTACCTCTGAACCTGAATCAGAGGCCATCGTCAGAATTCTAAGAAGATGGAGTCAGCGAATAGCAATGTACGAAGATCTGCATAGTACTGGAAGCATGATTTTATATGGATGGGGTAATGGGACTCTCGTGTCAAATGCTTTGATGCAGCACTTGGTCGGTGTCAATATGGCACAAGCTATCGACAAAGTCAAATGGGAATCCAAACCTAATTATAGAGTTGGTAATATTGTGGCTGTTTTACAATACTCGGCTTCTGGCGGAGCAATTGATTATGCAACGACTCTGGGTGTTCCTTACTCTTACGCATACGAATTACCAGCACATTTAGGTGGAGTGGGTGTTGATAGATTCTTGGTAGACCCTGACTTTATAGAGCAAGCAGCTGTTGAAACCTGGGAAGGTATTGCCGTTGGCGCAATACATGTTTTGGAAAATGACTTTATTCCAAGGACATAGATTATTTAGTTTGTGTTGCATTATTTATGAAAATAAATATTATATTTCAAATTTTTATTTTATTTTCACCTTCCTCTACAACTGCACGATCAGCCATGACGTTACTACCAAAGCTGTTACTGCCATAGCGTGTGAAGATTACATTTCATTAGTTATTCGTGCCCATCTCACAGACATCATCACGTATATTAGAAAAATATCTGTTCGCGCAGTGTTAACTCTTCTACTATCTTCTTTTTCTGCCTTCTTTCTACCAAACATGTTGGCATAGGTGTGATTGACGTTATACAGACGTAAGAATGGTGTTTGTGTACCTACTAAAATTGATCCATCTCGAAATTCTGTTAAAGTTTTATCGAATACTGATATAGTGTCTAAACACTATCTCAGTATTCGATAAAACTTTAACAGATTTCCGATATCGCCAAAGCGCGCTTCACATAAAATAGTTAGGCCGCCTCCTAAGTAGTTAGACTGAAAAGCTGAATTGGGAAAAGATTTGGAAGATGATGATAGCGTTGATCGCAAGAGTGCCCACAATCTATCATAGCTCATAGCAAAAGCTATCATGGCTTTTGGCTATACTACATATTACGGTTACCTACCCATACCCCACACGGCCTCAATGTTTGGCCCTCATCTATGAATCTGAACCTGTGGACCCCCTTGTATGGTTTGGATCTTCAAATTTAATTGTACTTTTTTTATACTATTTTGGTCGCAGACAAGCACACGGCCCTCCTGATGGTAAGATGGTACGGAGTACGAGTGTAACACCAGGGGAGTTCATTTCAATATCATTTTTGCGCCTGTCAGACCCTCCATTAAACATCGCTGTTCCCATGGACCTCATTTATAGATCTCCAGATGGCATTCATTTCGTAATTTTTATATCAGTAAAACTGATTAGTAGTTCAGCGGGTGCAAAAAGTTATAAAATTAACCATAAATGTGTTATAAATTAAACTATTAACTGATCAAGAATTTATCATTATGTGATCTTGATATCTAGTAATGTTCATTAAATTCGCTGCAAGTCTTCACTTTTGGTCAGTTGCTGGCTGAAGCGCCAACATGAAGTGGTTCTTCTTATTTTGTTTGTTCTTTCACGTGGTGATTGGGAAACATGAGCAATATGACGGGTAATTTGTTTATTATTTTATTAGAACAGTATTAATGTGTACAATTAGGGGTGCTTGTTTATTTTATTATTACCACCTCACTGAGGCTAATGAGCTAAGGTCATTCCTGATTAAATAAACCTGAAACTCGACCAGAACCACCTCGTCTCTCAGTGTCCACTCAACAACACGTGATCGACTGGTGAACACTGGGTGATCAACGAGTAGACGTTATGTGGTCCATGGTTGGACTACGCGTGGTCAGCGAGTAGACGTCAGGTGATCCACGGGTGGACGCCGCGTGATCAACGAGTAGACATCAGGTGGTGTACGGGTGGACGCCGCGTGATCAACGAGTAGACATCAAGTGATGTGTGTGAGTGAAGGTACCGGGTGGCTCTAGTGAATTATGACTTTCAGTGATAAGATACGATGTAAATATATGTTAAGGATACGAAAAGGTGCATGGATTGAATTTAAAACGATACAAGTACCACTGTAACGAGAGAAAGTAATAACTAATATTAGTACAAATAGAATGGTACCTAATAGTTATGTAGAAAAGTTAATACCGTAGACCGTCACCCAAGCAAATGCCGTCTTTCAAGGATATTAGGTTCCGGGATCCAATGTAGGTCAAAATCTAAAGCACCTTGTATCAGTTTACTATCATTTTTTCATCATCATCATTTCAGCCATAGGAAGTCCACTGCTGGACATAGGCCTCCCCTATAGATCTCCAATAGGACCGGTTGGAAGCGTCTCGCATCCAGCGCGTTCCCGCGGCCTTAATGAGGTCGTCTGTCCACCTTGTGGGTGGATGTCCCACGCTGCGCTTGCCGACAAGCGCAGCGTGGGACATCAGTTTACTAGTTCTACTTCAATTTTAATTTGTATTTTCTTTTCAGATATGTGCTTTATGAAGTATATCCAAAAAATGTGGATGATATGCGATTAGTGAATGATGTGATAAATGAGTTGGGGCTAGATATTTGGTCCTTTGCTACTCTAACCAATCCTGGAGAAATTTTTGTGTCTAAAACTCAAAAGGAACCCTTTGAAAAGTCTTTGAAAAATATTGGAGTACAATACAAACCTACTATTGACAATATAAAAGAGTAAGTTATTTCAAAAAATCGTTCTTCTGTATTTTGTTTTGTTGAATCACTTTTGATTGAAGAAAGAATTCACCCTAATAATTATTTCTCATCTTTAATCATTTCGGTATCTATCATTCCTACAACTTAAAGTTTCTCGATAACATTTTGGGGCCCAATTGAGAACGCTATAGGTATAGGCATTATAAATTAAGAGTTAATATGAAGCACTGCTACGTTAAACCTTGAGTTCAATATTTTACACTCGTAGTACGAGTATAAAGTTATCGATGTTAAGCACCTATTCAATTATTTTTTTTAAATCATCATAATCTTTTTAGCTATTCCCCAATTGCGCCCTGAGGTCTGCTTCTGTTTTTGTTAGGTAGGTAGGTGGCTTTTCCGATTTCGAAAGCAACTGACATCTGTCCTCTCAATCCCAAGAGGAAATCTTGGGCCAAAGTCCCGGGTGCCATTAAGCAGGTGTATTGACCAGCTCGTTAGGTTGACTTTAACCCCAATTATGTGGCGCTGAGCATCCAATATTTTAAAATTATACAACTATTATGACCAAGATGTTTACAGTCACAATTTTGTTTCCAGACTGCTAGATGAGGAAGATCAAAGATTAAGAACGACTGTCAGTAAAAGAAATCGCAACAGTACTGAGCTTACGTTTGATCACATATACACTTTCGATGAGGTAACTTGTAATAATTACAGAAATATAATAATAATAAAATAAGGGCTAATCATGCAACTTAATCCTACACTAGTAAACAAATAACGTGATTAAACAATAATGCGGTACTTTTGTTAATAGGTCAATGATTACTTGGAAGCCATGGCCCGCGAGTATCCCAGGTTCGCTACGTTTCTGCAAGCACCACCTTCAAGACTAGTACCAACTAGTCTTGAAGGTAGACCCATAAACGTCCTCAGAATCTCCACCACGGGATTTGCGGTAAAAACATTCTTCATTAAATTATTTTAAATCATTCTCATAAAACATATTGTATACCTATTTAACATTCACAATCAATCAATTAGCCTATCGTAGTCCACTGCTGGACATAGGCCTCTCGCAATGTTGGGAGGTTTTAGCCTACTGTTTCCACACTGTTAAGATGGGTTGGTACAGGGTTTTATTTCGAGTGTTCCTTCTCTCGAAGTGATATCGTCTGCGTATTTTGCCATTAGTCTCCTTTACGACACCCTTTGAATGGAGTATAGTCTTAATATTTTAATTCCGTTTAAAATTCAAAATCACTTAATTCTTCACCAATTAGTGATCTTTTTGTTGTTATTTGAGGACCTAAAGGCACGATACTTTTGTTGACTCTTTTCTTTTTTTTTTTGGACATTAATACTTGGAATTCTTCACCAAAGTATGTTTTTTCGTCTTTATACAATTGCGCATCCTTTAAGTGGGGTGTGAAAAAGCATCTATCGAGGTTTTCCAACTTCAGTATTAGTATTGCTCACAAGTGCGATCTATAATAGTGGTTATCTCTCTGTGTACATCACTTACAGCACTTTACTAAACTCAAAAACATACACGATAAATGCCACGTAGTAGTTTAGTAGCTTCATCTTAATCGCTGTACCCGATTATTGTCAGACCAGAAATAAAGGCACATTTTATAATCTGTCTATGGCAATTCTTTAGGTTGAATATCTCGATATTATATTAAGAATTTATAAATCATGTAATCAATTTCAGCCTTCCGGGAAACCAGTAATTTTTCTACAATCGCTGTTGCATGCGCGTGAGTGGGTAACACTGCCACCAACCCTTTACGCTATACAGAAGTTACTGACTGATGATAGTTATAGTGACTTGTTGCATAGTATCGATTGGATCGTTATGCCTGTCGCTAACCCTGATGGATATGTATGGACCCATACAGATGTAAGTATTTTGGAGATTCTTAATGTTAAGAAACGAATATATTTTATTTATCATAAAGAGTTAAGCTTACAGTACTTATGGTGAATAATTGCTATTTTTATGGAAAACTTTGCCCGCGTGGAATTTTCATTCTGATTATATTTTGATAGAAACCTTGTCCTGAGAATAACAATATATTTTGAAAAAATAATTCCAGAATTTGGTGCAGTCATTCGAAAGTAATGTGCGTTCATGAATAGCGACGATTCTTTTATAAGAACAATGTCATGTATGTACAATGTTATGTCTGGCTTTATTTTCAAGGACCGTTTTTGGCGTAAAAATCGCCGCAAAGGTTTAACACCCGGTGATTCCTGCGTTGGTGTAGACCTCAACAGAAACTTTGATGTCGCCTGGGGCACTCTGTCCAGCTCCAACCCTTGCAGTAACAACTTCCACGGTGCTGGACCTACATCAGAACCTGAAGCAGTAGCCGTCACCAGTATTCTAGCCGGATACAGACAGCGAATTTCTATATACGCAGATATACATAGTGTTGGAAGCATGATTTTGTATGGATGGGGTAATGGAACTCTTATACCAAATGCATTGGCGAGCCACTTATGTGGTGTCACGATGGCACAAGCTATCGATAAAGTCAAATGGGAATCCAAACCTAATTACACTGTGGGTAATATCTTAGCTGTGATACAATACACTTCTTCTGGCAGCACAAGCGATTTCGCACAGTCCCTGGGTATTCCTTACTCTTACACATACGAATTGCCAGCTCATTTGGGTGCTGTGGGTGTTAACAGATTCTTGGTAGACCCTGATTTTATTGAACAAGCTGCTTTTGAAACTTGGGAAGGTTTAGTAGCTGGTGCAAAACATATTTTATAACTTACTATTGTCCAGACACTAGATGTCATATATTTTAGATTTTAGTGAATTGTTTATGAAATAAAATATTCACTAAATTGCAGTGCGTTATCTGTTCATTATTTAGTTATCATTACCTGAACTGCAAGTCGTACCCCTTCTGATTGGCGGACAAGGTTATGTCACTGGCTTTCCTCTCTGATTGCGAGGTCAGAAGGTTGTCCCTCACATCCCATAAAACCTGTATAAACCAAACCAACAGAAGAAGAAGAATTAATTGAACCCTGGGCTCCGAGGTGAAAGCTCGGATGCAACTCGAAACAACGGTAAGATAATGATGATGATTAATAATATAATCACAGTTAGTAAAAGTGTGTGAAAATTTCATGGTTATAGTGTATGTCGTTATATTGTGAATTTTGTATTCACATTATAACGATTAGGATTAGAAGTATTTGACCATGTTGTATCACGATATTTTGTAGCATGTAATGAAGAAAAACCATGACGGCTCTGAATAGTAGTTGCTTTCTTTACTTTTTTTTAATTACTAAATTACTAATGTTCCCTTTAACCACTCCAGACAAGGTAAATTACTTGTATTAGGACTGGGTTCAAGTCGGTATTGATTATCACCACGATTCGAACCCGGGACCTTTTGATTGTAAGACCAACTCCTTAACCACTAACCCACCGACTAAGTTCATGTAACTAATTTTCTACAATTGTAAATAGGTAGGTCGTTTTTGGACATTTCTGTTATTTCCTTGAAGCATTATTGCATATTTGCGGTTAAGAATGAATCATAATATGACACGCGGTAGTATTTTTCCAGAACATTGTAGTAAAAAAATACGCTTGTCCATCATAAATCTAAATAGATTAGTGAATTGCAAGTAATCTTCGTATCATACAGCTTAAAACTACAAATACCTACTTATCTTTCAATTATGTAAACTTGAAAAAATATTAATACCAATTATTTTCACACTATCAGGGTTACTTCAAATTCGAATGGGTAAAAAGGGAGAACTTGTTCCAATATCCGGGTCGATTTGCTAACAGAATAGGGATACCGTTAAAGGTATGGTATATTACGAAGTGCTAGTCGGTTTAGAAGATGTTTATCGTACCTATACCATGTCCGTATCAATTCCTCTAAACATAATTGTGAATATTACTCTTAGAACTATCGGGATATTTATTAAGTATTGTTTCGAGTATCCGATATTTCGGCGCTTTTGCAAGCACCACGAAGCAAATAATACATGGTAAATATCCCGATAGTTTCAATAGTAATGTGAACGACCATGAAAGTTTAAATACCTATAATTGTGAATAATCATAATTCTCTCGCTGAGACTATACTTAATTCAACTTGCGACTATTAATATACGGTTCTCCCTTGTTTGGTATAACAACGTTTGGTCGAATGTTACTAATTTGAACAACGTTTGAGAAAATAATTGCTTTGCATAATATCGATTGACATAATTTTCATTTCATCGAATATTTATTTGCGATAACAACGTTTGCGCTATTGATCAAAAAGTATAATGCTCATTTCGTGTAATGTTCAGTTGGTATTAATATGTATTTAATCGAATATTCAATTGGTATAATGTTAATGTAGTGTAGAAATTTATTTAACTGGCACTCGGCGGCCACACTTGTTGTGGTCACAGTTCTAACCTAACCTAACCCTGCTGATTTCCGTGATGTAAGAAAACCACTAAGAGTATGTTTCATGAAAAACAATACAAGTAAAATTGAAAAACTCTCAGTGCAATCGGCAGGGTTAGGTTAGGTTAGAACTGTGACCACAACAAGATAAAAAACAAAATATGAAAAAAAAAACAATGAATCCACCGTCAGTTTATTGACAATGAAAGGAAACTAATTATTACTAAACCGAATATTCGGTACGATCCCTCGACTAAATCATTATTAGTCTAATGAAGCATTAGTTTAAATAAAATTAGTGCAAATGAAAATTCGGTGAAATGATATTATTTCAACTAAATAATTATGCTAAATAAAATTCTACCAATTAAATATTCGGTCAAATGAATAATTATGGGAAATGACTTTATTGTAACTGAAATAAGTTCAAGTGATATTCGACCAAACGTTGTTATACCAAACAAGGGAGAACCTATCTACAGTTAGGCTAGATTGAAACTTACGATTAGACTTCGCAAGGTGCAATGGATTCGGAAATGATCCTTCGTCCTTCAAGTTGATAATACTCGTGTTCTGGTGGCCTTATATAGCTATCATCTCGTAAAGTAATATTATTTAAATTTTTTGTTTAATGTCATAGTATGCATCGAAATCGTAGTCGTCCATTTCTGTAGATCCAAATTAAGCATAATAAATGAGGCATAGTATCTATAGTATGTAATATACTATGTCACATGTACTGGATAAAATAAAAATCAGGACATAATAGTGCATAAAAAAGTAAAAAAAAGAAAAAAAAGAAAAAAAAAGAAAAAGAAAAATCTGTGCCTTATCATCCAGACCCGATATACTCCTTTTTTCACGATCGCATAGGCGTGCAGTGCTTGTAGAACTCACAGTACCGTGGGAAACTAATATACCTAAAGACCACGCTATAAAGACAAACAAATACTTTGACTTGACTAACGAGTTAACCAACAACGGCTACGTGGTTAAACTCTACGCCGTAGAAGTAGGAGCAAGGGGAATTCCAGCTAAATCCCTGTACAACTTACTTAAAGACCTCGGATTGCCAAGAGCTTCAGTAAGCTCTTTACTAAATCGAATATCAAAAGCGGCATTGATAGGATCTTACCAAATTTGGATAGGTAGGGGGGGGGGGCACACTACTGACGGTGGAGGTGAGCGCTGATGCATCACAAGATGGCCACCCTAAACCTACATCTGGGTCGCAAGTCCCAGTCGCCGTCACGGTGTTCCTCTCTGTATCACGCTATGGACCCGGCGACCGCACGGTGAATCCATGGAGTGCTGAGAATCGGATCTCTGTTACCATATTATGTGTCACTTTGAGGTCAATGTGGCACATGATCATAATATCTTTAAACTGACTTGGCAGGTTAAGAATTTTGTGAATTTCTTTCGTTCAGTTACGTTTTGTAACTGTATTTGTTATTTTTTATGAAAATAGTGTAATCATATTGTAAATCATATCAATCGGAAGGTTTGTAGAGCTTTAAAAAAGATTTATCAATCATAGATATGTCATGAAGTTTATCAATTAAACTATACAAAAATTATCAATTTAAGCTTCAAATCAAGCATTTTTATGACATTCACATCGTCGGTGGCTTACTAAAGCAATTGTTGATGACAAAATTCTGGTAGTTGTTAGTCGAAGAACAACAATGAAGTGGTTCATCCTCTTTTGTTTGTGCACCTACGGGGTGTTTGCTAAACATGAGGTGTATGATGGGTAAGTTTTTTAGTTCCACCAATTATGTACAGTCGACAAAGTAGATACGGTTGCACCTTTACATACAACTTTCTATTAAAAAGTGCAACCGTATCTCCTTGTCGACTGTACCAAAGAGATGACTATTAGATATCGAAATATTTTGAGTTTCCTATATTTTTGCACTAAATTGACCTATAAAATGTGGTAAATATTCCGATATCTCCAATAGTAATATGAAGGACCATGATAGTTTAAATTAAATTCAGTAGATCAACATCGTGTACGTACACACACTATCTAACCTAGTTTAAGTTTTGTTTATAGTTAATGTTATTTTGTTACAATAGGACTGCCATGTCGTAAGATAAAAGTCCTCTAAATAAATAAAGATTTAAAAGACACGACATCATAGGTTTTTATAATAAACTGGCTGTTGCCCGCGACTTCGTCCGCATTAAGTTCGGAATATTGTTCATCCCCTATTTTATCCCCTTGGGGGTAGAATTAATCAAACTCCTTTCTTAGCGGATGCCTACGTCGTAACATCTACCTGCATGCCAAATTTCAGCCCGATCCGTCCAGTGGTTTCGGCTGTGCATTGATAGATCACTATGTCAGTCAGTCAGTCACCTTTGAGTTATATATATTTAGATGTATCATCATCATTACCTTAAACTTGTACTCAGTAGCTAATAAACTGTAGATGATATTAATATCTTTTGAAAATATTATTTCCAGATATGTGGTTTATGAAGTTTACCCAAATAATTTAGACGATGTCAAGTTCGTTAACGAAGTGGCTAGCGAAATGGGGTTAGATGTCTGGTCATATGCCACTATGAACAGGCCTGGAGAAATATTTGTATCTGAACCTCAGAGGGCACCCCTCGAAGATGCTTTACAGGCTGGCGGAGTAGCGTATAAAGTAACAATTGAGAATATCAGAGAGTAAGTTTACTTTAAAACATGTTTATTTCTATATTATTTATCTGATAACGTAGCGATGAATTTTGAAGAATATAATTTTTCAGGTAAATATATATTTATGCCACAATTTACCAAACTATTGGTCAAAGATGTTTATAACAATAATCTTGATTTTAGACTGCTAGAGTTGGAAGATAAAAAGTTTGCAGCAGCTAAGAAAAACAGGAATGACAACAGATTTAGACATAATCTTACATTCGACGAAATTTACACTTATGATCAGGTAAAAGCTGAGAACATAATATTTTATGAATAATCAAAAGATTTATAGGATTGTACGACTTTCTTATCACTATGAATTAGAAATTACATAACTACATATATTCACGCCTTTATCCCCGGAGAGTTAAGCAGAGGTGTTCACCTCTGCCTAACTATCCCTAACACCCACATTTCACCAATCATTGTATTCAGCCCCACGTAATAGCCTATTGCCGAATTCCGGGCACAATAGTTTACTTGAGCCATACATCTGAGGCTGAGTCTGGGTTTTATACATTTCTTCTTTTGCCTGGCCTTTTCCCATTTCAATTGGGGTCGGCCCTCCGTATCATGCGCCTCCAGCTGCTCGGTCCTGGGTCGTCTCTTCGCTGACTTGAGCCTTAAAGAGATTTTTATTCACTACGGACATCCATGTGATTAGGGGTCTTCCTCGTCCTCGGGGTTTGGTCTCAATTTCTAGCACTTTCCTGGTCATATGGTCGGATGGTCGTCTCATTACGTGTCCGTACCACCTTAGACAGCTCTCCTGCAGTTTATCTGGAATAGGTCTTACTTTGAAGGTGCCTCTTATGTGTGTATTTTTGACATGGTCCAGTCTAGTTACACCACCTGCCCACCTGAGCATCTTCATCTCTGCGCAATGCAATTTATTTTCGTGCAGCTTTTTGAGTGGCCAACATTCGGCTCCGTACGTCATGGCCGGTCGGACGGCTGTTCTGTACACTCGTCCCTTTATGCGCACGGGCATTCGACTGTCGCACAGCACGCCGGATAGTTCTCTCCATTTCATCCACCCGGTATTTATACGATGGGTGACATCAGTGTCTATTGACCCATCTTTACTGATGACTGACCCTAGGTACCTGAAATGGTCCACTTCTTTTAGCTGTGTGTTCTGCAGGCAGATGGTGTGTTTGCTGATGCCTCTACTAAAGTTGCAATGCATGTACTCGGTCTTATCTCTGCTTATTCGCAGGCCTGATGATTCCAGAGCTTCCCCCCACTTTTCCAAAATCTGCTGTAGGGTTCTCACCTCTTCACTGATGATGACGACGTCGTCCGCATATAGGATGTCCCATGGCGGCGCTCGTTGCAGATTTGAGGTGAGGTGGTTCATTACGATGTTAAATAGTAGAGGGCTGAGTGCGGAACCTTGGTGCACACCAACTCTTACATCAAACTCATCGCTTGTTCCGGCCGGACTTCGCACTTTGGTTGATACTAGGTGGTACATATCTTTGACAATCATTATGTAATGCTCGGGGACGTTCTGGGCCCTCAGAGCGTGCCAAATTAATTCTCTCGGTACCCGGTCGAAAGCCTTCTCTAGGTCGATGAATATCATGTGCAGGTCTGTTTTGTTGTCTCTGTACTTTTCCATCAGAATTCTGACCGAGTGTATGGCGTCAGTTGTGGATCTGCCAGCGACGAATCCACATTGGTTTTCAGTGACACTAGTTATTTCTAGTAGCCTTTTGTTGATGACTCTTTCCCATATTTTGAAGGAATGCGAGATTAGCTTTATAGCTCTGTAGTTGCCGCAGAGTCTTAAATCACCTTTATTTTTATAGAAGGGGATAAGAAAGCTCTTTCGCCATTCGTCGGGAATTCCATCCGCCAGGAACTTGTTGAAAAGTTTCGTCAGAAATTGGACGCCGGCATCTCCCATTCGCTTCCAGAATTCAGCAGGGATATCATCAGGACCAGAGGCCTTGTTATTCGCCATTCGTTTAATTGCGAGAGCTGTCTCTTCGGGTCTTATACAGGGAATAGGGCCTTCTGTAGCAGGGATATCTTGTAGTACCTCGCTAGGGAATACCTCGTTTAGTAATTCTCTGTAGTATTCTTTCCAGCGGTCTCTGATGTCTTCGTTTGCTGTTAAGAGTTTTCCTTGTTTATTTTTGATAAATTTGTTTGTGGCAGTATCCCTACTACTTTGGAATTTGCGTTTTGCCAACCTAAAGATTTCTTTGTCGTTTGAAGCAGATTCAAGTTTAGCATAGAGATCATCCCTGGTGGTTGCTTTGGCCTGTGCGATGGCTTGTTATGCGATTTTCTTAGCAATTTTATAGGCCTGGTGGTCAGCAGTGTCTTTCGTCTGTTGCCATACTTTGAAGAGTGTTTTCTTGGTTTCCAATTTTCAAGAAAACACTCTTCAAAGTATGGCAACAGACGAAAGACACTGCTGACCACCAGGCCTATAAAATTGCTAAGAAAAGGGTTTTATACATTTATCTGATGTTAAACAGTCCTCTCCCTTAGTCGCCTTGTACGACACCAAATGGGAGGAGTTAGGGTGGCCGAAATTAGAAATTATATAAAAATAATTAATTAATAAACCTACTACACCACGCTAAATACTCTACTATGTCACTTCTTTCCTTGTCATGTCCTCTTTCACGCACTCTTTCTGTCTTGTGCCTGCCTCTTTTTCTGAAACCTAAACTTTCGTAAATTGAACCGTTTTCAATAATATTGCTCGTGGTAACGGAGTAAGAATACATGTATCACCACCCCATCCCATCGAAAGAGGCGACTAATGGAAAAATACGCAGATGAGAATCACTGCGAGAGACGGAACACTCGAAATAAAACCCTTTATCAATCCGTCTGGCCAGCGTGGAAACAGTAGGCCAAAGCTTTCCAACTTTTGGAGAGGCCTATGTCCGGCAGTGGACTGCGATAGGTTAATTAACTGATTGACTCTTATTATCATCATATTGTGAACTTTGTTCTCCATTCCACCTTTTTCCTTCATCAATTTTTGATTTTACAAAACCTTTAGCTGAAGCACCTCGGAACCTGGGTTTCACTTTCATTTTATCACCTTATGGTTTGGTACGATTGCTGTCTGCCCCAACCACGAGAGGAAAGTCTGCGCGAGAGTTCTGTCCATCAATCAATATATACCGACATGCTAGTGAATTTGGCTAAGCCCCTATCTCTTTTATATATTATGTGTCCTCCATGACAAAACCAGCAGCGCTCATTTTCAATATTTTTTTTTATACCACTTAGTGGGCAGACAAGCACACGGCCCACCTGATGGGAAGCGGTCACCGTGGCCTATGGACGTATGCAACACCAGGGGCGTCACACTCGCGCTGCCGACCCTGAAGAAACCTTCTAATACCCTTCTTGAAGAACCCCATATAGATGGAAGGAAACCCGTCATTTTCTTATCATCGTTCTTGCACGCCCGTGAATAGGTAACCTTATCCTTTACTACAATCTAAATCTAAAAATCTAGTTATAAACCGAGATTTAGAACTGAGTATCATTCTGGACTACTACAGACCTAAGTCTCTAAATATTATAAATATTTGTATAAACCACCAGATTACATTTTCACAGTACAGGATTCAGATTACATTATTATAGTTTCATAGATGAAGTACATGTTTTTTTGAATTTTTTATTCATGCATCAATTTTGTTAACAGGTTATTGACTACATGACTTACATAGCTCGAAGATATCCCAATCGAGCCACGCTTGCCACTGCAGCAACCAGTTTTGAACGTAGACATGTTCAATACCTTCTAATTTCCTCTACTGGCTTCGTGGTAAATTTTATTTTTTAATTATTCAACCCTTTATGCTCTTTACGAGTACATTTCAACCATGAAAGAAATCATACATGCAACAAATTAACTCAGTAACCTAATAATGGTTTTTATATAGTCTAATGCTGGCACTTCACATGGCTATTTGTGTTCACTATTGGGCCTTTGTTGTATTTGGCAAAATATTTGACACACACGTAAACATGGCAGCCAAATAACAAACCGACAAACGCACGCTAAATGTAGGTATTCATAGTCTGTAAAAACCCTTAGATATAAAATGTGTATTTTTCAAATGGATTTCTGAGTACCCGAAACTTTGATGGCAGAATCTAAGTGTCCGTATTTACAGAGCTTGAATGAGGGTTGGTTTTTACATAGGTATGTCGTATTGGCCATATGTGTCAAATAGGCAATAGGGCTTATAATGGTCAATATTTCGTCGAATATACCTACTGTCCCTGTTATATGTCAAATACGCAAATACAAATAACCATGTGAAGTGAAGGTGGCAACCAACTTTCAAGTTGAATGTCAGCTACCTGTAGTACAATCGTGGCATTCTAGGATGATCGGCAAACGTGGCGCATATTGGAGAGGCCTATGTCCAGCAGTGGACTGCAATAGGCTAATTGATTGATTGATTTATGAATTCTATAGCACCATCGAGACCTATTGAATTTTGGACAGCTGTTCATAAACTTGTAACTAAATGCACAGTCAGCGTCAAAAGTAGATGATCACTTTAAGAATTTTGAGTATTGAGAAAAGTACTTATTTGATATTTCTTAATCAAAATGCTGTTCATTAACAATATTTATTTTTCAATTGATCTGTTTAATCATCATCTACTTTGGCGCTGACGGTAGGTGATAGGTTAGTACCTTGATGGATCAGCTGGAATCCTACAAAAGGATAGTTCCTTTTGTAGGATTTCAGCTGATCCATCAAGATAATTTCTCAAAAGATAACAATTTTTCAAATAAATAAACCAGTAGCGCTCGTTTTCAGGACAGAAGGAAGCCCGTCATATTCTTATCATCGCTCTTGCACGCCCGGGAATGGATTACCTTACCGGTCACCCTTTATGCGATCCATAAACTAGTGGTGGATTTAACCGAATCTGATATGTTGGATAACTTCGACTGGGTCATTATGCCTGTCGTTAACCCCGATGGCTATATATGGTCACATACAAATGTAAGTTTTTTCGCTAATCTATATAATATGTTAAGCATTAACTCATAACACAAAACCTACAACTCTTAACTCATTTATTCATAAGGATAATCGTTACACATTCAGACAGCCTCCGTGGCGTAGCGGTAGTGAAAGCGGCCGCTACACAGGAGGCGCGGGTTCGATCCCCACGTAGTGCAAATATTTGTGTGCAATGTGCATGAAACATTGGTATTTGCATTGGTCTGGTCGTGCCTTGAAGAGCACGTTAAGCCGTCGGTCCCGGTTGCCATACGAACATCTATGGCAGTCGTTACAGGTAGTTAGAGCCCTAAAAAATCCAAAAACAACGGTCTAGCTGCAAAGCTTCGATATCGCCTTGTGGGGTTGTGGAGGTCAGATGGCAATCGCTTCACGGAAAATATCAAGATCTAGCCAAATTCGTAGTTAAAACTGGTAGATCGGACCCCAGACTCCGAGCTGAAAGCTTCGGATGCGACTGGAAATTAACACTAGGATGAAGAAGAGAATCTTTACACATTATATATCATTCACAATCGTTATAGCAAGCCTGTCACATAACTTTCCGTTCTTAATAAAGCATTCTTTTGTCAAATCTATAATATAAAAATGAATCCCTAAATGTGTTGGTAAGCGCAAATCTCGAGAACGGCTGAACCGATTTCGCTAATTCTTTTTTTAGAATATTCCCTGAAGTACGGGGATGGTTCTTACGGCAAGAAAAATAAAAAAAAAGGCGGTACGAAGTTCGCGGGTTCAGCTAGTATGAAATAAAAACTGTGGCGATGTCAAAAATTTTCAAGGTTTCAGTGCAGTCACAATATTATTATAATAGTTTATGAGGTTCAATTTAATTTAATTTAAAAAATGTACAATTCCAGTAGGAGTCAAATTTTCCAAAGTCAGAGCTAGTCCAAATACAAATAAATTAACAAACATTTTTAAAATCGCTTTCACTGTTATTAGTTCGTCGAATGAGTAGAATGCTTGCTCGCATAATCATTGCTTTAATGGAAGTTTGAAGGACTAATACTTGCTTCATTCCTGATGTTTCCGACAGAAATATATCCGATATATTATTGAAACTTACCTTATTATTTCACAGGCACGGTTTTGGCGCAAAAATCGTCGCACCGGCATAACGGCAGCAAACCTATGCGTTGGAGTAGACCTCAATAGAAACTTTAACGTTAATTGGGGAACTGCATCTAGCTCCATCGCGTGTTCGGATACATTCCACGGAGGCATAGCTGAATCCGAATCTGAAACAAGAGCAGTCGCCCTTATTTTAAATGCATACAGAGATCGGATGATCATGTTTTCAGATATGCATAGTGCTGGAAGTATGATTCTGTATGGATGGGGCAACGGAACTCTTGTCCCAAATGCTTTAACCCTTCATGTGGCGTGTGTCACTATGGCCCAAGCTATTGATCAGGTTAAATGGGCCTCCAAACCTAATTACGTGTGTGGCAACATTGTAAATGTATTAGGATACACAGCTTCTGGTGGATCTAGTGATTATGGACAGATAATTGGAATTCCATACTCTTTCACCTACGAATTGCCGGCTCTTTTGGGCGCATTCGGTACTAATAGGTTCTTGGTAGACCCTGAATTCATTGAACAGGCTGCCGTCGAAACCTGGCGAGGCGTCGTTGCTGGTGCGAGATCTCTTATAAGGTCTAGAACTTAAAGTACTCCATCTACTTTTTATTATTTATTAAATAAAATATTGTCAGATATCATTTTGTTTGTTGTTTTACTCTTTATTTTATGCTACCATTGCTACCAAGGACGCCCTGCCTGCCTCTAAACATAATTGTGAATAGTACGATATGAATAATTCTCTTGCTCCTCAACTTGCGACTATTAATAAACAAACAGTTAAGCTAGATTGAATCTTACGATTAGCCATCGCAATGTTAATAAGGATGATGTACTCGTCTACTATCATCTGTTAAAGTGATATTTAATATTATTTACTATCATAGTATGGATCGAATTCCGATCGTAATCGTCCATTTCTGTAGATCTACCAAATTGAAAATAATAAATGTAGCCACCACAGACTACGTATTATAGTAACAGATACTGTTTTTAACCCCCGACAAAAAAGAGGGGTGTTATAAGTCTGACGTATGTATGTGTGTATGTGTGTGTGTGTGCGTGTGTGTGTCAGTCTGTCTGTGGCATCGTAGCTCCCAAACGGCTGAACCGATTTCGATTCTGTTTCTTTTGTTTGAAAGATGGTTTAGTCGAGAGTGTTCTTAGCTATGTTTCATAAAAATCGGTTCAGCCATTTGAAAAATATGATGACGCAAAATAGTCTATGCAAGTGGCAATGCAAAATCTAATATTTTCAAATATACCCGTGTTGGGTATCAAATGAAAGGTTTTATGGAAATCGGTTAAGCGGTTACCTATAAGAAGCATGAAATAAAAAATAAAAATAAAAATTTAAAAAACCCCCCGACCCAAAAAGAACCTATAAAAAGTAAAATAATTACTATTACATTATGACCTACCCTAAGTATTGACCCTTTTGTCATTTGTCTCGTCGGGGGACCGCCGTCTGACCGTCAAGGGGGTATAGAGCATACCAAGGTATTTAGCGGTCCTTCGACGAGACAAATGACAAAAGGGTCAATACTTAGGGTAGGTCATAATGTAATAGTTATTATTTTACTTTTTATAGGTTCTTTTTGGGTCGGGGGTTTTTTAAATTTTTAACTTAATTTTTTTTTATCCAGTTTCTTCACGTATAACTATTATCCTGACGAACGCAGACACAATTCACACAATGTAATGAAAGTCACAAAAGTAACTATCAATGTGTCACATGAGCTTATTGAGCATATCTTTAACCAGGCTTGGCTAAGAGTTTAATATTGTTTGCTATCTTTATGAAAAGAGTGTTTTTTTATACTACCTACTTAGGTCGCAGACAAACACACGGCCCACCTGATGGAAAGTAGTTACCGTGGCTTATGGACGAGTGCAACACCATTGGAGTCACAATCGTGCTGCCGACCCTTTATAAACAGAAAGATTCTGTGCCTTCAACGCAAAAGATAAGTAGAACAAAGCCTTTGGTTTTCCTACTGACTGCACCAAACGTCTCCATTGAGCTCTGGTTACCCTACTCACTGCTGGAAACACACCGAAGTGTAATCATATTGTAAATCATATCAATCGGAAGCTTTGAAAAAGATTTATCAATCATAGATATGTCATGAAATTTATCATTTAAACTATATAAAACTAATCAGTTTAAGCTTCAAATCAGCATTTTTATGACATCTTATCGTCGGTGGGTTAATAAAGCAATTGTTGATGAGAAACTTTGGCAGTTGTTAGTCGAAGAACCACAATGAAGTGGTTCATCCTCTTTTGTTTGTGCACCTACGGGGTGTTTGCTAAACATGAGGTGTATGATGGGTAAGTTTTTTAGTTCTTTGACGAGAGTTTACTCTATAGATATCGAAATATTTACCATGTTTGAGTTTCCGATATTTTAGCTCTGAATTGACCAATAATAAATATCCCAATATCTCCAATAGTAATGTGAGTGACTATGATAGTCTAAATACAATGAGATTTTATCCGTAGTTAAGTAGATTTACGTCATGTTTGTATAATAAGATACGACATGATAAATTAATACGACATTTTTATAACAAATGAATCATCACAATTTTTTGACATTAATTTCTTTGAAAATTTTCTTCCAGATATGTGGTTTATGAAGTTTACCCAAATAATTTAGACGATGTCAAGTTCGTTAACGAAGTGGCTAGCGAAATGGGGTTAGATATCTGGTCATATGCCACTATCAACAGACCTGGACAAATATTTGTCTCTGAACCTCATAGAGCACCCCTCGAAGATGCTTTACAGGCTGGCGGAGTAGCGTATAAAGTAGCAATTGGGAATATCAGAGAGTAAGTTTAGTTTAAAACATTGTTTTTTTTTTTCTATAGTACTTTTTTTTTATTTTTTTTTATATGTATGGTATGTAGGTATGGTATGTATGTGTAATTAAGTATTTATTATTATTATCAAGTAGAAACTAGTTACAAATATTAAGTACCTAGCAATGATTTAGTGTACACCGTAAACTACCTGTACTGGCAATAAAGTCCTTACTCTGGTTGTCTGGAAGAGATCGCAGATCTGCGATAAGACCGCCCATTGTACAACTCTCTATCACATTAAATCACTGTATGTATCCTATGTTTGGTGTGCAATAAAGCGTATTTATCTTATCTTATCTGATGATGTAGTGATGAGTTTTAAAATATAGTAATTTTCCAGTCAAATATATATTTCTATCACAATTTACCAAACTATTAGTCAAAGATATTTATAATAATAATCTTGATTTTAGACTGCTAGAGTTGGAAGATCAAAAGTTAGCAGCAGCTAAGAAAAACAGGAATGGCAACAGTTTTAATCTTACACTCGACGAAATATACACCTATGATCAGGTAAAAGCTGACAGATTATGAATAATCAAAAAAATTATAATATCTTATGACTTTCGCATCACTATGAATGCAAAATTATAAAAAAATGGTTTACGTATTTATAAAAATATCCCAGGATACTACGCCACGTAAACTACTCTACTCAGTCACTTATTTCCTAGTCATGTCCTCTTTCACGCACTCTTGCTATCTTGGGCCTAACGCTTCTTCTAAAGCCTTCTACACATTTATAAATTGAACCTTTTTCAAAAATATTACCGTCATTATCATCATCATCATATGAATTTTGTTCTCGTTTCCATCTAACAGCTTTAACTGAAGCACCTCGGTACCCGGGTTCCTCTAACAATTTATCTACTTTTGGTTTATCTTATACGATCTTTATGGGTTAGACTGCTGTCTGTTCTTCCAATCTCGAGAGAAAAATCTGCGCGAGAGTTTTGTCCGTCAATCAGCAGATATACCGACTTGTTAGTGAAGTTGTCTTGGCCCCGATCTCTTATCATGTGTCCATACCACTACATATTCATAACAGGATACAGATTACATTAATATAGTTTCATAGATTAGGACCGTATCAGTCAGTCCTGAAACTCAATTTATCTGAGGATAGCAGTTTCAGCATTGCGGACATCGACAAAATCGAGACATCTCTTCGACCATTGAAATAGCTGAAAAAAGATGTCACATAACGTGAAAATCATGATGTAGTGATATCGATGTACTTACTTACTTATCACTTACATCACTTATAATCACTTACTTCATTGGTCGAAGAGCAGCGAAGACATAAATCTACGCCGCTTTTCTAAGATGAGATTGCATAGTGGTATATTATTGACAGATTTGACAAATTGTCTATACAATCTGCCCTCAGATAAATTGAGATTCAGAACTAGTATATAATTTCTAGAAACATTGATATGTTCTGGAAAAATATTCAAATAATATTGGTATTTCCATTTCATGCAACAATTTTGTTTACAGGTTACGGAATACATAAATAACATAGCTCGAACATACCCTAATATTGCCAAGATTGTTACTGCAGCAACCAGCTTTGAACGTAGACATATTGAGTACCTTCTAATTTCCTCTACTGGCTTCGTGGTAAGTTTTATTTCTGATATATTTAACCCTGTATGCTATTTACGAGTATATTCCAACCGTCCGATATAGGCTAAAGGTTCGTCCTTATCTGATGTTTTTTGCAACATTTTCACTAAAATACCCAATAAAACATGTAGAAATTCACATCTCTATGGTTTTGCGCAAAAATTTTCATGATATTTGACACTTTTGAAAAATAATACTTTCTCTAAGGTAATTGTTGTTAAATGTTTTGCACCTTAGAGAAGTTATTATTTTTCTAAAGTGCTAAATATCATAAAAAATGTTTTGAAAAATACTAGATGTCAATCTTTACATGTTTTGTTGCGTATTTTTAGTGAAAAAGTTGCGAAAAACGTAAGCTATAGTCGTATCTTAGGGTGGTAAGTGGCAACCAACTTTCAAGTTGACTATCATCTTATGGTTGTTTGTGAACGATTGTACTATAATACCTATTAGTACGATCGTGGCATTCTATAGCATCATGGAGACCTATTGGATTTTGGACAGCTGGTTATAAACTTGTACGTAAATGCATAGTCAGCGTCAAAAGTGGATGATCAGATTCAGAATGTTAAATAAAGTTCTGAGACTTTTCTCAAATGATAAAAAAATTTCAAATAAATAAACCACCAGCGTTCGTTTTCAGGATAGCAGGAAGCCCGTCATTTTCTTATCATCGCTCTTGCACGCCCGGGAATGGGTAACCTTACCGGTCACCCTTTATGCGATCCATAAACTAGTGGTGGATTTAACCGAATCTGATATGTTGGATAACTTCGACTGGGTCATTATGCCTGTCGCCAACCCCGATGGGTACATATGGTCACATACAAATGTAAGTTTTTTTTTGCTTATCCATATACTTAACTCATAAACTCATAACTCATTTATACGTCATAATCATTACACGTCATATATCTTAATCGTTACAGCGATTAAGTGCATTAAGTGCAACAAAAGTTAAGTGATAAACTTTATCACTTAACTTTTCGTTCTTATTAAGAGCATTATTTTGTCAAACATAAAATAAAAATTGTAACATGTCAAAATGAAGTATCACAGGTTTCAGTGCAGTCACAATATAAGGATTAATTAAATATTTACTGATATACTTAGTTTGTAGTTTGTCGAATTAGTAGAATGCTTGCTCGCATAACCATTGCTTTAGTGGAAGTTTGAAGGACCCAATACTTGCATCATTCGTGATGTTTCCGACAGAGATCTATCCGACATTATTGAAACTTACCTCATTATTTCACAGGCACGGTTTTGGCGCAAAAATCGTCGCAACGGCATAATGGCAGGAAACCTATGCGTTGGAGTAGACCTCAATAGAAACTTTGACGTTAATTGGGGAACTGCATCTAGCTCTATCGTGTGTTCGGATACATACCACGGCAGTATGCCTGAATCCGAATCTGAAACAAGAGCAGTCACCCTTATTTTAAATACATTCAGAGATCGGATGATCATGTTTTCAGATATACATAGTGCTGGCAGTATGATTCTGTATGGATGGGGCAACGGAACTCTTGTACCAAATGCTTTAACCCTTCATGTGGCGTGTGTCACTATGGCCCAAGCTATTGATCAGGTTAAATGGGCCTCCAAACCTAATTACGTGTGTGGCAATATTGTAAATGTATTAGGATATACAGCTTCTGGCGGATCTAGTGATTATGGACAAATAATTGGAATTCCATACTCTTTCACTTACGAATTGCCGGCTTTTTTGGGTACATCCGGTACTACTAATATGTTCTTGGTAGACCCTGAATTCATTGAACAGGCTGCCGTCGAAACCTGGCGAGGTGTCGTTGCTGGTGCGAGATCTCTTATTAGGTCTAGAACTTAAAGTACACACTCCATCCACTTTTTATTATTTATTTAATAAAATATTATCAGTTAACATATTGTTTGTTGTTTTACTTTTTATTTTATGCTATTAAGGGGAAAAGGTACACGTACTACCTAATATCAAACTAAAGTTGATGTTGGGTGTTCGCTAAACATGATTACTATGTTATTATGGGGGTGTGTGGACATGGGCCGTGTTCTAAAGATTTCACTTATTTGTAAACCGTGCTCACAAAGCGTGGGATAAAAAATGTGTAAAAAAATTGGGATGATTTAGAAATCTCAAAATGGAGTTTTAAGAGGGCGAATGAGAAACCAGCTGCAACCAGGATAGTTGCTCGAATTAAGAGATATTATTTAACCATTATTTCAAAGTCTGACGTTTTTTATTTAGATAGTAATTTTGTTTCTAAAAACAATATCTATTGAGCATAATTTATTATTAAGTATTACAGGCTGTAATATGTGTGCAGTGATATTATTTCAATCTTACTTTGTCATACTTGTCTAGGCAATCTAACAAATTTAACTTGAAACAATACCCACCACGGACTATAATTATGATAACAGAACAATTACTGTTTGACGCAGTTTTGACTCGCATTAATAGAACCCTGATGGACGCAGACGGACGCTCAAATTAACACTTTGGAACTCACAAAATAAGATCGAAATAATATTGTTCCCCCTGTACTAATCTATGTGACACATGACGATAATATTTCACTCATGATATTAGTAAAATGCTAGGCTAAGAAAACACTTGCACTTCGAGGAGTATGAGCTGGATTTGCACAACCTAATTCCTCCAAGCCCCTTCCACCATAGAACAACCAGACGCACGGCGAAAGTGAGGAAATCATTCTCATTAGTTCAGTCAACTGAACTAGGCAACTGAACTAGTGGGAATGGATGGACGATTGGACGCGCCACCAATACACCGTGGACATTCCGCTCTAACGTACTAAACGATTTGAAGGCATTCCACTCCCTGGCAGTACGCATGATGACTGTATCCATCATGCGCACTGCCAGGGAGTGGAATGCCCTGCCCGATTCTGTGTTTCCGGTTAGCTATAACTTGGGTATCTTCAAGACTAGAGTGATTGGTTACTTTCAGCTGTGTAATTCGCCAAGCGTTCAGCGTCGAGCACAACGCTGGGACAACAACGTTGATCGAGATTGTCATTGCTCCATATCCAGTGACGTCACTCTGTCTAACCAATGACAATCTCGATCAAGTTTGTGTCAGCGTTGTGCTCGACGCTGAATTCGAGAATTGCACAGCAGGTAAGCGAGCTCCGCCGTTAACCATATCGTGAATTACCAACACGTGAGATAGTGGTCAAACTCAAGTCTATCAACCATAAAACACATAAGGGTGTAATCATATTGTAAATCATGTCAATTGGAAAGATAGTAGAGCTTAAAAAAGATCATTGATCATAAATATGTCGTGAATTTATCATTTAAAAATAATCAGTTTAAGCTTGAAAGCAAACATTTTTATTTTATTCTCATTGTCTCACTAAGGGCATTAGAAGGTTTCTTCAGGGTCGGCAGCACGAGTGTGACGCCCCTGGTGTTGCATACGTCCATAGGCCACGGTAACCACTTTCCATCAGGTGGGCTGTGTGCTTGTCTGCCACCTAAGTGGTATAAAAAAAAAAAAAAAATCTATGGATGGGGTAACGGAACTCTTGTCCCTAATGTTTTAGCCCTTCATCTAGCATGTGTCATGGTGGCTATTGATGGCACAAGCTATTGATGAGGTGAAATGGAAATCCAAACTTCATTACATGTGTGGCAACATTGTATGTGTATTAGGAATCGCAGCTTCGGGTGGATCTAGTGATTATGCACAGATTGCTGGAGTTCCATTCTCTTTTACCTACAAATTGCAGTCTTATCCGGGAGCTGTGAAGTGGGTGTTAAGGTTTTCTTAATAGACCCCGATTTCATAGGACAATCTGCCTTTGAAACTTGGCAAGGCGTTGTTGCTGGTGCAAGATTTATTACGAGATCTAGAGCTTGAGATACTACATCTACTTTTAATAATTTACTTAATAAAATATTATTACCAGACATAAATTTGTTTTACTTTATATTTATATGCTAATGAGGAGTCTGCAAGTAGACGTCCTACCTAATAAAAGCTCCGACCTTAGACTAAATATAAAAGCTATACCTAGACGCTGCAGTGTCAGCAGCATATCCTATCGCAGTCTACTGCTGGACACAGGCATCTCTCAATGTTGGGAGGCCTACTGTTTCCACGCTGACCAGACGGTATGATACAGGGTTTTATTTTGAATTTGCCTTCGCTCGCAGTGATATCGTTTCCTTTTTATTAATCGCCTCTCATGACATTCTTATTTGATACTAGCTTAGCTGTTGCCTGCGGCTCCGCCCGCGTGGATGTCGGTTATCGCGATCATGCATAGCCTATTTCCTTTCTCAAGGTCTAATCTATCCCTATACTAAATTTCATCAAAATCGGTTCAGTAGTTTAGGTGTGAAAGCGTAACAGACAGACAGACAGAATTACTTTCGCATTTACCTTTTTTTATAATAATGTAGGTAGGTACTTTCCTACGTTTATGAGATGTGTACTATAACTTTACAAACTCATACAAAACATCGATTCGTCAATCATCGATTTACAGTAAACATTTCTGTGTAAAGCAAGAAGTAGCATGCCTTCGCATTTACTAGACTTTCGCACTGACGTGCATCGCGCTGGAATACATTCGACAATGTGTGAATCGATGTGGACTACTTTCGCACTGCCGTGCTTCGCGGTGGAAAATATTCGAAATTATGAGTATCGATGTGGCGCACTTTCGCACTACCGTGAGTCGCGTTTGGGTACTTTAGGGCTACAGTTCATCGCTATTTTGAACTTCGAAATTCAGTATGACAGTCTACATTGTGCGTTGTTTAAATAAAATGTTTTCTTTCTTTCTTTCTTTCTTTCTTTCTTTCTTTCTTTCTTTCTTTCTTTCTTTCTTTCTTTCTTTCTTTCTTTCTTTCTTTCTTTCTTTCTTTCTTTCTTTCTTTCATTTATAATATTAGTATGGATTGGATGATGATACTTCCATTTTTTTTCCGTCACCACGCGGTTCATATTATTAGGTACTTCATCTATTTTAGGATTGGTACTAACAATATATTATCTACCACTGTATTACTCATTATGGTTTGCTTATGTGTAATACTGATTCCATGTTAGTATAATTTGGATTTTCCTTATGCAAGGCATTTTAAATTAATCAGTATTACTGTTTAGAAGCAGCAACACATATTGTGTGTAATGTTTAAAATTTCTGTTCGTGAATATTAATTTATAGTGTATAAAGAAGGTTTTTCCTTACAGTTAGTGATAGATGATTTTGTAAATTGAATCAACTATCAGTTAAAATGTGCCAAGTTATATTTTTATTCTTTTGTTTACTTTTTTATTCAGTGGCTGGTAAGTTCTATAGATTTATGTAGTTAGCAAAATAAATGTTATATATCGGTAATGAATTGTGAATTACAAACAGCGGGTAAAATTTTGATTTTGTGCAATTACACAAGCTTTTTATTAAACTGTGTATGTAATTTGTTCGGGCCAAATCTTGCAACTCGATTTTGAAGCAGATACACGTTTTGTTTGGATGACAATGCATTATTATGGTACCCTAGAGCTGGTTTGATGATGGAGTAGGAAGGTGGCTATAAATACTCCTACATGATATTCTTATATCATATATCTTCTTAGATAAGATAAACCCTTCAAGTTGGAGCTCATTTGTGTTGTCTTCACAAACTCTCTGGCATAACATGGTATTCAGGGTCTGAAGATGAAGTTCGTTCGAGAGTTCGTTTCTCTCTGATATTACATGGTATTCAGGGCCTGAAAACAGAGGCAATAAGTGATCATGGGAATTTCTGAAGTAAAAAAATAGACTAGTTGTACGTATTGGGGTTCCTTTGGTCGGTCTTGGTAAGCACTCTAATGCTACGCAGTACATTATATTACAAAAACTAAAAATTGGAAAATAAAATTATTAATAAAAAAATCTTCTAAAAGCAAATTTTCAATTTTCAATTTACGCTACAAGATTTTTAAATCGGTCATTAAATTATTGTGATCGTTTTAATACAACAGATTTTTTTTAGAAAATAATTTCGAACTCACAATAAAAGAAAGTGATTTGAAAAACTTCGATACAATAGAAGGAGAATCTTCGTGGTGTAACGGAACATGGCATGAAGCTATAGGAGGCCAACCTCTTACTATCTATAGTAACAAATGGATTTCTTCGTAAGTGCATCTTTAACATATTACTGCTGTTGAGCCCATCAATCAGTGTCATGAGATGACTTCTATCCGTGTGTGAAGGAAGAGGGAGGGACTCAGGTACAATGTTAAGAAGAGCCAACTTATGGTTTTTAAGGCACCAGGTATTGAAGCGTATTATTACATATCAGACGTGACGATGGATGGGTCTCCTCTTCAAAGGGTAAGTAGTTTTATGTACAGTCAGAGTTCATAAGTGCATTAGCACAACAAGGCTCAAAATGGCGTGGCGTGCGGCCGCGCGCCGGCCCGGTTTTATGTTTACATATGTGTGTCATTAGATACTAATACAGTAATTTACCAACTTAGTAAATTAACTGATAGCTAAGTGGCTTAAGCAAGATACTATAGATGCACAATGATAAAAGGTTCTTCCAGGTTCGATTCCAGCTTATAACGAAAACTCAACACTCAAAGGAAAATTCTAAGGTGAGGAAGTTCTCATTCCAAGGATCCCGATGATCCCAACCGACATGCCGTTTGAATTTAAACGACTTCAATTTTCAATCCGTCTTGCATTGGCCATGACCATAAACAAAATCACAAGGACAATCCTTAAAAGTTGTGGTCTGAATCTAGAAAATCCATGTTTTTCCCATGGTCAATTTATATGTGGCATGTTCACATTGTTCACGGGTCTGGGACGGTGCAGCGGGAACGGGATCAGAATCTACATGGAAGTTTGAATAGAAGGTACAGCGGGAACGGGTCTGAATCTAGAAAAGTCACGTTTTTCCCATGGTCAATTATCTATACGTGGCATGTTCACATTGTTCACGGGTCGGGGACGGTGCAGCGGGAACGGGTTCAGAATCTAACACGGAAGTTTGAATAAAAGGTACAGCGGGAACGGGTCTGAATCTAGAAAAGCCATATTTTTCCCATGGTCAATTATATGTGGCATGTTCGTGCACGGGTCGGGAATGGTTCAGCGGGAACGGGATTAGAATCTATCATGGAAATTTGAATAGAAGGTACAGCGGGATCGGAATACCACGCGGGCGGCAAATATGGCGGTACGAAGTTCGCCGGGTCAGCTAGTTAATTTATAAATGAAACACAAAAAGTGTTATTGCAAGATCGTAGGATTTGAACCATCAACCTTTGCATTTCCACAAACCTCATGCTTTAACCACTCGGCCACGGGTTGCTTACGTAGTGACAACGAAATTATCGATAATATTCCTACGGAAGAACAATTTATGTGTGTGTGTAAATTGTCTTAAAAGAAAAAGGTCACAAGTAGCGCTAGAATGTTGACGCTATAGTTACGTAGGATTGCTACTGCACTTTTGAATGGTTTTAGGGTCGGTACATATCGGACGGAAAAGGCGTCGAGTGTATCATCAGTCACGTCTATTCGGTCAAATTAGATCTTTCACACTACGCGTCTAGTCGGTTCTATTTAATATTGTAAAAACCTTAAAACAGTAGGCATTTGACAGGAACAGACACGGACAGACACACACGGAACAGACGCTCTACGTTCGACGCACTGATGCGTTATCGGTTAAGTATGAACGATTGAATGTTTTATTATAATAATTATCTTTGTCTGTTCTGGCGTTACGCGACCGAATGTTCCGTCAGATGTGTACCGACCCTTATGGCCATCGTGCGTAAAAGAAGTGCCTCGCTGCGCCTGCGCGGCAGCACTGACAGTGTCTTATCTGTATTTGCGAATAAATGGGAGTCGCCAATCCTGCGACACCTGATGAAACTCCACAATGAAAAATGAAAATTGTGTTTACTAACACTAGGCCATATAAGAGCAATGTTACTAACAAAATATGGGCTTGCCTGAAATTAATTATTTTTATTATTTATTTATTACACCAGTTGTGTCCAATCGTTTCCGGTTATTGGGCGCTCGATGCAAGACGAGACGAGCTCAAGGTCCGTCCACCTGCGACCATACAATTATGTTGAGGGGAGGGGGGGGGGCTGACTTGTGGGGCATGTGTGGTCGTACATGCGGTCGGGAGAGTAGTAGCAGTAGCAGTAATAATTATATCACTCACCGAATTTCATCGGATGGGTGAATACTAATACATAATTATAATAGTTTCTACATTTTTAGGTGCCGCGATATTTGGAGCGGGGGAAATACAAAAGTTATTAAAGATTATTATTCTACTATACATAATCTATACATAATCATCGTAAGTAACTGCCAGTTATGTTATTTGAAATAACACAAAATCCAGTTGAACTTTCAAAAATATATCATTATTTTATGAAAACACTTTTTATTCACTTAACAAGAATGTTTATAAATTACAAAAAAAAAAAAAAAAAAGAACTAGGTCCTTGGGTCCATGCGCCCACAATTTCTTCAGGGAGATTGCGAAAGGTTTGGTCGACGCTTCTCGTGACCAGAAGGCTAGCCAGTTCTTAGGTCAGAGAATATAAGCATTGTCATACAACGTGACAATACTGCCAGTTTTCTGGGAACGTTATCACAAGAGGTATGTGATGCGGGGGAATTCCACGACGCGTTTTAACTTTAGTTTTTAATGGGTGCAGTAGCTTTTACTTTTAGTTTTATTGTTTATTTTATGTGTGTAACATTATGTAAATATCTTTAATTGTATTTTTTTTTTTCAATTTCTAGGTATCTGTACCGAGGGAAACGAGTGACACATTGGTGTGTTTAATAAAACATGATAGTACAGACCACCACATCTATTTGAAAATACACAACACTAATAGCAGTGAGTTCTTAATTTATTTACTCAGAAATAAAATTATTGAAGCAATAAAAGAAGAACAAAGAAGAACAGAGTTCAGTCAATTTCAGACCAGGCAGAAAAATACTCGAGTCAGTCATAAAACGAAAGAAAATTAATAGGCATCGTCTGCCATCAAACTCGTTTCGAACTTTTCAGCAGCATTAGGGATATTTTTCAAAATAAATATCAAGAGTATCACGAAGTCAGAAAATTGTTAAAATTTATTATACTGATTTTCCGGTTTTTCAATTATTCCAAAAATCTTCTACATTTAAATTGAATGATATTTGAAATATACCTAACTTACTTATACAGTGCTTAGGTACTTGGTAACCGAACATTCAAGCTTCCAAATTTATCCCTAACGAAGTTATAGGGGGTCGAGAATGGCCTGGAGGTCTTCGTGAAAATAATGGTATGGCTGTGCTGCTTTTTTTGCTCGACTTGGCTTGACTTGAAGAAAATTGACCTTTCGTAATATCGTATCATTTTAAAATACCTACAATATCAAAGTTCAAGTTAAATTTCCTAATCAAAACTTTAATCCAATTCACTTTACAATACATTCCAATCGATCAATTAATCAAGCAAAAAATCAATTTATCGTGAATATCGAGTAAGTACCAAGTCGCATGGTTACATCACTTACTAGTTACGTCGTAAATGCGGTAAATGTAACGGAAACGTAGGTAAATGTCAAAACGGGCTTCTAATTTTGTGATGACTAACACCCGTATTCACAAACAATACTGTGCGGTCTCATAGTGTGCTCGAGCGCATAGGGCTGGTAAAATCAATTCACAAACAACACTTAAATGCCAAAGCGCACTGTGCGTTTCCTTAAGTGAACGCACAGCTAAGTAAGCTCCTTAGCTATTTTAGCCAACACTATGTTGGTTGGTAAGCTGAATTGTGAAGAAAGTCATAGTTTGACAGAAAAAATATCGACTGCCTCTGTGGCGTAGCGGTAGTGAACGCGGCCGCAACGCAGGAGGCGCGGGTTCGATCCCCGCTCATTGAAAATATTTTTATGCATGAATGTGAATATTTGCATTGGTTTGGCTGTTTTTATATATAATACTAGCCTTTGCCCGCGGCTCCGCCCGCGTGGATGTTGGTTATCGCGATAAATTAAAATTGCGACTATAATTTGAGATTTAAACTATCCTATCTCTCAAGTTGGATCGAACTGTACATGGTGTGCGAATTTTATTATAATCGGTTAAGTGGTTTAGGAGTCCATTGAGGACAAACATTGTGACACGAGATTTATATATATTAAGAAGATGTATGCATTTACGAAAAAAAAATGTATCGAAGTATGTTTATCCGCATTCTAGAACCCATAACACAATCTAGTTACGCACGCACATCTTAAATTTAAAACTAAAGCAACGCTTAAAAAATCTTGTTGCTAGTTTTGTTGCTTTTTTTTTTCTTACATTTAAAATATATTGTAAAATATCGCACGATTCATACGGATTTTATAATCATAATTTAATATTATTCCGCGGACATCGGTGTGGGTTACACGTTCACTCAATAGTTTTATTGTATTTTTTCTTTAACAATGTACTAACGTGTAACTGTTTCATGTCCCAATAAATAAATAAATAAATAGTTAAGCTATGCTTACTTTGGGTCTAGATAGTGTTGTAAGCATAGCTTAACTAGCTTGTGTTATGGGTACTATAGTGCGGGTAAACATACTTCGATACATTTTTTTCGTAAATGCTTAAATATCTATATATAAAAACACCCAGACCAATGCAAATATTCACATTCATGTATACAAATATTTGCACTGAGCGGGGATCGAACCCGCGCCTACTGTGTAGCGACCGCGTTCACTACCGCTACGCCACAGAAGCAGTCGATATTCTTTCTGTCAAACTATGTAGTGAAGTTCGCAACACCATTGGGCCAATAACGGAGCGGTATCTAACGCAATGCGTTCCCTCAACGAAGTTTTACTTATGTGTTGTCTATGAATAAAAAGGCTTGCCAAAACGAACGCACTGAGAATTGTCGTTCTTTGCACAGTGTAGTACGCATAGCGAAGTATTGTTTGTGAATACGGGTGTAAGGCCCTTTGCACATTAAAAGATGTAAGAAATTTTCGTAACGTAGCCATAAACATTTATGTTTGTTACAAACATGTTTTGTTTATCATTCTGTATAGAATGATAAAACATGTTTGTAACAAAAAATATATTTATACATAAATACATAGGTACAATACGATTAAAATCAGTTAAAGATTCGGCCAACCTCGGTAATTGTCGTGAATCCCTCGTCTTTCACATAGAGTTATCAATTTACAGATATGACCTTTAATTATATTACCCGTTGTCTTATTGAATACAACGATAAGGACCCATTTAAGTACTCGAGGAATATTTTTGCGACAGAAAGCAGGATAGGCTACCGCTAAGTAACGATCAGATCCATAGCTACTATAAAAGTAATTATGAGGTGCCTAAATACGCAAAACCATACAAAAAACCAAACGCGCAAAAACCATTAAGCCCTCATTTCACATTTGACTGTAACCCACCTAGCTTAGAAGAAATAGAACAACAAATAAAAAAGAAACCAACAAAAACAGCCCCAGGGCCTGATGGCATACCTTACATTATCTATAAAAAATGCCCATCGGTACGTAAACATCTTCTAAGCATGTTCAATAGGATCTGGTCGAGTAAAAAAGTCCCAGCGGCCATCGGTAAAGCTAATTTTGTGCTCATTCCAAGGAAAGAAATAGTAACTAGTCCAAAAGACGCTAGACCAATAGCATTAACCAAAACGATTTCTAAAATTTTCTTCTCATCGCTTCAATTTAAAATGGCAAATTTCATGATCAATAATAACTTTTTCAGACCAAATCATCAAAAAGGGTTCCTACCCGGAATTTCAGGTTGTCTAGAACATAATTATTTACTGGCGGAAAGTTTAAAAGATGCCAGATCAAATGAAAAGCAAATAACAGTTTGTTGGATAGACCTGGAAAACGCTTTTGGCTCAGTACAACACGAGCTTATGTTGTTTGCATTAAAATGGTATCACTTTCCGTCCATCATTTGGGAAATAATATCCTCTTATTATGGTAAATTAAAGTTTGTGATTAAAACCAAAGATGGATACACGCAACCTTTAAATTATAATATCAGTTTGTTCCAAGGTTGCTGTTTGTTGGTTATCACCAATAGTTTTCAATATAGTAATAAATATTTTAATAGACAACATTTCCACTGATGACAAGAAGTGGGGCTATCGGTTTAAGCTAAACGGTAATATACGGAGTCCATCCTCGCATTCGCGGACGATTTGGCAATACTGACTCGCAACCCAAAGCAGTGCCAGGACCTACTGCGTAGGGTGGATGATTTCTGTGCATGGACAGATGGAATGAAAACAAAACCTAGCAAATGCTACTGTCTATGTCTGGGTAGGCGGGGTACCAGATATACTTAATATGACCCAGGGCTTAAGTATAGGCGGGGAAAACGTTTCAACTATATCTGAAACCGTGCCTTTTAAATTCCTCGGAAGAAAGATTGATAACAGAGGTTGCACTCCAGCTTTGGACGAATTAATTGATAGTTTCATTATCGATTTAAAAAAGGTAGACCAACAACCAATAAGTAATGTTAAAAAAGCTTGGATCTATGAAAACTATTTAACCTCGCGTCTTAACTGGCCGTTTCTTATATATGATATAAACCAGAGCCTCCTCAAAAAGCTAGATGCGAGTGTCACAAAGACACTGAAGTCGTGGCTAGGGCTAGCTCAGTCGGCCGACCTGTCGGCACTTTATAGATCCGCGAGTAATTTTGGAATGACGTTTAAGAAGCCATCAGAACTCTATAAACACCTAAGAGTAACTAAAATGCACGTCTTATCGAAATCTAAAGACGAAATAGTAAAAGTCCTTCCTAAAGATAAAAATGCATTGAATCACGCCTGCAGTTCCATAAAAAATTCATGATAGGCTCGCAGACTGGTGGAGTAGGTCTAGGTAATATTCGGAAACAAACAGATAAAGAAATAACAAAATCTTTACTTCCAGCAGACGAAAACAACACCTATAAGGTGCACGCAATGAACCTAGAAATGCAAAACGAATGGTTGACCCTAGGTGAATTTTGTATTCCTATAGCCTTAAAATGGCGTACCATAATATACGACTGGTCACCGGCCTTACTTAAATTTTACCTAAATGCATTCCAGTTGACCCTCCCCGACCAAAGCAATTTAGTCAGGTGGGGAAAAGCCACAGATAAAACATGTAACTCATGTGGTGAAGCAACTGGTACGGCTAGGCACCTGCTAGTGGGTTGTAGGACGTTATTAGACCGGGGTCATTACTCGCGCCGACATGATAAGGTATTAAAAAACATACGTGAGGCTTTAATATTAGAACTATCGGGATATTTATCACGTATTGATAGTTCTAATATTAATGTGAACGACCATGAAAGTTTAAATACCTATACGTGAGGCTGTAAGTTTGGCGGTAGCTAGAGCGAAAAAAGGATTAACTACAAACCAAAGAAAAGACATTGTGTTTGTAAAGGAAGGCTGCTCAAAGAAACCATCTCAAAAGCCATATTCAATTTTAATAACTGCCGTTGACTGGACAATACTCGTAGACACGTATGAGAAGCACTATAAAATACCGGAGGATATCTGTGCCTCATCATCCAGACCCGATATATTCCTTTTTTCACGATCGCATAGGCGTGTAGTGCTTGTAGAACTCACAGTACCGTGGGAAACTAATATATCTAAAAACCACGCTATAAAGACAAACAAATACTTTGACTTGACTAACGAGTTAACCAAAAACGGCTACGTGGTTAAACTCTACGCCGTAGAAGTAGGAGCAAGGGGAATTCCAGCTAAATCCCTGTACAACTTACTTAATGACCTCGGATTGTCAAGAGCTTATGTAAGCTCTTTACTAAATCGAATATCAAAAGCGGCATTGATAGGATCTTACCAAATTTGGATAGGTAGGGGGGGGAACACTACTGACGGTGGAGGTGAGCGCTGATGCATCACAAGGTGGCCACCCTAAACCTACATTTGGGTCGCAAGTCCCAGTCGCCGTCACGGTGTTCCTCTCTGTATCACGCTATGGACCCGGCGACCGCACGGTGAATCCATGGAGTGCTGATAATCGGATCTGATCACAAATATAAGAAAAAAACTCCATACAATGTCATGTCAATATTTAGGAATATTACATTGGACGAAATGCCGATTTGACGAATATCAGATTTGACCAATGTCGTTCAACCCCACAGGTGAAAACAATCGTAAATTTATAGTAAAATTATTACAGGTAAGCCTCAATATATGTTTGTGAATCATTATATTGTACCCCGAGGACAATCCCAACCTATTCCAAATTACACGGAAGGTGATACGATAACCGTGAAGTGCAGTGATTCAGTTGATGCTTGCGAAGTAATGAACGGGAATGTAGAAACAGGTACGCCCAACACTAATGATTGAAAACTAGCTTTTGCCCGTGGATCCGCCCGCGTGGACGTTGGAAACCTATAACTAACCAACCAACCTATGTCCTTTTCCAAGGTCTAATCTATCTATGTACCAAATTTAAGTAATCACAAAGGGCGTGAAAGCGTAACGAAAGAAAAAGTTACTTTCGTCCATCCATATCCATATCCATACTTAATATTGCAAATGCGAAAGTACCTCGGTCTGTTTATCTGTCTGTCTGTTACGCTTTTCGCTTAGACAGAGTTAATTTCACATCTATATCTATCTATACTATTATATAATTGTAAAGTGGTCGTGTCTGTACATTGGAGATATTTAAAAAAAAATACTTGGGTTATGTTACGTTAACGATACTGAACACGAATTTTTTTTTTTAATTTCCTGTCTGTTTGTCTGTTTGTCTGTTTGTCCGCGATGGACGCAAAAACTACCGGACGGATTTTGATGCGGTTTTTTTTTGTTAGAAAGGGCTTACTCAGACTTAAAATCTTACGTTTGTTTGGATCGCAATCGGTTGAGTAGAACCGAAGATATGAGCAAAGGTCGCGTTAACCGAGATGCACGCGGGCGGAGCCGCGGGCGGAAGGCTAGTTTATAATATTAGTATGGATATGGATTATGGATTATGGATAAATTATGCAGTACGGATAAACCTTGAAACCGCGACCCTTACAACTAAGTTATCCCGCCGGGGCACATATCTTGGACTCCGTTTTAAGTATATTTTATGTGTATTACAGGTTATATATTGCAAAGGCTACATAAATATTATATTAATTATAAATATGAATATTCTAAAGCTGTGTATATAAAAAATGTATATAATATGAATGTCACAGAGGACAAAGCGGAAGACGAGAAAAGGATCGAATTTGAAAAAAAATCAATTTTAGAATTATCTTGCGATTATTGCGGCAAAAAAGGTAGGTTTTTAATTTACACAACAAAGCACTTGATTGAGGGTAGCCAGCAATCATCATCCTCAGCAAGGCAATTCTGTAAGCGCACAACGACGAGCACAACGTTGCGACAGCCTTGATATAGATTGTCATTGGTCGATCTCCAGTGACGTCACCCAGTCCGACCAATGGCAATCTCTATTAAGGTTGTCGCAACGTTGCACTCATCTTTGTGCGCTTACAGAATTTCATGGCAGCACTGCGATTCACTAAGCGAGCACAACGATGCGAGTCGCGACGTTGTGCTCAATAGAGATTGTCATTGGTCGGATCGGTTGTCATTGGTCGGATTGGGTCGCGTCACTGAAGATCGACCAATGAAAGTCTCTATCGAGCACAACGTTGCGACTCGCATCGTTGTGCTTGCTTAGTGAATTGCACAGCTGAGCTTTTTACCAACTAAGGATCGGCGGCCAACACCGATATCAGATATCGGATAATGTGAAACGCTTTATCTGTGATGCGGTTGAACTTCGGTTTTCCGTGAAACGATTGCCATCTGACCTCCACGATCAAATGAAAATATCAAAGTTCTGTAATTAGACTAGTCAGATTTTTGAAGGCTCCAAATACCGGTGACGGTTCATCGTTTTAATTTAAAACATTTAATGGCAGTCGTTACGAGTAGTTGAGTGTTAAAAAGCTTGTGTTTTTTTTTAGAAAATGCAAAAAACTTGAATTGCCTAGCAAAGACTAAAGACCATAGAACAATGAAAGTTACAATTAATAAAATCTTCAACTCTTCAGGTAAGTACAGGAACAATAATTATTTAACTACTTATCTATACTTATAATAAATCTGTGGCAGGTCCGTTTCTGTACATTGAAAATAATTTGAAAAAAAAAAAAGAATTTTAGGACTATCTATAATAATCGAAACTCAAGCCGAAAAAATATTCTTTTTTTTTTGTCTGTCTGTCTATCTTTTGATATGTTTGAATGAAATGCGTACGAAACGTCGATACTACTTCATGGATTCAAACGAAACTTGGCACGTTAAAGTTCATATACTGAGGAAGGTTTTTCGATAACTTTTATTCTGAAATTCAGCAATGTTACCTTTATTTAGGTAGGATGAAAGTCAAAATGTGAAATTAATTAGCTTTAGTTAATTAAAGCCCGGTTTACATTTTGATTAGTGGGAGTGTGAGTTCTTAGTGCAAGTGCTTAGTGATTAGTAATAAACACGTTTGGACAAACAATTGTTAGTGTGAGTGCGAGTGTGGCTGTGAGTAGCATGATTAGCGCAGTTCACACTTTGATTAGTGTGAGTGCGAGTGTTTAGTGTAGCTGCTTAGTGATTAGTACTAAACACGTTTGGAAAAAAATGTGAGTGCGAGTGTGAGTGTGAGTGAAATTGCGAGAAGCGTGATTAGAACCGCGTTCTATTTTTTTTGCGAGTGGTCTTTCCCCGTACAATACACTGAACAGGTGGGTGGTTAATTTGTTGAGTACAGAGGTCTGAAAATATTGGTTTTCGGGATTTTGACCTTCGACATTTTATTATTGCAATGTTTCGTTTCCTTTGTACCTATTTGCTTTGGTCTGGTCGTGCCTCAGAGAAGCACGTTAAGCCGTCGTCGGTCCCGGTTGCCATATAAACATTTAATGGCAGTCGTTACGAGTAGTTGAGTGTTAAAAAGTCATCTAGCTGCAATGATTCGATATCGCCCAATATCGCAATCCATACTTAAATAATATTATAAATGCGAAAGTAACTCTGTCTGTCTCTCTGTCTGTCTGTCTGTTACGCTTTCACGCTTAAACCACTGAACCGATTTTGATGAAATTTGGTATAGGAGTAGACTAGACCTTGAGAAAGGACATAGGCTATGTTTGGTCGCGATAACCGACATCCACGCGGGCGGAGCCGCGGACAAAAGCTAGAAAAATACATGGTGTTATTTTTTCGAATTGTAGTCGGTTCAATTAATCAATCAATATTCCTTGCATTTAAGGAATGCCGAAAAATCGTTTGCCACATCCTGTAATCGAACCGAATAAAATGCCAAAAAATAACATCCTGTATTTTTATTGCATCAATCGATAGGGTCAATCATAAGGATCAAATCTCTCTAACAAACTTGGTAAATTAAATAAAAGGAAATCCATGAAATAGAAGATTTCGGAAGATTTTAGTCGGTTCGACTACCGGGTGTGGCATTTTCAGAAAACTTTGAATGCAGTTTTGTTCCTTTTTAAAAATAAGGGAATGTTTCCTTTGAGTGGAATTCGCTATCTTTAATATTCAGAATACTATCCATCCAAGTATGATCGAAAAATTCTACCCTTTATACACGAATATTTTTTAATTACCAGAGAAATTTTGGCAAAGTGATAGGTATTCGATACTGAACCCATCCATGCTATAAAAAAGAATAAAGTATGTATGTCAATTTTTTCCCTAAAACCACCTAATATTTGTTCACGACGTACAAAATTTTACTCAATAGAATATGAAGTAGATAATACTAATTCACGAAAACAAAATAACTCAAAGAAGTCATTGATAAAATACGCGCTCTCTTTCTCTACTTTAAACCCCTACCCCCCACGTACCCCGCACTACACGTGCCGCGAAACGAGCTTAATCCCCTACCCCCCACGTACCCCGCACTACACGTGCGAAACGAGCGAGCCGGCGGCGGCATCTCTTTGATGCAAATGACCTTCAGTTTTAATAAAATTCAAATCATAAAAGCAATGCAGTTCCGGTTATGACGTCTTGATGCGCGCACGTTTCCTTAAACTTAATTATCGAGATGGCGTACCAAATTATCAATCGCGAATGTGCATTAATAGTTATGTTACGTACCTACTTACTTTACACCCGGTGAAAATGTGAGTGCCGTTTTACGGATGTGCCTATCGTGATCTCTACCCGAATGCCCGACAGCCAAATTGCTCCACGATTACATCAATGTCTGGTTCCTGGCTGGTCTCCCACATGCAATTTGAAGGCAGGTGAATTGGACGGAGGACCCCGGATCTGAGGCCAATTTACATGTGTAGTGAAGTGAAATGTGTATGTCAGTGAACCTATCAACCTAATACCCCTTCAGACGGCTCGTCAGTCCTCAGTTTGAAATTGAACTTATTAAATCGGGCTCGTTTATGCATCTACTTGTGGTGGTAAGTCTTGCACGTTTCGTAATACATCAATCAATCATTAATTTTGATTTTGATTAGTGTTTGACCTTGAAAATCGCTCGCGTCTGTCGTAGGTACGTAGGTACATTGTCGATCGTTCCCGGAACTCATCGGCTTTTTTACGACGAAAGTTCATTGATATGATAGGTACCTATTTACTATTCACACATAGTACGTAAAATGAAACGGTGTCTTTGCGTGTATGCACGTATTTTGAGATTTTAAAAACGTCAATAACTTTGTTTTTTTGTATGGTTGGCTATTTGTATTATCCCATATATGTTGAATTATATACGTTCCCTATCAGCCCCTGCAGTTTCTCTGGTATTTAAAAAATAAGAGTGTATATAGCTCTATATCTACGTCCCGATATAGTTTAGAGAAGTTTGTCCGTAGTAACTTTTGATCACTTTATACTGTACTTTCATATTATACCAATTTCATTGATGGCCGCTCAATTCCAACACGACGACGCCAACATTACCTAACCCCCTTTCATGAAATGACATTAGACAACTATGTTAACTGACACGATGATCAAATTAAACTATTTAACCATGCTTCTAGCAACCCAATTGCTACTTGACAAGAGATTTAACAGCTGATTAGGTAATTTGACGTTGATCAGCCTTTCGGAAACTGGGCGTGAGTCTGGGCTGTATATATCTGTCTGATGTCAAACAGCCCTATCGCCTAGTCGTCTTGTGCGACACCGCATGGGAAGAGATGGGGATAAGTATACCTACTCTTAAAATGTCATGATCTCAGAAATCATTTATTAGTGTTCGTGTGGCAATGACCGGTGTAATTTGACAGGGCCTGAACAATCAACCAGGACAGGACAGGACAGGAGAACGCACACTAACACCGTACCGACCATAACCGCAACTGGTAAGTGCGTCATAGTACTCCTATACAGTTTCTGCCAAGTCAGTTTAATTCCAGATTGTACTGTACCTACGAGTTACGAGTATATTTTATATTCGCACAATCGCAATGCCCCGTGCTTTCATTAGGTTTACGATACGATTACGATAGTTGTTCGTGCTCACCCCACTGAAGCCAATCTATTCACTCTAGTAATTAAAAATATTAGTAGAATTTCATTTAATTTAAAGTCAAAAGGTCTGAGGAACAAGATAGTGACGATTAGAAATGTGCACCGAGCTCGAAAAATATTCAAATTCGTAACTTATACGTATCGAGAGAACGGAGCCCTGCGATTGGCAGGCTTATTCGCAAAACACAATATTTGCAAAATATCATATTCTCAAAATATCATAATGTCAAAGTTTGTGTAGCAATGACCAGTATAATTTGACAGGGCCTGGACGGTTAACCACGAGGACAACACACTCAACTACAGCAACGATCATAATCACAACTGGTAAGTGCATCTTAGTACCTACTCTTATACTTTCCATATTGTACTGTGTAATATCCTACAATATTATTATGGGGTTTTTCAAGAAGGGCATCTGCAGGGTTTTTTCAGGGTTGGCAGCACGAGTCTGACGCTCCTGGTGTCGCATACGTCCATAGGCCTCGGCAACCACCACTGCCATCTAAGTGATATAAAAAAAAAACTTCTTTGTTGATCTTACCTTTAAGTACGTCCTTATTTTTAACGATAGGCTTGCGTTTGACCCCTATCCGACCTATTCGTAAGTGATGATATGGTCGATGATAACTGTAAGGACCAAAGAAGGTAGATTGATATAATGTATTCCTAAAACTTTTTCACCGTTTCACCTCCAATACTCCAATTTCTTTGTGATCATGGTTCTTGCAAACAATACATACTTAGTAAATATCCCGATAACTTTAAAATGTATAATAAAATATCATCTGGGCATATATTGCACCGTATTTCGTGTAAATAAATCTCGCGCCCCCGCCAAGTCGAGCAAAAAAAAAGAAGAAGGCCATAACACTACTTCTTCGAAGCACTTTAGGCTATTTTGGACCCCCTATATGAATAATGTATAAACGTAATGAGCTTTTATGTTTTAATAAATTTACTTGGCAATCGCACTAAACAATCATATTTAATATTGTATTGAGATGTTTGATACATTGCTTGGCATTTTATTTACAAGTATTATTTTTGATGGCATTTCTCATGGATCAAGATGCTGATGATGAGACCAGCACCCCGACCACGTCGTCTACAAGTGTGGCCACTACGTACTCTGAAGAAACGACCACATCTTCGACTGAGAAACCTTTAGGCGTAACTAGTAAGTTCTTTATTACTTGCTTCTAATGAACAAAATTTATTGTGGACGTACTTTTGTATTTCCATCTATTGTAGCATGTTAATACGATAAGATAAGATAAATTTTTACCGTCGCAAATATAATATAATACCTATCTACAAAGCTGAAAATCGTGGAAAAATACCTTTTTCAATGTGGCAATCGCCGGGTAGGTAGTTCGAAGAGTCGACGTAATGGGAATTTATTATAGACAAAACATTTAATCATTAACTTGAAGATAGAGAAAGGGATGCTTAAATAGTTCGGACACGTGGAAAGGATGGACGAAAGAAGATTGACGAAACAGATTTATGAAGCGAGGGTGAATGGGAAACACGGTCGGGACAAGACATACCTAAGTATGTCAATCAGATCGAAGGCATTTTAAAGAAAGGACATATCAAGAGTAGCCGAATCCGGCGAGCATGTATGAAAACAATTATGAAAGTAGAAGAAGGGAAAGAAGTATACCAGGGTCGTAGTAAGTGGAAAGCTGTGGTCTTCGCCTACCCTGCTGAGAGAGAGGCGTGACTGTATGTATGTATGCTAAGTTGAACCAAAAAAGTGAATGAATAAATCAGACATGTGGTCAGTAATGAATTACTTTTCAGATCCGGTGAGCAACAAATGGATTGCGGCAGCGGTAGCTGTGCCGATATTAGCAATATTTATCTGTGTCATAACAGTTCTATATATGAAGAAGAAACTGAACTATCACACGTGGTGTTTCCAAGTAAGGTTTTTCATGTTTATATAAATATAGCCTAACTACGCGTTTTGGATCAGTAAATACCGAAAAGAAATAAGAAAATTAAAAAGGAACACTCACACAAAATAGTGAAAATTAATTGATGAAATCCATGCTTTTATAACATAAGATCTTAATTGTTTATTTATTTATTAAAACACTATTTTTTATTTGATATTTTAGAGAAGAGCGCAAAATGAGTACGACTACTGTGTGGTAAATACTATAGTTCCACCGAATCCTGAACAGTTGGTATACGATTACGCAGTTCCCGATGGACCTGTTTCTGAGGGTGTGATGTGTGAGAATACACTATACACTGGTTATTACTCTAAACCTATACCAAAAAGTCAAAGGAAAAATAAAAGTAAGCCTCACGTTTATGCAAACCCAAGTACCAGTGACAAAATAAAAGCAGACGCAGGAGCCGATAACCCTGAATCAACTAACGCTCTTTATTCATGCCCAGACCAGAAAAGTATTAAGAAAAGAAACAATAGTAAATCCGCTAATTCTAAGGAAGAAAATTCTGACAAAACTGACGACTCTGAATCAAATACTCTTTACGCTAGTCCAGTGGACAAAAACAAAGCAAATGCAGGAGGCGCTGGCTGCGCATCAATCGACACTCTTTATTCATGTCCAGACCGGAAAAGTATTCATAAAAGAAACAATAGTAAATCCGTTTATTCTAATCAAAATATATCTGACAAAAATTATAAATCTCAATCAAGTACTCTTTATGCTAGCCCAGTGGAACGTATTAATACAACAAGTGACCGTAAATCTGCTGATTGTAATCAAGAAAATTCGAACATAGCTGCTTCTAATAAAAAACCACTCAATATAGTGTACAGTGAACCACTTGATAAAAAAAGAACGAGTGATACGGACACATATACTAATGTCACCGATGGACCTCATTATTCTAACAAGATAGGTGGTTATTGTGTTTACCCCACCTATAGTGAACCTAATGTTAAGAAATAAAAGTGGTTAGTACTTAAGTATAAACTCGTAAGTCACAATACATGTATCACTACGATCGCAATTCACACCCAGTTTCCGAAAGGCTGATATCAACGTCAAATTAACTAATCGGCTGTTGAATCTCTTGTCAAGTAGCAATTGGGTTGCTAGAAGCATGGTTAAATAGTTTAATTTGATCATCGTGTCCAGGTAACATAGCTGTCTTATGTCATTTCATGAAATTTGAAATTTTCCGTATGTTTTGTCAACAATGACAGTCCGTAATATTTTTGTATCCGTTTTGGAACCGGCCATGGAGAAGGAAATGATAGCGGAGTTGTTGCAAAGGCAATCGAGTCGCGTGCTTCCATACTGTCAAAAGGACTCCTATATATAGACGTCAGTTCTGTGACGTCACCACTCAGTTCTAGTGGCACGTCGTTGCGATAGGTTGTCATTTTTGGTTAAAAGTTCAAAGATAAAAATAGTTTTGACCCGATTTAAGAATGAAGTGTGCGGTACAAGGGTGTACAAATTGTAGAGATAAGATGTTTAAATATATTGATGATATAACATTTGATCAGTAAGTCCGCTATATTTTTATATTCATTTTTAGAAAAAAAAATGTCTTTATAGAACCATCTAGCGGAGAGAAGAAATAAGTAACCTTGTCTTACTTGTATAATGTTGTAACAACAATTCAATTCATTCTATAAAAAAATCACCACAATAATTTCACCGGACTTCATTAGTAATTCCGCAATTGTTATTTTATTAATTCTTACATTATATTTGGGTGAAATTGAAAATTGAAAATAAAAAAATTGAGCCATCTGTCGGTATCTGCCCAAATCATTTAGGGGGGCTAAATGATTCTGCTATAATTCTACAGATGGCCTTATTTAAAATAAATGGTGTGCATCATAGTAGTGAGACCACTATATTCACATTATTTTTAGGAAGCTAATAAAATTGTCAACATTATATTATATCATTTTAGATTTCCCAGTAACCCAGAAATAAAAAAATGCGTGAATAGGTACGTATTTTAAATAGACCTTCCAGCTGGTAGGTACCCCACAAAATATTCCAGAATCTGTTCGAGGTCCTTCAATGAAGATGACTTCTATAAAACAAAAAAGTGATTTAAAAAATTACAGCCTAAATTTGCTATACCTAATTGTATATACGTATACCAGAAATACTTAAGTGAAAATTTTACAATATAATAACATCATTTTTTTTATTTCTACATTATTTTCTTGCTTTATTAATTTCCTTTTTGAAAAAGTTAGGGATCCGTACTTAGCGCCTTCGCTGGCATAGGCGGGTGCGGGTCGCGGACGTCCGCTTCGCGTGCTTGTTTCATGTTATTTCAAGAGCAGCGCTACGTGAGGCGGATACCCGTCACACGTGACGCGGGCGGCGGGGCCCGCCACGCGGGCAGCGGGGCACGCGCCGTGTGTCCGCGCGACGGAGCACGCGAGCGAGCGGGTCTGTTTCAACAAAATCATCGACCGCCGCTACGTTATCCGTGTCACACGCGCCGTGCTTGTACAGTCGTTGCAATAAACTTAGAATAATCCTTAGCTGCAAACTGAAAGCTTTTTTACGGCAAATACCTTTGAAATTTTTTGGTAAACGAAACTTAAATAGAATGTTATTTTGAAGGTCAGTCTTATATTATTCATAGAACAACATAATATATCAATATAAAATGCAAAAGCAGGAACCTGCTCCCGGATGCATTGCACCACTTGTACCCCCAAGCGAGTCGCGAGCCAGCCCTGCTAATAGGTATATTGTGTAAAGTAAAACCAAAAATTCCGTGAACCAAAGGAGTTCGCCTCTTTCTCTTCAGTTTTGACAAACCGTGCAAAATTGTCTTTGATTTACAATAAACTAATTATGATAGCTGTACATTCTTATAAAAACTTGGTTACAAATTCGCCACACAACAATCTAGACGTGACATAATATGGGCTAATTGGCTGACACCTTTGTTCACGTCGTCGTCTTTTGGCTAAGTAATATATCAATAAATGATCCATAGTTATCGACTGTACACCGACGTTATTGAAATTATACTGGTGACAGACGCCCGTCGCGGGCGTCCGCGACGGACCGCGACCCGCACCCGCCTATGCCAGCGAAGGCGCTAAAACTCCAATAATGCAACCCAATCATTATGTCCTTATATTCCTTATATCAGAATTCCACGCGGACGGAGCCGCGGGCAACAGCTTGTATATATAGTGGTCCCGCTGTCATTAAACACATAGATTATTCTAGAATTCTGTGCAGCGCTTTGTGGCGAGTGGTAAAACTACAATGGAAATTGCATGCATTATTTCTATTTGGTTTCGCCATGCCACACTAGATGGCATTCTAAAAAGTGGGAGGGGCTTAGACTTAGGAGAAGAGACGCGTGGGGGACGAGGTATGGCGTCATGCCCCCCGCGTCTTCTTCTCACCCGCATTTGGCGACGCGTTTTTATTACGAGAAATTTCACTGGAACATCTCCGTTTACTAATCATATTCTGTCCTCCGTGGAACCGGCCCATTGGCAGTTTTGACTGATAAGAATGAACTAATGAACAAAAATGAGCAGTGTGGCCCCAATTACCAACAAACTGTATAACAAATCAAAGTACATTAGGACCCTTGCAGAATGACCTCCGTCCCCCATGAGCGCGGGCCTGGGGGTGACGGGTGGAGCGCCTGTCACCCTAGCAGAAGCAGGCGGCGGCGGCACGCATTGCGTGCCTCCTCATACCCGAGGGCGAGTTGGGGACTCTGAGGTCCCCACACCGGAAGAGGGCCAGATCGAGAGATATGGCCCTGGGGCAGCCGGAGTGCGAGGGTTATGGCTACGACAATCTCACCTCCGGCAACCGACGGCCCACAGACGACGTGCGTTTTAATCGGTTCGAGTCCGACTTAACCTCCTCCTCCGGCTTTGACGAGGGAGGTATCTGTGGGGATTTTTTGTACGATAAAAAAAAGAAAAGAAACAAAACTACATTTTGACCCTGATCAACGTTTCAGAAACTCAAATTGATTTGACATCCATGTTAAATTAACAGCAGTGTTAGTTTATCAATGATTTAACAGGCCTTTCAGAAACCGGCTGTAAGTCTTTTACGTTTCGCTTCTATCTTCTTCTTCTTTGAGTCAATGGCTGGACCAGGTATTTAATGACTGGTTTTTTCTTTAAAATTTGTCGGCCCAAAACTCGGCCACAGCAACAGCATCCTCTGTTGCTCTACAAAGGTCGTCGGTAGTACAGATGAAGGGGCACAGCGAGCAGGAGAGCAAATGCGACATGGACTGGTATTGGGCCCCGCAATCGCAGGACTCTTGCGACCGATCGACAAAGCTCAATTTTACCATATTTTCCCTACAGCGGCCAACCTGGGTCCGCAGGTCTATGAGTATTGAACATTGAAATATTCATAGTGGCGAAACTTGTAAAGTTCCATTTATACCCTACAGGGTATAGAACAATGATATATTTATAAACTATAATATAATACATCATTGGTATAGAAACTTAAATATCTCAAAATATATTTTTTTTGTATTAATGTTTATAACTTATTTATTTATAAGATTTGTTTAATTTTAATATAAGAATAATACTAATTATTGTATAAGTACTGTTGATTTTTTGTTAATAGTGTTATGGTAGGTAAAAAGAAAAAAAGAAGAAAGAAAATATTTTTTACAACACACCTGCTTATAAAAGTGATATTATTTTACCGCAATTAGGCACGTAATGACACCTATTATCAAACTGTGACTTTTTCATTGCTATTATTCACAAGTGAGTTATAGATTCTTTTTTAGATTTTATAGGAAGTGTCTATAATTGTCTATGTTCTTAAAAAAGTTTTGATACAAAAAATAACGTGTTTAATAGTACGAATAAATTAATACGCCTATTGTATGGTCATTTGATGCATTTTCGTATTTAAATAAATAATTTCAACTTGTAATACTTGTATAATAAACAAAATTTTCACTCAAATTTAACTTTTTTTTTTTCTCTAAGTACAGAAAAAAAAACAGAGTAAAAAAAAAGTTAAGTTCAAACCTCATTTTTTTTAAATATGGTCGACCGCCATTGTTAAATGCGCGCGCATAGGAAAACGAATCAATTTGTAGTATTGTTTATTTAGTATTTGTAGTATTATTTTATTCGCAAGTGTGTTGTAAAACGTCGTATGGCACGTGTGAGCATGATGATTACCGTCCTCGGCTGTCTTAAGACCTCAATGGCGCCTCGGCGGTAATCACCAACGTTGCTCACTTGTACCATAATGTACTATTATTCAACCTAGCAATACACAGTTCAACAAGACAAAAACTACAACATTGTGTTTATATGTATAAAAAATAGCCAGGTAGAATAATGGCCGCCTCTCAGCTTAATGCTGTCCGCGTTGTAGTGCAGGCGGACAGCGCTGGTTTTCAGAGACGGCAGGGTTTCAGGTATTATGATATTTTCACCAATGTCTATGTCACAAAAGTTGTATCAATATTAAATGATTAAAATGTGAATATTCTTTATTAAGATCGACCAGGTATTAAAATTCAAGTGCATTTTTTCTCTAATATTTTTATTGATCACTAAATTAACCTAAAATAAATTTGATTTACAACCAGAGAAAACAAATTGTTTTATATTTTGTGTGTATAAAATGTCCTCTTACAATATAATATGGTTTTCCTATATCCATAATAATATGTTTTTTTATCCTTATTTGCCCGCGAAATATAATATTTATTTATATGGATGACCTAATCTAGTTAGAAGACGCATGAGGCACAAAATTATTTCGACAATCGGTTAATTTAATTTCATGATTCATTACTTATTATACATACATACTTTATTAACAAGGACTGCAGATGAGTATTATAACAAAAATATATACTAAGAAGGGACTGAAAAGCTTTTAAATTCAAGTAACCAAAAATATTAGTATTCTCGTTAAACTTTTCAGCTTTGAGTCAGTTCAGGTCGGTTTCGATGACCTGCAATCTTTCCATTTGATGCCAACACCTTCATAAGTTACCAGTCAATATTGTTTATTAGGTAACAATAAAATAATACATAACGTTTCAATTGTATAATCGAATCATCTCATTTGCAGCAACAGCAACGGCTCTCCATACATCATCAACAATAGCAGGTATATCTGATTCTGGTATTATAACTGGATGACCTCTTTGTACAACATCAATATTATAAGTATACACGATATTTTTATCTCTAGCATAATCACTGCTAGTGCCGGAGGCTCTGTCGAAAACTGTAGAAGCCACGCCTAGGTTATAGTTTTCGATCGTCGCCCCAACCATATTAAGGCCAAGATGATGATGTTGAACAAACATTCCGCTTGCAGCTCTTTCGTAGCTCCAAGGATATGAAATAAAACCTCCATTATTTCGTAAGGATAGGTAAAGTTTGATCCTAGTGCCATAATCTGTGATGATGTCTCGAATCATTTTAGTTTCGATTTCGGAGAAAGGTTCGACGCCACCGTAGAGATGACTACAAGGGCTGGAACTGGAGTCGAATCTTAGCCAGTCGACATCAAAGTTACGGTTGATATTGACTCCCGGGCATCTTAGACCTAAGTTGCTATTAATACTCCTAGATTTTTCCCAGAGGCGAAGCTGAAAGTAATCAAATATTTTTATGAAATGTGCTTTACATTTTACACATACTAATATTATATTTTCTTGTTGTTTATTTGTTACTAGCTTTTGCCCGCGGCTCCGCCCGCGTGGATGTCGGTTATCGCGACCAAACATAGCCTATGTCCTTTCTCAAGGTCTAATCTACCCCTATACCAAATTTCATCAAAATCGGTTCAGCGGTTTAGTCGTAAAAGCGGACAGACAGACAGACAGACAGACAGGCAGGCAGAAAGACAGACAGACAGAGTTACTTTCGCATTTATAATATTAGTAGGGATTTAATAATATCCCAATTATTGATCATCATCATTAGCCTTATAGTGATTGGGTCCAAAATTTTGCACGTTGGAGCCTGGGTCAACAAGCCTGGGCCTGAATTATATTGGTACACCACAACTGACATGTATGTCAATCTTTTTTTTTTACCACTTAGGTGGCAGACAAGCACACGGCCCACCTGATGGGAAGCGGTCACCGTGGCCTATGGACGTATGCAACACCAGGGGCGTCACACTCGCGCTGCCGACCCTGAAGAAACCTTCTAATGCCCTTCTTGAAGAACCCCATATTGTAGTCGCTTGGGAAAACCACCGCAGGGAGTTCATTCCACAGCTTGAGTGTGTGGATGAAGTGCCTTTCAAACCGCACAGTCTTCTTCTCTCTATTCTTAATTAAAACTCCTTAAGTAAATTAACTACTTTGTGATTTGAAGCGGTTTGATATCCCTACTTCCCTACTAATATTATAAATGCGAAAGTAACTCTGTCTGTCTGTCTGTCAGTCTGTCTGTCTGTCAGTCTGTCTGTCTGTCAGTCTGTCTGTCTGTCTGTCTGTCTGTCTGTCTGTCTGTCTCACTTTTACGACTAAACCGCTGAACCGATTTTGATGAAATTTGGTATAGAGGTAGGTTAGACCTTGAGAAAGGACATAGGCTATGTTTGGTCGCGATAACCGACATCCACGCGGGCGGAGCCGCGGGCAAAAGCTAGTTGTTTATAATTGAGTACTAGCAGACCCGGCGAACTTATTACCACCTCTTTTTTTTTGCCTGCGTGGAATTCAGATCCTTTTCCCATATTTTCTCTCCGTTTAAACTTTCCATGGGCATCCAGGAATATATCAAGACTATAATGGCCAAATCGGTTCAGCCGTTTTCGAGTTTTAGCGAGAATAACAGAATTTGAAATTCATTTTTATATATAACTAGCTGCCCCGGCGAACTTCGTACCGCCATATTTTCGGCCCGCGTGTTATTCAAATCCCGTCCCCGCTGCACCCTTATCACTTAGGGGTATGAAAAATAGATGTTGGCCGATTCTCAGACCTACTCAATAGGTTCACAAAATTTCATGAGAATCGGTCAAGCCGTTTCGGAGGAGTACGGGAACGAACATTGTGACACGAGAATTTTATATAATACTAGCTTTTCGCCCGCAGCTCCGCCTGCGTGGATGTCGACTACCATCACCAATAGTATTTTTTTCTAAACTGACGGACTTGTTGTATAAATATATCTAAGTATCCCGATAGTTCTAATAGTAATTGTTGTATAAACTTTCAACACCTTATATCGCTCTCTCAGTAGTGTTTTTTTTTTTTCAAAATATTAAATGAAAACTGTAAGAAACATCGGCCTTGTCTTACAAAAAAGTGGTAGATTTTTAGAATATTACAACAAAATAAAAATACTATTAGTACCTATCTTTATACCAATAGCTAGTAAATGGCTATAATAATACTGGTAAGAAAAAATACTATTGCCTAACATTTCGTTCTTATCAATCAACCAATCAATAGCCTATTTCAGTCCACTGTTGGACTTAGGCCTCACCCAAAGTATGCCATAGCACTCGATCCTCCACCGTATGTTGGGGACATATGCTGTCAGTTTGCACATTTGGGCCCCATGAGTCATAACAGGGGAGTAGAAACCTCGACGAATTTTCCCAATGTTGCCCAACCCTTGTATATAATATAAGATAGAAGAAGAGAAGATAAGCAGTATGAGTAATTATTATCGTGTATTATAATGTAATAAAGCATCGCTTAAATAAGAATATGATTCGATCGATCTTGACTTACGAAGTACCTACTCAAAATGATTTTAATGCCTTGATTTTCCTTCCTTCCTGATATTTGGTACACACCAGCCTTTAGTTCAGACAATAATATAGTCATAATAATCAATATTTATAAATGAGTGTAATATCATTCATAGGTTTCGATAGCTCGTACGAGTATCTGTAGATCGCCGTATCCCAGTAGTTCCATTCTCTAGTTCAATTATGGAACTACTGGGATTTTTTTCGCCCAGTAGTTCCATGATGGCTCTCACCGTCGCCCCAAGACGGATGTATAGAGGAATGTTCTACCTCGGCCTCCAGGCCTCAGTGGCTTATTGGTCAGAGCATTCCCCCTGTAAGAGGAAAGATCGCAGGTTCGAGTCCCGCCCGAGGTCGATTCTCTTTTCTCTTTCTTAATCCATTTGAATAGTTAACATAGTAAATGCTTTAAAATTCCATTCAAATATAATTTCAAATCAATAAAACTGTTTATTTGCTCTTAATACCTGTATATATACTTGGTATTAAGATCATTTTGAGACTTAGCAATCAAGATCGTTCTTACTCTGACTGCACTATAGATAACACATGACTCTCTGAATTTCAAATGCTTACTTACATTAGTATGAGTATATTCATATCCATCAGGATTCACGACCGGCAGAACAATCCAATCAGCACCTTCCAAGTATCTCGTTTCAGCCAAAATCCTTTCCACAACATGCAGCACAGATGGTATAGTTATCCATTCTCTAGGGTTAATTGCAGCTTCTACTAGAATGACTGGTTTATCTCTAACTGCACCTTCAACATTAATGATATTGTTGATTTTTAAATAAATGAGCGGTCTATTCTCATGGGTCACACCGTATTCTACTAATTCTACTCTCGAAGTTCCAGTGCTGTATTGTTCAGATAGTCTCCGAAGGTAATCTAAGATCTGGAAATGAAAAAGAAAGAATTTTATATGAAAGCTAATTTCCTGCCTCTGTCGCTCTAAAAATGCCGCAGGCAATAGCTGGTACCTACATACATATCATCAAGCCTTTCGCTCGGCAAGAGAAGTCAGCTCATCAATTGCTTCTGTCCTCGCACAAGTCTTACAACACCATCTTTCATCAGTTGCAGGTATTTTTGAATAGTCACTGTTTTACCATAACCTATTTGGTCAGTGTATGTTTTTTGAGTTTCTTGACCATCCTGTCCCACAAAAGCTTATACTAGGCTATAGGATGCGGCGTGAGGTAACCTCACCCTCGAAAATTAATACGGCATGCAATTTTAGTCGGTTCGAGTACGACATTGGAATAATGTGAGGTAATTGGATGTGGCTGCTGCTGCTTGAATGCTAATTCTGTTCCGACAACCCATGGTATCCTATACGAGGGATAAAGGTAACCTATATGCATTACTCTAGACTAAAATCTATACCCGTACCAAAACTTCAGCCATGATGTGAATGCCACCATTGTAACATAGTACGTGTCCGTAATGGTGACCCTCTTTCCTAAGACTTTACCTTCAGCTTACCATCAGGTGAGGCGAGGCGAGGTGATATTAGAAGAAAGTAGAATATTAGTAGGATACTAATTAGCGTAATATTATTTTACTTACAACATCATATTTATGATACTGCCTTATATTGAAAACATCGTCTGATGATCTTTCACTGCTCTCAGTTTGTTCGGCTTCGTTTAAATACCTTTAAATAAATAGTAACACTTTATTATTTAATAATAATAATATAATAATAATACTTTATTCACATAAAATTCTTACATTTGTTTATTTGTCTCTGATTTCCGTGCTAGGTATAAATACCTGTGTTACAGAAATCAGTGTCCTCTCATATTCTTAGTGACAATAAATCTTATGTAAATAACACTACACAGTGATTAAGTTGCAGTGTATGTGTGTGTGTGTGTGTGTGTGTGTGTGTGCGTGCGTGTGTGCGTGTGTGTGTTTTGTCTGCGTGTCTCACAATTTATTAAAATATCAACAATTCAACCTGCTCATAATCAAGTCCCAGGAGCCAATTCCTGGCAACTTTGGCACATGCACGTTTCAAAAACGTTTACCATTTTGTTAGATTCATTTCTTTATTACATACATCACACTCGTCTCTTTCTCCCTCTGTGTAGGCAGAGAGAACAGCCCATCATCAGCTTATGTCTTTTTTTTTATACCACTTAGTTGGCAGACAAGCACACGGCACACCTGATGGGAAGCGGTCACCGTGGTTTATGGACGTATGCAACACCAGGGGCGTCACACTCGCGCTGCCGACCCTGAAGAAACCTTCTAATGCCCTTCTTGAAGAACCCCATATTGTAGTCGCTTGGGAAAACCACCGCAGGGAGTTCATTCCACAGTCTTTACATAGTTCGCGAGCTACCACTGTCATTATAGTAATTAATAGGTAAGTATCAATTTTATTAACAGCTCATCTATTTATCTATTACTCCATTACTATTATATAAAATTGTACATTAGAAATGTTTGTTTGCGATGGACACAAAAACTAGTGAAGGGATTTTAATGTGTTTTTTTTGTTAGAAAGACTTTGGTCAGACTTAAAATATGGGTTGTTCCGTATTGATCCCACGACGATTGATCCCATCCTTAATTGATCCCAAACGCGTATTCCTTATTGATCCCACTTTGAAATTTTATTTTATATTCTTTATTGATTCCAAAATCCATTCTTAATTGACCCCAATGCAAGAGGTGCTAAAAAGTATGTATAGATCATTATGTTTGTTGCATTGCAATTCTTGAAAGAGATTTAAAAAAAATACTTTGAGTTCACAATCGATAATAAACATAACCCAAATATTTTTTAAATATCTCCAATATACGATTACTAGCTGTTGCCTGCGGCTTCACCCACGTGGAAATCTAATCCCTTTGTTTTTTTTTAATGGAATGTAATAGCAAACACCCGATTACGAATGATAAATCCTCATGTCCAATAACCTTATCTATGTACAAACATTATCATAATTGATTCATTATTTCGATACCTCCTACGTAAACTGTTGTAACTTCTAAACTGTGATTTTACAGGAGAGCGTTTCAAAGGTACTATTGGCAATAAAAACCGCAGTTTTCAACTAATCTTTATAAAATTCAATATGTGACTTCAGTTAATAATACTTTAGCGTCTACCTCATGGTGTTATTCAAAAATACCAAAGGTTTTAGAGATTTTGCTGTTACAACACTTTACCGCGGTATATGACCTTTACAAATTGTTGTATCAGTCACTTACAATTATGTACACCGGAACACATGAGTCGCATTTAGTCGTATGTACCAGATACAACAATTTACGCCGAAAAGCAAGAGAGAAAAAAGGTGTGGTATGTTTTATTTTTACCACTTAGGTGGCAGACAAGTACACGGCCCACCTGATGGGAAGTGGTTACCGTGGCCTATGGACGTATGCAACACCAGAGGCGTCACATTCGCGCTGCTGACCCTGAAAAAACCTTCTAATGCCCATTCTTGAAGAGCCCCAGAGATCCTATTCTCAGCACTCCATGGATTCACCGTGCAGTCGCCGGGTCCTCATGGACCCGTGATACAGAGCACACCGTGACGGCGACTGGGACTTGCGACCCAGATGTAGGTTAAGGGTGGCCATTTTGTGAAGCATCAGCGCTCACCTCCACCGTCAGTAGTGTACCCCTATCCAAATTTGGTAAGATCTTATCAATGCCGCTTTGGACATTCGATTTAGTAAAGAGCTCGATTTACTGAAGCTCTTGGCAATCCGAGGTCTTTAAGTTGTACAGGGATTTAGCTTGAAATCGTCTTGGTCCTACTTCTACGGCGTAGAGTTTAATGACGTAGCCATTTTTGGTTAACTCGTTAGTCAGGTCAAAGTATTTGTTCGTCTTTATTGTGGTCTTTAGGTTAGGTTATGTTAGTTTTCCACGGTACTGTGCGTTCTACAAGCACTGCTCGCCTATGCGATCGTGAAAAAAGGAATATATCGGGTTTGGATGACGAGGTACAGACATCCTCCTTTTATAGTGCTTCTCATAAGTGTAGTCTACAAGTATTGTCCAGTCAACGGCAGCTATCAATTTATCAATCAATTGTAGTCGCTTGGGAAAACCACCGCAGGGAGTTCATTCCACAGGTTGAGTGTGCGAGGGATGTAGTTCCTTTCATACCGCACAGTGCGTACTGTTTCCGGACGTTGTGTGTGACGATGATTTCCCTGCCTGTGGCGAGATGCGATGATAGAATGTAGCTGTGGGTATCATGTCAAATAGTTCATCTGAGCACAAACCATTGTATATTCGGTAGAACACACACAGTGAGGCAAAGTCTCTTCTGAGACTGAGACGTTCCACATGATCTGCGAGTATGGGATGGTCAACGAGCCTCAATAGTCGTCTTTGTACCGAGTCGAAGGGGTTGACCACTTCAAGTTTCAAGCTGGCACGTAGGCGCTTCGACAAAACGGTGATTGCAGTACTCCAAGTGGGGCCGAACCTGTGCCTTATGTAGGCGGAGTCGTTGCCCGACAGTTAAGTATTCACCCTGTTGATCACTCCAAGCTTCTTTGATGCTAGCTTCACCTTGTCTTCCAATGACTACGGTATTGGACGTCGCTGGAGATATCGATATCAAGAATCCCAATACTCAAGGAAATGGTAAGCAGTGTGCCCAGGAATTGCGATGCTACAATAAATGGGATTTTCTTAACGGTGAATACACATACTTGTGTCTTAGAGGGGTTGAATTGTACTAAATTCAGTCTGCCCCAATCGGGTACTCTAGATAACGTAGTCTCGATTTCAGACACAAGTTGTTCGCGGCTTTCCTCCATCTCGGACTGAGGGATATTTGCACGGTCCGTGTAACAAGCGTCTCCGGTACTGTCGTCCGCATAGCGATGAATGGAGTCATCCGACAGCATGTCATTGATATGCAGCAGTAACAAGGTCGAGACAACACGGAACTTTGTGGGACACCAGCGTTTTATGTCCATGCGGTCCGAGCAACTGCCATCAACGACGGCTTGGATACTTCTGTTGGACAAAAAGCTGGCAATCCATTCGCATAATTCCTTGGGGAGTCCATAAGAGCTTTGCAAGAAGACGTCTGCCAGACCCGATCAAAGGCCTTTCCGATATCGAGACTAACCGCCAGTACCTCACCTCGAGTCTCGATGGCTTGCGCGCAACGGTTTGTGAGATACAAAAGAAGGTTAAGATAAGATACACCGGTTAAGCTACGGTGGCGGAAGCCGTACTGTCGGTTGCTCAGTAGATCATACAGTTCAAAGTACCCCAGAAGCTATGTATTAATGATACGCTCTGTCACCTTCGAGAGGAGGGAGGAGATTAGCGGAACAGACAGTCAGACCGACCAAAGACATTTAAATTATGTTCTTGTTAATGGTACCTGATATACATTCACACCCATTTAGTAAAAATTTGTTATTTTGAATATGATGATGATGATTGATGATCGAAGAAGAAGATTTGATGAAAAAGATGAAGAAGATAAGATGATAAGATGATTAAGTTAGCATAATAAATGCTTCAAAATTTAATTCATCTTCTTATTTTTTTTAGGTTCAAATGTTTATTCACTTGTTATTTTGACATTACATACAGACACTTCAATTTTATTTATTTCTATAGATTTTTGATCACATCTATAAACCGCAAATGTTACTTACAACTTACACAATGTCAGTGATAAGCGAAGTAGATTGTTGTATGTGTTACTTAGTAACCATAAAATAGTTAATTTGACCACGTAAATCATTGTAAGTCATCTTGCCATGTACTTTAGTATAACTAATTCCGAAGTAAAATGTTGTATGTATTACTTAACACAAAATACTTGTAAATTCAGGAACGTATATTGTTGTATGTAATCAATACCACATTTTAAATAACCAATATTTTAAATACAGAAAATATGTGCTAGTACTATTACGTAATAAATATCAAATCAACACATAAAATACGCGCGTGACATGCAACCTACAGCGAGTTCCAACGTAGTCTGTTTTATGTCACACATACGCGGGATGAGCGCGCTCGTCAGACTCACACCGCCCGCCGTAAACTATTGCAAGTAATAAATACCACAATATACGCCGGGATACTTCGGAACTTACGATGTTATACTTCTGAAAACTACCGAAATTAATAGATTTTTGGATTTGATCTAATTGTTACAGGATACTATACATAAAATTAGACACTTTTACGTGAAAAACACAAAATGGCAATTTTGTGGGTTACAACAACTTACGTGGGAGGTATCGATTTGTCCTAGATTATAATAATCACTGTTAAGCAGTAGCAGTGTCGAGATATCACTGCTTCGTCATAGTGGCGCTCATAATAATCTACTAGCTTGATACCCGCGGCTCTGCCCGTGTGGATGTTTTGCTATTCTATTTTTGGTCATATCTTCGGTATTACTAAACCATTTTTAAATATGAGACATTAATTTGACAAGCCTCGGGAAAGAGGGTCACCATTATAGACACGTACCATGTTACAATGGTGGCACTCAGCTTGACGGACTCATCAGATGTTTTTTCACGCCCCTATTACAATCACACAGTGACGGGATTCTTCAAGAAGCGCATTAGAAGGTTGTTAAGGAGTTAGTAGCGCGAGTGTGTCGCCCCTAATGTTGCATACGTCCATAGGCCACGGTAAACACTTTCAGATGGGCCGTGTGCTTGTCTACTGTTTAACTAAATTGTATAAAAAACTAGCTGTCCCGGCGAACTTCATACCGCTATATTTTTCCCGTTCCCGCTGCACCTATTTTGTCATCCTTTAAACCTTCCCTGGACACCCACGAATATTTCTAGACTAAAATTAGCCAAATCGGTTCAGCCGTTCTTGAATTATAAAATTACAACGAAAAGTGGCATTGACTTTTATATATTAGACTAGCTGTCCCGGCGAACTTCGTACCGCCATATTTTTCCCGTTCCCGCTGCACCTATTTTGTCATCCTTTAAACCTTCCCTGGACACCCACGAATATTTCAAGACTAAAACTAGCCAAATCGGTTCAGCCGTTCTTGAGTTATAAAATAACAACGAAAAGTGGCATTGATTATAAATAAAATGGTTGTTAGATTTTTCTAATCACTTTCTCTTTTCTCCCGAATTCCAAGTATCTAACCAGATATTATTGATAACTCTGCTCATTGTTACATTGAACTAATCCATAATTTCACTAAAATAACTACAGAATTCAGCTGACCATAATTAATTATCCCTAATCACCCATTGATCCCTATTCACCCCATAGTACCGGTACGCAAAGTTTTTAGTATTACCAAGACATTTCATTAAAAACCGCATTGAAATCTGTTCAGTTAGTTATTGGTAGTAGGCCGTGTTGGTTCCCGGGGACTAGAAGAGGGCCACCCCATCTGTTCCCGTGGGTGTCGTAGAAGGCGACTAACGGCCTTTCCCAATAACCAATCTATCGCCAGTTTTGACATTAAAAAGCATAAAAACGTCATCAATCTCTATGGTAACGCAATTCATAGTAGCAAAATAACAATAGGATTTGACAAAAGAACTATCTCAACCTTCACCTTAAGGTCCAACCCCACCAAACGGACGGCATCGGAACGGATTTTACAATCTTTAAACAAAATTAAATCTTATTTTGTGTTTGAAGTTTATATTACCAAGTCACGCACAACAGCTTGACAGTGACGTGCGGCGACATGACACACGTCAAGCTGTCATGCGTGAGCGTGACTTGGTAATATAAATTTTAAATGCTGTGATACAAGATTTATTTTGTTTAAAGATTGTAAAATCCGTTCCGATGCCGTCCGTTTGGTGGGGTTGAACCTTTAATCTGTAGATATGTTATTGGGAACGGCCGTAAGGGCTAGGGTTAGTCTCCATCCGGTAGTAAACATACAGCCCATGACTAAATCCCCGCTTGACGGCAATAGGCGTAGAGCCTAATGGCGTTACATGGGACCGAAAATCTTAGTTGACGATATGTGGGTGATTATTACACCTCTGCCTCGGGGATCACATTTAGCCGTCGGTCCCGGTTGCCATATGAACATCTATGGCAGTCGTTACGGGTAGTCGGAGTCCTAAAAATTCCAACAACTGCTGCAATGCTTCGGAATCGCTAAATATTGCTATTAGGTTGTGGAGGTCAGATGGCCATCACTTCACGGGCAGGGAATTCATCCTCACACATTGCGTTCGGAAACGGTGCGCACTGTGCGGTATGAAAGGAACTTTATCCCACATTCCTACGCACACTCAAGCTGTGGAATGAATGTGGTATCTTCAGGGTCGGCAGCGCGAGTGTGACGCCCCTGGTGTTGCATACGTCCATAGGCCACAGTGACCACTTCCCATCAAGTGGGCCGTGTGCACTTCTGCCACCTAAGTGGTATAAAAAAAATACTGGTAAAGTGGACATCAGACTCCAAGGTGACTCCAAGATAGTAATTTGACTTCCTAATTTTCAAAACCTAAATTAATGTACACTTACTGATAAAGATCTTCACTAAAAACAACAACAGGTATTCCAATCTTCGTCAGCTGTTCTTCAAACCACTTGAATTGAGAAGGTGGTATTACTGCCAGTCCATCCACTCCATACTCGACACTTGGCTTCCTCAAGAAGTCTACCACATCGATGTTCAGCGATGATAACCTTTCTTGTTGGTCCTCAGAAGCCAATGTTATCTTATATATTCTGTATCTGGTGATTCAGAAAGATATTGCTATTGATAAAAATAATAAATAAAAATAAATTTATTGATAAAAAATATGATTTATGAATTATATGTAAATGTGGATTCAGAATGCAGGTGATAGATTACTTGATTACGGTAATCCAAACATTAATACAATAAGAATATTAGCAGATGGGGTCAAGAAGTTAGTAGAAAATGATGATTATTATTATATAGAAAATGGTGCAAACACTATATTTGAAAAAAATTATAGCTACATGCTCGCATGAACAAATATTACGTCAATATTATTAATTTATATGAATTATATTATTATTTATATCCATAATACTATTTACACTCTTTATTCATTTTAAAAATCTCGTCAGTTATATTTCTAAATACATTTAAAAAACATCTAATTTGAAAATAGAAAAAACACTGCTCCACCGTTATCGGGTACAGGGAAAGGAAAGGGGACTCTTTTATCCGCACTTAGCCTCTTTCTTGGGCCATTGTGCGTGGAATCAGGTACAGGGACCAAGCTACCGGTGGTTAGGGCTCCAGAGAAAGGAACTTCCTCAGGATGTGCGCCGTATCAAGAAGCACAGCCTTCTGCATCTGGCCCTTAACCCAACCGTCTAACGCTAACCCGGGGCTCTTCAGTTTCAACAGCTCAATAATAGTTTCTATTCGCATTAATACTATTTACGTGCTCTTTCTTTCTTTTTCTTTTTATACTACTTAGGTCGCAGACAAGCACACGGCCCTACTGAGGGTAAGAGGTTACCGTGACCTATGGGCGAGTGCAACACCAGGGGAGTAACACTCGTGCTGCCGACCTTGTAAGAACAGAGAGATTCTGTGACGTCAGCGCAAAAAATAGGTAGAACAAAGCCTTTGGTTTTCCCACTGACAGCACAAAATCTCTCCAGTAAGCTCTGGCTACTCTACTCACCGTCGGAAATACAACACGAGGTTATTAAGCCGCGGTCTTCTATCGGGCGGAGGTACTTCCCCAGTCGGACTACTCGATTGGGACGGATATACCTACTCGTGTCCTACCTAGCATTTACTGTGCTTCTCGAAACGTCAGAACAAAATTTTGAGTACCCATCTATTATCTCCAAAGCTGTTCAATTATGTTCACAATTGGCACTGGCTACGTACCCTTTGAATCAGCTCATTAAGTTTCACGACTCAGGCGATAAGCTAATGCACTCTATTTTTTCCATTGCCGACTCAACGAAAGTAATGAAGAGGAAATATTAGATTGGAGCAGTTTGAAAATTCTTGATTTTATTTTCATTGAAATCTTAACATAGAGATAAATGAGATTGCAGTTTTTAAACTTAACGAAATGGATTTTTAAGGCATTGAGTAGTGGAGAAAGGTAATTTTGTCAGTCGGGTTGCAAAGAGGATTGCCTTTTCTTCGAGCTAAGATTTAGAACTAAATTCAATTAAGCATAGACATGCACAGACCAAAGCAATCAGTAAATGGTGATAAAAATGTTCATTGTTCTTCATACTAAAAGGACGGATGGAAGCACATTTTATTAACGTGAATTCCTGTAGAATTAAATGCCTATAAAGTGCATCGAATATAGGAAAAAAAATGTCGGAATTTCCCGTCAGTCTAAAACTAGTGATGACGGCAATAACGTAAACTGTTGATGCGATGCATGGGGTGAGGACCCGTTGATCAATCGAGTTCCATCTCCTGCACCCGTTGATCTCCTCAAATATTTAAGGTGCCCGTTGATCACCTGATCTAATATTGAGGACCCGTTGATCACTCGAGTTTCATCTCCCGCACCCGTTGATCTCCTCAAATATTTAAGGTGCCCGTTGATCACCTGATATAATATTGAGGACCCGTTGATCACTCGAGTTTCATCTCCCGCACCCGTTGATCTCCTCAAATATTAAAGGTGCCCGTTGATCACCTGATCTAATATTGAGGACCCGTTGATCAATCGAGTTTCATCTTCCGCACCCGTTGATCTCCTCAAATATTTAAGGTGCCCGTTGATCACCTGATCTAATATTGAGGACCCGTTGATCACTCGAGTTTCATATGTCTGTCGCAATAAAGGTATGATACCGAAGCCGAACGCATACGGGAACTGCAGATACAGCGTACCCCATTACTTGTTAAACTCCGACAGGAATAAAGGGGACTTGAATCATACCTTTACAGATGCGAGTATTTTTATTGATTTGGGCAGTAATCTTAGTAAATAACTTTAAAATTCCGCGCTGTAGTCCGACAGGGATAGTTTTTTTTTACTGCGCAATTCTCATTTTAAGACGTGCTCGTTTTCAGTAGTGCCCGTTACGAGAAGTGCACCTAATAGATTCAGGAGCACAGTGGTCAAGGAGTCGACCTGACGATGAAGAGGTCGGCACAAGTAAGTTCCAAATAATAATTAATCGCGATAAGTCCCGAAACATAAAAACTAAGAGGTCCCAGGTTCGAAACATTACACTACCGACTTGAATCTACTCTCACCCACACTGAATAGTTAGCATAATACTTAATTGCTTTAAATTTCATTAAATTTCGGTAACTGTACCTAAAAATACCAAGTGCCCAGAGTCATTACAAGCTATGTCTAATTTAAATCTAAATGGGCCTATGTTGTATATCCTAGAACATTTATTTACGTCCAACAGTAGATATTTAATATCTGATGAACCTTAAAATCTACTTACCCCTTATAATCTTCATTCTTACTCGCAACCAACGCAAAAATACACACAAAATAAAATAAAAAACGCATTATTTGATGGCTACTTCTAACCAATGAGATATAACAATAAATGGATTAACAGTTTTCAATCAGGTGTATGAGATTTTATCAAAAGATATTTATTATTATGACGTATTTATATCTAATCTGTTGCGACATACTTTGGACGTATTTGGTTTTTTTATCATTAATGAGACGAAAGGTACAAAGGTGCTATGACGCATATACATACGTTTTTTACCCGACTGCACCAGCGACGGTAATACATTTATGTTACGCGCGTATGTATGTACTATCGCGATCATAAGTGCAGTACCAATCTGACGCAACTATAGCGCGTCAACATTAGTCGTACTTATGACCTTATTCTTTGAAGACAATTCACACACACATACACGTCAACACTAGACGTACAGTACTCTTACTAAACTTTTGAAGTTATGACCTTAATCTTTGAAGAAAATTCACACACACACATACACACACATTAATATTGTTCACTCGTTGATTGATATTGTTAATTTCAATATTATACGTAAGCCGCCCCGTAGCTGAGTCGTTTAACGTGCGGCTTGATGAATAGTATGAAACCTGTCGGTGATGGTTCGAACCTACCGGAACTAATATAACTTTTTGTGTTTTATATTTAAAAGTTATGATATATAAATGTTGATACGAATATAAAAATGTTTCTTAAGTAGAATTTTAAACTTAGCGAGAAAATAATTATTTGAGGGTGCATTTGAAATAAAATGGATTCATTGGCTATGAGTGAAGTTGTTGGTTGGTGAAGTCAGTTACGACTACCCTGTTTATATATTATATCATCTATGGTTACGACTTACGACTGTTTTTGTTAATTACTGTTCGAGCGATTACATTTCTTTTTTAATAAATCAATATCACAGTAAATCAATATGTCAAATATAAGTATTGAAGCAAAAGCTAATATTGTGGCTATATTCGAATGGTCTGAATATATCTCAAATTTCTAATGAGACGGGCTTATCTGTAAGTTAATTAATTAATTAATATTGTTGTAGTGCAATTTTGTTCATTGGTTGCAATTGTGTAATATGGTTGGTGTTTTTTAGAGAAATACTGGGAGTCGTTGCGTGAAACAATTTGAGGAAGAAGAGTTGCAGAGTTGGAGGAGAAGTGGAAGACCTGCTGAAGCGGCGTTATATGGTAGCAGAATATGAAACGAATAACGAAGAGTATTTACTTTAACTGGGAATCAACAATATTTTCTGATGAAAAAACGTTTAAATCATCTCAAAAAGGAAGATTACATTTATGGCATAAGGATAAAACACGGTGGTGTGAAAACAACATAGTACCGAACACTGAATCTAAGTGTAAATTATGTGGGGGTGGATTAGAGCGCAAGGGCCGGGTGAATTAGACCCAATATCAACGCGTGCAAATAGTGCAAATTATGTGAGAGTGTTAGAAGATATAATGTTGCCCACAGTGCGAAATGTCTATCCAGATATAAATGAAGGTTTAAGGGCATTAGAAGGTTTCTTCAGGGTCGGCAGCATGAGTGTGACGCCCCTGGTGTTGCATACGTCCAAAGGCCACGGTAATCACTTTCTATCAGGTGAGCCGTGTGCTTGTCTCCCACCTAAGTGGTATAAAAAAATGATATAAGTTTTGTGCACGATAATTGTCCCATCCATCGAGCCACCATACTTCGCGAATGGTTTAGTGAACGTAAAGTTATTCCTTGCTGTGGCGAAGGGTGAAAATGTTCAAAAGGGAAGCCGGTGGCAAATCCCAAAGCAATCCCCAACCAAATCCCAAACCATGGCAATTTTGTATGAAATTCTCTCAAATTTTAGATAGGTACTGAATTTTAGGTGTAATACATGTAATAATGCATTAAACTTAAGCATCTCTACCATGACTTCCCTTTGCAGAGCAAGCCGGCAGGAATCGTGTTATGAGTACTCCTCGCCACTGAATTTCCTTGGCCAGCACGATCCCCTGATTTGAACCTGATTGGGAATATATGGGGTTTAATGGTGCAAAGAGAGATAAAAGTTATTGTTATTATATATTATATTTTATATAAAATATAAAAGTTAGTATAAGACCAATGACATTTCATAACATAGACATGTCATATGCTTACAAATCAACGTAGAAAAATGTGCCGAACTCACACACACACATTTTTAATTCATCTACACTTTTGGTGTATTAACTTTAAAGTAATAGTTCGTGCAGTGTCTATAAACATACGATGGCATTTTCGTTATTTTTTTAAGTCACTGATGCTTCCGCTCAACGTCCGATCGGCGCCGCTCGGCACGCGGTACTAGAGGCAAACGTTCCAATTGACTCGTTTTCGGATCTTCACGATTTTCGCGCAATAACATATCTACTTCTTTTTATATAATATCTTTGTATAAGACTGTATGGTTGAGGTTAAGTTTCAATCCTCTTTTCCGAAAAAAACTTTCGAGAAAATGAATAATTAAGCTATAACCTCAATATGCAATATTAATTTTATTATAAAAGTATATTTTTTGGATGAAATTATTATAACCACAAATTAACATTGGATAATTCTTTTAATAAAGTTTTTTTTTTTAAACTATTGTTTTATTTAAAATCTATTGTAAATTAAGTATATCTTTCTATTTGTAAATAATTATTTCTAATTCTGTTAACTTGTTCCTAAAATTTAATGAAAACAAAACAACAAAAAGTGGAAAAAACCAAGATCCGAACCCACAACATCCGATTTCAACACTATCCGTAGCAGCCTTGTTACCGACCTGGCTACGCACTGCCTTACGTAGAATCACGAATTTTTGCATTACTTTATATAGATGCATGCTTCGAACATAATAGTATGAAAAGGCGAGCATAACGTTTTCTTTGTTTCGCATCACACACATTTATATTTTCTAATATCGATACTGTGTGACGTATAAATGTATGCGTTAAACATTACATACACATAGATACGCGTTTAACCGGACAAGCGATTATAAACATTACGGTGCTAATGCACTTTTAATTACGATAGTACGTCGTGCTCTTTGTTCCCCACTACAGGCCTAACGGCTGGACAGATTTCGATCAATGGTGTCTGAAATGAAAGGTATTCATCTCCCAATGATTATAGGGTACATAAAATGTCAACTAAAACTGTACGGAGGATGTTTGAGGGTCATTCTTTGAAACCGAATGTATTTGCCTCATTGATATGGCTCAATTTTTTTTTCACTTTTAGACTTTAACTCACATAAAATCGTGACCAGATCATTATATATTATATCATATTTCGAAGGCACTGATTTGTACCCAGTAGTTTAGGATATAGACTGTGCTGATAAATTGGTCAACCAGATTAATGATGATCAAGGCAGATGAATGGGCTTTTGCACCATATTAATTAGAAGCATGCAGATAAATGAGAACAACATATTATCTTCAATCAACTTTACTATAAAATATCTGGCAATCATCATCACCACCTGCATATAGACGCATTTTCCTGATTGCATCCGTTCCAGATGACCTCGGAGCTCAGGGTCCGCCTTCCGGCTCTTCCTCCTCTACTTTGCACGATCTTGGGCGTCAATGGCAGTGAGACGATTTGCACGCATGTCACCCTCCATGGCATCAAGCCAGGACTTCTTGGGCCTACCCCTTTTACCTGGACTCGGCGGGGGCACCATCCGCGCCATTGCTAGGCATTTGTTACCCACGTAGCCTGGCGCTTGCCGCAAGACGTGGCCGCACCAGTGAAGGCGGCTCTCTTGCATTTTATCCGCAATGTCACGGACATGAAGACTGCCGCGGATGCGAGAGTCCACACATCCATCGCAGCATTTTCATCACCGTGACACGTAGTTCTTGCTTGTGTCGCTCCAGGAGCGGTCACACCTTTCATCCATGTAAGAGAGAACAGGTCTAATGATCGTCTTATAGACCTGCCTCTTCAACCTATTCATTAATTTTGGGATCACGCGTGACGCCAGTCATTTCTCGCCACTTGGCCCACGCAGTAGCAATCCATGCCCTGACGTCGTAGTTGATTTCACTAGTCACATGAAGTACAGATCCCAGGTACTTAACCTGGTCCGTGCGCTCGACCAAGTCATCGCCTATGTGAATGGGTATGGGATCTGTGGAGTTTAACGCTAAGTATTCTGTCTTCGCTACATTTAGCTTCAGACCGCCGCCGTTCTCAAGCACTTCCTTCCACCCTTTCACGCGTCGCATCAATCTGCTCCTGTCCACGTCCATCAGCGCAATATCAACAGCATACATGAGCAACCACGGGGGCTGCTCATGCGAGTTTCTGATGCTTTCAAACAAAACGTATAATACTACGCTGTTGAAGCGTTAAAGCGCCTGACGGATTATTCTCGCAACTAGTGGAGCCAGAGCATACACGACTTATGCAATACGCAGGTGCTGCGTCCTGTCGGTAGTTTTAATTATCCTATTGTAATTTTATAAATTTAATTTTAATGACTTTTGAGCTTTCGCACGATAAAGAAGTCTTGTTCGCATTTCCGAATTTTATTTATCCCGAAATTAAATCCAATTTCGTACATGGTCCTAACGAACCGGATATTCTGGAAGATTAGCGGAAGTGGATATAGCAAAATAAGGAATAAGAAATATAAGGATTAAGTTCAAGAAAGACGAAGTTTGTGGTGTAAAGCAATTATTTATTATAATTTAATATCTTCACCCAACACTCAGGTAACATATTATCTAATTATAGCTTACCATTAAACGTACAGTGTTAGAGTAAAATCATCAGGTACCTACTTACATTGTAATTAGTATTTTTTTCATCAGCATTTAATATTTAGTATAAATCATACTTAATATAGTATAGTTAGCTAATTTGCTACATATTTGTCTAAATTTATATAACGCTGCAACTAATTCACATCATTAACTGTGATTGTTAATAGGTACCTAGGTATCTTGACACAGGTGGTACATTCGAGTGTTCGATATTAATAATTGCAAGTCATTCATTTTCAATCAATTTAATATAGTTATTAGTTCAGGATTTATTATTGTATTCATTAAAATATATATGTAATAAATGTATTATTGGAAAGTAAAAAGATCTACAAATTAATTTAATATAGGTAGTCTTTTATAATATTGTGTAATTTTATAGTAAATTAATACAAGTAGTACTATAGGTATATTGTAAGTCCTAAGTACCTACATATACCCTTGTCAATTAAATAAGAGGAATCATATTGCTAGAAAAGTAACTTTCTGTAAGCTTTAGTCAAGTGTAGGTATTCATCGAAAACTTTATGGTTCCGGTAATATAAGCATTAGTTGTTAATTGTATCATTGTATCAATTCTAGGTTGACGACACCTGCTTCCCAGTATGGCCGAGGAAAAGGAGTTAGTTAAAACGCGAGGTAGCTACAAGGGTCGATTGACGACCTTCGTTCACTTCCTGGACTCACTTCAGGACAAAGAGTTGTCAAGTTGCGATGTTTCGGAACTACAGTTACGTATGGATAAGCTTGAGTCGGTGTATGAGCGATACGATGAGGTACAGTTGCGCCTAGAATGTCTTGTTGAGGATGTAAAATTGCAATATGCTGAACGTTCTGACTTCGAGTCTATTTATTACAAGTCCTTGTCCAGAGCGCAAAGTATGCTTTAATACCGAGAATAAATCGATGCAGAGTTGTAAAGGCACTCGTACTGGTATGAACACACGAGTCAAATTACCTACCATTCAGTTACCTAAGTTTAGCGGATCATATGATAATTGGTTAGAGTTTCGTGACACCTATACTAGCCTGATTCACTTTAATGATGACATTGATGTAGTTAGCAAATTCCACTACTTAAGAGCATCTCTTGAGGGTACTGCTGCCGTGGTTATAAAAAGCATTGAGTTTTCGTCGAGTAATTACGCCGTAGCCTGGAGTTTATTGTGTGATCGATTTGACAACAAACGACTATTAGTAACTAATCACGTAAATTCGTTATTAAATATTGAGTCTATTCATAAGGAGTCTTCTGTTGCATTGAAGAATTTAATCGATAAATTAAATAAAGACTTGCGAGCTTTGACATCGTTAGGAGAACCTGTCAACCAGTGGGATACACTTTTAATTTGTATTATCACTCCGAAGGTTGATCAAAAAACCTTTCGTGAGTGGGAGGAATACAAAGGCAGGTTAGACAAGGACAGCCCGATTACGTTTGCTGTATTTCTACAGTTCTTACGTGGCCGAGCCGATCTCATAGAAACCTTAGAGTCCTCACGTCAACATTATTCACAGACATCTAAATCAGACCCTAAGGTAAAGTCTATGATAGCCACGCAGTCTTCTAGCAGTTCTTCTACTCATTCGGTTCCGAAAGTATGTCCTAAATGCAATAGTCTCGAACACACATTGAACAATTGTCAACAGTTTCTCGCATTAAACACTGACGCTCGTATCAAGTTACTACCTAGCTATAAAGTGTGCTACAATTGTCTTCACTCGGGTCACTACGCTAACAAGTGTAAAAAACCGGGTTGTCAACACTGCAAACGTAGACATCACACACTTATTCACACAAATAATAATACATGCACTATTCCGAATACACATATAGATGATTCTCCTCCTGAAACGACTACTAACTTTCATCCATCTGTTCCGTCTGCCAATACGACCTCAGCTAACGTAGCTTTATCAGCTACCATTGCGTCTGTCCGTGGTCATAAGCAGCGAGATGTGTTGTTGTCTACTGCCTTGATCAAACTGCGCGACCATAATAACGGTGTCCATTTCGTTCGCGCCATTCTAGACAGTGCGAGCACGTCGTCATTCATAACAGATCGGTTATGCAAAAGACTAAATTTACTAACTAGCCCGGTAAGTAAATCTATACTTGGCATAAACAATGTCACGTCGCGCGTAGGCAAAGTATGTCGAGTCAAACTGACGTCATTACAAGACGACTTTGATTTCGAACTCAATTGTTTTGTTTTGCCATATATTACGAGCAACGTACCGTGCCGAGAAATAAATATTAGTGATTTTGAACTACCCTCGAATAGTTTGTCCTTGAGTGAGTGCACGGCGAATGATGGTATTCGGTTTCATTTATACCCCGCATACACCCCGCATTTGGTGGTCACTGGGAAGCAGGTGTAAAGTCAAAAAAGTACCACCTACAAAGAGTGTTGGGAAATTGTAACATTAGGTTTGAAGAGCTTTACACCACACTGACGAAGATTGAAGCCATTTAGACTCTCGTGCACTGACGCCGTTATTCTCGGATCCAGCAGATCACACTTCGCCAACTTAAGCCAGGTCACTTCCTCATTGGACGCTCCGTTACTTCTCGACCGCAGCCTGACTATCTATCTCGTTCCCAACGGATAGGACAACTCCGGCAATATTTGGTACAGATGGAGCAACGAATTATGTTGCAGAATTGCAGGTGCGGACCAATGGCGTTCAGAAAAGGACTCGTTGAAGCTGAACACATCTGCTGGAGTCATCCGGCGAGCATTCAACAGGATCTGTCCGTCGGAGTCTGGTTGAAACCGTTGTTTCAACGCCCGGGGGCATGTTGAAGCGTTAAAGCGCCTGACGGATTATTCTCGCAACTAGTGGAGCCAGAGCATACACGACTTATGCAATACGCAGGTGCTGCGTCCTGTCGGTAGTTTTAATTATCCTATTGTAATTTTATAAATTTAATTTTAATGACTTTTGAGCTTTCGCACGATAAAGAAGTCTTGTTCGCATTTCCGAATTTTATTTATCCCGAAATTAAATCCAATTTCGTACAACGCTGAACAGGTAAGGACTAAGGACGGATCCTTGGTGTACCCCGACGGTGATGGGGAAGGCTTTGGAGTCACCAACAGCAGTCCGAACCACAGAACCGGAATGTCTCGGATGGTGTCAATGTAAGTTTCTGGGACTCCCTTGGCCCGCAATGCCCATCAGATCACCGCGCGAGGAACACAGTCGAAGGCCTTCTGTATGTCTAAGAATAGACAGTGCAGAGGCGTGTTCTTCGCCCTGTGTTTCCCCACCACAATCCTTTGGGCGAACACCGGGTCCATGGTTCCGTGCCTGGGACGAAACCCGTACTGACAACCCGAGAGTTTACTTTCCTGTCGGATCCGGGAGTCGTTTATCTGCGGTAACTGCCACTCTCCTGCACCGATTCCTTGCCTTTGAAGATTGGTGTGATGATGCTCAGCCTCCACTGGCTTGGGATCTCACCGGGTACGCGGTTATAGAGATTTGCTAGAATGCTTACACCATGGGCACCCTTTGCCTTCCAAGCCTCGATAGGGAGTTCGTCGGGGTCCTACAGCTTTCCGGTTCTTCATGCGGCGAATGGCAGTCTCGAATTCTGCAGGCGTTATCGGTGGCACTAGTCCTTGATTCGGAGGGAGGTCTGGTGGCTGCACCTCTAAATGCTGCTTATTAAGCAGCTCGTGGTAGATGGGCGCCATCTCTCCTTCACCGCGACTTTCTCGTACAACAGATTGCCCCCAGGATCTTGAGTGCAGCGGCACTTGGATAGACCCTGTGCCGCTTTGGCCCTGGACTGCGCCAACTTTTGCCCCTCAGACGATTCCACTATAATGTAAACAACATTTTTGTACCATATTCAACAAATAAAGGACATTGAACTGTGAACTTTGAACTTTGGTATATAGCCGTTGTAAGTGGTCTCGTTTAGCCCTGGCTACGGCTCTCCTGGGGGTGAATTTGCATCTTTGTACGCATCGCGGTCTTCGGAAGATTTGGACGCTTGCTACTTTTTAAAGAGGGCTTTCTTCGCCCTGATCTCTTTCTGGACTGTGTCGTTCCACCAACAAGTGTCCCTGTCACACTTTCGTCCACCCATAGACATACCGAGCGCCGCCCTCCCCGCTTCAAGAATAGCTGCCTGAATCCTGTCCCAGTAAACCTGTACTGGTTCGTCTACAGCATCAGCGTACTTGTCATTGATGGCTGAGACAAGACTTTGGGACTTGACTTCATCAAACAGCCAACACTTAATTCTGCGTTGGGCACGCTCAGCACGTTTGCCTTTGTGTTTCACGCGGAGGTCCATGACAAGGAGACGGTGCTGGCTAGTGAGAGTCGCCCCGGGTGTAACCTTGCAGTTGGCCACCTAGCTGATCCTGTGCCTCCTAGTAAGTAGGAAATCTACCTGGGTAGAGCTCCCTCCGCTCTTGTACGAGTAGGTGTTAAGATGTTCGGATTTCATTTTGAAGTACGTGTTCACGATGGTATGAACGGCAGTCGCATAGGGTTGCAACTTGCGACTACCGTATCGAAAACCACCGTGGACACGCTCAAACTCCTCACACCCGCCACCCACATGACCGTTCATGTCACCACCCAGGACGATTCCCTGCGACAGCGGGATGTCACGAAGCCTGCACTTCCCCGAGTTGGTCCCAGAACGATCTTTTCGGCTTCGCTACGCCTAGCCTGTGGCGCGTAGGCACTTATCAGGTGGGTTACAATTCCATTGATAAGCACCCTCACGACCATAAGTCGCAACGTCCGGGAGAGCACCACGAATCAGGTGCACCTGTGTACATCAGCTGGTAGCCGTCCCCAATGTGCATCGAGCTACTGCCACCCCAACGAGTCTCCTGCAGGAACGCCACGGCCACTCTCTGCCTGCAGAGTACGTCAGCCATTTTTTGGCCTTTCCGGGGGCAGTTGCCAACCTCCAACTCCGAAGGGAAAGCCAGCGCCAGAGCCTCGTCCGTTCTTCAGCAGGTGCACCGGCTTGCAGGTGAGGATGGCCTGGGGCCCAAGATCTTGGTGGACCCCCTTGCACCTATCAATTCTTTTTCATTAAAGCTCATAAAAACGTAAAGAAAACTGGTCATAAGTTGAGATTATTGTTGTTATTTTTAATTAATCCTAATTTATCTGGCCCGGACAAATTCATCTGGGCATAAGAGCCAGATAAAACCAGACTAATGGGAGCCAGACAAATTAGAAAGTTATAGTTAATCGAACCCTGCCCCTTTTGTTTATGAACAGATAGAATTAAAGGTGTAATTAACATGAATAGATAACATTATGACAGACCTTGGTTAAGTTTCAAAACATAACTAAAAACCCGCAATCCATGAAAGAATACAGATTAATTATGCGACATGCGTGACAAACTCCCAAATAACAACTTTCAGTCGTATTTTTTAACAAAATATAACACTTAAACGTGCAAGTGTTCGATAGCTCGCTACTGACTGACGCGATCAATCACGAGTCAGTATTCATTAAGCAAATATTTTGTGTTTACATTGAAATTATGCTTGAACAAGATGCGCCAGTTGAATTATCATTTTCGTCGGGGACATTTTTTAAAGTAATGTAATTACGAAGATATCCAATTATTTTGAATTTCAGTTATAACATATCAAGAAACATATATTCAAATATCGATGCAAACTTCTTATTTTAATATAATTGCTTCTTAAGATCGCAAAAAATCTAATAATTCAACAAAAAGCGGCATGGGGACACACCAGATTAATTAGTTTTTACTGTTTTCTGTTAGTTAAATTATTGCTTGTATTAAATAATCCCAATTAATTAATATATGCGTCGATAGACATTTTTATTTACTATGTAACCTGAAATTTTTGTGTTATTTGGAGAATACATTGATGTGTTCTTCAGTCAAAAACATGTCTAATCTGGTTTACAAAGAATCACCCTTGAGCGTCAAAATGAAGGGAATTAAAAGGAAAATTCAAAAATATATATTGTCAATATCATAACTCAAAAGTTTAAAATAAAATAAATTATTAAGAAATAAAAAGCTGTCTTAAAGATCGAAACAAGCTTGATAGCACGCGGTACCCATTAATTTTCTTTCGGTTTTTGATTGGCAAATGGGTACCGCCTGCTGTCAAACTAGTTTCTATCTTTTAGACAGCAGTCGGGATTTTTATTTTTTAATATACTCATATGTCATTTGCTTCTGTTATTACATAATATATACATACAATGCAAGATTCTACTTCTTCTTCTAATTTGTTTTATGCTAGGAGTAGGGTTGCCAACCATACTGTTAAAAACAGTATTATACTGTTTTACACCCAATTATACTGTTTACTGTTCAACAAACAAACAGTAAGTATCCAAAATACTGTTTTCAGCATCAAAATGCATAACACTACAAAAATGTGCAGCAATTGATACAATTTTAATTAATTGGGCACCAATTTGCAATTATTTTATAAGTTTAGGTGTTGATTGTCCCATGATAATCCAAAATTTATTAAATGATAAATCATAATATAGAAAATAATACAGTTCACAGCTATCTTCTATTTGCCAGCCATATATTAAATCTTTTAATTTATCCACCGGTGTGGCACACACCAATGACTTTTCGATGCTTTTCGAAGTTAAGTGTGTATTTATCGCAAGTTTATAAGTGCCCGGTTAATGGCAATAGGCTCGCTACCTATTACATTGGGACCTAAACATAAACGGCTAAATGTGGGTGCTAGCACCTCTGCCTACCCTTCGGGGATATAGGCGTGAGTTTATGTTATGTTATATTTAATTTATCCATAAAAAAATTGATGGGAACCATATTACCATTTTAGATGTTTACGAAACCATGCTTTCTTTTAAGACAGACAGACCTAAGGGGGCAAAATAGATGACGAACCGTTGTATGTAAAACCATATTTTGTGAAACGGATTTTTATGATCTTTTTTTTGATTCAGGGAGCCAGAATAGGATGAGAGGATCAAGGGAGTTAGGATTGAATAACAGGATCTAGGGAAATCCTCAAAATGATGACAAAACACTGTTTCTGCTGTTTTAACATATATTAAATTCAGTATTTGCATTTGAAAATTATCTGCTCGTGATTTTAAGCTGCTGCTAGTGATTTTAAGCTGCTGCTCGTGATTTTAAGCTGCTAACCTAAGCAAAGGATGGACGATGGATCGATTATAACTCACTAAAAAGAGAAAAATAAATTAAAAGCCTCTCGGGCTAGGCACCGCAGTTATTTTTCGCTTTTTAGTGCCTCTTTTTCGTTTCTTGAAGTCGGTTAAACTTTTTTGTTAAAATTAATTTATGTAATTGTAAAATACTGTTCTATTTTCCAGAATACTGTTCAATTCTCTTCTCAGACCTAAATATACTTTTTTTCTCGAAAAAAGAGTTGGCAACCCTAGCTAGGTGACCCGCCTTGGCTTCGACCGTGGCGTTTCGCCCCTGGATGCGGGTTCAAATCCTGTCTCGAGCAATTACTTGTTCCAACGTAAATAGATTTAAATGAGGTGACAGCGGCTGTCAATGTCATTGAATTTTGGGCCGGAAATCCAGCCCATGCATCTGGTTGAAACGATGGCTGTATTCAGTGGTGTACCCACTGAATACAGCCATCGTTTCAACCAGAAAGAAAAATGGATGTAAAATAGCCTTTCCTCAGTTGAGAAGTTTCATTAAAATATTCAAGTAAAATAATATTAAGATGAATACTGCTGTAACTAGATGACAACATAATTAAAACTTAGCGACGGGTTGTCCGTGTTGCCAGCAACAGTTGCACGAATAATTAATATTCGGGCATTAAATTCTCTTGCATTTTCTACTACCTTGACTTTCTGCTTGTCTTTTTATATCATAATTACTTAATGAGTGTATGGTAATGTTATTTTGTATGGTTGGTTAACAGATTTTATGGTTTTTGTATGTATGTAGGTATGGTGATTGGTTTATGGATATGTTTCAATGAAATAAATGATTAAATATAAGTAGTTATAATAATATGTATGTACCTATACGATACGTATACCGGTCGTATTGGAGATCTATAGGGGAGGCCTATGTCCAGCAGTGGACTTCCTATGGCTGAAATGATGATTATGATGATACGATACGTGCGTGGCGTCAGCATTGCCTAGCGGCCCCATCTGAAAATCAGCGCTGCACAGACTGAAATTGTTTTAGTGTGTGTAGCAATACATGCTGAGATGTGGCCCTATTTGGGTTCGCGCAATGTGTTGTACCTGGTGCTTAACCTAATGTCACAAAAAAATATATTTATAGTAGGTATACACATTGTGAATAACTTAAATAAAATATTTTTATTTCCTTTTTTCTTAAGATAAGATTTTGGTGAAAGCTTTCTTCTTAAGGTTTGGAGGTTAGCAGTCGCTCCAATGAAAGTCGAAACAGCCAAATCAAGAAAATGAGTAGGAAAGGTGTACCTGGGCTGCAAAGTAACTGGCTGCCTAACTCTCCGGGGATAAATACGTGATTGTATGTATTGTATTAGATAGCAACAAGTAAGTATGTGTACCTACTGAAAGAGACAAAACTGTAACTATTCCCATATGAAGACATTACACCGTCATTACCCCTAGACGGTTTCCCATAGCGGTTCTGTGTCAATTTGTGGGTAATATCCCATTGTTACACGCGTCATTTGGCAAATTGCGGACGTTTAACCAAGTTTGTTTTATATGAGAACCCCATGATGTCAATGAGAGGGGAATTAATTTTACCGGTATGGGATTAGTTGGGACAAGTTTTGATCGCTATTAAAATAAGTATAAAAACTTATAAACAAAGTGCCCGCTTGGCGGCAATAAGCTCGTGATGTGGAACCGAAAAACCGAAACCGAAATATGGTTGTTAATACACGTCTGCCTACCCCTTCGGGGAGTTACCGGCATGAATATAATATATGTATGTATGTGTATTATATTTTAAGAGAGGGATAGTCGACATGTACCGTACCGATGTAGTTAATGTAAGGCTAATAGTTTTTTTTTATACCACTTGGAAAGATGGAAAGTGGTTACCGTGGCCTATGGACGTGTGCAACACCAGGGGAGTCACACTCGTGCTGCTGACCCTATAAGAACAGAGAGCTTCTGGGCCGTCAGCTCAGAAGACATAGCAGGACAAGCCTTTGATCTTCTCATTGACAGCACAAAACCTCTCCAGTGAGAATAGTAAAATAAAATTATAAACATTAGTAAAATATTTTTTTAATTCGAACCAGTAGTTCCCAAGATTCGCGTTCAAGCAAACAAACAAACTCTTCAATGCAAATATCCATATTCATGCATATAAATGCACTGAACGGGAATCGAATCCGCGCTCCTGCTTAGCGGCCGCGTTCACTACCGCTACGCCACAGAGGCTGCCGCTAAAAGCTTAACCCATTCTGGTAAAAAATGTCCGCATTACATCATCACTGTTCCTATTAAAATTTATTATTAATTAAACACTTTAGGTTTTGGCCATTAAAGCGGCCAGGCGTTAGCGAGCCCGGCAACAATGGGCGCAACTTATATTGCCAACGGGCCATAACTATTTAAAGTTTGCTCATAAATTTAAATATGAATATGTCGTTTATGTGAAGTGCCAAGCGACTTTTGAATAATCAGGTTCTGTTACACCGTATTAGCCTTTTTTGTGAACAAAAAACAGTTATTTGTTACTAGCTTTTGCCCGCGGCTCCGCCCGCGTGGATGTCGGTTATCGCGACCAAACATAGCCTATGTCCTTTCTCAAGGTCTAACCTACCTCTATACCAAATTTCGTCAAAATCGGTTCAGCGGTTTAGTCGTAAAAATGAGACAGACAGACAGACAGACAGACAGACAGAGTTACTTTCGCATTTATAATATTAGTAGGGATCTGGCCACAAAGTTACTATACACCAGCTTTCTTTAAAGGATGGGGTAAAAGTCAAATTGGAGCTCCCTTAAAAACTTACCTCGTCCCTTAAAGAAAGCTGGCTACGCCAAAGTCTATCCTAAAGTAAGTCAAATCAGAGCTGCCCTTTGACTATCCTCAATTGAGTGCCCCACTTGCAACCCCCCCTCCCACACCGCCCCCTGGGTACGCCGGTACAGATCAGTTAATCAATTAGTCTATCGTCAGTCCATCTGGCTAAGGGGGGGAAGAGGGGGAGGGCGTCCCGCCTACCATTTTCCTTCTCGCGGTCTTCAGTTTAGTCGTTTCCTCCAGCTTCCATAGGTACTTCGCAAAGGTGGCCAGTGGCCAGCCCACTGTCCCTTCAGCTGGCTTATTTAATCAATCAAAAATAAATGCAATGTCATGTGTCAACATTACAGAAAAATATAACAAAAATAATTACTTTCTTTTTACTTTTCAGTGTATATTTTTATTATGAAGTCTGTTTTATTATTTTTAGTACAATTTAAAAAATAAAAGATATGAAATTTTGAGTTCTGTGTGATAGCCGGCCGTCTAGAGGTGCACCGTGCAATATTGTTTTCTTTGAAAGTGCTCAACTTGCTCCATGTTAATCTCTTCGGCCATTTTTTGCTTGTTTTGCTTCTTGCGCGAATATATTTTATGTTAAAGTCTCACTTTGGATAAAGTTTATAGATTTATATTACAAGAATACCTATTTCTTTATCAACTTAATTTTTTTTAATGGTAAAGGTCGAATCGAAGAGAACTCCAATTTAGACAACCAATATACAATATGGATACGACATATAGGCAATAATTGAAACCATATACTTGGTACCCCCTAAGCTTCAAGCAGGAAAAGTTTGAACAAAATTGGTCCAGTATTAAGGGCAGAAACTAGAGTTTTAATTTCATAGAATTTGAACAACTTTGAGCACTCTGTAGAATCGCATGTTGCCGCTTAGCTGTTCAAGTAAGTTACCTACTATGCCTATTGTTGTGTGTGTGTGTGAAGTTGTTGTGTGTGTGTGTGAAGGTGTGTGCGTATTTATTAATGACTTATGACACAGTCAATGACTTTAAAGCAATGGATGAAACTATTTAATGACTTATACAAGTGGTTGCATTTTCTACATTTATTTTAATAATTATTTTGTTAGAAAATTTCGGATTTTATAAATCAGGGAATTTAAGTTTAAATTTAATTTGGTTCTATTCCTACGGACCAGGATGCTTCGCGGTTTCAGTATTTGCACATATGTCGTATCCATATCGTATATACGCGCAGTACACGTTTCTTGGGTGTCTTTTGAGGGAAGCACGGGGTGCTACTGCGGTGGACGAACTCAAATTCACCAAGCATAGATTATTACAAAGCAATCCGCGGGCACCAAAGCCTCGTTTGTCTTTAGGTCCAAGACACGTTTCCGCAGTTATACTATCCCGAGCCGATACTGGAATGGATTAGATAAGCAAATATTAATGAATATAAAAAAGCTTTTAGTTTTTATAGATATTTAAATAAAATGATGTAGGATATTATTATCTATTTTAATAAATATTATATTACTAGCTGTCCCGGCGAACTTCGTACCGCCATATTTTTACCGTTCCCGCTGCACCTATTTTCTCATCCTTTAAACCTTCCCTGGACACCCACGGACATTTTAAGACTAAAATTAGTCAAATCGGTTCAGCCGTTCTTGAGTTATAAAATAACAACGAAAAGTGGCATAGATTTTCCCGATCAGCGATTTCGATACTCCCTGCTGTTTATCTGGGTTGTCCGTACAGCCGCCTTGGCCCACTGAGCATTACCGAAACTTCGTAGGTACCTTTGTTCGGTCACTTAACTTGCTAACTGCAAAAGTTTTATCAGCAACACATGTTTTTTGTAGTGACCACAAGTAAAAATAGACAATACTAAAACTAGTAAAAATGTATGAATAAAATTTTACATAACCAAAAACAAAAAAACTAAATAGTCAGTTTCATATCCATATACATACTTCCATACTTCCATACTAATATTATAAATGCGAAAGTACCTCTGTCTGTCTGTCTGTTACGCTTTCACGCCTAAACCGATGAACCGATTTTGATGAAATTTGGTATATTGAGAACGGACATAGGCTACGTTTGATCGCGATAACCGACCTCCACGCGGGCGGAGCCGCGGGCATAAGCTAGTAATGAATCGTCTTGTGTCTGTAGTAGTTTCCCAAAAGTGGGAAAAATAGGCCTAGGTACAAATATAAAAATTGATCCTGATGAGAAGAAATCATTCTTGGTAGAACCATTAATGGATTCAGCTACTTATTATAGTTCAAAGTAGAACCGACAACTCCATATTTGGTTCTAAGAAGAAAAAAAACCTCACTGGAACCAAAATGGATCTACTAGAGAGACAATGGTTCCAAGTGGAATGATCGAAAAATTCATCAGTTTGATGCGATGCGTCCGATGCGTCCGATGCGTCCAGTTCAGTATATAGTATAGTACTCTGTGGATGCGTCCGATGCGTACTATGCTGAGAGGTGGACGCTTAGCTTTAATCGCCTCCTGCGACATGCATGGGAAGAAATGGGGTGGCCCTATATTATACTCCACCGCTCCACACTAAGTAGCTGAACAGGCTTCAAACCCTCTTGGTTCAAGTTCAACCCGTTACGTTAACCACTAAGGTAATTTGTGGAAAGTATTGTACACAACGCAAAATGTCCTTCCATACATCAGCACTACAAAAGACCATTTCGGCTGTACCCTCTTATATTTAAAAATGCTATTTCGGTTAGAATTTTGCTCCTAAAGAAATACTTGTATCTTCACTAATGTACTGGGCCAAGACACAAGCGACGCGTTGTCACAAATCGAGTGCCATAATATTTAAAACTATAATACAAAATCTGATTGAAAGGCAAGGCCGACATAATAGCATGAAGAGTAAGAGCGCTTGTAGACGTCCGTTTTTTTTCACCGGATAACGGACCGTATTTCTTGTCCATTGTCCGGTGCATGTACACACATTCATTACAAATCATACACCACCGCGCATCCGACAAGAAACACGGTCCGTTATCCGGTGAAAAAAACGGACGTCTATAAGCGCTCTTAAGGAATCATTAAAAATGAAGCCGGAGGGTCAAATGATAGTCGTTCCCAATATAGCCGAGAAAAAAACAAACCATAAGTTGATAACTAAAGACATTATTATTGTAAATACTGCGAGGAGTATTAGGTATTCTCATCGCATCCGCGTCTAATAAGTACTGCACAGAGCCATTCAAGATTTCATCGGTTGCAGTGATATGCAGTTCGGATTGTTGGGTATCCTGAGGTGACCAACTCACGCTTCACTGATAAAGACTTCTTTACTAACAGGCATTCTTCACCAACAGTCATGACTTTTTTCCTGCAATCCCGAATTCTTTAAGCAGGACATGAAAAAACATCTGATTAAGCCTCAGCCATTGTAGCATTATTATTTGTATCTGCAATGGTGACCCTCATTCCTGAGAGATTTGGATTTGCTATCAGGCGAGGTGCCTTCCCATCAGGTGGGCCGTGTGCTTGTCTGCCAACTAAGTGGTATAAAAAAAAAGGTGACTTATATGAATGCACCTCACCAGTCCTACATAAAAAAAGGTGTAGCAGCTGGACCTAGCTTGGCACGATATCCTGAAAATCCCATTGACATTGAAAACAAAGTAATAACATGATTATTATGTAAAAATCGCTATCAGTCTATGCCTTGCAAACTTCCCATCCTTACTCAAGTCGGCGACAGGAAGTGAGAGTTCGGAAAAATGGCCGTGTTTCCGCTATGTAATGGTACCACTATTTGGTACTGTCGCCTTGGGAATCAGTAAATGTTTTCTTATACATATATTCATACACATTATAATCACGGCTATTTATTACCGTATGTATGTGCAGAGATATAATAACGCCCACATTTGTACTTGAATTCGTTTACAAACTAATTCTGCGCTCCTACTTCACCTGCTAGAGCTAGATGATCCACAAATATTTCTGCCGAACAAAAAACGAAGCTTTGGTGCAGGCTTTCGTCTCGGGGTTAGGAATTGGCAATCGATAAGCCAAAAAAATCATACGGTGCAGAATATTCCATCAAGAACCCAGCGATTCGGTGACTCTTTCTTCTGCCGCACCATTAAAACCTGGAATTCCTTACCAGTTCACGTGTTTCTCTCTTCCTACAGTCCCGGATCCTTTAAACGGGGCGTGAAAAAGCATCCGAAGAGGCCGTCAAGCTGAGTGCCACCATTGTAACATGGTACAGTCAGCGTCAGAGAAAACAGACCCCCTCAATACTTAAAGAATATCGCCGCCTGCGCCGGCCGCGTCACATGACTCACGAATGACGTCACGCGATGCGATCGTCGCTGAGCTGCCTTTTATTTCCATGTTCTAATTTGTAATTTTCTGATATTTTTCGTCTTTCGGCTCAATTGTATACCAAGATACAACATACTCACAAAAAGATGCCACATTAATTTATGTGCCGTTTGAGGATACGAACCCGTATCTCCAGCGCCAGCCGATTACTTAGACCGCGCCTTACTCCACTAGGCTACGGTTCACTTGATAATAATGACGAAAATAATGAATAGCATTACCTACTCCTATTATCGAACAAAGTTGATTACGGTGTTATTTTGTAGACGTTAAGGTTTAAATTTCAACTACACCATATGTGATAATAATAACTACTCAATTGACTAAAAGATAAGGTTGAAATTAGTATAGATTTCTCGTTTAGTTCAAAGATTACGCTTGATACAGCTTATTGCACTACCGTCATTTTGTTTTTTACTTCAAAAACTTATCTGCTGTATGAGCTGCGGCTATAGTATTTTAATATCTGTTACAGCGCGCTAAGGTTGCAATTAGAATACTTCTTTGTCTTATTTACTAAACTGTGATTGAAGGTAACTTTATAATTCGTGGTAATTTGCATTGGTGTTAATCCTCCTCGTAATATATTCAATTTATTAAGTTGTTGATCAGTTTTTTGAGTAAATTGAAAGTATGATTCGAATAACAACATTTTTGAAAGCTAAAATTGTTATTCTCTGGGAGCAAGAATAGAGGCATAACGGTAAGAGTTACGATAAAAATATATTATATACCTATTTATTGCTTAATCATGTCACATTTTCATTTACAAGTTAGATTTTTGGAGTTTCTTTTAATTATTATCATTTTCATTACAGAGAAATACACAGTGCGTAGATGGATTCGAAGGTATCAAGCGACGGGTGATATAAAAAATGTGAACGCCAAGGACCTCGCCTAGTTGCTTACACTCATGAATCAGAACGGCACCATGATATTGTGCAAGTTCACTCAGTGGCACCCTTCAACCCTAAAAACATATAAGACTTAAGAACAAGCGGGCGGTTAACATTAGGTAGGTAAGTAAATGATTATAATAATATTCTTTAAAATAAAATCACAAAAAAAAAACAGATTTGAAATGGTTTATTATTTTAGGTTACTGGATATGGATGTCTTCAATGGGCCCAGGCGAGCTAGTGGAAATAGGTGGCCGCAAGAACAGTGAGCGATACCTTGAAGTGTTGAAAGACGTAATGCTGCGCACAACCAGTGCGGGTTGCATATCCAGAAGGACAAATTTACCTGGTTCAGGATAACCCTTTAGTGCATCCCGAATTGTGCAAGACTGGCTAAATGCACAAGAAGATATATAACGGTGTTTGAGTGGCCGGCTAAAAGCCCGGATCTTAATCCTATAAAAAACTTGTGGGGTCAGATGGTTTTAAACTGGAACTAAGGTAAACAAGGTAAACAGAACTTACTAGTGCGAAATAGTGTCCTAACATTCATTATAATAATATTATATTATTATTAATACCTAATCCCATTACTCTTGTTTACAAGTTTAGTAATCTTCTAATGTGTTAACGATGCACCATCTGACCTCACATATTTTTCTAATGTTGTGTTAAAAGGGTTACTTATCAGAAAATGTGATCAAAGAGGAAGATGTATATTGCTATACTGTTATAGTTTAGCATGTTGGTTCTTTCTTTGTGGTTCACAGGCATAAATAACATTTCATTTTTCAACCATTCTTTTATATTCAAAGATTATACAGAGTGTAAAAAATTAATGTTTGCAACTTTAAATAAATAAGTAAATAAATATTGTAGTTATGTTTCTAGAACTTATGTATAATATTAAACATTTTATACTTCACTTAGACCCTAAGTGAAGTAAACATTTTATACTTAGGGTATTGTGTTTTGTCAATAAATTTACGTTCTAAAAATAAGTAAATCTAAAAATAAGTAACCCCAATTTAACTCAGATAGAAAAACTGTATACTCAACCAGGAAGGAAATGGACTCCATGTAGTCCTAGAAATGTAATTCGAGAAATAAATTAATATTGTTTATACAACAAGCCTATCTTTTCTTACAAACCTCGTACCTACTATAAAATTTGATTCCTTAAATAATAATTAACAAAAGTGTTTATGAGAATAAAAAATAAAAATACGAAATGAAAAAAGAACTTTGAGTCCGAAGATTTGAACCCCCGGTTACCGTATTCACAAAGCATAGGTCATAACCACTAGACCAACATGACATTTACACAAAGTTTCAAAAAACTTCAATGCTTTCATGTCATTATCAAGGGGGGTCCCTTTTCTCTGAAGCTTACTGTACGTGTCTATAATGGTGACCCTCTTTTCCGAGACTTTGCCTTCAGCTTACCATCAGACGAGGCGAAGTCAAATTAACGTATTCTATATTAAAAAAGGCCGACCTCGTAATCTGAGGTGGGAATCTCGAATGTGACCAGAATCTTCACTAAAATGACGATAATGGGAAAACTACCACATTTTCAGTGTTCATTTTATGTAGAACCCACAGACAATACCATCCATACAATTTGCTTCTCTCCACTTTAATTAGTACGCAGTGTGCTCGCAGGTCTAACAAAAGAATTACCCGGTACATGAATTGAGCAACGGTTAGTTTCTTACATAGAATCATCATCACAATGTTTGTACCGGTTGGCCTCCTAACACAGGTATTATTTACTTAAAAGGAGTGCCTCAAACATTGTTTAATAAAACGATATAATAAATTGAATTTGATTTTGATTGTATCTGCACTTTAAAGCATGACGCTCTAGCGCAGGCTTCCTTCTGGGTGTTTAGGCTAGTCTCTTTCACGAAAGCCCGTATTGAAGCCCAATCGTACTGACTTGTAATTTTCTCGAAGAACCCCATATTGCGTGAAAAATCGCAACAGAGGGAACATCATTCCAAAACCATATGGTTTCATTTACACAAATAGGTAATAAAACTAAATAAGGCCCGTATTCTAGAACGATATTCAGTTCTGGATCACGATTTATCTGAGGACACATTGTTTAGAAAAAAATATCTATACAATCTGCAGATACCTAAATCGAGATTCTGGACTGAAGATCGTTCGAGAATATGGGCCTTAGACCGTATTCCTACCCCTAAATCTCGAATTTCCTCAGTCGCTCAGTCCTGAACCTCGATTTTTATTACCAGATTTGACCTCAGTATTAGTTGCAAATCGAGATTCCGGACTGAATATCGTTCTAGAATACAAGCCTTAGTCTTCATAGTGAGACTGTAAATAGAAAGAAAATACGAATATAAATTTCCACATTTTTGTAACGTATTATACAAACATCAAAGGGTGAGAAAGAATAGTTGGAAATGTGGCTCGGTATGACGAAACAAGTATGGCCGCCCTTTGTGTGGGGTCAAGTTTGACTTATTAAGTTCGAGTACTTACTCCATTGTGCATGACTTGAGTTGAGTACAGTTATTATTGGTACTCAAAGGGCTTCATGCTGTTCCAAAGACGAATTCGCAATTTTATTTTATTTTTTATTTATTCAACTTCTTGCACAATGTATAATGGCGGACTTAATGCCGTAGGCATTCTCTACCAGTCAAACATAGGGTGGTGCAGAGCTATATCGAGGCAGGCACAAAAGAAGTATATATTTAGTGATCAATTAATATCAACATTAATGACATATATACTGAAGCAATACATACACAATACATACGCAATAGATACACAATACATATATATATTTATATTTTCGGTATAAATTTTCGGACAGCGAGAAGAAAATGTATAGGGGACGGGGTTTGATAATAACGTATTCATCCATACCAATATTATAAATGCAAAAGTTTGTATGTCTGTTACGCTTTCACGCTCATACCACTGGACTGATTTTGATAAAATTTGGTACAAGGGTAGATTAGACTTTGAGAAAGGAATTGTTGGTCGCAATAACCGAGATACAAGCGGGCGGAGCTAGTGACAGCTTCCTAGCTGGCCAGACGGGTTAGCACAGAGTTTTATTTCGATTTCTCCTTCTCTTGCGCTGATATTGTCTGCGTATTCCGTTAGTCGCCTCGGATGAAGTGAGTGGTGATACTTGTATTGTTTCTCTGTTATCATATAGATACTCAATTTTTCTTCTTCTGTCGAATCAACGGACCTTCTACTCTCAAACTCTATTTTCCCAGTATGCTGCTACCTGAATCGTGTCCTCAGATGCACTCATAAGGTCCTCCGGTATACTGGTAGATGGGCATGCATCCCACGTTAGCAGGTAGGCCATAGTCTGTGGAGCAACTCCAAAGACATAATTGATAAAAAATAATCTATATTTTAGAATTTATTAATGTTTTCAGATTTCGGCATTACCGCCCTATGTTTGTATTAATGCATGACGGGACTTGGAGATGTTTGAGAATATCCCAAGACCAACAAGAAGGGGAATGTACCCGCAAATCAGTTTGCACAACGACATACATCCCGAGTTCTATGTAAAATCTTTAGAGCTTAGTGTGGATAAGCCCTCTTCAATTAGGAAAAAAAATAATATTTAAAGTGTATTTTGGAGACGGGCAGTAAAGGCCACAAGCGCTATTGTAACAGCAAAATTTCCTGTAGACTAGTCATAATTTCTTAATATTTTCTGAACGGCATTCACAAATTTTGGACAAATCGTACAGTCCGCAAGAAAAATGCTAAAAGTGCTACCAAAAAAAAATCTTTTATTTTTGTCATCTTCGTGGATGTACCGGAATCCTCAAAGCCCATTCCAATGGATGGAGCTCTGGCGGAGAATTTCCTTTTAAGTTCGGAAAGTCAGACTGCCGTCTAGCAGAAAGGCGATCAAATCGCCAAACCAATCAGAACACTAAGTGAACCTCGGGCTCCAAACTATATACCTACTAACTTTGAACATAACAGGTAAATCGCTACGATTAACTTAATGATTGCCACGTCAATTGAATCTATAAATACATTCTTGTGGGCAGGCTTATCCATACTAGTGCTCACGTAGCATGCCAGACACAACATGGATGTATAGGTACGAGTAATTTATCAAAGTCAGGCTACATCGTCGTACGTTAATTACTGTGTATCCGATCATTCAACGACGTATTGATATTAGGGCCATCAATGTTATGACGTCACTTAAAGTGGTGGACATGTCCTTTTTAGGAGGGGCGGACACGAAAGCAGTATTTGCTGTGCACACAGCAAATTTCCGAGAAAAAATTATCGAGATATCAAGAAGCTGCGTAAATGTGAGGTACAATAACAGCATTTGCTGTTTGTGCAGCAAATGCTGCTTTGATGCGTGGGCTGGTAGTCTCCTTTATTTCAAATTTGTAGCTATGGTTTCCTTATATGATTACTAGCTTTTGTCCGCGGCTCCGCCCGCGTGGATGTCGGTTATCGCGACGAAACATAGCCTATGTCCTTTCCCAAGGTCTAACCTATCTCTGTACAAAATTTCATCAAAATCGGTTTAGTGGTTTAGGCGTGAAAGTGTAACAGGCAGACAGACAGGCAGACAGACAAGTTACTTTCGCATTTATAATATTAGTATGGATTATCCAATTGCCAATTTTGCATGTGGAGCCCAGAACCCGGTCTCCTAAATCTCTTTTCCTTATAGGTTGTTTTATTCTGATTTTCGGAGATTGCAGTCTGACCGTCCAACCTTGAGAGGAAAGTTTAATATTACCATTGAATAAATATGCACTATTACTATCATCATTGATATTGAATTCTTCGTTTTGCAGTAAAGTCTAATACATACGTACATATAATTACACCTTTATTCCCGGAGGGTTAGGCGATGAATTAACACCCACATTTCACCAATCATTGTACTCGGTCCCACGTAATAGGGTGTGAGCCTATTGCCGTATTCCGGACACTATTGTTGACTCGAGCAATGCATCTGAGGCTGAGTGTGACCTGTATTGTATATATATCTGTCTACGTATCTGTGTACGTATAAGTAACAAGCCCAAAAGTATATTTCTTCATAAGGCAAATAAACAATGGTGAATTACTAAGTAAAATGGTTATATTTTCATCCCCGAAGTTTAGTGACTTCCGACCGGCCATTCCGTAGATTTAATGTGGAAAATAAATCAAAAATACGACAAAGAGGGCCAGTAATTTATTGATGTACTTCAGATAAGTGCCCGGAACAGTGCGGCTGTTAAGGACTCGTATTGTATTTGTTCGCGAATTTTTTTTCAGATTTGGTAACCTGACTGTATAAACACAGTATTTCTAACAAAATACATTGCAAAAGACGGCTCGAAATATGCGTTATGTGTGTGTGAGTAGATTCCCCCCCGTTTCACCGAAATTTTTATGTCATAATTTTGTTTCGCATAACAACGCATAGCATAAACTTCATTTCGCAGAAAAAGGTTTGGCATACACTCATTCGTCATACTTTCATAGCGCATAATTTTGTAAGTCAGAATCATCTTTTGGCATAACTTTTAAAGCATAATAATCAAAAAGTAGAACCGTGCATGCAGCAAGCATCAGACATGCAGCATGCTTCAGACATGCAGCATGCTTCAGGCATGCAGCATGCTTCAGGCATGCAGCATGCTTCAGGCATGCAGCATGCTTCAGGCATGCAGCATGCATGCAGCAAGTATCATGCAGAAAGCATCATGCAGCAAGCATCATGCAGCAAGCATCATGCAGCAAGCATCAGGCATTAAAAATGCAGCAAGCATCGTTTCTGTCACAGCTCCGGCGCTGCGGGGCTCCGGCGGCCATTAAAACCACCTGCTCCTCAGCTCGTGGGCTGCCTCGCCCCTCCGCGCCTACGCGGGCTTAAATAACACTCTAGGGGTAGGGCAAACAAGACTACGTGAAGTCGGATTTGCAGCAATTCATTTCTGTCACTAACTTTTTTGTAACAAATTTTAACTTTTCTGTCAACTGAAGAGTATGCCATTGCTAATTCGGATATATGACCATTCTGCCAAAATACGATTCTATTAAATAAATCATTATGTTCGATTAAATAAAATTGTGCCAAATGAGTTATGCCAAATGAATTTCGGAGTATTAAGTTTCTGCCAGATAGAGTGAACCCGTGTGAGTAAGCTAATATAAATATTGTCTTATATTAAGCCGTCAATGTGAGTATGTTATGGGATCTATAGTTTAAGTGAAACTTGTACCAAAGTAGTAGCTACTTTTGCGTCGCGTTATAGTACCTTGTCATATTTACTGGGTCTATAGAGTTTGTATAATAGTGTAAGGAATCTATTTTACTTTTGGGTTTTATATTTTAACTAACAGGCCGATTACAATCTGTGATTAGAATTTAATCGGCCGATTATAATCTGCCCTAAAAAAGGTGATAACGGTTTTAGGTCAGAATATTACGTAGTATATACTCTACTAGCTTTTGCCCGCGACTCCGCCCGCGTGGATGTCGGTTATCGCGACCAAACATAGCCTATGTCCTTTCTCAAGGTCTAATCTACCCCTATACCAAATTTCATCAAAATCGGTTCAGCGGTTTAGTCGTAAAAGCGAGACAGACAGACAGACAGACAGAGTTACTTTCGCATTTATAATATTAAGTAGGGATAGTAGGGATGGTCAGAATGTATACAAAGAGGCATCCTTGTCGATATTTATATCTCAGACTAAAAGAATAGTTTTAGTCTGAGATTTATATTTCTTCGAAAAATTATGTATAAATTGTAATAATAATGAAAACCTATTATGGTTAATTACATACATATACTCACGCCTGTAAATCCCTGAAGGGGTAGGCAGAGGTGTATTATCTTATCACCCACATTTCACTATGATTTGCTGGTTCCCCGTGAAATATAATAAGACCATCCCATATCTTCCTGTGGGTGTCGCAGAAGGTGACTAAGGGATAAGGCTGTTCTCCATCCGACAGTAAACATACAGCCCACGAATCGTGCTCGCTTGACGGCAATAGGCTCGCCCCCTATTACGTAGGACCGAAAATCTAAGTTGGCAAAATGTGGGGTAAAAGTTTTTTTTTAAGCTATTGCATAGCTTCTATCGAGGGCCTTGAGCGTGGAGACCGAATCCAGAAATTCCGTAACGAAAAATGGTAACACCCCCAACTCCGAGCTCGCACGAATCGAGCCGAGCTGCTCCGAACTCAGAACTCAGAACTCAGAACTCAGAACTCAGAACTCAGAACTCAGAACTCAGAACTCAGAACTCAGAACTCAGAACTCAGAACTCAGAACTCAGAACTCAGAACTCAGAACTCAGAACTCAGAACTCAGAACTCAGAACTCAGAACTCAGAACTCAGAACTCAGAACTCAGAACTCAGAACTCAGAACTCAGAACTCAGAACTCAGAACTCAGAACTCAGAACTCAGAACTCAGAACTCAGAACTCAGAACTCAGAACTCAGAACTCAGAACTCAGAACTCAGAACTCAGAACTCAGAACTCAGAACTCAGAACTCAGAACTCAGAACTCAGAACTCAGAACTCAGAACTCAGAACTCAGAACTCAGAACTCAGAACTCAGAACTCAGAACTCAGAACTCAGAACTCAGAACTCAGAACTCAGAACTCAGAACTCAGAACTCAGAACTCAGAACTCAGAACTCAGAACTCAGAACTCAGAACTCAGAACTCAGAACTCAGAACTCAGAACTCAGAACTCAGAACTCAGAACTCAGAACTCAGAACTCAGAACTCAGAACTCAGAACTCAGAACTCAGAACTCAGAACTCAGAACTCAGAACTCAGAACTCAGAACTCAGAACTCAGAACTCAGAACTCAGAACTCAGAACTCAGAACTCAGAACTCAGAACTCAGAACTCAGAACTCAGAACTCAGAACTCAGAACTCAGAACTCAGAACTCAGAACTCAGAAATCAAATTCAAATTCAAATTCAAATTATTATTTATTATAATTGCATAAGTTCATAAAAAATGCTATGCAATAGCTTTACCGCGGCAGTCCCCGAGTGCCACACGTCTTTTTTTTTTAAATTATATTTTATCGTTACATTGACACCGGAAACTTCTCGTTTCTTGATTCCATGTAAATGAATCCACATCAATGAACTTACAATGAAATTATATGTTTTATATAGATAATAAACGGGAGGGAGTGTAACGGGGAAAAGTACTGTATGATCCATTTCACGCAACAATAAAATCATTATAAACAGTCAAGCTGTTTCGGACGTGCGATGACAAACAATTTGTATAAGTTTAGTCATGTTCTTCACACCGACGAGCTTGCGATCGGCCATCTTTAAAAGACAAACTTAATTCGGAGGGTAAGCAGGACCGGCGTACGTCATCTATCAAATTAATGAACGATGTCAATACCAGACCGCCGCCGTACCGCCCCATTCTCGCCAAGAATGACGTTGCACTCGCTCGGTGAAGTTTTTGCAGATGTCTGACCTATTTTACATATATAGGGAACACAAGGCCCTACAGGGTGTACAGGACCGTACAGGGCATAAATATATGTTGTAACTCTACAGGCTGTGTAGGGTGTTTAAGGCCCTACACATAGTACAGGGTATAAAGGGCCTTACAGCGTGTGCAAAGGGCCCTTTCAAGATTCTTGATACCTTGACTAATAATAATTAGTAGAAGTAGTTTGGTTATTTTTTTTGTTGGTTCCTTCTCTGTAACTGATGTATAAGTTATTGTTATTTTTCATTAATCGTAGTGTTATCATTATTATTCCATAATAGGGCATAATGGGGTAGATATGTCAATCAATCGCATGCTTAAAAAAACCCTTCCTTGGTAGTCGGATAATAAAGAGGTGGTTTGAAAAAGCTAACAAATATTTTTAAGTTACCTTTAGTTTTTAACCGACTTCAAAAAAGGAGGTTCTCAATTCGTACCCAATTTTTTTTTCTACTGGATTCTCTTTTGAAAAATTTTCAGCCTTCGCTGTTGGATGATTATTACTTTACATACTACATTAGAAATATACAGCTGACTGGTACGATTTTACATAGGTCCCACTCAGCGAGTCAGCGAAGTGCGAATAACTATGCATAACAACCTAAAGGATTCTGACTAAGGGATTTGATCTAGTTAGTCTAGTCCATGAACCCTTCAAGTACGTCGATAATACCTTTTCATCCCTTTTTCAATTAGCCTTGTTAGGATGGGCCAAACCTTGGATCCAGGGTAAGGTTAAGAACAAGTCGTTGATCCCGGTTGTGATACGAACAACTGTGGCTTTCGTGTCGTCAATTTGGAGGGTTAGTTCTGTTTTCCCCATTTACCGATTCCCCCCGGCAAGATATTATATATTATAAATATGTTTAGACAATTGTTACCGATTCCCCCCGAAATTTAAAAACTCGTGGGTACAGTCACGCACAACTTAATTTTATATTAAGCGGTTTCGTACATTTTGCGTCATACTTTTGTACGGGTTAGTAGCTTTATGCCTATATCTCGATAAGACTAGGTATCAATGTACCTACTCATAATTTTCTACCTGATACTGTTTAGTTGTTGACAAAACGACGTAAAGCTTGAGATTTTTTATATAACTATATATATTTGTTACGATCTTGAGACCAATTTGGCTAGCTTTTAATAATAAAAAATAAATAAAAAAATATTAAGTAACACTTTTCTCATTGACGGTACCGCCTTGATTTTATTTGATAAAACGCTATTAAAATTTCCGGGGGGAATCGGTAAATGGGGTAAACAGAACTAACCCAATTTTATTTGGAGCCCTGAAAAGTCCTACCACCATATTCTCAGAGGATTTTTCCGGGGTCGGCTTTCCAGTTTAACTGTGATGCGGCTGAACATCAATATTGTCCATGAAGTGACTGCCATGAGTTCACAACCAGCTGGCGATATCGAAAGTCTGTTGTTAGACTAGCCAGACTTTTAGGGCTCCAACTACCTGTAACGACTGCCATAGATTTATTCGTATGGCAACCGGGACTAACGGCTTAACATACAATTCGAGGCACAGAATTACCCAGACCAATGGTAATTTATGTAAAGCCCGACCAGTAAAATAAAAAACCTCGCCATATTGCGGTAAATTATTGGAACTAATTTCTTCATATGGTAACAATATATACAATGTCATTATGGTCATCTGTCAGTGTGGTGTCAATTGTGCGTGTTGTTGAGTTTGAGAGCGCTACAAAACTACAAAACTATAGTAATATGCCGAAAACTATTAAAAGCCAGTTAAGAAAAGTAATTTATAATATAACAAAGTATTTGTCGGATAAAAAGTAGGAAGGATTGGACTCTGTTCCTCTAAATAACATCACGGACCTTGTTGTCAACATGACGGGTAGGTACATCATAGAGTACGTGCAATGAAATTGGCCTAATCTACTGATTTTACTGTGACTAATTATTATTCACATTTTTAGGTATATCCCGATCTTCTGTAATAAAAATACGAAGAGAAGGTCAAACGTCAAATGTATTTTCTACGCCTAAGAAAAATAAGCCTAACGCAAAAAAGAAAATCATGCTCGATTATTTTGATCTCTGTGCTGTTAGGCATAAAATACAAGAATTTTATGCAGTCCGAAAAACAATATCGCGTTGTCCCTGTTCTATACATGGTGTAACTGTATGTCTAACTTGTATTTACCATTCCAAGCAGTAAACTATTATACGGATACTACTGTGTTGTGATTTGTGCCCAGTCCTCGTAACCAGTATAACACGCCGCGTCTATTTTTCTATTTTAACCAGAAAACTTAACAGAGAAAAACTTAACTTTTTAACAGAGAAAAAAAAAATACATTTTAGTGAAAGTTTTGTATATTAAACACGTACTACAAGTTCTTTCTTTTTCTTTTCTTTCTATATTAATTCGTTTGTAATATTAGACACGATCTTTTTTGTATCGAAACTTAAGAACAAAGCAACTTAATGAAATTAAAAAAAAGAAGTCTATAACTCACTTTTGTGAATAATAGCAATGAAAAACATGACAGCCTCCGTGGCGTAGCGGTAGTGAACGCGGCCGCTACGCAGGAGGCGCGGGTTCGATCCCCGCTCAGTGCAAATATTTGTGTGCATTAAATATGGGTATTTGCATTGGTCTGGTCGTGCCTCGGAGAGCACGTTAAGCCGTCGGTCCCGGTTGCCATAAGGACATCTATGGCAGTCGTTACGGGTAGTTGGTGCCCTAAAAAGTCCAAAAACAACGGTCTAGCTGCAAAGCTTCGATATCGCCTAATGTTAACATTGGGTCGTGGAGGTCAGGTGGCAATCGCTTCACGGAAAATATCGAGGTCTAGCCAAATCTGTAGCTATGACTGGTAAAAGCGGACCCCAGACTCCAAGCTGAAAGCTTTGGATGCGACTGGGAATAACGCTAGGAGGAAGAAGAAGCAATGAAAAAGTCACAGTTTTATATTAGGTGTCATTCCGTGCTTAATTGCGGGGAAATAAAAGCCTGTTCATAAGCAAGTGCGTTGAAAAATATTGGCATTTTACATGTGTATCACTATACTTGGTGTTGTCATAATCATAGATGTTTTTGGCGCCCCCAGTACGGGTTTTTTATTTTATTGGTCGGACTTTACCTACTACGAGCTTTCCGCCCGCGGCACCGCCCGCGTGCATCTCGGTTAACGCGACCTTTGCTCATATATTATCTTCGGTTCTACTCAACCGATTGCGATCAAACAAACGTAAGATTTTAAGTCTGAGCAAGCCCTTTCTAACAAAAAAAACCGCATCAAAAGCCGTCCAGTAGTTTTTGCGTCCATCGCGGACAAACAGACAAACAGACAGGAAATTTAAAAAAAATATTTTCGTGTTCAGTATCGTTAACGTAACATAACCCAAGTATTTTTTTTTCAATATCTCCAATGTACAGACACGACCACTTTACAAATTATATAATAGTATAGATAGATATGTCATGCATACATGAGCGGGCATCGAATCCCGTTCAGCGCAAGAGTACAGCGGTTGAATCCACTACCACCACGGCTTAGGCAGAGGAATACTATTATCTGTTCTGTGGCAGAGGCTTACCACTAATAAGCCATAGAGGCTTATAAGTGTTCGGCTATTTGCGATTAGGGCTTATTCTACTGTGACGCCATTTTGATAATATTGTTGAAAGGAACATCAGCACTCAATCTAATAATATAAGGGGGGTATTCCCGTCGGGCTTCACGTCACCGTTAGCTATGATGACGGATGTAGTAATACGAATACAGCAAGAAGTCTCTAAGCGAGTTTTATGACATGGTTTTCATTTTTGTTTCATTTATCATTTAAGGTGCACGACATATAAAAAAAAATTGACGGAATAAGGAAACAGCAAGTAAAAAAGCGAGCTTAACTTATAGCTGAGTTTTCTTCCTGCAAACGCCGGAGTACAGTCAGAGAGGAATACTACAAAATTAGGGGACTAACTACATTCATTCGGCACCATTCGCGTAACGTCGCAAAGGGGGTTGGGTAATGTTGGCGTCGTGTTGGAATTGAGCGGCCATCAATGAAATTGGTATAATATGAAAGTACAGTATAAAGTGATCAAAAGTTACTATGGACAAACTTCTCTAAACTATATCGCGACTTAGCTATACAGGGTGGTATTTTTCAACTTTACTTAGATGGAAGTACTCTAAATACTGGAGATAGCGAATTCCACTGAAAGGAAACATTCCCTTAATTTTTTAAAGAAACAAAACTGCATTCAAAGTTTTCTGAAAATGCCACACCCGGTAGTCGAACCGACTAAAATCTTTCTAAATCTTCTATTTCATGGATTTCCTTTTATTTAATATACTAAGTTTGTTAGAGAGATTTGATCCTTATGATCGACACTATCGAGTGATGCAATAAAAATACAGGGTGTTATTTTTTCGAATTGTAGTCGGTTCGATTATAAGGCGTGGCAAACGATTTTTCAGCATTCCTTAAATGCAGTTTTGTTTCTTTTTAAAAATAAGGTAATGTTTCCTTTAAGTAAAATTCGCTATCTTTAGTATGAGGGTACTTTCCTTCGAGGTAAAGTCGAAATGTTGCACCCTGTATATCGCAGCTCCGATATTACTTACAATGAAAATAATGACATTTGTACGTGTGTTTAACACAGTACAATGAAGCGGTATCAAAATTATTGATGGCCGCTGAAAAAATTAAGGACGCCACTGTCCATACTAGATTACCGAATCCCCTTTTTAGTCATACCTACAGTTTCTGCTTATATCAGCGGTGTACAGTATAGTCAAATCGCAGCTAGTTGATACCTATACCTACTAATATTTTGTCGGTTTGTTTGGTTAAAGCGGTAATTTCAGGAAGTACTGGTTCGAATTGTTTTTTTTTTTGTGCTGAATATTCCACTATCGAGGAAGGTTATCGGCTAAATATCATCACGCTACTACTCAAGGGAGCGAAGCAGTAACAATAAATGACAACAAAACTGGCAAATAATGTATGGGACATTATTTGAAAATGAATAAATTGCGGGCATACCTATATTATTGTGTTTTATAGGGTCGAAACTGGGCTTCGAAGTAAGCTGCAAGCGAAGCTGGGGCGGGTCAGTTAGTCATATAATATAGCTGTATCTGTTGACAGATATAGAGCTGAATAAGTATGGTTTATTCCTTTTTTCGTGCGGAAATAGTAACGGATACCCTCCACCGGCCCACAGGATTGTTATATCGGATTCGAACAACCAGAGAAGCACACTGTCTTGGGTCTCAAATGCCGAGGAACAAGGTAGCCCAATATGGTTATCACCCGGCTGACTCTCTGGTTCCGAGATGGCCTTCTCAGTTGTGGGACTCTGATACTGTGACTCTGGTTTAGAGATGGCGATCTCAGGTGTGGGAACGATGGTGTCCCCATCTTGCCCTGGAAAGTGTGGTTGGTCCCTAAGAGGTGAAATTCAGCTACAGCGGGAACTTTAGTTAAAATAACAAAATGAATAAACTGTAGGTACATTTACAATGCAATTTTCAGTCGCTTTTACGTTTAAATTCGCACCGAGCTGCGATGGGTATTTGGAATTTCTATATTGCTAGTGTGCAGGTACCACATAATACATATTTTATTTTTAAATTTATTTTGGATGAAAGAAAATTCTTTATTACCATCATCATCTTACCGTAAGTCCCTGTTGGTTACTTCAGAGCCTGGGAGCGTTCTTCTACTTTTTCTCTTGATTGGCATGACTTTTGCGAGAGTGACTACCGTCCGAATACCAAACCCAAAGAGGGGTTTGGTATTCGGATTATCGGATCGGTATTCAATCTTAAATTAAATAATAATAAATAAATAAATATTGTAGGACATTCTACACAACGCTATCTAGACCCAAAGTAAGCATAGCTTAACTAGCTTGTGTTATGGGTTCTAGAATGCGGATAAACATACTTAGATTTTTTTTTTTGTAAATACATGCATATTATAGGTACATAGAAAACACCCAGACCAATGCAAATATACATATTCATGCATACAAATATTTGCACTAGGCGGGGATCGAACCCGCGCCTCCTGCTTAGCAGCCGCGCTCACTACCGCTACGCCACAGAACCCTTCTTTCACTTTCAATCTTAAATTAAAAGCCGGCAACTCTGCCTAAACGTCCATAATCGTATTTACACACTGGTAGATAGCTGATGTGAGCCACATCTTAGGCAGTTAAGGATCATTTGAACGGGGAAAGTTCAGGACAAGAAAGGACATAAAAAATTGGGTTCTTCTAGAACTCTAGACATTCGCAGAAACAATTGCCGCTCGCTTGTCCACGCCTGTCAAGAATTTATTATATCCGTCGAAACAAAATTGTAAAGCAATAATCGTATTTTGACAGGAGGTGATAATGTCACTTAAGAATCTCGTATGATAAAATCGTAGGCGAGAATTTAGTGTGTGCCTTGTAAACATTTTGATACGATATGATAAGGCGATTATTGCTAGTGATCGTAGCGTACAATTTTTCGGACCAAAACGTGCGAGAAATCTCCCCGTCTAAATGAACCTTCAGGCTACTTTTATTTAAGTTGAAGAATTAGGGTTCTGTGTTGAAAATTAGAACCCTAACTAAGGCGAGGCCGCGGGCACCGCTTTTTAATAATATATTTTTAAAACTTATAAAATTAAGCTTATAATAGGTGTTTTATTGAAGGGATCAAGCTAAAGAAGGATTATTCTGATACCTTTTTCAAGCTAAATACGATTATATTTTTCTAATCTGTTGTTTACAATGTTTTTGTTGCCTTTTATCAGTTTTACGGTTAAATCAGCTTTTGTTGTTTATTTTTAAGGATTAAACATTTTCTCAGTACCTACTGTTGTTTGCAGGAATAAAGGTCCAACCCCACCAAACGGACGGCATCGGAACGGATTTTACAATCTTTAAACAAAATAAATCTTATATCACAGCGTTTAAAGTTTATATTACCAAGTCACGCATGACAGCTTGACGTGCGGTCATGCCGCCGCACGTCGCTGTCAAGCTGTTGTGCATGACTTGGTAATATAAACTTTAAACACTGTGATAATAAGATTTAATTTTGTTTAAAGATTGTAAAATCCGGGCCGATGCCGTCCGTTTGGTGGGGTTGGACCTTTACTGAGCCCGTTTCTGCAACCCACAGGATCGTAATCCCTGGATAATGAATAACCTAATTGCTATTATAGATTACTAGCTGATGCCCACGGCTCTACCCGCGTTAAAGTAGGTTATCGCAACTTTTGGTCTTATCTCTGTCTGGTCTTATCTTAACCACCGTACGGTAACTTACCAACAGGCGAGGTGAAGTCAAAATGACGGGTCCTACATAAAAAATGACAGTCTGATCAAGGCGTTTTTAATAAAGTTAACCGCAACTAAATCAATTCAGTTGTTATTTCGTACAACATGAAAAAAAAAAATATTGTAAACCTTTGAGAATGCCTTAAGGCGAAACTGGTAAGATTCAAAATAATAAATAATTGTGGAAAAGTACAAGTGCTTTATTCACTATGAAAAACAAAACCTAAAGTAAAATAAAGATATCAAAAAGCAGTTAATTCTTCCAATTGGCAAGTGGCAACATCATTCACAAAATATTTGTTTTTGACACTAGTCGCACTGCTTATTACCTTTTTTTTATATCATGTTCTGATTATGTCGAGCGATAATACTGCTCTAGATTGTTTCACATTCATCCCACGCCTCCGGAGTCACTCGTGGGTAAGGGATGAAACGGCAGGGTCCCGTAATTTTTAATTTAAGAGAGAAACGCTACGCACGCTTGCCTGAATAGTGCTGTTTATTTAAAAAGGATGGTGTATTATAGTGTTTATATATCTAGACTAATATTTATGCCGTGTTGTTTCCCGGTGCAGTAGAATAGGGCCACCCCATATCTTCCTGTGGGTGTCGTAGAGGTGACTAAGGGATAGGACTGTTCTCCATCCGACAGTAAACATACAGTCCATGATTAAGTGCCCGCTTGACGACAATAGGCTCGTGAGAATACTACGTGGGACCGAAAATCATAGATGGCGAAATGTGGGTGTTAGTACACCTCTGCCTACCCCTTCGGGTATTTACAGGTGTGAGTATTATGTATTACTATATTTACTACTACTTTATACTTCACTATAGTTATATTATAATTTTGCTCGTTTGTATGACGGAAGGCAGGTAATCTCCAGAACCGCTACACCATGAAGCGTCAATTGCTTAGCGATTAAGGAGTCGGCCTTGCGATTGAGAGGTCCAAGTTGCACTACCTACGTGAACCCACTCCTAGCACAAGCAATTTAGCTTAGTTCGATCGGTTAAAGGGAATATTAATAATTTCGGTTGCTAGTATTCTGTAAAGAAAACCTATTTCAAAAAATAGTTCAACATTTTGGATAATGAATTACTGGTTCGAAGTATATGCCACTGGCGAATCTTATTTTTTTTATTTTACACTTTATTGTACATCATCAATGAAATAACATTAGATAATAGAACTCTAAAAGCTTAGTGCAAGTGATAAATAAAACTCCGAAGTGCAAGCTTTGAATGCAACCTGGAATAACTGTGATGACTTCAATAAATCTAAATGCGTTAGTCTAAAACGACTCCACCTCTCGATTTTACTGCCTACCACTACCAGTCTACAGGAGTGAAGCCTAAAGCCTAATGGAGCCGAATAACTACTGACACAAAAAGGTTGTCACGTCCCTAGGTTTGCGTGAAGGAACGCGGCATGCGGCCCAGTCCCGATGAGGACAATCATTTACTTGCACCCCAGGGGTCGCTGCACCCTCCCAAACGATTCCCTCGCGTTCAACGATTCCTAAATTGGAGTGGGTTCACGTCGGTCGTGTAACGGCCAGGATTAGAACTCGGAACCTCTTGAACGTAAGGCCAACTAATCTACCTGAAAAGTAGGACGGAATTGCGTAGAAAAAAAATTGTTTTCTCTACAGAACGGTTAGTATAAAATCACCCAAGGGCTGGTTTATACCTTAAATTCTCCAATCTGTTCTTTCATACATGAATGAACCGTATCCTGAGAATTATAATTAAAAAAAAGAATAAATTAATAATTGTGACAATCGGAGTAACTTTGAAACACACGATGTTAGTAACGAGTAACGACATCTATTATTCTATATTCAAAATACATACATAACATTATGTTTCCCTCCATAGATTACATAGCTAACCTCCTGAAATAACTAAACATGAATACGAATATGAAATTATTATAGTAGCGACATCTATAACAGAATGGATGAAGCTTGTTTATAACATTTGTATGCTAGATGGCGTTGATCATATCTAGCACTGTAAATAAAAGATTATAATATCGTTCTATCTACGTGATTTACATAATTAATTCTAGTTAAATAGGTATTACAAATATTTCCAACGAGGCACAAACATAGGCCAAGCTATACGGTCATATAATTCGTAACCCTACAATCTCTTTCATTCAATTTCTGTTGGAAATTATGAATTGCAGGGCGTCCTTTGCCTTTACATTTGAAACTTAAGGCTACTTTATACTTTACACAATTTATAACAGATCTGACTCTTGGAAGTAAAATTGGGAATTTCTCAAAATAATAGCAGAGATTTGTCTCCTTTGTCACTCTTCTATTCCTTCTATTTATGTTTATCGTGTCTTTTACAAAAGTGACTGTTATATGACCTCTCTACTCCAAATCTCCGAAGATCTGCTTTCTGCTATTTTTAAGATTTTTTATATTTCTACTGCAGTCAATCAATTAAACATGTTAGATGCAGTAGTTTTTCTAGTTAATTTAATTTACATCCCTGTGCAACTCTCTAACTAGGTAATGTCTAAAGTACTTCTATTGGACTTATATCGGTAAAGTACTAATAGACTACACCCGCATGCAGAAAACTCCTTTGTACATTACGTGTTTAAACGTCAACGCACACGAAAACACAACCTTTAAAAAAAATTTAAGAAAACTATGATTGAGTTAGAGTGAAGACCACTACATGATTACCACCATTATGATCTGTATCGTTTGCAAGAATTTAGTGTAAGTTTTTTATGTAAACAATTGTTGGTAAACCTTATTAAAAAAAAAAAAAAATTAAAATAAGAAACGTTGGAAGGATTATCAAGACAATATATACTGAGGTACTGAAATTATTTATAAGAAAAGCAATAAAAATCCACAGAGCGTGTACTCGTAGAGTAAAATCCGACAATTTTGTTGATTCGAAAAACCTTCAATAAATATGAGAACAAGACTACATATTTTGACTTCAAAATACATTGTAATTTATTAATCTCTTCTTCATCTTAACTCCAATCCCAGTCACATCCAAAGCTTGCACTTTATCTGGAAGTCACTCCCTGCTCATCCTTTCATCGGTTTCCTTAACTTTTACAGTTGCGACTGCCATCTGACATCCCAACTCCGTCACGAAAGCCCGTATGAGTTGGTTTAGGCCCCGAAGACGTTAGAGGGGCCCCATATATCCATTCATAAATTCTTCATCGCAAATTATTCGTTCCATATTCAGTGTACGTTTTACCTATTGGCCGGTAGGGGTCGTACAAATTTGTGATGCACTTATAGTGCCCACACGCTTTGTCCGACTAATGAGCAAAGAATACTTGTGCGAATTGCACTTTACAAATAAAAGGGTTTTAGCTCAAAGAGGTAGGTTCTCTGTACGTGCTCCTTGCCCACCGACCAATGGGTATGTAAAATTAATTATGAACTTGGTCGCAACGCTACATAACATTCTCGGCAATAGTAGAGTCTATATTTCGATATATTATCAAAAATATTTCTGAAAATATAGGTAGGTACCGTACTTCGTCGGTCCCAGTTGTCATACTAATATCTATGGAAGTCGTTACGGCTAGTTGGAGCCCTAAAAAGTTCTCCATTCCGAGACTACACCTTGGAGCCTGGAACCAGGTTACTCTTTACCCTTTTGATTTGACTTATTCGACTTTTATGGAAGCGCTGAGCGACTGCCTATTGACTTCCCAACACCGAAAGGAAGCTCTCCGTCAACCAACCTCTTCCGTTATTTGGGACCCGAAGATCATGGTGGATCTCCCATAAACCCATTTACATCATCAAGAAGAATATCTACTATCTTCTCATAGCATTTTAAAGAGCTCCTTAAACAACGTAACGAACTCAAAAATGCGATAGTGCTGTAACATAATCGATATGAGTTTTACTGACAAAGCCCTAGCGTCGTCGATTTAATAGAGTCTGCGACGCTGCACGCCCGTAAATAGGGAAATTTACTTACAAAGGTAAGTAGTGATGGGATAGTGTGAGGTGATATTGGTATTATACGATAATAAAGTTCTGAAAGAGCATTATCGTTATGAGAGATTCTCTCACTTAGCTTATGAGCAATAATGTTTGGTATTTTGTAAAATTCTTGCTTTCAGTGTTGATTCGTGATGGAGTAGAATAGCGCCACTTCAAACTTAAAGTCGTAAGGCGACTCAAGGTTAATTAAGACCAAACTAATACATAGCTAGAACTAGAACAAGAGCATTCTTTAATAATATTTGTGCAAAGTGCAAATGAAAACTTATTTTTCAGTTCTTACATATGAAAGAACAACGAGCGAATGAGAATTTGACGAACGAATGGGAATTTGACGTAGAGGGGATAGAATGAGCATTCAGATGTAAATTAACCTTATAGAATAGGCCTATTCTCTATTCGACAGTAAACATATATCCAATGACGAAGTCACCGCTTGACAGCAATGGCTCCCACCATGGAAGTAAATTTCAAAACGTAATGACATCAAAATTGTTCTTTTACATAAATTAATATCGATTAACGACGCTTATTCCCAGACATCCACAACCCATTGTTCTCGAAAAATAAATTTTCATATATTAGTTCCCTCTACATCCACGACAATTAAATTTAAAATATGAAATATTATTTTCTTTCCCACGACATCCATACACAAGTTTTCAAGTATGGTCAGCAAAGATATTATATATAAAAAGAAGTAGATACGTTATTGCGCGAAAATCGTGAAGATTCGAAAAAGAGTCAATTGGAACGTTTGCCTCTAGTACCGCGTGCCGAGCGGCGCCGCCGGCCGGACGTTGAGCGGAAGCATCAGTGACTTATAAAAATAACGAAAATGCCATCGTATGTTTATAGACACTGCACGAACTATTACTCTAAAGTTAATACATCAAAAGGGATTTCATATCACATGGAAATAATACATATTTCGACTGATAAAGACCAAATTTCTGACTTTCATAATATTCAAGTTAAAATTGTCAGCACGAAAATAAAAAGAGACAGTATGATATAATTTGGTGCGTGAGCGACAAGGACGTGTGTGATCCGAACATAGATTAAAGTACAGATGAGAATATCGTAGGCATTAAACTCACTACATACTACCTCCCAATTTTAATTTGTTGTTTTTTATAATTGCCTACTAATACTATGTGGTTCAAGTAAGTTAATAAGTGCGAACTTCACTTCACTGGCAAGTATCTACTTAGGTAAGTACCTACTTGTTAAAATTTGTAGGTACTATTGGCAGCAACAAAATAATGAAATATAATAAACATACCTAGCTTTTTTATACTTAACTAGCTGCCCCGGCGAACTTCGTACCGCCATATTTTCGACCCGCGTGGTATTCAAATCCCGTTCCCGCTGCACCCTTATCACTTAGGGGGATGAAAAATAGATGTTGGCCGATTCTCATAGATACCGGATAAGCACAAAAAATTTCATCAAAATCGGCGAGCCGTTTCGGAGGAGTTCGATTACGCACCCCGTGACAGAAGAATTTTATATATTAGATTAGAAGATACAATAACAATGACAAACAAACATCTTTGTCTAAACAAAATTACGCAATTATCTCAAACTTCACTTTACTGGCAAGTACCTACTTAGGTACTTGTTAAAATTGTACTATTGACAGCAACAAAATAATGAAATTTAAAAATTTTATCTAGCTTTTTTATAATACATTAACAAAGTTAAACAAACATCTTTGTCTAAACAAAATTAGGCAATAACCTCAATTCAGAGAGCTCTGTACCTTCTTTTTCAATAATTTTGTTAGCCTATGTCACCGACTAGCAACCGCACTGTGATTGGTACATTGTTATCATTAAAGTCCAAGTGACAAACAATAGCTTTCTTCTTCTTTTATATTGTATTTTTCATGTCCTCTCTTTTCAATCCATTGGTTATGTAGGGAAGTGTAGATGAATTAAAAATGTGTGTGTGTGAGTTCGGCACATTTTTCTACGTTGATTTGTAAGCATATGACATGTCTATGTTATGAAATGTCTTTGATGGTCAGGAAGAAAATCGTGGAGAAAAATATTATGCAGGGCGTAGACAGCTTCTCTCCTAGAGGGGGGCAAGTCAGATTTTTTCCGCCGGATCTAGTGGGGTGGGGCGGTGGGGTAGTTAAATAAAAATACATTTGACTTAGAATTTTTTATTAAGGTACAATTAATAGTATGGCAGATCTTTCACGAGTAGAACTATTACTTTATAAGTAACTTTCGAGGATCTTCCTCAAAACGGTTTATAACGTCTTCCGTGAAAGCATCGCCTATACTGGTTACAAGTTTTATGCACACTGAGCATACAAAGACAGTTTAATCTGCCTTTGATCATTGTTGATCTAAGCCACGTTTTAACGCATCTGAGTGTACTGGAGGATCTTTCTATAGTGGCCGTGGAATAAGGTATTGCCATTAAGTAAGTTCAAGACGCAAGAATTCAATCAGCCGCTGTGTATGGCGTTTGTGGACTACGAAAAAGCCTTCGACTCGAACCCATTAGCCTCCAGCGTGGAGTGAGACAGGGAGATGTTTTATCTCCCAAACTATTTACCAACGCATTGGAGGACGTCTTCAAGACTCTGGATTGGATTGGGCGAGGCATCAACATCAACGGTGAGTACATCTCGCACCTCCGGTTTGCCGACGACATCGTAATATTTGCGGAATCGCTGGAACAATTGGGCGAAATGCTGCACAGCCTGAATGGAGCTTCTCGACGAGTCGGCCTCGAAGAAAACCAAGATTATGTTCAACGAACATGTTGCACCGAGACCGAATTCCATCGAAGGGGCGACACTCGAAGTTGTTCAAAAATATGTCTACCTGGGGCAGGTCATCCAGCTTGGTAAAAACAACTTCGAAAACGAAATGGCCAGAAGGATCCAACTGGGTTGGGCAGCATTTGCCAAATTACGTCGGGTTTCTCCTCGCCCCTACCACAATGCCTCAAAACAAAGGTTTTCGACCAGTGCATTCTACCTGTTATGATTTACGGTGCCGAAACGTGGCCACTGAAGGTGGGGTTAATCCACGACCTGAAAGTTGCGTAGCGGGCTATGGAGCGTGCTATGCTTGGAGTTTCTTTGAAGGATAAAATTCACAACGAGATCATTCAACATAGAACTAAAGTTACCGACATAGCTCGCAGAATAAGCAGGCTGAAATGGCAGTGGGCTGGCCACATCTGTCGAAAGACTGATGGCCGTTGGAGCAGACCGGTCCTAGAGTGGAGACCGCGAGAAGGAAAACGAAAGGTGGGACACCCCCAAACCAGGTGGACTGACGACCTACGAAGGGTGACTGGGACGGACTGGATGCGGAAGGCGGAGGATCGGCAAACGTGGCGCATATTGGGAGAGTCCTATGTCCAGCAGTGGACTGCAATAGGCTAATTGATTGATTGAAGTTCAAGGGCTGTTTTCACTTTCGGATAAAAAGATTCTTGTTATTCTACTTCCGAATTTTCGAGGTCCTCCTGCTCGGTTATCCAAAAAGTGCCCTGCTTGTATCCCTTCTAACTCATAAAATTTGGATACTTCGTCATTATATTCACGTAGTTTTGAAGCTGTCGTTTTTGTCATTTGAGCAGGGTGTAATAAGGATAGAGTAAACGCTGGTGAGTGATCGTTACTGATTAACGTATCCAGATAGCGTACCAGCTGGATTTTTTGCCCTGTATTGTTGGCGACTTACTGTCCTTGGAAGCCGCAGTTCAAGTTTCAAAGTTTCTGCAATTTCATTGCCTGCTTTTAATAAATCTTCAGCGCCTTCTTCAGCTGACACTCTGTGTTCCGTAATGGTTGCTTCAATAATTTGAATGTGCTCTGCACACTTAATTATATATAAACTTTTGGATTGTAAAGTATTTGCTAAGGGTTGCAGCAGTGCATTATATTTATCAATGACACATAACGCTAATATGAATTGCGTTTGTCCTACAGCCTGCTGATAATAATTGGAAAGCAATCTTTCTCGTTCCAGAATTCCCTTCTTTAGAAAGCTTTTCCAACCCTCGGCTATTTGTATAAAATGATTTTTAAACATAGACATGCTCTTATATTTATGTGACCATCTTGTTTCACATAATAGTGATACTTCAGGGACATATTGTTGGCGTAAAACCGATCCCCTAAAAAAATTTACGGTGTCTTTTACCGTTCCGATGCAGTTTCGGATTTCTGGAACATGATTCAAACCGTTTACTATACTAATAAGTTTAACTTGTGGCAGGCATAGCGAAAATGTAATTTTTTTTATACGTTTCTCTCAATATTTTTTGGACACCGCCATCTTTTCCCGCCATCGTAGCACACCCGTCTTAGCCTTATCCCACGCATTTGTTAACATCAATCATTGAGCATCCATTATTTGCAACTGGAGAAAACCTATAAAAATGCTTTGACATCTGCGACCAGTTTTTCTCTAATTAGAACTCCGCATATTTATTTAAAATCTCATTTTGTATTTGTGGGGTAGTGGTAGTTGAGCATTTTTTTCCAAGTGTTTTCGCAAGATTTCATCACCAGTATCAATTTTTAATTTCAGCAAATTCTGAAAAACGCCTTCATCTTTTTCTTTTCCTCTCAATGGCAAATCATGAATACCGCAAATGAAATATTGTATTAACTATAGATTGTAACGAATTGTGCTTGTTGTCGTATGAATTAAACAAATAAAGAAAGTTATTCATTCATTATATTCATTAAACAAGAGCTTTTAAAACAAAAAAGAAAGTCAAAATAAATGGAAGATGATTCTTAGTAGGTACCTAAATCGAGATCTATTCAAAATTATCTTCGCGATTCATCTAATCTAAATCATAAAACCTTGTACATGTTGACAGTACTATTTATTTCTTGGATGTCCTGAGAATTATATTTGTACACAAATAAAAGTCGTGGAGGTGGTGGTAATAAAATTTTGGAGGTCTGGGAACAAGCCGTTTTATACACCGTTTGTTACCGTGCAATTACATTTATATTTTATTTTATTCTACCGCCAATAACGTTTCCCATCACTAAACCCACCTTCGGTGACTCGGGCCAACGTATACCGGTATATTGGAGGGAAATATATCTTCGTATAAGAGTGGAGACGCCTCTGTGATACCGGAGACATGCACATAAGGTGCTCACTGTGCTCAGGTTTGGATCTGCCTTTGACTGATACCAGAAACTCCAGGCCCCCTAGACAAGTAGAATGATGAATGTGTGGGATTTGAAACATTGTCATTGAAATCGCCAACAAAAAGAAATGTATCATCCGGATATTGTTCCATTATTTTTTTTTTTATTAAAGGTCAAATTTTTATTTATTTATTTATAGAGACCATATCTATAGGCACTTTTATTATAATACAATTTAAATATGTACGAAATCACTACATAATTATTATAAAACAAAGTCGCTGTCGCTGTCTGTCCGTCCCTATGTATGCTTAAATCTTCAAAACTACGCAACGGATTTTGAAGCGGTTTTTTTTAATAGATAGAGTGGTTCACTAGGAAGGTTTTTATGTATATTGTAGGGAAACACTGATAAATTTAGAGTTCGCCGTGTCAGCTAGTTAACAATAAAACTAAAAATATATACGAATATATAAAAGAACAAATTAAAAACCACGTCGCGTTCGGTTTTAGTTTTTAATTTGTTCTTACATTAATTGAGTAAAGAATTGAAAGTCAAGTAGAATCATATTAAACATAATTATTTATAATCCAATGTAAAAACTTTATTGTGCGATCCAGAGTTTGTAGTACAGTAGTAGTTCAGTTTCATTGTACTAGATGGCGATTTTCACATTATTTAGCTAGTCTCAGATACTATCAAATAATCGTTTCCCCTCTTTGGGCACAGACAGTGTCGATGTTAAACGGTTCCGAAGAATTGGTAGTTTTCTCACAAACTTTGATTGGCTAAGTTACTTGAGTAGGTTTGTTTCAATGTTCTTTTTATCAGTACGGTTTCTTTCTTGAATTCTTATGTACGTAGACCTTAGTAGGGCTGCTAAACTAAAACAACTAAGAGCAATGTTTCAAAATAAAATAGTATTTTTAGGATTCCGTACCTTAAGAGGAAAAACTGAACCCTTAGGCCCCGGCCACAACTCCACGGCACGGCACCGTCCGCCGTCGCCGTCGACGGCGACGGCGCCGCGCCGTCGAAACTCACGGCGCCGTGCTACAAAATGGCTACAAAAAGTGGACGGTGTGTTGCAGGGGGCGATTCTCAATCGAAATTTCTCAGATGGCGAGCGCGCAATGACATAATAGTGTCTTACTAAAAATACGTCAATGTTATTAATTTACATGAATTATATTATTATTTATATTACAACATTTTACTTTAATATTTCAGTGATATACCTATTAATAATATTTCATAAAATTACGAATTCATTATTAAAAACATATTTTTTGTGGGTGGTGCATTGTCGCGATTCTGATTAGTAATTATGTATAATTTAAATCATATTACATATTTTAGTTATCTGAAGATCTAAGATGCGCGTTGGCGTACACTTTTAAGCATTTCGAGTATATAAGGTACCAGCCATCCTGCTGTACTGGGCCCATACCATGAACTCTTAAAACAGGTCAATAATTGAACTGCTGTCATTCTACCAACTGCAAATGTCACTTTGTAATCCTATATGTTTATATGACATTACAAAGTGACATTTGCAGTTGGCAGAATGACAGCAGTTCAATTATTGACCTGTTTTAAGGTTTATGGTAAGGCCGCTGTTATGTCCTTTTTGTGGGCATCCGAAGGGATACCCACACGATAAAGAAATAACAGACTTATAGTTTGGATGACATTATAGGCTACATTTTATCCCTGTATAGGTTCCTCTAGATAATTTTTATAATAACTATCGCATTGAGATTAAAAAACCCGACTGCAAGCTACTTTCGACCTTAATGACATTTCTTAAAAAATACGTTTTTTGACATGTATAGATGACGTTGATCACGAATATGAAAAAAAAAACTGGGTATTAGTTGCCGTCGATAAGGTCGAAAATGGCCTGCACGTATTTTTGGAGTCTCTGGGTTATAGTCAATGTAAAACATAGGCGCAAGCCATTTTCGACCTTATCGACGGCAACTAATACCCAGTTTTTTTTTTCATATTCGAGATCAGCGTCATCTATAGATGTTAAAAAACATATTTTTTAAGAAATGTCATTAATCTCAATGCGATAGTCATTATAAAAACTATCTAGAGGAACCTATACAGGGATAAAATGTAGTCTATATTGTCATCCAAACTATAAATCTGTCCTTTTTGTTGAGCGAAAATCCTCTCAGATACCCATAAAAAAGGACATAATCGCTAGGCAGGGAGATAGATCTTTTTTCTATACGATTTAGGTGGCAAACTAGCACACGGTCCACCTGATGGGAAGTGGTTACCGTGGCCTTTGGAGGTATGTAACACCCTCTTAATTTGAAATAATACAATTTAGGTATCCCGAAATTAGATTCTTGGGGATTGCGGAAATAGGATCTCTTTTATTTCATGCAAGCGGAGCCATGGTCAACGTCTTGTTATAATATTTACATAAAAATAGAAACAATAATAGAATCCGTTACAATTCGTTTTTTATTCTAATTTAAGTTCAAATTGCAATTTAGTTTTTATTCTTATCCTTATTTTTTGGTATAGCTTCACTTTCTTCTCACATTTGCGTTATTTTATCCGAAAAAGAATTAATCGTGAAAGACATTTCAGATGTAATTTAACAATAATTATTTAGGGAAAATTTTCATATGGTACGCCACACTGAATTCTTCTCTGAATTAATATCGCCATTTCAATCAAACCGAGACGTCATCCGTCAAGCTCGCGACTAGTGTGAAAGGGATAAAATATAAATGTTTAATTCAGAATTTTTACGTTCGTAAAGCTTCGTAAAGTTTCGTTTTCAGGTTACAGTTTTTTTGACGTCGAACTACGAAGTCGACTACTCTAATTATTGGGGAATTGCCCTCCCTTATGTCACACTTTCCACGGCGCCGAAGCACGGCGCCGTGAATTTCTACGGCGCGGCGCCGTCGCGTCGACGGCGACGGCGGACGGTGCCGTGCCGTAGAGATGTAGCCGGGGCCTTATAGGATCACTTTGTTGGGCGTCTGTCTGTCTTTTCGTCTGACTATCAAGATATTTTTCTCAGGAATGCATGGAGGTATCAAGATGAAATTCATACCGAATTTTTAAGTCTGCTTGTAGCTGTGAAAAATTCTAACTTCAAATTCAATACCATTAAAAGATACAGCTGTTTATGAAGCATAAGTTCGTCTCTCGATCCAGTTTTGTACGGAACCCTCAGTGCGTGAGACCGACTTGAACTTGTCCAGCTTTTTCAATATTCAGTCCGTCAACTGACAGTACCTCGCTGGTACAAAACTGGTTGAAGTCCAGAAGATACGGGATTTTGAGGATAGCACAGAGTGCTTCAGCGGCGGAGGTGCTCAAATCCACCAATCATCAGGGCCTTGGTTCTGTCGCGACGCGACTTGAGGGTAGGATATGAAAGAAAGAAAGAAAGAAAGAAAGAAAAAAGTTTTATTTGAGTTATCTGCACAATGTGAAATAATATGGGGGTAACATTTTTTTTTTCTATTAAATTAAAAACTACTGTTTCCTAGCTAAGCGTGACTTTACGAGTGCGACATAATCTTATTCCTTGTGACCTTCGGGAGTACAATTGTTCAGGAAACAGGATATTTTCTTATTATTTGCGTTAATATAAAGCAGGGCTCTTGGGAAATGCAGGCGTCGCATTGCAGGCATGTCGCCACTGGGTGAATTTCCCGGGGCCAAAAATTGCGTGGCATCGATGAAATCGGTACTAAAAATCATTTTTACAATACTCTTACATTTTTTTCTGGTTAGGCGATATAGTGATCTATGTGGAGCACTAAATATTTTATTAAATAGGATTATAGATTCGCCAAAAAAAAAATTTAAACCTCGAAATTTTTCATTGCCGTGTTTGTCCACACATCACCTATTGTGTTGTGATACCTCATTGATAAAAATCTATTGGTTTTTTTAATTAAAACCTAGTTTTATTTGATACGTGAATAGTTAAAGTATTGTTACGAAATACATTCATTCAAATATTTAGACAATACAACGAATGGTTAATAAAAGTTCATTTGTCCTAGAGTTACCTTTAATCGCCATGTTCTAAACATATTTTAGAATATCGTTTTATCTAACGACTTGTATCCTCCCTCATATCCGCTAAACGTTGCATATTGGTGCCGCCTAAGTGCTCGACATGGAAGGACGTACACACGTACCTGCGTTTTGGCACCATAAATAAAAGTATATCATTTTTATGTTACTGGTCATTTTTTCTTTCATTACTGTGGATAGGTATAACTGTCTATTCCAATTAGTTTATCCTCTTGATTATACATTCAATAGAACGAAATTTATCTTGTTTATTTTAGTGAAGTGTTTATTACTTCGAATAATTAATAGATTTTTTCTTATATTATATTTTTGGCTCGTTTTTCACCACCGTGCTTGCATTTCCATGGTTTCCGTGGTCAAAATTTGCTATGGTAATGAAGAAAAAAACGCGGCAATGAAAAAAAAATCATTGCCATGCCTTGTAAAACAATTTAGTCTCATTGCCATGACCAGATGTTTCATTTCCGTAACTTATGTTCTCATCGCCATAATACAAAATACAAAAGTATATCATATTAATTTGTTAATTTCCCATTTCTTTTTCGTGTAAAAGAATTGGCGTCGTTTTGGAATTGAGCAGCCATGAATGAAAATGGTATAATATGAAAGTACCTGCAGTTTACCAGGTTTCTTAGAGAGATTCGAGTCTTATAATTAATCCTATCGATTAAAGCAATAAAAATACTGGCTGTTATTTTTCCGATTTTAGTCGGTTCAATTACAGGATGTGGCAAGCGATTTTTCAGCATTCGTTAAACGCAGTTTTTTTTTCTTTTTAAAAATGAGGAAATGTTTATTCTGAATGAAATTAGCTATCTCCAGTATTTAGAGTACTTTCCCTCCACATCTCCAATGCAAACGCGGTATCGTTTATCTAATACTAGCTGACCCAGCGAACTTCGTACCGCCATATTTTCTGATCCCATTACCGCTGCATCTCTAAATTTATCAATATTTCTCTACAATATTATGCATGTATTATGCATATAAATCTTCTTCTTGAATTACTCTATCTATTAAAAAAACCGATTCTAAATCCGTTGCGTAATTTTGAATATTTAAGCATACACAGGGACAGATAGACAGCTATCGATGGGGTTACACTCGAAGTTGTTCAAGAAAAAATCTGCCTGGGATAAGTTATCCAGCTTGGTAAAAACAACTCCTAGAAAAAACTAGCCAGGATCCACCTAGGTTGGGCAGCAGCAAAGGAAACACTCTCTTAATCTTAAAAAATACACTGTGTTTAAGGATTTCCAAAAAAATCGCTTGCCACACCCGGTAATCGAACCGAATAAAATCCGGATGAAGCTATATTTTAATTGCATCAATCGATAGGGTCAATCTTAGGGATCAAATATCTCTAACAAACTTGGTAAAATAAGTAAAAGGAAACCCATAAAAGAGAAGGTATAGGCAGATTTTAGGCGGTTTGATCATCAGGTGTGTTATTTTTAGAAATCTTTGAATGCAGGTTTGTTTCCCTTTAAAAATAAGGTTATGTTTAATTTAAGTAAAGTTCGCTATCTCTAGTATGAGGGTACTTTCCCTCCAGGTAAAGTCGAAATGTTCCACCCTGTATATCGCAGCTCCGATATTACTTACAATAAAAATAACGACACTCATACGCGTGTTTAACACAGTGCCACTGAAAAAATAAATGACGCCAATGTCCATACACAATTGCCTAATCCCCTTTGTATTTTTATTGTATGTAAGTATAATTTCTCATGTAAGTAGGTACATAAAATATTATGTTTTATATTATGTATTTTCATTTCCATGGTTGATTTTTTCATTCCCTTGGTATATTTATTTCATGCCCGTGGATGCTTGTTTCATTGCCGCGCACGCATGTGTCATCGCCGTGGCGCGTAATTTTTGATCTTGTATATCTCGTTAGCTTTTTTATTTATCTGCTAGATATTAAGCAAGAATACATATAGTATCAAAACCTATAATAAACGTGATTTGTTTTAACTACAAAACTTCAGGTAAAAAAAATCCACGGAATGAAGATTTTAATGGACCTGTTGAAATTCACCCCACTACTTGAGAAGGAATTATGAATTTCTTTATTAGAAGTGAATCATAGGTAATCATATTAAGCTTACCATGGGTCTAGATAGCGTTGTGTAGAATGTTGTACAATATTTATTTATTATTATTTATTATTTTATAGGTATAACGTAAGCATAAGCCGAACGGCATAATAATCAAAGTAATATCACATATTTGATTAACTGGTAGAGAATGCATGTGGCATTAAGTGCGCCTATGTACTTTTGCATGAAGTTAAATATATATAAATTTAAAAAAAAACTCCGCATGCCTTATACCTTTTTGGTATACTTAAGTAAAATCTCTACAACTTGCGACATTAGACGAATTTTAGGACTTTTGACCTCCCTCGTTCTACAGAAAATAGCTCTGACTCTTCCCTCCGCTGCCTTCCTTCCTTCCACCTTCTTTTTATCGTGCGCAAAAATCCCCACACATAATTTTACAAAATGATTATGTATATTGACTTACAGTTATGTAATATAACCATATGAGTGAGGTATTATTGAAATGGCGCTTGAAACTATTATTTTACTAACTGTGTAATTTCTTATTTTGATAGTGTCCGAATTTTCATTGAAATAATATTAAAATTCCATATCGGACAAAATGTCGAAAATATCAAATGTTACGATTGGGACGAATATGTTTCTATCCGAACTGTCAGCAAACTAAAGGGTTCTTAAAATGAGGGGTACGATTGTTTTATACTACGGTCGAAACTTGGCAGGTATAGGGCATTACCCTATGTTCTATTTTCCTATTAAAGTTTAGAGAATAATACAGCCATATTTTTTAATTTTCAATACAAAACAACGAGTGTTTTGCTCCAGTTTCTCATGTAACGAGCTCTTACAAGTTACTGAGGACACATTGTTCTCAGATATTAAAATTCTTTGCTTTTTTAACAAAAATCTTGCTAATAACTGGGGTATTGGAGCCAAGGAGTTTGAGATTACTTGCATACACTTCTTATTTTGTGCTGTAGGGCAAACAAAGTTGGTTGTTTTTCTTTTCACCACCTCTGTGTCGTAGCGATAGAGTTCGAGTGCTATGCAAAAGGCACGGGTCGATTCCCGCTCAGTGCAAATATTATTTGTTTTCATGAATATGTTGTATATTTGCATTGGTGGGTATTTCTATGTATAACATAAATACATACATATAATCACGCCTTTATCCCCAGAGGATTAGGCAGAGGTGAATTAACACTCACATTCCACCAAATATTGTATTCGGTCGCACATACGTAATAGGTGAGCCTATTGCCGTATTTCGGGCACTATTGTTAACTGGATACTTCGATAGGTATAAACGGCACCATTGAGAAGCCACAATGAATTAAAACAATAAACAAAATTGTCATTATTCAAATCTATCTTCACGACACGCTCCGAGTTTGCAATTGTCGTATGCGTCGCCTTCGTTATCATTCCTTAAACATGAAACATATAAATTAGATTAGCGTACAGTACGCCAAGACGTGCATTGTTTTGCATACAAATAATAAAAATATTGATAACTTAATATTCATGCTAAAGACGATATCGATATTATTCATTATATCCTACTATAATATTATAAACGCGAAAGTTTGTAAGTATGCCCGGATGTTTGTTACTCTATATTATAAATGCGAAAATAACTCTGCCTGTCGGTATGATACAGCATACAGCGCAGGGGGGGCACACGGTGTGCCCCCGCACTTACACTTTCACGCCTACTAATACTTACTACTTCCAGTGGGGACGTCCGTTGACTGGATGGGTGATCAGCCCTTCTTTGTGGGCCATTTTGCCCATTTCCCCTATATTACGACTGCCATAGATGTCCGCATGACAACCGGGACCGACGGCTTAACCAGACTAATGCAAACAAAACCATATCCATGCATATAAATATTTGCACTGAGTGGGAATCGAACCCGCGACCCCAGCGTAGCAGTCGAATGAATTATCGGCACGCCACATACGCTGTTCACGCCTAAACCACTGAACCAATGTTGATTTGATTCCGTTCCAACAATCCATTGGAAACGATTACCTAGCCTTGTGTTATTTCAGTCAGTTCTCCTTATTCTTTTCCTGTAACATTCTATCCATATTATTCTATCCCTGATCCAAATTTCAGCCAGATCCGTTCTGCCGTTAGAGTGCGATTGAATAACAAACGTTTATGACATAAGTTGTCTGTTTATACTGGATATTGATGGCGCTTGGTGGAACTTGCTACACATATTGAATATAGCACTTGTACTTTTCCACAGTTGTTTAAACCTTTGAGAATGCCGTAAGGCGAAACCGGGTAGGTTAAAAATAATTAATTATTTGTGGAAAAGTACAAGTGCTTTATTCAATACTAGCTGACCCGGCGAACTTCGACCCGCCATATTTTCCGCCCGCATCTCTAAATTTATCAGTGTATCTCTACAATATTATGCATGTATTATACATATAAACCTTTCTCTTGAATCACTCTATCCATTAAAAAAACCGCTTCAAAATCCGTTGCGTAGTTTTGAAGATTCAAGCATACATAGGGACGGACAGACAGCGACAGCGACTTTGTTTTATAATATGTAGTGATGATAGTGATGTAGTAAGTGATGATGATGATGATAGTGATGTCGACGACTGTCATACGCCGGTCAACGAATTGCCACTTGTATAGGGGGGCTGATGTCTCAGAATCACTTTGAACATCACCATCCTATCCTACTTATCCTACTTCCTACTAATATTATAAATGTGAAAGTTTGTGAGAATGGATGCGTGGATGTGTGGATGTTTGTTACTCTTTCACGCATAAACGGCTGGACCGATTTGGTTGAAATTTGGTATGTATATAGGTTATACCCTGGATTAACATATAGGCTATATATCAGCGATGAACGGGATCAGAATTCCACGCGGGCGGAGCCGCGGGCAACAGCTAGTTATAATATATTATGCTAAAACAGGTAACAAGGGCAGTGCTATCAAGATCGTGGTAATCCTTTTTTTCGTTTCTTTTTTTTTTCAAATCAATGAATAATGGATTCATGTGCATAAAAATTATCCAAAAAAAATTATATACCTACCTACAAGTTTTGTGTACCAACTTGACCATACTGGCTTGTGTACCAGATATCTTGATGAGTTCCCAAAATCGAATTCACGATGTTCCATGGTTGTAGAAGTTCAAAATCTTTACTTCAGGAGAGTGAACATAATTTTTTATACTACTTAGGTGGCAGACAAACACACGGCCCCGGGCCCACTTAATGGAAAGTGGTTACCAGTGCAATACCTACCAGGAGCGTCACACTTGTTCTGCCGACACCGTAGGACCATTCTAATTCCCTTCTTGATGAACGTCATATTGTAACCGCAAAAAACCGCTTGGGTTTATTGATAACATTATAGTAGGATATAACTTTGGTTTTTTGTTCACAAATTCCCCAGCTCTTATGGCAAAACCTTAGTAGGACAGTGCCACAGTGTGATGCGGGCTAAATCAACAAATACCTAACGATTTTCTGTTTCAGTTGATAGGTGAGTTTTCAAGGACATTTATCTATTAGAACTCAAAAGTCGGTCAGATTCCAGATAATCATATTGGGGCAAGGACAGACTAATGATCGTTTACGTACAAAGGAGGGTTAGATACTGCTAGTTTTTAGTTAAACCACAGATTATATATATTATAATAGTACTACTGGTTAAACTCCTGAGCGATAAGGCCGCCAACTGTACGTACCACATGACTTGTATCTCTCATAACATACCATCACGCCTTTATCCCTGGGGGGTTAGGCAGAGGTGAATTAACACTCACATTTCACCAATCAATAAATTAGGTCCCACGTAATAGGGGGTGAGCCTATTGCCGCATCCCGGGCACCATTGTTGACTCGAGCCATGTATTTGAGGCTGAGTCTGGGCTGTATTCTGTCTGATGTAAAACAGCCTTATCACTTAGTCGCCTTGTAAGACACCGCATAATCTCTCATGTTGTATTGTTATATCCTTGGTGTACGATAAAGACGTATATATTTTTTACTAATAGGTTGTGAAGGTCAGAAGGCAATCGCTTCACGGAAAATATCGAAATCAGCCAAACCCGCAGTTAGACTGAAAAAAGTGGACCCCAGACTCCGAGATGAAAGCTTCAGATGCGACTGGGATGAAGAAGACGAACAGGATCAGTTTGGCCTCTGTTCTATTTAACTGGATGCGGAAGGCGGAGGATCGGCAAACGTGGTACATGTTGGGAGAGGCTTATTAATATGTCCAGCAGTGGACTGCAATAGGCTAATTAATTATTATTATTATTTGATAGCCGACAGCCTCCGTGGCGTAGCGGTAGTGAACGCGGCCGCTACGCAGGAGGCGTGGGTTCGATCCCCGCTCAGTGCAAATATTTGTGTTCATGAAATATGGGTATTTGCATTGGTCTGGTCGTGCCTCGGAGAGCACGTTAAGCCGTCGGTCCCGGTTGCCATAAGAACATCTATGGCAGTCGTTACGGGTAGTTGGAGCCCTCAAAAATCCAAAAACAACAGTCTAGCTGCAAAGCTTCGATATCGCCTGATGTTACCATTGGGATGTGGAGGTCAGATGGCAATCGCTTCACAGAAAATATCGAGGTCTAGCCAAATCCGTAGTTAAGACTGACAAAAAGCGGACCCCAGACTCCGAGCTAAAAGCTTCGGATGCGACTGGGAATTAACGCTAAGAGGAAGAGATTATTATTATTTGATTTGATACACTAGCAGCTCTACGAGCTGATACGTGTAGGTATATCACTGCACTTGTGTTCTTAATTATTTAAATGTTTATCAAGTCTATTTTTGAAACAGTTCACTGTTGGAGCACTTATTACAGTTTCAGGGAGAGAGTTCCACAATTTCATCACTCGATATGGCAAGAAGTGTGTTCTGGGGTTGCTAGCACACGGGGGTTTGGTTAACTTCAAGGAATGGCCTCTAAGACGTGTGTTCTGGTTCATCATGTACAAATCTTTTATGTTTCTGACGTTGTAGTGATCGCTGAGTATTTTGTAAGTTTCTATGAGGTCTCCTCTATTCCGCCTTTGCTCCAGTGTTGTCAAGTTGAGTTCTAGGAGGCGTTCTTCGTAGGACTTCTTTTTAAGGGATGCTACCATTTTTGTTGCTCTCCTTTGGACCTTCTCCAACATTTCGATGTCTTTTTTAAAATAAGGAGACCAAATTTGAAATGCATATTCCAGCAATGGACGAATTGATTGATTTATTTATTTAACCAGTAGATTTTATTTCAAGAAGCCCTTCAAGAAGGGCATAAGAAGGTTTCTTCAGGGTCTGCAGCACGAGTGTAACTTCCCAGGTGTTGCACACCGCACACGTCCATAGGCCACGGTAACCACTTTCAATCAGGTGGGCCATGTGCTTGTCTGCCACCTAAGTGGTATTAAAAATTTTTTTTTTTCTTGTTTAAATGGGGACCTAGGAATAAGAAAATTCAGCGAATAAACGACAATATCTGAGAACTCGGCCACTCACTGCTTAATCTCTTCGCCTTTTATCCGCAGGAATTTTGTATTGTACAGTCAGCATCAGGATCTACCTTGAGAAGCAAAGTGTCTATACTACTAGACTAAAGGTGTGTACCAATCAAATGAACAATCTGTCAACAGGAAGGGGGGACCATACCGAGGTATTAAGATCATTTTGAGTACTTTGCTAGTCAAAGTCAAGATCCATCTGATGTTGACTGTACTTCCTTAGTAGAATACAAAAAAATGTCATTTTAAAAAACAACTGTCGCTCAGTCAGAACTTCGTAATACTATATAGGTAGGTGCGCGTGCGCACCCGCCACCGCCCCAGTGCGAACTCGATACTTGTTTATTTAACATTGTGAATTTAGTTTATTTAGAACAGACGGTAAGTTGTTAATAAAATTCGTTACATTTAATTTACGACTGTATTTACAATAATAATAAATAATTAATCTACCTTTATTATATAAAATATTTTAAAAAAATATAATCAGTTAAAAAGTTTTAAAAGGATCAATTTTTATTTATAGTCCGTAAATGTTACACATTTAAAAAAAAAAAAATAAGAACCATGGTCTCCCCGTGGCTTTAGGTTTTTAATACCACTTAGGTGGCAGATAAGCAAATGGCCCAGCTGATGGGAAGTGATTACCGTGTCCTAGGGACGTATGCCATACCAGGGCCGTCACAGTCGTGCTGCCGATCCTGAAGAAACCTTCTCATGCCCTCTTTGAAGAACCACATTATTATAGTCGCTTGGGAAAACCACCGCAGAGAGTTCATTCCACAGCTTGAGTGTGCGTGGGATGAAGTTCCATTTATACCGTTTCCGTTGGCAACGTGTGAGCTGCTGAAAAGCAACCGAGACACCGAAATGATACACAAACCAACTTAAACGCGTCGACTTAAGAACACGCACGTTCATACCACGTTTGCTAAATCCGAATAAGGGCCCAGATGACCAAGTGCCCTTGGCGTTAGTTTTACCTTGAAGGTTATTGTAACGTACTTTTATTTATAAGCAGGTAATAAAATAAAACCTTTACACATTAACGTGAGGTCACGAAGCCACACAAAATAATATAAAGCTACCTGATAAAACCGCACTTAACATCCAACTGATAATATAATATGATTGCACGTGTATGTGTTTATTACAAGACTGCACTGTACATATTCATAAGTATAAAAATTTACAAAGTGCGGCATTGAACCCGGGACATGGTAGTCGTATGCCGCTGCCACCCCGCCACGGACTTCGCAGTTATAAAATTGGAAATATTATACCACTTTACACACCGGCATATGAGACCCGAGAAAGCGTGCGGTTGTAGTCAGTTCAAGTCTGACAGAACCGCCCTCGAACCCACTGGTTAAAGGGGAAGGGGTATATATGGGGATATCCGAACGAAACAGGACCCCAATTTCCAAACCCCAGAAAATATTTACCTGATGTCTGGTGCATGGTTCCCGGCAGAGTAGAATTTGGGCCACCTCATCTCCTTGCGGTGTCGTACAAAGCGACTGAGGGATAGGGCTGTTGAACATTACACAGATATATGTACGTATACAGCCCAGACTCCACCACAGATGCATGGCTCGAGTTAACAATAGTGCCCAGAATACGACAATAGATAGGCTCACCACCTATTAGGTGGGACCTAATACAATGACTGGTGAAATCTGTCTGACCCTCCGGGAATAAAAATGTGATCATATGTTCACGCTATGGACCCGGCGACCGCACGGTGAATCCATGGAGTGCTGAGAATCGGATCTATGTATGTAAAGAAAACAAAATCGTTCTTCTATTTCTATTTTTATTATGGCAATCTTTGCCGATGTGGGTATCGACAATTCTGCCACAGTCAAACGTGCGATGGAGACTTGTGTGCTGTTCGAATGGGTGGGGAAAGTGCTTGACAATATTGGACTGGTTGTGATTCTTCTTTCTTGGGCTTAGTGAGCACACTGAAACAAAACGTTACAGATACATAAAAAACACTCACAAATTCGATTACATAATTATAATATACCTGGATAACAAAGTTATACATAATATAAATACCACACCAATATCAACATTTAAGAATCAGATCATGGGGTGTATCTGATATTATGGCCACTGATAAAAGACACAAGGGTTCGTAACAGTCGTGGCGAGGAGTGGGTTAGCAAGGAAGCAAAGTTAATAGGTAAGGGAATGTTTGACTCTGTAAGGTAGTTGTAAAGGTTAGGGGGCATGAGGGGGCATATTATTACGAGGGCAACTAAAGAAAATGTGGTCCAGGGAACCCTCGTCAAGTCCACACTCACACAAACTGGAGTCCCGAATTCGGATTTTGTGTAAAAACACTGGAGAACAACAATGGCCATGCGAAGTCTGCAAACAACAGAAAAATCATTCTTCTTACAGGAGACAAATTCCGCGTCGTCCACAAAATAAAAAATTTTATAACTGTACTAGAGAGACCAGAAAAACAAACAAAAAAAGCTATTAAGCAATTACCCACAAAATATAATTACAAAGTAATTAGTGTTCGTAACGGATGGTACCCTTATACACAATCAAGTAACAAGATCACGTCAAAGAATCTTATCATTCGATTGTTTGAACGTTTACATAGTGACCGGCGCGTGCGCACGCTCCGCCAGTGCGAACTCGATACTCGTTAAGTCAACACTGTGATTTTAGTTTATTAGTGACGGACTTTGACTGTAAGTTTTTATTTAATTTACGGCTCTTTGAAATTTAAAAACCTACTTTTTAAATTAGAATAGGCAATTTTTTAGTTCAAATTAATAATAATACTGGTGCTGAAAAGCAACAGAAATATCAAATTTAATATTTAGTTTTTAATCTGTTCTTTTATTCTTAGTTTTATTGTTAATTTTGTACTTAAATATATATTTTATTTGTGGTTTAGAAGAACAATACATTGCTTCTTCATGCAATAATAATTATCGAAATCAGTGTAAAAAAAAAATTACGTACCAATTAATTCGCAATAGAATCCGTTAAATTTTATACAATTTTATTTCAACGAGTGATATTGGCGTAAACTGCCGAAATCGACAGTATAACAATGTTTGTTAAATTATGTATATTTATTTATTTTTGCTGCATACAATTATTTTATTTCAACAATTTTACACGGGAGTTGAACAAGATAAATAAAATCCACCATTTTAAAATTCAAATTGTTCATGAAAAATATACAGAACAATAAATTAGTATACGAACAATACATATTCATATTTGAATAATTTAAATTATTATAAATTGAACAGACGTGATTCAAATACAACGTTCGTCTATTTGTACGGATACTTTAACGTGTTAAAATTTTGTACCAAGTTTATTTTTTTATAATATATTTGAATGAAATTTTGAAGCATTTATTATACTAACTTTTCAAACTTTTCTTTTTCCTTTCTAAAATCGATTTCAATATGTTCTAAATTACCGTGTTGGTTCCCGGTGGAGTGGAATAGGGCCATCTCCTCCTGTGGGTGTCGTAGAAGGCGACTAAGGGATAGGACTGTTCTCCATTCGACAGTAAACATACAGCCCAAGACTAAGTGCCCGCTTAACGGCAATAGGGACCGAAAGTATAGCTAGCGAAATGTGGGTGATAAGATGATACACCTCTGCCTACATCTTCGGTGATTTAAAGGCGTGACTATGTTCTAAATCCCTACTAATATTATAAATGCGAAAGTAACTCTGTCTGTCTGTCTGTCTGTCTGTCTGTCTGTCTCACTTTTACGACTAAACCGCTGAACCGATTTTGATGAAATTTGGTATAGAGGTAGGTTAGACCTTGAGAAAGGACATAGGCTATGTTTGGTCGCGATAACCGACATCCACGCGGGCGGAGCCGCGGGCAAAAGCTAGTAGTACAATAAATCCGAAATTCTATACACAGCTCAGGCAAACTATTGTTAGGTATGTCATCAGAATAAGATGTGACTTAGTTTTCAAAAGCGTAACATTTCAGCTTCACGCCATTCGTACATAATAGGCATGACATTATTGTGCTACGTCACAAATGAAGTGTGAAAAATGGTGGAAAATATACCGAACAGTCAACATGAGAACCAGATGTGAAAGAGGAATGATTTCCCTTAGCATAGTGGCCTTACGATCGAGAGATTCGGGTACGAATTCTGGCGTGAACCCATTTCTAACACTAGCAGTTTAGGTTGGTTAGGGGGAATATCGGTAATTACTGTTACTAATATTCCTTAAAATCGAAAAAAATACTTTGCTGGCCGCCTCAAAGGAAATAGGAAAAGGAGGGCCTGTGCTTGTCTGCGACCTTGAGTATAAAAAAAAATCGTGCGGTACCCCCCGATGACCCCGTTAGCCATCACCAGCAGCGGGGCGCGCAGCTTTCGAACATTTTTGATCCCCCGGGCCTTCGCTCAGATTAGGTAGGACCATGTACCGCACGACCCCCTGTAGAATCCATACTAATATTATAAATGCGAAAGTAACTCTGTCTGTCTATCTGTTACGCATTCAAGCCACCGATTTTGATGAAATTTGGTATAGAGGTAGATTGTAACTTGAGAAAGGACATAGGCTATGTTTGGTCGCGATAACCGACATTCATGCTGGCGGAGCCGCGGTAAATCTTATATAAGTGGGCGATATAAGTGGTAACTTTAAGTACAGGACAGTTACCGGAATGACTGCTGGGAAAATGATGATGACCAAGTTTTACGTCAATTCGAACCATCAATTTGTATTTTTCACTAAGAGATGGTTCAACAAACTGTTTGGATGAATTTAATCGCCGTAATTAATTACAGTCGGTGTTTTTCATGTGTATTTACAACGTTGTAATAATTGTTTTTTGTTGTGTTGTGTGTGAATTGTACAATGTTTAACTGAGGTACATTACTATTTACTATTAAATTACTGTAGCTGTTGCCCGCGGCTCCACCCGCATGGACTTCTGATCCCATTCCCGCTGCTGACCCTCCCCAACAGCGTGATGATATTATAACCTATGACACTACAAATAATATAGTTGCCTATTTGTAAAAGAATTTTCAAAAATCGGTTCAGTAAATGGGCAGTCGCTTCACGGAAAATATCGAGGTCCAGCCAAATCCGCAGTTAAGACTGGTAAAGCGGACCCCAGACTCCGAGGTGAAAGCTTCGGATGCGACTGGGAATTAACGCTAGGAGGAAGAAGGAGGTTCAGTAGATCCAGAGATAACATCGTTACAAACTCACGATAATTAAAAAAAAATTTCATCATATTTTTGGGAGAGGTCCAATGAACGTAGGGTTTCAATTCAGGAACGCCAAGATTTTAAATCACTAATTACAGTATTTAGTAGACTAATAACTATTAGTCTACTAAATACTGTAATTAGTGATTTTGACAATTATTTAGACATTTGGAATGAGCAGGCAATTATAGAAATCATAGATACATTACGTCTCTGTGATCCGATATGGTTGAGCAACAGTTGGTAACTGCGTCGGGTTTTCTCCTCGCGTTTACCGCAATATGAGGATTTTACCTCTTATCTATTTTACTATTATATAATTGTAAAGGGGTCGTGTCTGTACATTGGAGATATTAAAAAAAAAATAATTGGGTTATGTTATGTTAACGATACTGAACACGAAAATATTTTTTTTGAATTTCCTGTCTGTTTGTCTGTTTGTCTGTTTGTCCGCGATGGACGCAAAAACTACTGGACGGATTTTGATGCGGTTTTTTTCGTTAGAAAGGGCTTGCTCAGACTTCAGACTTGCGTTTGTTTGATCGGAATCGGTTGAGTAGATAGATAGATAGATAGATAGATAATACTTTATTGTACACCAATAAATTTACAATAGAGACAAGTAGGTATCATGTATACAGTTTAATGTACAATGGGCGGCCTTATCGCTGGAACCGAAGATATGAGCAAAGGTTGCGTTAACCGAGATGCACGCGGGCGGAGCCGCGGGCGGAAGGCTAGTGACTTATAAAGGGCTAGCCCACCAATTAAAACAGCCTTAAAACTCAGTCAGCATGCTCTTAGAGAGGCCTATGTCCAGAAGCGGACTGCAATAGGCTAATTGATTGAATAAAAATGAGCAGAAGGCCAATATTCCTAATAAGATGTTCAAAATTCAGTCTCAGTCTACTGCCAATCTCTCAAAGTACAAAATCAATTACGATGTCAAAATGGAAATGTCAAATTTCTTGGAATTTTGAATTACGAAAATATCGTTTTGACATTTTTTTTTATACCACTTAGGGGCCAGATAAGTACACGGCCCACCTGATGGAAAGTGGTTACCGTGGCCTTTGGACGCATCACCAGGGGCGTCACACTCGTGCTGTCGACCATGAAGAAACCTTCTAATGCCCTTCTTGAACAACCTCATATTGTAGTCTTCTTTTTTTTGTGTGTTTGGATTTTGAGATTGAATTTTGAATATGTTGGGCAGAACAGAAAATGTGTATACCTCTAGACACGTATCGTGGACCTAAATCGCGAGTCGCGGTCGTGTACAATGGTACTACTGGGACAAAGATTCCCAGTGGTACCATTAATGGTACTAATCAATGGTACAGTTGGGCAAGAGGGGTCCTGGCGATAACGTGCGCGGATTGTTTTGTATATTAATCTAAGTTTGATGAACTTGAGTTCGTCCACCGCAGTGTGCTATCCTCAAAAGACACACAAGTAATGTGTATTGCGCGTATAGAGCAGGTTTTAGGTTCAAGATAATATATGTCCTGAACAATATGTGTATGTATTTGCTTGGATTTTATTATCTAGTTAATTGCAATAACTGTCTTTCAACCGTAATTACGTTTTAATAGTGTTGCTCATTCAAATGTCAATTATGTTTTAATACTGTTGCTTAATCAAATGTCAGTAAAGGTATGATTGCGAAGGTGACAGCACACGACAACTGCCGACGCACGCAGCACATGCGCGTAATTCATTGCGGCTTCTCAATGGTTCTCTTTATCTGTATCGGAGTTTAACATGTAATGGGTACATTGTATTTTGCTTCGGAATCATACCTACCTAGCATTTTCTTGAACCTTTTTGTTAATAACCTCGCTTTGCATTTTCTTTTTATATAGGATACGTCAATTTGACTTCGCCTTGCCTAATGGTATGCTGAGGGCAGTCTTGGAAAGAGGGTCACCATTATAATCACGTACCATGCTACAATGGTGGCACTCAGCTTGACGGCCTCATCAGATACTTTTTCACGCCCCGCTTGAAGGATCCGGGACTGTAGGAGGAGGGAAACACGTGAGCTGGTAATAATGCAGGTGGCATCTAAGTCCTGCACGTGTTGTCCTATATAGGAAAGGAGAGGGTGGGATTAATTGAAAGAGCTCCTCAGAACATTCCTTTTTTACCATTCGCCTTTAATACTAGCTTTTTTGCCTTTGTAGATGTGTTGTTTTTAGTTAGTGACTAAGCACTTTTATTTGTTCACTAATGAGTACAGATTGTATGATCTTGAATGACGTCTTTTGTCTGATTGACTTGAGGTTATTGTTGAGGAAAATCTTTTCAATGCTTACTTTCCTTATAGTATTCATATGTATATCTATACAAAAAACCCTTAAAAAGATTAATGCAATCTGTAGTTATGACGTCAGCAAGAGAAATAGGGAGTCATTTAAATAGTTAATTGAAGACTAAAATCTTTAGATTGGTTCTATTATAAAGATGTTTTGGAGTCATAAAACACCAACAATCTAATCGGGCGATTAAAAAAACAACCGTAAGTTTTTAATGTCATATTTTCGTCTCTAACGTGCAGTCAACAACAAAATTAGCTTAACAAATTCTCAATAAAACATATAATATAATAACTTAGTTCTATAGTGATTATAAAACTACACCTATATCAATTTCATTGAAACACTGTCTGTAGCCTGCGGCTTTGTCCGAGTGGTGTTTAGCTCCCGTTCCCGCTGCCCATGAGAACCTATTCCACTAAAAAGTAGCTTATGTGTTATTTCAGACTATAATCAATACCTGTACCAAATGTCAGCTAGATCTGTTAAACCGAAGAATATAATAATAATATTAATTAGGATGAAGTAGGATGAATCCCACTGTAAAAAAAGTTTGTAAATATTTTGTGTAAATCAACTTTTGTCGTTGACTGTACTTTAGTATAACACGACGCAGTTCAATGACCGAAGAAGGCTTCACACTTATTGAAATTAACAAAAAAAGCAGTCCAGTTAGTAGCGGCATCATAAAAGAGACCCGAGGATACTTCTCCGGTCTCCAAAAGCGTGAAATGAATCAACATCATCATCATCCCTTCGTTAGACCCGGTCGGATCCGAGGCCTTCAACTCCGAGTCCGGGATCCACTTAAATATGACGTGGTTTGGTTTCTCGGCTATATTGGGAGTGACTGCTGTTTGACCTCCCAGCCTGAGCTAGTGACCCACCACTGATGAAGTATTTTAGATCGCATATAAAGGCAGTCTTGACTGCCGGGGCCAACTTTAACGTACCCTCTGAAGCACGAAGCCTTAAAACTTGAAATGAATCGTGCAAATAAATCGTGAATCACTCCAATCCTGTTGGCATCCAGGTATACATACATACACACAATCACGCCTTTATCCCCGCAGGGTTAGGCAGAGGTGAAATTAATACCCTCATTTCACCAATCATTTAGGTCCCACGTAACAGGGGAGGAACCTTTTGCCGTATTCCGGGCACTATTGTTGTTGTTATCACTTAAAATCAACCTCATTTAATCCATCAATGACATAATCAGCAAAATTTAATGTACATAAGCACTAACCGTTAAATTTTTTACGTCTCTTATCAAGTAATATACCTACATGTGACTGCAAATACATATAATATGTGCATATATTACTTGTATTACTTACAATACCTACTGTATCGCAGCTGTAGCGATTGTACATGTACACTCATAATGACGTATGACTGGGTTCGGCCTTGGCGTACATTCTTTGTGAAGTTCATTTCGTTGTGTCATCTCATAGGGCTCCATAACTTAAAAGGAAAAAAATAACGAATCTGTCTGTCTATCTGAGGTTTTCTATGGGAACGCGTAGAAGTGTTTAGTCAAATAGGTCTGCAACGCCTTGACGCTGAAAAAATCAAACTTCTAAATCAACGCAATCAAAAGATTAGACTATATACAAAAGAATATGGCATTAAGTCCGCCTTTGTACATCCATTTTATTTGTGCATAAAGATTATTTAAAAAAAAAAACAATAATGGCATTGGCTTACTCACACACTAGGTCCGCGATTTTCAAGCCCTTTTTTGCGATGCATTTTGTTAACTATGTCTATACAGCTTAAATGGTCTAACTAAGATATAGCTATTTATGCAGCATACTTAAAAAACCGAAGAAATCAAAAGCTAGGTATAGGGTACTTTCCGATGAACTATCACTTTTGGCCTATCCCATTGGCATAGGGACGAAGAATATACGTATATACAGGGTATGTTTCCTTTGAGTAAAATCACTATCTCAAGTATATAAAGTGCTTTCCCTCCAGGTAAGGTCAAAACCTTCCACCCTGTATACTCGTAGAAAGTAATTCGTAAGGGGATCCAAAAAAGACCATATTCAGAAGTGAAACTGACAGATCACAACACATCAATTCAAATATTCATACAAATGTGAATGACTCGTTTAGAGGAAGTTATGCCATATGCCCTCGAATTTTTGACGGTCAAGATAATTGTTCGGTGCAATTTCGAGTTATTATTCACATATTTCCTGTTTAATATCAAGAAATGAAACGTATTAAAAAGTTCAGCCGAAATGTCGGTTGTGATTGGCAGTGGTAAAAACAAGTATAACTATGAAGAAGAGAGAAAAAAGGATGCTATGAGGGATTTTTCACCTCTCCTGAATGTTATGCTGAAGGCAAATCTCAGGAAACACACCATACAGACAGACATCAACAGTGTAACAATCGTAGCCCTCAGCTTGATGGGCTCATCATATTTATCTTTCACGCTCCCCATAAAGGTCCGGGAACTGTATGAAGAAGGTTCGGACACGTAGAGAAAATGGAAAAAAGGAGCTTGACTAAACAGACTTATGAAGTGAGGGTGAACAGGCAACATGGATAAGGTCGAGCTAGGCGTACCTACGTATGTTCTTCAGATCCACGTTTTATGGAAAGACCAGGTCAAGAGGCCCCAACCATATGAGCATTATGAAAACAATTGTAAAGACAAGAAGCGGAAAGTGTAGTCTAGAATCATATCAACTGGACAGATGTTTGGCTAGAAACAGGAAAATTCAACTGTAAACCATAATTTTGTGAAATATTGTTGGTTCCTGCTGGAGTAGAATAGGGCCACTCCATCTCTTCCTGTGAGTGTCGTAGAAGGCGACTAAAGGTCCAACCCCACCAAACGGACGGCATCGGCCCGGATTTTACAATCTTTAAACAAAATTAAATCTTATTATCACAGTGTTTGAAGTTTATATTACCAAGTCACGCACAACAGCTTGACAGCGACGTGCGGCGGCATGACGCACGTCAAGCTGTCATGCGTGACTTGGTAATATAAACTTTAAATGCTGTGATATAAGATTTATTTTGTTTAAAGATTGTAAAATCCGTTCCGATGCCGTCCGTTTGGTGGGGTTGAACCTTAAGAGATAGGGTTATTCTCCTTCCGACAGTAAACATACAGCCCATGAATAAGTGCCCGCTTTAAGGCAATAGGCTCGCCCCTGTTACGTGGGACCTAGAATCATAGGTGATGAGATGTAGGTGATGATAATACACCTCTGCCTACCCCTTCGGGGATTTGCAAGCGTAAATATATGTATGTATGTAGTTATAGAATGTCGTCTCCATTTTCACAGCGTCAAGTCCGCACTCCTACTCTTTTTGTTGATTTAGCTATCTTCCCTTAGTTTTGATCCTGTTTATGGGAGAACCCCAAAGGAAACTATTTATGGGAGAAAAAGGGCCGCGGCCGTGTGCTTGCTCGCTGGTATAAAAAGTCATCTTTCCGAGCATGATAACTGATTCGTACATGCCACGCCTAATTCAAGGCTATCGATGACGAGTCCCATGAACGAGGTTAACTCTATTCAGTATTGTGTTTCATGGTATAGTGGTATTCGCAGAACAAAATGTTCTTTTTAGTAGATAAGTATATAATGATCTCTTCTATAATTGATCGCTCATGATCGAAATTTGACCATAATCATTCATTAAACAAGCAAATTTGCAACTGCAGAACACCTACTAGAAGCAGGCACGAATCACTGGATTAAATTCCACCATACGCAGGTCCTCTCCACCGAACGTCAAAGAGCACAAAGGCGTGAAAGTTATCTGTGGGTCCCATGGGAGCGGCGTCGTGGGATCCTAGTGTCCGGAGGCCAAAAATCAAGCGATTGAAATCAAAAAGCACAATAATTTCTACCTCGATAGGAATCAGCAGGCGTGGGTACCAGCTAGCAGGCGAAGCTGGCTTGTGCCCGAAAATCTTGATAGGACCTCACCATTCTCCGTCTATAAGTATCTAGCCATTAAACATACGTTTTGTTACACTTTTACCACTTTTTTATATGTATGTACAATGTCACATACGTACTAACATTGATATTCAACGTCTAATGTGTAATACAATAGGTTTGCAATTCGTTAAGGACTTTACAAATTTAGCCGTATCTGATGTCCAGGTTTGCATGTCATGTATTGCTTTTAAATATGTCACTTCGTTTGCATTTTACATAATTTTTCATACAATTTTATTCATGTAAATGAACTTAAAATTGTATTCTAAAGATACTTACCTACTGGTGGCGCATCGGGCTTTTAGAGTTCGTTACGCCGAACTCTATATCCGCTTGACGGCAATAGGCTCGTTCGTCAATCGACTTGCGGGTGTGGTTGACTTTCAGAGTAGTTACACCCTTGCATACCTATAAAGCTTCTTTTATGAGCCCGCGGAATGCGACTGGCACTGATTTATACAAAAAAGGGCCCCAAAATTCTTGGCGAGGCATCAACAACTGTATTTTCATATTAGTATGCATATTAATTGTATACCTTGAGACACATATCTTGGACATAAGTCGCGAGAGGAAGAAGGCCCTGACGCGCGCGGATTGTCTTGTAATAATCTATGCTGGGTGAATTTGAGCCCGTCCACCGCCGCACCGCACCGTGAACGGGCTACGGCGACGGGACGAAAAAGACACCCAAGAAACGTCGTATAGAGCACATCTTGAGCATATCCTTATTAGGTTCAAGGTCTATGTCCTGAGGTATACATTAGTATGAATTATACATAAGATAGGCTTACATTGCTAAACAAGTTATGCCTATTAACGATTTTGTTTTTTATAAAAAACCTGATTTGTTTAACAATCTCAAACACTCGTCAAACCTCGTGTTGTGTTTCCTGCGGTGAGTAGGGTAGCCAGAGCTCACTGGAGAGTTTTTGCTCTGTCAGTGTGAAGACCAAAGGCTTATACTGCATGTTTTCTTCGCTGACGGCACAAAATCTCTCTGTTCTTAAAAAAGGGTCGGCAGCACGAGTGTATGTGTGACTCCCCTGGTGTTGCCCTTGTATATAGGCCACGGTAACCAATTTCCATCAGGTGGGCCGTGTGTTTGTCTGCGAACTGACTAACTTTTTCATGAGTTGTATGTTAACTGTCGGATGGAGAACAGCCCTATCCCTTAATAGCCTTTACGACATCCACAGGAAGAGATGGGGTGACGCTCTACTCCACACGCCTATTTCCTTCTTGGGTAGGCAAAGACCACAGCCCGTCATCTGCTTTAATTTAAATAATATCAATAAAAAATTAAGTTTAAAACTAAAACCCGACTACTGCAAAAGCACGCTCCAAAAAGTATTAAACAAGAAAATATCAAGAATAGCCGTGGTCGTATGCCACTTTTCCCTAGAACACCTATATTGTTTTGTTAGAGTAAGTGACATACGACCACGGCTATTCTTGATATTTTCTTGTTTAATACTTTTTGGAGCGTGCTTTTGCAGTAGTCGGGTTTTAGTTTTAAACTTAATTTTTTATTTATACTATTTTGGGGCAACCAATACCCAAAATTTTTACATATTTGAAATGAGCTAATTGAGCCCTTGAATTTGATACCAAACACGGTATATTTACCTCAAGTTTATTTTTTAACGCAGTACTTTATGGCCGCTAGAGGGCGCCACATTGGATTCAGTGACATGTCATATAGCCTATAACCAGCGGACGATCAAGACGCTTCTATCGTAGGGTTGCCATACGTCCCCGTACGCCGGGACATGTCCCCGTTTGAGGCCTGGTGTCCCGGCGTCCCGGCCAATAAGCAAATTGTCCCGGTTACACATTTTTAGTATTATATAAATTATATTAGAGAGCTGGACTTGGTTGGTAAACAGTAATATACCTATAATAAACGCGACTAAGTAGCTAGGCTATTAATACGTAGATAGAACGACGAAAGCGCTGATATTTTTCCATACATGAATATGTTAATGAGTAATAAAGACCCCGGGGCCAATGATTTTACGAGAAAAACGCGATGAAGGACAGATGGCGCTCATACTTCCAACGACAGGTGCATCCACCAGACCTCTTTCCGAAACAATACTAGTGCCACCGATAACGCCTGCAGAAGTACACACTCGGCCTCGACGAAATCCCCATCGAGGCTTGGAAGGCAATGGGTGCATTGGGTGCTCGTGGTGTGAGCATTCTAACAAATCTGTATAACCGCGTACTTCTCACCGTGAGATCCTGAGCCAGTGGAGACTGAGCTTCATTACGCCAGTATTCAAAGGCAAGGGATCGGTGCAGGAGTGTGGTAGTAACCGCGGTATAAAGTTATTGTCCCACACCATGAAGCTCTATGAGCAGATAATCGACTCCCGGATCCGACAGGAGAGTACACTCTCGGAGTGTCAGTATGGGTTTCGTCCCGGGCACGGGATCATTGATCCGGTGTTCTCCCTATGGATTGTGGTGGGGAAATACAGGGCGAAGAACACGCCCGTGCACTGCCTATTCTTAGACATGCAGAAGGCCTTCGACTGTGTTCCTCGCGCGGTGATCTGGTGGGTACTGTGGGCTAAGGGAGTTCCAGAGACCTACATTGACACCATCCAAGATATGTATCATGATTCTGGTTCCGTGGTTCGGAGTGCTTTTGGTGACCCAAAAGCCTTCCCCATCACCATCGGAGTACACCAAGGATCCGTCCTTAGTCCTGACTTGTTCAGCTCGGTATTAGACGTCTTGTTGGACAGTATCAGAAAACCACATAAGCAGCCGTGGTTGCTCATGTATGCTGATGATATTGCGCTGAAGGACGCGGACAGGAGTAAATTGGTGCAACACGTGAAAGTGTGGAAGGAAGCGCTTGAAAACGGTGATAAATAGCTAAATGTAGCGATGACAGAAAGTTTAGCGTTAAACTCGACAGATTTCACACCGGTCCGCATAGGCGATGATTCGGTTTAAGTACCTGGGATCTTTACTTCATGTGACCAGTGAAATCGACTACGACATTGGGGCACGCATTGCTTCCGCTTGGTCCAGGTGGTGAGAAATGACTCACGGGTGATCCTAAAATGCCAGTCAGATTGAAGGGGCAGGTCTATAAGACGATCATTAAGCCTGTCCTCTTACATGGTTGTGAGAGCAAGAGCGTAAGCACGTTAGAGCTGCATGTCACGGAGATAAAAATGCTGCGTGAGGAACTCTTGCAGCCGCGGCAGCCTTCATGTCCATGACATCGCAGATAAAACGCAAGAGAGCCGCCTTCGCTGGTGCGGCCACGTCTTGCGGCAACCGCCTGGATACGTGGGTAGCAAATGCCTGACAATGGCGCCCCCGCCGGGTCCAGGTAGAAGGGATAGGCCTAAGAAGTCCTGGCTTGACGTCGTGGAGAGTGATATGCGTGCAAATGGTCTCACTACCATGGATGCCCAAGATCGTGTCAAGTGGAGGAGGAAGAGCCGGAAGGCGGACCCTGAGCTCCGGGGTCATCTTGGCCAGGGATGCAATCGGGAGAAAGCGTCTACATGAAGATGATGTTTAACTTAATGTTGATTTCGTCAAAATATTTTGTACAATTATCAGAAGTTAATTCTGATAATTTTTCGCCTTTCAGAAAACATAGGAAGCCCGGGTCGCTGCCCCCTTGTTTAACGCTTGTTTAATGGCAGTGTTAAAAGTTGTTGTAATAAAAGTTCCTATTTCTACCTTTACTAATTTTTCTTCAAATGTCCCGGTCTGGGTCCCCACACTTATGGCAACCCTATTCTATCGATACCTCATTTGTCCAGTTCTAATAAGTGGTTAAAGAGCAATGAGGGAACAAACGAACATACATACATACATACCTACATAGCCTGTCAAAATCATAACCCTCCTTTGGCTTTGCCGTAGTCGGGTAATAAAACTATCTCATTGTTCCAGAAAATGCTCCGGTATATATTATTAGCATGCTTCTTACTGCTGAGCACCGTATCTACCATCAACCCAATTGAAAATGAGGTGCCTGATGATCAAGAATTGGTCTTCGCCATGGTTGTGAGTAGAATTTTTTTTTAATGTTTCTCAGGATCTAGAAGTCCATACTGCATTGCTATCATGATATGCGCCGGGTTGCGAGTGATATGGCTACGTCAATCTCACCTCCGGCAACTGCCGGCCCACAGACGGCGTGCGTTTTAGTCGGTTCGAGTCCGACATAACCTCCTCCTCCGGCTCCGGCGGGGGAGGTATCCGTGGGGATTTTACGCACGATAAAAAAAAAGCTACCATGATATGCTTGTATTTTTTTGGCCGCGATCCAGAGAGAGGATTAGCGCTAATAGGGTGTATGTATAGCTCCTGGTAAGCCAACTAATTCATTACATCATAGGGCAGACACCATATTAAGGCGGGTTTCCACGGTGCGTCATTTTAATGAATCCTTAAAAAGTATATAAATTGCTACCTACTTGACATTCTGTAAATCTATTGGGGTACAATAAAAAAATATCTATCTATCTATCTATCTAAAATCACGCACCGAAAACAGAGAGATAGACCACAAAAAGGTACATATTTTTTATATTTAGTTAGTGAAATTAAAGCACCCCACCTGATGGTGCAGTCCAAAGAATAGTGGCAGCCATTACAGACTGATGCTGTCCTTAGAATGGTGAAACCTACCTTGAGAGCCTCAATACCAACATGTCTTTTCACGCCCCGCTTAAAGTGATAAAAATGTTTTATTTTTTCAAGAAACAAAAAAACAACAAACTTAGAATCATTAGCTTAAATATTTAATGATTTAATGGTACCCCATATCGTATTAACAATATCCTCGTTATTACATAACTATTCACTGACTATTGAACACGCAATTTTATTATCATTAATGATTGGGTCATGGCACTTAGATAGTCATTGCTTTAATTACATTATAAGAGTGCGTATACACGCCACATCAATTATATTGTCATAAAAAAGGCCCTATAAAGACTTTGAGGGCTCAAGTCAACTTCACATGCATTCTGGTAGACTTCCTTCCTTTACCTTCAGCTTACCATCAGGCGAAGTGCAGTCAAATTGACGTGTTCTATTTAACAAAAGATATTTCAAATGTGCTAAATTAGGAGGAAGTGTAGGAAAGCAGACCCTGAGCACCAAAGTAGACGTTTTGGTTGCAACCGGTACTAATGCCCTGATGATGATCATGATAGGAACAAATTTAAAGAAATAATGATACTAAAATGATTTACCTTCTTTGATTGATCGAAATCTCTCACTTTCATTGGCCAGTTGAGTCGGTCCTGCAAACTAACTTCATCTAATTTCTCTTACAGTTAAACAGACACGGAGAGAGAGCCCCAGATGATGGCGAGAGGTCTCTATCAGACCGACCTGAGGAGATTCTCAACCTCACTCACTTAGAAGGGCCGGAAGGACTCACTATTGTAAGTATTGCTTCAATCTTTTTCGACCTCCTAACTACTCCAACCACACAGGCAGACGTGCGGTTTTAGTAGGGTCAAGTTCAATTCCAACTCACCTAGTTAGTTCCTAGCGGGGTGAAGCTCAAGGCTTAGAGTCGTTAGGATCTTAACTGCCTCGGAGAGCACGTGAAGCTGACGGTCCCGGTTGCCATACTAACATCTATAGCTGCAGTCGTTACGGGTAGTTAGAGCCCTAAAATCTCCAACAACTGGGTTAACTGCAATGCTTCGATATCGCCAATGGGTTGTGTAGATCAGATGGTAGGCGTTTCACGGAATCGGAATCATACCTTTAGTCTGGAAAAACGGGCCCAGAGTCCGAAGTGAAAACTTCGGACGCGACTGGGATTAACGCTAGGACGAAGAAGAAGTTAGGATGTTTATTTTTACAAATTATTATCATCAAATAAGTCTAGTACATTCTTAGAGATAAAAATACACCTGTAAGAAGTCGTATAGCCTTCGAAACTACTTGTATACACATAACAAGGGCATCAATTAAGAACATGTAAAGGAAAAGTGTAATAAATTATGTAGAACAAATAAAACACTCAACAAATAAAATGAGAATTTTCTTGAACAAATAATATTATTAAGCCGCGTCCACACTCTTGCTTAACCTTGTCAAACATCTTGCCTCAACTTCCTATATGGCGTTTGACTTGCAAAGCAATGTCATTTTTGGTTTCTAAGTCAAAGATCAAAAGTAGTCATTTTTTATCCATCACCATCTTTATTGACATGTTTCGCATTTTATTTCATTTCTCTTCATTACATTTTGTTTCTTTTATCATAGAAATAGCATGAATCAAACATCATAAACGACAATGACAACATGAGATAGACATCCGCTATGTTTGATTATCTACAGTCTACAATATGAGCAATGCTACATGTTTTGAAAATAAATAAATAAAATATAATGCACTCGCAAAAGCAACTATATTCACGAGCAGCACGAGTGTAACGCCCCTGGTGTTGCACACATCCATAGGCCACGGTGACCACTTTCCATCTGGTGGGCCGAGTGTTTCTCTGCCACTTAATTAAATGGTATAAAAAAAATTTTACTCACTTAATTTTTTCAAGCGTTTATACAATTTAGCTGTTGCTCGCAGCTCCGCTCGCGTGGATATCGGTTATCGCGACCAAATATGTATAGCCTATGTTCTTTCTAAAGGTCTAATTTACCCCTATACTAAATGTCATCAAAATCAGTTCAGTGGTTTAGGCGTTTACAGACAGACAGACTATTAGTATGGATTTGTCTGGTATATTTGTCTACTATAAAAAATATTTGACGCAATTTGTTCAAGCGTTTATGTTTAGAGATTCTCGCAAGTGCAAACATGTGGACCTGGCATTACAGCGCAGTAATAACAAACACGCATAAGTACTCAAGGGCGAGGTCAGCCATAACGTGATAATAGCACCTATACACGATTATACAGCAGTTCCCCTTGTCCAGCAGCTGGAGAAATATGATGGTGATGATATTCTAGAATAGTATTGATTGAAAGAAAGAACGATTTTTTTATTCTACTAAGTAAATCATAATAATATTAGGTATATCGGATCATGTCGCACACAGTCGTGTGACCATGTCATAATGACCGCCTCTCAATATAATGCTGTCCACATTTGGTGTTGACAGACACTGGTTTTCTGAAGCCGTTGGAAGGTGGCTGACAGATAGTGTTACAGATAAAACAACAACAACCTATTATTCAGAAAATAAAGCATCTTCAAGCTAGAAGTACACTCAGGTTGTATGCCTGAATCGACTAGTCGTGTCGAATGTTTCGCATCAGCGTGAAAATTTTTCTTCTTCTTCATCCCTGGTGTTGCATACGTCCATAGGCCACGGTAACCACTTTCCATCAGGTGGGCCGTGTGCTTGTCTGCCACCTAAGTGGTATCCTAGCGTTAATTCCCAGTTGCATCCGAAGCTTTCATATCGGAGTCTGGGGTCCGCTTTACCAGTCTTAACTGCAGATTTGATTGAACCTCGATATTAACCGTGATGCAATTGCCATCTGACCTCCACAACCCAATGGTGACATTAGGCGACATCGAAGCATTGCAGCTAGACCGTTGTTGTTGGACTTTTTAGGGCTCCAACTACCCGTAACGACTGCCATACTGCCATAGATGTTGGTATGGCAACCGGGACCGACGGTTAACGTGCTCTCCAAGGCACGATTAGACCCATGCAAATACCCATATTCATGCATACAAATATTTGCACTTAGCGGGGATTGAACCCGCGCCTCCTGCGTAGCGGCCGCATTCACTACCGCTACGCCACAGAGGCTGTCACCATGCATCCGCGTCAAAATATCACATACAAAACAAAAATATTAATAATCCCATGTTTACGGTACCCTTATTTTTAAAAATCTCTATATTTCTGTACTGGTTTATGATAAATTACAATACGATAACAAATACTTAGAAGTACGATGTTTTTGTAACTATCAAAAGTGCAAAGTTTATCTTTGTAGGGTTTATTCTCAATTCCGTATCGACAACCGCTCCGCATAGCAACACACTGGCATCTTTCAAACGAAGGGTCACCGATGATCTAGTATTTTTGATGGTTCAGATCTTGCTTTACTTGTTAGTAATTTTAAAAGTAAATTTCAGCCTGCATTCTTTTTTTACGCTTATTTGATTACGTCAAAATTATAGATAGAGATACAATACGATCATCTTAGGTTTTAATTTGATGACTAAGTACAGTTGAAATATGTAATTTAATAGTTGCAATTTGACAGAACCCATAAATAATAGAAGGTAACTTGGCACGATTGGAACGAAACATGAAACCATTATAATTTAAGTTAATTCATTTGTTAATATATGTAATAACTTATAATAGTAAGTTTAAAAAATATAGTGGGACATATTTCAGTATAAATTACTACAAATAATTTAAACTACTACGTGATTTTTCATTTGTGCGAGACCCATATGAGCAACGTTATACTTATCGTTCTTGTTTCTGTTTTAAATTATACAACTAAGTAAGAAACTGCTCCTTTGATTGCAATACGTTTTTTAAAACGGAAACAATCAGATAACTGCGTTTCATTTGCCTTGAGGAGAAGTCGCTTACCGTGAGCGTCATCGTTTACGGTACATGAGTTGTACTATACTTCTTTATACAACTTTCACCAGGTGTCAAAGTGACATATTCTTACATATTTCGGATACATACATCACATACATACATATATTCACACCTATAAATCCCCGAACGGGTAGGCAGAGGTATATTAACATTTGTTAAGCCTTTTCAGAGTGATTGAGAGATAACTACCAGTACTTTTCTAGCCGTATGCCAAATTTCAGCTAAATTCATTCAGCCGTTTAAGCATGCAATTAGTTTAACATTTACTTACTTCCAAGATAAAGTACAATGTTATACCGTGTGGTCGTCCTATATTTACATCTAGAAGTAGATAAACCAAGCCAGGGTCAAGAATGATGTTTTGTTAACCCTGCCCTTGCAACTGCTAAGTCGTCATAGTATGACGTGTGTAATAAAACCTAGAATACCTAGATGATTTCCTTACGAGATAATAGAATAGAGCTATGCATAGGTACGGAAGGCTGCCCACTTCGGGGTATCGTATCACCCGTATGTATGTAATATGTAATATATTATATCGAATTCCCGATATTGATAGTGGTCCATATCGGGAACTCGATAAAGCCAGTAAATATTATCTTGTTCGTAATAACATTTGTAATGTGAATGACCGTATCAGTTTAAAACTATAGACATTATTGGGGGTTGTTCACACTACTAATATTTTTGACAAACGAAGTAATGATGGATGGTGTTATAAAAAAAAATAAACCGACTGCTAAAACTAAAAAAACTGAATTACAGATTAAACTCTAAAAAAAAAAATCGGCCAAGTGCGAGTCGGACTCGCCCATGAAGGGTTCCGTAGTAGCAAAGACGAAAATTGCGGTTTGTGACGTATTAAAAAAAAACTACTGACTGGATCTCGTTCGATCCAATTTTTAGGGGTAGTTTGCATGGCAATTTACATCATATATTTTTTTTAGATTTATCATTCTCTTATTTTAGAAGTTAGAGGGGAGGGGGGGGGACACATTTTTCCACTTTGGAAGTGTCTCTCGCGCAAACTATTAATTTAGAAAAAAATTATGTTAGAAACCTCAATAGCATTTTTAAAGACCTATCTATAGATACCCCACACGTATGGGTATGATGAAAAAAAAATTTTGAGTTTTAGTTCTAAGTATGGGGAACCCCAAAATTTAATGGTTTTTTTTATTTTTGTGTGCAATTCTTAATGCGGTTCACAGAATACATCTTCTTACCAAGTTTCAACAGCATAGGTCTTATAGTTTCGGAGAAAAGTGGCTGTGACATACGGACGGACAGACAGACAAACAGACAGACAGACGGACAGACATGACGAATCTATAAGGGTTCCGTTTTTTGCCATTTGGCTACGGAACCCTAAAAATCGCCTAATATCGGTGACAATTGACGCAGATGTCACTGAAAATCTTCCTTTTTTAAATCGGTTAAATGAATACGTCTGACCGGGGTGAATGGAAGAAAAAAAACTCATTACGGCGACCTCATAAGGTGTGAACAGTACCTACCTAGCTCGCGGCAATGTTCATAGATTTTTAAGGGGCAAATGAAAGGGTACACAAGAATACCATTTCCTAGTTTTTTCTTTTCATATATTTCCAGCTAGTCATTTAGCAAAATACTGTAACGCAGCCGTAGTGAACGCCACTACTACGCAGGGAGTGCGGGTTCGATTCCCGCTCAGTACAAATATTTCTATGCCTGAATATGTCTATTTACATTGGTTTTGAGTATTTAAGCCTCGGAGAGCACGTTAAGCCGTCGGCCCCGGTTGCCATACGAACATCTATGGCAGTCGTTACGGGTAGTTGGAACCCTCAAAAGTCCGCCTAGTCTTGGTAACTACAGAATTTTGATATCACCAATTGGTTGTGGAGGTCAGATGGCAGTCACTTCACGGAAAATATCGAAATTCAGCCTCATCACAGTATACTGGCAAGCCGACCCCAACTGACTTATTATTATTACGGGTTATTTCCAGTTGCCCCCAACCCGACTGCCGAAGGAAGGAGGGTAATGTATGTAGGTATGTCAATTTCTTTGGCACGCCCTACAGCCTGAACGGCGTGACGGATTTTGACATGTGAGGTGTAATTTTTTTTATTACACTTTTAGCTCATCCATCATTTTGTTACAGCAAGGGAAAAAACGGGGTTTCCAAATAGGGAAATTCTTACGGCAAAGGTATGGAGCAGAAGGGTATGGCCTGATATCGAACCTGTACCAAAAGGACGAAATCGCCATACGAACTACCGAAAAAGATCGGACCAAGATGACGATCCAGGTGGCTATGGCTGCTGTCTACCCTCCTGAAGCTGAACAGCAATGGGATGAAGGTCTCGGCAAGGTCTGGCAGCCAGTCCCGTACGATGTTGTACCCTTGTCTGAAGATTACGTAAGTATACACTATACAGCCTTCATTCATGTCTTATATGTTTTTTTTTCTATACCTCTTAGGTGGCAGACAACCACACGGCCCACCTGATGGAAATTGATTACCGTGGCCTATGGACGTATGCAACACCAGGGGCGTTACACTCGTGCTGTCGAACCTGAAGAAACCTTCTAATGCCCTTCTTGAAGAACCCCCATATTGTAGTCGCTTGCTGTTCTAAGCATCCTCCGAACAGTTTCCCAATTCAGTTGGGGTCATCTTTCAGTTTAAAACAAACAAAAAGTAAAGGGTTTGCTGGAAGAAAACTCAACATTGAGCTCGCCTTTGTACAGAAATATCCTTTTGTATTTGTCAATATTAATGCTTGTGTGTACAATAAAGAATATGAATAGAATAAAATACATTCACACACATGTATCGTGGAAATACTAGGTACCTATTCAGAAAATTCGTTTTTCTCTCTAAACTCTCTCAGTTATATATCAGTTCCAATTAAATTCACTTAGATTTATTGCAAGTTCGCAACCATTCAGGTAACTTTTCCAATGTTAAAGTTGAAATTTAATTTAAGAGCCACGAGGTATCTTTGATTCGATAAATCAAATTGTGGAATCAAATATTAAAATTTACTTTCATTTTAAGAAGCATCTGTAAAATAAGGCTTTGGAAGAAATATAATCGATTTACTGCTAAAATTACTTCTGTCCCAGTTATCAAGAATAAGCCAAGCCACTAACAAATATATAATAAACTAGCTTTTGCTCGCGGCTCCGCCCGTGTGGATGTCGGTTATCGCGACCAAACATAGCCTATGTCCTTTCTCAAGGTCTAATCTACCCCTATACCAATTTTCATCAAAATCGGTTCAGTAGTTTAGGCGTGAAAGCGTAACAGATAGACAGACAGACAGACAGACAGACAGACAGAGTTACTTTCGCATTTATAATATTAGTATGGATATGGATGGATATAGATATGGACAGTATGGAAGTATGGAAGTATGGAAGTATGGATATGGATATGGAAGTATGGATATGGATTAGTATGGACCATATGGATTTTGTGACAGCCTCCGTGGCGTAGCGGTTGTGAACGCGGCCGCTACGCAGGAGGCGCGGGTTCGATCCCCGCTCAGTGCAAATATTTGTGTGAATGAAATATGAGTATTTGCATTGGTCTAATCGTGCCTCGGAGAGCACGTTAAGCCGTCGGTCCCGGTTGCCATGAGAACATCTATGGCAGTCGTTACGGGTAGTTGGAGCCCTCAAAAATCCAAAAACAACGATCTAACTGCAAAACTTCGATATCGCCTAATGTTAACATTGGGTTGTGGAGGTCAGATGACAATCGCTTCACGAAAAATATCGAGGTCTAGCCAAATCCGTGGTTAAGACTGGTAAAAGCGGACCCTAGACTCTGAGCTGAAACCTTCGGATGCGACTGGGAATTAACGCTAAGAGGAAGAAGAATTGTATGCCGTGGCAGCTTGTAATTGAGGTAGCACCAAACAAATGTAAATTAGACTTAAGGTAAAATGTAATGTGCTGGTGTATACCTTGTAAGCTGCTCTTAATAAATAAATAAATAAAAAAAAAAAAGAAGATATGGATTTTGTGACCGAAGGTGGCTACGGATTTTAAGGTCTGGTTATTCTAAATGCCTACATTCCTGCAACGCGATCAGTGGCACATGAAGTAAATGGCCTATTTTTTTGCTGCACTACATGTGGCAATTTTTACCACATCATAAGCTTGCTTCTATGGGCCCTATGTGAGGTGTGAAAAAGCATCTAATGAGCCTGTTAAACTCTTATAAAGCATTATAAGCCTTGCATCTTTTGACCTGTTACAGTACCTTGGTAACAGCGTCTAATTGTAGCACACAGTAGTTCGTAACAAGATATGATCATGTCACATAAAAGTTCAAAATCAATTCATCATCCAATCATTGCATGAACATTAAAACGCGCAGTCTTACTGTCTTATATATAACACGGGAGCGACTGCCATGTGACCTCCCAACTCGAAGAGGAAAGCCTGCACCAAAGGCTCATCCATCGTTTAAATGAGGTTGGCGTGGCCTTTGGCGTAGGCCCTGTACATCATACATCCAACTTTAAAATAAATTTCATCAATATTCTTCCAGATCCGCTACTACTCCAACTGTGACAGGTTCGTCACGTTAATGACAGAGGCAAAGCAGCAGTCCTCAGAAGAGTTTGCAGCCTACAACGACATAGTCCCACTGTTGTATGAGAAGACCGGCAGGAACTTCACTGAGAACCCCTTGATGTTTCAAACACTATTCGACCTGTTCAGGAGCTTGGTAAGCATTTTTGGTTCCTGGCAGAGTAGAATACGACAACCCCATTTAAATAAATAAATAAATAATGTAGGACATTCAACACAACGCTATCTAGACCCAAAGTAAGCATAGCATAACTAGCTTGTGTTATGAGTTCTAGAATGCGGATAAACATACTTAGATACATTTTTTTTTGTAAATACATATTATACATAGAAACACACAGACCAATGCAAATATTCATATTCATGCATACAAATATTTGCACTGAGCGGGGATCGAACCCGCGCCTCCTGCGTAGCAGCCGCGTTCACTACCGCTACGCCACAGAGGCAGTCGAATTTCTTCCTGTTGTTGGTGTCGTAGAAGGCGACTAAAGGCGGCCACCCACTTACAGTCCGCCTGCAGTTTTTCGTCTGTCCGGCGGCCTGCAGTCCTTATGTCATCAATGTCATCATAAATTTTATTACCTCAGACTAAAATAATAACATTATTTTATTCTTTTAGTCTGATGTTATTACGTATAAAATGCCGACGGCCATAGACTGTCTGGCCTTTAACTGTCTTTGCTGACCGAAATCGTCAAGCGGCTACACACATATTAGCCATCAGTCCAAAATCGTATACGAAACTATAAGTGTGTGGGCTATTGCGATGAACTGACAGACCGATATCATCCGGTTGTCGTTCGATAAACTGTTAGTGGGTGGTCGCCTTAAGGAATAGGGCTGTTCTTCGTCCAACAGTAAACAGACGGCGCTTAACAAAGTGCCGACTTGACGGTAACAGAGTCGCCCCCTATTACGAAGGACCGAAAATAATTGCTGGCGAAATATGGATGTTAGGAAAATGTAGGTGTTGTTAATATACCTCTGTGTACCCTTTCGGGAAATACAGGCGTGAATATATGTATGTATGTTCTTTATGTTTGCATTCGATCAGTAAATCCTAGGTTCGAATCCCTATAGATCGTAATCTTTATAGAAATACATCAATATATCAAAACGGTTTTTTTTTCCCAGGACGGTTTACATGTGGATATTCCAGAATGGGCTAAACCTTTGAGGCCCAGGATACGGGACGCAGCGAAGGTCGCATACAAGCTGTACTTTAAAACAGAAGAAATGAGAAAAATCGGTGGAGGTAAGTTGTGACAGGATTTTGGAATTTTGCACCTAAACTGAACTATGGAGGGCAGAATATTCTGTCTATAGGATACCACCCCAAATTCCACGTTAGTTCACCTCTTTACTTTATCAACTCACGTGCTTATATTTTTATACAATCCCGGTTCTTCAAGCGGGGCGTATAGATTGATGTACCAACGATTCCGTAAAATGGCTAAAATCGGAACTAGGGTTATCACTGTAAATGTTCTATTGCACATCAAAGACAATTTAGCGCGATATTGAAAGGACAGTAACGCCATCATTCAGCTGAACAACTGAATGATGACATAAGGCGATGAAGCGAAGGATGAACATCCTTCAATTCCGTGAACTTAAGGATGGCGCATGAAAGATGTCCTCCGTATATCATCATCAGTACCATTTTAGCCGTGCTCATGAAAGCCCCGCTTTTCTTGGCCACAGCTAAATCGTTAATAGTGGACCACCCCTCATGGGGTCTGATGGGCATTGCGCTCTACCGTGTGGTTTTAATAGATTTGATTTCGACTGCCATGTCCACAGTGAAGCCTCATCTACCCGGACGTTTTGATCTAAAACTAAGCAAGTCTATAGTTTCTAACCCTGTTTTCCAGGCGTACTCCTCAACCAGTTCACTCAAGCCGCTAACGACTTCATCGCGGGTAAGAAAGTGACGCGGCGTCTCCGCCTGTTCTCCTGCCACGACTTCAACCTCGGCGGGTTCATGGCGGCTGCCAACGTGAAGGCCGAGTACAACATACCGGAGTACGGCGCTGTTTTTGCGCTAGAACTGTACAAGTCCAATAGTACAGGTCTTTATAGTGTGCTGGTGAGTGGTCTACTACGTTATATTGTACACCAGTGGCGAAGGGGGAAAATTTCCAAAAGGGAAGCCGATGAAAGAAAAATTACCTGTTAGAGAACGACATAGCATTTTTTTATGGAATTCTCTCAATTTTAGATACAGAAATTCCGATACATTATGTTTTAGATTTTACATTTTATTTTTCATCCCTACTAATATTATAAATGCGAAAGTAACTCTGTCTGTCTGTCTGTCTGTCTGACTGTCTGTCTGTCTGTCTGTCTGTCTCACTGTTACGACTAAACCGCTGAACCGATTTTGATGAAATTTGGTATAGAGGTAGGTTAGACCTTGAGAAAGGACATAGGCTATGTTTGGTCGCGATAACCGACATCCACGCGGGCGGAGCCGCGGGCAAAAGCTGGTAGAGTATAAAATACAAACATGTCTACCACAGCTTCCCTCTACAGAGCAAGCCGGCAGGAATCGGGTTATAGGGACCTCTCACCACTGTTGTACACGGCCATCCTAAAACTTCCACATTATAGGTCAATCCCTTGTGATATCCATGGTTTGTAATATTAATTTTGACTCATGAAGCCGCTGCCGGCTGCTGCTAGGGATTAACCCTAAGATTTTCAGAACTCGAGAAAACCTGACTTGCAAGCCAGTGCATCTGCTGATTGACTTATGATTGGAAGGACAGGCAGCAGTCACGCCCGTAAAAGCTAAAGTTAACCAAACTGTAAAAGGGGGGAGTAGGGTAGCGGACCCCGGACTCTAAATGGCATAAGGATCGGTGCTCGTATAAAGTAGAAGAGATGTGAATAATATTAAAATACTCTTTGATAAATATTTTTAATAGGTATCTAGTTAGTTTCTTTTACAAAATTAGAAGTAGGGACAGCCACATTCAAAAGTTGCTGACCACTAGAACATTTTTACAAACGAACTTTACATAGGAATAAAATAAATTAAATCATCATCTTCGTGTTAGTCCCGGTCGATTCCAAGCCTCAGTATCCGGGGTTCGACATCCGGTTGTTATTTTTGCGTGAATTAAAAATCTAATGATGTAGGTATTAACGATAAATAATATAATATATAATAATATATTATATTATTTATCGTTTTAAAAAAGGTTTTACAGTTAATAAGGCCCTCAATAATTTGGCATATATCAAGCTACTCATGGCAGTGACAGTAGGTACCTTAACAAAAAATTGACATTAAGAACATTCTTATACTTTTTCCAGCCCGTGTACCTACCTCAAGCAGGCGCGTCCAAAGCCAGGAACCTCAGTATAAGCGGGTGCGAGTCCTCAACGCACTGCCCCTTCAGCACATTCAAGGATTTGACCAATGAGGCGCTCCTGCCTGAACGAGAGTACTACTCCATTTGCAATATCAAGACGGAGCTTTAATTTTTAGAATATTTTTTAGAACATATTTTTTTGTAGATCTGTCATTATTCTCCGAGCCTTTTACCGGCTTTTCAGTCTGAACTTCTATATTTTACGTGAAGTGACTGCCATCTGAGTTATCTGACCTCCACAACCAATGGGCGATATCGAAGTTCTGCAGTTAAACTAATTAGATTCTTAGGGGTTTTCTTATACAAAAATATTAATTCTTAATACACACAGATCAAATTTTTTGGTAATTTAGGATGAATGAAATATTTTTATATTTATTATACTTACATATTTGTAAGTTTACATTTTAAAATATTATAATAATTTAAAATATTTACACACTAAAATGTGTCTTAAAATATACTTAAGATAGCACACTCTATCGTACTTATCTCAAACTATATGTATTTACATACACTTGAAGTAACTTCTTTTATATTCAAAAGATGGCGCTGAAATAAAAATGTATCTAATTTATAGCATAGCGCAAGGAAACGGGTCTGCTCGCCTTGTTTTGGCGATTTTAATACATAAAGCGACTGTGATATTATTAAATACAAACCGATTGATTATTATTTTGTTTTATTTACTAAGCTTTTAAAATTATGAGGAGTAGGTCTCGACCTCAGAGTCTCGACATTATCATGGAATGGAAAGCTTTCCGACGTCCTTACCACGCATTCGCGTATCTTTTTAGAGATGCATAGTAAGTATGTATTTTCATTACGTTTTTTACATATTAAATCTAAGTAATTAGGCATTATAATTTAGCCAACTCTCCCAAACTATAAGGGAGGCGTGATGCAGTTGAATGTACAATAATAATAATAACTTATAGCGCCCTATTCGAAAATAGGTTGTATTTTCCATTAGTTATTGAATAATGAATCATAAATAATCGATTTTATGATTTGTTATTAACGAAACACGATTCAATATTAGATAATTATTTATACTAAAAGAAATAAGTAGTTTCACAACTGTTTGGGTCGAATTGGTACCTGAATATGTTGTTATTGCAATGTTCGAATATGAACATTCTCATACGAAGTCATGTATAAGTATTGTATGTAAGTAAATAGTCATAATCGGATAATTAATTCCATCGAGAACCAAGCGGTTCGGCGATTCCTTCTTCTGCCGCACCATTAAGTCTTGGAATTCCTTACCAGTTAACGTGTTTCCCTCCTCCTACAGTCCCGGGTCCTAGCTGGGCGTGAAAAAGCATCTGATGAGGCCGTCAAGCTGAGTGCCACCATTGTAACATGATACGTATCTGTAGTGGTGCCCTCTTTTCAGAGACTTTGCCTTCAGCTTACCATCAGGCGAGGCGAAGTCAAATTGACGTGTCCTATATAAAAAAAAAAAAACACTTTTAAGCTTATTTATTCATAAACGGATCACAATATTTTTAAAAGAACTAGAAACCAAGGAAAAAAAACAATTTACATGATCATCCCTCCTCAGTAGTTCGTGAGATTAAGACGTTCAACCAAATAATGAAAAAAAAACTAACTTTGCAGCTGCTATTGAAACTTTTACTTGTTTAAATTTTCTGTAAATAATGCTTAAAATTCATCTCTCTATTTCATAGTACAATAACAAAACTCTTTAACTATTCAGTTTAACATTTTCTTAAATTTAAACCTTTTCTTGAATCATAAATCAGTTTTCTCAATCAGAAAATGGCACCTACAGCTGCCATTTTGTCCGAGACGTGAATTTAAAGTCGTGCTTCAGTTCCATTGCCATTTTTTCACTAGGTCAATCCTATCAATTGCTGCGATGACAACGGAATGAAAGGTAAATATAAGATAAATCATATTTATAGTCCGTGAGTTGTAAAAGTGGAGAATGAATATTATGTTAGTTTGTAACAGTGAACGTTGGGTTCGCTGATATAGCTACATAAGTAGGGTAGTGTGCCATTGAATTAAATAATAAGCCTTGATATTTGAGGGAACGTTATTTTTGATCTATTATTCAACTTTCAGGAGTACTTATACCTAGCTTCATTAGTCAAATGAGTATTTATATAACTTCTCTATCCAAACTTGCGGCAATGCCAGTTGCATACTTTGTTTTTTTTTTGTGGTTAATAGGCTCGCATTTGTCCACTTTTTTATGTACTATTTAGGTGGCAGACAAGCACACGGCCCACCTGATGGAAAGTACACCAGGGCGACTGCCGACCCCGTATGAACCTTCTAATGCCCTTCAAAAGTATAAATATAATTTTAAAAAGTAGGTATACAATAAAAAGCATACATATAATATAACAATATAATCACCTGCCTGCTTCTGCTAGGGTGACAGGCGGCTTTACCACTTACCCTCGGGTCCGCGTACAGCGAGCGCACCTGGCAACAAGCGCTTCAATTTTGAAATACTAGACATTCTATGATTTTACTTCCCCGAAAGAGGTATCCAGGGATCCAAGGGTCTGAGTATATCCTGAGTTCTCGCTAGACAGCGTTCAAAATTTCTTAAGCACTTAGAGCGGAAACACACGATGCGTTGCGGCGACGCACCGCAGAAATTTCGCCGCAGTAGCGGGCACACGAGCGGTGCGACGCCGCTGCGTTGTTATGACGCAGCGGCGCCGCGTGCGCCCTAGCTGCGTTGTAATGTCTGTTAATAATAGTGCAAGCGCTAGAGGTAGTTGAGTATGCAAAATCCGAGTGACGGCAACTTTGACCGGATTCTTATACCTGATCCTCTAAATAATGACAAAGAAATCTTGCCGCCGGGTGTGATGGTCCCTTCCCGCTCCCTTCACATCCCCTCTGCGCCCTTAAAGTAAGCATAGCGCGCGTATGCGTTTAGTGTGTTTCTACATCTATTGACGTAAAGAAGTTGCTTTAATAAGTCGTGTTTTTGTATCCATTTTTATTTTATACTACTTAGGTGGCAAACAAGCACACGGCCCATCTGATGGGAAGTGGTCACCGTGGCCTATGGACGTATGCAACACCAGGGGCATCACACTCGTGCTGCCGACTGCCAACCCTGAATTCATATTTCCATACTAATATTATAAATGCGAAAGTAACTGTCTGTCTGTCAGTCACGCTTTCACGCCTTAACCACTGAACCGATTTTGATGAAATTTAGTATAGGGGTAGATTAGACCTTGAGAAAGGACATAGGCTATGATTGGTCGCGATAACCGACATCCACGCGGGCGGAGCCGCGGGCAAAAGCTAATATAATATATATCGATGATAAATATAATAACATTTTGCTGACAACATTAGTATCATTAATGCTACAAAATATAGGTACCTACCTAGGCATATATAAAAGTACACTTTTACGAAAAGCTCAACAGTGACTTACGTCCACGACAAAATGACTATACAAGCCGTCTTTACCAGAGTTATTAATTCCCCCCATGTAAATGAACTGTAAATTGTCGCACAAGGTTTGTATTTCATTATGTAAATGCATCAATAACAAATGTCAAAATTAAAAATAAGTATTTTTTACCTACTTTAAGAAAATTTATGCTTGAATTCGCTGGTTGTTCGAATAACTTTTTTTTTTTTAATATTACTTTTATTTTCGTTTTTTTTTATTAAGTACCTATTTAAGAACCCATCCTCACTTTTACCATTAGAACAAACTATAAATTATAACGGAAATATTCATTAAAATGATTTTATATCATGTACCTACTCAATACATTTCCTTTACGAATAAGACAAGAGGGGGTAAAAAAATGGACCAGAAAATAGACCGGCAAGATCCACATTATCATTCTTGGACCGCGCAAAATTTGAGTACCGAATTTCGCCAACGGATTTAAGTGAAGAATCACTTAAATCCGTTGGCGAAATTCGGTACTCAAATTTTGCATACTCATACCTCTAGCGCCCGGTCTATAAGGCGGTGCGGCGCGCGCCGGAGCGGCGCCGCTCCGGCGCGCGCCGCATTCACCCCTTCCCGCCTCGTCTCGGTGGTTGTAAGTCCGGTGCGGCGACGCAGCGCATCGTGTGACATGCTACAGATATTTCTATGTAAAACGACGCAGCGACACCGCTCCGGCGTCGCGCCGCCGCCGCAACGCATCGTGTCAAAACCCAAAACACTCTTCAAACTTTAACGTGTAGACATTTGTTTAATATCATTTCTGAATACTCAGCCACTTTGCCGAAGGCTTGTTCTCACAGTATTCAACACAGGTATTAATTGACATGACAGTTACGCTGAAAATAATCTCTTCACCGAAATTATTTCTCGAGTTCTCTACGCCAAACAACACGTGTCAGTCTTCAGGCGAATACCTACCTATAAGCTCCTTTGAACGAAAGACGTCTTAGAGAGCTCTAAAGAATAATCCCTGTAATGTATAGAGGGATATAGTAGTACCTACTTATTTTGTCAGAAAATAATATAACGACATCTAGACGACCTGACGACTAGACCTCTGAGCCGATTTTGTCAATAGGTAGGTATAGAAATAGCTTAAGGCTGCTTTTCCACAAGAGATGTGCTAATGATGCGTTTGATATCCATCAATCATATTTATTGGTTCACATAGCATAGTACTGGTGGAAAGAGGTTCAGCTAAGCTATGTTGCGCTATGGAGTATGGAGGTGTGCTATGGATAGAGTACAGAATTCTTTTAGTCTGAGGTCTGAGAGTACAGATTCGAATTCAGAATATTTATAGGAAGTTTCATCTATCTATCTATCTATATCTTCTTCTATCTATCTATAGGTACTATTATATAATTGTAAAGTGGTCGTGTCTGTACATTGGAGATATTTAAAAAAAATACTTGGGTTATATTATGTTAACGATAGGTACTGAACACGAAAATATTTTTTTACGATTAATATAGAATTTCCTGTCTGTTTGTCCGCGATGGACGCAAAAACTACTGGACGGATTTTGATGCGGTTTTTTTTTTGTTAGAAAGGGCTTACTCAGACTTAAAATCTTACGTTTGTTTGATCGCAATCGGTTGAGTAGAACCGAAGATATGAGCAAAGGTCGCGTTAACCGAGATGCATGCGGGCGGAGCCGCGGGCGGAAGGCTAGTAGCATATATGTCACTCGCTACGCTACATAGCATAGCACAGTGGAAACGGTCACATAGTTCCATAGCTTAGCTTTTAGTTTACATCTTAGCTTAGCTCTTAGCATAGCTGCATGAACATTTCTAGTGGAAAGGCAGCCTAAGACCTGCAAAAATCAAAGGCCAGGTTTCAAAAACAGTTGGTCCGGTCAATAAATATAAAATAATGTTCTTTTCCGTGTGCTAATACATAGTAGGTATACTTAGAAGGACTTCTTATGTAGACTATAATAAATAGGTAGGTAGGATTAACTATAAAAAACTGGTCTTCTACTGTTATTTGGGCAAAGTAATAGACAGGATATTGACAGCCTCTGTGGTGTGGTGGTGATGAACGCAACTGCTACGCATGAGTTGCGGACCCGATGCCCGCTCAGTGCAAATATATAATATACATATACTCATATATTGTATATGAAAATGTCTATTTGCATTGGTTTGGGTATCTCCATGCCTCAGAGAGCACGTTAAGCCGTCGGTCCCGGTTGCCGTACGAACATCTAAACACTCGTTCAGGTAGTTGGAGCCCTAAAAAGTTTAATAGCAACTGCAATAGGTACTTCGATATCGCCAATGGTTTATGGAGGTCAGATGGCAGTAAGTTTTTTTTATAAAGGAGACGTCAATTTGACTTCTCCTCGCCTGGTGGTAAACTGAAGGCAAAGTCTCGGAAAAGAGGGTCACCAAAGACACGTACCATGTTACAATCGTGGCACTAAGCTTGACGGCCTCATCAGATGATTTTTCACGCCAGGGACTATAAGAAGAGGGAAACGCGTGAACTGGTGGGTAACACGTTAACGTGAGAACCACGATTGTATCATGGTACGTGTCTGCAATGGTGACCCTCTTTCCTGGGACTTGGTCTTCAGCTTACCATCAGAAGAGGTGAAATCAATATGACAAAAAAAAAAAAAATCTGAAATACACAAAACTTTACTTAGGTACTTACTTACTTATCTACTTTACTTGCCCTTTCCGAGAATTATTATGATAAGTAAAAGAAAATTCTAAGTTATCTTGACGTGGGTCTCATTTGATCTCGTTCATTTCCTTACTTCAAAATGTCAAAAGCCTTTGCCCTTATACTTAAGTAGCCCTTAATAACTAGGTATTATAGTGTCTTTTTTCATCAAAGAACTGAGATTAGTACACACTTAGTCCAATAGATGGCATTAAACTCTCAAAAGTTACACAAAGGTTTTATTTTAACCATAGAGGTCCATACCACAGTATAACTCTGGACACTTATCTTGGCCCTAAAATGTGCGAAAAACGTGCCCCATACGCGCGCTATACATTTCTTGGGTATCTTTTGAGGATAGCACGGGGTGCTAGTGCTACTGCGGTGAACGAACTCAAATTCACTAAGCATAGATTATTACAAAGCAATCCGTGGGCGTCAGAGCCTGGTTTGTCTTGCGATTTAGGTCCAAGATACTTGTCCGGAGTTATATTACTAACTGCTGCCTGCGGCTACACCAGGGTGGAATTTCATTTCCGTTCCCGCAACTTGGGAACCTATTCCCATGATAAAAAGTAGCCTATGTGTTATTCCAGACAACCTATCCTCGTACTAATTCAGCTTGATGCGTTTAACCGTTACAGCGTGATTGAATGACAAACAAGCAAACATTCTGGCTGAATATCAAACGGCGCCGTTTAGATAACAGCCTAGGCCAGGGATGGCGAACTTTTAGTGCCTTTGCACATTATAAGAAAATTTCTGGTGCTTGACAAGAAATTTCTTATATATTCCAAAAAAAAGTTCAGTGAAGTCGTAGACGTGCCGACGAGGGGGGAGGGAGGGGGGGGGGGGTAGTTAGCCGAAGTTGCTCTGTCTGTTTGCTACGGGTTTCACGCCTAAATTTCCTTTATTTCATATTTCATTTGGCCGACCCCAAATATGTACTTTGTGAAAGAAAGAAGAAAAGAAACAGGTATAGGCACAGATTACCGAATGCCCACCTACAAACCCAGGTGGCCCTGGTGGCATTGGTGGCGTGCCCAATAAATTGTGCCCCGTGCCATCTTTGGCACGCGTGCCAATGGTTCGCCATCCCTGGCCTAGGCAGTTAATTGAACGCCTGATTGAGCTGCAACATTTCAACAACAATTCCTTACCAGTTCACGTGTTTCCCTCCTCCTACAGTCCCGAGTCCTTTAAGCGGGGCGTGAAAAAGCATCTGATGAGGCCGTCAAGCTGAGTGCCACCATTGTAACATGATACGTGTCTGTAATGGTGAGTCAGAGACTTTGCCTTCAGGTTACCATCAGGCGAGGCGAAGTCAAATTGACGTGTCCTTATATATATATGTATATAAAAAAAACATGTCCATAGAGAACGAACAATTTAATAACTTTGAACGGAATTATATTTTTTGATCTACGCGATCGCAGAGCGAAATCGTGTCGATACGGTGTACAATTTTTGCTTTGATTGTACCTTACGCAGTTACGCCTTTTTTTGTGTAATTAAGGTGATTACATACGCGAATGACTTTGACCATACAAATGCTCAAGGTCATTCGCTCGTTTTTCAGCCGTAAAAATCAGTAAAACTAATTTTAATAGATAATTTTATAGGGGACGATTACAAACTAAGAAGGTCACGTCATGCTAATACACACATTTAACATACATCTGAAATTTTAGATTATTTGGATATATATTGTAGAAAATATTTGGTTTCATAAGAAAGAGTAGAGTGATGTTTAGAGCCTGTTTTTAACTATTTCCTCCTTTTTTATTGAATTTATGAAAAGGTGAAGTTACTCTGTATATCCTGTAGTATGCAGGGATGTAAATTTCAGATCTTTAGGTTGTATAGTTAAAAAGAAAAACGGTTTCGAAAATACCGATTTTTCGATGCTAATCTGATTCGGGGCCTTAAAGCCTTGCGGCGTGTGAGATAGTGGTGTAGATAAAACAAATATTTACCTACCTACTCATTCCATAGTCAATTTAATCAACCCACTAACGATTCAGAAATGCCTGTTTAAATTATTGTTTACCGCAGAAATTAATTAACAAAAACGAATTTATTGTCCTTTTGAATATACCTCGGTTTTAATTAATTGCTATAATTCAAATATCGATTGAGACGACTTCACTAATGGTGTCGAATTGTAAAAAGTCGCTTAGTTTTTTCTTAATTACCAAACAGCTTCCATTGTTTTAATATTTTTATCATGGCCGCTGTTGCTCACCAAGTGTTCACCGTTGCATTGTGATTATCTTATCATTTAGCACCGTATCATACATATATTATGCTAGACGGCTCTCCACGACTTCGCTTATTACAACAATATGCCATTGCCATACTTAACTCATACAATGCCCGCAATTTATTAATTTTCAAATAATATTTGGGTATCTACAGGGTTTGTTGATATGCCACCGCCTCCTTCTGCGAGCAAGTAATGCTCGTGAAGGAGGCGGCGGAGCCAGAACCGAGGAGACCGCACGGCCCACGATGAGCGGAGGCAACTCGGGCGTCGGAGGTTGCAGAATGACCTCAGCTTGACTCATCAGATGCTTTTTCACGCCCCGCTTAAAGGACCCGGGACTGTAGGAGTAGGGAAACACGTGAGCTGGTAAGTAATTCCATGTCTTAATGGTGCGGCATAAGGAGTCACCGAACCGCTTGGTTCTTAAATTAACTCAAATCAGCAACAATCATAACGGACCATCGAACTCCTTGCCAAAACTCAGTTGGGATTTTGGGCTCGTCTTTTAGTCTATCTACGAAAAGACCGCACTCAGCAAACTAGTACTTACTTACTTCAAATATTGTACTTACCTGCTTATAAGGGTATTTTTTAACCAACCCTACATCACATTGTCTCATCTTATCTTATCATTAATCCTTGTTTTACACTTCAAACTCAAAAGTGTCAAAAAACGGACGGGTGCCAATGATAGGGTTAACTCCGGTACAATAATGGTCTCTGGTTAAAAAAAGACAACTGTCATTGTCAGTTACACAATTGGCTGCGAAGGGTTAAAACTTCATCAAAGAAAGTGAAAAGAAGTGTGTACTTAATGATTTTATGCACGAGACTTTACAATCCTCGAGATCCTATGGATTAAGTTACTGTGTCGGTAGCTTACGGGTTAAGGAGATGGCCGTACATTCCCGGGTTCGAATCTTGACCTCCGGAACGAGAACTCGCTCCTAACACAAGTACCTCTAGCTACAGTCTACTCTCATCGTTAGCGAAATCATGGCGTGTTCCCAGACGGAGTTACTTCGTTAATTGTGTATAAGTACTGTAACATCAGGAGACAGAACAAATAGATTATTAAAATAAAAACAATAAATTCGCACCGCGGACTTAGAATTCAAGGTTGCACCAAGAGCCAGCGAGCAAAACCATCGGTTTTTAAATCCGCGGACTTCTAGGTGCTCCATTAGCGGTTTAGACCTTTGGCTCGCGAGTTCGTTGGCGTACCAGCGGTTTTGCTCGCCAATGGATCACCCCCTTTAGTTAGATAGAGGGAATACCTACCTAGTAATTTCGGTTAGGTAGGTAGGTAACTACCTATTCTTTTTTAATCTACTTATAATAGTAGGTATTTATTTAAGGAGGCTCGAAACATATTTTATTCCTTTATTATTCATATTTTGTTGTTATAGGGACAGGGATACCTCTACATCTTTAAAAATTTTAACGAAAATTAAACCTTAAAAAGGTATCTTAATGCCTATTAAATATCTAAACTAAGTACCTACCTACGTACCTAGCAGGTAATCTGAGTCTACGAAAATGAAATTCAAATCCTAAGATCACTAAACTTAGGATTTCAGTTTAATCTACGGAGGTTGGTTTCTGATTACATTCTGTATTCTGAGTTTACTTTACTTCGCAAAATAAATAAAAGGCTATGCTATAATAAAAGCCTTAAGGTAACTGTACCAATGCTCGACACTTTAAGGAAAAATAAAATTTCAATCTAAAAAATTTAACAAATTAATTACAGCATGATCGTTACATTCTTTTTTAACTGTTACAGCAACAATTAGACATTAACTTTTGCCCATAAAATCTTTAAAATCTATCATACTTTTACTTTAAATTAAATTATTATGCACTTGGTCGAAAACACCAATGCTAGACATCATTGTCCCAATGGTCCAAGTATGTCAATAACTTCAATATTTATAACGTTTATACTAAAATTAGTAATAATCATAACTTATAAACAAAAAAATCACACCTATAAAAATCAGTACCCTTGGCAAAAATCTTAAGAAATAACACGACCGTGTTCACGGAGTCACATTATTTGCTGTCAACAGTCTTTCTAAATTTACTTCGGATGGTGTTGCGAATATTTGAACATATCTTATAGATACCATTAGGCATCTTTTAAGTCAATAGTCTTATAAAACAAATGGATAATTTTCTCAAAATACTGGGTTTTGTTCGAAAGTGTCTAGCATTGGTACAGTGTCGAGCATTGGTACAGTTACCTTAGTACCGTAACAACAAATAGATTGACAATTTCTAATTCATTGTTGTACAAAAGACTGCAGTTTTTTTGGCAACAAAAAAGTCTGGACAAAAAACCGGTCACGCAGGTAAGTGTCCCCTGCCTTTAACGTACAACGCGAAGTTGGTAACACTTTCTGCGCGTTGCATAGGGCGAAATTATGGAATGTCAACAACTTCACACTACGCCGAACGCAACAACACCATTGCCTGCTGTTCGTGACTTTTAATAAAAACAAACCCTTTATTGACATACAAAATCAAGTTTTAACACGCACAGTGCCGTAATTTAACTACAAAACCCAAAACAAACATAGCTACTAACAGTGAATTGTAATGTTACAACAACTTCAGGCCACAAAGTTTTTAGACTTTTGTTTATTGTAATCACGGCGTAACCTGGCTGAGTTCGGAAGAGCAACAGTTTGTTGGTCGTATACACGCGCGCGTACTCCTTCGATTTTGTTAGGTTATACTTCTATGTCAGTCGTGCAGTTTAAGACTCGGTGTGGCGTCGTGTCGCTGTCTCGCGCGCTGTTAACATCGAAAACTTTTATCTTGTGTCGAATACTGTAGATAAATAATGCGAAATCGATCCGAATAACGAATAATTATCGAAAAAGTGATGTTTGTGTGTTGCAGTGATTATTAGTGATAGTTTTTGTGTGATATCGAGTGCATTCTTTGGTGATTCATCTCGTGACAAGAAAATTGTGTACCGTCTCGCATTGTGGATGTATTGGTAAAATTATGTGTATGGCGACTAGTGCCGAGTTCAAGTGAACTTTGGTCTCTTTATGGCGAATAAGAATGCATAGGATTGTCGCTAAACTACGATAGAATAAGGTAAGATTCTTTTGAAATTACTACCTAACATAGTTTTGAATTACTTTTTTCTATGTATTAGAACTTGTTTATATAGGTACTTGAACTCTTTAGCCAATAGAAACTGTTTGCTTTATCTACCTATGATACTATTTTTATTTGTTTATGTACTTGATAGTTCAATTTTTTATTTTGAACGAAACAGTATGTAGATGTCTTGATAATTGAACTAAAACGAATTGACTGACTCACAGCACAGCTGTTGCTTACAATTACCTGTGCTTTACATAACATCTAATTTAAAAAAAAAATGTCTTCAGAATCAGGCTAGAGTATGCATGAAAACAAAACCAGTGGCTATTCTTTAAAATATATTAAATAGTTTCCTACCTCATATAATTTGGCAGAAATTAAACAGCACAAATCGTATAGCGTGTTGAAATTTAAAATATCGTTATTTTACTGGAACAGCAAACTGGTTTATTAGACAATCGGCGTGAGTCGTGACTGCGTGAGGCTCAATGACCGGTTTCCTTCACTTGACTCATTCTAGTAATGTAGATTAAAAATAGATACGATTATCCTTTACTATCGTTATAGTAGATGATAGCAATGCATTAGCCAATGTTCTCATTCTCAGTATGAATTTATGTGAGAACTACTTAGCTGTCGCCCGCGGCTCCGCCTGCGTGTTAACGCGACCAAACATAGCCTATGTCTATGTCCTTCCCCAATCTCTAATCTATCTGTGTTCGAAATTTCATCAGGTTATCTTCAAAAATGACGAACTTATAAGTAAACAAAGTTTCATCCCTTATTTTGAAATCCCTTTAACCCCTTTTTTCGCCATAAATAACAGCCTGTTCTTTTTTAATCTGTAGTCCATCTCTGTAGGTACCAAATTTTATCAAGATCTGTCTGTTCATTAGTTTAGGCGTGAAAGAATAACAGGCAGACAGACAGAGACCGATGTTCGCCAAATAAGTAGGAACTAACCGACCCTACATAAGCGTTTTTTTCTTCTAGAAGAATAAGAAGAGTATTTAGATCCAAGATCTTCGGGTCTTAAACCCACGCGGGATTTCCTCTAGAAATTCGACGGTCAGATGGTAGTGCTATTGGTTTTGATGGTTACCTTTTGCTGAGAGCGACTGCTGTCTGACCTACCGAGGCGAAAGCCTGTGGGAGAACCTCGAACATTGTTTAGCCGGTGCATCGACTAATAAATAGATTAGCCTGGGATCTCAAATACATTGAGGACCCTGTACGCTGAACAGTTTCAATATAATTCAAAGGAATGTGTGAACCAAGCGGGGTGATACCTATGTTCCTCTGATAAAAGTACGATTCTTCGACGATCATGCTTGACTGGCAGTGGCCGCGGTGGGTCAGCCGGCAGTTGTGCCCGTAAAAGTCACGTCAGCAGTAGAAATTGCAGGAGAACGTAGGTACTGTGATCCCCAAAGTGTAAGCTTCATCAAGAAACTGTGATAAACATGAGGTTATGATGACTTCCCTACTTCTATTGTTAGTACCTACTTACTTAGATAGGTAGGTACCTAGTTATTATTTCCCAAGTAGGCACTTAGGTATGTTGTTTAGTTTACTAACTTTGAATACAAGTTTTCGTTCTCTAAGTAGTGATTTCATCCTATGACGAGGATACTGCAAAATAGACCTGAAAACATCAAAGTTAGCCTACATCATTAATATTTAGTCATATACCTAAATAGTGTAGCATAGATAATAAATGTATAATAGGTACTTAATATTATTATGCTCTGTGGTAACTGGTACGTACAATATGCTGTCATACATAGTGTGGTTTTATAATCTGTATTTTAGTTCGTTCACGAATATTTTAGTGGCAAAATTATGTTATTGTGTTCATTCAACAATACATAAGTAGGTACCTACTTAAGTAATACCTACTATGTAGTTCTAGTAATTACCCAGTACCACCGGCTAGCCTTGGCTTCTATTGAATCAACTATTTTTCCTTGCGACAAATTCTTTGATAGCTAAGGTTCTTTTTAATTAAAATGTTAGAAGATTGAAGTCGTGACGAATATTGAATATTATTGGATTTAGCGCCGAGTACATTTTTTTGACTTATTGTAAGCCATTTTATTTTCATTTTGGCAATACGAACTCATCATTATCCATATATAGTACCTACATACACAGATTCTTCCTAAGTTTTCACTTTTATGAGAGCGACCGCTGTTTGACCTCCCAACTCTGAGAGGAAGCTTGCGCCAATTAGTCGGTGTTTTAGCAGGTAGGACTGAGATAACTGATAGAAAAAAAAATCATAACTAATTCCACGCGGACATAGTCGCGAGCAAAGCTAGTTTTCATAAAAGAGCTTCGGTATAGTTTCCGGCATATATTAGGTACATATATGTTTGACTTTGACCCCTAGAAACGGGACCCTAGTGCTGTGACGTCACTGGGGTCTAGAAATAAATGCCGGTAACTATAACGGGGATGTTTGTCAAATGCTTTAAAAAGTTCTACACGACAATATGTATTACATAAAACGTTTTTAATATTAACTCCGTCTCATTGAGGGGAAGAATCACAAACGCATTGTTCGACCCCTACAAAATGCAATAAAACCCGCCTTAGCGAGATCCCTTTCTAAGCCACCTTTGAATCGGACCGCGAAGGGAATCATTGCCACTCTACGGGCGTACTATCGACACTGAATAAGAAATATTATTCTCTTTTGAGATTATCGAAATTCACGGTTCACTTTCTGAATAAATTCTTCAAAGAAATACTTCATGTGCCAAGTTTTGCAGGTACGGTACGCCAACGATGTGAGAATTTATGGTTCTCATAGATTTAATATTAACATCACAGACTAGCTAACCTGTCCAAGTTGATCTAGACAGACTATGTTTATTAAATCGAGGGCGTTATATGGGAAGGCCCTGGTCAGGTGGACCCGTAACTGACCACTAGAAACGAAAACAAGCATGGAAGTAGAAGAAGAAAGGCCAATAGAAAGGGGCGCGCATTTTTCATATAACTTTTTAAGTCCTATTATTGGAGGTCCGAAAATGTTTCTCATACCATTTACCATCATATTGATCAGTCTTCATAATATTTGTAATATGTACTAACGATGAAAACTGATAATCATCGAGATAATACATTGGTAAGTACTTGTACTTACTATAAAAAATACAATAACAATAAAAACAACTTTGGATGCAACTGGAATTGGCGTTCAAAAAACGAAGAAAGGAATACAAGTCCTTCTCGACGAGAACACTGGATGCAATTACATTAAACTAATATTATAAATGCGTAAGTAACTCTATCTGTCTGTTAAGCTTGCACGACTAAACCACTGAACCAATATTGATGAAATTCAATACAGAGATAGATAAAACCTTGGCGGGCGGAGTCACGGGTAACAGTTAGTATTCTATAATTTTAGATTTACGTTACGCAATTCGTGATTCCATTAATTTCACATTCCATGGTGAGTAACTAGCTCGGGGATTTCGTGGGCTAATTCGTATCTGATTAAGTTGGTTGCGAATTCGGTTGTCTAAGCGAGCTATGTCTAATCCAGCTAATTGGAATGAGGCTCATTAATATACATCCTTATTCCTGGTTTATAAATTGAAAATTGGTAAAGTGCGAGCCGGAAATGCATACGAAGGGTTCGGTGCCTGTGCAAGATACACTTTGTAATTTTGATCATAGTTATTTGTTATAGGGATACACTTTCAAGTTACCTATCTATGGCAGTTCACAGCTGGACATGTTTCCTGAAGTGACTCATGAAAAAGTACCTGATCTTCCACCTGCCAATCTATACCAATTCATTGGAATTGGTATAGATTGGCAGAATATACATACACCCGTATTCACAAACAACACTGTGAGGTCTCATAGTGTGCTCGAGCGCATAGGGCTGGTAAAATTAATTCACAAACATCACGGAGCAGTATCTAACGCAGTACGTTCCCTCAACGAAGTATTACTTAAGTGTTATCAATGAATAAAAAGGCTTGCCAAAACGAACGCACTGAGAATTTGTCGTTCTTTGCACAGTTTTGATAGTACGCATAGCGAAGTATTGTTTGTGAATACGGGTGATAGCCTCGAAAGCAATCGGCATACAACACTGAAATGACGATGATTTCTGTGCCGGTGTTAGCTGTCTAAGAACTAATAGGGTACACCCTACTCGTGAATGGACAGACAGCGGAGTTCCAGCAATAGGGTTCCGTTGGCTACCATTCGGGTACGGAGCCCTAAAACCAAATGCTTTCACCAGAAGACGTTGACAAACTAGCGTAATTATAACAGCGGCAATAATAGCTGGCCATATGTCAGCCGCATATTTACGGCTAAAATTGCTCATAAACTTTATAAAGTTCCATAAAAGTTAGGTAGGTATAGGTAATTTGGTGCCCCGCGCGCCCATGGGAAAGGTCTGCCTTAATTTATATGCGGCGATTTGTCAACTTCCACATACACACTGATGTACAGTTCACGACCAAAGACTTCTAGATGTACCTTACCTACTAATAGAACAGTTGTATGGTACTGAATATTTGCTCTCGAAGGCTGAATTTCACTGATGAAAATTAAGTTGATTTCGTTAAGTAAAATATGTTTGCGTAATAGTTACTCAGTTAACGAAATCTATATTGATTTCTTTCTAGCTGTTGCCCGCGGTTTCGCTCGGGGGGCGTCGGTTATCGCGATTAATCATAGCCTGTGCCCTTTCCCAAGGTCGAATCTATCTCAGAACCAAATTTCAGTAAAATCGGTTCAGTGGTTTAGGCGTGAAAGCGGAACAGACAGAAAAAGGTACTTTCGTATTTATAATATTACTTTGGTATTGATTCATCGGTGAATTCCAGCCTATTTTACGGTCGATTATCCATTAGTTCTTTCACTTAGACTAGGATACCACGGAAACTTCCTTCCACTAAACTGAGTTTTATAACTCTTTATCTTACATCGGATTAGGGACAAGTTTTCTTTTGAAAGGTCTCTTTAGCTCGCAGTACTTAAGACCTACTTTAAAATAAATAACATGGTCTCGAGTCGACACGAATATAAGTTTTCTGGACACAGTTTTCATATTCAATTGAAAGAGTAATTAATGTAAGTACTTTAGCGTTTACCTGGAACTTGTTGCCAGTGCCAGGCACTTCGTAAAAGGTAATGGCCCGAAGCAGTGTGCCCGTTTCAACTGTCGACAAGGGGACTCCGGGACTATAATAGGGTAGAACAATTATTTTTGTCGTAGATTCTCGTTTATTTTTGTGTTTTTAGGAATGACTGTTAAGATCTTCCTTAACTATATTTTATTTTTTTATTAGAGGTGTATTGTATTTTAGGGTGTTTCTTTTTATCTGGGATTCCCCCGATTTGCCCTAGTTTAGAGGGCGACCGGGAAAAGTGCCCGGAAGACGTCTTCAAAAAATTTCCAGAGAAAACCACTTTGTGTTAGGACCCCAATTAATTGAAAAGCAATAAATTTAATTAAAATGTATTTATATAAGAAAAAATGTTTTTAGGGTTTAAAAAATCATCAATCTTACGTAAATGTCAGGGGTTTTATAAGTTTTTATCCGGCGTCGTTTGACCAGTAATATTAGTGTTAGCAGCAACGGCATTTAAGATAAAAAAAACATCTAACAATAACATAACAAATGACATACAATTAAGCGGGGCTCGAAAAAGAATCTGATGAGGCCGTCAACCGTCAAGCTGAGTGCCACCATTGTAACATGGTACCATGGTTACGTGTTTGTAATGGCAACCCTCTTTTCCGATTCTTTACCTTCAGCTTACCATCAGGCGAGGCGTAGTCAAACGTGTCTCATATAAAAAAAACAAATATACTAACAGTATACACGAAACGATTTCTGTGTTGATAGGTCTACGCAAAATTATGTTTGGACGGTCAAACGCTACGAAATATCGTTAGGTAGGTACGTGTGTGTAGTGGGTATTAGTAATCCAATTTGTTTTTAGATCCCGAATGAACCGGGTTAGTGGTCTTCCCACAGAGATAGGTAATATTACAAGCTCTGGTAGTTGCTAGCACACAGGCGTATTCCGGTTATTAGCACAACACAACAAAATTGTACATGAAATGACATTATTGTTGTTTTTTGGAAACCGCTTTCTATTAGATGGGCCCTCAGCCCCCCTAGACAAGTAGCAATTCGTTGGCCGGTGTATTGAAGAATAGAGGGATGAATGTATGGGCTTTGTCATATGTCATAAAATCCCATACATCATCACTGTATTCTACAACACGCCGATCATTGAATTACCACTGGGCTAGGGAGGCTGGTATGGTTATTTGCCAGGTAAATAGAAAAATAAACTGGATAAATTGAAAACTGCTAAGTTGTAGTTTTTGTACAATACATCCCCATTCCCCAACGACGCATCTCTAAATTCATGGCGGATTTTCGTTTTGCCCTACAAATTCTGACTGCTAGCCAGGTAAATTCCTATTACAGCTCCAGTAAAAGTATGATATAGTAACTAGTAAGCCCTGTCCTCGAACTATGATGGACCTAGTATATTTTATATCCAAAAGATCGCTTAGCAATAAAGATATCAATCTTAACTTTTCCAAGTAATTTCATCGCAATTTATCACTAAATTACTTCTAACTTAGAACTTTGTCTTGAACAAAAACACCGACTCAAACTGTGACCTGTACCTAATGGCAATAAAACCATTAGCAGATAAACTTCTTTCCGTTATTTCATTAGGTGATTCTGTTTGTTTCCTGAGTTGTTTTTGTACTACTGAATTGGCATACCTAGTTCACATTCTAGTAAGCGGTTACCAAAGCTGAACAGAAAGAAATAGGTACGCCGAAATCAAACAGATTAAAGGTCACGCTGAAAATCGAACAGATACAAAATCGCGTCGAAGCCTAATCCATATCGAAAAGATTAACAAATGCACCAAAGCCGAACTGCCAAAAAATCGGGTAGAAGCTGAGCACAGAGCAGATTAAACAAACGCACCGAAACCGAAAAGATTGATAATTCGGCCGTAGCCGAACAGATAAACAATTATTGCAATAATAATGGTGTCACTACCGCGTTGAAAAACAATATGGCGACCATGGAGTCTTGTTTTCTGTATAGCAGCGTTTCTCAAACTTTAGCTCCATGTAGCTACTCCTATTAGATTTTCAGGGCAGCAGTACGTACCTTAAATTTCAGACATGAAATAATTAACTAAGGTATTTGAAAAGCCTACACCAGAGCCTCGCCCCTCAATTAGAATATAAGATGTTGCTGGAACCCCATAATTAAATCCCCGTTTGTGAAAATGTGTAACAGCGCAAAAGTCCCGGTTGGACAGTTCCAAACTTAAAGGGATCGTGCAAATTATGTAAAAGAAGTCTAGGCTAAAACAGTCAAGCTTAGTGAACAGCACCTGAAGGAATATTTTGAGATAGGCAACGCTGCCTTTGAGAGGAAAATTGCTTTTTAAATATGTGAGTAGCGTAAGACTCTTTATTTAATCTGGTAACACTAAATAATGTACATAATTTACAATGTAAGTAGGCTGGTACTTACTTTATTATGTGTAGATACATAAATATTGCGTTATCAAGACTTATGTTACGTTATGTATGAGTGAAACCAGTCTACCATGAAACGTATAGTCGCCATTCGCCATCAGTATTAGCTTAGCACATTCAAAGTTGCGGTCGTTGCGGACCACCTTAGCTCAAAACTTTACATAAAATAATAAATACGAATTGAAAAATGATAAATATGTCCTAGAAAGATTATAAAAATTACATAATTATTACATACCGATTTATATACTTACTTTATTTCGAACGGAACTAAAACCCGCAACCATCCGAAGATTAGTGTTGCGCTCTACAAACTGGATTGTTGAAACTATTGTGAATGTAAACATGTTCAGACAGACCGGTGCGTTGTCATGGGGCGTTATGTAACATTCGCAGATGTCATTGAAATAAAACCACTTTTTAACGGATTCTATCGCGATTTATTTGTTATTATTTACTTTTAGTCCGACGTTATATTCGAGTATAAAATAATAGCAAATAAATCGCGATAGAATCCGTAAATAGTGGTTTTACTTCAAGAGTGATATTCGCGTAAACTTCAGAAAATATGATTCGCAGATGTCGTTATGCAGTGTAGTCCAAAAATCCATGAGTACTTGCCACACATACATCTTATACTGCATGAATGTTTGCTTTGTCACATGTTACGCACTTTAAGGAAAAAAAACAAATCTAAAAAACATAACCTTTTTCCATAGTACATCAAAAATCCAATGCTTTATAACTAACTCAGGAAAATGACGTTCCTAAGCGTAACAGCATCTTATTACATGAGCCACTTCATTAATCATGTGTGCCGAAAAACTCCGGGAATAAGGCGGGAAAAACCTCAAGTACGTACTTAAGAAAATGGCCGCCCGCCCTCTCATCTTCCACTTAGTTATCTAACACCTGATAACCCTATTGTCTATACCTGTTTATATGACAGTATGTCGACCATTAATACGAAGAATTTGATTCTGGCACATTATTGATGTCTCAAGTAGGAGACAACGAAATAATAAGGTATGTTCTAGGAATTTTTAATGACGGATTGATATCGATCCCACTTCTGAATTTCCGAAGTAAAAGACTGATTGCGTTCTCGTTACACGTTGTATTCCAGGGATAAAAAGCTAGCTAGCATGTGCTCTCATCGGGCTCAATTACTTCGGTCCACACCTTCGGAAGTACTTTTTATGGTAGGTTTACTGGAGTTCTCCCTCTGTACAATTAATGCATTGATCCTGTTCATGTATACTTGTCTTCCTAAAATAACGCACCCTAACTAGACGTGTACTAAGTAAGGCGTGCCGTAGTACCATTTATCTCATAATCTATCAACATTAACTATTTTCGGAACACGCTCATAAGTGTTAGAGATGCTTGACTTGAGGCAGAAACGTTTTTTTGTCGCTTGTTTAGCGCACGTGGGATCTTACATCGTGACGATATTACAGGGTGGGACTACCACCTAAGTACTTTCATTGCAGGGTATTAACATTTTCAGAGAGAGCGCTTGTGATTAGAAGTGTAATCGTTACTTGAATGATTTTACATGAAGTGTTTGTGCTTTCATCTTGTCACATTTAAATATGGAAACAAAACTTTCTCGACACTTAAACTATTCAATACTAGGTCCCGTTTTGGTTGTAGATACAGATACGGTTGATTTGGACCAGGAAAACCCTTGAGTTGGTATATTATCGCAAAAATACTTTAAATGCTTTGTTGACACGACGATTGAAGGTGAGTAAGGAAAAGAGGAGACTGGGGCAAAGGAAAATCCTCCGAAAGTTGATATTAGAACCGGAGGGTGGTAGTTTCTCAGTCGAACCATCTTTTTTTACCAACTCTGAAAAACATTTCTTGTATTTTTTTATTTGAAAAAAAAAAAAAAAAAAAGAACATTGTGTGAATCTTTCGAAGTGTTTTTCTAGTGAAAAGGATAATAAAGGCGAATAAAGAGTGTTGTGTGCCAATCAATAAATCTTAGGGCGAATGTCGAAAAAAATAATATTTATGTAGGTAGCTTGTGGTCTAATTAGCAGTATGTTCATTCTGCATTGCGTTGTTTTGTTCACACGCACGCGTTAATTGTGTACTGCCTCACAACAGCTGCTAGGCACAATACCGTGTTCTTTGTTAGTGGTGTTATCGAACCACAGCCAACAAACCCTCCTCTACTCTTTCATACAAATACCTTCTACGATAAAATATAATTACTTTGTGTGATTAGGAACGCAATTAAAATAACATAGCTAACTTAACACCTATTTTTGTTACTTTCTTCTTTGATAATCAAAAGTATACCTTGTGGTTGAGTGTTAAGGATAATATTTGTATGTCTCAGTACTTTAATTTGTTTTTCTTTATGTGTAAGAAATTGGTTTTCTTATTTTTTGTACTACCTAATTGTAGAAACATTGCCACTGATTGAATTTTATTGCCTTCACCTTGGCTTTTCCTTTCGTATCAAGGACAAGGTATCCCTATAGGTACTTTCTGATATTCACAATTGACCAAAGCCCATTGAATATGCGTATTAAACCATACAATCCATCAACAGTATTATTTCTTAATACCTCTGTCGCTTTTCATGACGCCCTAGGGACATCGGCAATGTCGGACAATACGTGGCCATGTTGGGCTATTATTAAATACTCAAGCCTCAGAATAGCTCTATATGTATATTATCAGTGTATCCCAAACGGTGGGTCGTGACGTGACTGTCCAGACCCGAGGTACCAGGTCACAAAAATAAAATTCCGGCTCACACTAATAGAATAACAGAGACGGAATGCTTAGAACTAGCGTGTGAAGCCGCATAAAGTGATACTAAAGTACCTAGTACCATTTTACTCGCACTTTTTGTGTACCTGCCTTAGAGCCCTGGGTCCACTGCAGCAGTCACTTTCCCTTTCACTTCAATAAATTTATAATGAAATGTGTTTTCCCCTACATATATTACGATGGTTAAAAATAAAGTTTGGGTAACGCTTTTTATACCACCTACGAGTATGTCGCAGTATGTCGCACGGCCCATCTGATGGAAAGGGTTTCCTTGACCTATGGACGATTGTAACACTAGGGGAGTCACACTTGTGCTGCCAACCCTGTATTCAATTGAATCAAAGGGAATTCAACACGAGGTTATTATAGCCGCGGTATTCGTAGGGGGGGGGGGGGGGGGGGACACACGGAAACTAAGTTACTGCCGTGGCTAACGTGGCTCTGGTAAAAATATATCGCTCATTTGCAAGAAGCACGACATAACTAAAAACGACAACTTTTGGGAAACACGGTTTTAAAATTTGATCTCCATTTTTACAATAACTATTAATGAAAAGATCACTAAACTGCATTTTATTGTGTCAAGCGTCTATTCATCTTTATTTTATGAGTTTTACAAATCAGTTTAATGTGAGGAATATGTTATAATTGACATTTTTATGGCATCTGGGATCACTTGTGACATTATTTCTAATAAAATAGTATACCATTATTTCCTACTCTTCAGATTGTGTCATTATTAATAATAAATATTTTCTAAAATGTTTAATTAGAGGGTATGTAAATAAAAAAATTTCATTTTAGAAAAATTAAAAGTTTAATAATTTTTTGTTATGACAATAATACTATTACTTTTAAATCAGTCATTTTGCTTAAACAATACTTACCCACCCCAAGAATACAATCAGCCGCTGTGTATGGCGTTTGTGGACTACGAAAAAGCCTTCGACTCTATCGAAACCTGGGCAGTGCTGGATGCCCTGCAGCGGTGCCGTGTCGATTGGCGATACATCGAGGTGCTGAGATGCTTGTATGACACTGCCACAATGTCTGTCCAGCTCCAAGACCAAAAGACGAAACCCATTAGCCTCCAGCGTGGAGTGAGACAGGGAGATGTTATATCTCCCAAACTATTCACCAACGCATTGGAGGACGTCTTTAAGACTGGATTGGACTGGGCGGGGCATCAACAGCAACGGCGAGTTTATCTCGCACCTCCGGTTCGCCGACGACATCGTCATATTTGTGGAGTCGCTGGAACAATTGGGCGAAATGCTGCACAGCCTGAATGGAGTTTCTCGACGAGTCGGCCTTGGTGCAAACTTGGAGAAAACCAAGATTATGTTCAACGAACATGTTACACCAGGACCGATTGCCATCGAAGGGGCTACACTCGAAGTTGTTCAAAAATATGTCTACCTTGGGCAGGTTATCCAGCTTAGTAAAAACAACTTCGAGAAAGAAATAGCCAGAAGGATCCAATTGGGTTGGGCAGCATTCGCCAAATTACCTACGTCGGGTTTTCTCGGTTTTACCGCAATGCCTCAAAACAAAGGTTTTCGACCAGTGCATCCTACCTGTTATGACTTACGGTGACAAAACGTGGCCACTGAAGGTGGGGTTACTCCACGACCTGAAAGTTGCGCAGCGGGCTATGGAGCGAGCTATGCTTGGAGTTTCTTTGAAGGATAAAATTCGCAACGAGATCATCCGACATAGAACTAAGGTTACCGACATAGCTCGCAGAATCAGCAGGCTGAAATGGCGGTGGGCTGGCCACATCTGTCGAAGGACTGATGGCCGCTGGAACAGACGGGTCCTAGAGTGGAGACTGCGAGAAGGAAAGCGCAAGGTGGGACATCCCCAGGCCAGGTGGACTGACGACCTGCGAAGGGTGGCTGGGACGGACTGGATGCGGAAGGCGGAGGATCGGCAAACGTGGCGCGTGTTCGGAGAGGCCTATGTCCAGCAGTGGACTACAATAGGCTAATTGATTTGTTTTGATTAGCAAATACATAGTATAAAACTAATTACTATAGTATTAAACACTAAAACCACTAACCAGAATGCCTGGGTTTAAATTTCGAATTTAGGTAATTAAAAAACTACCTTCTTTAAATGAAATATGATGAAGAACCTGTTTAACAGTCAGAAGAGCTACAGGAAGAACTTGTACTGCTTGTACGGGAACGTTGTATAGTATCATCTAAAAATAAATAAGTAGGTATAATAATAAAAAATGTAAAAAAGCATTGAAGAAAAATACTGATTTAGTGAATAGTGTGTACTGTTTTTATCCGATGAAGTAGGTACTCGTAGTTGGTGCTTCGGTGTCACTGGGGGCACAGAATAAGGCCAATATTTGCCTTCCTCTGGAGTTCATCGTAGATAATACGTATCCTAAATGAAATTTTTTGTTATTAATAACGACATAAAATTAATTAAAGAAAAAAATAATTACAAAGGTAAACATAATTTTCCAACAAAAACAGCTAATAAAGTAATGTGTCATTTGTGAAATGGTGCATATAAAATTAATTATTGTCTATAACGTACTAAGCAATAATAGTTATTCGCAAGTCTTTCTTTTTATTAAGAATAACGACACAACGCGAAATATGACTACTATTACTGAACCATATTGTTACTGAAACGTCGTCACAAAACGTCATGTGTCGTTCTAACATTTAAATTATCAAAATAAGCTTTACTTACTTTTTCAGAAGATCGTCATAAAACAAAATGTGTCGTCTACGTTGAAAACTTGTACGTGCACTCGTTGCAACAAACTTGTAGTAACTGAAATGAGCCGGTGTCGAATAAAAGAGCGCAGTCGAGCGAGACTGAGACAGAGTGACACAACCTTTCTCAGTCACTCATATTTAAGCGCAGAGTTATGTCGTTTTTACAGAAAATAAAGCATTTTTTTCTAATTGTTTGTGTATAAATAACTCAATTTCACAATTTTTTTAGTTATGACGTCCTTCTTGCAAATGAGCGATATTGAAAAACTTGACATTGGCGTTTCGCCATTAATAATTTTATAAACATTTATAAATTACTTGACATTGGCAAATTGCGGCGATTTGCTGCAGAAGCCATTAAGAAGAAGAAGAAGCCGCGGTATTCTGTAGGGCGGAACTTCCCTAGTCGGACTGCTCGGTTGGGACTCCTCCTATGAATCTCGCTGGTCTCTATAGCAACTATATCTATTCTGTGGTGGTCTAGTATTACAATAACTATTCTAACGTCGAAATATTATGTACAATTTATTATTACAGGCTTAATGTATTTATATTACTTTTTATATTACGTTATTGCCTATTATTATTTTATGTTGTAGTTCTACTGCTTTTTTAGGCTTTTCTTTAGAAAATTGGTAGGAGAATAATATTTCAGCTCAAAGTTTGTAACGTGTTTTTTCGTACTTTTTTCAGTTACTTAACCATGTAATGAAGAATAAATTTATATAGTTATATATTTTCTTTGGTAGATAATTTAGTAACAACACACCTAAATATAAAGAAGAGTAATGTGTAATAAGAGAGAGTATAAGTTTGTGAGTGTTGTAGCTAAGTAGGTACGGAACAGAAAAATAAGCTCAACATTTTCGCCCCAGAAAAATAAGAAATTCATTGATATAAATGAGATAAATTGTTACTTAATAAGAAATTATAATTTTAATTACGTAAAATCTAACAAAAGTTTCCAATTTCATTATTATTTTTTCGTCCGTATTACGCCATGACTGACTGCAAAAAAATTGTAGATGAGTACTTAGTTGTCTGAGCTAAGGAATTCAATAATAACATAAATAACTGCTCATCGCTAATCTTTCTACACTGTGAGGTTTATTTGCGATTCTGTGGCAAAAGGAAACATTCAGAACATGTCTACATTACGCGTTTAACGCGGGAAATAGGCGGTAGTTGCCGCGGGCGCCAAATTAGCAAACGGATACGTTCCAGGCAATTTGTGTCAATACATTAATGCGCGCCATTTGAGTGAAATTCGAAATTCAAAACGTTAGGCGAGCCAACTGACACGTCCTTGACAAGGGCTTATTTGTTTAGCAGTTGGGAGATGGAAACTTGACTTTTATTAACACTGGGGGTTTAAAAGTAGACTAATTAAAACCCTAGTCCAATAACTAGGGTTTTAATTAGTTTTCTAATATACCTACGTATGATGTTATAACATAACATAACATAACATAAACTCACGCCTATATTCCCCGAAGGGGTAGGCAGAGGTGCTAGCACCCACATTTCGCCGTTTATGTTTAGGTCCCAATGTAATAGGTGGCGAGCCTATTGCCATTAACCGGGCACTTATAAACCTGCGATAAATACACAATGTTATAGGTACTTATTTATCTTCTCTATTTGTATTTTACTTATGAATAACATAATTCGTTTTGAGTGTTTGTTGTATGGTGTAACTGACATAAAGAATGTATTCATGAAAAAGAAAAATGTAATTACCTATTGTAAGTTGAACTGGATATAATAAACGTATTCAGAAGTAGTAGTCTAGTATATTTCGTATAGTTAAAATGTGAGGGATATAAATTTGTGTTTGAAGACAATTTTATTTATGGTTTATTAAGAAATATTATTTGTGCCAATGGCATTATTGAAAGTCAAAGTAAATCAACTAGATATGCATTGAAACTGTCAGGTGACTAAATCCTAATGGATAGTGGAGCTAGGGTGTAGTCCAGATGACAAGGGGTACCGTTCCAGATGTAGCGGAACATTGGTGATTTTCGCACTAAACTGTTGGGGTCCACAAAATTAACTTTGAGAATCACTGCGGTGGACTCGGGTACAACTCGGGTTATCTTTGTCTGTGAGCCAAAAAGCTTAGCATTACATTCGTCCAAGTAGGGATTAGCTGAATACATAATGGCCAAAGTCTAAATTTATCTAAACAACCTCATTAGTAAAGGTTAATTACTAAAAGTCCTACATAGAAGTAGGCAGTAATTAGAAGACCGCTCCCAAAGTAGGGCTTATCGCCTCGTCTCTTCATTAAAAACCATGTTCAAATACTACTTCTTTTTATATTTTAAAGCAATTTATATTCTTCTCAACGCGAAATCGCTTCTCAACGCTTGCCGTAGAAAACAGTATAGGTTATCAGCAGCAAAAATTAAAAAAAGTGATCTTATGATTCATGAAACAATATTACCTATAGTAAGTGGTCGTCAGTACACTGTGATCATGGCATGGCGCTTGACACAAAAAACATGATAAATATCCCGGTGACTGTAGGATTGAAGCCAAACGAGCGTAAATTTTTTGAGTTGTGAATCGCGTAATTTCGGTCACTGCATTCAATATCATAGAAAACTCCTGATTGCATACAACTCGATGGCGTCACCGTGTAGCACACACTGGATGATTTCACGACGATTACACGACTCATAACTCAAAAAATTACGTTCTTTTGTCCTATAATAGTAGGTATGTATGTCACTGTCTTCTGTTTACGTTACTAACACCTCATTAATTTTTTTCACCACAAAAACTTGGAATTATTAACCAGCACACGTGTTCCCTTCTTCTTACAGTCCCGGTTCCTTTAAGCGGGACGAGAAAAGGCATCTGCCCCTCTAGACAAGGTGGTAATTCGTCGGCCGGCGACGTTCTGTAGAACAGAATGCCAAATGTATGGGATTTGACGTATATGACAGGCGTCAACGAATGTCAAAAACGTCAAATCCTATACATTCGTCATTCTATTCCATGAAACGCCGAGCAACAAATTGCCACTTTTCTAGAGGGGCTGGTCGTCAAGCTGCTGGCCACCATTGTAACATTGTTGACCATCTATTTCCGCCATTGCCACGTGTCTTTTTTATGTCACTTAGATCGCAGACAAGATGTGCTTGTCCATTGGCCCACCTGATGAAAAGTGGTTACCGTGGCATATGGACAAGTGCAACACCAGTGGAGTCACACTCGTGTTGCCGACCCTGTAAGATCAGAGATATTAGCAGGAGATTGCAGAAGACAAGCCTTTGGTCTTCCCACTCACCGCTCTAATGAGGTCTGGCTACCTTACTCACCACCGGGACCACGACACGAGGTTAATATAGTCGCGGTATTCTGTCTCTAACCGTGAAATCCAGAATTAAATCTTAAATCTGTCAAAACAAACCAGCCGACTAATATTTGGGCTAGTGACCGTTTCTCATAGGTCGAGATCCCTTTGGGCCTAAGGGACCAAGTTAGGCCGCCGCGTGACATTTATGACTTCTGTTAGGGCCAGAAAAAGCTACATTGGATTAGGTTAAACCCGGAACAGTACTCCTGGGAAAATACCGGGATAATGATATTCTTCGCTCGGTTTATTTTCTATATTAAATATTGACCAAGCAAGGAAGGCGGTAGAATAACATATTAGCACTTGGAATAACAACTATCATCATCAATTTCATGCCTCAAAGAACACGTTAAGCCGTCGGTCCCGGCATTCGTTACGGGTAGTTGGAGCCCTGAACAGTCCAAGAACTGGTCTAACAGAACCTCAAGATCGCTAATAGGTTGCTTCGGTCAGATGACAGTCACGTCACGGGAAATATCGAAGTTTTAAACGTTTCGAATTTAGAATGAGAGCCGACCTTGGTGAAGTTGGGAAATGATTCGTAGCATGAGGATCATTCTCCTCTCAATGACCTCTCTCTCCGGCAACCGACGGCCTACAGGTTGCGTGCGTTTTAGTCGCTTCAAGTCCGACATAACCCCCCCCACAGGCTCCGGTGGGGGAGGTATCCGTGGGGATTTTTCGCGCGATAAAAAAAGGGAGTAGGCACTGTCATGACTTATACTGGAAAACAACTCCCTTGCTCTTTATTTTCCCATTCTCCTCTTTTTCTTTGTATGACGCACAACTCACGAGTGACTTCACGTCAAATAACAATAACCAATAGCAATTATTACTTGGTTTTACGAGCCGTGTGTCATAAAGTGACGAATTGTAACAACACATCAGTCAGCGTTATTGAGCAATTAGCCTACTCCTGAACTCTTGATAGTTTTGTACATTATCCTACAAATTGGAGCACTAGTTTCAATTGTTAGGGTATTTTTAGGTCAACCTTATCATAAAACAAAAAAGACCGGTTTGAATCACGGTAGGTTCTTACTAGTGCTTACCCGCTCTGTGGAAGTTTTGTGAGCATGAATATGTCCTTTTCATAATGTCCTTTTTCATTGTTCTGGGTGTTTCCAGTGTATTTCGTTAGGTACTAAAAATAAATATCCGCATTCTTAAACCCACAGTAAGTATTGCTTAGTTTGGATTCTGGGTTTATAAGCGTTTTTTGTACTGTTTTCCTTATATGGGAGTTATAAAATTCCCCATTCTATTTTTGGGTTTTCACGTTCTTTTCATGCTTCATCCTAGCATTAATCCCATTCACATCCAAGGCTTTCACCTCTGAGTCTGGGATTCGCTTTTTCCCAGTCGCACCTTGGAGTCTGGGGTCCGCTTTACCAGTCTAACACGTTGAAGAAAAGATATTGAAGTCAAGTCTCTCTCTGGGCCTGCACTTCTCCGGGATTAGCGTTGGAAATATAGTCAAGACTAAAAATTTTTGCCTTCCCTTTAGAAAATTATTGACGAGATTCCAGCAATGTTACTTTACCTTTACCAGGAAAGCTGATAAATTCAAAAACGACTAAAAATAGCGTAATGTTTTTTGCGCTTACGACCTTGTGCCACTGCTGAGTGATTTGTACATTTAAAGTAGGTACCAACCGCTGGCAACTGGTCGTGTCATGCGATATGAGTCTTTATTATTAATTTCCTGTTGTCATCACGCGGTAATACGACGACTGTAAAATGACGAATAAAACATTGCATTGTACGGTAAAATTCATTCATTAATCCTGCACGTGGATAAACATGTTAAATTGCATGCTATTTTGTGCTTTATTTCGTTGTGTAAAGTTTCTAATTGCAATGTTTCGTATTAATCATGAATCGCCATTTGAATCTGTTTTGTATGAGGATGTGTGGAAATTGGCGTATGTATGTTATGTTTGAGTATTGGATTTCTAATTTAACATGAAGACAATAGCTAATATGTATGGAAATAAAAACTTAATCCCTACTACATAATATTATAAATGCGAAAGTAACTCTGTCTATCTGTCTGTCTGTCTGTCTGTCTGTCACGCTTTCACGCCTAAACTTACGTAGTAACTATTTATTAATCTGTGCCTAAACCACTGAACCGATTTTGATGAAATTTGGTATAGAGGTAGTTTAGACCTTGAGGAAGGACATAGGCTATGTTTGGTCGCGATAACCGACATCCACGCGGGCGGAGCCGCGGGCAAAAGCTAGTCTAATTATATTTTGGTTCTGGAGGACCACGATATGTACCTACATACATGAGCCACAGCATTTTAATAACCTTTTATGGATAGGCCAGCCCCACTAGACTTACAAGTGGCAATTCGTTGACCGGCGTAGGTATTGTGGAATAGAACGACGAATGTATGGGATTTAGGATTTGACTATTATGACATAACGTTGACGACTGTCATAAACGTAAAATCCCATACATTCGTCGTTCTATTCTACAATACGCCGGCCAACGAATTGTCACTTGTCTAGAGAAGGGGGGGGGGGGGGGGGGGGGGCTGTTCTTCATACAAAAGTACCTACCTACCATTATATTGAGCTGAAAAAGCTTACTAGCACAATACTGTGACAATACGGTTGTGATGTCGATACGTCTCTACTAATACGAATAGATATTCAGCAATATACGGGTGTTCTTATAATATTATCTAATGTTATTTATAACAATCGATTAGGTACCAGATAGACCCAGCGGGTGATCGTTCGAAGCTTGGTAACGAGACTATTTTGTTTTTAGCAATGTTGTGCTAAGTTTTAGCCTAAAGTTGCATTCCTACGCAGCCTAACAGCTTATGGATAAAACGTAGATATTAATTAACCATTAAAATAAAATTAAATAAAAAAGTAGAAGCCCTGGTTAGGGCCTGACAAATCTAAACTACTTAAATAGTGCGAGTAGCTTGTCCACGAACTGCACCTATCAAAATTTTAGGCAAGCCTTTAGACACCCGATTAATAAACAAAAAAATTCTCAGGTAAATCGAGAACAGGGGAATCGCGACTAGCCCAAAGTTTTTTATTTATACAGGACACGTCAATTTGACTTCACCTCGCCTAATGTTAAGCTGAAGGCAAAGTCTCGAAAAAGAGGGTCACTATTATAGACACGTACCAGGTTACAATGGTGGCACTCAGCTTGACGGCCTCATCAGACAGTATTTCACGCCTCCTTAAAGCACTCGGGACTGTAGGAAGAGGGAAACACATGAACTGGTAAGGAATTCCAGGTGCGGCACCATTAAGTGCGGTAGAAGAAGGACTCACATGAAGATGATGAAGAAGGAGTCACGAACCGCTTGGTTCTTGATGGAATAGTCTGCACCGTATGCGGGTGACATCTAAGTCCTGCACGTGTTGTCCTATATATAGAAAAGGAGAGGGTGGTTTAGGCAGGTGCTATTCGTGTAGGCACACAGTTTAGATTTAGTAATATAACAAACAAAATTACAAAGCGGTGTATTCACAATGTTTATAGCTCTCCAGCTAGGAATTAAGTATTGTTATACTATGTGACCGACCTTGCGAAGGTGTCGCGGCTTACGACCTGAGGACAAATGCTAACTCCAACATCTACATAATAATGAAACTGTAGAGGTGAAACAGTCTGTATGTACAACATTTTTTTTTACCAACCGTGGTTTTTTCAAGCGACTGCAATATGCGGTTCTTCAAGAAGGGCATTAAAAAGTTCTTACTGTTCTTACGGGATCGGCTGCGCGAGTTTGCACGCGTCCATAGGCCACGGTGACCACTTTCCATCAGTTGGGCCGTGTGCTTGTCTGCTACCGAACTGATTAAAAAAAAAACAAAATTTACTTGTATAATTAATAAAATTGAGAACATTTTAGAATGTCATTTTAAGATGTTGTGGCCAATATATCATCAGACACGAAAATAGTATGTAATGCAAATACATATATTATTTGCACTGAGCTGGAACCAAACCCGCGCTTCCTGCGTAGCAGTCACGTTCACTAGGCTGTCTATTTGTCTGTCTGCCATAACAATGAGTAGCAATGATGTAACCCTGCAAAAATTACACTCCTTTTAGAGCAGTTCTGTAAAGTGAAGAGTAACTTGTAGTAATTCCAGCTAATAACTTGCAACACATTTCATATAAGCTCAACTAAACTCACTTCTCGGTACGTGCATTGTTGTACTGCATTGCATCGAATTAGCGGTAGGCGTACCCACGTACCTGTATGTATGTATGTGTGTGTATGTATGTACCTTCGTGGACTGATTACTGCGGCACTCGTATTACAGCTGACGGTCTAATTTGTTTTTATAACTAAATATCGTATTGTAAGGAATGGTGTTTTGTAATAAAAGGTTTACTTGTACTTAAAAACTGTAACAATTATAATGAATTTGGAGCGCTTGAGAAGTCATACGATTCCCGGGTTGAACAAAAATTTAGTTCCATGAATAATATGTTTTTTTTTACCACCTGATCGGAAGCGGTTACCACGGCCTATGGATGTATTGGATGTGTTCAGTATCAAGGGCGTTACACTCACGCTGTCGACCCTATAAAAAGCTAATGGTCGTAGGGTTTCTTCATTTGTGTTGGAAGCAAAAAAAGGTTGACATTTCACACCCAAATGTCAACTTGTTTTTTTCTTTGCGTTCGTTTGTAACATGTGTGATATTTGGAGATAAGCCACTGTTCTACGTATGCTTATCATTAAGATAATAGTTCAAATCGTATTCTGAGTAAATAATAATGACGTCACTTGTGAGATTTCTTTTACTCATCACCATTATCATTGTGTCAATCCCGGTCGCATCCGAGGCCCTCACCTCGGAGTCTGGGGTCTGCTTTCCGGTTTTTACTTCTCCACTTCCCAGTTTTGGGTATACATGGTAGTGAAACCATTGATGCATGAGATTTTTTTTATACCACTTAGGTGGCAGGAAAGCACACGGCCCACTTGATGGAAAGTGGTTACTGTGGCCAATCGACGTGTGTTGCTGACCCTGTAAGAACAGAAAGTTTCTGTTCTTACAGGGTCAGCAACACAAGGTTTCTGTCTGTTTCTGTCAGCGCAGAAGACAAAGCAGGACAAGTCTTTGGTCTTATCACTGCCAGCAAAAAACTGTCCAGTGAGCTCTGGCTACCCTACTTATCGCCGAGAACACATGCTGCGGTATGGCTGCGGTATCCTGTAGGGCGGAGGTAGTTCCCCAGTCGGACTGCTCAGTTAGGACGGTAATACCATCTTGTCCTACCTCCGTGAAATGAAGATTTCTTCTAATCTCGTCATAGGCGGGGAGTTCATCCTCACACATTGCGACCGGAAACGGTGCGCACTGTGCGATATGAAAGGAACTTCATCCCTCGCACACTCAAGCTGTGGAATGAACTCCCCGCGATGGTTTTCCCAAGCGACTACAATATGGGGTTCTTCAAGAAGGGCATTAGAAGGTTTCTTCAGGGTCGGCAGCACGAGTGTGACGGCCCTGGTGTTGCATACGTCCATAGGCCACGGTAGCCACTTTCCATCAGGTGGGCCGTGTGCTTGTCTGCCACCTAAGTGGTATAATAAAAAAAAACTTTTTTTCTTTTGTTTAGACAAATCAATCATTGTGCAAAGATAACAAGTAGACAGTTGTTATCTTTTGGAATTAATAAATAACTGCAAGTTCTATTTAAGTGTTTGTCTTGAGTGATAACAATATTTATTTACTATTTGAGGTCGAGTTTAAAGTCAACCCGGTCATCCGCGATAAAATATAATTTAGTAGACAGAATTATTATCTTAATTAGTTTCGAATGGCGAACAACGCGATCGGTTATTTAGTGAACGAAGGCTAACGGATGAATACGAATCAATTAGAAGGCTAATCCTCACGGATACCTTCTCTAGGGGTACCTCTCTGGGGTATCCTCTAAGGGGGTATCCGTGGAGATTTTATCGCGCTTTCGTTTCGTGATTCGCGCACGTTAAAAAAAATGAGGGCTAAACACCAAAGCCCAATTGGTCTCTCCCTCTCTTTTTTTTTACATTGGACAACACGTGTAGGTACTCGTGCAGGGCTTAGATGTCACCCGCATAGGGTGCAGAATATTCTGTTAAGAACTAAGCGGTTTGGTGATTCTTTTCTCGGCCGCACCATTAAGACCTGGAGTTCCTTACCAGCTCACACGTTTCCTTCTTCCTACAGGCCCGGGTCCTTTAAGCGGGGTGTGAAAAAGAGTACCTATTTGATGAGGCCGTCAAGCTGAGTACCTACCACCATTGTAACATGGTAGGTATGTGTCTGTAATGGTGTGGTGATCCTCTTTTCTGAGACTTTGTCTTCAGCTTATCATCAGGCGAGGTGAAGTAAATTGACGTGTCCTACATAAATTATTAAAAAATAAATAAAAACCGACTGCTGTCTAAAAGATCGTAACAAGCTTGATAGCAGGCGGTACCCATTTGCCAATCATAAACCGAAAGAAATTTAATGGGTACCGCCTGCTATCAAGCTTGTTTCGATCTTTTAGACAGCAGTCGGGTTTTTTTATTTTTTAATAATTAATTTTATTTTAACCTTTTTAGTTAAGATAATGACATCTATATACTTTTGTATTCTCCTTTTAATTCTCTTCATTTTGATACCCTACTCGATAAATTCGAATGAAAAAAAAAATTTGACGACACATATTTTAGCATCAAAAATCTACCGTATAGTTTTTGTTGGAATTTTATGTACCCTATGACACTCGGGAGATGAATACCTTTCATTTAAGACCCCATTCATGGAAATCCGTCTAGGGGTTAGGCCTGTAGAGGGGAACAAAGAAAACTACATACATACATAGACACATACATACATACATACATACATACGCGCGAAACACATTACCCTTTCGCTGGCACAGTCGGGTAAAAAAGCATTTGCTACGCCCACAGCAAATTGCCAAGTAAAATGATAAGTTATGTCAAGAAACACTTGCTGAGTAGCGCTCGTTCGCCTTAGTGTGCCTTAAGGTATGATACCGTAGCCGACCGCATACGACAACGACAGACGCATGCAGCAGATACAGCGTACCCATTACTTGTTGAACTCCGATACGGATAAAGGGGATCATTGAGAAGCCGCAATGGAATACGCGCATGTGCTGCGTGCGTCGGCAGTTGTCGTATGCGTTCAGCTACGGAATCATCACCTTTAGTTTCGTTAGTGTGTACTCGCATCGCAACTGCGCAACATTTTATGCCCAGCATAAAATAAACAAAAAAATATAAACATCTGAATTGGGAACCTCCTCCTTTTTTAGAAGTCGGTTAAAAATTTCGTTCGTCGTGGATCAAAAAAACTAGTTTTTTTTGATCCACGACGAACGAAAATAATCTTTAGTGTCAATCAAAGCGAGTTTATTTGGTACCTAGGTACCAAAATAAACTCGCTTTTTTTAAAGATAGGCACTAAAAATAAGAGGGGTGGATGATCGTTCAAAAGGTACTAAAATAGTACCCATAGGCGTGTTCATTATTATATTTTGGAAAGGGACCTCGAAGGAAAGGTGGAATTTTGAAATACAGTGTAATCTTGGAGATCCTATCAGTATCCTTAAGCAATGTGAAATGTTTTAATTTACAAATAAGCTTCTAAAGTCTAAAATCAGATATGAATAATAAATATTATCAAATATTATGTAAATAGGATTATCAGGTACTCTCGACTTTCATTATAATTAGCCGCTGTTAAGAATTTAAACGACCCTCATCACTTTTTATACGTGTAGGTACAAAGCTACTGACTTAATTTTAGGGCTAACAAGCAAAGGATACACGACACACCTGAATAATAACAGACTAAGAACACCTATACAATTGAACCTTAAAAAGGGCTGGAAATTCTAGGAACAAGACTTATAAGTACATATCTAAAGAACTCGATAACAATGAAAAAATCTAAATAATAGATCTATATTGAACTAAAATGCTTCAACAATACATTTATTGTTCGGTAGTCTATCTCTATTTATCTTCTTATATATAAAACTCTTAGTCCTGACTGACTGATTGACTTAGAGACAACGCACAGCCTAAACCGCTGGTCCTAGAGACTTGAAATTTATAGAGAGTGTATGTTTAGATGCGTGGAGGTGTACTAATAGTAAGAGAGCTTGGATCATTAACTCCGGTACCATCAGCGTACTCAATGAGATGTACATCATTAGACGCGCCTTTAATTGGAGAACACGAAATGGCTATGCTGCAAAGTCAAAAACCTGGTGGTGATACCAAAAATCAATTTTGAAAATGCTAAAAAAATCGGTACCTAATATTGAAAGATTACCAATTTTCGTTTGTTCCTGGCAATAGAGGAGATTTAGGACTATATGATAGTGCAGTGCTGCAAGCCTCCATAACTGGCCTTGTCAGAGGCAGCACCTTGCAAAGTGCCGCCTGAAAACAGGTATCTGGTACGATCGAATTACCAAATAAAACCGGGCTCATCTGAAAGATCATCAAATTCTGAGTATGAAAAACTGGTGCTGCAAATCTTAAACACTGGCGAAGGTGGTTGCAGCAGCGATTGAAGATCGCGAGTTGCGCGTCTCGGTTTGGTATTTTCACATTTATACGATCGAGTTACCAAAAAAAAAACAGGGCTCATCTGAAAGATCATCAAATTCTGTGTAGGAAAAACCGGTGCTGTAAATCTTAAACACTGGCGAAGGTGGTTGCAGCAGCGATTGAAGATCACGAGTTGCGCAACTCGGTTTTGTAATTTTCACATTTATACGATCGAGTTACCAAAAAAAACAGGGCTCATCTGAAAGATCATCAAATTTTGTGTAGGAAAAACCGGTGCTGCAAATCTTAAACACTGGCGAAGGTGGTTGCAGCAGCGATTGAAGATCGCGAGTTGCGCGACTCGGTTTGGTATTTTCCTGTACGATCGAGGTACCAAAAAAAACAGGGCTCATCTGAAAGATCATCAAATTCTGTGTAGGAAAAACCGGTGCTGCAAATCTTAAACACTGGCGAAGGTGGTTGCAGCAGCGATTGAAGATCGCGAGTTGCGCGACTCGGTTTGGTATTTTCACATTAGTACGATCGAGGTACCAAAAAAAAACAGGGCTCATCTGAAAGATCATCAAATTCTGCGTAAGAAAAACCGGTGCTACAAATCTTAAACACTGGTTTTTTGGAAATTCGATCGTACTAATATGAAAATCAAACCGAGTCGCGCGACGCGCGATCTTCAAACGCTGCTGCAACTACCTTCACCAGTGTTTAAGATTTGCAGCACCGGTTTTTCATACTCAGAATTTGATGATCTTTCAGATGAGCCCGCTCTTATTTGGTAATTCGATCGTACTAATATGGAAATACCTACCAAATCGAGTCGCGCAATGCGATATCTTCAAACGCTGCTGCAACCACCTTCACCAGTGTTTAAGATTTGCAGCACTGGTTTTTCTTACGCAGAATTTGATGATCTTTCAGATGAGCCCTGTTTTTTTTTGGTACCTCGATCGTACTAATGTGAAAATACCAAACCGAGTCGCGCAACTCGCGATCTTCAATCGCTGCTGCAACCACCTTCGCCAGTGTTTAAGATTTGCAGCACCGGTTTTTCCTACACAGAATTTGATGATCTTTCAGATGAGCCCTGTTTTTTTTTGGTAACTCGATCGTATAAATGTGAAAATACCAAACCGAGACGCGCAACTCGCGATCTTCAATCGCTGCTGCAACCACCTTCGCCAGTGTTTAAGATTTGCAGCACCGGTTTTTCTTACACAGAATTTGATGATCTTTCAGATGAGCCCTGTTTTTTTTTGGTAACTCGATCGTATAAATGTGAAAATACCAAACCGAGACGCGCAACTCGCGATCTTCAATCGCTGCTGCAACCACCTTCGCCAGTGTTTAAGATTTGCAGCACCAGTTTTTCATACTCAGAATTTGATGATCTTTCAGATGAGCCCGGTTTTATTTGGTAATTCGATCGTACCAGATACCTGTTTTCAGGCGGCACTTTGCAAGGTGCTGCCTCTGACAAGGCCAGTTATGGAGGCTTGCAGCACTGCACTATCATATAGTCCTAAATCTCCTCTATTGCCAGGAACAAACGAAAATTGGTAATCTTTCAATATTAGGTACCGATTTTTTTAGCATTTTCAAAATTGATTTTTGGTATCACCACCAGGTTTTTGACTTTGCAGCATAGCCATTTCGTGTTCTCCAATTAAAGGCGCGTCTAATGATGTACATCTCATTGAGTACGCTGATGGTACCGGAGTTAATGATCCAAGCTCTCTTACTATAAGAAACGATTTTTCGAAATTCGGTCCCTAAGTGCCTAAAAAGTGCCAAAAACGTACTTTCTTAAAACTGAAGAACGGGTGAACAGATTTTCATGATCTTTGGTTTTTTGAATGTGGCTTTGTCGCCGAATAGCAATTATCACAATTCCAATGTGGCAAATTTACGAAATAATGTAATATTAAAGAAAATACGAAATATTATGGCGCTAATATCGCTAGCAAATTTGTTACCATGACAACGGGTACTAAAGTGATGGTGTCAACGCTAGGTCACATTTTGATCTGTCAAATGATAATATTCATAAAACGTCACTCTCTGTCACGTATAATTACAAAGAATGTGAAAAATATTAATTTATGTACTATGTAAGAGTTATGTACTGCGGTTTCTTTATTTAATTGATTGGAAATAGAATTTAAAGAAGTTTTTGAGACTGGCTCACTTCGATGGAGTACCTATCCAATCTTCAGTTAAGTTCCACGGACTGCGAGAGGTATTATAGTAGAATAGCAGCGTGCGTCGCGAGGACAACATTCGGATTTACATATCAGACCCATTATTGGTAGTATTGGCATCGAGCATTAAATAATATACTAGAGCATATACTGCGTCAGCTACCAGCTACTATGATACCATAGTATTTCATCACATTGACTACACGACATGATAGCACAGCGATTATAGCTATAGATGTACCGTATATGAAAGAAAGCCTAAAAGTAATACAGCACGTTATCATTCAGATGAATACTAACTTATTTATAAGCCCTCACACAGTAAGGTACGTGAATTTAAATCTATACGCAGATATAACACAAGGGGCGGCTAGAAACGTTTCACCAAATAGGCGAACGCCTGCCTTCTAGAAAAGTTCACTTTCTTTCTTGACGAGAAGTATACTAAGGCAACAATTATTAGAGATGGCAGAACACCATTCAATAACTTCCACTTATCAGCTGTGGGCTCAATTAGTCAAGCACAGTGCACTTCTGATTAAGATGACAAAGAATATAATACAAAATGTTTATTTTCTTACTATTATTTTTAGATCAATAAGAAAAACTAAACCACCACAAATTATAAGTTGTTTTATTTATATTCATTTTTGACGTATCACATAGTAATTTATGTATCCTCAGCATTTACCAGCGCATTGAAGGACATCTTCAAGACTCTAGAGTAGGTACATCTCGCACCTTCGGTTCGCTGACGACATCATCATAGTTGCGGGGTCGCTGGAACAACTGGGCGAAATGCTGCACAGCCTGAATGGTGCTTCCCGACAAGTCGGCCTCGATGTAAACTTGGATAAAACCAAGATTATGTTCAACGAACATGTTGTACCGAGACCGATTGCCATCGAAGGAGCGACACTCGAAGTTGTTCAAAAATATTATCTACCTGGGGCAGGTTATCCAGCTCTTGGTAAAACCAACTTCGAGAAAGAAATAGCCAGAAGAATCCAACTGGGGTGGGCAGCATTTGGCAAACTACGTCGGGTCTTCTCCTCCCCCCTTCCGCAATGCATCAAAACAAAGGTTTTTGACCAGTGCGTCCTGCCTGTTATGACTTACGGTGCCGAAATGTGGCCACTGAAGGTGGGGTTATTCCGTGACCTAAAAGTCGCGCAGCGGGCTATGGAGCGGGCTATGCTTGGAGTATCCTTAAAAGATAGAATTTGAAACGAGGTCATCCGACATAGAACCAAACTTAAGTTACCGACATAGCTCGCAGAATAAGCAAGCCAAAGTGGCAGTGGGCTGGCCACGTCTGCCGAAGGACTGATGGCCGTTTGAGCAGACAAGTCCTAGAGTGGAGACCGTGAGAAGGAAAACGGAAGGTGGGACACCCCTTAGCCAGGTGGACCGACGAACTGTGAAAGGCGGAAGATCGGCAAACGTGGCGCATATTAGGAGAGGCCTATGTCCAGCAGTGGACAGCAATAGGCCAATTGATGATTATTATATCCTCAGCATACAACAGCAACCTTCATAGTTATGGTATACTGATGATATCGCACTGGCGGACAGGGCTCTTCAAAGCAGGTGGAATCCCAGTTCTAACAGAGCTTGCGAACCTGTTTGATTCCGTCATCCAGCAGAACTTAACATCTAGGATATGGAACTGGAGTGCGGTGGTACTGTTCTCCAAAAAAGGCTTTAAGGCCTTGCTGAAGAATTATAGATCAATCACTCCTGAGTCATATCTCTATACAAGTTGTTCTTGAGAGTCGTCATGAATAGTTGCGAGTTCAGTTTTAAAAGGGTTACCTACTCAGCCGCTATGTTTGGCATTTGTGATTTACGAGAAGCCTTCTGACATTATCTAGACCTGAGCATTTCTGGATTGTCTACGACGGTGTCGTGCTGATACGATTTTTCATTGCTGTGTTTCTAATTTTAGATTAGAAAACGAAGCCCAGTAGGAGATATACGTCGAAAGGTCGACAAGGGTTGGGCAACACTGGACAAATTCGTCGAGGTTTCTACTCCCCTGTTATGACTCATGGGGCCGAATTTAATATTTTAAAAAACTCACTACTGAGAGAGTGAAAATAAGGCGTCGAAAGTTTATACAACAAGTCCATCATAGAAAAAATACTTTTGGTGGCAGTAGTCGACATCCACGCAGGCGGAGCTGCGGGCGAAAAGCTAGTTATTAATATATCTTGTGTTACCTATCAATTTATAGAGTTTCTTATTATTCTAAATTTTTTGTATATTAATGTCTAAATACGACTTACTTTAATGTCTACTCCTCCTTTTGGTTTATACGACATTTATGGAACGACTGCCGCCCGACCGCTCAATCCCGAGAGGAGAGCCACATAGAAATAAGTATTACATTATAATGTCAAGCACTTTCGTTGCGCGAAAGTCTTGTAGGTGTAAATATTTGTTTGAAATCGAGTGTGATTTGATTGGCGCTAATAGCATAATAACTTATCTCATATATAAAACTCTTAGTCCTGACTGACTGACTGACTGACTCACTTAGAGACAACGCACAGCCTAAACCGCTGGTGCTAGAGACTTGAAATTTATAGAGAGTGTATGTTTTGATGCGTGGAGGTGTACTAAGAAACGATTTTTCGAAATTCAGACCCTAAGTGCCTAAAAAGTGCCAAAAACGTACTTTCTTATAACTCAAGAACGGCTGAAAAGATTTTTATGATTTTTGGTTTATTGAATTTGGCTTTGTCGCCGAATAGCAATTATCACAATTAAAGTGTGGCAAATTCACGAAATAATGTAATATTAACGAAAATACGAAATATTATGGCGCTAATATCGCTAGCAAAATTGTTACCATGACAACGGAACTAAAGTGATGGTGTCAACGTTAAGTCGCATTTGGTCTGTCAAAATAATGATAATATTATAAAAATGTCACTCTGTCACGTATAATATGCAAGAATGTGAAAAATATTATTTAAGAGCTTTGTTTAAGAGTTATGTACTGCAGTTTCTTTATTTAATTGATTGGGAATAGAAAAAATACATATGATAGCAGCGATGATAGCTATCTAGAGCTATATAAAAGAAAAGTAATACAGCACATTATCATACAGATTAATCCTCATTTACAAGCCCCCAAACAGTAAGGTATGTGAATTTAAATCTATTGACGCCGCCGATATAACACAAGGGGCGGCTTCATAGCTAGAAACAAAATAACAATTTATATCAATGGCTAGAAACGTTTCACCAAATAGACGAACGCCTGGCTTCTAGAAAACTTCACTTTCTTTCTTGACGAGAAGTATACTAAGGCAACAATGAAGATGGCAGAACACAATTCAATAACTTCCACTTATCAGCTGTGGGCTCAATTACTCAAGCACAGAGCACTTCTGATTAAGATGACAAAATGTTAATTTTCTTAATATTATTTTTAGATAATTATAAAACATTAAACCTCCACTTTTAAGTATGTTGTTTTATTTGTATTCATTTTTGACGTATCACATAGTAATTTATGTATCCTCAGCATTTACCAACGCATTGGAGGACGTCTTCAAGACGCTGGAGTAGGTACATCTCGCACCTTCGGTTCGCCGACGACATCATCATAGTTGTGGAGTCACTAGAACAACTGGGCGAAATGCTGCACAGCCTGAATGGAGCTTCTCGACAAGTCAGCCTCGGTGTAAACTTGGATAAAACCAAGATTATGTTGAAAATTGAAAATTGAAAATTGAAAATTGAAATTGAAATTGAAAATTGAAAATTGAAATTGAAAATTTATTTATTACTGCAGCAATACACAATGAAAATACAAAAATGCTCATACTTATTAACTAGAAGACTTACAAGGTATAATAGGTATAACATTAGTTTATGTAAGACACTATGTATAAATGTTGCAGACTAGATTTGGTAAGGTTTAACTATCTGATGGTTTCCTCACTAGGCAAAGCCTGTATCGAGGAAGCCTGTATTCAATATAAATTATACAAAAAAGATCCCCAGTAGTTCAACGAACATGTTGTACTAAGACCGATTGCCATCGAAGGAGCGACACTCGAGGTTCAAAAATATTATCTACCTGGGGCAGGTTATCCAGCTTGGTAAAACCAATTTCGAGAAAGAAATAGCCAGAAGAATTCAACTGGGGTGGGCAGCATTTGGCAAACTACGTCGGGTCTTCTCCTCCCCCCTGCCGCAATGCCTCAAAACAAAGGTTTTCGAACAGTGCGTCCTGCCTGTTATGTTTACCTATGACCTACGGTGACGAAACCTGGCCACTGAAGGTAGGGTAGTCCGTGACCTAAAAGTCGCGCAGCGGGCTATGTAGCGAGCTATGCTTGGAGTTTCTTTGAAGGATAGAATTCGAAACGAGGTCATCCGACATGGAACCAAAGTTCCAACTTTCTGTTTTTCAAATCAGTTTCGAAAACAGAATTATTATTCTTTCTTGGAAACCAGGTTCGCTTAAAGAAAAATAATTCTGCCATGGAAACCGGTTTCCAAACCTTGGTTTCCAATCTGGTGGCAGTGGGCTGGCCACATCTGCCGAAGGACTGATGGCCGTTGGAGCAGACGAGTCCTAGAGTGGATACCGCAATAAGGAATACGGAAGGTGGGACATCTCCTAGCCAGCTGGACCGACGATCTGCGTAAGGTGGCTGGGACGTACTGGATGCGGAAGGCGGTGGATCGGCAAACATGGCGCATATTAGGAGAGGCCTATGTCCAGCAGTAGACTGCAATAGGCCAATTGATGATTTATTGTATCCTTAGCATACAACAGCAACCTTCATAGTTATGGTATACTGATGATATCGCACTGGTAGACAGGTCTCTTAAAAGCAGGTGGAATCCCAGTCTAACAGAGCTTGCGAACCTCTTTGATTCCGTCATCCAGCAGAACTTAACATTTAGGATATGGAACTGTAGTGCGGTGGTACTGTTCTCCAAAAAAGGCTAAAAGGTCTTGCTGAAGAATTATAAGACTCCTGAGTAATATCTCGATAGAAGTTGTTCTTGAGAATCGTCTTGAATAGCTGTGAGTTCCAGCCACCGGAGCAAGCCGAGTTTTAAAAGGGTTATAGTATTGCAGCCAATACCGTTCAGCACATTATACAAAAGACCTGAGAGTATATCAGTCGCTATGTATGGCATTTGTATATTACGAGAAGCCTTCTGACATCATCTAGACCTGGGCATTTTTGGATTGTCTACGACGGTGTCGTGCTGATACGATATTTTCATTGCTGAGATGCTAAATTTAGATTAGAAAACAAAACCTAGAAGGAGATATACGTCGAAGGGTCGACAAGGGTTGGGCAACATTGGGAAAATTCGTCGAGGTTTCTACTCCCCTGTTATGACTCATGGGGCCGAAATGTGCAAACTGACTGTGGAGACATACGGTGGAGGATCGAGTGCTACGGCATACATTGGGTGAGGCCAACAGTGGACTGAAATAGGCTAATTGATTGATTGATAAGAATGAAATGTTAGGTAATAGTATTTTTTTCTTACCAGTCTTTTTCTAGCCATTTACTAGCTATTGATATAAAGATATTAATATTCTTTTTTGTTTGATGTAGGTAATATTCTAAAAATCTACCACTTTTTTGTAATACAAAGTCGATTTTTCTTACAGTTTTCATTTAATATTTTGAAAAACACACTACTGAGGTTTATACAACAATTACTATTAGAACTATCGGGATACCTATATTTGTACAACAAGTCCGTCAGTTTAGAAAAAATACTATTGGTGGTGGTAGTCGATATCCACGCAGGCGGAGCTGCGGGCGAAAAGCTAGTATTATATAAACTGTATAGACACAATGCTGCTTATAAAATGCATCGCAAAATGGCTCGAAACACGCTTTATGTGTAAGTTAATGTCAATATTGTCATTAAACTGTCAATCTGTGCATGTTATGGGATGAATTGGAGGCCTATGCCACTCTAATCCACTAAGAAAATCCACCAGTGGATTCATTTCCACTTATTATGCCACTCTAATCCACCGTTAAGATCTCCTTATTATTTAAGATGCTAATTATATTTATGAGAAAACAAATGTCATAATTCATTTGATTGAAGTATTACAAACGAGATGCAGCATTTTATGCAGTCAGGCATCAATCAGTCAGTGAGTCGTTCTCTAATGAAACACTTTATTTGGTACCTGAACAGAGGTCTCAAATGGAAATTAGTCAATGGATACAGGAAACTCAATTATCACTAGTACTCGTAAATATGCCAAACTTATACTAAAGTAGCAGCTCTCACGCTGAGTTGTAGTGGCCATTACTGCGTCTATAGAATTTGTATATAGTCTAAGCATAACAATATGTCTAAAGTTAGATCTATGGATAGTACCAATTTTGAATAACAAATGAGTGAACGTTGAGGCGTACCTACCTACATTATGGGTCGCGACAGCGCGTCCTAGATCACAGCCGATAACCTAGGACTCCCGACCCGATATGATGTGCGTACATTGTGCTGCCAACTTGGCACTAATACATTCTTACAATGGCGCCACTAACTGCTGAACAACTTAGAAGCGACTCCATTTCACTTTTGTTACCTAATAAAAGATTTAATTTTTAACCAGAGTTATTTAAAAATAAATAGTGCCGATAGAAGCGAAAACTTGGCCAGTATGCATATATCACTGATCACAATTTGTCTAAAAAGGTGTCGGTAACAGTGTCGCGAGTTCAATGTTTCTATCTCCAAATAAATTCGGCCAAGTGCGAGTCGGACTCGCCCATGAAGGGTTCCGTAGCAGCAAAGGCGAAAATTGCGGTTTATGACGTATTAAAAAAAAACTACTGACTGGATCTCGTTCGAACCAATTTTTAGTGGTAGTTTTCATGGCAATTTACATCATATATTTTTTTTAGATTTATCATTATCTTAGTTTAGAAGTTAGGGGGGGGGGGGGGGGGGGGGCACACACTTTTCCACTTTGGAAGTGTCTCTCGCGCAAACTATTCAGTTTAGAAAAAAAAAATTTTAGAAACCTCAATAGCATTTTTAAAGACCTATCTATAGATACCCCACACGTATGGGTTTGATGAAAAAAAAATTGGAGTTTCAGTTCTAAGTATGAGGACCCCCAAAATTTAATGCTCTTTTTTATTTTTGTGTGAAATTCTTAATGCGGTTCACAGAATACATCTCCTTACCAAGTTTCAACAGCATAGGCCTTATAGTTTCGGAGAAAAGTGGCTGTGACATACGGCCGGACAGACAGACAGACAGACAGACAGACAGACAGACGGACAGACATGACGAATCTATAAGGGTTCCGTTTTTTGCCATTTGGCTACGGAACCCTAAAAAGGTTCTACGAAAAATGGTCAATGCGCCTAAGGAAGGGTTTTACTGCAAAAACTAGTTATTCTAAGAAGATGTAGGTCTCTCTAAACTTAGGAGCAGTGCCCCGAGCACAAAAAATTCGTAAAGTTTGTACCTACGTAAAAACGTAATCAGTGCTCCGACCACGAAAAATATTCGAAAACGTAACGTAAACATATCGAAAGAACGGAGCATTGTGATTGGCCACATGCCTACTGTGAACATGTGTGTGTGCCATCACAATGCTCCGTTCTCTCGATACGTATATGTTACGAATTCGAATATTTGTCGTGCTCGAGGCAAAGTGCTCTCGTTGGTGAAGTAATCGCCACACTTGTATCTTCTCTTTATCTGTTCCATAAACGTCCTTCTTGGCTTGCCTTTTCCACTCTTCCCTTCAATCTATAGGTACTTATGACATTATTACAAACAGATCATAATGTTATGTGGACAATAACTTAATTTCTCCGGTTTTCGGTTATCTAAATTATATTCAGGCCTGTAAATAAAAGATAACTAAAATATCATTAAATGTCTATCATTACTTAAGCAATTTTGTCCGTCCACGATTCACTTCAAAAGTAATGGAACTAATGGATGAAATATACATAATGATATTTTGCTTTTACATTTCTTTATTTCGTTTGATGTTAATACCTCCATTTAATTTAAATTAATAGGTATTTTAGAGACAAAATATTAAAATTGAAATGAAGGACATCAATTCAATATCAGTTCTACTCTTAAATAGCTTATCGAGATGACTTTGACTGATGATTATGTAATCTTCACTCATGTTCTTGATCATTCAAACTCAGTAATGCATACCTTTTACACAATCAATCTGGTACTTCTCAAGATTTGTAGTTAAAACTACTTTTGGACTGCAAAATTGCGGTCAGAATGACTGAAGTTCGTATCGGTGTCTAGTCAACAGCTTCGATACAGTTCTGTCGACTGTACAGTAAAAGGCTTCTTTCATACTGCATGAAACATTTCGCTACATTTTACACTACTAAGTATACAACCATTTTGCGTTCTTTTTTCGTAAAATATGAGATTAAAATGCAAATAAAAAGTAAAATGTGCCAAGTTTCAGTTCATATAGTATTTTTAAAGTGTATTTCATGTAGCGCTTTTGTTTTTATTAAACTTTTGCACTTTCCGGACGTGTATCCACTGACGTGGAGAAAAACAGAGTGAAATATGTAAGTATTTCAAGCTGAAAAAGTCAACTGCTTCGCGCCTCTGATCCGCCTGCCTTCGCTTATTGTGGAAACAAAACTGGTGCATTATTCTACTTGGCAATAAGTTTCAAACTATGATATCCAATCAATCCATCAATTAGCCTCTTTCAGTGCAGTCTACTGCTGGATTTAGGCTTCTCCTGATATTATGTGCATCATTTGAAAACTTTACGTTAAGCATATCAATCAATCAATCAATTAGCCTATTGCAGTCCACTGCTAGACATAGGTCTCTCCCAATATGCGCTATAATATGCTAATACTATTATTACATGTTACATATTACCTCCGTGGCGTAGCGGTAGTGAACGCGGCCGCTACGCAGGAGGCGCGGGTTCGATCCCCGCTCAGTGCAAATATTTGTGTGAATGAAATATGAGTATTTGCATTGGTCTGGTCGTGCTTCGGAGAGCACGTTAAGCCGTCGGTCCCGGTTGCCATGAGAACATCTATGGCAGTCGTTACGGGAAGTTGGAGCCCTCAAAAATCCAAAAACAACGGTCTAACTGCTAAACTTCGATATCGCCTAATGTTAACATTGGGTTGTGGAGGTCAGATGACAATCGCTTCACGGAAAATATCGAGGTCTAGTCAAATCCGTGGTTAAGACTGGTAAAAGCGGACCCCAGACTCCGAGCTGAAAGCTTCGGATGCGACTGGGAATTAACGCTAAGAGGAAGAGAATATTACATGTACACCGGAGGAACTCATGTGCGCCTCCGAGAACGCCATCCAGGTAGCAGGGCACTGGGAGAACATAATTTGAGAGTCGAGGCGCCATCGCCACGATAGAAGAAGAAGAGCACACTCCTCAAATTTAGGATTAGTCCAGGGTTTAATTTCGAGTTTTCCTTCTCTTTTGAAATGCTGATGTTTATCCTATAACGTATATTAAAAGACTCATTAACAAATTACTAGCTATACTTTATAAACTCGACGCCGAGCAAGGAAGTTGATTAAAAATGTTATGAATATGAATTACGTATGAATGAAATTTTGCTCGGCATTAATACGTAATGCAATTCAGCAGCGTGGCTCAGCAACTCGACGCATGCCTTTGATAAGTTACTGCACTATAGCTACGCGTCGTAAACGCTAATGTGCAGTTAATGCTAGTCATAATTCTAAATATTTTCTCATTCATGCTTTTAAAATTCTGCAATTTCATTTATTATCTCATCGTCATCTAGGGGATTTTGCGCATGATATAAAAAGTGATTCAGTCCTGCGATGTAAATGTGGAGTCACTTCACAGATCGTGGCCCACTTGGTAACAAGTGGTGTGTTCACACCGAAGGAACTCATAAGCCCCTCTGAGAATGCAATCCAGCATCCAGCCCCCTTAGGCCAGTGGTATTTCGTTGGCCGGCGTATTGTAGAAAAGAACGATGAATGTATGGGATTGATGCGTTGACGTTTATGATGTTTATGGTAACCAAAGATTGATCAATGTATGTTAATCCCGTACATTGATCAATCTATGCTAATCTATTCTACAAAAGTATATCCACTTTTTTAGAGGGGAATCAAAATTTGAGAGTCTGTAGACCATGGATACGATTGACGACAACGACATCAGATGGCCAATACCGGTTGCATTTTGGAGTCTACCCGTTTTCACTATCACCCCCACGGAAGACAATATATCACCCCCTACATGAAAACTTGGTTCATCTTAACTCTTAACTGTTCCAGTCACATCACTATTTCTTGTGACGTGATCGTCTAAACTAAAATATGCAAGAGTTTGACAACATTAGTATTATTTAGTACGTATGAACGAAATTAAATTGCACTTTCGTTTGACCATACGTATGAGATTCCTTCTCTATTAAATCTTTTTACAGTATTCATGCTTTATAAAATATGGGGTAATATGCAGTATTCATGAATACTAACGCCCCTCGCCGCAATTTTTGAGCTTGCGGTCACCAGGTCATCCAAGCGAAATTTTTCGTCCTTTACCCCAGACAAACGAGAGGTCCGAGTGGCTTTAGTAGGGTAGAAAGAGATGGGGTTATGAGGAATGAGGCAGGCGAGACTGCGGAGTAATTCGCACGTTGAAAAATTTACTTGAAAATATTTAAAGTATGGTTTGATGTTGGTTTTGTTAATATTCATTTGTGGAAATTACGTATTGTAGGCAATGTCAGGGTGAATGGGAAAGTTAACGAGGTTTTTGGGGCCCAAGTCGACGACTAGCCAAAATACCTGCTGAGGTAGGCTAAGAGCCGCGGAAGTACACCTTCACCCATCTGATGACCAGATGAGACACTTGCATATCGGAGAATGTTCATGACTATTTCTTTATTTTTAACTCAGCAATAATATTACATGAACGGTTTTTTGCAGGTAGGTAAGTCTAGATACGATTGGTAGAGGCGTTCCTCAAGGATGTTATTAGGGTCCTATACACTCAACATTATATCATAACATAGACATAGATCATTATTGTTGTCATATTACTCAAGTAATCCGACACATAGATGTGTGTTATAGGACACTGAATCCAAGACTTAGGGCCGTACGCGCCATGAATTATAAGTGTGGCTATAAACCCACATTTATCTTTAGGATAAAGCTTCGAATTACTTTAGAATAGTAATAGGTACCTAGACAATCTATTAATTAAAGGTAGACTGTAATGAGAATTTCAAAGGTTTCAACATTTAGGGTAGGTAAATGGAGGGTATGTGCGGCCTCACCACTGATTTGGGGCCCAAACCATGAACATTGGTGCCCAAGCCATGAACATTGGTGCCCAAGCCACCTCCAAGGCAGTACACCTGCTGATAGAGGGTCTAGCGCAGGCATTCCTCTTGGCGTTACGAGCGTTTGACATGGCGGTCGCTCCCGTTAAAAGATCCCGAAATAAATAAATTGAGAGAGAGAGAGAAAAGTAGCAGTGATGAAGCATGATAATTTTGAAAGCGGAAGCCGGTGAAAAAAAAACTTACCTCTAGACTCTAGATCGATCTAGTTTGTCATGCACCATGCGACGGATTGGAAAGCTGGCAGGAATCGGGTTATAGGGAACCTCCGCCACTGAAAAGACCCCGGTTTCCAAAGTGCAAGATATGGTAAACAACTGCGATTGACTAAGAAGACACCCATACAAAGGAATATTATTATTTGCACTGAGCGTGAATCGAACCCGTTACTGACATAACAGTCAAACGCTCTGACATCAGTAGGTATAACCCGCGCCACGTATCTTGGACCTAAAATGTGCTCAAAATATGCCCTATACGCGCAGTAAGAGATGTGCTCTTGGGCGTCTTTTGAGGATAGCACGGGATGCTACTGCGGTAGACAAACTCAAATTCACAAAGCATAGACTTTTTACAAAGCAATCCGCGGGCGCCAGAGCCTCGTATGTCTTACGATTTAGGTCCAAGATACGTGGCGCGGGTTATACGTCACACAAGGTGCTATATTTTACCTGTACTAAAGTACTCCTAAGCCACTTTCCTAAACTGCTGTCTTGTATGTTAGGCTTAGCAAATTGTTTAAGTTTGTAATACGGATGATCGCTACCTCATCTAACTTCAGCTCCCGTTTCCAAAGTTTACTTCCACACTTCTTAGCACGGTTCCGTAAACGAAAAGTTGGTGCCGTGGAACCCGGCACTGCCTTATCGATATGGAACAACTTCTGGAAAGCTTTCGAATTTGTTCGGAAGAGTAAACCACCAGATAAGACTAGCTTAGTTTCGGTGACGTTTCAGCAAGCGATGAAAAATTGATTTCTTTTCATTTTTATGGTCTTGGTTAAGTGGTAACCGAGTAGGTTAACACAAGGTTAAGCAACACACTTCGATCTTAGGATAGGTGACCATTCTTAAGACATAATAAGAGGCACTGGGGCCTCTGAGAGCACGTTAAGCCATCGGTTCCAATTGTCATACTAACATCTATGGCAGTCGTTATGGGTAGTTGGAGCCTTTCAAAGTCCGACAGCTGGTCTAACTACAGAACTTTTATATCACTAATAGGTTGTGGAAGTCTTGGATGAGGATGATGATTTGATTCACAGAAAATATCGAACTTCAACCGCTTCGCTGTTAGACTGAAAATGCTCAGAGGATGATGATCCCATTTTTATTATGATCTCCATACTTACGGTTATGCCTCTTTTCAACGGGGTTGATAGAGACTTTCCACCTGATGTAAACCTTTTGTTTCTTCTACTTTCCGAATTTAATCAAAGTTTTTATTTATTTTCAGGTATGTGTTATGCACTAATCCAAGCATCGTGTGGAGCTATGGTGTGGACTCAGGTACACCTCCCTACGCTATTCATTTAAAAGTAATATTTTAAGACGTACCTACCGTACCGTACCTAGAGTACCCAGATTTTGGTTGGGCATGTCGGCGTCGGGAGGAGGATGAGAGGTGTCTTCACCAAGGCAAGTGTGTGTGTCAAGCACACTTCACCAGCTAGCCAGTTCATCTGCTGACTGATGAATGAGGCTCTTGCTCGATGTTCTCTCCCTATTGGGACAGACTGCTGTCATTCTCGTTAAAGTGAAGACTATGTCCATAAGAAATGGAAGAGCAGAGCCTTTACTTCCTACTAATATTATACAATTCAAGATTTTTTTTTACTGGACTGGGTACAATAGGTAGCCTGTAGCGTATTAGCCTATTGCTTTGACAATGTGATATACATAAATTAATGATGTATTAATTGCCAATCTGCAGCTATAATACGATGTGTTCATGTGCAGCTAATAATATACATCACGCCTGAATAACTTCCAAGGGGTACACAAACAGGTGTATTAACAGTGTTGCAAATAATCTTGTTCCATACATAGCACAGGCACAGTTTAACCTAGTAACACATTTTTTCGTGCGGGGCGGTTATGTCGAACTCGAACCGACTAAAACCACACGCCGTCCTGGGTCTTCAGACGCCACCGGGGTGTAAGGCCTACACAACACACAACTATTACTGATAAGATGGTGTCTTTCTCAGAGATCCTTACAAAGGATATTGGTTTAAACTTATTTTCCCTGTTGCTGAAATATCAACATTCCTGGAGTATTTTAACAAAGTCCTTCGAAAAAGATTTGTGTGTTGTTTTTGAGATTTTGTTTTGTACAATAAAAAGTAAAACGGAAAAGTTATACTTTTCCGTTTTACTGAAGTATTCTACGTTTTATTCGAGTGCGGAGAAGCCAAGAGACTTTTCTAGTATTCACAATTTGTCCCTATGGTGGGCAGACATCACCATTTGAATTTTCTCTTAAACACTTTGTTATCTCCTAGTTTCTATCGATTTTTTTTAAAGTAAATCACCTACTTAGTAATATAATTAAAAAAGATAAAAAGGCGGAAAAGCTTTCTATTTAATTTTACGAGGAAGAAAAATTGCGAAGGTTATTAAATTTCGTTAAAATCAAATCTTTGTAGGCGGAATATTTTTATTGATTGAACCGGACCACCCAAGAAGAAAAACCATTTAAATGAAAAAGTTCATTAAAATTGGTTCACAATTTTAGATAACATTCGGAACTCGTTTTAATAGGAAGTGGATCGCTAAGTCCGTGTAGGAGATATTGTTACCATATATCTTGACCCCAAGACGTGAGCGAGTGAGGCCGGTGCGCGCGTATAGTTTGGATATAATCTATGATTGATGGATTTGATCTCCGCCGCTGCCGTAGCACCCCGTGCTTACTACTGTCGTAAACACGGGGTGCTCTTTTTACTTGTATTTGCTTTTGTTTACATAAGTATTTGGCAAATAATTACCACGTGTGGACAGTAAACAAATACAACAAACACAAATAGCCATGTGAAGTGCCACTATTAAATTAAATGTCTTCGAAGTTTGATACTTTTCTTTGTGACTAAAATAATCAAACATCGAAAAGTCAACTAGTCACGATTGCTTATACTTTAGTTTGTTGTCACAAATTACATTTTAGCCTTTTGGGAAAAGTGATTTAACATGTTGTTTTATGTTCACAATATTTTTTAGCTCATTAGATGCGCTCAGGCACGTTTTAGATGCGTTTTTAATTGCGTGTGCACAAGGTGTGGGTACCATAAATCTTAACTAGGATGCGGTCAGCGCTACGGTAGGGCGGAGATACACACGTGTTACTGTTGAGCGGGGGCACACTATGCGGTGCGGCGCCGCAGCGCATCGTGTGCCCCCGCTCTTATGCAACGTCTATGCGATACTTATAATAGGTCCGCTCTACACATTGGCGAACACAGTGGGGACGTGTTATAGGGTCCCTTTCATTCGTCGTTTTTAAAAAGAAGTGCGATTTAGTCTATTCTCAACTCTTACACGATTTAGTTGCCTACTAAACCACCGATAAAATAACCCGTATCCCGCGTTCTGACGCGAAAGATCCGCGACAGTAATACCGTCGAGTCACAGACTAGTTTTTTTTATATGTATAATATTACCACTTAGGTGGCAGACAAGCACACGGCCCACCTGGTGGGAAGTGGTCACCGTGGCCTATGGACGTATGCAACACCAGGGGCGTCACACTCGCGCTGTCGACCCTGGATAAACCTTCTAATGCCCTTCTTGAGAACCCCATATAGTAGTCGCTTAGGAAAACCACCGCAGGGAGTTCATTCCACAGCTTGAGTGTGCGTGGGATGAAGTGCCTTTCATACTGCACAGTGCGCACCGTTTCCGAACGGATAATAGTACTGACGTAGTCGAGTGTAGCACAGGCATTAAACGTAAACAATGTATCTAGCCTACGCTAAATCTGTGGTCAGGTCTAACAGGTTTAATATAAAATATGGGGTAAAGATAGACGCGGTTAGTAACGATATTGGAAACTGGGTCGTTGCTGTCTTTGCAGCTTCGGATATGTATGTTAATCTAGCCTTAAGCACCTATTTGCGACGAAAGGTCATTACATAACGCCTGTGCGTTGTAAGCGAATCACGAGACACCGTTTCGTGTGGGCACTATTACTTTAATCTGCAGTAGTATAGTGCTCCAATATTCAGAATATTACCATATCGATGGCTTTGCTAAGTGAATTTGTAAGGTGATACTCATTATAAGTTTATGAGAATATCACACAAGATAGAAGAAATTTTGTTATAACATTTTTAATTTGGAACAGTTTACACAATAGTGTTTTGAGGGGAAACGAGTGTGAGAATCTTCAGCATAATGTGCCGTCCAAACCACATAAAGTATCATGTTTCCAAAACATGTAGGTAATTTCAATTCTATCGGAGAAATAAACATAAACAATACTTTGGTATTCAATATGATCTGTCAGTCTGCCTTACGATCCAGAGGTCACGGATTTAAATCCTGATCATTACACTACAGCCGTGAACCCACTCCCAACCTTATGTTAGTTAGTTAAACTGCGTACTTAACTACCAATTTCGGTTACTAATATTCTTTAAAAATGCTAACTTCACGACCGGTCTGTCTGTAATAACCGTATTTCTATAAATGAATATCGACCGACTAGGTTAATAGACCAAAGGTGGAGTGAGGAAAACCACCAAAAAAAATGCACTGGCACTAGTTCAGTGACATACTGGAATGGACACCTAGCAAATTCGGATCTAAGAGTATACATTATATTGTACAGAGCGCACGTATCACTCAGGTCTTTGGCGCCGAGTGTTGGCAGATACTTTGCGATGGTATAGCAGGTATAGCGCACCTATAGTGACGTTTCATGCATTACCGAAAATATCAATAGATTCACTTATTAATGTAGTGTAATGTTATGAAGATTTTTTTTCGATTTGATATGCATGGATAAAATTAAAGCCAAGATACAAAAAATGGCGTCATGTTGTGTAGGTATTACAAAAACAATTAATACTACAATTAATATAATATATGATGTTAATATAAAATTTTGATTTACATAACATAACATAACATAAACTCACGCCTTTATCCCCGAAGGGGTAAGCAGAGGTGCTAGCACCCACATTTCGCCGTTTATGTTTAGGTCCCAATGTAATAGGTGGCGTGCCTATTGCCATCAACCGGGCGCTTATAAACCTGCGATAAATACACACATAACTTCGAAAAGCATCGAAAAGTCATTGGTGTGTGTCGAATTAAATATTATTTGCGAAGTTACTTTGAAGGGTATTGTTTTGCTACTGATTGAGGTTGAGCCAGGATCCTCGTTACTGTTCATACCCGTGCTTACAGTTCATACTAAGTAAGGCGCGCTCTATAGCAATGTCTACTCTAAGGACCTACCCCTTTATAAACCTATGGGAATCTATTAACGTAGGGAATGTTATACATATTGGTAGAAGAAGCAGCGTACGGTTAGATGCAGTGCAGATGCGCTCTTTGACAAATATTTGTGGAGCGAGGCTAAGTGATAAAGTGAGAAATGCTGTTCTACGTGAAAAATATGGCGTCGGAGAGGATTTAGTGGCAAAGCTGAATAATGTATGCTAAAAATCAGAGATGAAACTTTATTGGCAGCACTGGAACTGTTATAATTGGTTTTATATTTAGAAGTAGTATTTGCTCTGTCAACAGAAAGTAAAGGAAACCATTGTAGGCTGTTGGAATTCAGGATATATTGTTTTGATAACATGTTATACTCGTCTTTCGATACTAGCTACAGTTGAATTATTTTTTTAGATTTTTTTTATATCACTTAGGTGGCAGACAAGCACACGGCCCACCTGATTATCGATTTTATAAAATACATTAAATTAACAGCCTTCAAGTGTACAGTGATCCACGCTCCCACCAAAGTCTTCGCAAGCAAAACTTTTTTGCATGCACCTGCTGATTGACGAACGAGACTTAGCTTTCTTCTCGAGATTGGGACTATTGGTAGGTAAGAGAGCATTCGCTCCTGCATATAAAACCAGTCCAAACTTCGCTTGTAAGCCGGATTGGCGTTCAAAGTAAAAAGTCCATGTGTATTTATAGCATTAATTGAGTAAAAAACACTGCACGTGTATATTTAGAAAAAATTAAACCCGAAATACCCAACACGCGACAAAAAATATGTTTATGAGTAACAAAAATACTACCGATTCTGCTTAAAATACATAAAATTCACGCGTTTGACAGGATCTAAATATGTCCCCATTTTTGTTTTGCCTTTTTGTATATTATTTCCTAACCGTTTATGGCAATGAGCAAAATTAGCACCAACGTATCACGTACAAAAAAAATGTTTTTGATGTTTTCGAAACTCCCACCCCCTTAGAGTACCCACTATCTTCAAGCACAAAAGTTGTTTTGCTCTTTATCTATACAAAAATCTGATGTGTGAAGAACCTCCCCTAGTGGGGTCGCTTTGATATCTCACATAAAAGACTCAGTCGACAAATTCTTCGCGATTTCTTGATAACAAACGTTTACAGTCAAAGTAAAGCAAAACGCTAATGAGGCATAAAAGAAGCCGATTGCCGTCAAGTGCTCCGAATATCTCGTGCCAACTCAGGCCCGAGCTAGCCTTATCATATTTCATACCCTCTAAAAACCTCAAGTGTTCTTGGCACGACGTGCTCAAGCACCAATATAGTGTCACCGCTCTCTCAAAAACTCTCAGATACCCTTTTTGTGTACAAAAAAACTTGACTTCATTTTAGATTCAATGCGGAAATTTACATCATAAGGGCGACTCAGTCGACTCTCGCTGTAGGATTTAAATCAATTTTAAACCTCGTTTTAAATGAAGTTTAAGATCGCATTTGGAATCATGAGCCTGGAAATCCACTTATTTCTAAGTAGCTAAGGCGACATCCAATAAGATTGGAATTAAATGAAGTGTGAAAATTTTTTGCGACAAAATTATTATTTTTTTGTCTACTCAATTTATTTGTGATGGTGTTTCAAGCGAGGTTTTTCAATGTGAAATTTAATTAAATAGAAGTGAGAATAGATACTAGGTACTGCTGGAATACTGAGATATATTTTGTATTTTATATTAAAGTTTTGTGACAATTTTTTTTTGTCTAACTCAATTTATTTGTGATGGTGTTTCAAGCGAGGTTTTTCAATGTGAAATTTAATTAAATAGAAGTGAGAATAGGTACAGGTACTAGGTTTTTTACAAAAGTATTCTTAAAGTAGGTAAGTACTTACATAGCGATATTATCTTCTACGATTATACGGTACCTTCCCAACTCCGACTCGCACTTGACCAGTTTTTGTCATTACACCCTGTCATAGACCATTTACCTACCCGATCGAGCGCAATGAATAGATAGACAAAAGAGAATCGACTTCGGGCGGGACTCGAACCCGCGATCTTTACCTTACAGGGGGAATCCTCTGACCACTAAGCCACCGAAGCCCGCACGAAGCCGACTCAAATTCCTCTATACTTCCGTCTTTGGGGCGACGATTTAATCGATTTGAATATGCCCCACGTAATAGGTGGTGAGCCTATTGCCGTTTTCCGGGCACTATTGTTGGCTCGAGCCATGTATAGGTTGAGTCGTGGCTGTATATGTCTGTCTGATGTTAAACAGCTCTATCCCTTAGTCGCCTTGTACGACACCACATGGGAGGAGATGGGGTGGCCCAAATTATTCTACTCTGCCGGGAACCACGCGGCGAAATTTCATTCATTCCAAAATTTCATTCAAGCACTTAAATATATTAATGAAATTTAATACATTTCACGTCACGCATTATTCTCTGTTAAAACGAAACTCCATATTTCATAGCTGTACTACAAGTATGATGTTACTGAGAAATTTATATCAGTCGTATAGACAAGTAACGGCACTCGTACATCATAGTTACCGCCCAGCGTGGCCATAAAAGTAACCAACATTTCAATAAAAATGTTTGACCCTCTTTTTAGGGTCCAGAAAAAGGATCGGGTTATTCAATTCGACGAATACGTACTTTAAGGGTATTCAATTGGTATTCTTGTAATATATGTGGGTAACTTGTATTTTTGTCCTGTCTCTAAAGGTATGATTCCGAAGGCGACCGCATACGACAACTGCAAACGTGCGTGCAAATAGACTTGAATATAATCATGTTTTTTTAATTCATTGCGGCTTCTCAATGGTTTTTTTTTTTATATATAGGACACGTCAATTTGACTTCGCCTTGCCTGATGGTAAGCTGAGGGCAAAGTCTTTCAAAGAGGGTCACCATTATAGACACTTACCATGCTACAATGGTGGCACTCAGCTTGCAGGCCTCATCAGATGCTTTTTCACGCCCCGCTTAAAGGAGCCGGGAGGAGGAGAGAAACACGTGAGCTGGTAAAGAATTCCAGGTCTTAATTGTGCGGCACAAGAAGGAGTCACCGAACCGCTTGGTTCTTGATGGAATATTCTGCACCGTATGCGGTGCCGTTTATTTATATCGAAGCTTAACAAGTAATGTATATGTGTAACGTATGTGAATTTGTTACCTACAGACAAATGAGCGAATTTTGGGATTGATTTTCTTTTACCTCTATGAACCAAATATGTCCGGTCGGATGAGGTGTCGTCTCTTCACATACGTACAATATGGATACGACATATAGGCAATAATTGAAACCATATACTTGGTACCCCCTAAGCTTCAAGCAGGAAAAGTTTGAACAAAATTGGTCCAGTATTAAGGGCAGAAACTAGAGTTTTAATTTTATAGAATTTGAACAACTTTGAGCACTCTGTAGAATCGCATGTTGCCGCTTAGCTGTTCAAGTAAGTTACCTACTATGCCTATTGTTGTGTGTGTGTCTGTGAAGTTGTTGTGTGTGTGTGTGAAGGTGTGTGCGTATTTATTAATGACTTATGACACAGTCAATGACTTTAAAGCAATGGATGAAACTATTTAATGACTTATACAAGTGGTTGCATTTTCTACATTTATTTCGTATTTTATAAATCAGGGAATTTAAGTTTAAATTTAATTTGGTTCTATTCCTACGGACCAGGATGCTTCGCGGTTTCAGTATTTGCACATATGTCGTATCCATATCGTATATACATATACATTACTTACTTGTTACCGCAAAAAAAAATAAAAAAAAAACGAAACAAAATTATCATATTCAAATCTATTTTGCGGTACGAATGCTGCGTTTGTCTGCAGTTGTCGTATGCGGTCGCCTTCGGAATCATACCTTTAGAGAGGAAATAATCTGCAACGTGAGAACCCAGTTGAAATAAATAGTTTTTAATTGATGAAATCCCGTTTACTTGTGGATCAATGTTAATAATCGCGATAATTCAGACTTTTTTAAACGTGTAGGTACTTTCAAAACTTACGATTTGAAAATGTAAGCAGTAACGAGGTAATGACTGATTCTGACAAAAACATCGGCAGATATGATTACACCAGTAGGAACCGAGATTAATTTTAAATCTACGAGCCCTAACCTAGTTTGGTTAAACTTGATCACATTATTATCGCTTATGAAATCCGACCTAGACTTAATACTTCAGGCGGGGGACTACTTGCTTTTAAACACACAGACACCTATATTCACGCCATTTTCCTTCTGTGGTAGGCATGGACAATTGCCCGCCATCTGCGTCTATCCTTACATACCTCACTATTAGCTTCCTCTGAACTAAACCATTAGATTTAAAAGGCTATATTTTTTGCTTACTGCTGGCGAAGCGTTCAAACAGTTCAATGAACTGTTACTTGCGTGTTAAAGGTGTTGTTGCCGTCTTTTAGGTTATACTTACACATTTATATTGAAAGTTTATAAAATCTAAATATCTTAAGGATGGATGTTTGTTACTCATTCACGTAAAAACTACTGAATGGATTTTAATGAAAGTTTACAATAATATAGCTTATACATCAGATTATCACAGCTACATTTGGTCTCGGTAATCGACATCCACGCGGGCGAAGCCGCAGGCTACAGCTTGTGTTAGATAAATTCTGTAGGTAATGTTTCTGGATTGTAGAAATCAACCCTTATTCTATAGAATTATTTTTATAATAATACTTATGAAGCTAAAGAGTTTGTTTGTTTGGTTGAACGCACTAATTTCAGCACTGCAATTCACTAAGCGAGCACAACGATGCGACAACGATGCGAGGCGCAACGTAGATTGTCATTGGTCAGATTGTATCACGTCATTGGAAATCGACCAATGACAGTGTCTATCGCGCACATCGTTGCGACTCGCATCGTTGTGCTTGCTTAGTGAATTGCACAGCAGGAACCACTGGTTTGAATTGAAAAAATCTTGTGTTGAATAGCCCGTTTATCGAGGAAGGTTATAGGCTAAACATTATCACGCTATTTCTCAAGGGAGCGGACCAGTAACTATAAATGTCAACAAATCTGGGAAATTCTCAAACATTATTCGAAAATGAATAAATTGCGGGCATATATAATTTGAAGGAGTGATACGGGGTTTCAAAGTATGCCAGGAGCGAAGTCAGGGCAAGTTAGCTAGTGTTAATATTATATTTTAATAAAGAATTCTAAGAAGAGCGTCAAAGAAACGAGATCTGTTCGTTCTTGGTTGTTTTTGTAACAACGCAATTTACTCATCGGAATAAAATTCTATGAATCCCATCAAGAAACTCTCCTCTGACAGTGATATTATCACAAAGACGTATTATTAGTACTCGCAATCTTATATTCCACTAGCTGATCCGCCCGGCTTCGCTCGTACTTTAAAATCTCGTATCACCCATCATAACTTGTTTTTTTTTTAGTTTTCAAATAATTTGTGAGAATATGCCGGATCTGTTGATATTTATGATTATTGCTCCGCTCCCTTAAGTAGTAGCGTGATTATATATAGCCCCTTCCTTGATAAACGGATTATTCAATCCATGCTAATATTATAAATGCGAAAGTAACTCTATCTGTCTGTCTGTTACGCTTTCACGCCTAAACCACTGAACCGATTTTGATGAAATTTGGTAGAGGGGTGGATTAGACCTTGAAAAAGGACATAGGCTATGTTTGGGGTCGCGATAGCCGACATCCACGCGGGTGGAGCCGCGGGCAAAAGCATAAGAATATTTTTTCAATCCGAACAGCAACACCAGAGTGGCTAAACTGATCTGCTCCCATAGACAAGTGGCAATTCATTGTTCGGCGTATTGTAGAATAGAAAGATGAATGTATGGGTTTATGATATGACATACGTTGACGGCTGTTATATACGTCAAATCCCATACATTCATAATTATATTCTACAATAATACAATGAATTGCCACTTATGTAGGCGGGCTGAATTGAATTTTACGCACAATTTTCCCTAGAATAGCACGTCTCTAGAATAACATATCGCGGGAAACAGTTGTATAACTCCGGACACGTATCTTGGACCTAAATCGCAAGACAAACGAGGCTCTGGCGCCCGCGAATTGCTTTGTGATAATCTATGCTTGGTGAATTTGAGTTCGGCCACCGCAGTAGCACCCCGTGCTATCCTCAAAAGACACCCAAGAAATGTGTACTGCGTGATTTTAGCACATTTTAGGTCCAAGATACGTGTCCGGAGTACTAATAATACTGTTAACCCATCCTAAACGAACTTACCACTTATAATTTAAATCTGCTTATCCTCCTCTTCGATATAAGCGTAAGTAGGTAGCTTTTACAAAAAAAAGTAAAAACAAAATGGCTCGCGTGTAGAGTTCATTGGCTAAACTGTACAGTGGAACTGTGTTATTTCATTTTTTTCTCATTAAGTCAAGATAGTCTGATTCATGGACCGGTCTCAAAGTAATTGGCGTTAACTTTATCCTCTGAGCGTCACGGAACCATTCAAACAGTTTTTTTATTTAAATAGATACCTACTCGAATGTAAATTTCGGAGAAGGCAGGACACTTACCATCAGGAGGGGCCGTGTGCTTGTATGCGACCTAAGTAGTACATATTAAAAAAAAAGGACGATATTTCCGTTCCAATCGAGCAGTCCGACTGGGGAAGTATCTCCGCTCTACAGAATACAGTTTCCAGCAGTGAGTAGGGTAGCCAGAGCTCACTCGACAGGTTTTGTACTGTCAGTGGAAAAACCTAAAGGCTTGTCTTGCTTGTCTTCTGCAGTGTCGGCATGGAATCTATCTGTTCTTACAGGGTCGGCAGCACGAGTGTGACTCCCCTGGTGTTGCACTCGTCCATAGGCCACGGTAACCACTTTCCATCAGATGGACCGTGTGCTTGTAAAATACATACATACATACAATCACGCCTTCATCCCCGGAGGGTTAGGCAGAGGTGAATTAACACCCACATTTCACCAATCATTGTATTAGGTCCCTTGTAAGTAATATAAAAACAGATAGTAATTTCCTCTTCCTATTTCGTCGGTACATCTGATTAATGGAGGGATCTCTGGCGCAGGTTGTACTCTCAGGGTTGGAGAGTCAGATGGCAGTCGCTCCCAGAAAGGAAATCCCCGCCAGACCCTCGTACGTCAGTCAGCAGGTGTCCCGGCCGGCTCAGAAAGTGAGATAGGCTTAAAGGTATGATTCCGAAGCCGACCGCATACGACAACTGCCGACGCATGCAGCAGATACAGCGTTACGAATAAAGCGGACCATTGAGAAACCGCAATGAACTACGCGCGTGTGCTGCGTGCGTCGGCAGTTGTCGAATGCGGTCGGCTACGGAATCATAAAGATCTATAGGTATCGAAACTTATTTCTAAACTGCCAGGAATACATAGCCCAGTCAATTTTCAGTGCTAAAAGCTTATAAAGTTAGTGTCAGAGCCATAGACATGAATACTGTAAATATCTCACGACAATTTTAATATCTGTGCGGTGGCCATCTTGTAAACTTTATAAGGGTCTACGACAAACTGTCTTGGGGAAAATGTCGCTGTTCTAGATAATGGACGTACTATACAGAGCTATGTAGGCTCAAACTAAGCCTGAATTATGACTTCTAGAACAGCAATGGCATAACCTTGAAACAAGTTTGATAGCAGGCGGTAGCCAATAATTTTCTTTTGGTATTTTTTTATATAGGACAGGTCAATTTGAGTTCACCTCGCCTAATGGTAAACTGAAAGCAAAGTCTCGAAAAATACCACTAAAGACACGTATAACCCGCGTCACCTATCTTGGACCTAAATCGTAAGACATACGAGGGTCTGGCGCCCGCGGATTGCTTTGTAATAATCTACGCTTGGTGAATTTGAGTTCGTCCACCGCAGTAGCACCCCGTGCTATCCTCAAAAGACACCCAAGAAATGTGTACTGCGCGTATAGGGCACATTTTGAGCACATTTTAGGTCCAAGATACGTGGCGCGGGTTATACCGCGTTACAATGGTGGCACTCAGCTTGACGGCCTCATCAGATGTTTTTTCACGCCCCGCTTAAAGGAACTGTAGGAAGAGGGAAACACGGTTTACGATTTGCTTATGGGTACCGCCTGCTATCAAACTTGTTTCAATCTTTAAACAGTAGTAATTGCATACCTACGCGTATAGATATCGTAAGAGTAAGTGAATAATATTAATAAATCTTCTTCCTCCTAGCGTTAATTCCCAGTCGCATCCGAAGCTTTTTAGCTCGGAGTCTGGGGTCCGCTTTACCAGTCTTAACTACGGATTTGGCTAGACCTCGATATTATCCGTGAAGCGATTGCCATCTGACCTCCACAAACCAATGTTAACATTAGGCGATATCGAAGCTTTGCAGCTAGACTGTTTTTTTCGATTTTTTAGGGCTCCAACTACCCGTAACGACTGCCATAGATGTTCTTATGGCAACCGGGACCGACGGCTTAACGTGCTCTCCGAGGCACGACCAGACCAATGCAAATATTATATTTCAGCACACAAATATTTGCACTGAGTGGGGATCGAACCCGCGCCTCCTGCGTAGCGGCCGCGTTCTATGTCTGAATAATATTAATAAATATTTCATTGAAATCTGTCGAGCCGAGAAGAAAGTACGAACTTAGATTTAGGTTGATGACTATAACCTTCTGTAGGTTAAAGCGTTTCAAGCAGAAGAAAATATTACCTTCCTTTTTGCAAAAACCGTGGCATTCAGTAAAAAGCTTCCATTAATTTATTCTTCTAGTCATTACTCTGCGTAGGGAGTTCGTATGCATCCTACGCTCTCGCAAACTTCAAGTCACATAGATCTACACGAGTGTTGTGAAGTTCGTGACTTAACCAGAATTGGAAAGTTCAACGTTGAACACTACCCCTTTAATAAATTAGCATTTCAGCTAATTGTCATTTCTGTAGAAATGGATCGTGAAGTTATTAGGTTACTCAGTTGAAATTAATTTTAACGGCGCTACTATAAATTAATGAAGGCGTTTATTAATCAACCGTTTTAAAATGTAACTGAACAATGTTTTCATTAGTTTTTTAATATTTTTTTCTGACCATTCCGGCGGGTACCTACCCTAGGTGATCCTCTATTATACCTAAATTATCTAGATTAAACATCACTAGTATTGTTTTCAACCTAAAACTGCTATCCATGGGTCGATCGTCAACCTATTCTGAAGCGGTCAAAGTAGAAGAAGATATCGCGAGTAGTAATGCGTGACAAAATGACAATTTTCTGGTAGATTGCTCTTTATTACGTAGTGCCAGAATCATTATTTATTAAGGTTTACACACGAAGTGAAACTTCTGTATAAAATATTAATATTACGTGTTTTAACTCATGCAAATATAACCTTCCATATACATACCATTGTATATGTATAGTATAGTCAGCATCAGATCTATCTCGACTAAAAGTACTGAAATTGATCCTAATACCAACTAATGATGTTAATACCAAACTTTTATTGATTTTAATTGTATTACCGTCCGAACTAAATGTATGTAGGTAAGTACCAAACATCAGAACAATCAGTCAACAGGAAGGCGGGATACAAGATCATTTTGAGTACCTACTTTGCTAACCAAGATTATTGCTACATACCCGGGTATAATCTAAGAATGACTTTAGCAGGATTCCCGCCGTTTTGCAAACTGCTTATCAAATAACAGCTAGGCAGAAGGTGTAATACACAACGAACACAAAATGTATTTTGACTATACAGAGAAAATAGCTCGATTTGATAACCGCATCTCACCATTTCAAGCAACATTTTAGTTCTGTTTGCATTCGATCATTATGATATTCGTATTACATAGCTTTCGTCTGAAATAGAAATTACATTTTCCGGTATGATTTCGAAACTACCGTATAATTGGGGAACTACGAAGATAATAATTATTGCGCATATTGTGTTCGTTACTTAAATTAACAAATATTCGTGTTGTTCATGATATTTTCTGGAACTGAACAAGACGGAATGAGTGGGAAGTGTTAGTGAAGGTAGAAATATATAAGTTCGTAGCCGCATGCAGCAGACGACGCGTCGCTGCTGCTGTATGCGGTCCGCTGTGTGTATTTTATGAAATATAGGCTAGGTCGACCAAGCCACGACGACAACGTGTCGCTAGCTACGGCAGTTATTTCATGGAAATACATAGAAACCAGTAGTGTCGCAGCGACACGTCGTTTGCTGCTGCTGTCTGCGGTCAGCTACGAACATATGCCTAGTAACGCTTTTAGGTAAATAATTAATGCTAGTGGTGTTACTAACATTTTTATTATTAATAAGAGACATCGTAAATGATAAATGATACAAGTTTGAACTTTATTACGCAAGTGCCGATGACGGTCCTTTCAGTATTTGGTTTTACCCCCATATATCCCCAAGGAGGCTACCATAAAGTTCGACGCCCTAAACGTTTTTGCACAAAATATATGGTACCAGGAAGATACATTTAGATTACCTCGAATTTCTTTTGATACAGGTTGTAAGTTTGTAAGTTTGTAACTGCACGAATTGACACTTACTTCTTCGGAGCCGATTATTCGTTAAATGCAAATGCATTTAACGAATACCAGTACGAATCAAGTACCATCAAATGATGGTAATTGATACTTTGATCCGTAACTTCGTATGTAAGTACACTTCTTGTTCATCGAGTTCAATTCTATACAATTAATGTGGTCGAGTCCGCTGAATCGTGTTATTTGGAAACAAAGGGCTGTAACTATGCGGAATCTGCGCCTCGACTGCAGCTAAACGTTAACGGCATAAGTGGACTGCTATTTGGAGTGCTATTCAGCTGTTCGGTCCAAACCATCGTGTGAATCGTTCATTATTACGAATACTTTTTTTTATATGATTGAAAAGACTGAGTTTGACCACTATCTAACTGGCTGGTAAGTGATGATTTGGTACGTTCGGTTAGAAGAGGGAAAGTCTGGCTTCAACTGCCCGTAACGGCTGCCATAGATTTTGGTATGACAACCGGGACCGACGGCATAACGTGCTCGTGGCACGACCAGACTAATACAGATATATTTACGCATACAAATGCATGAACGGGAATCGAACCCACACCTCCAGCGTATTAATAGCTATTACTACTGACACACCACAGAGGCCTGTAAACTTATCTTGTTTTAATTTTTTAATTAAAACAGTGTCAACGTTACGACTAAACAACGTTAATCAACTGCTGCATAACGTAACGATATTTGCTTTACAAGGTAAATGTAGGTTGCACATGCGTCAACATTACGGGTATTGTACCTACTACAGTCAACGACAAAAGTCACTTTACAATTTCTAATTTATTACTTAGTCAGCTTTTAAACTTCGGGTGGTACCCAGAACCTCGGTGTTAACCTCATCTACTCTCAGGCTTTTCGTTCAGAGTCGGGAGGTCAGCTGGCAGTTGCTTCTATAATAACCAAATCTTAAGGAGGAAAAGGAGGAAATGGATCCTGGTTTCCGAGGCAAAACATCATTTAAGTACATTTGGGAACCGTGCTATCTTCTAATTCAACGGTATTGTTGGTAAAATTAACACGTTAGGACATTGATTCAATCATTATGTATTACTGCTATTGCCCGCGCCTTTCCCCCCATTTGGAATTATGATCCTGTCCCGCTACCCATAGGAACCTATTTCTGGGGATGAAAAGTAACCTATGTGTTATTTCAGACTATAATGTGTGAGATCTGTTTGGTCATTAGACCGTGATTGACTAAAAAATACCCAAACATACTAAAATCCATAAGAAGTAGGATGGTTGTACAATAAATTCCCACGCTGTCCCATATAATAATAATAAATAACTTATTTCTAGGTGGTCTCAAACATTTCTCTGAACGCTATTGAGTTTCGGAGAAATATTCTCTCTTCGATTATGAGCAGATGTTGAAACATAAGAAGTCTGTTTGCCAAACATCTATAAATGACAACGATTTTATAAAACATTTTCTTTCTGAACCTTTCAGCTTCCGAACGTTTGGATGATATCAGATTTCGTCAGCTCATCTTGCTTTATCTGATTGTGGTCAAACGACTCTGAAGCTTTAAAGTATTTTTATTCAAATACGAGTATTATACTGATCTCAAAATAAGAGGCCCACTATGACATTTGTTAAGAGCTGAATTGCTGCAACTGATTAAAGAAATTAAACTTGCAAAATTAAAATATAAAAAATATATCGTTATCGATTTATTTTTTCCTTAACCAATTATTCTCTCGTCTATGGATAGTATGAAAAAATCGTTATGGACAGCACGGAGCGGAGTGGGCGGTACCCATCAATGAAAAATGTCATTCTACGTTTGAAAAATGTCATTGTTTTACGTTCTCAAAATTGAGAACTTCATGGACTTGAACTGTCCAAGCGGGCTTCTTATGTTGCGATTACTATAGTTGAAATAAAACTACTTTTAACGGATTCTATCGAGATATATTTGTTACTAGCTGACCCGTGACGAGTTCCTTACAGAGCAATAATCTGACCACTGAGCTGACCGAGTCACGTTTTGCGTGCTCCAAATTCTCCTATACAACGGGAGCCATCTACCGATAGTGTCCATCTACCGACGTGTTTACAACAACAGTTTTTCCCATCTTAATTGAAATATTTTCGGTTTTAGAACACACTTGGTATAGACACAACAAATAGAATATGTATTATCAAAATAGAACAAGTTTGAACATACCTAAAAATATTTACCTTTACCTAAACCACTGAAGCAGACAAACGACTCGAAAGGTTTCAGCAAACCACTGAATAGATAATTATAATTGTAAACATAACCAAACTGGAATACTTGTACATATCTAGTAAGCTAACTTTCAGAATACATGTTTAATTTGATACTTAACAAGATGTATTACTTTCACAATAATTAGAAAAGTCTACAGAATGCTCACTTGGACAAACAGGGGGATCTTAAAAAAACTTTCGTCAAAGAATATTTATTTAAAAGAACGTCCCCTAGATTAATATTAAATACTAGCCTATGCCCGCGGCTCCGTCTGTGTGAATGTTGATTATTGCGACTGTTGAACATTATCTTCGATTGCGATTAAACTTGTGTTGAGTCTGACCAAGACTTTAGAAAAGAAAGCGCCAGTTACAACCACCTCGCTGAGGGTATGACGGAGCTATCGTGGACAAACCGATAAATACCGCACGTTGTCTCCGAAATAGACCAATTGCAGGATACGCAATACTGAAGCTTAGTGGGCTATGACGGGCTAAAGCACAAGACTGGTTCAGAATTGTTATGCCCGCTGTGGCCCAACACCGCACTGTCGGAGATCTAAATGGAGCAAGTGAGGTGGCTGTCAATAAAGCCGAGTTTACACTTACGAGACACATACTTACATAGCCGAGTTTATATAAATTTAGCTCATAAAATATGCCTTGCCTTGCATTGATTCCTTTATAAAATATTGCCTTACCTTGAATTGATGAAGAAGAAGAATATGGTCCACTTTTGTACACTCTCTGTAAAGTTAAATTAGCCTGAAAGGGCACAAAAGCCAAAATGGCGATGAACTTCGGTACCAGCTCTAATTTGACATTTGAATCACTTCAAAGGGTTCGTGTATTAAATTATGTCAAAATTTCTATTTGTGAGGATCATTATGTACACCTAGGAGCGTCAGTGTGATTAGTTACATAGACCACAATGTAACATATGTGGGTTCTGTTTGATCTTAAGCGGAGTTAACCAAAGCCTTCTGTATAAACAGGAAGCGATATCATATCTCATCAAAACGCAAATTGTGGAGTCATAAATATGTATTTCACGTACGTAAATATTCCATGATGGTGTTTTCAGCAGGTTCTGCTATGCTCTTGCCGTGGTGTCTTAGAAATTTAACGCGATCGTGATTGAAATTTATTTTATTTATTAGCCGATACTGAAATTACGTGCCGACGTATATGAAGGGTTTTCTAGAGTTATCCAGTAGTGAAAACATGTTTACTTCGCTTACTATTTATATCGAGCTGTTTACCACTTTTTTTACTAAAATATCTAGACAGAAACTGAATATAAATATTGAATATAAGCTTAACAGCTTTATTTTACTTCGGAACAACATTTTAAAAAATAACTTTTAGTAGGTACCTACTTACAATTAGAGTACAAAATACCTCACAATTTATAGAATCCATTATTCGACCTTAGAATAGTAAATTCAAGCACGTGGCTATCCGAAATAGTTTTGAGTAAGAATTCAAACAGACGTCTCTGTTTTTTGTTGTGCGAAGTGCAGGAGAGCCATTCCCAGGCTCAATAGTCGTAGCGTCGGTAGCTTAGTGGTTAAAGAGTCGGCCTTAGGATCGAGAGGTCCTGGGATCGAATCCTGGCCATTACACTACCGACGTGAACCCACTCCTAACACAAGCAATTTAGCTTAGCTGGAGGGGTGAGAGGAAAAATTAGTAATTTCGATTACTAATATTCTTATAAAAAAAATAATAGTGGAAAGTTTTCAGGCAATCGGGATTAACCCTGGCTGGGATTCGGTACCGTTTATAGCTTTTTTTCCTATAAAATCTGCTAAAATCTGCCCTGATGGATGCGATTATGTCGGACTCGAACCAGCGAAAACCTCACGCCGTCTAGGGTTTTCAGATGTCGAAGTGCCAGGTGGCCCGTAAGGCTCCCTCGCACTCCGACTGCTAGAGCCATGTCCGGTTTCGAGAAGGCCGGGATGATACCATACCTAGCTGACGATCTACTGGCGCCGTTCGTGCTGTAACTTTTTAAAGGTAGATTTTTTATACCACTTATAACCTACTTACGTGGCAGACAAGCACACAACCCACCTGATGAATCTAATGCCCTTCTTGAAGAACCGTATATTGTAGCCGCTTGTGAAAACCACAGCAGGTAGTTCATTTCACAACTTGAGCGTACGTGGGATGAAGTTTCTTTCATACCGTACATTGCGCATCGATTCCGGTCGCGGTGTGAGGATGAACTCCCTGCGTATGGCGAGCAGTGCGAGGATAGAATGTAGCTGTGGATAGTTGCTAGCATATTCAATTTTCCGAGAGAAAAAATATCATGCTACATTAGATAACACCTTTCTTCAATATCAGATACATTACAATATCAGCCATTATCTAGTCGTCCTTGCAATTTTTTGTCATGTTAGCTGATAAAGTATTATTTATTATTAACTACTGACAGTGGTACTACTTATAGCACTTGTCGTCTGTACACGAATTGACAGACCGAAATGGATTACATAATAATATGTACCTATCTTGTTTTTATTCATTCATATTGTTTTTGTTATATTCAGTTTGCCGCGATACATAAATATTCCCTAGAGTGCGAGTCGTCTTGAAGACAAAAGTTGTACATTTAGGATAAATTGGATATACATATATGTATGTAGATGTTTATCACCCTTTTTCCACTCTATTCTCGTCATTCGCTTCCGTCCGTGAAAACGGCAAAACGCCAATTTTGGGTAGACTAGATCCATTAATGCGGCGAAGATGATGATGATTCGAATAGAGGTTACAGGTGCAAGGAAATACCTTAGTGACCACCTTACAGCATATGAGACCCAAAATAGCGTGTGACGTGTGATTTTAGTAGATTCGAGTCCCCCCCATCGACCGACGCGACGACCACAAGAGGGTATCCCGTGGGATTTCCGCTTCAAAAAAGGCACCTAAGCTAATAAATTAGTCTTAATTAGTTTTAAGATGCCTTCCCGGATACTACAGTAAATATTAAATTCAAATCCCAAAAAGGCTAGAGCCTTTGGGGGATTTCAATTCAATATTTTCTATTTCCTAACTAGGGCGGTTTAACATCAGACAGATACAGCCGGGAATACGGCAATAGGCTCACCACCTACTACGTGTGACCGAATACAATGATTAGTGAAATGTGGGTGTAAATACACTCTGCCCTCCAGGGATAAAGGTGTAATTATATGTATGTATATATTCAAATACAGTGTTACTGCCCTAGTATAGGCTATACTCACGAAGTTTGAATACAAATGCGTCAAGCGAAGGTCCTATGAACAATGAGCCCTTGCTATTGGCGAGGTCAAAATGGGTAATTAAAAATGGTGCAGGCGGCTTTTTACACGACGTAACGTCCGTTTTAATACTTGATAATACCCCATCGACCTACCATGAAACGTGCATCCGAAATTGCGGGTCGAAGTTTCGGATAAGTGGTGCTATCAATCGCATTTATCTCACAGTTGGGCCCGAAGGCGGTATGTCGATACTTCATTCGGCCGAAACCCTACAGAAATAATCCGAAGAACTTTCTTTTTGAAAAGGCGGTGCTATCCATAAAATACAGATAGGTGTCGAAATTCATTCACTCAGTCACCTAGTTTCTACACGTCCTTGACCTTGACCACCTGAATCTCGCGGGGGGTGGACGCGGAAATTTTTCTGTCGTGACTAACGTAGCTCTGGTAGAATTTCTTGAAAAATTCCCGGTTCACCAGCTCACTAATCTTAATATATATAAATCTCGTGTCACAATGTTTGTCCTCAATGGACTCCTAAACCACTTAACCGATTATAATAAAATTCGCACACCATGTACAGTTCGATCCAACTTGAGAGATAGGATAGTTTAAATCTCAAATTATAGTCGCAATTTTAATTTATCGCGATAACCAACATCCACGCGGGCGGAGCCGCGGGCAAAGGCTAGTTGTGATATATGTTTTTATTACAAATATAAATATCTTTTCTAGTAGTATTATAAAGTCAATGGTAAGTAATTAAATGTGACATCTTTCGTATGGTCACGAAGTTTCGGCTATACGTTTCATGATATCCCTCATTAATGCTCGTCATGTTGTGTCAAGGTCGTGGAGTTTTTACAGCATAATTTGTGGATATAAAAGTTATCTCATTAAAAGTAGATTAAGGAAATAAGTATAATGTAGTTTAATTAAACGTGAACTGTTTATAATAACCATAACGTGGGTTTTTCACGCAACAACCTCAACACGTGACTTGTGGAAGGCGTCAGTGTAAATTTATGATATCGGGATTGTTTTGACCCCTGCTGAGAATAGTCAATTACTTTTTTAGAAAGATATTTACTACCTATGAGCACTTAGGCAATTTAGTTTTAATATCAGTAGTCGACTCCCCTCCGGTTTTAGATAATGCAAATAAATCTCTTTTTTTTACCGCACCATGAAGTCCTAGAATTCTTTACCAGCAGCACAGGTGTTTCCTTCTTCCTACAGTCGCGGGTCCTTTAAGCGGGGGACAAAAAGTATCTAATAAGGCCGCCAAGCTGAGGGCCACCATTGTAAAGTTAGTGTCTATTATGTTGACCCTCTTACCTGAGACTTTGCCTTCTACTAACCCTCAGGCGTCGTGAAGTCATATTGAATTGTCCTATATAAAATCCAAGTACAGTGTTACAAGCATAGGGTTAGCATGACGGTTAGCACTTACCGCAGCATCAAAAGAGTATCACTTATACTTATCTTTCAATATTCATGAGAACAGCACTCCACTATAGTAAATCGTAAGGTGTTCCCATAATCCTCCCCAAACTGCCTTTACAACTTCCAACAGAAATTAATTAATTATATTTTAAACTCTGAAGCTGGTTGAATTTGTGAGTCAAGTTAGTTTAAAATTCTGCAGACTCTGTGAATAAACTTATGTTCGAACCGTGTCCTATCGATGGAGCGCAGTGATTCTCAACCACATTCTGTAGGACTCTGTGTGACAGAATTAGCATCGAAAGTCAGCAGTCTAAACTTGTTAATGAAGTGGTTTTCGCTGCTGTATATAAATTGAACTACGAAACTCGGATTTAGTGAATTCTGGGGATGTACCGCAATTGGGTGAAGACTGTAACGTCCGCAGTCACAATCCACACTCGTTCATTGACCTTAGTTTTGGAAGCTCTGCGAAATCACATAGTGTGTTTATTCCGACAGTATTCTGCTACGTATGGAGATTCCAATATTAAATCTGCGTTTTGGCACAGAATTTACTACTCCACGGTTTCTTTCATCGCAAACTATTGGGAGATGAAATGACGCAAATGTTTCATGCACTTTGTGGAGGTGTGTCGCATTAGTAGTTTTTTTTAAAATAATGAACAAAATATCCTACTACTGAATTCAATCAGAAAGTTAAGATTTCAAAATCGAAATTAATGCTTTCTGACGTGATACCGTAACTCGTTCCAAATTTTTCTTCAGCAAAAACGTAAGTTCTGTACGGTATACAGAACTTACGAGAGACAGGTAAAATAGTTGAGAAACGCTGGCTACGGTAAGCCAAGTGAATTTGCATAACTTGTTTATTAGTTATTAAACTTTGAAGACGTTTCCTTCATGGGCAAGGCTTAGGTTGGGGAAATGGGTTTACAAAAATAATTAAAGTTACATTGTTACTTCAAAAGTTACTAAAAGCAAAGTGTGATTTGTAAATTCGTAAAGCGGATGGTGTAGGACGCGGGATCTTGAGTTTTCGGCTTCCTGTCCTAACGACGTAACCCAACTTGGATCAACTTCTAGAACAAGACGAAATTTTGCAACTGACTTGTTGAAAATTTATGTTACAAAGGAAAATGTATTTCCTTCTATGTTTATTTTTGGTCTAGGTTGTGATTTGAAATGTCCTAGGACATATTATCATTTAGAATGTGAATTTAAACATGGAGAGTTAAAAAAAGGAGTAACTGAAGATATGATATCTGACATAATGATGAAGAGAATGACATGGTTTGTCTATCCCAATAACTGGAATAAGTCTAGGAAATTAATTGTACTTAGGCTTTGTCGGTTTCTCTTTTTAGCATATTCAGCCCACTATTTTAAATTAGATCAAATAAGTAAAACGCGTGTATATTCACAGATGAATGCTCGCTGTAATCTGACATCAACCAGTAGACTATGTTTAGGAGAGCTCTTCTCCTAAACATACACCCGTATTCACAAACAATACTGTGAGGTCTCATAGTGTGCTTGAGCGCATAGGGCTAGTAAAATTAATTCACGAACATCACGGAGCAGTATCTAACGCAGTGCGTTCCCTCAACGAAGTATTACTTAAGTGTTGTCTATGAATAAAAAGGCTTGCCAGAACGAACGCACTGAGAATTTGTCGTTCTTTGCACAGTTTTCGTAGGACGCATAGCGAAGTTTTGTTTGTGAATACGGGCGACAGCCTACTGATGGACGGTACAACACATACATTCTATAAGAACCAACTACCATGATTTAAAATCTTCTGGAGGTTCTTCAAGCTGGGAATAAAAGGAATCGCTCAAGGCCATCAAGATAGGGTCCACCATTTTAGGTTTCTCAGCATCTAGACTGGTGGTCCATATCATTTGACCAAACTCAACTTACCATCCAGCGGGGTAGTCAATTGACAGGCTTAATAATAAAAATCAGAAACATCCTTCGATTACCAAATAAGATGAATCTATAACAAAATCGTGTGGGGCTACAATATATTCTGTCGCTTGTGATATCGCGCGTGTTTCTAATTCCGCGGCCATTTTGGAATTTTCACGCGTGTTTGGATTTGGAGGGAATTTCTATCGAACCGAATTAACGTTTGGGGAGCTGTGAACTAATCCGAGTGGTCAAATAAATCTTTTGAAAGGGAATCTATTGCGGGATCTCGATGTTTGTTGAAGGTTGGAACAATTAAAATGTTTTGTGTTGTACTCAGTGGGAAAGTTAGTGGGTCCGGTTCGCTAGAGCTCCTTGGAGATAGGTCAGGAAAGTGTGAAGCAAAAAGAAATTGTAGAAAAGATTTTTGGCAGTCGTTACGGGTAGTTGGAGCCCTAAAAAGTCCAACAGCCGGTCTAGCTGCAATGCTTCGATATCACCTTTTATAGCTATTGAGTTGTGGAGTTCAAATGGCAGTCGCTTCACCGCAAATCATCAATCAAATCCGCAGTTAGACTGGTAAAGCGGCCCCAGACTTTGCGGTGAAAGCTTTGGATGCGATTGGGATTAACTCTAAGATGAAGAAGGAGATTACTGTAACTTGTGAAAAGTAGTCCAAGCAGGCGATTATATCTCTATTGCTAACTAAGAACAAAATAACCAAGAAACAAAAACAAAATAGGTATATATATATGAACTAGCTGTTGCCCGCGGCTCCGCCCGCGTGGAATTCGGATTCCGGTCCAACTTTAATGTATGGAAATCTGCCCGATTTATTGACATTTATGCTCACTGCTCCGCTCCCTTTAGTAGTAGCGTGATGTTATATAGCCTATGTTACTCCCAGATAGTGTAGCTTTCTATAGGTGAAAGAATTATTGAAATCGGTACAGTAGTTCCGGAGTCTATTCATTACAAACATACAAACATACAAAAATAGGTACAAATCTTTCCTCTTTATAATATTAGTGTAGTGTAGATAAACTTGCAGATAGATAAAACAACATTGTCAAAATATTATTTTATCTTTGATGATAAAGTAACTGCTAAAATAGAATGACCATTTCGTTTTTACCTCAACATAACATTCCAGTACACTTTATTAATGAAGATAATACTTGGATATAAGAAAATAATAACGGTAAGCGAACATACTGATAGTGATGATGATGATGGTCCTAGCCGCTTTCGGCTACAGCGACCACAGCTATACAGCATGGCTCAGCTGCAGGCACCCCTCTGCTCCGCCCTCTCGTGCGCCCGGATATGGCTGATGTAGCCAATCTTCGCACGAAACATGCGATCGCACTTGGGGCACGTCAGGACACCGCCGCTGTAATTATAGTTAATAGCCGCAGGTGGTCGGGCTTTTATCTCGTCTCGTTTAGTATCAAGGTCAATTTTCCTTGTGTCTTCAAAGGAGGTTACTCTTTGCTTGATCAGCTGCCTCCATTTTTGGCGATCCTCAGCCTGCGCCTCCCACTGCAAGTGATCCAGCTCGCACCGCTTCATGTGCCTCTTCAAAACGTCCTTATACCGCAGAAGCTGTCCGCCTCGCTTGCGCTTGCCCTCTTGAAGCTCGCAGTAAAAGATACGTTTCGCAACCCTTGTATCCGGCATGCGGGAGATGTGTCCGCACCAACGTAATTGTCTTCGCATAATGTATGCCTCTATTCCGTCTATGTTAGCACGGCGTAAAACCTCTGTGTTTCTCACGTGGTCAGACCAGTGGATGTTCATGATGTCACGCAGGCACTGCATGTGGAATCTATCAAGGCAGCGAATTTGCTTCCGATAGAGACACCATGTTTCTGACGAGTAGAGGAGGTTCGGTATTACTATGGCCATATACACCGAGATCTTAGTTGCCAACTTAACATCGTGCGACCGGAAAACTTTGGGTCTAAGTCTGCCAAAGGCTGCAGCAGCTGCACCAATCCTGGCGTTGATTTCAGGATCTAAGTCACATTTGGATGTTATGGCACTTCCCAAGTACTTAAACTTCTTCACATTTTTCAGAACATCCTGACCGAGACATATTTGGAGTGGGTCGTTCGGTTGCGCTCCAACAGACATTACTTCGGTTTTGATCACGCTGATCTTGAGACCGAATTTTCTGCATGCCTCGTCAAGACCAGTCATCATTCTTTGTAGAGACGTTGGGGATTCCGCCATAAAACATAAGT